>CATIUR010000003.1:12687500-15200000 GCA_949592205.1 Helichrysum umbraculigerum | reverse complement strand
GGTATCAATGAATCTCAAAGATCTAGGAGTTTCATAGAAATGAAATAGACAAAGGTATTTTGTTATATGATTACGGCGACCCTTTTCATAAAACTGAAAATATAGATCCTAGCCTTAATTAGAAATTGGGTAATTAATTAAGGAATAGTCAGACTAACTAAAATAGTTTAATCTCAAAAATATCTGTTGAAAATGGTAATAATCCTCTCGTTCCCAATTCTGCAAATAACCTAAACTTCTCACTACTCTCAGTTCTTGGGAGGGAAAGACTTACCCGTTCAAATTGTATGGACGGGTGATGTAATCCTAGTTTCACTCTAAGGAACAAGGTGTATGTTCTCGATGAGCTGTGAAACCGTAGGTACGAGAACAAGGAATATGTTCCCGACAAGAATAAGGAGTATATTCTCTATAAGTATTTCCCATTATTGATAATGATTCAGCCCAAGAAGAGATTAAAGCTCACCGGAAATATTATGATACCAAGTCTTGGTCAACATAATTCTGTCCGGTCAGTCAGCTGTCTACAAATAGTTTGTAACCTCATGTCAAATGGTTTTGAATGAGAATGAGACCTGAATAATGGAACTCCAAAATTACTGAGCAAAGGATCAAGAAGATTGATGTGTCTTTTTGGCTTAGCAGCTCCTGTGTTGTCAATTGGTCATGATGCAAAGGAAAGAAAGATATCTGGAAAAACTACGAATGGAAAGTCCAATCGTGGGGCTAAGAGAAAGATTGATTCTGAAATTGCACCAGCAATGATCCAAAGGAATCAGTGTGTTATACTGCAACACAAAGGAGCAATACATGTGTTGCTGCCTAAAATATCTAAAGGACCTTAAAGACAGTAAGGTTGAAAAGGATTCAGGTATATAAATGATCGAACTCCACGATATTACGACTTCTTATTCGTAGGTCTTGAATACAGGATGTGGTACTCACATTTGCACTGTATTGCAAGGCTTAAAGGAAAGTAGAATTTTCTAGTATGAAGAGCTCAACTTAGCCATGGGAGACAAGAGAGTCACGCCCATTGGAAAGTTTGAGCTCATGCTAAAATCTGGAGTTAAGATATATTTAAATAATTGCTGTTATTCGTCAGAAATGACAAAAAAACATAGTTTCATTACATGCTTGTTTAGGGATAATAATCAGTTTTCATTTGATAATGAGAATGGTGATAAAGTATCTCATTGCAAAAGCATATATGAGAATGTTGAATATGTCAGCAAAGTAATTTAAATGTTGGTTCGTCTAATGAGTTTGATAAATCCAATTGTGGTTCATCTAATGACTTATCTCATAAAATTTGTTGTGAATTCACTAAAGTAGGGAATTAGCCTAAGTCAATGCATGTGTTTAGCGTACATAATTGTGTCGAAAATTGAGTGGTGTCACAGTATTATCTGGTGGTGGTGGATTAACTTTGGTTACTTTTCCTCCTCTAGTTACTATTAACACATCATCACTTGGTGAATGAGTGGTGTCATTAGTGATCACCGACGTACTTTCCTCAATAAAACTTAAGTTTTTCAAAATAGATTCCATGTTAGAGATTAAATTTTTCTGAAATTTTTATCATGGCGTCAATGTTATCTTGAAATCCAGTTACGCTTTTGTTTATAACATTTTGTTCGAACATAAAATCTGATAAAGATTGTTTTGAGGAAGGTAAGTGGGTTGTAGGTGAGGAAATAGCCAAAAGTTGGGTTACGGATCCATTTGGTGTGGGGATGGTCCAATCAAAATAGGGTGTTGACATGATTGGTCAAAAGTAGTTAAACTAAAACTAAGCTAATTCTAAAGGCAAAAAGGTAACTTTTGATCGATGTTGATCTCTCAAAAGGATCGCTAAACACTAAAGTCGACGCTCTCCGGCAGCGGTGCCAAAAACGTGTTGTCTCACACACCGGTCATTGAAATCTCTAATGGTGATGTGAGGTAACATTGATTTAGTAATCAAGGTTACTAAATCCTAAAATCGGTTGCCGACGCTCTCCGGCAGCGGTGCCAAAAACGTGTTGTCTCACACACCGGTCGTTGAAATCTCTAATGGTGATGTGAGGTAACATTGGGTTTTAAATTTATAAGGCTGGGGCCTAGGGTTACTATTATGCTAATCAAGGGGCTAGCAAAGGACAATTATGACCTTTGATCGTTCTTCAAAGCGTGACAAATTGAAACTATGGAATTTAGAAACTTTTATGTATTTAGCTAGGGATAAGAGAGTTGGTTTTGGTTTTGGGTTTTCTAAACTAAACTAAACTAAACTAAACTAAAAAGTGGAGGTTACTTCGGGCGTTCAACGATTAAAGTGATTGTCTACTATGAAGTGGTTTAGGAGTTGTTAAATATGGAGAGTTCTAATGGGGGTAAGTTCGTAAGTTAATGTGAGCTATTACTACAATCCTCCTATCGGGCTAACGCGGAGGTGTCCACAATCAGGCAAATAGAATGTCACGTGGGTTGCAGAATATATTAAAGCATACACTGAAAGTTCTCTCAAATATATACCCATATTATCCAACAATTAATCTTGAATCCTATTCCCCAATCTCGGTCGTCAGAGATGTCCGAATCATGGCATAATTTGTTGAATCAACAATCTTATGTACGGGGTTTACCTTCACCGGAATAGGTTGGACTAACTGGTCTAGGCTGCCGGATAATATGTCATCACTTATTTGTACGAATTATCAACATTACTCAGGTATGCAAGAAAACAGGGATGATTTATACTACAGATGGAAACCTAAGTAATACGTTTGTTATTCGATTCATAATATAACTACCTTCGGTCGTTCTTGACTTCCATACATTTGTACTCCGCCGTAAGCGTTTCCAGTATTATATCGAAGAACAGTCGAATAGGGGCCGTCATATTATTTTACGATAATCAAGGTCGTTTGTATTTCACTATTATGATAATCCTAAGGCAACAATCAAACAAGAACATGCAATAAGACGATCAAAGCAACTGTTCAATATAAGCATGCAAAAGTATTATTTAAGTCGAGGATATTCCAAAAGTTGTCTAAAAAATATCGTCTATATGAATTTAATCTTAATCTACCTCTATTCCCATATTCCGTGTCTCTTGGATCCTATTTTGGTCTAGAGAACACCGGCTATGCCGAGCTCAATGATTCAATCTAACATAGTATAACTAAGTGACCCATACCCTATGAGTTAGCTACGTTCATTTGTGGATAAGGTTTTAGTCACAACAAGAGTTGGGCAGATAAACGATAAAGATTTAATTCCTACATCTATTTGTAATATAAGTCACCCGCAGTCTCATAACATACAACATAATTACATATTTAAAATTTCCTAAACGACCATCATAGCAGACAATTGAGTTATTTAATTAATCATGGTAGTTCTAGCATGCATATTTAAATTTATAAAATAAAGAACAAATATATTTAAATACGATAGATAGATTAAAACCTGGAAAGGTGTACAATAACTCGTAGCTAAAATGCATCCCAGAGCACCTCCGTACAAATCTTCCTTAGTTAATTGATTAGCTATTCTAATTAATTAAACTAGCTTAAAGGAAGAACTACAACTAATTTTACAAGAATGAATAAGATGAGGATGATGTATTTTTGTGTGTTTTTCAAGGTGTGTCTTGCAAATGAACCATAGGCTCCTATTTATAGGTGAAATCCAGTGCATTTTAGCAACTTGGGGCATACGTTAGCAAAAGGTGGAAAAGTGGCTAGCACATGTACCCTAAAGCGCGTAAAGGTCTAGCACGTGTACCCTAAAGTTGCGTAAAGTGCTAGCACGTGTAACAAATGAGTACGGGCAAGGAAAAAAAGTGCCAAATGGACAGGGGGGAGGCAGCCGCCGGCGGTGGCCTGGTGGCCGGCGGCGGCTGGCAGGCTGCCATCCCGGTTCGCCGTCTTTTGCTCGTTTCTTGATTCGCGCGTATCTTCTTCGTTATGCATCCGTTTTCGTCGATTCTTTTTGCATTTGATTCGTTTTTCAAAAACGAAGACTTTGATGAAAAGAAATCCCCGAAATGTGTCTCTGATCTTTAGATGTCTCGTGCGAATCATTTGAATCTTCCGGTGTACGTAGAATCTTCGTTCTTCATCCGTTTTTGTTGATTCTTCTTCTGTTAGATTCGTAATTTGAAAAAGAAATCTTGGATAAGAGAAATATTGGTGGTGGGCACTTTATCTCTAAATCTTGTTTCGGATGCCTTGAATCTTCAACTGTGTGTGGAATCTTCGTTTTTCGTCCGTTTTGCTTGATTTTTCTCGTGCAACTTCATTTTGATCTTCTTGGCAAAGTTTCTTTGATTTGCGCATTATTTGAGTCCATATGCCAAGTATTGTTCCAGAATGAGAGAGATATCGGTGGTAAAAACATGACTTTTTACGCAATATCAAGTATCCCACACTTAGAGTTTTGCTTGTCCTCAAGAAAATCTTTAGTAAAACTGTTGTGAAAATCTGGAAGCATGTCTTCGTATCCTGGAGAACTTTAATTCCCGCAGACTGGGTAAAAAGATTTCAGATGGGGTTTTAACCTTTGATGTTTCCCCAAACCGGTTCTAACAAGCTTTCTTTTCAATCTTCGTGATGTAAGATATACATGACTGGGGTCCTCACAGGTGGTCACCCAATTCACTCAAGTGTATTGGGTTTCCTAATTTTCTAGTTCACTCAGGGGCCAGTCATGTAGCTCTTTTGTTGTCTTATGCTTGGTCGAGAATCAAATCTGTAATACTTAAATGGGGACGGTGCTAATTATCCCTAGATATTTGTAAGAGGGTAGAGATGGTGTATGGAAGAAGGGTTTTGATATAGCCTAAGAATTTGTCTGTGATGACTTGTCTTTGACGTTTTAGTGATACCTCTTTTTGGATTTCTCTCTTTGAGAGCCTTCTTTTCGTAGCTTTTTCCTCTTTTGAAGAACCTTTCCCTTGGCTTTAAATGATCCTTGGGTTTTTATTTCTTTGATTCTTCTGGCAGCTTTGTTTATGTTTTCATTTGGAGTCCTTTTTTGTGGATGATATTTTTATCCTTCGGGGATTCCTTCTAAGAATGTGTTTCTTGCAGTAATTCTTCTGACAGAACAGAAACTTAGGCTATGGCCAAGAGATGTAAAGGAAGGATTGGTTTTGAAGCGAGTTTTTGAAACGAAAAGGCTAAAGCTCAACAGGTTTTCTAATAGAAATTTAATGCCGAAAGTGGGCATTGGCAGGGTCAGGCTTGAAAACAGGGGTTTTACGAGAGGGTTTTATGTCAAGGTCTTCTAATTGCACCTTCGTCACGTATGACGCCCATTTTTGTAGTTTCGAAATATATTGCTTGAACAAGTTTTAACTTAAAAGGCGTACATCGGCACACTCAAAATTGAAAAGTGAAGCATTAAAGATGAATGCTTTTATATGGCTCAAGATTCCTCACTTATTTTGGTGGTTTAGTACCTAGTCATGCGATTGCTTGTTTTAAAACTTAGTTTGAAAGTTGTCAAAGAGTTTTGCCCGTCATAGTCACTTTCCCAAACCTTTGAACTTTTGTTGACCAGAATTACCCTTTTTGGCCTTTCCTTGATTCAAAAGTTTGAAAATTTTGCTGAAAATCCGAGTTTGCTAAAAAGATTTGATGTTGCACTTCAGTAGTGAATACTACTGCTATCCCACACTTAAAAGAACATTGTCCCTAATGTTCTATTTCTAAGTTAGGTTAATCCCACACTTAGATTTTCGAATGAGGGTCAATATTTTCGAAGTTATTCTCTGTTTGTGAGTCATAATCCCACACTTAGAGTTTTACTTAGAATTTTAGTGTGTTTAATCAAGCAAAGTAAGGTTGGAAGAAATACTTCCTTATGTTGCGTGCGTTGCCACTGGATTTATGGACCAGATTCAAGTGTGTGAATTCGTTGGAACTGGACCAGGTTCATTAAAATGAACTTGTTCCATAATTCCTACGTCGAGTTCTGCATAATAAATATCCTTTAGGAAACACAAATGTCAATACACGTTAATACTAAACAGAAATAACATAACTAATGATAGCTAATCCATATCAGCATAGAGCGCCTCCCAATCGGTGAAGTCATCATCCATAAAGATCGTGTTTTCAACGACTGATGTAGGTGATGCTGACTCCTCGATGGTATAGACAGGAGATGCAGTGCCATCCTTTGGATCCTGAATCCAAGCATCTACTGCAGAGATCTCCTCCTCTAGTGGGTCCATAAGAGTGGGGTGGTCCTGCGCAGTCATGTTACAAGGTGGGAATAGGTCCCACGGTGGAATGTGCGGAGCGGGATCAGGTCCCATCTGAAAGGGGCACACAGGTATGGAAGGAAGGCCCAGAGCAGTGTGGATCTCAGTGATGGTAGTGTGTTGGACCTCGAGGGCTCTCAGTATCGACTAAGTGACAGCAGGGTCCACGGTAGTCACCCCATGATGAAGGGTGGGTACTCTGGAGGTCCCTGCGGTCTGTCCCTCTGATCGGCGAGATGAAGGTAACCTGGCATGGACGGGACGTAGCAGGAATGTCTCCTGAACATTCACCTCCACCAAGTCTGCCAAGATCTCATCCAATCGAGGGGGCGGTGACCGAAATCCCCTGATGGTCCTCATGCTACTTGTCACCCCCCCCCCCCCCCCCCCCCCCCCCAAATTCTTTGATTTTGATTAGCGGAAGCATTTAGTTAAGTATGGGGGTAATGACACCAACATTGTACATGCATACGTATCAGAGCATATGATTACAACAGAACATATATATTAAGATGCCAAAAGTAATAGTTACAAAGTTTACGATTCATCAAATCGTACATGTGTAAAAATTGATAAGTTTCAAAAGTAGATTTCGTAAATATGACTAAACAGTTTTAGTTATACAAAAGAAATCCAGTTGTCAAAAGTTGGCATCCTAAAGCTTCACGGGTCGCCTAAATTCCATGTGTGCAGGCGATTCTTACATGCGCAGCTAATTCCCTGAAAAACATAGTAAAAGTCAACAACGAGGTTGAGTGAATTCACAGGTTTTATGTTTACGTATAAAGTTTGATCCACCAATATGTTTGTAATGTTTTCCATAACAGTTTAAGTAATGTTCGTCAAACGTAAAGTGTTGTTGGGATGTCGTCCAAAAGTACAGTTTCTAAAAGTTTGTCCAAGACGTAGGACCTTTCAATGTTTGCCCAAGAAGTAGGGACTAAAACGTTTGTCCAAGAAGTAGGACCCATCAGTAACTGCCTAAGTAGTAGGGACTTTCTATGTGCCCAAGTCGTAGGGACTTTTCAAGTGTGTCCAAGAAGTAGGACTGGCATCCAAGACATAGGACCCACTGCTCAAGAAGTAGAGCCTTCACCCAAGACGTTGGATGGAACCTTGCCCAAGTCGTAGGGACTTTCTGTATGTTTGCCCAAGTCGTAGGGACTTTCTGTATGTTTGCCCAAGTAGTAGGGACTTTTTGTATGTTTGCCCAAGTCGTAGGGACTTTCTGTATGTTTGCCCAAGTAGTAGGGACTTTCTGTATGTTTGCCCAAGTAGTAGGGACTTTCTGTGTGTGTTTATGAAAATGCTGTTTCATAAAAGATAGTTAACAAAAATGTGTAGCTGGTCGTTCTCCAGCTAGTTCCAATTTAGTTTTCGTATGAAATACCGTTTCATAAACAAGGTTGTAACAGTTTAACTGCAGTCATAAACAGTTTATATAGTTTACATCAAATCAGTTGTATAAAAGTTTGCACCCGTAGCAAAAGAGTTGACTATGTTTTCCACCCCTGTTCAAAAGTAGCAAAGCAGTAAAAGTAGGGGCTGTGAACTCACCTGTTGAGCTAAGTAAAGTGAGAGTGCTAGCAAAGCCTAATGCCCAAGTCTAGTCCGAAATCTCCTAACGCCCTAAACGTATGAGATTTAATAAGTATGTGGATGTCTAAGTCGACCATCCATGCTAGTGTTCGTACAACCAAGTTATGTCCACATGTTTGTTTATACGTTTATGTTTTGGAAGACATGTACGGCTCGTTGGTGAGTTTTCGTAATAATAATTCAAAGTATTATTATTATATTTATCGTATTGTATACTACCTAAAGTATATGTGTTTCATGTGCGAGTTATATCATAAAGGTTTGATTCTTGAAGATGTTTAATGATTAGCGTGAAAATATCCTTAAATTTTCTGTTATTTTATCCCAAAGTATATATATATATGTATATATGTCCGAATGTGTCAAAATTCATCGTTTAGGATCAGAAATGCACTTTTTCAGAAAGTCAACGCGCAGTCAAAAAGTCAACTCGCAAGTGGATCCGCAAGTCAAGTGGATCCGCAGGTCAAGTGGATCCTCAGGTCAAGTGGATCCGCAGGTCAAGTCGATCCGCAGGTCAAGTCGATCCGCATGTCAAGTCGACCCGCAAGTCAAGTCGACCCGCAAGTCAAGTCTCAACTCGCGAAATTCATCAGATTTGGATCTCAGCTCGCGAAATTGGCTGTTCAGCGATTTTTATGCAAATTTCAACTTTTAAAGCGTTTTAATGGTGTTTTTGGACATAATAAGTTGATGAAACACTAATACATGGTATATTAAGTATTATAAACATGAAATATCAACGAAAACTTCGAAATCTAAGTGTTGTCGGGAATGTCGGGATCTTACAAAGTTAACTCCGTGAAAATCCGAGAAGATAGAAGTGTAGCTCTCGTCGCGGTGATCGTTTTTCCCTAAAGGAGATAGTCGATTTATGGTGATTTCGTTGTAGTTTTTTAGTGATTTGTGTAAGTTGGTGGTGGGTTTTTAGATAGAGAAAAGGGAGAGAATTTGAGAGGTAGAGAGAGAAAGGAAAATGAGAAATGAAAGAAAGAAAAGGTGGGGAGGTGGGTTTTGTTCCCACTTTTCGTCCCCCGTGGTTGCGTTCTGCGTGGTGTTCGTTTCCCCGTTTATTAAATGTTAACTTATTTTTAATTGGTAAACTTTTAATTACATTTTAGAATATATTTTTAGTTGAGGTATTTTATCAAAATAATTTAGTTAAGTTTATAAAATTTTAACTTTGTTTCATTTCAGTTTGTGCAATAAACGTTTTACGTTATAAAATACTCTGTAAATACTATCGATATAATATTTATTAAACGTCAACGTTATTTAATAACTTCGTTTTATTATTAAATAAATTTGTTCACCAACAATCGTATATGTTTGTTGCGTTTGTTCTAATTGTTCCGTCTGTAATTACAACTAATTACAATTAAGTAATACTACGCGTATTAACTAGTTGGGCTTTGCTAGACTTACCTCTAAAATGTGTTGTGAATTCACTCAAGTAGGGAATTAGCCTAATAATGCATGCAAATTACGTTTATAATTTAGTCAAAAATGCGGGGTGTTACACTACTACCCGGTGATGAACTTCGGGAGTGATGCATGGCACGTGAGCGTCTCTGACTGGGGGCTCGTGCTTCGGCTAACTGTGAACTCATCCTGCAAAATCCAAAAAGCTTAATGGTCTAAACATAATCATTAGCCTTTCATGAGGCGAGGTACTGCATAGGAATGGATTAGATTAAACACAAAAGTAAAAGAAAAATAAATGCAGAAAATATAAGATAGGCTTGGGATGCCTCCCAAGAGCGCTTTGTTTATCGAGTCTCGTAGCTTGACTCTACTATTCTATTAGGGTGATTCGCAGTTATAGACTTCCTCGGTTGAGGGAAAGTCTTCTACGTAGTGTTTCAAACGGTGACCGTTTACCTTGAAATTCCCGTCTGGGGCCTCGAGTTCGATGGCACCATAAGGGAATACTTTAGAGATTGTGAATGGACTGCTCCATCGTGTTTTGAATTTACCAGAAAACTTCTTAAATCGTGAGTTAAAGAGTAGAACTTTATCACCTGGATTGAACCGTGTGGGGCGGAGCTTTGCATCGTGAAGCAACTTGGTTTTCTCCTTGAATTTGTAGGAGCTTTCATAAGCCTGATCTCTTAACTCCGCTAGCTCGTTCAGTTGCATTTTCCGGTGTGTTCCGTTTATCGTAGGATCTAAGCTACAGTTCTTCAGTGCCCAGTAAGCTTTGTATTCGAGTTCAATCGGAAGATGACATGCCTTTCCATAAACGAGCCTATAGGGGGTTGTTCCTAATTGCGTTTTATAAGCTGTTCGGAATGCCCATAAAGCATTCTCTAGCTTATCTACCCATCTCTCCTTGTGCTGACCAACTGTTCGTTCCAAGATCCTTTTTAGTGCCTGGTTTGTAATTTCCGCTTGCCCATTCGTCTGCGGGTGATAGGCCGTAGAGGTCTTGTGGGTAACACCGTATTGTTGCAATAATTTCATAAACTGAGTATTGCAAAAGTGCGTGCCTCAATCGCTGATAATCGCTCGAGGGGTTCCAAACCGACAGAATAGCTGTTTTAAGAACTTGGTTACGACTCTTGAGTCATTTGTTGGAAAGGCTTGAGCTTCGGCCCATCTGGATACGTAATCGACAGCTACTAGGATGTATTCTTTTCCGTAAGATTTTTGGAAATGGTCCCATGAAATCTAATCCCCATATGTCAAATATCTCGCATGCTTGGATATTCGTTAATGGCATTTCGTTACGCGTTGTGATGTTTCCAAACCTTTGGCAAATATCGCAACGTTTCACCAAGTCTTGTGCATCTCTGAAAATAGTGGGCCACTAGAATCCTGAGTCGTAAACTTTCTTTGCTGTCAGATTAGCTGCATGATGTCCTCCGGTGGGTCCGTGATGGCTTTGGTGAAGTATGTGTTCGGCTTCTTTCCCATCGACACATCTTCTTACAATTTGGTAGGGATAACAAATATGGATCATCCCAAAAGTAATGCTTGACGTCACGGAAGAATTTCTGTCTTCGTGATGATGGCATGCCTTTCCTTGTGACTCCTCCAACAACGAAATTGGCAATGTCTACATACCAAGGATCGTTAGTGAATTGTGAACCTTGCATTTGTTCTCCTAAACTCATTAACTGCTCTTTTGGAAATCGATCTTTAATATCTCTTTCTGCAAGTTGTTCCATTGACGGATTTTCTAGTCGACTCAAATGGTCTGCGGCGACATTTTCTGCTCCCTTCTTATCTTTTATCTCGATGTCGAATTCTTGTAGGAGTAGAATCCATCGTAACAATCTGGGTTTTGCATCTTGCTTTTTGAAGAGGTATTTTATAGCTGAGTGATCCGTGTACAATATCGTTTTGGACAATATTAGGTAGGATCTAAATTTTCCAAAGGCAAACACTACGGCTAGCAGCTCCTTTTCTGTAGTTGTGTAGTTCTCTTGAGCGTCTGTGAGTGTTTTGTTGGCGTAGTAGATTTGTCGAAAGTGATTATCCTTCCTTTGCCCTAGGACTGCCCCTACTGCGAAATCACTAGCGTCGCACATGATCTCAAATGGTAGACTCCAATCTGGAGCGACCATGATTGGTGCATTGGTTAGCTCCTTTTTTAGGTAGTTGAAAACCTTCAAACAGTTCTCATCAAACACAAACTTGATGTCTTTTCCCAGAAGGTGGGTGATAGGTCGAGAAATCTTGGAGAAGTCCTTGATAAAACGACGGTAGAACCCAGCGTGTCCTAGAAAGCTTCGAATGGCCTTAACGTTGGTTGGTGGTGGAAGTTTGGCAATGGTTTCGACTTTTGCTTTGTCTACTTCGATTCCTGAACTTGATATCCGATGTCCTAAAACTATTCCTTCCTTCACCATAAAGTGACATTTTTCCCAATTCAAGACGAGATTTGATTCTTCACACTTGGCGAGCATTCTATCGAGGTTGGATAGACATGATGCGAAAGAGTCTCCAAAGACCGAAAAATCGTCCATAAAGACTTCCATGCATTGTTCAATCATGTCACAGAAAATTGCAACCATGCATCTCTGAAATGTTGCAGGTGCGTTGCCTAATCCAAACGGCATTCGTCGGTACGCAAATGTTCCGTATGGGCATGTGAACGTTGTCTTCTCCTGGTCCTTCAGATCGAGCGGGATTTGGAAATATCCGGAGAACCTATCAAGAAAACAGTAGAATTCGTTTCCTGATAGCCTCTCGAGCATTTGGTCAATAAACGGAAGCGGGAAGTGATCCTTCTGAGTTGCTTCGTTTAACTTCCGGTAATCGATGCAAACCCTCCAACCGGTAACCGTCCGAGTTGGTATAAGCTCATTTTCTTTGTTTGTAATGACCGTCATTCCTCCTTTCTCCGGGACGACTTGAATAGGGCTAACCCAAGGTGAGTCGGATATTGGGTAAATCAATCCAGCATCCAAGAGTTTGATGACCTCTTGCTTAACCACGTCCCGAATCTTAGGATTCACCCTTCTCTGCCTCTGCATGGATGGTTTGAAATCGTTCTCCATGAGGATCCTGTGCGTGCAATAGTTGGGACTAATTCCTTGTATATCAGAAATTTTCCATGCAACCGCCTTTTTGTGTGATTTCAAAACATCTATGAGTTGAGCTTTTTCCTCGGGTTTTAACTCTTTTGATATTATCACCGGTAGTTGTGATGTTCCATGGAGGTAAGCGTACTCAAGGTGAGGTGGTAATTCTTTTAATTCCAGGTTTGGTGGTTCTTCAATAGACGGCTTCATTCTAGCTATCTCGTCTCTGTTCAGCTTCTCATATTCAGCTTGGAATGGTGCCTCGTCTGTCTCAGGTTCAGATGCGGAGATTGATGCTATTTCAACCCACTCGGTTTTATTTGAGAATTCGTCCGGCTTTAGTTCATATTTGTTGACTGATGATGAGGAAACTTCGTCATTTCTGGTGATGATGATCCCTCCGTCGTCGGTGAACTGGAATTCTTGAAATTGGGCGGATGAAGATTGGTTTATGGTGATTTCAGGGTTTGAAAGTGATAGTGGTACGGGTTGGTTGTTTAGTTGCGGTTCAAATGATGGTGGCTCAACACTCATTCCTTTGAATGAATCTAGGATTTCTTTAAGTGAAGGAAATGGGTTTAATGTGTTGAATATGGGTTTATCTTTTTTCAGCCAAGGTATCGGTGTATCGCATCCTAATGGAATAGCGATTGTTTTGCCATCGGTTCGAGGAATTTTCTTTTCAAACAAGGGAAATAGTAGTTCGTCGGATGTTGTTGGCAAAGTGATAGCGGAGTGTAGCCCAGGGTCCTCATTATATAGCTTCCGAACGGTGATTATGGTGTTTGGTATCGGATCCTGGCTAGATAATGCTAGTACTTCGTGGAGATGTTCATCAAAAATATCCTGCATGGTATCACACAAACCAAGGTCCTCTTCCAGAGGTTGCTTCATTAAAAGGTGACCTCCTCTTTCCCAACTCTCAATTTTAAAGATTTTTCATTAACGTCAATTACGGCCTTGTCAGTATTCAGGAATGGTCTGCCTAGGATGAGCGGGATATGGGTGTCTTCCTCTATGTCCATGACAATAAAGTCTACTGGAAAAACAAACTTATCGACTTTGACCATGACATCTTCAGCAATTCCTCGAGGGAGTTTGACTGATCTGTCAGCTAATTGGATGGTCATACGAGTAGGTAATAGGTCATCTAATCCTAATTTCTTATAGAGGGAATAAGGCATAAGATTAACACTAGCACATAGGTCTGCTAAGGCGTTACTAATTTGAATATCCTGGAGAAAACAAGGTATAGTAAAGCGTCCAGTGTCGCCTAATTTAGGTGGGAGACCATGTTGTACAATTAAAGAACACTCAGCATTCAAGGGCAAACTAACTATTTGCCTAAGTTTTTCTTTGTTTGAAAGGAGTTCTTTAAAGAATTTAGCACACGAGGGCATTTCTACTAAAACATCTAATAATCTAACATTTAAGTGTAGGCTTTTAAATATTTCCAGATATTTACCGAATTGGGCTTCTTGCTTTTCCTTTTTAAGTCTACCAGGAAAAGGTATTCTCGTTCGAGGTACGTTATCTAGAGTTTTGGCTGGTGATGGGTCAGGTGTTGTGACAGGGATGTCAATTGACACGTCTTCACTTGGTGTAGGTGTGGGCAAAGAAGTGTTTTCGGGGGTATTTGTCGCACCCCCAAATTCGTGATTTTAGTTTATCAGACGATTAGCGGAAGCATTTGATCGAGTGGGGGCGCCGACGTATACATAGTGCAAACATACATATCAGAGCTTATGATTATCACAGAACATATACATATATTAAGATGCCAAAGTTAATTATTTACAAAAGCTTACGATTCGTCGAATCGTATAAGTATAAAAGTAGTTAAGTTATACAAAAGTGGATTTCGTAAATATGACCAAAAACATATTAGTTATACAAAAGAAATCCAGTTGTCCCAACAGATGGCATCCTAAAAGCTTCGTGGGTTGCCTAGTTCCAAAAGTATGCAGGCTTACTAGTGCAACTAATTCCCTGAAAAACATAGTAAAAAGTCAACAACAATGTTGAGTGAATTCACAGGTTTTAAGTTTACAAGTATAGTTGGTAAATCCAATACGTTTACAAATAGTTATTGCCATAACAGTTGAGTAAAGTTTAGTGGGATGTTATCCAAGTACATGTTAAAGTCGTTTGTAGGGAAGTTTGTATCCTAGTTTAAAATGTCGTTTAGTTGGGATGTTTGCCCAAAATACAGTTTAAGTGGGATGTCCGCCTAAAGTATAGTATAAAAATAGGTAGCTAAGCGTTCTCTAGCGAGTTCCCAAATTGTACCAGTCGTTCTCCGGTAAGTTCACAGTTAGTACCGGTCGTTCTCCGGTAAGTTCACAAGTTAGTGTCGGTCGTTCTCCGACAAGTTCATAGTTAGTACCGGTCGTTCTCCGGTAAGTTCACAAGTTAGTGTCGGTCGTTCTCTGACAAGTTCACAGTTAGTACAAGTCGTTCTCCGGTAAGTTCACAAGTTAGTGTCATTCGTTCTCCGACAAATTCACAGTTATTACCGGTCGTTCTCCCGTAAGTTCACAAGTTAGTTTACAAAATTTGTAATAGTTTGTAGTATGAAAACGCTATTTCATAAATAATACTCCGTAGTTGTATAAAAGTCCAACAATTCAAAAGTACTCTAGCTACCAATTAAAACATGATCACAATCATTAATAATCAATAGTTGGGAGTAATCAGTCATAATAACAATTATGATATCCATGTTAGTTATGGCAATCAGTAAAAGCAGTCGACTATGTTTTTCACCCCAAGTTGAAAGCAGTAAAACAGTAGAAAGTGGGGCTGTGAACTCACCTCGTGAGCTAAGTAGTGAAAGCTAGCAAAGCGGTTATCAAGGTAAGGTCTCTAACGTCCTAAACGTAAAAGTTTATAAGTATAAGTAAGTGGATGTCATACTAGACCATCCATGCTAGTGTTCACTCACTAGATATGTCCAATGTATTCGTTTATCATTTAGGTTTGTAGTTTTGAAAACATGTACGACCCATTGGTGAGTTTTTATAATAATAATTTCAAAGTATTATTATTATGTGTTTCATTGTTTTGTATACTTATCAAAGTATATTCGTATGCTAAAGTATGTATATGTTTACTTAATATTTCCGAAAGTATATATATATATATATATATATATATATATATATATATATATATATATATATATATATATGAATGAGATCCTGTGAAAACAAGGAGATAAAAAAAAACAGTGAAAACACATCTCCACCCTTGATCTAATCTAACTTATATATATATATATATATATATATATATATATATATATATAAGGGGTGGGAATAAAAAAAAAACGGTGAAAACACTTTTGGTTCACAATTTTTTCAAGTTGTGAATTTTTTTTTTTTTTTTTTGTAAACTAGAAAAAATAAAGGTTCACACAAAAAAATACTTTTTGTGAAAAAAATAAAATAAAATAAAATCCGTAAAAAAATTAAGGTTCACAATTGAAAAACTTAAAAACTTTGTGTGAACCTAAAACAGAAAAAAGGTTCGCAATTGAAAAAGTTTAAACCTTTCCGTGAACCTAAAAAAAATTAAGGTTCACAGTTGAAAAAAAAGGTTCACAATTGAAAAGGTTAAAAACTTGTTGTGAACCCAAAAAAAATTAAGGTTCACAATTAAAATAAAGGTTCACAATTAAAAAAGTCAAAAACTTTTTGTAAACAAAAAAAAAAATTAAGGTTCACAAATGAAAAAGTAAAAAAGTTTCCTTGAACTCAAAAAAAAATTAAGGTTCACAGTTGAAAAAAATAGGTTCACAATTGAAAATTTTTAAAACTTTCCGTGAACCTAAAAAAAATTAAGGTTCACAGTTGAAAAAAAAAGGTTCACAATTGAAAAAGTTAAAACTTTCCGTGAACTCAAAAAAAAATTAAGGTTCACAGTTGAAAAAATTAAAAACTTTTCGTGAACCTAAAAAAAAAATTAAAGTTCACAATAAAAAAACTTTAAAATTTTCATGAAAAAATTTTAAAAAAAATTTATGTGAAAAAAATAAGGTTCACAATTGAAAATGTTAAAAACTTTGTGTGAAGCAAAAAAAAATTAAAGGTTCATGATGAAAATTTTATGTAAAACAAAAAAAATTTATGGGTTCACAAAAAAATTAATATGTGAAGCAAAAAAAATGAAAGTTCACAACTTAAAATAATTGTGAATCAAAAAGTGTTTTCATCGTTTTTTTTTTATCCCCACCCCTTATATATATATATATATATATATATATATATATATGTTAGATTAGATGGAGGGTGGGGATGTGTTTTCACTGTTTTTTTTTATCTCCTTGTTTTCACCAGAACTCATCCCTATATATATATATATACATATATATATATATATATATATATATATATATATATATGAGTTTTCGAAAGTATATAAGTCCGAATGTTCGTATCTGAATGTTTATATATGTATCCGAAAGTATCCGTGCGTTTATATCCAAAAGTTTAAGGTCCGAAAGTGTCAAAATTGAGGGTTTTAGGCCAAAAACACTATTCATCCGAATTTAGCAAAAGTAAACTCCGAACTTTGACTTTCGGAGTTAAAAATCCGAAGTTATCATGAAAATCCGAAAGTCAACAAAAGTCAAAGTTCGGAGTAAAAATCAGTCCGAATTTGTGATTTTTAGTTGACTAAGTAAACATTATCGATACGTTCCGAATTTTTTACACGACGTTCCCACATATCTTATGTACTTCTTGTAATATTTTCATGACTTTTGGATGATAGTCCCGTACTCGTGGGATCTGATCGGATCGTATAAACAATAACAAACAATCAATAATCGATTCATGAACACACAAACGATTCTCTATAATCTTTTGTATATATTCACAATTGAATAATAAAGATTACAATCACCAAACACAAACTCTCTAACTCGTTTTTCTCCTCCTCTCTCACACGAAACGGCTCACACACTCTTCACTAGACGTCCAACCCTAAACTGACTTCAAACTCGCTATTTATACGAAACCTATTGGGCCCTGCGACGTTAGGCCCAACGTCGCAGGCCCAACCCAATGCGACGAAGCCCATGTCGCCATGTATATTCTATATAATTACATTTTGTTGACACGCTAAACACTATACATACGCAGACTAATTGACTTTGACAATTACAATAGTTTGACCAACTGACTGACACACTAAATGCACCAACAAACTCCCCCTTGTCAGCAGCTTGGTCAAAGAAGTCTTCAATTAGTGTTCATCAACAAACTCTTTCATCTCTTTGACAATCAGAAACTCCCCCTTTGAGATAGCATGGTCTTCAAAGAAATCTTGGTGTCCAAATTCATGTGACTGACACAAATTTATCATACAATAAGATCTTCAAACTCAGTGACCATCTCTCAATCATCAGCAGCTTCTCCGATAGAATTATCTTCACAAACTTTGGAGAATAACCGACATCCTTTACATCTTCAATATTTGACTTTAACAAGATATGCGATATTGAAGAAAATAACATAGAAATAAAATCTTTTTGAATTTTTCTTTATAAATGAAAAGTAAAGAACGAAGATTAAAATAAATTGGGGATATGATTGTTTTAAGTCTGCTTAGGGATCATATCAGGCCAACATGCAATTATTAGGAAATAGTAAGTGTTATCTCGATTACCAGTATAATTGTCCACTTTAAATTTACTTAGCATATATAAAGCACCTTTTATAAAAATTAGTTCAAGACGATCATCGGTATTGTTTGTCCACTTAAACATATTACATCCGTATCTGTGAGCTAACCTTTATTGTTAGTATGAATATTAATTTTGAGAAACCTATTATATGATATACTGATAAACTTCAGTAAAACAAACACTGCATATTCACACAAGGTAGAGATTACAAGACCAAGTTTATCTCGGTTTTCTCGTAACATACACTTGATATTTATATTTAGGCATACATCAAACCGAATATGAAGATACTAGTGGCCCCAGATCTGTACAAAGTACAACAGAGGGTCCCTTAGTATGAACATAACAAGTTTGAGACTATTTGCATAACTAATGGATTCAGGTCTGTACGTGAGTACAACAATAGTCACCATTAGTTAGGCGAATAATCATATTATCACTATATGCCCATTTTACATTTACATAATTATGACAGTGTATGATAGTACTTCCATTTATCAATTAAGACTTATGTCATACATCATATAACATTTTTCACAAAGTAATAGACAAGTTTTATTATTACTTCTTACTCACTCACAAACCGGTGTGTACCATGTCTACCAATACATCATATGATGAAGCTAATTTTCATAAAAACTGTATTAAGTATGCTAGATAAACCTACTGATACATCAAGGATAAACCTTAAAACTTCCATTTTGTGCATGTTCCCCGATGTACTATCATATCCCAAGTTGTTTACAGACACACAATCCAACATCTTTTCAAGAATTAAGAATCTTGCTGTTCACATTTCTGAATTAAATAATCAGAATTTTGAATATTCAGAATTACTCCCCCTGAACAGCAAATTCTTATATCCAATCCAAAAATACTCCCCTTAAACATTAAACATATTTTTGTATTTTTTTAATTGAATAAATTTCGCAACATTGCATTTCTTTGATACTAAAAAGTATAAAGATTGGCTATTGCATTGAGTAACAAATAAAAATAGATAATTATCAAAATCACATATCAAGTCAAGTCAAATGCCTTTTAGCACTTTTACCACCTCATAACATCGAAAATCTCATCCAATCACAAATCATCATCGCATTCTTCCAACAATATCCATATCCATGCAGTCACTAAAAATGTTAGCTTTCAATAACCTGACTGCACCACCACAAACAATTAAACGTTAGTACTTATGGGATACCCAAGCCTTGATAGACTTGGGTTGTCCATGGTCATCCATAACCATCACATCAATGAGTTTATGATATTTTAAAAACTCAGAAGATTTCATTGATGCGTTGTCTGTGGATTTGGGTTTCCAAACCTTTGTAGGTTCAGATGAGTTGTTTTCAACAATGTTGTGCTGTTGAACTTGAGGTTTACTAGGCACAACTTTGTTTACTCTAGCCACGGGTTTTGGAGAAGAGGATGCATATCTTGATATAGGCGAATACGAAGCACGCCTAGAAAACGATTTTGAATGAGAATTCCTAAAGGAGGAAGTTCTTGGCATCCCTCTACCAAACCTATCTAGGGATAATAACCGACAATCCCTAATTATATGTCCTTGTTGTCCACAATGAAAACAAGAACGTCGTTCAATGTACGACCTATTCCAATGATTACCCACAAAAGGTTGAGGTGGAGAATGAACTGTAGGAAGCTTAGAAGATGAGGCATTTACAGGACGTGAACACTTATGTGTACACGTTGATGTAGAAGCCTCAGAAGTTGAACAAGTTGATGTTGAAGGTTGTTCACTTTTAGATTTTATATTTGAATCCTTCCTTTGATGTTGAACTCTTTTGGATTCATTTTCAACCTTGTTTTTACCCTTTGTAGTTGAAACCTTTACAGTTTCATTGGTAAGTATATGATTTTCTGGCTTTACATTAACTTTTTCAACTTTGATTTCAGCCTCTTCCGGTAGATCCTCTATCTCAACACCCTCCTCTACATTAACTGGAGGTGTACTATCAGACTTAACAAAAGTAGGCAAGGGATACTCTGTCCGTTTAGTTTTCTCCTTTGCCTGCCTTTTGGGATTGGATGTAGCTTCTTTAGACTTTGTAGCTGGCCATGATGAGTAGTCAGCCACAAGTTCTTCGGTGCCTTCCTTAACAGGCCGAGGATAGTGATTAGTAGGAGGTGGAACTGAGTTATACCCTATTCCAGCCTTACTACTTGTATTTGTCCTCTGCTTGTCAACAATTTCATCGAAGATTTTATGAGAGTTTGAGAAACTTGTGATTCCTTTTTTAAAAGAGTCAGACTCAGACTTTAGCTCAGAAAGTTCTTTATTTAACAACTCAATTTCTATTAAATAGCTGTTAATGGCATCTTGTTGACTGAAAACTTTAGCTTTATATTTCTCAGTGTCAAACTTATGAGCCTCAACTTCTTTTTCATAAAGTATTTCATTAGCTTTTAGAAACTTATTTGACTCAGTGAGTTTCTCGACCTTTTCTCTCAAGTCTACATAGTCTATTTGAAAACATTTTAAAGAAGCTTCCAATTTAATACAGGATATGCAAGTAAAAGGTTTTTCAGATTCTGTTTCTACCTCATGTATCTTTGCCAAGAGCGCACTGTGTTGAACCTCTCCTTGAAGTGCACTAAAATCAAACACTCCTTGAGAATACACCGTCATAGCCTGTGATGTTGTGTTTTTCTCTGGAGTCGTTGGAGCTGTAGGAGTAGTGAATCCAGATGAAGGATATTTTACTTTCTCACACTCCTTAGCAAAGTGCCCATGAATCTGACAGTTCTTGCATTTCACTTTGCTTTTATTAAAACCAAGACCTGTATCACCATCGTCATCCAGGTCTTTTCTGCCCGTTCTCTGAAGAAATTTCTTTGTCCTTTGGGTTATCATGGCCATGCTCCATTTGATGTCCATATACTCCAAATCATCAGAATCAATCTGTTCAAAGTCTTCCTCAGTGAGCTGCAAAGTACTAGCCTTCTTGGAAAGAAAATTCTCATAAGAATTGAGGAAAGCTGTAAAGATTTTAGCATGTTACTCAGTAGACTTTGAAGGAGCGGTATGAGAAGTATAGGAAGTGCCAGTAGAAGTAGATGCAGCTGAGTTGGAAGTTGATCTGGAAGTATCATTTAGACTAGGAATTTGAATATTAGCCTCTGACTTCTTTTCCTTTTGATCGTAAGCCGCTATAAGAGCATCCCATAAACTTATAGAAGTTGCTTGATTTTTAAATTCATCAATCACAACTTCTGGCAAACACTTGGTAATCATCTCATATGCTCTATTGTCTTTATCAAACTCTGCTCGTTCCTTGACTGACATTTGTGCTCTTGACTTAAGCACCCCATCGAGTCTTGGTTGCTCATATCGATCAATGGTGTTAAACCAATTCCACAGATTTGGATCTTTGTGTTCAATGAAATTGCATAACTTAATCTTCCAACTCGCAAAATCACTATAGAACAAAGATGTAGAAGGAAGCATTTTCGCACCAAAAGCCATATCCGAATTTTCCCTCCAAAATTGAATTCGAAAATTTCAAAAACTGACAGAGTGTAGCGAAACTTTTCCGACACTAAAATTAAGCTATTCTAAGCCTAAAAACAAAATTTGAAATTACAAAATTTTCGCGTTTTTCCCGCCAAAATTTCGTCCGAAAACGTCAAAAACTGGCCGAGTAAAATGAAACTTTTTCCAGGCTAAAATTGAACGGTTTTAAGCCTATGGAAAAATTTTGAAAACGCAAAAAATTTTAGGGATTTCCCGCCAAATTTTTTTTTTTTTTTTTTACGAATCTTGAACGAGGTTAATGTCGCAGAAAAAATAGCAACGTCGCAGCGGTACGTCGCAGAAGTCCGATGACTCAATTAAGAATCGAAAATGCGACGTAGTGTATAACGTCGCAGTCCAACGTCGCAGAGTCTAGCGACGTCGCAACCTACGTCGCAATAACCACTTAAGGTCAAAATAACGACGTCGCAGGTAACGTCGCAACTCTACGTCGCAAAGACTAATTAAAGTCAAGATCAGTTACGTCGCAAGCGACGTCGCAGGTGACGTCGCAGGTGACGTCGCACAGTCGGGCTGCAGCGGCCAGAAACCCTAAAAATCGAAAATTTTCGAAACCCTAACGAAATTTCGAAAACCAAACGTCGATCTAACCCAAAAACACTTCCAGAAATCGATTTCTTCAAGCAACAAATCCCCAAAACGCGATTAATATACCAAAAACACCAAATTCTAAACCGAAAACGTTCAAAAACACGATCCAAAACCAACGAATCCTTGATTCTTAGGCTCTGATACCAGTTGATAGTCCCGTACTCGTGGGATCTGATCGGATCGTATAAACAATAACAAACAATCAATAATCGATTCACGAACACACAAACGATTCTCTATAATCTTTTGTATATATTCACAATTGAATAATAAAGATTACAATCACCAAACACAAACTCTCTAACTCGTTTTTCTCCTCCTCTCTCACACAAAACGGCTCACACACTCTTCACTAGACGTCCAACCCTAAACTGACTTCAAACTCGCTATTTATACGAAACCTATTGGGCCCTGCGACGTTAGGCCCAACGTCGCAGGCCCAACCCAATGCGACGAAGCCCATGTCGCCATGTATATTCTATATAATTACATTTTGTTGACACGCTAAACACTATACATACGCAGACTAATTGACTTTGACAATTACAATAGTTTGACCAACTGACTGACACACTAAATGCACCAACATTGGAGGTCGTTTGTTATTTTTTAAAAAATCGAGAAGTATAACAGCCCCGTTTAGTCCGAATTTCAAACTGTTTCAATGGTTTGGATTTTCTGGAAGAATCCGTGTATTTTCAGTCGAGGCTATAGAAAAACTTTTTAAAGATAACAAAATTTGTGAGATTTTGGCACTGGTCTCATACGTTTTAGTGGTCTAGAACTCGAGATATGGTCTCGAGAAGTAGGTGCAATGTCTCCAGAAGACAGAAAGTATATGTCGCCGGAGAAAATTATTCTCGGGTAATAAACGGACACGAATCGTTAGGAAACAAATTTTATTAGCAAGGTTACTCCTTGTAGTTCATTTTAGACTCAAGAAATGCATCATTTCATGGATAAATGATTTTTCTAAAAATCGTTGAAGTGGAAGAAAAATCTGGACAGAAAACTGTCATTACATATATGTTTATAAAAACGTGTTTTAGCTTGATTTTTGGACATTAACTAGTCATAGGAACATACTAACATGTATACAAACATATTATAAGAAATTTTGAATGGTGACGAGTTCTTACGAGTGTCAGTTTTAGAAACCGAGAAGATAGAAACGTAGCTAGCGTTGTGGTGAACGTTTTTGCTTCAAACCTTCTTGTAATCCAAGGACTTTTGATAGTGTTTTTCTTGATAATTAGTTGGTGTTCTTGAAGTGTTTTAGAGAGAGAGAGAGAGGACAATTTAGAGTGAGATGTTAGAGAGAGAGATGGATGATGCTGAATGAAGAAAATGGTAATGGTGTTGGTTGTTAATGTCAAGAACAAGATCCTTAATTTAGGGATCTTGTTTTTGGCTGATTTTTGCTAGTTAAAAAGGGAGGAAAGTTGTTTAAAACTTTTCTCCAATCTTTGGTATAATACCCGTGTTCGTTTACCCGATCGTTTAAACGTTATTCGGACGTTATACGTTATATATATACATTCTCGTTATCGGTTTTAAAATCGATATTTTTAATCGAAGTATTTCATCAAAATACTTTGTCATGAGTTTTTAAAATATAATTTGGGATTATTTCATTCGTCGGGTGCGAATTGCGCGTTTTTGTTGCGTACGGTTTGTTTTATACGATACAAAATACGTGTTAAATATTATCGACATATTATCTAATAAATAATGATGTTAATAAATAATTTTATATTATTTAATAATTTTGTTCACCAACGGTCGTATATTTTGTTGGACTCGATTCCGATAGTTTCGTGCGTAATTATAATTAATTACGAAATATGCAATACTAGGCGTATTAAGTGTGTAAGCTTTGTTAAACTTATCTCATAAAATTTGTTGTGAATTCACTTAAGTAGGGAATTAGCCTAAGTCAATGCATGTGTTTAGCGTACGTAATTGTGTCGAAAATTGAGGGGTGTCACAGTATTATCTGGTGGTGGTGGATTAACTTTGGTTACTTTTCCTCCTCTAGTTACTATTAACACATCATCACTTGGTGAATGAGTGGTGTCATTAGTGATCACCGACGTACTTTCCTCAATAAAACTTAAGTTTTTCAAAATAGATTCCATGTTAGAGATTAATTTTTCTGAAATTTTTATCATGGCGTCAATGTTATCTTGAAATCCAGTTACGCTTTTGTTTATAACATTTTGTTCGAACATAAAATCTGATAAAGATTGTTTTGAGGAAGGTAAGTGGGTTGTAGGTGAGGAAACAGCCAAAAGTTGGGTTACGGATCCATTTGGTGTGGGGATGGTCCAATTAAAATATGGTGTTGACATGATTGGTCAAAAGTGGTTAAACTAAAACTAAGCTAATTCTAAAGGCAAAAAGGTAACTTTTGATCGATGTTGATCTCTCAAAAGGATCGCTAAACACTAAAGTTACTAAATCCTAAAATCGGTTGCCGACGCTTGTTGGTACATGTTTAGTGTCTGTCAGTTGGTCTAGCTCGTAGTTTGTAATTAGATTGAGTTTCCTGACTCCTGCGACGTAACGCGTAACGTCGCAGGTGCGACGTCAGGTATTGGGCCTGCGATGTAGTCTACGTCGCATGGGCTTGGGCCTGCGACGTCGTGTGCGACGTCGCAGGTGCCAGATTTTGTATAAATTCGTATTTTCGTTTTCTGTTTAGGGTTGACGAAACCCTAAACGCTATTTGTCGAAATCCCTGTAATCTGATCGATTATAATACAATATAATACGTTTCGTTTGATATTCATTGAGTATTTGATAATTCGTGTGATTGTTAGTGATCTAATTGTTATTTCCGCTAGCGATTAGATTGACTCGGTGCCGTATAGATCCAAGGTTAGGGACAAACAACTGGTATCAAAGCAGAAAGTGCTCGTTTTGGCGATTCGGATCGAGTTTGGGATTTAAAAGGACGTGATATTCGTGAGTTTTCGTGTTTATCACGTTTGTTTTGTGTTTTTACAGGTTTTCGATCATTATTACTGGGATTATTGAAGGTTTCCGTCGTTCGACATTCGTGGTTTTGGTTTTGGGGTTAAAAATTCGTTTTTAAGGTTTTTTGCCGCAGGTTTTCGCGTTTTGCGACGTTACCTGCGACGTCAGCTGCGACGTCGCGTGCGACGTAGTGTTTTGGACTTTAATTAGTCTGTGCGATGTACTGTTGCGACGTCATCTGCGACGTCGCTATTTTGACTTTAATTAGTCTTCTGCGACGCTGTGTTGCGACGTCTTGTTGCGACGTAGTGTGATTCTGCGACATCCTCTGCGACGTCATCTGTGTCGTACCTCTCAACGTCGTATATTTCTGATTCTTAATTGAATCCTTTGCTTTTTGCGACGTACCTATTGCCGTCGCATAATCTTTGTGCGACGTACTCATCTACGTCGCTAAGATCAGAAGTTTGTTTTTTCGATTAAGTAATTACAATGGCAGCTGATAAAGAGGATATTAGAGGACTGAGAGAAATGATTAAACAAAGTAATGACATAGGTTCAAGTAATAAACCTCCACTATTTACTGCGGACATGGATTACGTGTACTGGAGAGACCGAGTTAAGCAATATATTGACTTTCACTGTCCAGAATTATGTGGACCATTACGTGAGCGTTATGTACCTCCATTAGCTGAAGGAGAATACCGTGGTATTCGTCCTGCTAAGACCTATAAAGCTATGTCTCCCGAGGAGAAGAAAGATTTTGATACTGAAAGAAAATCTTTTTCAATGATTAAAATGTGTTTAACCAAGGATGTTCTATGGCTTTTCAGAACTCATGAAACAACCTTTGATTTGTGGAAGGCAATTGAAACTCGTTGTGGAGGAAATGATAAGTATAAGGAAGCCAAACTCGAACTTATTAAGAAACGGTACGATATCTTTGACATCCTTCCTGATGAAGACTCAACTTCTTTATTCACTAGGTACTCACGGTTAGTAGGTGAATTGTTTGAAGGGGGTTATACTTTTCCTGCAATTGAAGTCAATAAGAAGCTACTGGATGTGTTGCCGAGTTCTTGGGATGTTAAAGTCCAATTTTTAAAAGAAAATGAAGAACTTGCAAACATGTCTTTGGATACTTTGATAGGGGATCTTCAAGCTCACGCGATGGAGATTAAGAAGAAAGAAACTAGGTCTGGTGCTGCTGTTCAGAATCCTAGTGTCTATGGTGTTCAACTTAACTCTGGAAAGACTTATGGATCTGGAGTCGCCTTTGTAACAAATACAAATGCTTCATCGACTTCTTCTTCTTCTGATGGGATTCATTCTGTTTTCATGTCTGGATCTTCTTCAAATCAACAACAGGTTCAAGTCTCACCTGCTATTCAGGAGCAAGCTGCAATTTATACAGCTTTCTTAAGCTCATACAAGGATTTGGTTAGTCAACCGAATCTTACTTTGGAATTGACTAAGGAAGACTATGCTCAGCTTGATGAAGATGATCTGGAACAAATGGATCTAACTTGGAATGTGGCAATGATCACCCGAAGAATTCAAAAGTTCTTGCAGAGGACAGGGCGTAAAAGCTTGGAAGGTGATGGAAAAATTGGCTTCGGATTTGACAAGAGTAAGGTCCGATGTTACAATTGTCAAAACTTGGGTCACTTCGCCAGGGAATGCGAGAAACCCAAAATGCCAGCATCAGGATTCACAACACCTTCTACTCCTCAAAAGACCAAAGAAAAGGAAGTTTCTAAGAAAGGGCCTGCTGATAATTGTAACACCTGCTAAATTAGGATAATTAATTATGCCTAATTACTTGTAACTAGTTGTAATTAGTATGTAATAGGACTAATTGCAGACTCTATTTGTATATATATAAGGTGAATTATATATATATGTGTGTACATACGCGATTTGGATTAATCGTACGAATTAACCGGACGGAGTCCGACACAGTTACTTGGACGTTGGTGACAGAAACTTACCTAAATAATGAGAACGTATTTTATTATATAAAATACACAGCGATCAAACACTATTCATTATATCACGACGACATTTTAAATAATTTAACGAATACGTATTAAATGCGAGTTAAGAATTTTAATACTTCGACAAATGTTTTTATAATTAATTTCAAGGCATTTCATTAAAATATTCCCGTCATCTTTTAAAAATATAACTGCTTGATTTAACGTTTAAATGACGGAGGAAACGAACACCGCACGGGGTGCGGGGACCGGAAAATGGGAGGATAACCTCCCATTTCCCCACCCTTTTCTTTCTTTATTTCATTTTCCCTCTCTCTCCTCTCTTTTCTTTTCTCTCAAATTTCATCACCAAAAATCCTACAAAACCGCAAAATAAACCTACTAAACGACGCCGGATCATACCACCTCTTTAGGGAAAAACGTTCACCACTTCGCGATCTACAATCCTATCTTTCCGGAATTTCATTTCGGCAAATTGTAAGTTTCCGACAAAACCCGAAACTCTCCGTTTTTGCTCATTTTTACGTTTTTATGGTTTATATATGCTTAAAATGTCCAAAAATGGGTTGGGTAAAAGATTTGGACCGAACGGAAGCTTTTCGACCGATTTTCCGGCCACCAAATTCCGATCAGACCGCTACGTCGCAGAGACGCTGGACTATCTGCGACGTAGCTCAATACGTCGCATTTTGTGGCCAACGTCGCATTTAGCGACGTCGCGGCCTACGTCGCACAAAAATCCCAACGTCGCACTAGCGACGCAGCCTTTTACGTCGCATTAACTTGCGGACGTCGCACATAGCGACGTAGACTTTTACGTCGCAAACCGAACCTACGTCGCATTGATTTGCGAAGGTCGCATCATGCGACGTACCTTCCTACGTCGCACCCTACGTCGCATGCTACGTCGCATTCTACGTCGCACAAACCAGAACCTTGAAAAGTCAGATTTTACTAAGTGTCGAACTTACACAACTTCAAATACTTATGTCATACGACTTAACAAACGTCATAGAACATACTTTCAATTACAATTACACTAAATTGCGTTATAAATGATAACGCTTTGAATCATTATTACAAACCGTCACCAACGGGCCATATTTGTTTTCAAACTACAAACGGATTACTAAACAAACACTTGGACATAATGAGTTGTGTAAACAACTAGCCTAGATGGTCTTGCGAGACATCTACTTACTTAACTTTATATGTTTAGGCATTTGAAGGTTACGGGTTCAGAGAACCTACAGTTGATATTACTTACTCGTTTATTGATATAAACGTACTTGCAAAGACTCAGGTGAGTCTTACGGCCCCACTTTTACTGTTTTATCTTATTGGGGGAGATACATGCTACTGATTTTTCCTGAACACAAGTACTAAACTGATTTCTATACCAAACGGAATTGCATGAGTTAATTACTTACAAACAGAAGTCTCTCCATCATACATCGTTAGTTATGGACTTAAGCGCGAACAGTAGTTAATGGATCCATTAGGGAAATGACCCTCCCCACCCGGGGCAGTAGCGCTGCCACGTACCGATTTACACGTATAAACGGGTGACAACTTATTCGTTACTGATGCTTGCTCACTTACGAGCATGTCACGGGAGCAAACATATTATTACGGGTTAAGCTTCGATTATGAGCCTCATGGCAACGGTATAAACTTATTTATTTACATTTGCTGGATTGCAAATACTGATTTTACGATTGCTGGATTGCAATGGCTGATTTTACGCCTACGGGCACTACTAATGAAATCTCGTGTTCAAAGCCGATATTATTTACAAACCTGTGAGATTCACCAACCTTTTGGTTGACACTTTTTAGCATGTTTTCTCAGGTACCCGGATGGAGTAGGATTACTCCAGGATTTTAGCTAGAGTCGCATGATTTCAACACAACTGCATTAACGGAGATTCTTAGCATTATCTTTTGTATATTTTGATTATGTAATAGAATCTCCCGCTACACGCGCGGACTCTAGGGAAACTACATTTTTGTATACGAAAACACTAAGTTTTCAAACACTATATCTATGGAATGTAACTAATTTACAAAACGTCTCATTTAGAGGTTGTTTGCTATACATCTTGTGCTTTGTATATTGATTAGTAACACCCCATGTATGCTTCCGCAAAACAGTGAATTTCGGGGGTGTTACAGATTGGTATCAGAGCCTAAGGTTATAGTGAACTAGGTTGCATTTAGTGGGCCTAGACTATGACCATTAGGCAGTATTTCCTTATTAGGCATGATTGGTTCAGGAATTACATCATACGACTTTAATTTAACATAGCCCGATCAACTATGTACAATTAAGGAAAGATGATGTGAGGTCTGAAATGGTTATGTCAAACAGGAATGCGTTAGTAGACTCTGACCACGAGAGAACCGAGACTCTTACTTGTTATGTGCTAGACATACGCTAGGCTATTATGTGATATACGAGTATATACATACATAGGCCTCACTCACTGACTATGCTACTAAGCTATTATATATTGAATATATATGAATAGGCCTCGCACGTAATCACACTCGCTATAGAGATAGCCGGCGTTTCCCTGGTGACACTTACGAATTTCTCTCAGCGGTTTGCACCGACCATGACAGACTTGATTACCGTCACACCACCTTGTGGCGCACTCTAATGATTTTATGAAAATCACATCTAACACCCGGAAGCAACGTACTTCCAAGGACTAAAACCCTCTCTCTGTCATTTCTATAGAACTCAAAGACGCGAATTCCCAAATGGACGACCACATGTCTGATAGTGACCAAGTCCACGAGGAACAAATCCAGTATACGTATCTCGATGAGGACATCGTACCAGAAGAAGAAATCATGCTGGAGGAAAACGAAAATCAGAATTTCGAAATGACTGGCATCGACATAGAAGAATATGAAAGAGTACGAGATCAGGCTGTGGGACTAGACGGCCGAAATTGGGCACTTAAGCGTAAGTGCATAGACTATGAACAAAGATTGAGAATCTCAAACCGATCCGTCCCTACACGAATCAAAGATAAGATCCGTTACTGGAAGAAAGTGGCCACCAACCTAACCCGTAGGACCAAAACATGGATCAAACGTTTGGGCAGGAAATCAACGGAGGAGACTAGGTACCGCTCCACGACTCAAAGATACAGGGACATGCTTGAGGCACGCTACCACCCACACGACCTGAACCTGGAGTCGGAAGACGAATCCGAAAGCCAGGAACCTTAACTAAGAATGAACCAACCGACTAGCAGAAACTGTGGACCGCCTTGGCACGCTATGGAACAAATTAATCTACATTATGAATAGTGTAGTTTTTATCTTGTAATCTACCTCGTAATCTAGGGACTATCTAGCACTACTCTATAAACTAGTCGGATGTAACCATTCCCGACACCTTTTGTAATATCTCTGTAGGATGTAACTTTTGAACTCACTTTACCTATCAGATATCCTTTGTTATCTCAACTCACATTAATTGTCATTTTCCATGTTGATGTTATGTATTACTGCTTTTATACATGTACATCTGTGACAATTACAATTTCATACCAAATCTCATGTATCTTCATTTCTTTTATTGAAGAATCATGCCGCCAAAGACACGACCATACACCGATGCCCAGATCACCTCCCTTATAACCCAGGCTGTTACTGAAGCCTTGGCTCGGAATACTCCACCAAATTCCTCGAGAAACAGCGATGCCGCTGAAACCACTACTGCTAAACCTTGTTCTTACAAGGACTTCCAGAACTGCAAACCTCTAAACTTTGCAGGTACCGAGGGAGCTATCGGTCTAGTACGCTGGATCGAGAAAGTTGAGTCTGTATTTCTTATCTGCAACTGTGCGGAGGGAGATAAGGTTAAGTTCTCCGTTAGTACTTTTACTGACACCGCACTCACCTGGTGGAACACTTATGCCCAGACTGTGAGTGTTGCTACTGCTTATCAACTCCCGTGGGAGGAGTTGAAGAAGATGTTGAGGGGTGAGTATTGCCCCAGGGATGAATTGAAACAACTAGAAGTGGAATTCTGGAACCACAAGATGCAGGGTGATGACATCACCGGATACACCAACCGTTTCCACCAACTGGCACTTCTGTGCCCAACCATGGTCGATCCTGAGTACAAGAGGATCGAGAAATTTGTTGATGGTCTTCCTGAGAGACTCCAAGATCTGGTAACTTCTTCCAAACCGGGTACTATTCAGAGCGCCATCCGTATGGCCCATGAACTAACGGCAAATTCTGTCCGCCGTAGTACAACTTCAACCCCATCTGCAAACAACAAACGCAAGTGGGAAGGTAACCCCAACTCATCCAACCAAACCTCCAACAAAAAGCCTGAGTACATTAAGGCTTATTCATCTGGAACTTCGGAGAAGAAAGGGTACAGCGGGAGCAGACCCTACTGTCCCAAATGCAACCGCCACCATGACGGTTCTTGCCCTTGCTCCAACTGCAAGCGGTTCGGGCATCTAGCCAAGGATTGTCGAACCAACATTCCCACCCCCAACACTAATGCACCAAAGGCCTGCTTTGGGTGCGGAAATACAGGGCATTTCAAGAAAGATTGCCCAAAGCTGAAAAACAACAACAACCCTGCTCGCGGCAGATCATTCGTTATCAAGGCTGGGGAAGCCAGACAAGACCCGAACGTCGTGACGGGTACGTTCCTTCTCAACGACCTTACTGCTTCTGTGTTATTTGATACCGGTGCCGATAGAAGCTTCATATCTGCGAAATTTAGCCCTTTACTTGATATTACTCCCACTGCCTTAGATATTAAATACATTGTTGAATTAGCTAATGGCAAACTGATTGAGACTGATAGTATCATACACAACTGTACACTTAACCTCACGAACGAAACGTTTCCCATTGATTTAATCCCTGTTGAGATCGGCAGCTTCGATATTATTGTCGGTATGGATTGGTTATCCAAGCACCGAGCTGAAATCATCTGTCATGACAAACTCGTTCGCATACCTCTTGTCTCCGGTGGAACCTTAGTCCTACAAGGGGAGACCGGCAGACGGAATCTGAACATTGTCTCCTGTCTGAAAACTAGAAAATATCTACGAAAAGGGTATCAAGCCATCCTCGCACATGTAACGGAGAAGAAGTCGGAGGAGAAGCGACTTGAGGATGTTCCGATCGTGCGGGATTTCCCGGAAGTCTTTCCTGAAGACTTGCCCGGACTTCCGCCACCTAGACAAGTTGAATTCCAAATCGAACTTGTGCCCGGAGCTGCACCCGTGGCACGAGCCCCTTACCGTTTAGCACCATCCGAAATGCAGGAGTTGTCTAACCAACTACAGGAACTCCTGGACAGAGGATTCATTCGACCAAGTTCCTCACCTTGGGGAGCTCCGGTCTTATTCGTGAAAAAGAAAGATGGGTCTTTCCGCATGTGTATCGACTACCGAGAGCTGAATAAGCTAACCATAAAGAATCGGTACCCACTTCCTAGAATCGATGACCTGTTCGACCAACTCCAGGGATCGAGTGTTTACTCGAAGATTGATCTACGGTCGGGTTATCATCAACTCCGAGTCCGTGACAATGACATCCCAAAGACAGCTTTCCGAACTCGTTATGGGCATTATGAGTTCCAAGTGATGCCATTCGGGTTAACCAACGCACCGGCCGTATTCATGGACCTTATGAATCGGGTGTGCAAACCATATCTTGACAAATTCGTCATTGTGTTCATCGACGATATCCTGATTTACTCTCGCAATGAGCAGGAACATGCTCAACATCTGAAAACTATTCTAGGACTTCTGAAACACGAAGAGTTATATGCCAAATTCTCTAAGTGTGAGTTCTGGATTCGAACCGTTCAATTCCTCGGGCACGTGATTGACAGCCAAGGAATTCATGTTGATCCCGCCAAGATTGAAGCAATCAAGGGCTGGGAGTCACCGACCACTCCAACCGAAGTGAGACAATTCTTAGGTCTTGCTGGTTATTATCGCCGATTCATCGAAAACTTTTCAAGAATAGCTGTTCCACTAACCACACTGACTCAGAAAGATAAGAAGTTCGATTGGACTGATAAACAAGAGTCAGCCTTCCAGCTATTGAAAAACAAACTTTGCAGTGCACCAATCTTGTCCTTACCCGAGGGCACCGACGATTTCGTAGTTTACTGCGACGCCTCACACCAAGGACTTGGTTGTGTGTTGATGCAACGGGAAAAAGTCATTGCCTATGCCTCACGACAACTAAAAATTCACGAGAAAAACTATACGACCCACGACCTCGAGTTAGGTGCTGTGGTCTTCGCATTGAAAATCTGGAGACATTATCTCTATGGTACGAAAAGCACTATCTTTACCGATCACAAAAGTCTCCAACACATATTCGATCAGAAAGATCTAAACATGAGACAACGTCGCTGGGTTGAGTTACTTAGTGACTACGACTGCGAGATCAAATACCATCCGGGCAAGGCTAACGTAGTTGCTGATGCCTTAAGCCGAAAAGAACGAGTGAAACCCCTTCGAGTTCGAGCACTTTCTATGACAATTCATAACGAGCTTCCTGCTCAAATCCTTACCGCTCAACTTGAAGCCCTCAACGATAAAAACTTGAAAAATGAAGCCTTGCGAGGCTTGGATAAACAATTCGAAATCAAACCCGATGGAACTCGATACTTCTCTAACCGGGTGTGGTTACCCAAATTCGGAAACTTGCGAGATTTGGTGATGGCTGAAGCTCACAAATCTCGATACTCTATACATCCTGGATCTGACAAGATGTATCATGACGTCAAGGGGTTGTATTGGTGGCCTAACATGAAAGCTGACATCGCCTTGTACGTCAGTAAATGCCTAACCTGTTCCAAAGTTAAGACCGAACACCAAAGACCCTCTGGGTTGCTTCAACAACCTGAAATTCCTCAATGGAAATGGGAACAGATTTCCATGGACTTCATTACCAAACTACCGAAAACTTCGAGTGGTTGCGATACCATCTGGGTGATCGTGGACCGTCTCACGAAATCTGCTCATTTTCTGGCCATCAAGGAAACCGACAAGATGGAGCGTCTGACTCGCATCTATGTCAAAGAAATCATCTCGCGACACGGTGTACCTATCTCGATCATCTCGGATAGGGACAGCCGTTTTACTTCTAACTTTTGGCAATCGCTACAGAAATCTCTTGGTACTCGTCTGGATATGAGTACTGCTTATCACCCGCAAACCGATGGCCAAAGCGAGCGAACTATTCAAACACTGGAGGATATGCTACGAGCCTGCGTAGTCGACTTCGGTACTTCTTGGGAAAATCACTTACCGTTGTGTGAGTTTTCGTACAACAACAGTTACCATACCAGCATAAAGGCTGCACCCTTCGAGGCACTTTACGGACGTAAGTGCCGATCACCTGTCTGTTGGACTGAGTTAGGAGAATCCCAACTCACGGGTCCAGAAATCATTCAAGAAACTACTGAGAAAATCGTTGGTATTCAAAACCGGCTGAAAGCCGCACGTGACCGTCAGAAAAGCTATGCTGACGTGAGATGCAAACACCTTGAGTTCCAGGTAGGAGACAAGGTACTTCTCAAAGTGGCACCGTGGAAAGGTGTTATTCGATTCGGGAAACGAGGCAAACTAAATCCTAGATACATCGGACCATTCGAAATCCTTGAAAGGATTGGTCCAGTGGCATATCGCCTGCAACTTCCTGCTGAACTTAGCAGCGTACACAACACATTCCACATTTCTAACTTGAAGAAATGTCTGTCTGACGAGACGCTGATTATACCGCTCGACGAAATTCAAATCGATGATAAACTTCATTTCGTCGAGAAACCTATGGAAATCATGGACCGTGAGGTCAAGCAATTGAAACAGAGTCGTATTCCCATAGTAAAAGTCAGGTGGAATTCTAGGCGCGGCCCTGAGTTCACCTGGGAACGGGAAGACCAAATGCGACAGAAATACCCACATCTCTTCCCAGGCAACGCACCGTCCGTGCACTCAAGCTAATTTCGGGACGAAATTTCTTTAACAAGGGGAGAATGTAACACCTGCTAAATTAGGATAATTAATTATGCCTAATTACTTGTAACTAGTTGTAATTAGTATGTAATAGGACTAATTGCAGACTCTATTTGTATATATATAAGGTGAATTATATATATATGTGTGTACATACGCGATTTGGATTAATCGTACGAATTAACCGGACGGAGTCCGACACAGTTACTTGGACGTTGGTGACAGAAACTTACCTAAATAATGAGAACGTATTTTATTATATAAAATACACAGCGATCAAACACTATTCATTATATCACGACGACATTTTAAATAATTTAACGAATACGTATTAAATGCGAGTTAAGAATTTTAATACTTCGACAAATGTTTTTATAATTAATTTCAAGGCATTTCATTAAAATATTCCCGTCATCTTTTAAAAATATAACTGCTTGATTTAACGTTTAAACGACGGAGGAAACGAACACCGCACGGGGTGCGGGGACCGGAAAATGGGAGGATAACCTCCCATTTCCCCACCCTTTTCTTTCTTTATTTCATTTTCCCTCTCTCTCCTCTCTTTTCTTTTCTCTCAAATTTCATCACCAAAAATCCTACAAAACCGCAAAATAAACCTACTAAACGACGCCGGATCATACCACCTCTTTAGGGAAAAACGTTCACCACTTCGCGATCTACAATCCTATCTTTCCGGAATTTCATTTCGGCAAATTGTAAGTTTCCGACAAAACCCGAAACTCTCCGTTTTTGCTCATTTTTACGTTTTTATGGTTTATATATGCTTAAAATGTCCAAAAATGGGTTGGGTAAAAGATTTGGACCGAACGGAAGCTTTTCGACCGATTTTCCGGCCACCAAATTCCGATCAGACCGCTACGTCGCAGAGACGCTGGACTATCTGCGACGTAGCTCAATACGTCGCATTTTGTGGCCAACGTCGCATTTAGCGACGTCGCGGCCTACGTCGCACAAAAATCCCAACGTCGCACTAGCGACGCAGCCTTTTACGTCGCATTAACTTGCGGACGTCGCACATAGCGACGTAGACTTTTACGTCGCAAACCGAACCTACGTCGCATTGATTTGCGAAGGTCGCATCATGCGACGTACCTTCCTACGTCGCACCCTACGTCGCATGCTACGTCGCATTCTACGTCGCACAAACCAGAACCTTGAAAAGTCAGATTTTACTAAGTGTCGAACTTACACAACTTCAAATACTTATGTCATACGACTTAACAAACGTCATAGAACATACTTTCAATTACAATTACACTAAATTGCGTTATAAATGATAACGCTTTGAATCATTATTACAAACCGTCACCAACGGGCCATATTTGTTTTCAAACTACAAACGGATTACTAAACAAACACTTGGACATAATGAGTTGTGTAAACAACTAGCCTAGATGGTCTTGCGAGACATCTACTTACTTAACTTTATATGTTTAGGCATTTGAAGGTTACGGGTTCAGAGAACCTACAGTTGATATTACTTACTCGTTTATTGATATAAACGTACTTGCAAAGACTCAGGTGAGTCTTACGGCCCCACTTTTACTGTTTTATCTTATTGGGGGAGATACATGCTACTGATTTTTCCTGAACACAAGTACTAAACTGATTTCTATACCAAACGGAATTGCATGAGTTAATTACTTACAAACAGAAGTCTCTCCATCATACATCGTTAGTTATGGACTTAAGCGCGAACAGTAGTTAATGGATCCATTAGGGAAATGACCCTCCCCACCCGGGGCAGTAGCGCTGCCACGTACCGATTTACACGTATAAACGGGTGACAACTTATTCGTTACTGATGCTTGCTCACTTACGAGCATGTCACGGGAGCAAACATATTATTACGGGTTAAGCTTCGATTATGAGCCTCATGGCAACGGTATAAACTTATTTATTTACATTTGCTGGATTGCAAATACTGATTTTACGATTGCTGGATTGCAATGGCTGATTTTACGCCTACGGGCACTACTAATGAAATCTCGTGTTCAAAGCCGATATTATTTACAAACCTGTGAGATTCACCAACCTTTTGGTTGACACTTTTTAGCATGTTTTCTCAGGTACCCGGATGGAGTAGGATTACTCCAGGATTTTAGCTAGAGTCGCATGATTTCAACACAACTGCATTAACGGAGATTCTTAGCATTATCTTTTGTATATTTTGATTATGTAATAGAATCTCCCGCTACACGCGCGGACTCTAGGGAAACTACATTTTTGTATACGAAAACACTAAGTTTTCAAACACTATATCTATGGAATGTAACTAATTTACAAAACGTCTCATTTAGAGGTTGTTTGCTATACATCTTGTGCTTTGTATATTGATTAGTAACACCCCATGTATGCTTCCGCAAAACAGTGAATTTCGGGGGTGTTACAATAATGCCCTGATTGTTTTCGAGCCCACAAGTCAGGATTGGACGGCTGTCTCCCAGCATTACCAACAGTGTCTGACGGCTCACATTGTGAATGAGGTACCTGATGAACCGTTAAATTGTATTTCATGCATTAAGTTAACTGAATCTCTAAAGGCATATCAGACAGACACCGCTGAGTTGAGGAAAAAGAATGAAAAACTAACCGAATCAAATAATTTCTTAAAAGTTAATGAGAAACTTTATGAAAAACATCTTGAGGCTCATCGGTTAGATACTCAGAAATATAAATCTAAGGTTTTTAGTCAGGAAGATGCCATTAAAAGCTATCTTGTTGAAATTGAGCTGCTAAAGAAAGAACTTACAGATTTAAAAAATGAGTATGAGAATTATAAGAGTAAAATCTTAGGTTCAAATTCCTCAACGGTTGTCTTTAATGAAATTCTTAGCAAGCATGGTACTAGTGGGAAAAAGAATGAGGGATTGGGATACCACTCAGTTCCTCCTCCTACTACTCACTGTCCCCTGCCTGTTAAGGAAGGCTTTGAAGAGATTCCAGTTGATTGGTCAAAGCTTTATGGTATAAAAGCTAAAGATGCTAAAGAGACCAAACACAACAAACCGGCAAAGGAGAAAACCAAGCGGCCAGAGTACCCCTTGCCAACGTTTGTTAAGTCTGTGCATGAATCTCCTGTTAGTGTTAAGGAGAGTGTTGAGTTAAAGAATGAATCTCCTGTAAGTATTGAGGAGATTGTTGAGATTGAGGACATTACGGATCAGGAGTATCCTGAGGTTAAGAAAGTTGCAGTTAAACCTGAAAAAGTGATTACAAAGGTTGAACCTGAAATTAAGGTTCAACCAAATAAGGGAAAAGCCAAGGTTTTAAACTCGAAACAACAAACTTTACAGTCACCTGTAAAGATTTTGCAAAGAAAATTATTAAATGAAAATGTTTCGTATGATAAACCATCAACTTCAACCTCTCAACCAAAACAAACATCTTCTAAGACGTGTACTCAATGTTCATGCTCTAGAAATGTTTCTCCACCTCCTGTGGTAATTCCTCAGCCTCAACCGTTTGTTGAGACTCGTTCTTGTTTCTACTGCAAGAAAAAAGGACATTTAATTCGTGAATGCCCTAAGCTGTCAAATCAGCGCTATGGGAGAGAGATGCCTAGAACATCTGTTTATAGAAATTCTTTTTCAAAATCTCCACCTAGGCGTCACTCAAACTCTCCCAAGCCTGTTTTAAAGCCAAGTAATGTTGTGCAAAAATCTTTGCCAATTCAAAAGCCCAACATTACTTCTAATATCAATTCCGAACCTTCTAAAGTTTGGAAACGAAAAGAGTCTGATGTTGACTCTTCAGTCGTCAACAATAACACATCAGATAAAAACTCTAATTTGTTTAAAGATAAAATCCTATCTGACGTGCTTATTGTTGAAGACCACGGTCGACCTAAGTCTGTAAAGGCTTGGGTCACCGTTTCTCACTAATCTCCTTCGTTTGTGTGTTGCAGCAGTCAGAACGTGTTAAAGATAGTGAATGGTATTTAGATAGCGGCTGCTCGCGACATATGACAGGCGATGTATCTCTTCTTGTGGATATTAAACCATACGCAGGAGGATATGTTGCCTTTGATGGAGATACTGGGGGAACCATTTCTGGAAGAGGAACGTTAACTAACGGCAATGTTAGTTTTGAAAATGTGAACTACGTGGAACAGCTTACGCACAACTTGCTAAGTGTTTCACAGGTCTGTGATAAGGATTATACCACTGCGTTCACAAAGACAGAGTGTGTGATACTGAAGCCTGGGTATGTCATTCCGGAAGAATGGGTGTTACTGAGAGCACCAAGAAAGAATGACACATACATTCTGAACATGAGAACTGTTGAGACCTCGAACGAGTATACGTGTCTCTTGTCTAAGGCTTCTGAAAAGGATTCACTGCTTTGGCACAGACGAATGGGACACATTCATTTCCGAAAAATGAATTTCTTGACTAAAAATGACCTTGTGCTAGGGGTTCCAAAACAGTCATTTGCTCTAAAGGATGACTGTATCTCTTGCCAAAAAGGAAAGTTACGTAAGAAGTCCCATAAGTCTAAGAAGGTGAATTTCATAAATGCTCCATTGGAACTACTGCATATGGATCTTTTCGGTCCAGTCTCTACAAAGAGCATTGGTGGTCGGTCTTACTGCTTGGTAGTTACTGATGACTACTCAAGGTTTTCGTGGGTTTACTTTTTGACCACAAAGGGGGAAACTCCTGAGATTCTGGTGTATTTGTTGGACAAGTTGGCAAATCTGTGTAACTTGAAGGTGAAAAGGTTACGAAGTGACAATGGAACTGAATTCAAGAACTCAACTCTCGAATTGTTTTGTGCTACAAGAGGTATTGAGCATCAATTTAGTGCTCCGAGAACTCCACAACAGAATGGAGTTGCAGAAAGGAAGAACAGGACAATCATCGAGACAGCTCGGACTATGTTAGCTGACTCCAAGTTACCAATTATCTTCTGGGCTGAGGCAATTAATACTGCCTGTTATGTTCTCAACAGAGTACTCACGGTTAAGAAAAAGAACAAAACGTGTTATGAACTTTTCAATAACCGTAAGCCAAATCTGCAGTTCCTAGAACCATTTGGGTGTCCATGCCTGATCATGATTACAAAAGATAAGGTCTCTAAGTTTGGTGATAAAGCTGTTGAAGGGATTTTTCTTGGATATTCAGTCAACTCTCCGAACAAAAGAGTCTTTAACAAATCAACGAATCAGATTGAGGAACATTTTGAAGTGAAATGTTTAAGGTATACGGAACCTCCTCAAGGAACGGGTCCGGATTGGTTTTTCAACTATGGAAACCTCTTCAACTCTTTCAATATTCCGGAAGAAGATGAAACGGAAGAATTGGTTTCTATACTTCATGAGCTTGATCTTACTCAAGATACACCTGTTAATAATAAACCATCCGACCCATCTCCCAATGCAACACCCGCACCTCCACCAACTAATCCTACACCTCCACAAACTACACCTACACCTTCACAAACAACACCCACACAACCAAAACCAACAACCAAATCACCACCAACTACACCATCTCCTACTCCACCATCTTCAGCTGCTCCTTCTAAAACAGTTTATAACTACACAGAGGAGCTTCCATATGATCCAAACATGCCTCATTTAGAGGAACCTCAAGAAGAAGATGACATAGAAGAAACAATGGCCTACTCTCACTTATTTTCTCCTAAAGATGAAGGAGAAGAAGAAGAGTTAGCCTCTCCTGAGTCTGCTGCTACTCCTGAAACTGAGGGAGATTTGAACAATCTGGGTGTGGATCTTGTGCCAAGTGCCATACCAGAAACTCGTATACATAAGGATCACCCCATTGATAATATCATTGGTGATCCTCATGCATCTGTTCAAACACGACAGCAAGCAACGCAGACTTCAGCTCATCAACTTTTGGGACTTATAGCTCATATCGATTCATGTCATTTGTCTCAAATTGAACCTAAAAAGGTTGAACAAGCCTTAAAGGATCCATCTTGGGTCGAGGCTATGCAGGAGGAACTACAGCAAATAAACAAGATGAATGTTTGGGAAATTGTTCCTCTACCCAAGGGTGCTCACTTGACGGGTACTCGTTGGGTTTACCGTAACAAAATGGATGATCGTAGGGCGGTTATTCGAAATAAAGCCCGTCTGGTAGTTCAAGGATATAGTCAACTGGAAGGTATTGACTATGATGAAGTTTTCGCTCCTGTCGCCCGTTTGGAATCTATTAGAATTTTTCTAGCTTATGCTTCTTTTAAAGGATTCCGTGTGTATCAACTTGACGTGAAGTGTGCCTTTCTATATGGAGATGTCGACGCAGTGATTTATGTGTGTCAGCCTCCTGGTTTTGAAGACCCAAAGCATCCTAATCATGTTTGCAAGCTGAAGAAAGCTTTGTATGGTCTTCATCAATCTCCTCGACTTTGGTATGAGCGACTTGCCAAGTACTTGCTGAAGAATGGATTTGATAGAGGACAGATTGATAGCACGCTTTTCATCAAAAGGGAAGGAGCGGATTTGTTACTTGTGCAGGTCTATGTGGACGACATAATTTTTGGATCAACTAATGATCAGTTGTGCAAGGATTTTGAAAGACTGATGAAATCTGAGTTTGAAATGAGTGCTATGGGGGAACTCACGTTCTTTCTGGGACTACAGGTTGAGCAATCTGACAATGGAATTTATATCCACCAGTCAAAATATGTCACTGACATGTTAAAGCGATATGAATTGCTCAACTGTAAACACTACGGCACTCCAATTGAAGCAAGACACAATCTTGGACCTAATGAGGACGATGAAGATTGCAAGGAGAAAGACTATCGCTCAATGATAGGCTCTCTCATGTACCTGACTGCCTCAAGACCAGATATAGTGTTTGCTCTTTCACTCTGCTCACGATTTCAAGCAAATCCGAAGGTGTCTCATATGAAGGCAGTAAAACGCATTTTTGGATATCTTGCTTTTAGGCCATCTCTGGGTCTATGGTATTCAAACGAGAAAAACTTCGAGTTAACTGCCTATTCGGATTCGGATCTTGGTGGCTGCAAGATAGATATGAAGTCAACTACTGGAGGATGTCAGTTCCTTGGATCGCGCTTAGTTTCTTGGCAGTGCAAAAAGCAGACTGCGGTTGCTATTTCCACAGCTGAAGCCGAGTATGTTGCTGCTGCAAGTTGCTGTTCTCAAGTTCTCTGGATTCAGCATCAGCTGCGTGATTACGGGTTCAATCTCTCTATGACTCCTATTTACATTGATAATACAGCTGCTATATCTATAACACACAATCCCGTACATCACTCTAAGACCAAACATATTGAACTTAGGTTTCACTTCATACAGGATTGCTTTGAGAAACACCTTATAGATGTCGTACATATAGAGACCCTTAAGCAGTGTGCGGACCTTTTCACAAAAGCCTTTTTGCGATCACGTTTTGTTGGGACATAGATTGTGACAACAGATCTAGCTTGAAATAGGACTAGTGTAATTATTATTGTGTTTGTATATTGGTTTAGATTTGTAAATGAATATTTGTTTTGTTAGTAATATTCGTTAAACATATTATTGTGCTAAGTTAGACGAATGTTAAATACGAAATAAATAAATAGACGTTTGATGCGAGGCGAGTCGAGATCTCAGGTTGCAGCGAGTTGAGCTGTGAGGTGAGACCTGAACTCGCGAAGCATAAGTCTGGCGAGCCGAGTCTTATACTGGACTTGGGCTGCGAGTTGGACCGAACTCGCCGGCCCATGCGAGCCGAGCCGGACAGAACTATTTAAACGATTTTCTTTAGAAAATCGTTAACACTTTTAATACTTTTGACACTTTCTGCTTTCTGCGAACTCAGCAAACCAGAGAAAAACATAACCTAAGGCTAGGCTTTGACGATTCGTTGTTTAAAGCTAAGTCTAGTTAAAACGCAATACGAACATATTCGTTGTTAGTAAGATAACACCGTATTGAGGGATTCCGCACCTTAATACTACAGATAACGAAGTTATCGATCCTAAAACTAGGGGACTTACATCTGGTATCAGAGCTTTCGGGCTAGATACGAGTGTGTTCGTGAGTTTTAGTTTATTGCGTTTTTGATTCGGGTCGTTTTTACGTGCATTATTGCAATACTAACGATCAAAATCATTCTCTGGAAGTTTTAGGGTTAGTTTACAGTCGAATTTCTCAGTTTCGTTCGTAAAAATACCTTAAAATTCGTTTTTCGGGTTTAACAGCCGTTTCGCGAGTCGAGATTAGGGTTCCAGCGTCGCCTGCGAACCGAGTTGAACTAGCGAGTCGAACTTAGGCTTGCAAGTCGAACCGAGATCTCTCGCGAATCGACATCACTTGCGAATCGACATCTTTTAGCAATCCGAACTGAGGCTTGCGAATCGACAAATTCTGCGAGTCGAGCTGAGATTGCGAGTTGAGCTGAGTCTTGCGAGTTGAGATTTCTGAATTCGCTGAAACAGTTTAATTTTACGTTTTTAAGATGTCTGACTTAAGTAGAATGATCGAAATGGACCACGAGGTGGGAAAGTCAAACGTTCCACCTAAGTTGTTAAGAATCGAGGATTACTACAATTGGAAGGACAGATTTGAATCTTACTGTAGATTCCATGATCTGTCTATCTGGATGTGTATCAAGAGTGGATACACCCCACCTACTCAAACTGTTCAAAATGCTACTGTAGTTCTTACCTATGCAAACATGAGTGATCAAGAGAAGGAAGCGTACAGAAATGAGAATAAATCACATTCTTGCATAAAGATGTGTCTTCCTAAATCTCTTGCTCATCAACTCAAGTCTTTTCATACTGCTAAAGCGCTCTGGGAAGCTTTAGAGAAAAGAGGTGAGGGAAGTCCACAGGTGAGAGCTGGCAAGAAGAGTCTTCTTAAAAAGCAGTTTACTATGTTTAAAGCTTTAAAAGGAGAAGATCTTGATGCCTATGTTACACGATTCTACCATCTGCTAAGTGAATTAGAATACCATGAAATTGTTGAAGAAGAAGTATCCAAAACCGACAAGTTTCTTGAGGGTTTGCCTTCTAAATGGGAAATGTATGGCGTTATGATTAAGGATAACGAAACTAGGTATTCTACTATGACCTTAGAGCAAGTCATTGACAAGCTGAAAGGTTATGATTTCTCCAAGAAGTCAAGAGATAGTGATTCTGATCAGGTTCAGAACCCTGGGCTGTATCATGGAAAGTCAAGTCTTTCGACTGCGTCATCGAGTTCGACCACTGCACTGTTAGTTGGTGATACTAATGAAAATGGAGAGATGATCACTGAAGATCTGTGCTTTATTTCCTCCTCTGGTGATGAGACAAAGGGAAAGAATTCTGAGAAGTCACCTCAAGAGCATCAGAAGATGCCGATGAGTGTGAAATCTGCTGAACAGCAACTGTCTGTTCTTGCTTCCTTTGTGGCATCATATGAGAACTACATAGAAGGAAAGATCAATGATCCTATTCTATTTGATGAGGATTATGAGCAGATAGATTCTGATTATCTTGAGGAACTGGAACTTCAAGATCAACTAGCGTTGATATCTAGAAAGGTGAAGAATTTCCTCAAGAAAACTGGTAGAAAGGTGTTGGGCAATAGATCAGGGTTTGATAAAACCAAGGTCAGATGCTTTAACTGTCAGGGTATTGGTCATTTTGCTAGAGAATGCCAAAGACCTAAAGTAGAAGCACAAGGAAAACAAGGTTCGGGAAGTACTCTTGCTTCCAAAGCCTTAGTGGTGAAGCAGTTGGATGGCTCGTATGATTGGCAAGCTCATTCTGAAGAAGCTTTGATGGCCGACATCGAAGAAACAACTGCTGGATCAGTGTCCTACATGCCCACTGACATGGAACAGAGAGTAGAGGTGGCTGAGTCTGAAAAAAGGGCAAGTGATGATGATGTGCTATATATGGATTCAACTCCAGATATGAGTCCTGAAGAATTAGTGGCACGTATGGCTGAATTACAAACTGACAAGAAGAAGGTATGTTTAGATATTCTTAATCTTGCTGATGTTTGTTACTTAGTTACTGATTTACAGTCTCAGAATAGTGTCTTAACTGTGTCAAATAGTAATCTGTCATCACAATTAAATATGGATAAGGAATCTTATAAGACTGTTAGATCTGAACTTGATCAAGCTATTATGGATGTTCGTAGATTAAGTGATGATAAACAGGTCTTAAAAGATAAAATTAAGTCTGATGCGTTGGATAGAACAAAACTTAGAGATACCATAAGTGAAAAATCTGTTGTCATAGATGGTCTCTATATGAATATCAAAGACTTAAATGAGACGATTGCTAGTAAGGATCAGGAAATAGTGAACCTTAACTTAAGGTTAATTGAGCAAAACCGTAAACTTGAGAATTATAGGACATCTCAAATGGATAAAATGTTAGATGCTCAACGTAGTGTAAAGGACAAGACTGGGTTAGGTTACAATGATGTATCCCCGCCTTTTAATGCCAATTACACTCCTATTCCTGAAGATTCTGAGATGACTGAAGTTAATCCTGAGATTTCAGTAGCTGATAAACCTGAACAGTCAGAGGCACAGAAAGATGTTATTAAGAACGTATCATTAGATAATAGCAAGGCTTCTCAGTTCACCAAAATACATTTTGTATCGGGTGGAGTGATTAACGATGCTAAGATTAATGATAAAGTTGATAAGGAACAGCTTAAACCTTTAGTGCCTAAGACTCCGGATGAGAAAGCAAAAGTGAGCAAATCACGCAAGCAGATGTCATGTTTCAAATGTCATCAAAAAGGACACGTGGCTTCGTGTTGTCCTAACAAAAAGCCTGAAGCACCACATAAGCTTGTGATTGAGGAAAAGACACAGACCGACTCTGATATGACTGTAGACGGGTTAGATACCAAACCTAAGTTAGGTAATAAACCTGTGAACATTCTTAAAAGAGATGGTAAGCATAGTGTCTCCCCACCTAAACCTAAACGGTCATATACTCAAAGTGATAATTATGTCCATAAGTCTAGGGATGTGACACCGTCGAGGTTTAGAACTCCAAGTAGAGGCCATAGTCATTATGAAAGTGGCACTACTTCGCGATCACATGAGTTTAATTATAATTATTATAATAGAGCTCATACTTTTGTGCCTAAGAGGTTCTCCTCAAATTCACCTCTTAAGGCTGATCGTCCACAAACTCAAGCTACTTCGAAAGTAACCAAAGCTCCTGATGGGAAGAATGGTTATTTTAAAGAGCTTAAGTTTGTTGATGATAAGGGACAAACCAAGACCGTAATGGCTTGGGTCCCTCTTGATAACTGATCGTGTTTTGTGTTATGTGCAGGAGCATGCTGTGAACAAGGACAGTTGGTGGTATGTAGACAGTGGATGCTCGAGGCACATGACCGGTGAAAGAAGTCTACTGAAGGACTTCAAGGATAGTCTCAAGCAAAAAGTAAATTTTGCAGGAGATAAAGGAGGAGTAATTTCGGGAAAAGGAAAAGTTTCAAATGGAACTTTGACTCTTGAGGATGTGAACTATGTTGAAGAACTTACACACAACCTAGTGAGTGTTTCCCAAGTCTGTGATAAAGGTCATCCAGTTTATTTCAATGAAAAGGAGGCCTTAGTCCTGAAGCCAGGTTTTAAAATTCCTGATGAATGGATATTGATGAGGGCGCCAAGGAAAAAGGACATCTATGCTATCAACATGGGTGTTCCTAACTCTTCAATGGTGTCTACATGTTTATTGTCCAAGGCTTCGGAAACAGATGCTCTGTTATGGCATAGGAGAATGGCACATCTAAACTGGAGAAAGATGAATTATATAACCAAAAATGGTTTGGTTCTAGGTGTACCACAAAAACGTTTCGAGTCTGAGGATAAGTGTGTTCCTTGCATGAAAGGAAAGCAGCACAAGAAACCACACAGACCTAAGACTGAAAACTCTATCTCCTCGCCATTTGAATTGCTACATATGGATCTCTTCGGCCCTATAAGCAAGAGAAGTCTAGGTGGCAAATGGTACTGTTTGGTTGTCACAGATGACTATTCTAGATTCTCATGGGTATTCTTTTTGGGATCAAAGGATGAGACTCCTGGAATTCTAATTGAGTTCTTTGATCTAGTAGAGAATGTCTATAAAAAGAGAGTTAAGTGTATTCGTAGTGACAATGGAACAGAGTTTAAGAATTCAACGTTGAATATCTATTGCTTAAGCAAAGGGATATTACATCAATTCAGTGCACCTTATGAACCTCAACAGAATGGTGTTGCTGAAAGGAAGAATAGAACGTTGATTGAAGCTGCTAGAACAATGCTTGCTGATTCAAAGCTTCCGGTCATCTTTTGGGCAGAAGCAGTGAATACAGCATGTTATGTTCTTAATAGAGTTCTTACGGTTAAGAGACATAACAAGACTTGTTATGAGCTTTTGAACAATAAGAAACCTAACTTAAAAGGGTTTGAACCCTTTGGAGTTTCATGCACCATATTAAAGACTGAACATCAAGCAAAATTTGGTGAGAAGGCTGACGAAGGATTTTTCCTAGGTTATATGCCCAATTCGCCAAATAAGAGAGTCTTTAATAAAGTCACAGGACGTTTGGAGGTAGTTTATAATATTGAGGTTACAAGCTATTCACCGGATGTTCATAAGGGCTTAGATTGGCAATTTGATTATTCTGATCTTTTTGCATCATTTAAAGTTCCTATTAGTGACTATGTCAGTGATTCAGAGATAGCTGAACATTTAGTGTTTGAAGATGAGAATATTGGTCCCGCTTCAACATCGAGTGTTAAGCAGTCTGGAATCAAGACTACTGTTGACTCAGATAAAGCTTCCACAAGTGAGTCACAAAAACCTTCAGAGGATAAGTCTCTAGAAACAGAAGATCTTGATGATCTTCATACAAAGTTTGATGACATACTTACTCCTTTGAAACATCTAAGAATATCTTCAGCACGTACGGAAGATGTACCTGAATTGGAAGAAATTGGTACTAATTTGGAAGATGAGATACCAGTTGAACCAGTTACTACAACTAGAACGAGTAAGAATCATCCAGTTGAAAACATCATCGGTGATATTAATACTCCGGTTCAAACTAGGCATCAATCCAGAACTAATACGTCTGAGAATTCTGAATACCAAAGCTTGTATACTGCAATGAAAGAGACAGGGATTCCTAATCAATGTCTATATTCATGCTTTATCTCACAAGTCGAGCCTAAAAATGTTCAAATGGCTTTAAAAGAAAACTCGTGGGTAGAAGCAATGCAAGAAGAACTATCTCAGTTCTCTAAATTACAAGTATGGGAGTTGGTTGACCTACCAAAGGGAGAATATCCAATTGGAACTAGATGGGTATTTAAGTGTAAGAGAGATGATAAAGGTATCGTTACTCGCAATAAAGCTCGTCTAGTGGTTCAAGGTTTTAATCAACAAGAAGGTATTGATTACAATGAAGTGTTTGCACCAGTTGCTAGGCTAGAAGCAATTAGAGTATTCTTAGCATTCGCATCATATTATGGTATAAAAGTGTATCAGTTGGATGTTAAGAGTGCCTTTTTGTATGGCAAAGTGGAAGAATTGGTGTATGTTTCACAACCGCCAGGGTTTGCTAATCCTGAGTATCCAGATAGAGTATATCGTTTGAATAAGGCTCTATATGGATTACATCAAGCACCTAGGGCATGGTATGGAACACTATCAACGTATCTACTTGAGAATGGATTTACAAGAGGATCAATTGATAGTACACTATTTGTGAAGTGGAAAAAGAAAGACTTTCTTCTTGTACAAGTGTATGTTGATGACATTATCTTTGGATCGTCTGATGAAAAGATGTGTCAAGAATTTGAGAAAGTCATGAGAAAAAGGTTTGAAATGTCTGCAATGGGAGAGTTGAATTTCTTCTTAGGATTACAAGTTGATCAAAAGAAGGATGGATTCTTTATTCATCAATCTAAATATACATATGAGCTATTAGAACGTTTCAAGATGGATGAAAGTAAGGTCTACAATACTCCAATTCCAGTCAATCATGGATTAGGTCCAGATACATCGAGTGATAGCGATGTGGATCCAACTCTTTATAGAGCCATGATCGGATCACTAATGTATCTTACAGCCTCTAGGCCTGACATCATGTTTGCTGTTTGTTTATGCGCAAGATATCAGGCTAATCCGAAAGAGTCACACATGCAAGCTGTTAAACGAATCTTTCGTTACCTCAAAGGGAAACCTAAGCTGGGTCTTTGGTATCCGATTGATGGAGACTTAGATCTCGTAGCTTATACTGATTCGGATTATGGAGGATGCAATCAGAATAGGAAATCTACGACTGGAGGATGTCAATTCTTAGGAGGTAGATTAGTATCCTGGCAGTGCAAGAAGCAAACCTCGGTAGCCATTTCTACATGTGAAGCTGAGTATGTTGCAGCTGGCAGCTGTTGCTCGCAAGTTCTTTGGATTCAACAGCAACTGCGGGATTACGGGTTAAATATAACCAATACTCCTATGATGATTGATAACGAATCTACTATGTCGATCACCAATAATCCAGTAAAGCACAGTAAAACTAAGCATATTGATATTCGACATCATTTTATTAGAGATTGTGCTGAAAAGAAATTGATAAAGTTAGTTAAGGTTCCATCATTGGATAACTTAGCAGACTTATACACAAAGGCGTTCGACAGAGCAAGATTTGAAACGTTGGTTCAACTAAACGGAATGAGAAATCCAGAGTGATTAGTCTTCCAAGGGTATTCTTGTAATAGTTAGTATTTATGTGTTTATTATTAAAAAAAAAAAAAAAAAAAAAAAAAAAAAAAGGGCGTATGGCATTCATTTGCTTGTTACCTAAGGGGAATCGCCTTCATTTAAGTTTTTATTTGCAAAAACTACGGGAAATGATAGTACATTAGGAGAATAAGCTTCACAATAATAAGCTTAAGTCCTAAGTATGATATGGTAGTAGGTTCAAATAAAGTTGCTTTAGAACTACAGCGGTTCTATCAGGTATGTGTTTATATTTATTTGATTATACACCTATATCCACAAGTTATAATTTGTCTATTTTTAGTAAAATTTTAGATGGCTTCATCATATGATGTACTGGTAGGCAAATTATATGAAATTTTCTAAGTCTTAAGAATTTAATTAACTACTTGTTTATTATTTTGTGTAACTATTCTATGATGTATGACATTAAGTCTTAATTGTTGAATGATGGTATTGCCTTACACTGTTATCATGCATATTAATTTGATTTGACAAATAGTAGCAATATGGGTATTAATTTAATTACTGGTAACTATGTTGTACTATGTACAGAACTGAAACCTTTAATTAAATTAATATTTTCAAATATATTTTGAATTATGCTAGAAGGAATCTTCTGTTGTACTACGTACAGACTTAGATAACATAGCATATTCAAAGTATGTTTGGTATTTGTCTAACCTTAAAAATTCAAGTGTATGTTATATGTTTCGAAAAGATACATCATTTAGTAACCGCTACCTTGAAAATTTAATGATGCAGTGTTATGTGTTTTACTTGAATTCTTCAGTATGTCATATAATAGGAAGCACTTGATAATTCTCATACTAACAATAAAGAGTTTGCTTAGAAAATTGAGTATAATTTGTTTATGTGGATCATATACTGGTAATCGTCTTGAACTATCTATAATTAAAATATTTACTTTATGTGCGTAATGCATTTATTAATTATGCTATGTGGATAAAGGTACCTAAGATATAGTTTTATAAATATAAATGTATAAATGATATATTTAGTTGTAATTTTATAGTAATTTATTTGAATTTCATGAGGTATGTATACTACCAATCTGCTTAAACTTTTTAAATATATCATGAATTGCTTATTCTTACTAATATGATCCCTAAGCAGATAAATTCTTATTCATTTTGTGTATGTATTTTATTTTGTTTCAAGTGATTAATAAAATGGTACTTGATACCAATGGTTATGTAATTTTGGTTTATTTTTAGTTTATTTTTATTTTATTTTCGTTTTAATTGTGTTTACCCTTTGGAATTAAATCATACTGAATATTTTTGAGTTGAACAAAACGTGACAAATACAAGTGAAAATTAATTATAATTTAGACTTGTAACAATATCGGGTTTTTATTTATACTTAGATTTAAATTCGCGTTTTTAATTGGTTCTGCGAGTTGACATCAACTTGCGAGTCGACTTAAATCTCGCGAATCGGATATGTAGTATAAAGGGGGTCAAACGAGTCAAACCAACCCACCGAGCCCACAACACATTCGCGAGTTCACTAAAGCTTGCGAATCCGTTTTACAGGCGAAACGAGGCGATATTTCGTTTTCGTTTGATTTCGATTTTTAGAATACGGGAACGAGTTTTTCAATCCGTAGATTATATTCAAGACATATTTGCGAACATTTTGAGGTATATATCAACGGATTTCACCGTTTAAATTGCACGAAATCGAAGGTTTTTTAAACTTAGGGTTTCGGTTTGATGTTTAAACGATTTACGTAGATTAAAGGACTATTAGAACACGAATCCTTGTGGTTTATGTTAAAGGGATGTTAATAAACGTAAATCAATCGATAGATCATGTTAAAACTACAGGATTAATCGATTTTGTGAACAAACTCGCGACGGCTGTTCGTCAAACGAGTTGACACGTTGTTTAAACTCGCAGCGAGTTGACTAGCGAATCCATGAGATTAGCGAGTTCACTTAAGTAACTTTAGCGACTTGATCAATGTGGCGAGTTGATCAATGTGGCGAGTTGATCAATTTAGCGAGTTGATGTGTTTAGCGAGTTCATAAGCAAAACGAGTTGACTTCACCTCGTTAGGCCAGTTTATGCGAGTCCAGTACTTAGAAAAATTTTATTTTTTAAAAGTAGTGATATAAATGTTAAGACTTTTTAAGTAATAACTTTTATGAAATGGATTTGTGTTAATTCTTATATGATTATATCGAAAGTCTACTAATTTAAGAAGAAAATTAGTGGCGTGTCCTAATTTCACATTAGCGGTATAATTTTTAACGTTAACGACTTGAGATTTTTATTAAAATAACAAGTACCTAACGTGATTTAAATTAGACTTAAGACTTTTTAGTTATAAGTAAAATTTTTATATACGACTTGAGATTATTTTTGTATCAAGTTATATATAATTACAATTTTAAACTAAGATGTTTGATGAATCTCGATTCATAATACATAATAGTTTAAATATTTTTTATCGTGCATTAAAGTATATCTGTTGTTTGTATTCATTACAGATATGGCTAGAGCATTTGATAAGGGTCACAACATCCTGGTTGATCTGAACCTTGAGGCCAAACGGGCTGACAGGGTTGCTGATATATTACGTTTTCTAGCACGATCAAGGATTAGATATGCCATTACGGCCAATCCTCCTATCTCACAGACTATACTGAACGATTTCTGGACGGATATTGTTTATGACGAATCTGTCACTCCGCCAGAGATTCGAGCTACAGTTGGTGGACAACCTGTTACCTTTTCAGCTGGTAATCTTCGTGAGATTTTGCAGCTAGGTACGGTAGAACAGGAGAACGGGGATATTGAGTATCCTATGGATTTTATCGAGGGAGCTATAGGTCGTATGGGATATACTGGTGATAGGCGTGGACGTCAGTTCCAGAAGCCTCTGGTCATTGGTCAGTGGAGGTTTCTTTGGCACGTGATGAATATAGTCTTTGCAGCAAAGAAAGGTGGCTTTGATGAGTTGAGCCCTGCGATTCTATCGGCTGTACTGTCACTGGTTTACAATAAACCATACAGTTTTTGTGATTACATTTTTGGAGAGATAGCTAGACAGATATCGGGTTCTGTTAGATCTAGATTTATGATCTACCCGAGGTTTTGTATGCTTATCATACGTGCGCGTCTACCGAACTTGGTTATTCCTGAGCCGTTTTTATCGGTGAATACCATTGATCAACGTGGTTATAATGCCATGTTTATGCAGACGATTAGGAAGGAAGGAGTGGTGAAACCGGAAATTAGACCACTTTTTGGATATATTGTTGATCCAAACTACGTTGCACCGCCAAATCATGGGTGGTTAGACGTAGTTCCTGCTGCTGCTGTTGTTCCTGCTGAGGCTGCTGTTGTACCAGAACCTGCAGCTGCGGAAGCTCAACCTGAAGATCCACAAGGGCTCCTTGAGGATGTTCTTATTCAGGCTGGTCAGGTTGATCAGCAAGTCAATCCAGACGTTGCTGCACAGGTTGTGCAAGAGGTTTTGGAGCAGAATGATGATGCGACAAATCCTTTGCTTCAAGACATTGAGAGTTACTTGGCACCACCTGAGGTAATCTGTTACTTATGTAATAATATAGATGCTTAGTTGATAGATTGTTTTTATTGATCATAGATGCATAATATTATTATATAATGATTCTGATATTAGATATTTAGTAAATTGGATATTATTTCTGATTTTAAAAATATAAATATCATTATACGAACAGGAAGCTGAAGCTGAGGCTGCAAATCCCGAAGTTATATTACTTGAGGATGAGCAGATACAGCTTGATAGATCAGTTGAAGTACCGACTGAGGTATTATATCTGATTAATCTTAAATATATAGAACTTGTATGATAGAGCTTACGCTAATCATAAATGTTTAATATATTTAAACTTTAGGATCCTGTTAGATCATCTAGAGGTCGTGATGGTGAGACGGCTTCAGATGAAGATTCTGATAATACACCTTCTCCTCCTCCATCTGCTTCTGAAAAGAAGAGGAAGGGTAAGAGTATTCTGGAGGAAGGTACTGAGGAAGTTGAGATTCCTTTGATGAAGCGTCCGAGAACGCTTACTATTCGAGAAGGTTAGTATTAATTAAAGTTAAATAATCTTAACTTGTTGTTTATCAGGAGTTGAACTGAGACAGTTAATTCTGTATACAGTTTCTCAGGATACACCACAGGTAGAGATGGTTGCACCGGTGGTTACGGAATCGATGTCTTTACCGCTTCAAGTATGAGATATAAATTCTATAACTATGAGTGTTATGCAATTAATTAGAGTTTGAGACAGAGTAATCTGTAACAATAACTGATTTTAATTGTGTTTAACTTTACAGCATGAGGTTGCTGATTTAGTTCGTGGAGCTAATTTTCCGACGAACAAAACAGCTAGATTTGCGACAAGTTTGCTTACGCAAGCTTTGTCTCAACCTCATACACCGCTTACCAGAGACTGGCATATTGAGTCTCTTACACCGCCTGGACCCAGAACGATACCTGTTACTCCAACGACTGATGCTGAAAGGATTACATCCTTAGAGTCGAGGGTAAAGGATTTGGAGAAGCTTACTTCTCAGATTCCAGAGCTGGTGTCGAGCAATCTTCTTCTTTCACAACAGATACTCAAGCAGAGTGAATCGTACAATCTGTTGATGAAGACTCATGAGACGTTACTTGCGGACTTCACTGTACAGAGACTGAAGTTATCTTCTTTAGAGAGTCTGGTCTTGAGATCGCATTCAGGACAGCCTGCTCAGGGGGAGATATTGGTATATCTGGAGTCTTGCAGAGAGAATGAGTTGAAGAGAAAGAGAGATCAAGACAAGGACGATGATCCCAATGCACCGAGTGGTGAGCAGACTGGTCCTTCAAAGACTAGTGAGCAAGCTACTATTCAGGGGGAGTCTGGTGCTGGTGCTAGTGGTTCTGGAGTGGGTACAAGTGCAGATAAGACTGTATCGGGTGATACTGAAGCTGGTAAGATAGCTTAGTATTATCTTAGTACTGTAATATTTGTAATAGTTTGTAGTGAACAAGTGTAAACTTAATTATTGTGTAAATATATTTGGCTTAGGGTTATTATTATTTTAAGTAAAATATGTTTGGTAATTTAAGTTTATAAAATTATGTTAAGATAAAATAGTGATCGAAAGACTTCTGACTTATTGAGTAGTCGAGCGGCGTGTTCCGATTAATTTCGGCGGTCATAATTTTATAATAACATATGCATTTTAGATTTGATTATAGACTTAAGACCGTAAGGTTTATAAGTAATTAACAAGTTAAAAATGTATTCGTATTAACTAGACAAATGATATATAATTTAAAGGTTAAATTGATAATGAATGAGATCAATTAACACTTGGAAATTATATAAGGTAATTAATAGTAAATTTAAAATGTTTGGTGATTATTCACAATGCATTAGAATTTAAAATTAATTAATATTTGTTAAGTAGACTTAAGAGATTTTAGATTGATTCAGGGTAATCAATAAAAGATTTTATAAGTTATATTTATATTGCGTTTATATGTTAGGTTAAAATATACAAAAGAATTAATAAAGAAATTCTTAGATTGGTTCGGGGAAATCAATGAAGAATTTGAATTATTAATATATTTGTATTTATGTTTTTCTCTAGGAATGGAAATGCTTGATCTATCTGATTCAGAAGATGATATATTTGATGAGATAGATGAAGACATTGATTTTGATCTTGAGGATGGAGAATTTCTACCACCTACAGATTGGACTGCTGTACCTGAGAATGTGCAAGACATGGGTGTAGATCTAGATGCAAATATTGATGAACACCATGTGAGCCCATCTAGGACAGAAGTTGTTATTGAAAATGAACAAGGTCCAACAATTGTCGATATAGATGAAGATATTGATGATTCAACCTCTGATGAAGAAGAAGAAGTTCTTGTTCAAACCAAAAATCCTGCTGTTGTACTTAGGAAACTTCCAAAGAAGAAGAAGAAGATTGGAATTTCTGAAGTTGATGTTACGAAAAAGCGTGTACCACGTAAAGGGATTATTGGTTGGTACTTTGACTCAGAACTAAAGCTTTTTGCGATCAAAAGGTTTGACGGAGTTCAATATTTTGAAAGAAAGCTTGCAGTTTTTAGTTCTCTACCACGTTATGAAATACGTGATTTGGCTAGATTAGAGATTAACAACCCAAGTCGTGATGATTATGCTGATCGTGTTGAAAGAATCATTAGACATGAGGTTGGTACGAATAAATTTGTTCAGATTAAGCCAAGAAAGGGAAAGACTGTGAAATTACAAGAGAGAAGTCAAAGAACAGGAAGAAGAAGAAGGAAGAAAGTTTATCCAGCTGTTAGATGCATACAGCAGATTCCACTGAAGATAATGCCACAAGATATTCTGGGAAATATGAAGAGTTGGCACGTGGATTCAGGAACTGGAGAAGCTGTTATGGTTGAAGCTGATGATGAGGTTGAAGGTGGTGAAAGAGAAATCTTCAGAGTTTATGATCATCGACACCTGATGAATATGTCGAGAAAGGATCTGTTAAAGTTGAATGAGAACAGAATTTTGACGACAGATGCATGGGGTGATTTAGGACGAGATTATCAGATGATGGTTAAAACATGTATCAAGATGAAGATTTACGCAGGCAGTAAGATTTACAAATGAAGACCAAAGACAAGCGTGAAGATAAAGACGCTAGAGCTATTGTCAAGGGGGAGTCTGTTGGGACATAGATTGTGACAACAGATCTAGCTTGAAATAGGACTAGTGTAATTATTATTGTGTTTGTATATTGGTTTAGATTTGTAAATGAATATTTGTTTTGTTAGTAATATTCGTTAAACATATTATTGTGCTAAGTTAGACGAATGTTAAATACGAAATAAATAAATAGACGTTTGATGCGAGGCGAGTCGAGATCTCAGGTTGCAGCGAGTTGAGCTGTGAGGTGAGACCTGAACTCGCGAAGCATAAGTCTGGCGAGCCGAGTCTTATACTGGACTTGGGCTGCGAGTTGGACCGAACTCGCCGGCCCATGCGAGCCGAGCCGGACAGAACTATTTAAACGATTTTCTTTAGAAAATCGTTAACACTTTTAATACTTTTGACACTTTCTGCTTTCTGCGAACTCAGCAAACCAGAGAAAAACATAACCTAAGGCTAGGCTTTGACGATTCGTTGTTTAAAGCTAAGTCTAGTTAAAACGCAATACGAACATATTCGTTGTTAGTAAGATAACACCGTATTGAGGGATTCCGCACCTTAATACTACAGATAACGAAGTTATCGATCCTAAAACTAGGGGACTTACACGTTTTATTGAACTGGTCAATCTGATAGGTTTAAGGTTCTTTCAGTCAAAGAAATGATTTGTGACTTGGATTTTTAAGTTTTTAAATTCAATTTAAAAAAAAAAAAAAAAAAATTGGCAACAGCCACTCTTTATACTCTTTAGTATTAAAGAAAACGCGAGGTTGCAACATTTTTAAAATAGACGTTGAAGTTGTGTCTGTAAACAACTTAGGATATGATAGTACATCGGGTGACATGCACAAAATGGAATTTTAAGGTTTATCTTGGATGTGTCAGTAGGTTTATCTGACACACTTAAAACAGTTTCTATCTAAATTATCTTCATCACACGATGTATTGGTAGGCATAATACACACCGGTTTGTGAGTAAGTAAGAAGTAATATTAAAACTTGTCTATTATTTTGTGAAAATTGTTATATGATGTATGACATAAGTCTTAATTGATAAATGGAAGTACTGTCATACACTGTCATAATTACTATGTAAATGTAAAATTGGCATATAGTAATAATATGGTTATTCGCCTAACTAATGGTGACTATTGTTGTACTCTCGTACAGACCTGAATCCATTAGTTATGCAAATAGTCTCAAACTTGTTATGTTCATACTAAGGGAGCCTCTGTTGTACTAAGTACAGATCTGGGGCCACTAGTATCTTCATAGTTGGTTTGATGTATGTCTAAATTTGACGGGCAAGTGTATGTTACAAGAGAGCCGAGAAATCTTGGTCTTGTAATCTCTACCTTGCGAAAATATGCAGTGTTTTGTGTTTTACTAAAGTTTATCAGTATATCATATAATAGGTTTCACAAAATTAATATTCATACTAACAATAACAGTTAGCTCACAAATACGAATGTAACATGTTTAGGTGGACAAACAATACCAATAATCGTCTTGAAATAATTTTTATAAAAGGTGTTTTAAATGTGCCACGTAAATTTAAAGTGGACAAATATACTGATGATCGAAATAACACTTACTATTCCTAATAATTGCATGTTATTCCAATATGATCCCTAATCAGACAAAACAACTCCGTCACCAAAAATAGAGTGTTAGTAATTTTATTTTGTTATACTTTTTACTTTTTGTGATATTAAAGAAAATACCAAAAGGATTTTTTAGTTTACTTATTTCATTTTATGCTTTATTTTATTCTAAGTTATTTTTCCCAAGTCATGAGTCATTTGGATAATAATTGCTAAAATAACGAGTAAATGGTTCTTAAAATTCGAAATCGACTCAAATCACATCCTAATTGCTTTATGCGACGTCCCACTCAACATCGCCTGCGACGTCCCAGCCTACGTCGCACATAGGGTTAGACTATATATAGTCTCAACCGCGACGTAACACGTCACACTATTCAATATACACCTGCGACGTAGCCTGCGACGTACCATTTGGCGATTTGCGACGTAGCAATTCTTCGAGCATTTTCGTGATTTGTAGCCGTTTTCACTCCGATTCACTCTCGTTATTCCGCACACTTAGGTACCAATCTTACCCTTTTTCACCGTGTATTTTAGCTTTAATCGTTAAATGTATATTGCGGGTTTTGGGGTTCTCGGTTTGGGTTGATTTAGTTGTGTAATCGTGATCTAAACATCGTATAATTTATGTTTTCGTGATCACCGTTTAAAGCCGCACCTTGTGGTGTGTTTTGTTTTGAAAACCCCTAAATTCGAAAGTTAGGTTTCTGGGTTGGGGACGACTGTTCGTCAGTGCGACGTACGCTGCGACGTCGTGGCCTACGTCGCTCTAATTAGTTATTCTTACTTGCCTACGTCGCCCTTCCCTACGTCGCCTTTACCGCGACGTCCTACGCGACGTCCCGCTCTACGTCGCTACTTTTATTACTGTGATTAAATTCACAATAAATAGCAAAATGCGACGTCCCCTTTAACGTCGCTCAAATTTTTGTGCGACGTCACGGCCTACGTCGCTATTGTTATTATTCTGATTTTCTGCGACGTCCTTTTCTACGTCGCTATTTGAAATGCGACGTCATCACCTACGTCGTTAATTACAGAAAAATGACATTTTTTGTTAACAATCAAATGTTACGTTTTTCTGACTTTTAAATTCTGTCCAGCAATGGCGAGTGATTTCTTTCAGTTCCTAGCTGAACGACAAAGATAGTGCTTACTGCTTCAGCCCAAAAAAGTGTCACTACTCGCCCGTCCGCGGCTAGAAGGATCTTCTTCCGGTCGTGGATTCTTTTGCGCTTTCTGGTGGTCCAGCACCTTAAAGTTTTTATCTGGTCACTTAGATATGACCATTTTTGTCTCAGTTGGCTAATGATCCGGTGGAATTCTCTCTTTGTCCTGAATCTTGGTTTTCTGGTCTGGAGGAATCGCTTTACCGTTATGTGGAATTCTCTCTTTGTCCTGAATCTTGGTTTTATGGTCTGGAGGAATTCCTTTATTATCCTGGATCTCGGCCTTCTGGTCTGGTGGGATACCATCCCTGTCTTGGATTTTAGCCTGACCTTGTCTTGGATTTTGGCTGTATTCGTTTAACCAGGATCTTCGGTCTAGGTTTAGGTTTAGGGTTTAGGGTTTAGGATTTGATATGTGTGTTCGTAACTTTGTACTTATTTAACATATCAATGAAACCTTTCGTTTGTGATAAGTTTGGAATACTTTGTTTGTACTAACGCTTTTCGAGAATATCTTGTATGTTTTTGTTTTTGCAGATATGGCTCTTGTTTTCGAAGCGCGTCATAATACTACTGCTTACCTTGATGATACTTCTGATAAAGCTGCACCGTATCGCCAGATGATTGCGTTTTTGAGGCGTTCAAGGGTATTCCACGCCATTTCGGATAACACTGTGGCTTTTGGAAATCTGATCAACCCTTTCTGGAGAAACGCAAATGTTGTTACTGATAACGACGTTCGAAGACTGGTTTCAACGGTTGCTGGTACGGAAGTCACTATTACAGAACAGAGTATTCGAGAACTGTTACAGCTGAACGATCAACCGAATATGCCAGTCGGTTTTGATCATGTTTTCGTTTTGGGAGCTATGCAAAGGATTGGATATCCCGGGATTCCCACTGATCAGTACAGGAAAGCGAACCTCACACGTGTTTGGAGATATTTGATGCATGTGATTATCGTTTGTTTGGGAAATAGGAAAGGTGGAACGGATGGTATGAGCCGAAGTTTGGCTTCTGCTATGTTAGCATTAGTGTACAACAAGCCGTTCAACTTCTCGGGTTTTATATTCAAGGCTATGGTCGACAATGCAAATGCCGGGGATCAGAAATGGATCTTGTATCCGAGGTTTATTCAGCTGCACATCAATCGCTATCATCCAGACCTTCAGGCACAGGGTGATATTGATCAACAATTAAAGATTTCACCGATGATGAGTCGGATCTTTACCATTTGTGCAGGTTTTGAGAAAGGGGTTCAGGCGGCAAGGGATGTTCCCTTATTTGGTGCTATTGTGGATGAGAACTATGTACCGCCACCGGAACCTCAGTATATGGACATTCCGGCACCCCAACAACCGTAGCAACCATTTGTGAACGTTCCTAATCAAGCTGCGGGGGAGAATGTAGATGCTCTTTTGGAGAACATTGAGCAATTCGGGCACGTGGACTCGGATAATCCAGCATCTCATGACACGGTTGAAAGTTCTGATTCTGAAGCTGCAGTAAATGTAGGTCCTCAGGATGGGGGTCCGACGCCTGAGCATTCGGATGGTACTGTTCCGCATCCTTCTGAGATGGAACGTATCAGGCTTACCGATTCATTCAGATATTTGAGAATTCAGCGTCGGATCAGGGCAGGACGCAAGTATGTACCTCCAAGGGATACTGGGAAACGTACTAGAGGTGACGATGATCCTGCTGATGAGACTTATCGCCCGAGTCGTCGTGTTCGTCGCTCTTCGTCAACACGAGCTCCAGTCAACCCGTCGCCTCAAGATGCTTTTGAGATTCAACCGACACCAGCATTCATGCAAAAGATTATGGATGATATGCAGAAGATGAAGCAAAAGCTGGAGGCTCAAGACGAAAAGATTGCTGAACAAGCTGCGCTGATCGAGGTTCAATCTAAGTAGCTTGAGGAAACGAAGATTAGGGTTAATGTTTTGGAAGGCAGGTTACTTGCCTCGGGGGAGTCTGGGTCTGGGATACCCACTTTAGAGTTAAGTGAACCTGCGTCTGTAAATCCCAACCCTGTACTTGAAACTGTTAATGAAAATATTTCTGTTTTGGATTATTTTTGTGTTGATGATATTCCAGGGCAACCGAGACCGCTGGCTGTTGACTATTCATTTGCGGACTTATCGTTTATTCAAAGAATGGCTAGTGGAGTTGGCTCTGAGGAAGAAACGGATAATGATTTTGAGATGAATGAGGATGTTTCGATTGAAGAAGAACAGTTGAATTCAGATGAAACGTATGATGATGCACAATCTGGGGAAGCTTATGGTGGTGCACCGATTATTAAATCTGATTCAAGTGAAGATGAGATGCCAGCTAAAGCTCAACATGGAGAATCTAGTTCTGCTGCAACTCCAGCTCCAGAGACACAGGCACCGGACTCAGCAGTTCCTGAAACTGAATCTTCTGATATTCCTAAGAAGAAATTAACTGCTGAAGAAAAGAGATAAAGAAATAAGAAATGGTGGCCTAAGGGACGAAATCCAGTTCCTATTCCAGTTAAATGTCAAGTGTACCGGGTTAGTCGAAATTATGCCGGAGTTATTAAAAGATGGAAGTGTCAGAGGAATCTTTTTATGATTAAGAGAGAAGATGGAGTTCAGTACTTCAGAATGCGTTTTGATAGATTGAGCACGTTGCCAAAAGGAGAGATTAATCGATTAGCTCAGCTTAAATTGATTAATCCGTTCGAAAATGATTATGCTGAGTTCATTCAGAGAAATTTACGTCGGGAAGTGTTATCGAAGACATATTCTAAATTGAAACCGACGTTGGGTACTCGGTATACATGGAAAAGGAAGATTGATCCAGTCACTAGGAAGCCTATGGTTAAAGTTCATTATCCGCCTGCAAACTGTTTGACTGAGATACCTCTGGAACCAGTTCCTTATTATTTTCTGAGAAGACTTGTAAAATGGGAACTTGATTCACAGACTGGTGAAGCGGTTATTACTTTTGTACCAGATTCAGAACCGTGGCCAGAAGTTGGAGGTATATGGAATTTGAGGCAAGCAACGTTTAGACTGTATGATCCGATGAGTTTGATTAATTTTCATGAAAAAGATTTAAGAAAACTCTATGATGATCGGATTCGTGTTGGTCAGAAGAATGAGTTCAACAGACGTTTAGCCGAGCAGTTTTACAATGTTGTTACTGTTTGTGTGGCTAATGGAATTCATGCTGACGGCCAATTTCCTGCGGGCTGGGTTTAAAGAAGATTTTTGAAGACCAAGCTGAAGACACGGGGGAGTTTGTTGGTACATGTTTAGTGTCTGTCAGTTGGTCTAGCTCGTCGTTTGTAATTAGATTGAGTTTCCTGACTCCTGCGACGTAGCGCGTAACGTCGCAGGTGCGACGTCAGGTATTGGGCCTGCGACGTAGTCTACGTCGCATGGGCTTGGGCCTGCGACGTCGTGTGCGACGTCGCAGGTGCCAGATTTTGTATAAATTCGTATTTTCATTTTCTGTTTAGGGTTGACGAAACCCTAAACGCTATTTGTCGAAATCCCTGTAATCTGATCGTTTATAATACAATATAATACGTTTCGTTTGATATTCATTGAGTATTTGATAATTCGTGTGATTGTTAGTGATCTAATTGTTATTTCCGCTAGCGATTAGATTGACTCGGTGCCGTATAGATCCAAGGTTAGGGACAAACAACGCTCCCCGGCAGCGGCGCCAAAAACGTGTTGTCTCACACATCGGTCGTTGAAATTTCTAATGGTGATGCGAGGTAACAGTGGGTTTTAAATTTATAAGGCTGGGGCCTAGGGTTACTATTATGCTAATCAAGGGGCTAGCAAAGGACAAGTATGACCTATGATCATTCTTCAAAGCGTGACAAATTGAAACTAGGGAATTTAGAAACTTTTATGTATTTAGCTAGGGATAAGAGAGTTGGTTTTGGTTTTGGGTTTTCTAAACTAAACTATACTAAACTAAAAAGTGGAGGTTAGTTCGGGCGTTCAACGATTAAAGCGATTATCTACTCTGAAGTGGTTTAGGAGTTGTTAAATATGAAGAGTTCTAATGGGGGTAAGTTCGTAAGTTAACGTGAGCTATTACTACAATCCTCCTATCGGGCTAACGCGGAGGTGTCCACAATCAGGCAAATAGAATGTCACGTAGGTTGCAGAATATATTAAAGCATACACCAAAAGTTCTCTCAAATATATACCCATATTATCCAACAATTAATCTCGAATCCTATTCCCCAATCTCGGTCGTCAGAGATGTCCAAATCATGGCATAGTTTGTTGAATAAACAATCTTATGAACGGGGTTTACCCTCACCGGAATCGGTTGGACTAACTGGTCTAGGCGGACGGATAATATGTCATCACTTATTCGTATGAATTATCAACATTACTCAGGTATGCAAGAAAACAGGGATGATTTATACTACAGATGGAAACCTAAGTAATACGTTTGTTATTCGATTCATAATATAACTACCTTCGGTCGTTCTTGACTTCCATACATTTGTACTCCGCCGTAAGCGTTTCCAGTACTATATCGAAGAACAGTCGAATAGAAGCCGTCATATTATTTCACAATAATCAAGGCCGTTTGTATTTCACTATTATGATAATCCTAAGGCAACAATCAAACAAGAACATGCAATAAGACGATCAAAGCAACTGTTCAATATAAGCATGCAAAAGTATTATTTAAGTCGAGGATATTCCGAAAGTTGACTCAAAAATATCGTCTATATGAATTTAATCTTAGTCTACCTCTATTCCCATCCTATTTTAGTCTAGAGAACACCGGCCATGCCGAGCTCAATGATTCAATCTAACATAGTATAACTAAGTGACCCATACCCTATGAGTTAGCTACGTTCATTTGTGGATAAGGTTTTAGTCACAACATGAGTTGGGCAGATAAACGATAAAGATTTAATTCCTATATCTATTTGTAATATAAGTCACCCGCAGTCTCATAACATACAACATAATTACATATTTAAAATTTCCTAAACGACCATCATAGCAGACAATTGAGTTATTTAATTAATCATGATAGTTCTAGCATGCATATTTAAATTTATAAAATAAAGAACAAACATATTTAAATAAGATAGATAGATTAAAACCTGGAAAGGTGTACAATAACTCGTAGCTAAAATTCGTCCCGGAGCACCTCCGTACAAATCTTCCCTAGTTAATTAATTAGCTATTCTAATTAATTAAACTAGCTTAAAGGAAGAACTACAACTAATTTTACAAGAATGAATAAGATGAGGATGGTGTATTTTTGTGTGTTTTTCAAGGTGTGTCTTGAAAATGAACCATAGGCTCCTATTTATAGGTGAAATCCAGTGCATTTTAGCAACTTGGGGCACACGTTAGCGAAAGGTGGAAAAGTGGCTAGCACATGTACCCTAAAGCGCGTAAAGGTCTAGCACGTGTACCCTAAAGTTGCGTAAAGTGCTAGCACGTGTAACAAACGAGTACGGGCAAGGACGAAAAAGCACCAAATGGACAGGGGAGAGGCAGCCGGCAGCGGCTGGCAGGCTGCTATCCCGGTTCGCCATCTTTTGCTCATTTCTTGATTCGCGCATATCTTGTTTGTTATGCGTCCGTTTTCGTCGATTCTTTTTGCCTTTGATTCGTTTTTCAAAAACGAAGACTTTGATGAAAAGAAATCCCTAAAATGTGTCTCTGATCTTTAGATGTCTCATGCGAATCGTTTGAATCTTCCGGTGTACGTAGAATCTTCGTTCTTCAATCGTTTTTGTTGATTCTTCTTCTGTTAGATTCGTAATTTGAAAACAAAGATCTTGGATAAGAGAAATCTTGGTGGTGGGCAATTTGTCTCTAAATCTTATTTCGGATACCTTGAATCTTCAACTGTGTGTGGAATCTTCGTTTTTCGTCCGTTTTGCTTGATTTTTCTCGTGCAACTTCATTTTGATCTTCTTGGCAAAGTTTCATTGATTTGCGCATTATTTGAGTCCATATGCCAAGTATTGTTCAAGAATGAGAGAGATATCGGTGGTAAAAACATGACTTTTTACGCGATATCAAATAGTTTCACTGTTGACTCCTCCTAGAACACCATAGTTGAATGGAGTAGCTGAGAGGAGAAGTAGAATCCTGTTAGACAAGGTTCAATAAATGATGAGTCAGGTAACACTTCTAATAAGCTTATGGGGTTAGGCGTTATAAAAGATTGCACATATCTTAAATCTAGTACACCAAGAAAGTTTTAAAGATGACTTATGAGATGTGGAAGAGAAAAAGTTTTTCTCTTGGGCACATCCAGATCTGGGGTTGTGAATTTATCATTGGACGAGAAACTTCGCACAGACTAGAAGCTAGATCTGAAAAGTATCTTTTCATCGGTTATCCACAGAAGTCATTTAGATATTTGTTTTACGACCACAAGGATAATGTGGTGTATGTAGCTCGAAGAGGAATGTTCATTAAGAGAGAAATAATATCTAAAGAGGACAGTGGGAGTATAATTGATCTTGAAGAAATTCAAGGATTGACCGATGACGAAACTATGTAAACACTGACACACAACAAGAGGTGGTAACACCTGTTGAACTTGATGACATATCATTTCCCGCTCGCAGTTGTAGATTTAGCAAACCTCCTCGGTTCTATTATGGTTTCCATAAAGAAGATTAGGATAAGATTAGTGACAGTACACTAATTGAATTAGATGAGCCTGCTAACTACAAGGAAGCGATGGCAGGCCCTAAGGCTGCTAAGTGGAAGGAAGCCGTGAAAAACAAGATTCAGTCTATGTCTAACAACCAAGTTTAGAATTTAGTTGGCACTACACTCAGTCTCAAGATGGTGAGTTGTAGGTGTATCTTCATGAGGGAGATAGACATGGATGGAAAGGTACACACTTGTATAGCTGAGTTGGTAGCGAAGGGCTATACACAAACCTTCGGGATTGATTATGAGGAAACCTTCTCACCAATAGCTGAAATAAAATCAATTAGGATAAATGCTTACAATGGCTGCATTTCATGGTTATGAAATTTGGTAGATGAATGTCAAAACCACTTTCCTTAACAGGAAATTGACAGAGGATGTGTTCAAGGCACAACCGGAAGGTTTTGAAAATGCAAAGTATCCTATTAGAGTGTGTAAGTTTCAAAAGGCCATTTATGGACTTAAACAGGCTTCTTGTAGCTGGAATCTCTGCTTCCATAAGAAAGTCAAACAGTTTAGATTTTCTAGAAGCAAAGATGATTCTAGCATATGTGTCAAAGTCAGTGGGAGCATTGTAATCTTCCTGATATTATATGTGAATGATATAATACTCATAGGAAATGTAATCCCAACATTACAAGGTGTAAAGAGTTGATTGGGAGAATATTTCGCTGTGAAAGATTTGGAAGATACAATATATTCTTGGTACAAAGATTTACAGAGATATGTTGAAAACGTCTCAAAGGACTTAACCAGGACATGTACTTAGAATGAAAATTTGAAAAGTTTTTAAAATGGAGAATTCTAAGATTTGGAAGATACAATATATTCTTGGTACAAAGATTTACAGAGATATGTTGAAAACGTCTCAAAGGACTTAACCAGGACATGTACTTAGAATGAAATTTTGAAAAGTTTTTAAAATGGAGAATTCTAAGAAAGGGAATCTACTTTTACATCATGGCATAAAGATTACTAAAAGATTAGTGTCCAAAGACTGCACAAGATTGGACTAAATGAGTCGAGTCTCATAGGCTTCGGCTATAGGATCGATCATACAAGCCATGAAGTATACAAGACCCGATGTCTCATTTGCTTGGAACATAGTGAGTCGACATCAGCAGAATCCTGGTAAAGGTCATAAAACAGCTGTAAAGAATATTCTTGAGTATTTGAGAAGTACTAAAGACAGGTTCTTAGTTTAAGGTGGAGAAGAGAAACTTAGAGTAACGGGTTATAGTAACGTAAGTTTCCAAACAGACAGAGATGATAGTCGTTCACGATCTGGTTGGGGATTCTTACTGAATAGGGGAACGATAAGTTTGAAAAGTTAAAAGCAAGATATAATAACAGATGGGAATCTGAGTATATTGAAACTTGCGAGACTTTAAAGGACTTGGGGGACAATTCAGTTCAACCGCCGGCTAAAGGCTTTAGCCGACGGCTGAAGGTCATCAGATGTTATCCCACATCGGCCAAGACACCAAACCCAAGGGCTTCCTCTCCCCTATAAATAGAGGCCATCCCTAAGCTTTCCATCCATCCCAGATCCGAATATAATTCGGTTCTTTCTCTCTTTCTCATTCCTAATCCTTGTAAGAGTTTATATGACGTAGAGTCGGGACCCTAGGATTTGGAGTTTCTCTTGGTTCACGGGTGTGAAGCATTAGAGGTATTCTATTTTGGGTACTTGCCATCCAAAGCATGGAAGGTCGATCAAGGAGTCTGCGTGAAGGTTCTGCAAGATTGTCTGCGCGTGAGAAATTGGTTTTCTCAAAGGTTAGTATTTTCTTATTTATCTATTTATTCTTTTATTGTTAATAGCTTTATTAAGTAACGGTCCTTTAAAGTTTAGTTTCCTAGTTGCTCTAGATTAATTGTTATTTTTCGCTGCATATGTTAATCTAGTTAGGGAATAGAAAACCTAACAGTTACAAATGAGGAAATAAAAGAGGCAATATTTGATATAGACAGTAATAAAGCTTCAGGTCCTGATGGATACACTTCACGTTTTTTCAAGAAAGCGTGGGAAATAGTTGGAAATGATGTGTGTTTAGCAATCAAAGAGTTCTTCTCATCAGGAAAGTTATTGAGAGAATTGAATGCTACAATTATAGCTCTTGTGCCTAAAATAGATACTCCAAATAAGGTATCGGATTTTAGACCAATAGCTTGTTGTAATGTGTTGTATAAATGTATCAGTAAGATATTAACCAACAGGATCAAAGGGGGGTTACAGAAGGTGGTTAATTTCAATCAAAGTGCTTTTATTCCTGGAAGACACATTCAAGACAATATTCTGATTACTCAAGAGTTGCTCAAGGGATATAACAGGAAAAGTGGAGCCAAAAGGTGTGCTTTGAAGATAGACATACAGAAGGGTTATGATACTGTAAGTTGGGAGTGTCTTGGGATAATTCTCGACAAATTTGGATTTCAACAAAAAAATGGTTCAGTGGATTCTTACTTGTGTAACTTCCTCAGCATTCTCTATCTGTGTGAATGGAGAGGTTCATGGCTATTTTGAAGGAGGGAGGGGGTTGAGACAAGGAGATCCAATTTCCCCATACTTGTTCACCTAAGTTATGGAGGTATTTAGCTTGATTATGGCAAAAAATATCATTGAATCCCCAAATTTTAAGTATCACTATGGTTGTAAAAAGCTCAAACTCTCCCATTTATGTTTTGCTGATGATTTGTTGGTATTAAGCAATGGTGATAAAGAGTCTATAGCTGTGATTAAATGGTCCTTGGATGAATTCAGCCAAGTCTCAGGTTTGTATCCCAATCTTAGTAAGAGTACAATCTTTTTTGGTAGTGTACCTGATGGAATCCAGAATGTTATTCTACAAATCTTACCATTTTCAGTATGTAAACTACCTATGAGATATCTTGGGGTCCCATTACTTGCCAAGAGGTTAAGTGTCAATGATTGCAAGTGTTTGGTGGATAAAGTGAGAAGCAGAATTAGTTGTTGGAGAAATAAGGCTTTGTCTTATGCCGGAAGGCTACAACTTATAGCATCTGTTTTATCATCCATGCAAGTATATTGGGCCTCTGTATACATGTTTCCCTCTGTATACATGTTGCCTCAAACAGTTATAACAGACATTGAATGATTGCTCAAAGGTTTTTTATGGTGTCAGGGGACATTGAGTAGAGGGAAAGCCAAAATATCATGGAAGACAATTTGTAAGCCAAAAGAACAGGGTGGTTTGGGGATCAAATCATTAAAACATTGGAATGAAGTGTTGTTGATCAAACAATTGTGGAAAATAATAGCCAAGAAAGATTCTTTATGGGTCAAATGGGTGAACCTGGTCAAGTTAAAAGGAAGAAGTATTTGAGATATATGTGAAAGCTCTACTGATAGTTGGGGATGGAGGCAACTTCTTGAATTAAGAGAGAAAATAAAACATCATATGTTCCATAAATTGGGAAATGGCAAAACCACTTCTGTGTGGTATGACAAATGGAATGATTCAGGTCCATTGACTATGTTCATAACTCAGAGAACAATATATGATGGTAGATTAACAGATGATCTTACTGTAGCTGATATGGTTCAAGATAATCAGTGGAAATGGCCATCTGAGTGGATGTCAAGGTTCCAAAACATTCAAAACTTTGAGGTTCCAATTTTAACCGGGAATAAAGAAGATTCAGTGGTTTGGGTGACTAGAAGTAATAAAAAAGTGCCTTTTTCTACCAAACAAGCATGGCTAGATTTGAGAGAGGAATGGCCTACTGTTAATTGGTATCATGTGATTTGGTTTTCTCAACGTAATCCAAGGCATGCTTTTATGATGTGGCTAGCCATTCACGGGAGATTGTCAACCCAAGACAGGATGCAATTGTGGAATCCAACAAAATCTTTTAAGTGTGCATTTTGTAAGAATTGTGTCGATTCACACTCGCATTTATTCTTTCAATGTGACTACTCCAAGGAAGTTTGGATTAATTTGAAGAAAAAGCTATTGTTTCAAGGGTTGCAGAATGATCTAATGCATATAGTTGATAGTCTTGCTTGTTACCCCCTTTAAGAGCAATATTTTGAGTGTTATAAATAGGATAACAATTGCTGCAGTACTATTACTTTATTTGGCTGGAAAGGAATAAAAGATTGTTTGATTAGAGTGCGAGATGTGCAGAAGATTTGCTCAAGACAATTCAGGATCATATTAAGCTCAAACTTATGAGCTTAAGGGTCAAAAATTCCAAGGCAGTTCAAAGAGCAGCAAGCTTATGGGGATTAAAATGGAAAAACATGTCTTTGCAGTGTGGTTGATAGTTCTAAAGAATTTGTATACCTTATGGTTAGTGAGTCATGAAAGATGGGACTACTTCCCATTAAGATATAGCAATTTGGTATTAAGATACTTGATCAGATGGATGGGTTGCAGAAGTCAGAGTTTAAAAGTATATGGGTAGTTTTGTAGGAGCTTTTTATAAGCAGTGTATAGAATTTGGTTTGTTAGAGATAGTATAGTTGCTATGTTCAGGTAGTAATTGTTGAGGAAGGCTTGTCTTGTGTCAACTTGTATACAATGTAATTTCTTATAGGAAAGATTAATATAATTTGCCTTTCCAAAAAAAGAAGTTGCAAGCTTTTCATACATATTAATTTGTTATTTTCTATTGATGATACATAATTTAATAAATTGACAACATAACTTTATTATACATATACATGATTTCTCATGAAGAAAATTCTACTTTATTGTAGTGACGTTTATATCTACGATTCAAAAAATCAATATCATGGCTCACAAAATTTATACGTTGATTCAAAAGATCTATATCTATAATTGTATAACTTCATGAATTAAAAGAATTTGTTTTTTTTTTAATCATACTTATATACTGTAATATAAATTAGGATTAAGATTTTGTGAATAGAAGACACTTCCTGATATATTAATGTAAAGATCTAGGACTAGAATCCATTTGTGAATCGTATATATAAAACATAAAAAATGGTCGATAAAAATATATTGAGGATTCAAGAATTAATTTGCTTCCTATTTTGTAGCACTATATTGACCACGTTCATCCCATTAAAAATGTTAGTTTTACAATTTTAGCCTTTTCGGTTTTTTTAATAGGTTATCAATTGCATTAATATTACATAACTGCCATCTTTAAATTTGAACCATCGATTACAATTTCGAAAGGTCGTGATCATTTTTCTGGCTTCTCTCCTTAGAAATCCTTCTCCCTGGATCCCACTCATATATATAGGGGAATGATCAAGAGGGAAGCTCTTAAATTGGGGGAAGGATGGAAGTAAACCACAACCACTTATTTTCTCACATCTTCTACAATACCCATTTACTCAACTTTTGCATAAAATCCAAAATTAAAGGATAAATGATAAAAATCGGCTACGTACTGCCACCGGTTACTCCAAGTATGCAACCTACTCATTAAATTGCTCATGTATGCAACCAACCAGAAGAACATGTACTCATGTGAGTAATATGGTAACCTGCTACCGGTTGATCCGGTAAATATGATTATTTGGCATTTTTTATTTTTTATTAATGCTTATGTGAGCCAGCATGGATGCCTCGTCATTGATTTCTTTTCATTTATCAAATTATTTAATTGTTATTAAATACAGTATTAATTATGATTATAATCATAAATTATAAATAAACCCCGATATCTCTTTATCTTCACCACCAAAATCAAACACCAGCCAAGATCCGGCCGTCAACCAAAATCCAAGCAATTTTCGGCAACAACTCCGATTGTCAAACCGTCACGATCTACCGACCCTCGTAATTAACCGTCGTCTTTTTTTTGACGCTATCATAATATCAAAACAAAACCCTAAATCTAGCAATTACAAATGTTAAACCCAGTTTAGAAATCAAAGCTAACCCGGAATCATAAATGGTACAAAAGATGTCGTTGAATCTACTATCAATTTTAAGATCGAAGCATCGTGGGAATTTGCTGTTACACGCCCGGACGTGCTGGAACTTGCTGTTTCACGTCACTGAACAAACAGTTGCAGTTTGAAACCTGTCGAAATCTGATTCTGCACACCGGAAACTGCCACTGTACGACGGAATTTACTGCTGCATGTTGGTAATTGGTATGATTTGGAAGTTTGGGTGATGTGTACGATGGAATTTCGTGCTTATAGATCCATGTTATCGTTTTTGTTTTTCTGATATATGGTTGTCTTTTTACATATCCATTAAATGGTATTGTTTTTGTGATGATGGTCTTGTGTTGTTGTGATGATGAATTACAATGGTGTTAAGATTATGGTTATGGAAGAACAGGAAAGCCAGATTAGTTCTTTTTTTTTTTTTTTTTTTTTTTTGTAATTGCCTTTTTTTGCTTTTTTTTTTGTTCAAGGAATTATTATAGGAAAAAATTGCAGGTATTATCTTGATGGTAGGAGGATGATGATTATAAAAAAGAAGAAGATAAATTAAAAAAAAAAGGACCAGTGATGTTAATAATAATGAATTATTGATGTTATAATGGATCTGAAATTATAAAAAGGATACGGATTATGGAATTGAAAGAAAAGGAAAATTTATTTAAAAGAAAAAATTCAAAAAGATCTTAAAAAGTTTGTTGCTTATGTGTATACAGATGACATGGGAAAAAAAAAACATTGCGTGGCATCTGACGTGGCACCCAACACAGCATTTTATAATATCAAAAGGTAAAAATGTAGTTTGATAGATCCTAAAACAAAATTATCTGGTTGGTTGCATACATGAGCAATTTAATGGGTAGGTTGCATATTTGGAGTAACCGGTGACAGTACGTAGCTGATTTTTGTCATTTATCCAAAATTAAAGCATGTAGTTTAATGCATCTTCAATCAAAAACATTGTAAATATTCAAATCCATCAAACACATTCATTCACATCTTCAATTCGTCATAATTCGGATTCATCCAAAATTATGAATTTGGTGTAACTTTTGGGTGTTTTAAGAAAACTTTGATTTGGTGATGAAAACAATAGAATTAAACGATTTTTTTTGTAAAAAAACATATAAACGAGTAATTAATCGAATTATGGTCGTCATTACAATCGAATTTCACAAACTCAAAAAATTCCCAGAACGTTAACATTCATCTGAAAAGCATGTTATCAAAATTACAACTTCATAGTTTTAAACATTCATTTATGATGAATATTAACGTGTATATATATATATATATATATATATATATATATATATATGCTATTACACACTATTGAATGTGATAACATAACATTCATTAGTGTATAATAATGTATATGAGTTACATTCATCGTCAATGAATGTTATAATTTTCATTGTGTATAATACCATGTATTATTTAATATGCATTGTAAATGAATGTTAAAGTGTTCATCATTGTCAATAACACATATAAGCTAACATTCATCACCTGTGAATCTTAAAAACTAAAAAAAGAAGGTAATATATTAACATTTTTTAAGATGAATCTTAACTAATACAGTATATATTATTATACAGTAATGAATGTTAAGTTATGATATTTATTAATATAAATAACATATATTAAGTTAATATTCATGATAAATGAATGTTTATGTATATTAAATTGTAATTTGATTAACATGTTTTTGAAATGCATGTTAACATGCTGGATGGTGACTTCAAGTTATTTACAAAAATATCACCGCGTTGACTTTTGAGTTGACCAGAATGTGTGGCTGAAAATAGCTTCCCTCCTTTCCCCATTTTTTTCTTCCCTCTTGATCTCCCCTATATATATATATATATATTACAGTACTTTTCTACCAATTAAAGGATATGTGCAGATTACTTTGATGTTGTGTCGTTGCTTTTCGATGGATGTTGCATAATGGATTTGATTAATCAGTTCATCAAATCGTATTCCACATCAAACATTTAGAGTTTTACTTGGAGACTTATCATAAGTTACACCATCTGGTCCATCACAAATGGCACCACCTAAATAACATGACAATGGATAGGGGTGTCACAAATAACCAAACCCGAATAACCCAAATTCGAAGCTTATTTGGCCACCCGAATTTGAATAACCCGAGTCTTATTTGAATTGGGTTTTGGATAAATATTTTACAATTCGAGTAAACCGAATAAGCACATAAGTTATATAATATACAAATATAACTTTATATGTATAATTTTTTTATGATTTATATGAATACATCCATATATTATATACATATAAGTTACTTATGATGGTTTATATAAACTATTAGTGTCCCTTTGTAATATTTAAGTTTTGTTCAAGATGTGAAAATTTAGAATATCATCTTATTCGGGTTTAAATGGATAATCCGAACCCAACCCGAATCTAAATAACCCGACCTTATTTGAATCGGGTTACGGGTTAGATTATAAACTTGAAAAACCGAATAATCCGACTCGAATAACTCGAAACCCAATCAACCCGACCCAATGACTGTCACACCCCGTCTAAAGCGGAAACAACGGAATACGACGCGTGACTACATCATAACACATTGATATAATAGAACAACACTAAATGCAATTCAACAACGTGTCATGATATCACTCAACACAAAGGCGACTTGTGTCGTGGTCAATCATTAACCGAATACATAGTCATCAATACATAAGAATCCAATTGTCATGTCACCACTAAGTATAATTGTATATGATCAACATTCAATCACCCAACTCTCAGATGCAGCCTAGAAGTCTCGCTAAAGCCACTAAGTCTCAAGCTCCTTAGTCAAAATTCTGATTACCTGAAAAGAAATGCTCGAAAAGGTCAACACAATGGTTGGTGAGTTTCGCAGGTTTAATAAGACACACACATAAGTACAGTTTGCTGTGTCAATGAGTAAGTAGGACATATGATATGAAATAAGCACATAAGATAACCAATTCATCCACCATAAGCAATCAGTTCCGTTCCTGGATAATATTCACTCAAGGATAACGTATCTATCACAAGAGTGAGACCGTCGTCCGATAGTACTATCAATAATCATATCCGTATTAGTAAGAAATATGGAGTGTTGTCATGGTCCCGAAGACACAAGACTCATCCGAAAAGTAAGTAATCAGTCCACAACAATCCGCAATCAGTTCACAACAATCAGCAATCAGTCCACAACAATCAGGATGTCACTTATTCAATCATAATGTCCAAAACAGAAAATCAGATAGTTTACACAGCATAAGAAAACAGTTCGAAATCAGTTTGAACATTCTTTTCCCCCAATGGGAAATAAGTAAAGAAAATGGGGCCGCAAAACTCACCAGAATAGCAGGTTAGAAAAAAGTAAGTATCACACACAAGCCGCAGTGTAAAATGAGCGCCCTATAATATTTAGACGAAATGTTCATGAGTTATGTGTCTTAAGGATTATGTACACGAGTCGAGTCAAGGGTTCCTATATGTTTATGTTCGTCTCATGTTTATATCCCTATAATATTATAACACCCTCACATTTTGATAATGTAATTTTACAACCCGGAAGCGATGTCCCTCACAAAAAGTTTACATTTAAATACAAAAGTCCAACCTGTTTCAAAACAAAACAATACTTTACATTTTATAATACAACCCTCGGGTGTTATGTAATTCCAAACATCACGATATTTAACAAAAACAATATCAGAGTCAACGCAGTAGTCATCAAACATTCATTCAGGTCAACACCTTCTTGCCCGACCACCCTGTAAAATCACAACCTGCAAGAAGTAATTTAAAGTGGTGGGATTAGCACACTGCTAAGTGAGATAGAACTGTAACCGACAGTCCAATCTAGCAATAACAACTTTAATCACAACAAATAATCACAGTCACAATCACATAGTTTCACTCAACATCAGAGGATCGGTGGTTGCTAGCAGTAAAGCAACACTTAGTAACCCCACTGAGCTGTAGACCCCAACAGCGGTTAATCACAACCCAACTGAGCTGCTGGTCCTAACAGCGGTTAACCGATAGCTCGTTACTACTTTCACACGACCTAATTTCCTATTAACGACATGTACAAGGAAATCCCTGTCGTCCAACAATAGTAACCAAGCCCAAATCATCTTGACCTCCGATTAATCACTTATGCCCGAAGGCCACATAATCACAATCAGCATATCAGACTAAACAGTCTATCAACAATAAATCTACATTCACTTGCTGTAACCAAACCTGTTACAGCTAAACCACACTGAAGGTACAGAACCACTCACCAATACCTTAGCTGCACGCTCAGAAGTCTAATATTACTGAGTCTCTTATTTATCTGAAATCACCACAAACATCACAAGTCAGTAACTTGTAAATCAACAATGAACTTATTATAATAATTAACATATGTTATAATCATATAACATATCACATCGTCTCAATTCACAATATATATCATATCACTTATATCGCCACTTTATATATATATATATATATATATATATAGCATCATGTACTAAGAAAGCAGCAACCAAAACTGTTCTGCGTTGGCCATTTAGCCGCCGGCTAACGGTTTTGACTGCCGGCCAAATGCCCAAGGCAGCCTCCTGACCGCCGGCCGAATGGCTTGACCGCCGGCCATAGCCTTCGTCCCAACCCTGTTCTTTCTGTTCAAGCTAAATCCGAATACCAAACTCAATTTCAACATCCAACTCAAGTTCTAATCGGTTATATATGATGAATAACGATTTCTAACAACCTATAACATCATATCAATCTTCAATTTCAACACAAATCATAAATCCTATCATTTATCATATATATATGAAACACTTACAATTTGATTATTTGACAAAGATGATGATGAGGAGAAGCTGTTATTGAAGATGATTAAATCACAAAAGCACTCCAAAATCCTTTCCCTCTCTTTCTCAAGTTTAATATGTATGTATGTATCTTTTGATTTCTTCATAAGGAAATGAAGTAAAAAAAGGAAATAAAGAAAACTAAGTCGGCTCCCTTCACCGACCCCAAATTATACGGGTATAATTTAATACCCCTTCTCAACCTATTGTCTGGAACCCAAAAACCACTTGCGAGTCCAAACCTTTTATTGTTCCGTCAACTATATTAATTTAAAACAATTAATATTTCACTAGTCACAATAATTCCTGAACTTATTTTACCCATTTATTTTCAACAATTCAAACCAAATTATTTCCGAACAACTTAAGTAATTATTTAAAACAATTAATAATATAAAACTCCTAGGCCCTATTTCCGGATGTTACAAATCTCTCCCCCTTAAAAGATTTCGTCCCCGAAATCTAATCCAGTTCAAAGTCCAAAATGTCACAATCTCCTAATATCCGCAAGGATCAATCAATATATCGATTATATTGGAATCCCAATGATCAGAATCCACGATAATATCACATCCGTTCCATGACAATCCATCGATATAATGATTTCAAATTTTAAATCCGTCAATATTTCAAACCAGGAACTTTCAATCAATCCACTAATTCTAAAAAGATCTCTTAACACAATTTGGATAATTTTCATCAAAATCCAACAATAGTTTCAATAATTATCAAGTCTCACAATCAACTCTTTGATTTAATTTATCCATCAACAGTGTCTCCATGAGTTTAAGGCCAAAATAATTGTTATAAACTCCAAGTCAAGGTATCATCATCAACTATTGGATCATAATAGAAGCACATGTCACACGCTACTCCGTGAGTAACTTATATATGTAATTACATGTTTTGAATTCTTTCCACATGCACATATCCCAATGTCTATGTTTCTGTCTTTTCCCCCAAGCACAGGTACTAGTTCATAATTTTAAATCAATCCAAAATAAGTCAATCATCCGGTTCTAGCATCATCTCACATTGATATTTGTAATCAATTTGTCTCAATCAACACAGGTCAAAATCTTATAAACCAAATTGACAACAACAAAATCCAACCCAAGAGTATGGCCCCGTATCAAGCACTAGTTCCAGTCACCTATGTGGTAACTTAAATTAACTCATCATCACTTAATTCTATTTTAACAGAATTAAATAACACAATGGGAAAAAATTTCAGCTTATCACATAACAAACAATCATAAAGGTACACTAACTCTAAGTTACATAATTATATGCCAGTATAGAGTAATACAGAAGTACCTGGAATGACGTCACTTGCCCTGACAGTCGAATTAACTGTCATCAGAAAAACTCTGTCAGCAACTGATAGCATATTCTTCCACTCATGGCACAAAATGACGACCTCCTGACCAATCCCCGACCCCTATCTCATAGCCTCTGGACACTGGTTTGCTCGATGACTCTCCTTATGACAAATCCAACAAACATGAGTAGGATAATCACAATCCTTAGCATCATGACCAAACACACCACGCTTAATGCATCTAGAAGTCTGGGAAGTACACTGTCCCACATGCCTGCATTTACATCTAAAGCACCATTTGGGTTTATCAACTGAACCACTATGATCACTTTGTTTCCTACTTTGCTGACTACTCTGTCCCTTATGTTTACTTTTACCAGGACGATCACTTTCAGAATACTGTAAAGTCTTTTCTTTACTTTGCATATCTCTAGCCCGTATATCACTATCCACTGAACGAGCTAAATCAAAAGCATGTCTCAAGGAACTCGCCAATCTTACAGTAGTACGATAATCGGGTGGTAATGCTCTAACAAAACTATCAATCTTGGTTTTGTCATCTGAAACCCACTGATGAACAAATCTCAATTTATCTGTAAACTGTGAAATCAACTCATCAATAGTCATCTGATCTGTCATATGTAGTTCCATAAATTCCTGTCTAATACGTGACACGTCAAACTCAGAACAAAATTGTTTACACATCTCATTATAAAAGTCCGGCCACCTAATAGACGTTTTCTGTTCTAAGGTTAAAACAGATGTAATCGAATCCCACCATGTCATAGCTTGACCTTTAAGAAGCTGAACAGCAAATGGAACTTTATCTGTCTCATCACATTTACAAACCTCAAATTTTCTCTCAGTATCTCTCAACCAATCCAAAGTAACAGAAGGATTTGTACTACCCTGAAATTCTGAAGGTTTACTTCTCATAAATGTATTAAAAGAACAAACCTGCCTCGGTTGCTGAGAAAATCCAGCCTGTCTATCTTGTTCAACCTATTGTTTGAAACCTCTAAGTTCAAGCAATTCACGCTTCATCTGAGATACATCCTCATCTCTGTCAATATCCTCATGAGCTGAAAATATCATACCAATCTGCTCATATCTATCACTCTGTGTCTCCAAAGGAAAAGTGTCCATCCAAGAAGCATTATGGGGAACATTGGTCGGTTGCTCGTTACCTGCCATATCTGTATCACAACAACAATCTCACAAATTGTTAATCGTTAGTATCTAACAGACTAACAATTTCAATCACTAACTAATCCCACACCTGGAATGTTTGACTAACACAACCATAGATTTGGGATTGAACACTTACCAATGTCCAATTAACCCAAAACTACGCTCTGATACCAACTTATAACACCCTCACAATTTGATAATGTAATTTTACAACCCGGAAGCGATGTCCCTCACAAAAACTTTACATTTAAATACAAAAGTCCAACCTGTTTCAAAACAAAACAATACTTTACATTTTATAATACAACCCTCGGGTGTTATGTAATTCCAAACATCACGATATTTAACAAAAACAATATTAGAGTCAACGCAGTAGTCGTCAAACATTCATTCAGGTCAACACCTTCTTGCCCGACCACCCTGTCAAATCACAACCTGCAAGAAGTAATTTAAAGTGGTGGGATTAGCACACTCTAAGTGAGATAGAATTGTAACCGACAGTCCAATCTAGCAATAACAACTTTAATCACAACAAATAATCACAGTCACAATCACATAGTTTCACTCAACATCAGAGGATCGGTGGTTGCTAGCAGTAAAGCAACACTTAGTAACCCCACTGAGCTGTAGACCCCAACAGCGGTTAATCACAACCCAACTGAGCTGCTTGTCCTAACAGCGGTTAACCGATAGCTCGTTACTACTTTCACACGACCTAATTTCCTATTAACGACATGTACAAGGAAATCCCTGTCGTCCAACAATAGTAACCAAGCCCAAATCATCTTGACCTCCGATTAATCACTTATGCCCGAAGGCCACATAATCACAATCAGCATATCAGACTAAATAGTCTATCAACAATAAATCTACATTCACTTGCTGTAACCAAACCTGTTACAGCTAAACCACACTGAAGGTACAGAACCACTCACCAATACCTTAGCTGCACGCTCAGAAGTCTAATATTACTGAGTCTCTTATTTATCTGAAATCACCACAAACATCACAAGTCAGTAACTTGTAAATCAACAATGAACTTATTATAATAATTAACATATGTTATAATCATATAACATATCACATCGTCTCAATTCACAATATATATCATATCACTTATATCGCCACTTTATATATATATATATATATATATATATATATATATATATATATATATATATATATATATATATATATATATATATACTAACAAAGCAGCAACCAAAACTGTTCGGCGTTGGCCATTTAGCCGCCGGCTAACGGTTTTGACCGCCGGCCAAATGCCCAAGGCAGCCTCCTGACCGCCGGCCGAATGGCTTGACCGCCGGCCATAGCCTTCGTCCCAACCCTGTTCTTTCTGTTCAAGCTAAATCCGAATACCAAACTCAATTTCAACATCCAACTCAAGTTCTAATCGGTTATATATGATGAATAACGATTTCTAACAACCTATAACATCATATCAATCTTCAATTTCAACACAAATCATAAATCCTATCATTTATCATATATATATGAAACACTTACAATTTGATTATTTGACAAAGATGATGATGAGGAGAAGCTGTTATTGAAGATGATTAAATCACAAAAGCACTCCAAAATCCTTTCCCTCTCTTTCTCAAGTTTAATATGTATGTATGTATCTTTTAATTTCATCATAAGGAAATGAAGTAAAAAAAGGAAATAAAGAAAACTAAGTTGGCTCCCTTCACCGACCCCAAATTATACGGGTATAATTTAATACCCCTTCTCAACCTATTGTCTGGAACCCAAAAACCACTTGCGAGTCCAAACCTTTTATTGTTCCGTCAACTATATTAATTTAAAACAATTAATATTTCACTAGTCACAATAATTCCTGAACTTATTTTACCCATTTATTTTCAACAATTCAAACCAAATTATTTCCGAACAACTTAAGTAATTATTTAAAACAATTAATAATATAAAACTCCTAGGCCCTATTTCCGGATGTTACAAATCTCTCCCCCTTAAAAGATTTCGTCCCCGAAATCTAATCCAGTTCAAAGTCCAAAATGTCACAATCTCCTAATATCCGCAAGGATCAATCAATATATCGATTATATTGGAATCCCAATGATCAGAATCCACGATAATATCACATCCGTTCCATGACAATCCATCGATATAATGATTTCAAATTTTAAATCCGTCAATATTTCAAACCAGGAACTTTCAATCAATCCACTAATTCTAAAAAGATCTCTTAACACAATTTGGATAATTTCCATCAAAATCCAACAATAGTTTCAATAATTATCAAGTCTCACAATCAACTCTTTGATTTAATTTATCCATCAACAGTGTCTCCATGAGTTTAAGGCCAAAATAATTGTTATAAACTCCAAGTCAAGGTATCATCATCAACTATTGGATCATAATAGATGCACATGTCACACGTTACTCCGTGAGTAACTTATAAATGTAATTACATGTTTTGAATTCTTTCCACATGCACATATTCCAATGTCTATGTTTCTGTCTTTTCCCCCAAGCACAGGTACTAGTTCACAATTTTAAATCAATCCAAAATAAGTCAATCATCCGGTTCTAGCATCATCTCACATTGATATTTGTAATCAATTTGTCTCAATCAACACAGGTCAAAATCTTATAAACCAAATTGACAACAACAAAATCCAACCCAAGAGTATGGCCCCGTATCAAGCACTAGTTCCAGTCACCTATGTGGTAATTTAAATTAACTCATCATCACTTAATTATATTTTAACAGAATTAAATAACACAATGGGAAAAAATTTCAGCTTATCACATAACAAAAAATCATAAAGGTACACTAACTCTAAGTTACATAATTATATGCCAGTATAGAGTAATACAGAAGTACCTGGAATGACGTCACTTGCCCTGACAGTCGAATTAACTGTCATCAGAAAAACTCTGTCAGCAACTGATAGCATATTCTTCCACTCATGGCACAAAATGACGACCTCATGACCAATCCCCGACCCCTATCTCATAGCCTCTGGACACTGGTTTGCTCGATGACTCTCCTTATGACAAATCCAACAAACATGAGTAGGATAATCACAATCCTTAGCATCATGACCAAACACACCACACTTAATGCATCTAGAAGTCTGGGAAGTACACTGTCCCACATGCCTGCATTTACATCTAAAGCACCATTTGGGTTTATCAATTGAACCACTATGATCACTTTGTTTCCTACTTTGCTGACTACTCTGTCCCTTATGTTTACTTTTACCAGGACGATCACTTTCAGAATACTGTAAAGTCTTTTCTTTACTTTGCATATCTCTAGCCCGTATATCACTATCCACTGAACGAGCTAAATCAAAAGCATGTCTCAAGGAATTCGCTAATCTTACAGTAGTACGATAATCGGGTGGTAATGCTCTAACAAAACTATCAATCTTGGTTTTGTCATCTGAAACCCACTGATGAACAAATCTCAATTTATCTGTAAACTGTGAAATCAACTCATCAATAGTCATCTGATCTGTCATATGTAGTTCCATAAATTCCTGTCTAATACGTGACACATCAAACTCATAACAAAATTGTTTACACATCTCATTATAAAAGTCCGGCCACCTAATAGACGCTTTCTGTTCTAAGGTTAAAACAGATGTAATCGAATCCCACCATGTCATAGCTTGACCTTTAAGAAGCTGAACAGCAAATGGAACTTTATCTGTCTCATCACATTTACAAACCTCAAATTTTCTCTCAGTATCTCTCAACCAATCCAAAGTAACAGAAGGATTTGTACTACCCTGAAATTCTGAAGGTTTACTTCTCATAAATGTATTAAAAGAACAAACCTGCCTCGGTTGCTGAGAAAATCCAGCCTGTCTATCTTGTTCAACCTGTTGTTTGAAACCTCTAAGTTCAAGCAATTCACGCTTCATCTGAGATACATCCTCATCTCTGTCAATATCCTCATGAGCTGAAAATATCATACCAATCTGCTCATATCTATCACTATGTGTCTCCAAAGGAAAAGTGTCCATCCAAGAAGCATTATGGGGAACATTGGTCGGTTGCTCGTTACCTGCCATATCTGTATCACAACAACAATCTCACAAATTGTTAATCGTTAGTATCTAACAGACTAACAATTTCAATCACTAACTAATCCCACACCTGGAATGTTTGACTAACACAACCATAGATTTGGGATTGAACACTTACCAATGTCCAATTAACCCAAAACTACGCTCTGATACCTACTTATAACACCCTCACATTTTGATAATGTAATTTTACAACCCGGAAGCTATGTCCCTCACAAAAACTTTACATTTAAATACAAAAGTCCAACCTGCTTCAAAACAAAACAATACTTTACATTATATAATACAACCCTCGGGTGTTATGTAATTCCAAACATCACGATATTTAACAAAAACAATATCAGAGTCAACGCAGTAGTCGTCAAACATTCATTCAGGTCAACACCTTCTTGCCCGACCACCCTGTCAAATCACAACCTGCAAGAAGTAATTTAAAGTGGTGGGATTAGCACACTGCTAAGTGAGATAGAACTGTAACCGACAGTCCAATCTAGCAATAACAACTTTAGTCACAACAAATAATCACAGTCACAATCACATAGTTTCACTCAACATCAGAGGATCGGTGGTTGCTAGCAGTAAAGTAACACTTAGTAACCCCACTGAGCTGTAGACCCCAACAGCGGTTAATCACAACCCAACTGAGCTGCTTGTCCTAACAGCGGTTAACCAATAGCTCGTTACTACTTTCACACGACCTAATTTCCTATTAACGACATTTACAAGGAAATCCCTGTCGTCCAACAATAGTAACCAAGCCCAAATCATCTTGACCTCCGATTAATCACTTATGCCCGAAGGCCACATAATCGCAATCAGCATATCAGACTAAACAGTCTATCAACAATAAATCTACATTCACTTGCTGTAACCAAACCTGTTACAGCTAAACCACACTGAAGGTACAGAACCACTCACCAATACCTTAGCTGCACGCTCAGAAGTCTAATATTACTGAGTCTCTTATTTATCTGAAATCACCACAAACATCACAAGTCAGTAACTTGTAAATCAACAATGAACTTATTATAATAATTAACATATGTTATAATCATATAACATATCACATCGTCTCAATTCACAATATATATCATATCACTTATATCGCCACTTTATATATATATATATATATATATATATATATATATATATATAGCATCATGTACTAACAAAGCAGCAACCAAAACTATTCTGCGTTGGCCATTTAGCTGCCGGCTAACGGTTTTGACCGCCGGCCAAATGCCCAAGGCAGCTTCCTGACCGCCGGCCGAATGGCTTGACCGCCGGCCACAGCCTTCGTCCCAACCCTGTTCTTTCTGTTCAAGCTAAATCCGAATACCAAACTCAATTTCAACATCCAACTCAAGTTCTAATCGGTTATATAAGATGAATAACGATTTCTAACAACCTATAACATCATATCAATCTTCAATTTCAACACAAATCATAAATCCTATCATTTATCATATATATATGAAACACTTACAATTTGATTATTTGACAAAGATGATGATGAGGAGAAGCTGTTATTGAAGATGATTAAATCACAAAAGCACTCCAAAATCCTTTCCCTCTCTTTCTCAAGTTTAATATGTATGTATGTATCTTTTGATTTCATCATAAGGAAATGAAGTAAAACAAGGAAATAAAGAAAACTAAGTCGGCTCCCTTCACCGACCCCAAATTATACGGGTATAATTTAATACCCCTTCTCAACCTATTGTCTGGAACCCAAAAACCACTTGCGAGTCCAAACCTTTTATTGTTCCGTCAACTATATTAATTTAAAACAATTAATATTTTACTAGTCACAATAATTCATGAACTTATTTTACCCATTTATTTTCAACAATTCAAACCAAATTATTTCCGAACAACTTAAGTAATTATTTAAAACAATTAATAATATAAAACTCCTAGGCCCTATTTCCGGATGTTACAAATCTCTCCCCCTTAAAAGATTTCGTCCCCGAAATCTAATCCAGTTCAAAGTCCAAAATGTCACAATCTCCTAATATCCGCAAGGATCAATCAATATATCGATTATATTGGAATCCCAATGATCAGAATCCACGATAATATCACATCCGTTCCATGACAATCCATCGATATAATGATTTCAAATTTTAAATCCGTCAATATTTCAAACCAGGAACTTTCAATCAATCCACTAATTCTAAAAAGATCTCTTAACACAATTTGGATAATTTCCATCAAAATCCAACAATAGTTTCAATAATTATCAAGTCTCACAATCAACTCTTTGATTTAATTTATCCATCAACAGTGTCTCCATGAGTTTAAGGCCAAAATAATTGTTATAAACTCCAAGTCAAGGTATCATCATCAACTATTGGATCATAATAGATGCACATGTCACACGTTACTCCGTGAGTAACTTATAAATGTAATTACATGTTTTGAATTCTTTCCACATGCACATATCCCAATGTCTATGTTTCTATCTTTTCCCCCAAGCACAGGTACTAGTTCATAATTTTAAATCAATCCAAAATAAGTCAATCATCCGGTTCTAGCATCATCTCACATTGATATTTGTAATCAATTTGTCTCAATCAACACAGGTCAAAATCTTATAAACCAAATTGACAACAACAAAATCCAACCCAAGAGTATGGCCCCGTATCAAGCACTAGTTCCAGTCACCTATGTGGTAACTTAAATTAACTCATCATCACTTAATTCTATTTTAACATAATTAAATAACACAATGGGAAAAATTTTCAGCTTATCACATAACAAACAATCATAAAGGTACACTAACTCTAAGTTACATAATTATATGCCAGTATAGAGTAATACAGAAGTACCTGGAATGACGTCACTTGCCCTGACAGTCGAATTAACTGTCATCAGAAAAACTCTGTCAGCAACTGATAGCATATTCTTCCACTCATGGCACAAAATGACGACCTCCTGACCAATCCCCGACCCCTATCTCATAGCCTCTGGACACTGGTTTGCTCGATGACTCTCTTTATGACAAATCCAACAAACATAAGTAGGATAATCACAATCCTTAGCATCATGACCAAACACACCACACTTAATGCATCTAGAAGTCTGGGAAGTACACTGTCCCACATGCCTGCATTTACATCTAAAGCACCATTTGGGTTTATCAACTGAACCACTATGATCACTTTGTTTCCTACTTTGCTGACTACTCTGTCCCTTATGTTTACTTTTACCAGGACGATCACTTTCAGAATACTGTAAAGTCTTTTCTTTACTTTGCATATCTCTAGCCCGTATATCACTATCCACTGAACGAGCTAAATCAAAAGCATGTCTCAAGGAACTCGCCAATCTTACAGTAGTACGATAATCGGGTGGTAATGCTCTAACAAAACTATCAATCTTGGTTTTGTCATCTGAAACCCACTGATGAACAAATCTCAATTTATCTGTAAACTGTGAAATCAACTCATCAATAGTCATCTGATCTGTCATATGTAGTTCCATAAATTCCTGTCTAATACGTGACACATCAAACTCGGAACAAAATTGTTTACACATCTCATTATAAAAGTCCGGCCACCTAATAGACGCTTTCTGTTCTAAGGTTAAAACAGATGTAATCGAATCCCACCATGTCATAGCTTGACCTTTAAGAAGCTGAACAGCAAATGGAACTTTATATGTCTCATCACATTTACAAACCTCAAATTTTCTCTCAGTATCTCTCAACCAATCCAAAGTAACAGAAGGATTTGTACTACCCTGAAATTCTGAAGGTTTACTTCTCATAAATGTATTAAAAGAATAAACCTGCCTCGGTTGCTGAGAAAATCCAGCCTGTCTATCTTGTTCAACCTGTTGTTTGAAACCTCTAATTTCAAGCAATTCACGCTTCATCTGAGATACATCCTCATCTCTATCAATATCCTCATGAGCTGAAAATATCATACCAATCTGCTCATATCTATCACTCTGTGTCTCCAAAGGAAAAGTGTCCATCCAAGAAGCATTATGGGGAACATTGGTCGGTTGCTCGTTACCTGCCATATCTGTATCACAACAACAATCTCACAAATTGTTAATCGTTAGTATCTAACAGACTAACAATTTCAATCACTAACTAATCCCACACCTGGAATGTTTGACTAACACAACCATAGATTTGGGATTGAACACTTACCAATGTCCAATTTACCCAAAACTACGCTCTGATACCTACTTATAACACCCTCACATTTTGATAATGTAATTTTACAACCTGGAAGCGATGTCCCTCACAAAAACTTTACATTTAAATACAAAAGTCCAACCTGTTTCAAAACAAAACAATACTTTACATTTTATAATACAACCCTCGGGTGTTATGTAATTCCAAACATCACGATATTTAACAAAAACAATATCAGAGTCAACGCAGTAGTCGTCAAACATTCATTCAGGTCAACACCTTCTTGCCCGACCACCCTGTCAAATCACAACCTGCAAGAAGTAATTTAAAGTGGTGGGATTAGCACACTGCTAAGTGAGATAGAACTATAACCGACAGTCCAATCTAGCAATAACAACTTTAATCACAACAAATAATCACAGTCACAATCACATAGTTTCACTCAACATCAGAGGATCGGTGGTTGCTAGCAGTAAAGCAACACTTAGTAACCCCACTGAGCTGTAGACCCCAACAGCGGTTAATCACAACCCAACTGAGCTGCTGGTCCTAACAGCGGTTAACCGATAGCTCGTTACTACTTTCACACGACCTAATTTCCTATTAACGACATGTACAAGGAAATCCCTGTCGTCCAACAATAGTAACCAAGCCCAAATCATCTTGACCTCCGATTAATCACTTATGCCCGAAGGCCACATAATCACAATCAGCATATCAGACTAAACAGTCTATCAACAATAAATCTACATTCACTTGCTGTAACCAAACCTGTTACAGCTAAACCACACTGAAGGTACAGAACCACTCACCAATACCTTAGCTGCACGCTCAGAAGTCTAATATTACTGAGTCTCTTATTTATCTGAAATCAGCACAAACATCACAAGTCAGTAACTTGTAAATCAACAATGAACTTATTATAATAATTAACATATGTTATAATCATATAACATATCACATCGTCTCAATTCACAATATATATCATATCACTTATATCGCCACTTTATATATATATATATATATATATATAGCATCATGTACTAAGAAAGCAGCAACCAAAACTGTTCTGCGTTGGCCATTTAGCCGCCGGCTAACGGTTTTGACCGCCGGCCAAATGCCCAAGGCAGCCTCCTGACCGCCGGCCGAATGGCTTGACCGCCGGCCACAGCCTTCGTCCCAACCCTGTTCTTTCTGTTCAAGCTAAATCCGAATACCAAACTCAATTTCAACATCCAACTCAAGTTCTAATCGGTTATATATGATGAATAACGATTTCTAACAACCTATAACATCATATCAATCTTCAATTTCAACACAAATCATAAATCCTATCATTTATCATATATATATGAAACACTTACAATTTGATTATTTGACAAAGATGATGATGAGGAGAAGCTGTTATTGAAGATGATTAAATCACAAAAGCACTCCAAAATCCTTTCCCTCTCTTTCTCAAGTTTAATATGTATGTATGTATCTTTTGATTTCATCATAAGGAAATGAAGTAAAACAAGGAAATAAAGAAAACTAAGTCGGCTCCCTTCACCGACCCCAAATTATACGGGTATAATTTAATACCCCTTCTCAACCTATTGTCTGGAACCCAAAAACCACTTGCGAGTCCAAACCTTTTATTGTTCCGTCAACTATATTAATTTAAAACAATTAATATTTTACTAGTCACAATAATTCATGAACTTATTTTACCCATTTATTTTCAACAATTCAAACCAAATTATTTCCGAACAACTTAAGTAATTATTTAAAACAATTAATAATATAAAACTCCTAGGCCCTATTTCCGGATGTTACAAATATATTTCCCACAAATTCCCAAATAACTAAATCTTAAAGTTACTCAAGTTTATGTCTACACATTGCTAGTGATAACAGTTCAAATTCAATTCTTTTGTAAATATTCACCGACATGCATTCATGAATCCTTATCTAACCTAAACTTAGAAAATATTTTATAAACCATGATATATAGACATCACTCATGAGAATGTTAATTTGAAAGAATTAAGAAAACAAGACTACAATTTATAATTAAGAAAACATATTAATTTAACAAATACATTTAAGTAAAATGATTTTATTAATTAAATTAAGATTATGAAAATAAAAGTTTTATACAGAAAATTTCATGTTTTCACATAATTTTAAGATATCAAAGTAATCAAAAAGTAATTAATCCATTGAATTCAAACTAATCAAAGTTTTCAGAAAATTCGGATTTCACTACAGCAGTTTACTAAATAATTTTTATAAAATAACCCATTTAGTTTCAGAGGCCAAAACCTCGAGGGCTTGTGTAAAACATCGAGATCTACAACTTTTTAGTTTCGGCCGAAGCCTGAAAACGAATCTAACTAGGTCAAAACGGCTTCCGAAGTCGGCTGTAACAATTCAATCAGAAATCCAAAATTCGTTCGTATAACTAGGGTTTACGGTTTATGTCTTTAACTAAGGTCAAATCATATCATCGAATCGTGATTACATCTAGATCAGGTCTGGGATTAATAAATCTCAGAAACATAAGATAAGTTATTTGATAGAGTTTTATGAAATTACCTACACGATTACGTATTGCACGAAAGCAAACTCAAACTCGATTTTTGTAGGGTTTCTTTCTTGGTTTCGGTTGATGGCAGCACCACACACACCATGAACGAATTTTTGTGATCCAAAGGAAGTGCTAGGGTTGTGTTTAGCGTATATTTATCTGTAGGGAGTGGGTTGGAAGTTAGGTCAAGGGATTGGTGGGTTGGGCCGGCCGAATGGGCTCACCAAGGGGAAGGGGATCTTGGGTCAGTTATATGGACGAATTATACATGGTATAATGGGCTAAACTCTGAATATGTTGTAGCCCTCTCTATTCCGATCGTCTGGGCTTTTGAATCAACTCAATCCGAGTCCGGATGAAAGAGTTATGGCCCGAACAGTGCAGCCTCGTGATAAACTCTTGAATCGTCTTAAAACATTACATACAAGTTACGAATTTTTATTTAGCTTCTTTACTTATGTATTATAATTGTTAATATTCTTATTATTTTAAAATTACTTATTATATATATATATATATATATATATATATATATATATATATATATATATATATATATATATATATATATATATATATATATTTATCATACTTCGCACGTTCTCTTAAGTTTCCAAATTACGAACGCGTTCACATTTTTCCTTGTATCTTTTTCGTTACAGACTCAATTGCGATGATTCTTTTTGCGTTGAATTCGATTTTTGAAAATGAATACTTTGGCGTAAAGAGATCCATGTGATGATTCCTAATACGATATTATGTTTTTACCATTTATATTACAAGTACTAAGCATTTTGGTGACGATTGTCACAGTATCCCCCCGTTAGGAGAATTTCGTCCCGAAATTCAGTGGAGCTAATACCGACAACCTTGAAGATTTTAGATTTGTTTCACATAAGAGGTCGAAGATGAAAAGTTGTTTTGTTAACTAAAGGGAGTAAAGGAGTTTTATCAAAAAGGTAGTATAGTATTAGAGGTGACGATGGTAATACGTGAGATATGTATCATGTACCCGTCGTGTGGTTAATTCTCATGGTTTTGTACTAGGCTTTGATTTATTGAAGTTTATTTGTGTTGCACACTAACCCATACTGATGGCTCACTTATGCTATACTTGTAGCTGATCTATTATCACGATATGATCGACAATTATTAAGGAATGATTTTGAGTAAACAAATGAAGAATATTGGTTCTTTATACGAACGTGCAGATTGTTACTTCTACACAAGTATGTATGAGTTTCTCATATTGAGAATACTGTTTAACGCGGAACAATCAAGATTAGATTCGACTTATCGTATCAAAATTTAGATTACACGAAAATGAGTCTCAACAGTTTAAACTTCTATAGTGTGCTTAATTTTGTCTTATGTATATTGTGTATTTATAATTACTTTCTTACAGATTTGAATGAGTTTATTGATTTGAAGTAACATTATATTTGCAAGGGTTGTGTTGACAGATGAAATCAATCCACAATATTATCAAAGAAAGAGGAGTTCATACGTACAAGAGTGTCTCCGGATTTATTTCTGTAAGGAATGAATAAGTTTGTACTTATATTTTATTCAAAAATCGAAGCGCTTGGTTTTGGATTAAACTCATAGTGTACATTTTCTCACATCGGGATCCTTTCATTATAAGAATTAAGAAGGATCTTAGGGATATTGGCAAGGTAGTGCCAAACCATGTGAATCGTTTTGTCTATAGGTTGTTTCATGTTGTTTCTTATGATTTCTAGCAAGTTCTATCCAAGTTTATCCCCACTTTAGCTCGCGTAAGTGTGATTTAAAAATCTGTCATAACAATTTGTAGACCGACTTACAGAAATATAATGTTTATCCCATGTTTCGGTAACATTTTGATGTCGAGTAAAGATTTTAGTTTGGTTGCGTTTTGAATCCAGGTTTGTTTCTTTGGATTTGGGAAATCGTCTCCTATGTATCGATATGGTAACACTAGAGATATATACGCACTATACAGGGTAAGTGTGAATCGAAAGAAAGAACATTATTCGGAGATATTATTTGTTTTATACTTGTGTTTAAGGCCAACGGGTTATGTTAAATATTCAATTGATTCCCTATCGACCGATTTGTTTCGTGTATATCTTGATCTACACTTTGTAATTATTTTTAATTAGGCTTCCGTCAATCTTGAATTCAACGTCCGTCTTGTTATTTGAGCTTATCGTATTAAAAGCAATAGAGGTTATTATATTATGTTGTTTGATTTATTTTAAATATTGGATGGTGTAAATATATATATATATTTTTACAAACTTATATGTATTCGTTAAAATCCAAATAGTTATTAATGCTTGCGCAATTTACATGTTCCGAAATTTAGAGAGTTTCAAAACAATATAATCTATTTTGTTACCAAAGATTTTAATAAGAGCATTTTGAGGCACCATTTAATAATCTAATTGATTACGAATGGTCGAATGTTTTAGCTTGAGAGAGAAGTTTAATAAATAGACATGTCCTTATTTTGAGAATTTTCGTTCAAACCCTTTTCAACACGTAGTGTAGAGATTGGTTGAGTTTGAGAGTCATAATTGTGCTTTTGATTACCAATACATCAGCGAGTTGTGTTCATACTCTGACCTTTAGAAATACGTTTGATCGGACCAAGTTACGATTGTTATGTGGCGGAGGAAATTCGTGCAGTTGTGTCTTTGATTGAATTTAAGTCCTTATAGCATTCGTAGTCGAAACAGTTTAGAACCAAGGTTAGAACATATGTTACGAATGGTCAAATTTATTTATGTCTTAATTTAATATGGGGAATTATAGCCTTCAACATATAGAGATAGATTTGTAAGTCAATGCGGAGAACTAAATGTATGTCCAATAGGTAACGAATATCGGACTAACTTGCTGATGGGAATTCATAATTTTGTTGTGAGGATAAAAACAACCCAGTAGGTAAATGTATCACCGACTAGAAAAGAAAAGATCATTGCATGATATGAAGTGTACGTGTACGTAGTCGTAGTCAGAAGTTTCGAAAGCAAGTTAAGGCGTAATTATGCCTAAAGAATTTGAGAACTAGTGAGCCAAATATTTTTGTTCCAAGTGAGTAATGTCTTAATAGAGTTTTACATGGATATTCATTAGTATGTTATTGTTGATAACATACGTTATATGTGATAGTAGTATCTTATAATCAGAAATTCTTATCATATTATCTTTTATCTTGACTTTCAATCGTTACGATTAATAGCGTTAACATTGAGTGATTTCCGCACTGTATAACTATAGAAATTTAGAGTATAATTGAAACATTATGGGCGGTTATATGGGCACATTAGGGATATGAAACCAATCAACCAGTTTGATCTTTAATTGAAGATTATAATCATTTTAAAGTTAGGTAAGGGGGCAGCAATTGCAAATTTTGTAGGTTACTTAATAAACTCAAACGGGAAGTCAAGTGTGATAAAGCTTAAAATTTTAGGAGATTAATTAAGAAGATGCTAAGTAGGGTTTGTTCAAATTAGCATTAGCGCATGACCTGATCAATGCAATAGTAAAAGAAATAAAGTTAATGATGGTATTGGTGGTGCGTGTCAATAGAATAGTGATTGAAAGTAATTCTATGTGTTCTTTATAAATTTTGTTCCTTATAGAGTAAATAAAGTGAAATTTGATATATTTTTTTTATATATATATAAGGAGTAATAGATTATTGGTAGGGAGTAGAATTGTTGGAAACCTCGGTAAAGTGGAGTAGAAATTCGATCAGTGTAATATATTGATTCCCTTTGCTCGAATCAAAATTGAGACATTCGAATTTTTACTAAAAAAAAAACATTTTGGGGGTTTTTAATAGGACATGGGTACAATTTAAAGCGAAATAGGAATCACTTTATAAGTGTTTTAGATATGTGAAAATCCTCCACATAAGTTAGGAGAGAAAATGAGATATCTACTTCTCAGTGTTTATTTAATTTCATCATTCTTCCCTTAGAAAATTTATTCGGTTTTCTCGTATTCTATCATTTTAAATCAACGTTTGGCATACCATGTAAGAAAGGACATCACATATAGTACTCAATTTAATTTGTCTATTCGTTTCGGGTGTAGTATAGTGTGAACTTAATGTTCTAAAATCTTTTCTAATTATTTCCTTTTTAATTCCCTCAAAAGTGGGAACATCGTGCTCACACAGATGCTCGTTTTTATGTAATCCGAGATTTTCTCACCTTATGATGTCATCAATCCCATTTGATTTGATTTGATTCGTTTGGTACCCAAGTAGCATATAAGCCACATGGTTATTTACTGTTTATTGGAAGGATTCTTGATTTCAAGTTTTATTGCTTTTGATGTTTGATCATCGATTCATACAACATGGTCACGTGATGACTCGCTAACGTAGGATATATTTACAATATGTGGGCCCCCGTATTCTAAATATATCCCTCATTAGTTTCCTCACTACCAACGTTGTATTTCACAATGTATACAGAGTATGTTAATTAGTATATAGTTCAGTAGTAAATTTCGAGGGCAAAATTCATTTAAGGGAAGTAAAGAGTATACACGACATGATGTGCGGTGATTTAGTATGAATGAGATCGAAAGTCGATGTTATGAACAAATAGATACACATAGATTGATGCACACATAGTTCCTAGTATGTAAACTATATGAAGGTTCCTAGTTTATAGTCTAGGTCGAGTATTCCACCTAGTTCTCTATAAACAATGGCTCTGATACCAATCTGTCACACCCCGTCTAAAGCGGAAACAACGGAATACGACGCGCGACTAGATCATAACACATTGATATAATAGAACAACACTAAATGCAATTCAACAACGTGTCATGATATCACTCAACACAAAGGCGACTTGTGTCGTGGTCAATCATTAACCGAATACATAGTCATCAATACATAAGAATCTAATTGTCATGTCACCACTAAGTATAATTGTATATGATCAACATTCAATCACCCAACTCTCAGATGCAGCCTAGAAGTCTCGCTAAAGCCACTAAGTCTCAAGCTCCTTAGTCAAAATTCTGATTACCTGAAAAGAAATGCTCGAAAAGGTCAACACAATGGTTGGTGAGTTTCGCAGGTTTAATAAGACACACACATAAGTACAGTTTGCTGTGTTAATGAGTAAGTAGGACATATGATATGAAATAAGCACATAAGATAACCAATTCATCCACCATAAGCAATCCGTTCCGTTCCTGGATAATATTCACTCAAGGATAACGTATCTATCACAAGAGTGAGACCGTCGTCCGATAGTACTATCAATAATCATATCCGTATTAGTAAGAAATATGGAGTGTTGTCATGGTCCCGAAGACACAAGACTCATCCGAAAAGTAAGTAATCAGTCCACAACAATCCGCAATCAGTTCACAACAATCAGCAATCAGTCCACAACAATCAGGATGTCACTTATTCAATCATAATGTCCAAAACATAAAATCAGATAGTTTACACATCATAAGAAAACAGTTCGAAATCAGTTTGAGCATTCTTTTCCCCCAATGGAAAATAAGTAAAGAAAATGGGGCCGCAAAACTCACCAGAATAGCAGGTTAGAGAAAAGTAAGTATCACACACAAGCCGCAGTGTAAAATGAGCGCCCTATAATATTTAGATGAAATGTTCATGAGTTATGTGTCTTAAGGATTATGTACACGAGTCAAGTCAAGGGTTCCTATATGTTTATGTTCGTCTCATGTTTATATCCCTATAATATATTTCCCACAAATTCCCAAATAACTAAATCTTAAAGTTACTCAAGTTTATGTCTACACATTGCTAGTGATAACAGTTCAAATTCAATTCTTTTGTAAATATTCACCGACATGCATTCATGAATCCTTATCTAACCTAAACTTAGAAAATATTTTATAAACCATGATATATAGACATCACTCATCAGAATGTTAATTTGAAAGAATTAAGAAAACAAGACTACAATTTATAATTAAGAAAACATATTAATTTAACAAATACATTTAAGTAAAATGATTTTATTAATTAAATTAAGATTATGAAAATAAAAGTTTTATACAGAAAATTTCATGTTTTCACATAATTTTAAGATCTCAAAGTAATCAAAAAGTAATTAATCCATTGAATTCAAACTAATCAAAGTTTTCAGAAAATTCGGATTTCACTACAGCAGTTTACTAAATAATTTTTATAAAATAACCCATTTAGTTTCAGAGGCCGAAACCTCGCGGGCTTGTGTAAAACATCGAGATCTACAACTTTTTAGTTTCGGCCGAAGCCTGAAAACGAATCTAACTAGGTCAAAACGGCTTCCGAAGTCGGCTGTAACAATTCAATCAGAAATCCAAAATTCGTTCGTATAACTAGGGTTTACGGTTTATGTCTTTAACTAAGGTCAAATCATATCATCGAATAGTAATTACATCTAGATCAGGTCTGGGATTAATAAATCTCAGAAACATAAGATAAGTTATTTGATAGAGTTTTATGAAATTACCTACACGATTACGTATCGCACGAAAGCAAACTCAAACTCGATTTTTGTAGGGTTTCTTTCTTGGTTTCGGTTGATGGCAGCACCACACACACCATGAACGAATTTTTGTGAAGTGCTAGGGTTGTGTTTAGCTTATATTTATATGTAGGGAGTGGGTTGGAAGTTAGGTCAAGGGATTGGTGGGTTGGGCCGGCCGAATGGGCTCACCAAGGGGAAGGGGATCTTGGGTCAGTTATATGGACGAATTATACATGGTATAATGGGCTAAACTCTGAATATGTTGTAGCCCTCTCTATTCCGATCGTCTGGGCTTTTGAATCAACTCAATCCGAGTCCGGATGAAAGAGTTATGGCCCGAACAGTGCAGCCTCGTGATAAACTCTTGAATCGTCTTAAAACATTACATACAAGTTACGAATTTTTATTTAGCTTCTTTACTTATGTATTATAATTGTTAATATTCTTATTATTTTAAAATTACTTATTATTATATATATATATATATATATATATATATATATATATATATATATATATATATATATATTTTATCATACTTCGCACGTTCTCTTAAGTTTCCAAATTACGAACGCGTTCACATTTTTCCTTGTATCTTTTTCGTTATAGACTCAATTGCGATGATTCTTTTTGCGTTGAATTTGATTTTTGAAAATGAATACTTTGGCGTAAAGAGATCCATGTGATGATTCCTAATACGATATTATGTTTTTACCATTTATATTACAAGTACTAAGCATTTTGGTGACGATTGTCACAATGACACCCCTAACAATGGATGTGTTTGGCAACCCAATTTTAAAGGATTCTATGAGCTTGAGCTTCTAATTTCAAAAATCTCAATCCTTTATATATTCATAATCCTTGTTTGGCATGCAAATTGAAATAGAGATTCTTGAAATTAGAATCCCCTAAACCAAATCTCCCAAAAGTAGCTTCTCCAAATAATTATCATCCCATTCTTATTAAATTACTATATTACCTTTCTTATAATTATAAAAAATTACAATTATAAAACATCATGTCCATATGTGTCATTTTACATTAATAAGCTCCAGTCCCAACTAGTTTCCTAAACACTTATTAAAAAATAAAAGCTCCAGTTCCAACCCCAAATAAAAACTCCATCTCCATCTTCTAACTTCCAGCTCCATCTCCATCTTCAACTCCAGCTCCATCTCCAACTATTTTTGCCAAACACACCCAATGTCACACACTTTGGTGCCATGCTTATCTCTGAACGTATAAATACACATGATTATTAATAATCACATTATACTCTAACCTAAATTGAAGTGAAAACAAAATAAAACTGAAACCAATAAGTACATAACAAACTCAATTGAATACTAAAAAGATTAAAATCATCATTAATCTTTTGTTTTTATACTGCAACAAATAGTTGTTGGAAGAATAAGAAGATAAACACAACACAATAGTTTCCAATAAAAATTTTCTTATTCAACACAATAAACATTAGAATACATACATACATATATATACACCATGGAGAGACATATTGAAGGGTTGTAACCCTTCAAATTATACCAGATGGTACCAACTAATTGCCCATTTAGACCCCTTAATTATCAAACTAACCCCCTAAATTAAATATAAATACAATTGAACCCCTAAAGTTTAGTTTACATTCTAACATTCCCCCTTAAACTAAAATTTACACTAACACACAAGATGTCATATTACATCACTCCAACTTGTTGAAGCTTAAAACTTGTTGCTGCACCCAAACACACATCCAACAATTCCAATTAGAACATAGTCACCAAAACAACACCTATTCTATGAAGAGTTTCATCCATAGACACAAACATACATTTGATTCTTTATTCGGAGTTGATATGGATACCATCTTTGTATCCCATATCACCACTTACAGATTCTTCAAACACCATAAACATCGTATCCACTTCTTTGGACTCGCTTTCACTCATGTACTTTGCATTCTTGCCTTCATCTTGTTCTTTTTTCTTGAAAAACTTCCTTGTATGGCCATACTTGTGACAATAGTAGCATTACGACATCGATAAAGGTTTTCTCCAGCCTTTTCTATTAGAAGAACTTTCGCCTTTGGAAGTCCCTTCCCCATGATCATCTTCGACTTCATCTCCATCAGAACCATGTTCAAGTTTCTTTCCCTTGACAGACACTTGGCAACGAAAAGCTTGTTCTATTGTCGTAGTACAAAACTGCCTCATGTGAAACTCGTGAGACTTTAGTGATCCTAATAAACTTTCAAGGGACAAAGTCGATAAATCTTTTGATTCTTCGATGGCAACAACAATATATTCAAACTTTCGAGACAAACTTCTGAGTATCTTTGATAACACGCTAAAAGTTAAGTTTTTTTGTGCTATTTTCTCACCTTTTTAGCCCAATTATGGATGAAAATATTTGAAATATACATTTTTATACTAAATTTCATAATGATAGCTAAAATATATACGATGCTTCAAGAATCAACCAAAAAGACCTAAAAACGAGTAAAATAGAGCACAAACGATCAACGAATCTTTCGTTCACGCATTTAAGCACAATTTAAGCTATACTTGGAATTATGACCTCTAACTTATGTCATTTTCTTCCTTAGGAAATTACAAAACCGTGAGCATGATAATCACTCAAAACGGATAAACGACGAAGAAGTTACGCCAAATCGAAGAAACGAAGAACCGAAAGGACCGAATACGGCTGTCCCAGACCGTATATGGCTGGACCAGACCATATACGGCTGGACACAGACCATATACGGCTGGACACAGACCGTATACGGCCTGTGCCCAGCCGTATACGGTTAGTGCCCACCCGTATTTGCTCCAGTCCACCCATATACGGCCAAAACCAACCGTATTTTGTGTTCAGGAAATAAAAATGAGATTTTTATACGGCTGTGCGATACGGTTGTGCATTTGAAGGTTGGAATACGGTTGAAGAATGATCGGCAGCCAAACGGTCGGTGTTTAGGAATCGCCTCCTGTCGTTGCGGGCCTCCCGCTTGGCTGGGTCAGTGGGTTTTAAAATTTGTTTTTGCTGGGCCTAAGTATACTAAAGCTATGGGTGAGTACAGTGATAGGTATGACCTAGGGTCGTTCTTCAAACTACAACGGGCATGGGATCTAGGACTTTAGTTATCTATGGGGATTTAGCTAGGGTTTAAAAGAGATTTTGGTTGGTTTTGGTTTTAACTAACTACTAATTATCTAAAACTAAATTAAAGTAAAGTAAAGTGGAGGTGAGGTGGCAACGAGAACTTATAGGTGAAGCGAGTGTTTACTATGATAATTACTCATGCTATTTAGGGGTAGTTAATGGGATAAAGCCTTAGTTAAGATGACAGCTATATTTCCTAATGAACCATAACTCCTAGCCTATTATCTATCTAACGTAGAGTTGTCCACAATCAGATAAATAACATGTCACGTGGATAACAGTTATGGAATGTAAACTACACCGGAAGTTGTCCCAAATGTAGCAACCAATTTAACCAACAACCATCCTCGAGTCTTGTTCCCCAATCTCGGACATTTGAGATATCCGAATCATGGCATGAATTGTTGAATAAACAAAAACATGAATAGGGGTTTCCTACCGGAACAAGTTGGGATGATCTGGTCTAACGGCTGATTAAATTGTTCATCATTATTTCATATAAATCATTTTAACTATTTTATGCATGTTAAACTGGTGTATGCAATTGATAAATATTCGAAAACCTAATCATGTAACTAATCAGCATAAAAGATACTAGCATGCAAACCCTAAGCAACAATCAAACAAGAACATGCAGTAAGGCAGCATAGCAGGGATCAATTATGCAGAATGACGGGGTACATGGTTAAGTCACAAGTGTCCCGAAAGTTCTCTCTAAGACACTTGTTGAATGGCCTGAATCTAATCTATCTCTAATCCTACGCTCCGTGTCTCCCTCCAGTAATATTTCAACCAGGAGAACACCGGCCATGTCGAGTTCAACGATCATCAGACACATAATAATTAGCGGCATACAACTAGCAATTGGCCAAGCCTAGAAGGATGTTGCTAACCACAGCATAAGTTGGATAGATAAACATTTGAGATTCAATTCATAGATTCAAATATATTTCAATAGCATACGGACAGAGTAACCGCATGATTTAAGTATAACTACCCTAGCATGGCAACTATCATAGCAAACACCGATTTGTCTAGCTAAGCATGGCAATAATCATAGCAAGTAATTCTAAACAAGTATAGCAACAACACAACATTATTTAAAATAACAAGATAGAGATTATAATAGCACCTGACAAAGCGTTATAACAAATCGTGCGACACCGCAGTCTCGGAGCACCTCCGTTACAAGTAAGCTACTAATCTACTAGCTTAAATAACCTAATTAACTAACTAACTATTTTAGAGAGAGAGTAGTGAGAGAAAGAGAGAAAGAATGAGAAAAAATGAAAGTGTGTGTGTTGGATGTTGAAAATGATGAAATGAGGCTTCTATACATAGAGATCGCACAACCGTATCCGTAGACCGTATCCAAACTATGAAATGCACAACCGTATCGCAAAGGCGAATAAAAACCTGATTTTTATCACCCAAACGCAGGATACGGCTGAGCTAGGGTGAATACGGCTGAACTGGACCGTATACGGCTGTGTATAGGGTGAATACGGCTGAGCTGGCGCGTATACGGCTGAGCACATGACATATACGGTCTGCACAGGCCGTATACGGTCTGTGTCCAGCCGTATATGGTCTGGCTCAGCCGTATACGGTCTGTGTTCAGCCGTATTCGGTCCGTTGGTTCTTCGTTTCTTCGATTTGGCGTAACTTCTTCGTCGTTTATCCGTTTTGAGTGATTCTCACGCTCACGGTTTCGTAATTTCCTAACGAAGAAAATGACATAATTAGAGGTCATAATTCCAAGTATAGCTTAAATTGTGCGTAAATGCGTGAACGGAAGATTCGTTAACCGTTTGTGCTCTGTTTTACTCGTTTTTAGGTCTTTTTGGTTGAATCTTGAAACATCGTCTATATTTTAGCCCTAATGATAAAATGTGATGTTTAAGTTCATATTTAAGTGTTTTCATTAATAATTGGGCTAAAATGGTGAGATAATGGCACACAAAAACATGACTTTTTTGCGTGTTATCAAATATCCCACACTTAGACATTTGCTTGTCCTCAAGCAAACTTACCCTCTTAGATCACCAAACAAAAGTTTTTGATTTTGACCCACAAAGAAGAATTCACACAGATTGGAAACAAGTATCCGCCTGTTAGATAAATAAGAGGTGTTCACATGAAGTATCTAAAGGTTTTCAAGATGATTCACTTAGGCAAACTTTCAATTCTCAATTTTGTGGAATATACACGACTGGGCGATCTCACTGGTGGTCACTCAATTCACTCAAAGTGTATCGGGGTTCCTATTATCCTAAGCCAAATGAAAAATCACTCAAATACCAGTCGTGCAGCACTCGTCGTCATAGGCTTTCCCGAGGATCAAATCTCCATCACTTAGACAGGAACGATACTGATTATCCCAGGACATTCAAATGGGTTGTAGTGTTTGGTGTGGGTTTTAAGGGGTAAGGATCAGTTGGGGGTATCTAGGTTTTTAAGGGTGTTTGCTTATCTTGGGACTTCTAAATTTTCGAAAAAACTTTATCTAGGTATCCTTTTTAATGAAAACGGAAACGGATAACACTTTTAGGGGATAAGATAGCTATTTTGACTTCTATCTTTTGAAAACACACGGAATGATATTTCTTTGAAGAGTCGAGTTTTCGAGAGAGTAAAAGCACTTAGCTTTATTTCAGCTATTTTTCTTTCTTTTTTCTTTGCTTTTCTATTTCTATTTTTTTGGGCTTAGATTTTTCTTGCCAAGAAATTTCTAAGGGATTTTCTTTTATTTCCCTTCTTGAGATCCCTTCTTATTTTCATTTTTCAATCCTTTGATGATTTTTGAGTTTACTTTTGGTGCCAATTTTTCGCACCACATGACTCTCGATTCTTTAGTATAGATCAATAAAACGCACACGAGAAGTTTTAGTAAACATTATTTGTGATTTTTTGGAGTGAAAGCAAAAAGGAATACCTAAATATCGTTTTTCAAAAAGATTTAAAAATTCTAAGATAAGTTTTTGGTAGGTAAGGGAATAAGTGGGTTTAATAATATGGGTTGAAAGAAATGAAAAGGCTAAGGCTCAACAGGGTTTTCTAAGCGGATCATCAACACTAAAATTGAGTGTTGGAAGGGTTTTGGGCTTGAAAAGATATGTGAAAAGGGGTTTAAATCCTAAGGAATGTCAAGGTCCTCTAATCGTACCTATGTCACGTATGACACCTGTCAATGTGATCTCGAAATGTATACCTGGGGCAAGTTCTAATTCAGAAATGCGTGCACCGGTCACACACAACAAACGAACAGTGAAGCATTTAAAATGAATGCTTATAAGGATCAAATTCCTCACCGCAAAAATGGGTTATATGTGTCCAGTCGTGCGATGCCCCTCTTAGATCCTCATCTTAAATTGTTTAGAATCCGACATGATTTCGACCTCATATTTACCAACTTTTGACATACTTGTAAAAAAAAATCTGTACTTCATCTTACTTTGTGACTCAGAAAAGTTTAAAATTTTTGAAAATTTTGGCAAAATAAGGGTTGAAAATTTATTTTGAGGACTAGCATGTTTCTAGATCAACTTAAACAAATATTTTGACAGACGAGAGATATACCGCTATCCCACACTTAGAAATAAACATTGTCCCCAATGTTTCTACACTAAGTAGGGATAAAATCCCACACTTAGGGTTTTGGTTTAGGAAAAATGTGAATTTAAAAGTTATAAGCGAGGGGGATCCCACACTTAGAGATTTAAGTGGTCAATAGGCATATCGAAGTTATATTAAAATAGGAAGAACGGGTTTAGGAGAGATACTTCCCTACGGACAGTGGGCACTGGATATAGGACCAGATTCGTGTAGGGTTGGTGTAAATAATTTGCTGGATCGTGAGGACCAGACTCTTTTCAAAGCTCATCCAATTCCTACGAAGATAAGGTCTGCAATATCATAAAAAACCATCATAATCATCTGTTCAACAACACAACAGGTCTAACGATAAATAAAGATAACTAAAGATAAAATAAACTAGAGATCGTCTAGTAAATCATCCATGTCTGGATCAAATGCTGCAAGTGCGTCAGGATCTGGATCTGAAGTGAGTGATAAGGCAGCAGTGCAATCAGACATCATGGATGCATCAGCGGGAATCCGAGGTCGCCTAGAAGGAGCAACAGCAGTGGGAGGAACAGTCTGTGGTGGGGCAGCTGGGAAGAAGGACGAAGGTGGGAGAGCTGGCCTGGGACCCTGACCAAGCTGATACGGCTGGTCGGCGAGTCTCGGCAGTCCCATCGCCTCTCTGATTTCAGACTGAGAGCTACGCTGAATCGAAAGCTCACTGAGCATCGCCCAAGTCACCATCGGATCTGAAGTGGTAACTCCAAAGTCAAAAAGTGGGGCAGATACAGGAGCAGTCGGAGCATGCTCATCAGTAGTGGTGGTCATCTTCTTTCTTTTTCCTCTGCGAGTCCTCTTCCTCTGTTGTTTCTGAGTAGCTTGTCCTGAAGTCTCAGCTGAAGTGTCCATCCTGAAACATAAAGATAAACAGGTAATGCTATAGTTTTAAATGGGTATACAAATGCAAAATAATCAGATGACTTCAAGAAATGTTTGTTTAAATGTTAAAGCTTTGTGAGGTCATCTGTTCATTCGCCTTTATATACTATGAATAAAACTTATCTGATGTATATGTAGGAGTGTGGCATCGTCAGATATTTGGGTTATCCTGCATCGTTAGTTTAGGGATGATAATACTAAAGCAAAAATAATTAAGAAATAAAAAATAAGATAAGCAATGGGGTGCCTCCCAAGAGCGCTTGTTTAGAGAGTCTTTAGCTTGACTCTTTGTACCTACTAGTTGGCTCAAGGTGGTTCAAAGATATAGACTTCCTCACCAGAGGGGAAATCTTCGATGTAGTGCTTTAAGCGATGGCCATTGACTTTAAAATTACCGACCGGGGCTTCTAGTTCGACTGCTCCGAAGGTATAGACTTTTGATACAACAAATGGTCCGCTCCACCTTGATATGAATTTACCGGAGAATTTTTTGAAGCGCGAATTAAAGAGAAGAACTTTGTCTCCGGGCTTGAACTTAGAATATTTGAGTTTAGCGTCGTGAGTATTCTTTGTTCGTTCTTTGAAGTGCAGAGAGCTATCATATGCTTGGTCTCTTAATTCGGCTAGTTCATTCAGTTGCATTTTCCGATGTGATCCAATTGCAGAAGGGTCTAAATTACACTCTCTTAGCGCCCAGTGAGCTTTATACTCCAACTCTATCGGCAGATGACATGCTTTTCCGTAGACTAGTCTGTAGGGCTTGGTTCCTAGTGGCGATTTATATGCGGTTCTGAACGCCCACAGAGCATCGTCTAATTTTTCAGCCCATCTTTCCCTATGATTAACCACGGTTCGTTCTAAAATTCTCTTGAGCGCTCGATTCGTCAATTCTGCTTGCCCATTCGTCTGCGGGTGGTAAGCCGTAGAGGTCTTATGGGTGACACCATAATATTGTAATGTCCTCATAAACTGAGCATTATAGAAGTGCGTGCCCCGATCACTAATGATCGCTTTTGGAGTACTGAAACGTGAGAAGAGCTGCTTTAAGAATTTCACCACTACTCGGGAATCATTTGTAGGAAATGCTTGAGCTTCAGCCCATCTGGAGACGTAGTCGACAGCAACCAGAATATACTCTTTCCCATATGATTTTGGGAATGGTCCCATAAAATCCAACCCCCATATATCAAAGATCTCGAAGGCCTGGATGTTAGTAAGTGGCATTTCACTCCTCCGTGAGATACTTCCAAACCTTTGGCAAGCATCACAACGTTTTACCAGGTCGTGAGCATCTCTAAATATAGATGGCCAATAGAAACCGGAATCGTATACCTTCCTTGCGGTCATATTTGCTCCATGATGTCCTCCAGTTGGTCCGTGATGACTTTGGTGAAGAATGTTCCTTGCCTCCCTCTCGTCTGCGCATCTTCTGATGATTTGGTCCGGGCATACTTTAAATAAGTATAGATCGTCCCAATAGTAGTTCTTTACGTCTCTAAAGAATTTGCGTCTTCTAGAGGTGGGCATTCCTTTTGGCACAATTCCTCCAACCAGATAATTTGCGTAGTCTGCATACCAAGGGTTGTAAGTGAATTGAGATCCCTTTTGGTATCCTCCGATATTCATGAGTTGTTCTTCAGGAAACTGGTCTTGAATTTCTCTCTCATCAAGCTTCTCCATCGACGGATTTTCCAATCGACTAAGATGATCTGCTGCGACATTCTCGGCTCCCTTTTTATCCTTGATTTCTATGTCAAATTCTTGGAGGAGGAGAATCCATCTAAGCAGTCTCGGTTTAGCGTCTTGCTTTTTGAAGAGATACTTCAAGGCTGAGTGATCTGTATAGACAATAGTTTTGGACAATATTAAATAAGAATGAAATTTATCAAAAGCGATTACTACCGCAAGAAGCTCTTTCTTTGTTGTGGTGTAATTCTCTTGTGCATCAGTGAGTGTCTTGCTGGCGTAGTAGATTGGCTGAAACTGCTTCTCCTTCCTTTGCCCTAAGACTGCTCCAACAGCGAAGTCACTAGCATCGCACATGATCTCAAACGGAAGACTCCAATCGGGGGCGACCATGATTGGTGCATGCGTGTGCTGATCCTTCAAAATGTTGAAAGCTTTAAGACAGTCATCTGAAAAGACAAACGGAGTATCCTTCTCGAGAAGGTGCGTCATAGGTCGAGAGATCTTAGAGAAATCCTTGATAAAGCGACGGTAGAATCCGGCGTGACCTAGAAAACTGCGAATGGCTTTCACTGAAGTAGGTGGCGGAAGTTTGGCAATAGTCTCAACTTTGGCTTTGTCAACTTCGATTCCAGATTTTGATATTCGATGTCCTAGAACTATTCCTTCTTTCACCATAAAGTGGCACGTTTCCCAGTTTAAGACAAGATTTGATTCTTCGCATCGGGCTAGCATCCTTTCAAGGTTGGAAAGACAAGATGTGAAGAATCGCCGAAGACTGAGAAGTCGTCCATGAATACCTCCATACATTGTTAAATCATGTCATGGAATATTGCCACCATACACCTTTGAAATGTTGCAGGCGCATTGCATAAACCGAATGGCATGCGGCGGTAGGCAAATGTACCATATGGACATGTGAATGTCGTCTTTTCCTGGTCCTTTGGATCGAGAGGAATTTGAAAATAGCCGGAGAAACCATCGAGGAAGCAGTAATATTCATTCCCCGATAATCTTTCCAACATCTGATCGATGAACGGCAGAGGGAAGTGATCTTTCCGGGTGGCTTCATTTAATTTCCGGTAGTCGATACACACCCTCCAGCCGGTGACGGTTCGTGTAGGAATCAATTCATTATCTTCATTAGCGATAACCGTCATTCCTCCTTTCTTTGGGACAACCTGAACTAGGCTAGGATAGATCAAGCCATCATCCAAGAGTTTGATAACCTCTTTCTTGACCACGTCTTGAATCTTCGGGTTTACTCTCCTCTGTCTTTGTATGGAAGGTTTGAAGTCGTTTTCCATGAGTATCTTGTGTGTGCAGTAATTTGGACTGATCCCTTGTATATCAGAAATCTTCCATGCAATCGCCTTCTTGTGTGACTTCAAGACTTGGATAAGTCTTGCTTTCTCTTCAAGTGAAAGACCTTTGGAAATTATGACAGGTAGATGTGAGGTTCCTTCGAGAAAAGCATATTCCAAGTGAGAGGGTAATTCCTTCAGCTCCAATTCTGGCGGTTCTTCGATAGAGGGTCTTATTCGAGCAATCTCGTCTCTTTGTAATTCGTCATACTCCTTTTGGAACTCTGATTTTTCTGGAGATGAGTCGGCTGTAGTGGCTGATGCTATTTCTACTAGTTATATCTCATTGGAAAGCGCGTTCTTCTTTAACTCGTATTTGCAGGTAGATGATGAAGAAGTTGCATTATCCTCAGTGATGATGACATTGTTGTTGTCGGTGAGTGTGAACTTCTGAAATTGAGCTTTAGAAGAAGTACTTATGGTGATTTCTGGATTTGATTTCTCACAACCTTCAGATAGTTGTGGCAAAGTACCGGAATCCATCTCCTCGAAAGATTTGAGAATCTCAGCTACAGACGGAGATGATTCGGGTATCGGAAAAAACTGATTTCTTCTTAAAAGTGGGATAGGGATGCCTTCGCTTAAAGGAACAGCAACAACGGAGTTGTTCATGGGAGAGTAGTTAGGCGGTGCTAAAGGATTCTTCATTTCAGGTAAGGGAAATAGCAGCTCTCCGGAAGGTGCTGGTTGGTTAGAGATAGCCGAGCAGAGTCCGATGTCGTCCTGGCAAAGTCTTCTTTTGGTGATGACAATGCTGGAGAAAGGTTCGTTACTGCTGACTGCTAGAATCTCCTCCAAATGCTCGTCGTATATTTCCTGCATGGCATCCACAAGACCAAGATCTTCTCCCATAGGGTGCTTCATCAACTTATCGATATTAAAGGTGACTTCCTCCGTTCCGACCCTCAGTTTTAAAGATTTTTCGTTTACATCTATCACAGCCTTGGCAGTGTTTAGGAAAGGTCTACCAAGGATGAGGGGAACGTGAGCATCTTCCTTAATATCCATAATGACAAAGTCAACAGGGACGATAAATTTACCAACTCGGACCATTATATCTTCAGCAATTCCTCGGGTCTATCAGCTAATTGGATGGTCATTTGAGTGGGTAGCAGTTCACCTAATCCTAGTTTCTTATAGAGAGAGTAAGGCATAAGATTGACACTAGCACCTAGGTCAGCTAAGGCGTTACTAACGTGGATGTTTTGAAGAAAAGAGGGAATAGTGAAACGGCCAGTATCTCCTAGTTTGGGTGGAAGGCCATGTAACATGATTGCTGAGCATTCAGCATCTAAGGGCAAACTAACTATTTGTCTTAATTTTTCTTTATTTGAAATGAGTTCTTTGAAAAACTTAGCACAACTAGGCATCTCTACTAAAGCGTCTAATAGTCTAACGTTTAAGTGCAGGCTTTTAAACATTTCTAGATATTTTCCAAATTGTGCTTCCTGTCTCTCTTTCTTAAGCCTACCAGGGAAGGGTATCCTAGTTCGTGGAATGGCTTTAGGTGATACTGGATCTGGTGCAGTGACAGGGGTGTCACTAGGCACTGGATCAGTGGTCGGTTCAAAGATAGGAAGTTGATTTGAAGAATTATCTGAGGACTTCTCATTTCTGGTCTCTTTACCTCCTCTAGTGATGACCATGATTCCTCCTTGGTTCTCAACTTTTAAAAGCAGTTGTTTAAGACTATTTTCCAGGTTTTTGATCAAATCTTCTGATATTCTAAGTAAAGCTTCAATTTTATCTTGAAAATCTATTACTTGTTTATTGATGTTCATTTGATCAACTATGAAATTCGTCAAAGTTTCATTATAGTGTTGTTGAGAATTTACGGGGGAATATGATATGTTAGAGGATAAAGGTTGCAGAAACTGAGTAGGTGGATTATTGGTCGGCCGCTGAATGAAAGGTTTAAAATGAAAGTTTGATTCAGGGCTTTTATCAGTAGTGACAAGAATTTCTTCCGTACCTTTGCGAGGCTGAGGTGTAGAAGATTGAAGATCCTTGAAGACTCTGGAGAGATTGTCTACTTGAGTTTGCAGAGCTTCCAAGGATAGGCTTGAAGTACTAGTTACTTCGTTAGCCGGTTCGCCAAACTTCCAGTCATGTTGATGCATTGCTATCGTCTCAACTAGCTCCCAGGCTTCTTCAGAAGTGTGTGACATGAAATTTCCTTGAGAAGCAGCATTGAGGGTTGTCTTGTGCTGAGGAGTCAGACCATTGTAGAATATGCAGATTAGGTTCGTCTTACCCATTTGATGATTCGGACATCTGTTAAGCATCTTCTTAAATCGTTCCCATGCCAGATATAACGATTCATTGGTTTCTTATCGGAAACTGACGATGTCATCCTTGAGCTTGGTTTGCTTGGAAGGAGGGAAAAACTTAGCCATAAACTTAGTAGCCAACTCTTCCCAAGTATGAATCGAATTGGGTTCGAGTTCATCAAACCAGGTTCGAGCATGCGAAGATAAAGAATAGGGAAAAGGATTTAGTCGGGAGACTTCTCTTGAAATCCCTGATTGCTCACAGGAATCGGAAAGATTAATGAATCTATCCAAATGTGAATTTGGATCATCGAGCGGAAAACCGTGAAATTGGCAGAAGGTTTTGAGTATCTTGATAACGCTAGGCTTAATTTCAAAGTTTTCGTCGGGCAGCATGATAGGTCCTCCTCTTCCCTCCAGTAGTGGTGTGCAGGTTGAGGCGAGAGAAATACGATTTGTCATAGCTGATGAAGTTCGGGTTTGGTAGAAAAGAGAGTTTTTGAAAGGAAAGAACAGAAAGGGAACTTTCGGATGATATTGATCTTCCGAAAGGATCGCTAAATAACTAAGACAACTAAATTCCTAAATCGGTCGTTGTAGTCCCCGGCAGCGGCGCCAAAAACTTGATCGGTCGAAGATCAATGGGTTTTTAAATTTGTTTTTGCTTAGCTTAAGTATACTAAAGCTATGGGTGAGTACAGCGATAGGTATGACCTAGGGTCATTCTTCAAACTACAACGGGCATGGGATCTAGGACTTTAGTTATCTATGGGGATTTAGCTAGGGTTTAAAAGAGATTTTGGTTGGTTTTGGTTTTAACTAACTACTAATTATCTAAAACTAAATTAAAATAAAGTAAAGTGGAGGTGAGGTGGCAACGAGAACTTATAGGTGAAGCGAGTGTTTACTATGATAATTACTCATGCTATTTAGGGGTAGTTAATGGGATAAAGCCTTAGTTAAGATGATAGCTATATTTCCTAATGAGCCATAACTCCTAGCCTATTATCTATCTAACGTAGAGTTGTCCACAATCAGATAAATAACATGTCACGTGGATAACAGTTATGGAATGTAAACTACACCGGAAGTTGTCCCAAATGTAGCAACCAATTTAACCAACAACCATCCTCGAGTCTTGTTCCCCAATCTCGGACATTTGAGATATCCGAATCATGGCATGAATTGTTGAATAAACAAAAACATGAACAGGGGTTTCCTACCGGAACAAGTTGGGATGATCTGGTCTAACGGCTGATTAAATTGTTCATCATTATTTCATATAAATCATTTTAACTATTTTATGCATGTTAAACTGGTGTATGCAATTGATAAATATTCGAAAACCTAATCATGTAACTAATCAGCATAAAAGATACTAGCATGCAAACCCTAAGCAACAATCAAACAAGAACATGCAGTAAGGCAGCATAGCAGGGATCAATTATGCAGAATGACGGGGTACATGGTTAAGTCACAAGTGTCCCGAAAGTTCTCTCTAAGACACTTGTTGAATGGCCTGAATCTAATCTATCTCTAATCCTACGCTCCGTGTCTCCCTCCGGTAATATTTCAACCAGGAGAACACCGGCCATGTCGAGTTCAACGATCATCAGACACAGAATAATTAGCGGCATACAACTAGCAATTGGCCAAGCCTAGAAGGATGTTGCTAACCACAGCATAAGTTGGATAGATAAACATTTGAGATTCAATTCATAGATTCAAATATATTTCAACAGCATACGGACAGAGTAACCGCATGATTTAAGTATAATTACCCTAGCATGGCAACTATCATAGCAAACACCGATTTGTCTAGCTAAGCATGGCAATAATCATAGCAAGTAATTCTAAACAAGTATAGCAACAGCACAACATTATTTAAAATAACATGATAGAGAATATAATAGCACCTGACAAAGCGTTATTACAAATCGTGCGACACCGCAGTCTCGGAGCACCTCCGTTACAAGTAAGCTAGTGAGAGAAAGAGAGAAAGAATGAGAAAACATGAAAGTGTGTGTGTTGGATTTTGAAAATGATGAAATGAGGCTTCTATATATAGAGATCGCACAACCGTATCCGTAGACCGTATCCAAACTATGAAATGCACAACCGTATCGCAAAGGCAAATAAAAACCTTATTTTTATCACCCAAACGCAGGATACGGCTGAGCTAGGGTGAATACGGCTGAACTGGACCGTATACGGCTGTGTATAGGGTGAATACGGCTGAGCTGGCCCGTATACGGCTGAGCACAGGACATATACGGTCTGCACAGGCCGTATACGGTCTGTGTCCAGCCGTATATGGTCTGGCTCAGCCGTATACGGTCTGTGTTCAGCCGTATTCGGTCCGTTGGTTCTTCGTTTCTTCGATTTGGCGTAACTTCTTCGTCGTTTATCCGTTTTGAGTGATTCTCATGCTCACGGTTTCGTAATTTCCTAACGAAGAAAATGACATAATTAGAGGTCATAATTCCAAGTATAGCTTAAATTGTGCTTAAATGCGTGAACGGAAGATTCGTTAACCGTTTGTGCTCTGTTTTACTCGTTTTTAGGTCTTTTTGGTTGAATCTTGAAACATCGTCTATATTTTAGCCCTAATGATGAAATGTGATGTTTAAGTTCATATTTAAGTGTTTTCATTAATAATTGGGCTAAAATGGTGAGATAATGGCACACAAAAACATGACTTTTTTGCGTGTTATCAAATATCCCACACTTAGACATTTGCTTGTCCTCAAGCAAACTTACCCTCTTAGATCACCAAAAAAAAGTTTTTGATTTTGACCCACAAAGAAGAATTCACACAGATTGGAAACAAGTATCCGCCTGTTAGATAAATAAAAGGTGTTCACATGAAGTATCTAAAGGTTTTCAAGATGATTCACTTAGGCAAACTTTCAATTCTCAATTTTGTGGAATATACACGACTGGGCGATCTCACTGGTGGTCACTCAATTCACTCAAAGTGTATCGGGGTTCCTATTATCCTAAGCCAAATGAAAAATCACTCAAATACCAGTCGTGCAGCACTCGTCATCATAGGCTTTCCCGAGGATCAAATCTCCATCACTTAGACAGGAACGATACTGATTATCCCAGGACATTCAAATGGGTTGTAGTGTCTGGTGTGGGTTTTAAGGGGTAAGGATCAGTTGGGGGTATCTAGGTTTTTAAGGGTGTTTGCTTATCTTGGGACTTCTAAATTTTCGAAAAAACTTTATCTAGGTATCCTTTTTAATGAAAACGGAAACGGATAACACTTTTAGGGGATAAGATAGCTATTTTGACTTCTATCTTTTGAAAACACACGGAATGATATTTCTTTGAAGAGTCGAGTTTTCGAGAGAGTAAAAGCACTTAGCTTTATTTCAGCTATTTTTCTTTCTTTTTTCTTTGCTTTTCTATTTCTATTTTTTTGGGCTTAGATTTTTCTTGCCAAGAAATTTCTAAGGGATTTTCTTTTAAAGTGTGTGTGTTGGATGTTGAAAATGATGAAATGAGGCTTCTATATATAGAGATCGCACAACCGTATCCGTAGACCGTATCCAAACTATGAAATGCACAACCGTATCGCAAAGGCGAATAAAAACGCAGGATACGACTGAGCTAGGGTGAATACGGCTGAACTGGACCGTATACGGCTGTGTATAGGGTGAATACGGCTGAGCTGGCCCGTATACGGCTGAGCACAGGCCGTATACGGTCTGCACAGGCCGTATACGGTCTGTGTCCATGTCGCAACTCCTATTGGTCGGTCGGATTTGACTCCGGTCGTTGTTCCAACAGCAACAGAAGCGGCGGACAGTGAATTAGCGGAGATAACTTCGATGCAGAAGTTGAGATCTTCTGATGAGAATCATGGGTTCCTAAGTTAAGATCTAAGAATTGCCCTAAAGTTCTAGATTCATCGTCTGAATTAGCGGAGATAACTTCGAAAGAGGATAAAGATGAAGAGTAGACGTCAGATTCCAACTCTTGTTCTAAGCAGGCGAAGAACTCAGCATCATCCATGGCCATCATTTCTTCGGACGTCTTGAGGGCGAGTGGAGAAATGGGGCTAGACGGAAATGAATCATAGAAAGATGTTTGTGTATTTTTCATTTTTTTACTAAACTATCTAAATTACTCTAAAGAAAGCAAATAACTACCAACTAAGTTTGAGAAAACCTAATTGGAAAGGATCTCCTAAAAGCTAGAATATCTAAGGCGGCTTCAAATTGTAACGCTCTACGATCCCCGGCAGCGGCGCCAAAAACTTGTCGCAACTCCTATTGGTCGGTCGGATTTGACTCCGGTCGTTGTTCCAACAGCAACAGAAGCGTCGGACAGTGAGTTTTAAATTTATATGAGCTGGGGCTCAAACTATAAGTACTACCTACCTTGGGAGCAAGCAGTAAGTATAACTCGAGGTCGTTCTTAGATCGGAGCGAATTGAAATAAAGCGGGTCACCAAAGATTATGGTCGCAATTAGGATGGGGGTAGGTAGATAGATTTTTGAAGGTTTTGTTTTATAATTAACCTAAATGCAGAAAAGTAAATAACGAGAAATGAAATTAGGGTTTAAGCAGACAGGTAGAGATGTGATTGCTGAAACTTGGATAATTGGGGTTTCGGGATGATGTTCATTATAAAATTGATTGGAGATTTACCAAATAAAGAGTAGACATACTTTCGGTGTAAACACTAGGACCCTACGTTCAGGTGAAACCCTAGAAACATATGTCACTGGAATCCTAGGTTATCATGATTCTGATCAGATCAGGCTGTTTTCAAACCCTCCTGAGCCTTTGCTTAATTAAGACAAAGTCACCCTAAATGTTCTAGGGATCAGGCATAAGGCAACAGACCGCAATTGTATTTACTGACCTTTCTTAACACCTAATCGTCTATTTACTTTTATTATAGCAAATACTGATTGTATCCTGTGTATGTTAAACTATTGGTGTGATTAGGGTTTTGCATGTCTAGGTATATGATTGACACTACCCTGTATTGTTTCTATTGAAGCACATACTTAACCATCATGAATATAGACCCTCCTTTACAGTCAGGCGTTCATCCCTAGGAATAATCACGGTGTACAGGGCAATTAGGCATTTCCACAGTGTTCCAAACCCTAGATGTACTAACGGTGTACTGGGCAATTAAGCATTTCCACAATGTTCCAGATCTTAGGTGTACTAACGGTGTACAGTGCAACAAGCATTTCCACAGCTTTGATTCCTAGACCACAGTTCTAGAAGGATCACTTCTAGGTAATTCACGATGAAACAATCCATGGCATTTCCTTAGCTTCCACGTATTTGTACTCCACACGAGGTGTTTCCAACGCTATACGAAGTACCGTGCCTTTTAAAGGAAAGTTCATAGTTTCATACTGTAACTGGAGATAACTGTATATTCATAGTATTAGGGTTGATCAGATCCTATCCTAGGGCAACAGTCACGTGAAAGTTTGGAAAGGGTGATGAGAGACTAGATCTATATTCAGGATAAGCTTAACCAGATACACAGCATAACAATTTCCAATCGTATAAATGAAACATTAATTTAACATCATCCCTACTCCTAATATCTACATTTCAACAATCACAATATTAAACTACTCTATAAACATGGCAATATGCAGAATACAAATTGAAATAACATAAAGCACAAGCATTATAACAGTAAGTAAAGTTTAGATATCACCGGGAATACAGCAGCATAATACTGAGGATTACAAATAGTCTGAACTTGAAAAGCTCGTTACAACAAGATTACCAAGTTAAACTTCCTCTAGACTCGAACCGTAAGCTCAACCCTAACCTTTCTCCTCTAACTCCTAAGAGTAGTGCTAGAGAGAGAAAGTTAGAGAGAGAAAGTGAAAGAAAATTAGAGAAATGAAAATGAGAGAAATGTGAGAGTGTGTGAATGTGTTAAGGTGTGTAAAATGAGGAGGTGGGTATCCCTATTTATAGGCAAAGCTCAAAATCACACGTACAACTCGCGAAACAGCACGTACAAGCAAACGAAGCAGCATACGGGGTACAGGGGGCCATATACGGACTTGGTAGGGCCGTATACGGTGTGGTATAGGCCATATACAGTCTCTGTGGGGCCGTATACGGTTCCCAGGGCCGTATACGGTGTCCGTCTGATTTCGTTCGTTGCTTAAAACGCGCGTATCTCCTTCGTTATGAGTCCGTTTGACCTGATTCTTTCGCCTGTGTCTTCGTAATTCCGTTACGCTTATAATGATGCCAACTTCAATGAAATTGGATGTGTATAGCTCAAGCATAGCCGAAATGACTTTATAGGGTCTAATACCGCTCAGTCTTCTCCGTTCTTTATCCGATTTGCATGATTCTTGATTTTCCCATCTCGATTTTACCTGTTTTATCATATGATGAAGTTAGAATGTGATCTATATAAGGTAAATGAGGCCGGAGGATTTTGTACACGTTTATTCGCCCTGATTTGCTTGTTATTTGGACGTTTTAGGTGATTTTTGTAGCAACGCCTATATTTAGACCACTTTAGTGAATTTTAGTAAATAATGATCATTTTGGAATGTTTTCACTAAAGTTACGTCCAAAAAGTGCGGAATATTGCCCTTAAAAACATGACTATTTGAGTCACATCAAGTTATCCCACACTTAGGCGTTGCTTGTCCTCAAGCAACACTCAGTTAGAAAAACATTTATTTTTGGTTTTTAAGGGTGAGTCAAAATAATTTCAAAATGATACCACTTCTAATATGACTAAGAATGTTTAAGAATAAGGGGAAGGATAAGATGATCCTTTCAGAAGCAAGAAGCAATTATCATCAAGCATACTACCAATTCTCGTGATCTTGGAGTACACATGACTAGGCGATCTCACTAAAGGTGGTCACTCAATTCACTCAAGGTGTATCGGGTTCCCTAACAATCTAGAACAAATGAAATCGCTCAAATAAGCCAGTCATGCAGCACTCATCGTCATAAGCTTGGTTGAGAATCGGATCTCCACCACTTAGGTGAGGACGGTGCTAACTATCCCAAGACATTCAACGGGTGGTAGTGTTTGGTGAGGTTTAAGGGTATGGATAGTGGTATATGTTTGGTTGTAAGGGTTTGACTTATCTTAAAACTCAAAGATAGTGAAAAACTTTATTTCAGAACGGAACGGAGGATTTTGTAGCTGCTCGTCTTCTATCGAATTTTCCTTGAGAAGGTGATACTTGAAGCACTCAGCTTTATTTGATGGAACTATTTTTTTCTTTTTCTTTTCTTGATTTTTCTACTTTTTATTTTTCTTTTCTTCTTCAGAACTTCTTTGCCAGAGAATTTCTAAGGATATTTTATGTTGATCCCTTCAGAAATCCTTTTCGGAATTATGATCTTTGATCTTGAACTTCAATTTCTTTTGTCGTGCCAATTTTTCGCACTTTTGACTTTTTAGAGTACACAGAAGAGGGAGACTTTAGAGCATAATTGAAGAGGATGTTCCAAAAGATGTTTTTCACGACCTTAGAAATTTTAAGATAAGGTTCTGGGAATTTTGGTCGAGTGGGGGTTTAGTACGAGGGTTTTTACGAAATGAAAGGTTTAGGCTCAACAGGGTTTACTAGGCGGATCATCGATATTGAAAATAAGTATCGGAAGGGTTTTGGGCTTGAAGAGATATGTAAGAATTGGGTTTAAATCCTAAGGAATGTCAAGGTCATTTAGCTGCATCTATACCGCGTACGGTACACACCAATGTGGTCTTGAAACGTATGTCTGGAGCAAGTTCTAATTCAGAGATGCAAGCATCGGCACACACAAGAAATGAAAGTGAAGCATTAAAGATGAATGCTTTTAGGCTCAAGATACCTCACTACAAAATAGGGTTGTATGTGCCTAGCCATGCTCCTTTCAGATTATTGTTTCTTGCTCGAGAAATTTCTACCTTATTTTCCCTATATTCCAAAATACCTTACTCATATTTCGAGAACGATTCTTTTCGAAAGTATTTAACTCAAAAACTTAGAGTTTAGTTTCATAATTTAACTCATAATTTTAAATTTTTGAAAAATTTTTTTGAAAAATTTTGTTTGAAAAAGTTCGTTTTGGAAAAACATTTTCTGAGTAATGCTATTTTGGACATAAAATTCGCCTAAAATTATCCAAGGTATTCTATACCTTGCTATCCCACACTTAGAGGAACATTGTCCCTAATGTTCTCTTGAGTTGAGTTTTTACTGGAGGTAAAATCCCACACTTAGAGTTTGAACATGTAAGAAAATGTTTCTTAAGTGTTAAATTTGGGTTTGAATCCCACACTTAGTGATAAGCTCAGGATAGGGTATAGAATATAACAAGCTAACAAGACAGAATATATGTGATCATGAAATGGATAGAAGGTTAAGAAACTCCCCAGATAACGTTTTGACGTTTTGAAGCTTATGAAATTTTGCAGGAGAGAGAGAGTGGAAACGAGCTTTCTTCTGCATTCTTCTTGAAGGACAACAAGCTTCATACGAGGTTATCCGGTGTCATGTATCCAATGTTATCAGAAATCCAATCCAACTCTTTAAGTAGGGATTCTTATGGTGTAGAATTCCATACTTTAGGTTTTGAAGAAACTAGAGTGATTTCGATAAGTGTTTGTGGTGTGGGGAGTGATCCCACACTTAGTTCTTTGAAGTGCTAAGATACAAGGAAGTTTTAAGAAGAACGAGGCCCCTCCATGAGATGTTGAATGTTCCGCAGTCTGCAAATATTGAAAACTGGTTCGGGTTGCCTTTTGACTTCATGGATTTTCTTCTTGAAAGTGCGTCATCTCGCCTTTTTCCACGTTCATATATCACAACATTTCTACTTATTTAACAAAAAGAAAATAAAACATAATAAGTAATAGCATAATGTAAATATGGATAGAGTGATCAACCAACTGGTGGCTGATACAAATAAGTTCCAAAAGTAAGGTTCAATAAGTAGCCCAAACAAACACAAGATAATAATGATAATGTCTGAAACCAAAGTCGAATGATGCAAATGGGGTAGAACTATGAAGCTGGGGATCCCTGATCAGGTGCATCAGTATGCTGAGTAGGAGCTGGTGCTGCAGATGGTCCTGCGACTGACAGCTGGCCACTAGATACTCTCTGTCCCTGTTCTTCAGCATTGATCAGTTTGAGCTGAATCAATATGTCTCTGAGGGTAGCTGCTGGCAGTCTCATCGGATCAGTGTAGCCCCACTCTAACAAAATTGCCGAAGTAACCCCTGCTTGCTCTAGTAAGGTCATGTAAGCCTGACGTAGCATGCTCTCTGTCGGTACAGCTGAGGAAGAGATCGGTCCCAAGTTTAATAGCATCCCGGAAGTGTCAAAAGATACAGCATCCGTACCCAAGTAGACTGTGTTAGCACGGTAAGATCCACTGGCGACTGGCTGGGCAGGATGAGGAATCACAGGTGCAGAAATCACTGGCTGAACTACTGGTATCTCGGTCTCAACTGACTGGACCTGCTCTGGTACTGGTGTGGTCCGGATAACGGGTGATGGTGTATGGGTGGTATGTGATGGGATGGGTGTATGTGGTGGTGCTATGGCTGGTGATGGTGGTGGTGGACCGCATCGGTACATGTAAGGCTCTGGGTCAGGAATACCAAGTTTCCTGGAAATCAACAGCTGATGGGAACGGCTAACCTGAAGAGCATACAAAAGATAATACTGTGTCAGCGAGGTCACTGGATCTGTGTAGTGAACAGTAGCCTGAGTTGGTGGCTCGGCTGTCTCAGCTCCTCCATGCAGGACACTAGCATGAGTAGTAGGTGCTCGGGCTCTATCAGATGGGCCATCCTCAGTATCTGCAACAGGTGAGGATCCTCTAACACGCTTCCCAGGGAGACGACATCCTGGAATGATCTGTTTGGTGTTCTTCCATAGGCACTATCTCTGCTCATCTACCTCAACAAGATGGATCAACTTGCAGTAGTCCAAGTTGAATGGCAAAGAACGAGAACAAACAGTAAACTCCTCAGTGTGGGCCTCAGTCAACAATCCCATACTATACAGCAATCTAGTAATAATCGACCCCATGAACATGTGCCTATCCATGTCTGTCTCACCCCCAAGTCTCTCGGCGATCAAGAAAGAAACATTCTGATTCTTTCCTCCTATGATTGCTTCCATGAACTTCAACTCTTCGGCACTCACAGCACCACCTTTCTTCTTTCCAAATATAGAACATGCTAGCAACTTGTGAAGGATGTGATGAACCGGTTTGATGAAAGTGGATGACTTAACACAGCTCCTAAAGTTTGATCCTGCTAAATCCATCCAAATATCCTTATGGTTCCTGTTTGGTAGGCTGGAGATGTCTTGAATACTGTTTCTGAACCATGCAGAGTTGACCTGAGACTCTGTATATAAACCAAGATACACTCCCAAGTCGGCAACTGAGATATGATGAATCTGTTCCTGAAACCTGAATGAAATCTTTCTTTTGTCGGATACGCTCATTTTTGGATTCAGCTGGTAAGTCATCATGAACTCTGTCACTACTTCTCGGTATGCATATTCATCTATATCGAAGAGACGGACAAAGGCATTGTTTACTTGACCATCGGTCTCATACATCAACAAACTCTTCAACTCATCCCTGATCCCTAGCTTAATCATGTCTTTCCATATCACATACCGATTACTGCCTATCAGTCGCTGCAACCACTGGCGAATGAGTGACCTATTCTTTGAAGATTTGGCCAAGTAGCTGAGTGAAGGTGGGCAATTATCCATCTGTGACAAAAGACAAGAAATGATTAGACCATAATAGTGATATATTAATGGATATGCTAAAGTACTTCCAGATTTTCAGAAAAAATTGGAAATGTAGGCTTTAGAAATGGGCATATCCAGAAATTTTAAAATTGCTAAACCTAACCGCAACCAATCACAAATCCAAAAACTTTTATCAACTTATGTCTAAATAAGGGTAAGTGGCACAAAGCTTCAAGTTCCTAGCATAATTAAAGCAAGTCAACAAGGTGCCTAACTTAATTATCCCAATCACTAGAAACTTAAATACTTCATGTTTATGGTTAATCAGTCTAAATGAGATTAAATCCAAGGTCATATAATTACCTCAAGTAAATCAATTAATCATAAAAGGGCATATTACCAATTAAATATGCAATCCAATATTCCGCAATTTCCAAAAGACATAAAGCTTATTTACATGATTTCAAGCAAAGAATGGAAGTAAACTTATTTGACAAAATGGTAGTTTTTAGAAAATGGCGTTTTTGTTGGTTTCATTTCAAAGTCATACACTTTATTAATTAAAGTGATAAACTTAAAAATGATTAAATGAACCGAAGCTTGCTTTGATAATCTTGTAAGCTTTTAAGTTTAGAAAAGTCATAAACATGGTTTAAAAATAAAGGTTTTTAAGTAAAAATGATGTTTATGATGATTTTATCAAAAATGAGCTTACTTTAATTACCAAAAACTAGCTTAACCATTTTCTAATCACAAATGATCAATCAAAACATGTTAACCTATCATATTTAAGCATAACTCAATCAATAAAAGTCAACATAAGCAATTAATCAACCAAAAAGTCAAACTAGCCATAGTTCATCCAAAGAAAGTCAACACTTTAATTTCCAATCTTGCAATTAAGCCAACAAATCACTAGATTAAGCTTGTAATCATGTTAAGCATCAAGATAAGCATGAAATAACACTAAAGATTGCAACTTTTAACCATGAAATCTATGAAAATGAGTTACAAGCCCTAATTTTTAAAGTTTCATGAAAATCACAAAAGTAGGTCAAGAATTACCTTAAACTTGATGTAGTGATGTTGTGGATGCAAGAAAGATCATAAAATGATGAATTTTGAGCTTGGAATCATGCAAAATGGTGAAGTAATGGAGATTTGGTGGTGATGGGGTGTAGGCCGACGGTTTTGGAGGGGAGAGGAGGAAGAAGATGAAGTTTTTTGAGTTTTGTCATTTTGTGTGTGGCTAAAATCCTTTTTATATCCTTTCAAACGCACGCGATTTAAAATTCGCAAAAGATACGAAACATACAAGTAAAATTTCAAAGTTTAAAATTTTTTAATAAAACAACTTTAAAAAGTATGTTCGTAATTTTCTGAATCTTTACGCGCAGTCTGAAATGATATTGCGAATCGTACGCGAAATCGTATACGTTTTTATTTAAAACAAGACAATCTTTTTGTGTTCTTTAAAATTCAAGACAAATTCAAGATTAATTTTTCAAAATTTAAAAATAAACCTTTTCAAATTTTCTGAAAATGTCTGTAATTCGTTACGGTGTCGCGCGAATTTGAATCTTAAAAGAACGTTTTCTTGTGTTTTTAAATGCAAGCTTTTAAATTTAAAAATAAACCACTAATATTACTTAGCCTAAATATTTAAAATAAAACTAAATTAAATAAAGTTTGGGTTGCCTCCCAAAAGAGCGCTTGGTTAAAGTCGGTAGCTCGACTTTTGGACAAATTAATTGAATATTGCCCAAGAGCAATTGTTTAAGTGAATTTGGTGCTCTTGGTTGAGGGAAAGTGTAGCGAGGAATAAAGTCACAAGTGAGAATCTTAATGACAGAATCAACTAGGTCTGCGGGATGTAACGAGAATCGTTCGTGTTCAGTGAGAAACATACGTTCCTTTTTGCCTAAATCTAGAAGATTGTCAATAAACTTGTTAAATTCCTTTCTAACTTTCTTAGGGTTTGAAATTCCGTTTCGTGATCCGTCATCTATATGGTTTAAGTCATGAAGAAGCATTCCTAGGGTTTGTTGAAATTTCCATTCTTCTCTCGAATCGGGATCTCCGGTGGTAGTGTGAACTGACTCCGTGATTTCTTCGATTAAATATGTTTGTGAAACGGTGAAAGGAAATTTTGACTGAGCAAATAACAAAGTGAGTGAGACGTTAATATCCTTCCTTCCAGCAAAGAAAGTAGCTTCCATGTTATCGTCAGTGGCTCCAGGGAATATTTCTAACAACTTGTTGATCATGTAAGTAGCGGGGTCAACGAAAAATGGAATTTTATCAGAAATGACGAGAGATATAGCGGGATCTTTGCTGATCCAGAACTCAAGCTCATAAATCATAGCCGCAACATAACGATTAATTAGGGTTTGGGAAACCGGTTGATAATCGGTGCAGGCGAATAGGTCCATTAGTAGGTCTATTTCTGATTTAAGCTTTAGTTCTTGCTCTCGATAATGTGTGAAGATACCTTCCTCCTTTTGATTTGGAAGATGGTGGAGAATACCAACCTGTTTCTTTATCCTACGAGCGACTTCTCTTTGTTCAACTGAAAAAGGAAAGTCCGACGTTTTGAGTTGTCTAGCAAATGTTCGACAAACATCCAATCTCCTATCAGGATCAGAAGAGTTACCTACGTAGCGGATATTTTATTCAGGTTTGATTGGTAAAGTCCTATCAACAACACGATAGATGGTGTACTCAGGTTCGGGTACAAGGTTCAAAAAGATAGGTGATTTTGGAGGGTATTCGTAAACTTCTTCATCCCAAGGTGGAAGACGTTCTTCAACGGGTGGAAAACGAAACGGTTGAAGATGTTCAGAGTTACTCTCGACAAAACCAGATGAAGTAGAGAATTGAAAGAAGTTTTCTAAGGAATATGAAATCTCAGGAGCAGGTATAATCTGGTAGCTTAGAATGCCAGATGCAGAAGTTGAGATCTTCTGATGAGAATCATGGGTTCCTAAGTTAAGATCTAAGAATTGCCCTAAAGTTCTAGATTCATCGTCTGAATTAGCGGAGATAACTTCGAAAGAGGATAAAGATGAAGAGTAGACGTCAGATTCCAACTCTTGTTCTAAGCAGGCGAAGAACTCAGCATCATCCATGGCCATCATTTCTTCGGACGTCTTGAGGGCGAGTGGAGAAATGGGGCTAGACGGAAATGAATCATAGAAAGATGTTTGTGTATTTTTCATTTTTTTACTAAACTATCTAAATTACTCTAAAGAAAGCAAATAACTACCAACTAAGTTTGAGAAAACCTAATTGGAAAGGATCTCCTAAAAGCTAGAATATCTAAGGCGGCTTCAAATCGTAACGCTCTACGATCCCCGGCAGCGGCGCCAAAAACTTGTCGCAACTCCTATTGGTCGGTCGGATTTGACTCCGGTCGTTGTTCCAACAGCAACAGAAGCGTCGGACAGTGAGTTTTAAATTTATATGAGCTGGGGCTCAAACTATAAGTACTACCTACCTTGGGAGCAAGCAGTAAGTATAACTCGAGGTCGTTCTTAGATCGGAGCGAATTGAAATAAAGCGGGTCACCAAAGATTATGGTCGCAATTAGGATGGGGGTAGGTAGATAGATTTTTGAAGGTTTTGTTTTCTAATTAACCTAAATGCAGAAAAGTAAATAACGAGAAATGAAATTAGGGTTTAAGCAGACAGGTAGAGATGTGATTGCTGAAACTTGGATAATTAGGGTTTCGGGATGATGTTCATTATAAAATTGATTGGAGATTTACCAAATAAAGAGTAGACATACTTTCGGTGTAAACACTAGGACCCTACGTTCAGGTGAAACCCTAGAAACATATGTCACTGGAATCCTAGGTTATCATGATTCTGATCAGATCAGGCTGTTTTCAAACCCTCCTGAGCCTTTGCTTAATTAAGACAAAGTCACCCTAAATGTTCTAGGGATCAGGCATAAGGCAACAGACCGCAATTGTATTTACTGACCTTTCTTAACACCTAATCGTCTATTTACTTTTATTATAGCAAATACTGATTGTATCCTGTGTATGTTAAACTATTGGTGTGATTAGGGTTTTGCATGTCTAGGTATATGATTGACACTACCCTGTATTGTTTCTATTGAAGCACATACTTAACCATCATGAATATAGACCCTCCTTTACAGTCAGGCGTTCATCCCTAGGAATAATCACGGTGTACAGGGCAATTAGGCATTTCCACAGTGTTCCAAACCCTAGATGTACTAACGGTGTACTGGGCAATTAAGCATTTCCACAATGTTCCAGATCTTAGGTGTACTAACGGTGTACAGTGCAACAAGCATTTCCACAGCTTTGATTCCTAGACCACAGTTCTAGAAGGATCACTTCTAGGTAATTCACGATGAAACAATCCATGGCATTTCCTTAGCTTCCACGTATTTGTACTCCACACGAGGTGTTTCCAACGCTATACGAAGTACCGTGCCTTTTAAAGGAAAGTTCATAGTTTCATACTGTAACTGGAGATAACTGTATATTCATAGTATTAGGGTTGATCAGGTCCTATCCTAGGGCAACAGTCACGTGAAAGTCTGGAAAGGGTGATGAGAGACTAGATCTATATTCAGGATAAGCTTAACCAGATACACAGCATAACAATTTCCAATCGTATAAATGAAACATTAATTTAACATCATCCCTACTCCTAATATCTACATTTCAACAATCACAATATTAAACTACTCTATAAACATGGCAATATGCAGAATACAAACTGAAATAACATAAAGCACAAGCATTGTAACAGTAAGTAAAGTTTAGATATCACCGGGAATACAGCAGCGTAATACTGAGGATTACAAATAGTATGAACTTGAAAAGCTCGTTACAACAAGATTACCAAGTTAAACTTCCTCTAGACTCGAACCGTAAGCTCAACCCTAACCTTTCTCCTCTAACTCCTAAGAGTAGTGCTAGAGAGAGAAAGTTAGAGAGAGAAAGTGAAAGAAAATTAGAGAAATGAAAATGAGAGAAATGTGAGAGTGTGTGAATGTGTTAAGGTGTGTAAAATGAGGAGGTGGGTATCCCTATTTATAGGCAAAGCTCAAAATCACACGTACAACTCGCGAAACAGCACGTACAAGCAAACGAAGCAGCATACGGGGTACAGGGGGCCATATACGGCCTTGGTAGGGCCGTATACGGTGTGGTATAGGCCGTATACGGTCTCTGTGGGGCCGTATACGGTTCCCAGGGCCGTATACGGTGTCCGTCTGATTTCGTTCGTTGCTTAAAACGCGCGTATCTCCTTCGTTATGCGTCCGTTTGACCTGATTCTTTCGCCTGTGTCTTCGTAATTCCGTTACGCTTCTAATGATGCCAAATTCACTGAAATTGGATGTGTATAGCTCAAGCATAGCCGAAATGACTTTATCTCAGTCTTCTCCGTTCTTTATCCGATTTGCATGATTCTTGATTTTCCCGTCTCGATTTTACATGTTTTATCATATGATGAAGTTAGAATGTGATCTATATAAGGTAAATGAGGCCGCCGTTTATTCACCCTGATTTGCTTGTTATTTGGACGTTTTAGGTGATTTTTGCAGCAACGCCTATATTTAGACCACTTTAGTGAATTTTAGTAAATAATGATCATTTTGGAATGTTTTCATTAAAGTTACGTCCAAAAAGTGTGGAATATTGCCCTTAAAAACATGACTATTTAAATCACATCAGTCCAGCCGTATACGGTCTGGCTCAGCCGTATACGGTCTGTGTTCAGCCGTATTCGGTCCGTTGGTTCTTCGTTTCTTCGATTTGGCGTAACTTCTTCGTCATTTATCCGTTTTGAGTGATTCTTGCGCTCACGGTTTCGTAATTTCCTAACGAAGAAAATGACATAAGTTAGAGGTCATAATTCCAAGTATAGCTTAAATTGTGCTTAAATGCGTGAACGGAAGATTCGTTAACCGTTTGTGCTCTGTTTTACTCGTTTTTAGGTCTTTTTGGTTGAATCTTGAAACATCGTCTATATTTTAGCCCTAATGATGAAATGTGATGTTTAAGTTCATATTTAAGTGTTTTCATTAATAATTGGGCTAAAATGGTGAGATAATGGCACACAAAAACATGACTTTTTTGCGTGTTATCAAAGAATATGGCTGCGCGTTTCCTATAAATACAAGGCTTCACCTCAACATTTTCATCATCCAACACACACTTCACACCTCAAAACACACACTCTCACTCTCTCACTACTCTCTCTCTAGATTTAGGTTTTTATTTTCGTAGTTAGCGGCTAGTTAGTCACGGTATTAACCAGACGAATAGAGGGGTAATATTGTAATATCGCTTGGAGGATACTCGAAGTTCCGCTTGTATTCTTTCACGTTGTATTCAGCTACACTCTTATTACGGTTATATCTATCATTTATCTATTGTTATTATGATGATTGTTATTACTGTTATCATGCTAGATTTATGATTGATTACCATGATTAGCGAGTAGTTATGTTGCGTGTTTGCTATGACGTAGTTAGTCGCGTTAGTTGGGATGATGTCATTATGAGACAACGGAGGTAACGTTATAAGGCTTTCATTTGTATAGCGCCGGAAACATCACGAATGTGTGGAGTATGGAACGTGGAAGCTATGAAAGTCGTGGGCACAATCCGTTGTTGATTAATGTTAAACTATAGTGTGCTGATTCACTTTCTATCTATGATTTTAAACCTCATTTAAACTAAACGCCTTTCAACCAGTAAACGTGATTACGGCCTTAATGATAGTACGTCGCGAACCCTATCCAAAGGTACTTAGTTATCTGTGTCTAAACGAACATGGTCTGATTTATAAACAACGTAAACATTGATTTCTGAAATGAACACAAAGTACATCGTCGCCTTGGAAATAATACTATAACACCCCTCATTTTACCAACATTTAAATACAATATATCAGAAGCGTTAGTCCTAGTTTCAACATTTATGAGTTACATCATTTCATATACTTATAAAATCAAACAAATTTAAAACATCTTTGGCAACATGGGTGTTATTTCAAAACTGAAAGATAACAATGATTATACAATTCAATATCAGAGTAACCCCTAATCATCAAACATTCCTTCCAGTCCAACTTCTTGCCCACCCGATAAATTATATAACCTGCAAGAAGTATTAATGTGGGGGATTAGCATAACGCTAAGTGAGGGAATAATTAATCAATAGTTCAACTTAGTATAACAACTCTGTTTACCAACAAGCATCGTAAACACACAATACCTAGTACAACAATTCAACTTCTCAACTAATCAACAACTCACAACTAAATAACGAGGATCGGTGGCTCTGGAGATACCATAATACCCGGGTAGCTCCCCAAGAACACTTATCCAACCATATCCGTATGGCCATAACGGACGAGACCGATAGCTAATTGTTATCATCAACCAACACAGGAGATGTGTTAAATCTTGAATAACAATTAGCCCAACCAACCAGTTCAACCTGTTGACCTCATTAACAACTGATGCCTAATGGCCCAACATATCATGTGATCACATATACACAAGTTATCAGGTCAACATATTAGACTAAAAAGTCTATCAACAGTATTATTACTATTAAACCAATATCATCATGGCAAACTAAGAGCAGTAATAATACGTTACCCGTTGTAACCAAACTTGTTACAACTAAATCACACTGAGGATTAAGAATCCACTCACCGAATACCTCAGTCATCCACTCAGTAGTCTAATATCACTGAGTCCTTCTGTTTATCTGAAAACACAACAGAACTGCACAAGTTAGTCATTTGTCCCAATGTAGATATAACATCATACAATTGTAATTATATCAAACAACTTATCACTAACTTGTATTAATTCAACATTCACTATTTCAAGATTATGAATAATCATTAGAATCACACCATCATGTTAAGCTACTTTAATTATCACTATCAACTTGATAATCATATGATCATCTTATTACATTCATCCATCTTAATCTCTTTAATCACATGATTACTTTAATCATGGCTTCTTAACATGATATTATCACTATCACTATTATAAGTATAGTTAATTCTAATAATCAAACACTTGATTCAATACTTCAATTCTTCCTAATAACATTCCAACAACTTTTATAATCACTAATAATAGTGTATTAACATCAAAACATCATCATATGATCAAACCCATTTTGATCATAAACTTTACAACTTAATTAATCCACTTCTAAGTTAGATTAATGTTACTAACCACCTTAGTTACACTTCTTAACACTATTTTAACTAACATCAAACTTTAATTTCGGATTAAAACCATTAATCCATCAAAAACCCCATGAACTCATCATAATCATTCATTTCTCATGAACACTTGATCAATTCACACATTTTTAGCTTGAATAATGTTAATCATCTTCATTAGTGAGCTCAACTAACATCAATTTAACAACCTCCCTCAACCATTAATTTCGGATTTATACTCACTAATTATCAAAAACCCCAAAACCCCAAATTTCTAGGTTAATAGAAATCAAGAACACATAATCATACCTTATTTATGATGATTAGAGAAGCTTGAATTCGAGTTTAGCAACTTCAATTTGATGTTTCCATATGATTTTGATAATTGATTTAGGTTTTTAGGGGAGTATGTATGTACGTATGATACGTATGTAGGTATAGATATGTTAAAAACATAAACCGACTTAACATGTATGTGTATCATATAAGTGTCTAAATTTCATTCCCCGTACTTGTCATTGTCTGGAACTTAAAAACCATTTGCGGGGAAACATTATTTTATTTTACCGTCAACTGAGTTAATTTAAAACAAACAATAATTTATTAGTCACAATAAATTATTCGACTCTTTTCTCCTCTTATTTTAAATTAACACAACACACTTATTTTCTGACACATTAAATAATAGTTCACTATCAAAAAATATTAAAATACTACTAGACCCGAAGTGTAACACCCCCAAATTTAATGATTTGCGGAAGCACGATTTGGGTGTTACTAATCAATAACAAAGCACAAAGATATATAGTAAACGACTCTATATGCGTCGTTTTAACAAGATATATTAATATTGAAATGTTTACAACATTTATAGCTTTACATTGCTCGAGTTTAAATGAAAGGAGGTTTCAGTACATAAGTACTTGTACAAAATATACTAATGCAAGAAAATCTCAAACGTCTGTATGCTGACTCGAGCTAAAAGTCCTGAAGTAGAAGCAGCCTACTGCTTGGTACCTGCGATACATGCTAAAGGGGTCAGCTAAAGCTGGTGAGCTCACAGGTTTGAAATCAAGTAATAAAGTATGAACCGCAAGATTTAATAATGATTGAATTGCATCCAGTAATTGATAATGTATATGTATACAGCCATGAGCACATAGTTGAGCTTAACTCGAGGGCCGGGTCCCCTATAGAGAATTCCGGGCGAGGTGCCTCCACGAATGCCTAATCAACATTCGTCTTCCCAAATATTAGTACATCCGTTTACCCGGTTAGTGCTTGCTAACCCGAACGAGGAGGGTCAATCCTATATGGTACCATATACTAATATTCACGCTACAACGTATTAACAACTATCCTGACGGAGGACTTTAAATGATTAGTTGTGAAAAACTCATGTAGTATATGAAATGTTTGTACTTGCGTTCACATGTTAAAAATGAGCAATATATCACACCCCTGAGTAAAACAGTAAAAAGAGGGGCCATGAGACTCACCTGAGTCTTGTGAGTTTAACTTAATAAACTTGAGTTGATTAGCCGAGTAATGAAGTCCAAAGACTTGTAACCAGAGGGTGTCCACGACACGTGATGGTTATAAACATGATTGGGTATCTCAAAAGGTCACCCTCGTAGTTGTTACACAACTATATATATGTCCAAATTACTACGATTTGGTTGATTTGTTAAGTGTTCGAAAACGTGTACGGCCCATTGGTGATTAATTGTAATGATAGTCCTGATGTTATCACATTGATTTCGAAGTGTTATACTTGAAAAGTAATTCCATTATGTTTGAAAAGTTGTATCATATAAGCGTTTTGAAGTCATACAAGTTTGACACTTGGTGAGAAATGTGCTTACAGAATCTAAGTACGGGGGTCCGGGGGCAGCGCCCCTGGCGGGGTCCAAGGGGCTGGCCCCTGGCTGGGGTCGAGAAAAATCGAGTCCCGACACTTAGTAAAAATCTGAGTTTTCTGTGTTTTGCGACACAATATGCGACACAAAAGTTGTTATGCGACACAAGGGTTGTTATGCGACACAAGGGTTGTGTCGCATAGAAATGCGACACAATATCTATACGACACAAGGGTTGTGTCGCATAGATGCGAGATGCTGATTCAACAGCGACATAGTGATTGTGTCGTATGAAGTTTGCGACATAGTATGCGACATAATGGTTGTGTCGCAAGATTTACGACATTATTTATTTAGTACGACACAAGGTGCGACATAGAGGGTTTTATACGACACAATAGGCAAAATACGACACAACATGCGACACAAGGCTTGTGTCGCATTGAAGAACATCAGCCCAGGAAGTCCGACTGTCACTATTTTTCCGGCCAAAAACCCAATTCAAACCCGTTTTTAAGCTATGAAATCGTGTTCTACACTTTGTAATGGACATATATAAGTTATATAAACAACTAACAAGTGAAAATACTAAGAATCGAGAGGTTTCGGGATTTTGTCGGAAACTTACAAGTTGCCGAAATGGAAATCCGGAAAGATAGAAATGTAGATCGTTGCGAGGTGGTCGTGAATCTCTAAAAATCTTGACGATCCGAATGCGTTTGATTGTGTTATTTGTCGATTTATGATGGTGGTGGTGGTTTAATGTTTAGAGAGAAAAATGAAAGAGAAATAGAAGAGAGAGAGTGAGGTAATAGAAAATGAGGAAATGGAAGGAAAGAGTGGAGGTTATCCTCCACTTTCAGTCTCCGCCCCGCGCTTCGCGTGGTGTTCGTTTTCTCCGTTTTTTTTTAACGTTTTAATAAATATTTTGCGTGTTAATTAACCATTTTAAAATACAAATTTTGTTTAATAATTTAATTAAATTGTTTTACCACTTATCTAATAATTTAAAGATTTAAAATGTGATTTAAGAAATTTGCGTATTTTGTTGTTAATTAGGTACGTTTTTAATTGTACAAAGCGGGACAACTTTGGAAATAAAATTTAAACAGTAGTTTGGACCCAGTAATGTTTTCAGATAATGTTTTATACTTAAATATAAATTGTGTCACCAACGTCCGTATTTATGGAATCGAAATACATTCGATTTAAATTGCGTACGATTTAACCAATCGCATTTTCGTATATATTCAACAACATATATAATTCGATACATTAATTAGCCTAACACAGAACTAATTACATGTATTAACATATGATTAGGCACTAAGTACTAGTCCTAATTTGGCGGGTGTTACACGAAGACTGGGTGTTACAAATCTCTCCCCCTTGAAGAGATTTCGTCCTCGAAATCTAATCACACTTAATCACTCTAGTGAAATAGAATCACACATAACATTTCACTAATACTATATATATCTCCTACCCCAACCTCTAGCCTCATACTTATTCATTACTAATGTACACAAGATGTGGTTATAATTCAATTCACTTATGCACATCATCATTATGCATATTTTTAATTATCTCAACATCAACTGTACTTGCATATATTTAATCACTTTAAACACAAAATGTGTATGCATCTAATCAACTTACACACCACCAGTGTGTATTTCAACTGAATTCACCGAAACACATAAATTGTGCTTTGTACTCTACTTAATTTGCTAACACAAGATGCATTATTCATCAAAATATAGCATCTTCAACTATATAATCACAATTACACACATCAAACGTTACTCCCATGAGCAACTTACAAATACCGATACACGTTTTCAATTCTTCCCACATTCACATATCCAAATGTAAATGTTTCTATCCTTTCCCCCCTACACAAATACTGTGCGTATATCCTGTCTCTAATATGTTAATCGACCACTTACATGACCATTCACACTTAGTCATGTAAACAATTTAAAACACATAATCACTGGTAATAAATATAGCACATATCCATGTGAATATTTCAACTTTACAACAATCACAACTAGTGGTAATAAATACCACAACACACATTGGCCATAAAATTTTTAACTCAATTCACAACTAACAATTTAGCTAATAACCATATATTTCTTTTGCTAACAACTTGCTAGATTATCTCTACTTTTGCAACTATTTAATTACTACTTTACAACTAGTAATTATAAACTCAACCTGATTATATGAAACCCTGTACTCGACAGTAATCTACAATCATATAATCTCAAATACATAAAAGTAAGCAACATGTAGAGATAAAATCTTGTGGTTACAACCAGTTTCACATAATCAACTAGCATCCTATCACACCAACCTGGATGCTAAATCAACACCTGTTAATACCATGCATCATCAGCATAGGTATTTCAACAACACAAGGTGCCGTCACTAGTCATCTATTCAACAATATCAACATTATATAATTCACAGTCAACTGACATCTACTTTGCTTAAATCACCTTTTAATTACTACTAGTTGCAATTCATCACACATACACATCTATTGTACAATAGATATCACATTAACAACAATTTTGTGGTTTATTACTCTTTCATTTTAGTCAATTATTGACTATTTCTCAACTACAGGTCAACATATCTTACCTATTATTTTAAAACCATTTAACTTTATCTAGTACTTAGTAGCCTCAACAATTCCATGTGAAATGGCATAATATAAATACGTTGGCCAGACGTCATCATATTATGTCAGTCACACTTCATTCTCAGGTCACTTCATACCATCCATCTTCAAAATGATTAATCTTTACTCTCACATGTCTTCACAAATGTGATATCCAAATTTACACACATATACTACACCTTAGCAATAGGCATACAACCAAGTATTAACTTGCTACTATTTTCCATTTATCACTTTAAATGAACAACTAATCATATAATCAGGTAGATATAACTCTTTTCACTATTTCATTAGCACTGATGTAATATCCAACATAATTACATCAATCAACACTTTTATTACCTGATTCAATATCAACTAATAGTTATATCTCTTTAACATGGATGTAATATCCTACAATTACATCCATCAATATCATTTAACACTTATAGTACATTTAGTACCAAACACTTCATCAATTTGTTCACCTTTAATTGAATTACAATTGAGCATTTCATGTTCAATTATCACATAAGTATGAGCTCAGGTACTTATTTTACAAATTCTTAAAATACTCAATTCAACACTTTCTAATACTCTACATGATTCAAATACTTTATCATGTTCAACTAATTCACATAATATAATCCACATAATCCCCTAATCAATGTTTACTAACCCTAGTTAGCAACAATCAACAATACCATTTACTGGTATTTTGTGCAGTTAAATAAACCGCCTGAGAACAACTCATACCCAATAACATATGTGGACCTCTTAAAACAGGGTTTAACATTGCACATATACACAGGAATGATCTCTGGGCTCAAGAAAACAAAAGCCCAATACAAAACGTAAGTCGAAAGTCCGATATAAGGTCCAAAAATCAGTAAAATGCCATTTTCGGGCCCCAAACGACCCCGAAGTGCCCAAAACTGACTAGGCTAAGATACTTAGCATTGATCATTGGACCATTTTCGAGTGACCATGTAATTTTCAGCCCAATCTGTGTTTATAGAAAATTTGTCAAATTTTCCGTCACTAAAAACACTACTAAAGACTTGTGCACTTTTGGAAATTGCAAAAATTTGTCAACTTTAGTCTTGCAAACGCGATCCGGGACATAGGGATGGATCGCGTTTCCTAGCACAAAATGTTCTGTAACCAATTTCAACATACTAACGCGATCCGGATCCAAAGCCTGGATCGCGTTCCTATGCCTTTTTCAGACCTGCAATTTTTTTGCAATTTTTCGAAATTCAAACGCGCGTATCTCTTAAACCGTAAAGAATTAAGGTCTGAAATTTTGCAGGCACTTTCATATGATCAAAATGAAACTTTCCATTTTCACACTTTTTCAAAATTCACGTTTATCGAGAAAACGGACGTATAACTCATTTTTGACCATTTTCGACCATTTTGGTTGACACGTCAAAACCCAATCCACATGGTTTCTGACTCAAACCTTTTAACAACATGTTTATACATATATATGTGACGTGTAGGCATATTCATCACCCTCATATACTCATTATCTATCATTTTAACACCTTGACCCGTTTAGGGGTCCAATTGGACACTTTTACCAATTTCAACCATATTAACTACCATAACACTTTTAATACATTTTGCTACTATATTTATGACTTAAAGTCACTTTAACATTCATCATAATCGAATCACAACTTGTTTTAAACCATTTTACCAAAAAGTGACCCATTTGGGCACTTTAACAACCCATTTGGGTTTCAACACATCTATCCACTATTCCACACCCAATTTACACTTCTTTGACTATCTTAAGTCAAATTAAAACCAATTTATCTATTGATGTCATATTATACTTTAAAACACCAACTTCACATAAAATTCATTATGTTTCCACCAATTACAACAAGTTTTTCAACATTGACTTTTTACAAACTTATCAACACACATAAAAGTTGATTAACCTCTTTGACTTTCTTATACACCACCTTTAGTACATAGATCATAATTCAACCACAATCATGATCAATGTTAAACACATAAGCATCTAGCCACATTTAGCAACTTATAACATAGTAATTATCAAGTTCGACACGACCACATTCAACTTTGACTTTTCCAAGTCAACAACACACTTTCAAATCTATGAACACTTTCTAATTTACACAACAAAAAGACTCCAAACTTATTATTTGAGATTACCAACATCTCATTAAATTTACTATATGGAGTCATATCGACTTTGTTTTCCAAGATTTATTACTACACTTAATCCAATTGCTCCCAAAGTCATTATTTCACATGAGCAAATAATTCCACATACACACTTCATACAACCGATTTTATATTTGAATTTCATATTGTAGACACAATTAACTCCATACAATACAACTATTACACTTTATTCAACAATGTGTCTACACAATTCATTTCTAGTTCATTCAAAATTACCCATTAATATTCCTATCATCCTATTAACAAGTAATAATCATCAACGACTCACAACTGGGGATTCATATCAGTCTGACGCTATTTACTTTACTACTACTCATATCATAGTAAAGTAAACAATTCAAGCTTATTTAAATACACCAAGCTTATCGAAAAGTACCTGATACACTTAAGCCCACGAGTATTGAGGAATCACTGAGAATACCCTTAGGTTCCTCATATTCCTCCGTCTCTGCAACCAAAACAACAATCTTGCAACTTGTTATAGGTTAGTACGCATTTCATAACCACTTTCTCATACAACCACTAATCCCACACCCTGGAATGTTTGACTTAACACAACTCTAGATTTGGGATTGAACACCTTACCATGTTCAATTCACCCAAACCTATGCTCTAATACCAACTTATAACACCCCTCATTTTACCAACATTTAAATACAATATATCGGAAGCGTTAGTCCTAGTTTCAACATTTATGAGTTACATCATTTCATATACTTATAAAATCAAACTAATTTAAAACATCTTTGGCAACATGGGTGTTATTTCAAAACTGAAAGATAACAATGATTATACAATTCAATATCAGAGTAACGCCTAATCATCAAACATTCCTTCCAGTCCAACTTCTTGCCCACCCGATAAATTATATAACCTGCAAGAATTATTAATGTGGGGGATTAGCATAACGCTAAGTGAAGGAATAATTAATCAACAGTTCAACTTAGTATAACAACTCTGTTTACCAACAAGCATCGTAAACACACAATACCTAGTACAACAATTCAACTTCTCAACTAATCAACAACTCACAACTAAATAACGAGGATCGGTGGCTCTGGGGATACCATAATACCCGGGTAGCTCCCCAAGAACACTTATCCAACCATATCCATATGGCCATAACGGACGAGACCGATAGCTAATTGTTATCATCAACCAACACAGGAGATGTGTTAAATCTTGAATAACAATTAGCCCAACCAACCAGTTCAACATGTTGACCTCATTAACAACTGATGCCCAAAGGCCCAACATATCATGTGATCACATATACATAAGTTATCAGGTCAACATATTAGACTAAAAAGTCTATCAACAGTATTATTACTATTAAACCAATATCATCATGGCAAACTAAGAGCAGTAATAATACGTTACCCGTTGTAACCAAACTTGTTACAACTAAATCACACTGAGGATTAAGAATCCACTCACCGAATACCTCAGTCATCCACTCAGTAGTCTAATATCACTGAGTCCTTCTGTTTATCTGAAAACACAACAGAACTGCACAAGTTAGTCATTTGTCCCAATGTCGATATAACATCATACAATTGTAATTATATCAAACAACTTATCACTGACTTGTATTAATTCAACATTCATTATTTCAAGATTATGAATAATCATTAGAATCACACCATCATGTTAAGCTACTTTAATTATCACTAATCAACTTGATAATCATATGATCATCTTATTACATTCATCCATCTTAATCTCTTTAATCACATGATTACTTTAATCATGGCTTCTTAACATGATATTATCACTATCACTATTATAAGTATAGTTAATTCTAATAATCAAACACTTGATTCAATACTTCAATTCTTCCTAATAACATTCCAACAACTTTTATAATCACTAATAATAGTGTATTAACATCAAAACATCATCATATGATCAAACCCATTTTGATCATAAACTTTACAACTTAATTAATCCACTTCTAAGTTAGATTAATGTTACTAACCACCTTAGTTACACTTCTTAACACTATTTTAACTAGCATCAAACTTTAATTTCGGATTAAAACCATTAATCCATCAAAAACCCCATGAACTCATCATAATCATTCATTTCTCATGAACACTTGATCAATTCACACATTTTTAGCTTGAATAATGTTAATCATCTTCATTAGTTAGCTCAACTAACATCAATTTAACAACCTCAACCATTAATTTCGGATTTAAACTCACTAATTATCAAAAACCCCAAAACCCCAAATTTCTAGGTTAATAGAAATCAAGAACACATAATCATACCTTATTTATGATGATTAGAAAAGCTTGAATTCGAGTTTAGCAACTTCAATTTGATGTTTCCATATGATTTTGATAATTGATTTAGGTTTTTAGGGGAGTATGTATGTACGTATGATACGTATGTAGATATAGATATGTTAAAAACATAAACCGACTTAACATGTGTGTGTATCATATAAGTGTCTAAATTTCATTCCCCGTACTTGTCATTGTCCGGAACTTAAAAACCATTTGCGGGGAAACATTATTTTATTTTACCGTCAACTGAGTTAATTTAAAACAATCAATAATTTATTAGTCACAATAAATTATTCGACTCTTTTCTCCTCTTATTTTAAATTAACACAACACACTTATTTTCTGACACATTAAATAATAGTTCACTATCAGAAAATATTAAAATACTACTAGACCCGAAGACTGGGTGTTGCAAATACTCTCTAAATTGAACGTAAAGTACAATGGCTATGGAATAATGTTTTCTAAATATGAACATAAAGTACACCGGAACTGTGGAAATACTGCATTCGTATCTTGAACGCAGAGTACACCGTGACTGTGGAAATACTATCTTCTAAATGAACGCATATATTACTTTGTTAATAAATTAGGGATTTATTGGGATTTTAAAGTAAGGGCTGGTTTATATCATAGATGGATAATTACTGTGCTTAATAAGTCTAGGGTTCCTTTGTGAAGCAACGTAGGTACCGGCCAAGTACTTGGTAAAGCGGTGGAAACACTTCTAGTGGAGTACAACGTGGGTACCACGGAAATGTTACCGTTACTTCACGGTGTGGACCAACGGGGTTACTGTATAAGCAAAGTGGGTACCGTCAATCGGCTTAGTACTTGGTATAGCAATGGAAACACCACTGGTGGAGTACAGTGTGGATATCATGGAATAGCCGTTGTTACTCACTGTGTATCATCAGTGATCAATGATACCTAGACTTTACAAACCCATCGATAGAAAGTGATCAAGGCACTCATCAAACCTGGTCTTGAACTTAAATGTTTTGTTTAGATTAGAGTATTTTTGTGGGGTTAAGAAAGGTCGGACATCTAGTTGGTTTGTCGCCTTATTCATGCACCAAGGATTAAACTCCATATAAGGGTCGCTATACCTTCACCGGTTAGTGTTGTGGGCTGGATAAACTACTCCGATCAGAATCACGATAGCCTAGTTGCTCAGTGACATACTGATCGAGAAATCTATCAGTAGGGAACTAGTGCTTACTCCACTAATACTTGAAATGAACGAAATACAAATCCTTTAAGACCAGTTTATAACTCACACATCATCCCAGTTAAGAAGGCTACCGAAGTCATAGCAAACACCTCCTCTAGATTATCTGCTAACTACCTATATTTTATTTTCGCTTTATTTAAATTTTCAGCCTAAGTATAACAAAAACCTCCAACTATCTTTTAAAACCATTACTAGTTTGATAGATCGTCTCCTACGTCCAAAATCCATAATACACTGATTCAGAGAACGACCCTAGGTCATACTTATCACTGTACACCAATAGTGATTGAGTATACTTAGGCCCCGCAAATACAAATTTTAAAACCCACTAGTTGTCGCGCCCGGAGGAAGGCCCGCAATGACGCGAGTCAGATCGCAACCGACCTCTCAGCGCCCATCAAGTTTTTGGCGCCGCTGCCGGGGAATCAGATGTAAGATCTAAAGACGTTCTAGATGAACTTTTCTCTCAAGTAAATATCCGTAGTTTAGTTTTATTTTCCTTGTTCAGACGAAAATTCCTCACCACAACACACAACGATATTCGACCAGATCATCCGGATCTGAACCTCTCATTTTCGTACCCAATCCTGAGTCGATTATCCATACTATCCGCAAAGAAAAACGCACTTGACAACCGATGGCTGCACGTGTCATGCTCGCCGACAGCACCAAACCATCAATCGAAGGACTAGGTGGACCCATCAACTATCCAGTTATCGACGGCGTGTCTTTCGAACTTAAACATCACATCGTTCAGCTAATCAAGGAATTCTGCCAATTCCATGGTCTGCCCAACGATGATCCCAATGCCCACATAAACCGATTCATCCAAACCACCAACTCTTACAAGCAGAATGGGGTTGATCAGGACATAGTCCGCCTATACCTATTCCCCTATTCGCTTACTCACCATGCTTTGACTTGGTTTGAGGGATTAGAGACCGGCTCTATCTCCTCTTGGACGGAAATGGCTACAAAGTTCCTAACTAAGTACTTTCCTCCGGCCAAACAAACCAAATGCAAGAATGACATCATGAACTTTCACCAAGCTCATGATGAATCTATCTATACGGCATGGGAGATATATAAGAGTCTCCTAAACAAATGTCTTAACCACTTGATAGAGAAAACCAGCCAGATGTGCACGTTTTACAACGGTCTTGCTCCAAACCATCGCATCACCCTCGACGCTGCTGCTCAAGGTAACGTCATGTAGTTAACTGATGAAGAGGCGTGGAACCTGATCGAGAATATTAAGATGCACCATCACGATTGGAATTCTGGAGAGCATTCCTCATCATCGACACCGCTTGCCACTCCAAACCCGTTCCAGGCTGAAGCTATCAAATCCCTGATAAAGAAGATCGAAACCCTGACGAAGCAGATCGGCGAAATGAAGAAACCATCCCAGCACGTCCATCAAGTTCAGGAATGCCAGAACTGTGCCAACCTTCCCACTACTGCTTATCAGGTTGAGTACGAGGATCCTGCTGACGATACACTTTACTATGCTCAATTTCCAGCTCGCCCTCAAAACTCGTCTGGTTTCGCTCGAACCTCTCCCCCTAGGACTAGAAACACCCAATACCCACCTAGGAACCAACCACCCTTCCAACCTAACTACCAACCTAGATACCCACAACAACCCCAACTCACCTATAATCAACCACTGTCATTGACTGCACCTGATGCAACTCAATCGACTGAACCGAATAAGACCCTTGTGCCCATTACTAGTACAAATGACACCCTCACTAAGTTCATCCAAGGCCAACACCAAATCAACCAAAAGACTAGTGCTAGGCAGGACCAAACTGACCTATACCTTAGGAACCAATTGGCCGTTCTCAAAAATCTTGAGGCCCAAATTGGACAACTAGCCCAACGTCTTGACTCTAGGCCTTTGGGTAATCTTCCTAGTAACATGGTACAAAACCCCCACGTAGAAGAGGCTAAACAGATGAGTACTACAGACAAGAAGGAGGCACCGAGCCAACCTTTCACTACTTCTCTTGTCCCACCGACAGTCGAGACCACGTCTGTCCCTACACCTCAAAGGGAAGTACGAATCCCGTTTCCAGGCCGTCTTAGAAAAGCCTACAAGGCTAACACCTTCCGAATCGATGGAAAGTTCATGGACACCGTGTCCAGAACCCCTTCCAGTTCAAAATACATCCTTAAACTCCTGTCGACTAAGGACAAGGTACCCGAAGTACCCAATGTCCCACTGAACGCGGAATGTTCAGCAATCATTAAGAACTCTTTACCTGAGAAATTAGGAGATACCGGACGTTTCACCCTTCCTTGTTCGATCTATCACTCGGGCATGATACACTCTCTAGCCGATCTAGGAGCCAGTATCAATCTAATGCCTTATTCACTTTACACCAGACTGGACATAGGACCCCTTAAGCCTACCAAAATGAGCGTCCAGCTAGCTGACCAATCCATTAGACACCCTAAGGGAATAGCTGAGAATGTCATGGTTAAGGTAGATAAGTTCCTATATCCCACAGACTTTATAGTGATGGACATTCAGGAGGACGTGCATATCCCTATCATCTTAGGAAGACCATTATTGAACACCGCACGTACTATCATTGATGTTTATTCACAGACTATCAGTCTTAGATCTCATGGAGAGACTATCACCTTCAATATTGATCAGACTGACCAGGCTTTGACAGAGCATGTAGAGATATGTATGATATCTATAGGCAGAGTTACTTCGGATGATGATTCTGAACCAGACACACGGATGTCTGACGAGCCTATCACAATTACTTCCGACACTGAGGAAGAAGAAATGAAAGAAGAGGAAGAGACTGCAGAAGATGAAATAGAAGAAGAAGAGGAGGACGAGATAGAAGAAGATCAGTTTAGACCAACTTACCTTCCTGATTCACACCTTCCGACAGCCGAGATAATGCAGATAGACTACACTCAAAGCTTTATCCCCCTGCCAGAGAGTGACTCAGAAGAAAAAGAACCAATGATTGATTATTCTTATGATGCTGAACACGCGCTCACTATGAGGAAACTCATCGCATCAGACATCGATCCTATCGAACCACTCACCTTTCCTAGACTTCGTAATCAACTCGAGCTAGGAGGTACTTCTGGTTCTAGTCACAATTCCGAGTCTCAGGATGAAAAGGAAATTGAGATGATCTCTTCTCAGCCGATATCTCAGATCACCGACGAGTCTCAGTCACCACCTGCAGCTGCCGAGTTTCTTGATTCCCTAGAGGTTAACCCCACAGCGACAGATAGTGACGTGGACGATGTCGTATTCATAGATGTTCCGATTGATATCCGCTCTATTCACCTTCGTCTACCTTCCACCATTCCAGACTCTCCTCTCGGAACTATCCAAGTACCGATCGTCTCTAATCACGAGGAGATGATCAGTGCTATTGAGCAAAACGAGGATGACTTTCCTACCTTGATGGCGATTATCAGAGATAGTACACGCCACATCAGAGAGACTTAGATTAATAAGAGATCCTCCGTACCGGTCTGGTAATTTCTAATTTAAATTGTTTATTTAATTGTGTTAGAAATTATTTGATATTAATTGTTAAATTGAGAAACTTAGATTAATAAGTCTTAGGACTTATTGTGAATAGTAAATTGTTGTTTGTTTTAATTTACTATAGTTGTCGGTACAATTAAACAAGTTTCTCGCAAATGATTTTTAGGTTCCAGACAATAGGATTAGAAGGGGATTGTTTTAAGTGGATACGGGTTCGGTTTGTGATTGAGCCGACTTATTTAAACTTTCCCAAATAGGAAAGTTTCTTACTTTCCATTTCTTGCAAACCTAGAACTAAAACCTTAAAACCCTTAAAACTAGAAACCTTGAAATCAAGTTTGAGTTGTGATCTTGGAACTCAATTTCAGAATCATCATCATCTCTGCATATTTGAAATTGTAAGTTTGTTACTAGTTATAGTTTGATTATGGTTATAAATTGGTTGAATTGAATTGTTAAATTGAAGCTTAAAAGTCACTATGTGATGTTAAAAGTTGTTATATAGTGATATAAGTTGATGTTATCACTAGTTGCTGTATCAAACTGATTACAAAATTGAGTTTTGTGATTTTTAGATTAGTTTTCGGGTCTGGGTTTTGGTTCAGGTGTAAGTCGCTGGAAGAAGGGTAGAACCCGGCGGGTAGTTTGACAAACCAGGAACCCGGTTGGTAAACGGGACACCCGGCGGCTTCTAGGGACTTTAAAACGCATTTTGATTCTGTTACCACCAAATGTTAATTTACCCGGCGGTTTAGGGTTTGACCCGGCTGGTAAGTCCAGTACCCGACGGGTACTTGGACAACCCGGCGGGTGATAACTCGTTTTTGGGACTTTTTATTTTAAGCCTAATACCAATTAAATGTTGACAATTCTAGGTTGATAGGCTTAATTACGAATGTTGAGTATGATTAGGAACTTAATATGGTTATGTGAATAATATCTAGTTCGTTGAATTATGTTGGATATAAGTTAAGTATTGATGATTCTGATTGCTAACTTATATTGATTGTTGTTCTCAGATCCTCCAAAAGATAAGTGACACTTGGATTCTGAGTTGTGAAGACAACGGTATCGGTGAGTGGATTTGAAACTCACAGTTTGGTTTGGTTGTGTCAGTTTGATTTCAATCAGTAATTATAGGATTACTATTGATAGAATGTTAAATTTGAAATGATATGCCATTGGATTGGTGGATTGATTAGCCTGTGTGCTGGAATGTATAATCCGGAGGTCAACTAGATTGTTGGTTGGACTTGATTGCTATTGTTGGTCAACACAGGGTTGCGTACATGTGTTGATGAAGATTAGCAATAAGTTAGCGGTTAATCACTGTTTTGGCCTACAGTTGATTTAAGTGTTCTGATGGGGCCATGATAAGCATCAAATAGATAGTATATTTTATAGTAATTTATCCCTATATTTATATACATTTGAGTGCATTTATATGATTTTAGATACTTATTTTGTTAATATTTGCAGAAATGTATTTTAATTAAAGAAAGAAGAAAAAGGAGCAAAAACTAATCCGAAACTGAAAGAAACTGAAGAAAATGAAGAAATGAAGAAAAAGGAGCTTAAACTTTAAAGAAATGAAGACCAAAAGTGTTAAAATGAAGAATTGGGCCAAGAAGACAAAGAAGTCCGCATATGAAGATTAATAGTCCAAAAGTTAAGCCCAAGGCCGAAATTAGAATATTCTGGAATTTACATTCAACCGGCGGTTGGATTAACCAACCGGCGGTTGGGCATTAGGGTTTAGAGGCGGTGCAGACACGTGGAATTGGACCCAGATACAAATTACTCCAACCGGCGGTTGGAGAACCCAACCGGCGGTTGGGAGGTCGGTTTTGAAAACTATAAATAGAGGCTCTAATCAGCTTAAACCATATACGATTCAAGAATACTAAAACCAAAAGTTAGGGTTTTAGGTCGACTTTAGGTGCAATTTTGGAGGCTAAAGAACTAGGGTTTGAAGGTTTTTAACCCTAGGAAAAGCTAGTTCGTCAATTGGTTCAATTTCTTTATCCTTGTAACTTTAATAACCTTATTGAGTTATTTATGATATTGTTTATTTGATTTAATTGTGAATTAGGTTTTCATTATAATTGTTTGAATGAATGTTTATTGAGTTTATTATCTGAATTATATGTTTATGTTGGAACTATATTATTGAATGTTTATTATACAAGAGTTGTCTTTATTATGATATTTTAGTGATTATTGTTGACATAATTAGACTGATTTATATTAAACTAGGATGACCATAAACTGTTTATATAAATTAAGTGATTGTGTTTATGTTTTGATCTTAACCTTATGCGATAAACTAAGAATAAATCTTTAATATAAAGTAATACTGCGATTCAAGCCTAACCATAGAAATTGTATAATAAATTGATGATAGATCGTATTAATTAGTAACACTTTGCGTAACCTTATGATTGTGTTGCTATGATGAGGATTTGACTTAACCCTAAGTGATCTTCTACATTAGTAAATCACCAATAATAATAGCCAACAAAGCAAATAGACACAAGTACATATAATAAGTTTAATAAATAATAGTTTGAATAATTATAATCTTTTATCCATTTTAGTATACCTAAGTTGTTCCTTAAAACTTATCTATTAGAAATCTGTATCTAAAATATAAATATAAATATGTTCGTTCGGAACTAAAACGTCCCCCTTATCTTGTAGAGTATTGTATATTGGATCCTTTTATGTATTTGTATTATAATTGTAAATATTTGTAATTAGAATAAATAGATAATTAGTTATAAATATGAATCACGTTTATTGTGTTCCTTGTGTTCGAATTTGGACTTACTTATTAAGCTATATTACATGAATGGGTCAATCTTGCCTGAATTGTGTGATAGTATTATTTAGTATTTCCTTAATTTAAACTTGTTATTATAATTGCATATACTTTAGCACACATCAAGTTTTTGGCGCCGCTGCCGGGGAACACTTAACCGGTTGAACTTTTGTTTTACTGTGGGAGCGGTGTATTTTAATTAAACTAATTATTTTACTTGTATAATTTTTATTTCTGATACCTTGCAAAATCAATAAGAAATATCGGAACACCCATTGAAAATACTGACAAAAACAAAGGTATAAGGAGGGTAAAGCCCTACCTCATTGATTTATCATATAAGAGGTAAGGTGCTTCTCGAAAGAAATAGGTTTTTAATAAGCTTCGCGCTGACCTGTTTCTCCGCTTTTGTGTACTATCAATGGAGCTACCGAGATCTATTGACTAGCTTTGTAAAAGAAATTTAATAAAACCATTGTAATTTCGAATTGTTGTATAAATAACTAACTTGCATAACTAACAAATAGGAAAATTTTGGGTTGGGTATTATTCTTCGATTATTTAATTTTGAATGTGTTTTATTATTAATTATCGGGATATATATACACCAACTTGAATATTTCTAACTTAGTATTAACATTTATTTTTGAATTTAAGGTACTACTAAATTCTGTTTTTGTTACAGATTGATGTATGACCCGCACACTTCATCCGGATCCACTTAGTCCATTTGACGAACCAGAACGAGAATTTCATTCTAGAAGACGATTATCATATGCGCCACCTAATTCGCTAGAACAAGGAATTTCATCTGACGAAGACGACTTGATATTTCATAACAGTTTAGTCAAAACGGCTAAAAGAGGATATTACTCCGATTCAGATTTAGATAAAGTACATTCGAGACAACATACAGTATATCCAAGAGATTCTGAACCAAAACAAAGAAACATGGCAGACATAGCTAACATGACGCTTGAGGATTACACGATTCAAAATCGTGGAGATCCAAGACCGGGAGTGGTTAGGCCTGCTATAGCTAGAGAAGTAGAGTTTGAATTAAAGGGACAATTTCTGAAGGAATTGAGAGAGAATCCTTTCAGAGGAGAAGATAAAGAAGATGCAAATGAGCATGTTGAGAAAATTTTAGAGATTGCAGATATGTTTAACATTCCTAATGTTACAAGAGATCAGGTTATGTTACGAGTATTTCCTTTAACATTAAAGGATGGAGCTAAGAGATGGATTAATAATGAACCAGCCGGATCTATTACTACTTGGGAAGATCTTCGTACAAAATTTCTAAAAATGTATTGTACACCTTCCAAAACGTCGAAGATGATCGATGAGATTGGGAATTTTAAGCAGAAACCCGATGAATCTCTATATCAAGCTTGGGAAAGATATAAGGAGATGTTACATAAATGTCCACAACATGATTTGAATGTCCAACAAGAAATAACGGTATTCTATAAAGGAGTTGATCGAGCGACATGACAACAGTTAGATGCACAAGGCCCAGTACCTAAGAAAACTCCAGCAGTAGCAAAAGCAGGAATTGAAGAATTAGCTAAGCATTCTCATTTATGGGATGATGGTTCATCTGGAAGAAAAAGGATATCTGAAGATAGTGATGGTCTCGCAGCTATCACTGCATAATTGGAAAGTATGGGAAGAGATATTAAGAAAGTAAATGAACAAGTTCATGCAATCAGGATTGGTTGTGAAATATGTGGAGGAAATCATCTAAAGGCAGAATGTCCTAATAATGATAGTGAAATTAGCACTGAAGAAGTTATGTATGGGGATTTTCAAGGAAATCCAAATTATCGTCAAGTTTCTAACTTTAGAAGGACTAATCAACCAGGACAACAGTATCAACAAGGAGCACCAGGTTTCTATGTCAAAACGGGACAAAATCCGTCCTATTCTGACAGGATCAATACGTTAGAAGGCATTTTGGGAAAAATGGTTGAAGCAAGTAATAAAAGAATGGATGATCATGATACAAGGATGCGTAATAATGAAGCATCGATCAAACAAATTGAAGGATCAGTTCATCAAATTGCTAAAACATTACAGGAGCGATTTCCGGGAACATTGCCAGGATTTACTGAAACAAATCCAAAAGAGCAAGCTAAAGCAGTAATTACCAGAAGTGGTAAGAATGTTGACTCTCCTGTTATAACTAATAAAATTGTTGAGTCTGAACAGCTTGAAAAAGAAATAATTGATGAAGACATACACCCAAATAAAAAGAGCATTGGAGAAAATAAGGTTAAAGAAGTCATCAAAGACTATACACCCCCACTTCCATATCCAGCTGCTCTAAGGAAGGACAAAGAAGATGAACAATACCACAAATTTCTGGAAAATCTGAAACAACTTCATATTAATATTCCTTTTGTTGAAGCTATAGCTCAAATGCCTAAGTATGCAAAATATCTTAAGGAGCTGCTGACTAACAAAAGTAAACTGGATAATGTGACAAAGGTAACTATGAATGCGAGATGCTCAGCAATAATGCAGAATAAGCTACCTCCAAAAGTCAAAGATCCAGGGAGTATTACTATACCTTGCAAAATTGGTGAAATTACTATTGAAAATGCATTAGCAGATTTAGGTGCTAGTATTTCATTAATGCCATATACTCTTTATATGCGATTAGGATTAGGAGAACCAAAACCTATTCGTATGTGTATTGAATTAGCTGACCGATCTGTGCAATATCCTAGGGGAATAGTTAAAAATGTTTTAATTAAAGTTGATAAATTTATTTTTCCATGTGATTTTGTAATCTTAGATATGGTAGAAGACCCTAAAGTCCCTATTATATTAGGAAGACCATTTTTAGCAACTACACATGCCCTAATAGATGTTTTTAATAGAAAAATAACTATGAGGTTAGGAAATGATAAAATTGTTTTTGATGTTAATAATTCCATGAAATTTCCTGATTATGTGGATGATACTTGTTATTATTTAAATTCATATGAATATATGGATAACCCTTCTTTTCAAGATTTTTTGGGAAAAGATCAAGCAGATATAGGAATTCTTAATGGATGGACTGAAGAGTTTGACACTGCAAAGGATTTAGCAGAATTTGATAAGTTATTAGAAGAAGATGAAGATTTGGAAGAAGCAACCGTGGTTATTCAACAACATCCTGAAGAGGAAGCAATACAGCCAGTTGTTAAAATTATTAACCAAGAATTGATACCATATTCTGTGAACAATATTCCTTGTTTTAAAGAAGAGATATTTGAGATCAAGACATCTATTGAAGAACCACCACAGTTGGAACTTAAAGAGCTACCAGCACATTTGGAATATGCTTATTTACAAGGCACATCAGACTTACCAGTTATAATATCTTCAAAATTGTCAATAGCAGAGAAAGAACGATTAGTTCAGGTTCTTAAACAGCATAAACAAGCAATAGCATGGAAAATCACGGATATTAAAGGAATCAGTCCTACATACTGTACTCATAAAATCTTGATGGAAAAAGATTTTAAGCCAGTCGTGCAACCTTTAAGAAGATTGAATCCGAATGTTAAAGACGTTGTCAGAAAAGAAATCATTAAATTGCTGGATTCAGGATTAATCTATCCTATTTCAGATAGTCCATGGGTAAGTCCACTACATGTTGTACCAAAGAAAGGCGGAATAAAGGTTATACCAAATGAGAAGAATGATTTGATACCAACAAGGACGGTAACGGGATGGAGAGTTTGTATTGATTATAGGAAATTAAATGATGCTACTATGAAAGATCATTTTCCATTACCATTTATTGATCAAATGATAGAAAGGCTAGCAGGAAAGGAGTTCTATTGTTTTCTGGATGGATTTTTAGTTTATTTTCAAATACCAATTGCGGCCGAAGATCAAGACAAAACAACATTTACTTGTCCGTTTGGTACGTTTGCTTATAGAAGAATGCCGTTTGGTTTATGTAATGCACCAGCTACATTACAGCGTTGCATGATCGCAATATTTCATGATATTGTAGAAGATTTCATGGAAGTTTTTATGGACGATTTTTCAGTATTTGGTGATTCATTTAATTCTTGTTTAAAGAATTTACAGAAGATGTTGCAGAGATGTGAAGGGGCAAATCTAGTTCTTAACTGGGAAAAATGTCACTTTATGGTTAGAGAAGGAATTGTTTTAGGTCATAAAATATCCAAAATAGGAATCGAGGTAGATCAAGCGAAGATTGAAGCCATTTCAAAATTACCTTATCCTACAAATGTAAAAGGAATAAGAAGTTTTCTAGGACACGCTGGATTTTATCGGAGATTTATACCAGATTTTTCAAAAATAGAAAGACCATTGAATCATTTGTTGGAAAAAGATGCAAAGTTCGAATTTACAGACAAATGCAAACAGTCGTTTGATACGTTAAAAGAAAAGTTAGTATCTGCTCCGGTTATGACATGTCCAAATTGGAATCTACCTTTTGAATTAATGTGTGATGCTACTGATTATGCGGTTGGAGCTGTTTTAGGGCAGAGAATTGATAAGAAGTTTAAGCCAATCTATTATGCCAGTAAGACATTAACAGATGCTCAGGAAAATTACACAACTATGAAAAAGGAACTTCTGGCAGTGGTTTTTGCTTTCGATAAATTTCCTTCATATCTTGTCTTAACTAAAACTATGGTTTATACTAACCATTCTGCTTTGAAGTATTTGTTTAATAAGCAGGATGCGCGCCCTCGTTTATTGCGATGGATTCTTTTATTGCAGGAATTTGATATTGAAATCAAGGATAAGAAAGGAGATGAAAATGTCGTTGCTGACCATTTGTCAAGGTTAGAAAATCCAAAGTTGGAAGCATTAGATGAAGAGGAAATTCAAGATTCATTTCCCGATGAGAAACTTATGATAGTACAAGAAATGAAAGAGATACCTTGGTTTGCGAATTATGCAAATTATTTGGTTACTAAAATTTTACCAAGGATGGATTACCAAAAGAGGAAGAAATTCTTTTCTGATTTAAATTATTATTTTTGGGAAGATCCATTTCTTTTCAGATACTGTGCAGATGGCACTATTAGAAGATGTGTAGATGGTAAAGAAGCTCAACAGATTATAAAGCATTGTCATGAAGGACCAGTAGGAGGACATAATGGACCAAGTTCCACTGCAAAGAAAATATTTGATGCAGGTTTTTATTGGCCTACGATTTTTAAAGATACATATGCATTTGTTAGGAATTGTGATTCTTGCCAAAGAGCTGGGAACATTTCTAAACGTGATGAGACGCAACAAAATAGTATACAGGTTTGTGAAATTTTTGATGTTTGGGGTATTGATTTTATGGGACCATTTCCTATAAGTCACGGTAATAAGTACATATTAGTAGCTGTGGATTATGTTTCTAAATGGGCTGAGGCAAAGGCATTACCTACGAATGATGCAAGAGTTGTGGTGAAATTTCTTAAACAATTATTTTCCAGATTTGGAATTCCAAGAGCATTGATTAGTGATAGAGGTACTCATTTTTGTAATACTCAATTAGAGAAAGTATTAAAACGGTATGGAGTTAGTCATCGATTTGCTACACCTTATCATCCACAGAGTAGTGGACAGGTTGAAAATACCAATCGTGCATTAAAACGTATTTTGACACGTTCTGTTGGTTCTAACAGAAAAGATTGGTCGGAAAAGTTAGATGATGCACTTTGGGCATATAGGACATCATTTAAAACACCTACAGGTTGTACTCCGTATAGATTAATTTTATGGGAAAGCTTGTCATTTACCAGTGGAAATAGAACACAAAGCATATTGGGCACTTCGAGAATGCAACATGGATATCGATGAAGTTGGTAAGTGATGTGCGCTAAGTATAGAAAATTATAATCACAAGTTTTAAATAAGGAAATACTAAATAATACTATCACACAATTCAGGCAAGTATTAACCTGTTCGTATAATATAGCTATTTAAGTAAGTCCAAGTTCGAACACAGGGAACGTGATTTAATTTCTAACTAATTATTTATTACTATTTACACTATTATACAAATAATACACAATACAATATACAATATACAATAATATACAAGATAAGGGGAACGTTTTAGTTTCGAACGAACATATTTATATTTTTATTTTTGATACAAATTCTAATAGATAAGTTTTAGGAAACAACTTAAGTATACTCAATTGGATAGAAGATTATAACTATTTAAACAATTATTTAGTAAACGTATTATATCAACTTAAGTCTATTTGCTTTGTTGGCTATTATTATTGGTGAATTACTAATGTAGAAAATCACAAAGATTAAGATAATTTTCATATAGTAGCATTGCCAAAGATTAAGTACAATATTACTATTTATTAAGATCTATCAGCAGTTTATTAATACAATTCCTAGCTTCGGTTGAATTACAGTGTTACTTAACATTAATAATTGATAATCATTAATTAACTTATAAAACTCACTAGATTCGTAAAGTTATCTATATAAATCAGTTAACTTTTATCAATATTAATATAACACAGACAATTCTTGTATAATAAGCATTCAATAATATAGTTCCAACATAAACATATAATTCATATAATAAATCTAATAAACATACATTTAAACATTCATAATGAAAACCTAATAAGCAATTAATCCAAATAAACAATATCCAAAATAACCCAAAAGATTAATAAAGTTACAAGGATAAAGAAACCGAACCAATTAGCAAACCAGTTTTTTCTAGGGTTAAAAACATTCAAACCCTAGCTCCTTTGCCTCCAAAATCGCACCTTAAAGTCGTCCTAAAACCCTAACTTTCGATTTTAGTATTCTTGAATCGTATATCCCTAAGTCTGGCCGAAGCCTCTATTTATAATATTGCTGGGCGGTGTCCCAACCGGCGGTTGAGGTGTGGAACCGGCGGTTGGTCTCTTTAATTTCCGTACGCTCCAAGACTCTCCACCGTCAATTCTTGTTTACATGATCCAGCCGCCATTTTAGATGCTTCTAGAATGTTTGGCTTTAGCCGACATACCCACATGCTTCTTGCAGACATATTAACTTCCCGATTTCATGATCCAACTTAAATTATCCTCGGGCCCAAATTAATGCAAACTTGATCCAACTTTGCTAACCGACTTATTCATTTTAATTTATAGTTTACGGCCCAATTTACTTTCCGTTTCCTGATCTTCTTGCGCAGCCCAACTCCACTTGATTTGCCTTGGATCTTTACTTTTTCGTCTACTGCTTCACGTTTCTGCAACAAGACAAGATTCATATAATCTATTATAATAACTATTATTATTATTATTAAATTGCTATATATTATCATTATTACTACTACTTACGTAGTACCATATATATCTATCTATTTTATTATTAATTTATTAATAATATAGTATTAATATTATTACTTTTATTATTATTTATTATTATTACTACTAACTCTATTATTAGTAATAAAGTTAATATTATTTGGTTTTTAGCCTTATTTGGTTCAACTTATAAACTCCGATAAATATTCAATCTAATTATTTTCGCTCAATCTATTTAACTTTTCAAACACAAATATTTGCAAACTTTATTCATTTTAATCACTCTTTTAATCACTTTGTCCCAATCATATTTAGGTCAAATTTACTTTTATACTAAAATTACTTTATTTAACCATTCTTAACTCATTTTCGTTCCTTCACTATTTTAAGCTCCATTTCTACCTATTTTGCAAATATGAACGAAATAAGTATCTTTTATCAAATATTTGTAATAAAAGTATATAGAAATAGGGATAAATTAGTATATAAATATAGTACTTATTTGATGCTATCAAATATCCCCACACTTAAGTTCTGCTTGTCCTCAAGTAGAATACTAAATAAAATAAGCATCAAACTAATATTTAAGAATCAGAATACCAATACTAAAAATCTGTTTCATAACTTAAAAATTTTAACAATTTAATTAACATGGATAACTATAATGTATAAATAAAATTATTATTATTTGTGTAATATATAACTTATGAATGATTACTAATATATTTGTCCACTTTAAACAATCTATATTTATATTTCTGAATACACTTTTATTGTTAGTATGTATATTACTTATGATTTCCATATATGATATACCTTTAAATTTAATTATACAATTTACTTTTATATTCCAATTAAATAATGAAATACATTTTTAAGAATCAAGACATTAGTGACAGGTCTGCATTTTCATGCAACAGAGCGACATAACTTGATTCAGGTTTAAGCAAAACCAGACTTGGTCAAACCATTTTGGCGACCTCATTAGGTATCTTTTATTTTTAAGACTTTTCAAGTACTTTTAACTTGCGTTTGCTTAATTTTTAAGTATATATTAATAGAAACCAGGTCTATACTTTCATATAACAGAGGAAACCATCAATATATACCCCCAAATGTACTCACATAAGTAAAAAGATATAAAATTATTGCATAATAAATTTAAAAATTAAGACTCTTATGTCATACATCATATTATGTATCATAAAATAATAAACAAGTTATATTATTAATTTTTTTTAAAATTCAGAAATCTTCATATAGATTGCCTATTAGTACATCATATCATATAACTATATATTACTTCCTTATTAAGTAGTTTACGTTATATATACAAAACAGTTAATCCATATTAAAGTCTAAACCTTTAAATACAAAACAAAACTTTTAACAAAAGTATTCTAACTAATAAATATTTAGTTATTAACTTAAAAATTTTAAATTTTGATAAAATCTAAGAACAATAGAAACTTAAATAATTTAATTAAAGAAATTCTTTTTCTTACGAACCCTATCCCCACACTTAAATTATACAATGCCCTCATTGTATAAAAATGATAAACTAAAGTAAGGGAAAGAAAAACTAGAACAGAAAAACTCCCCTCACTTAAAAGCAAATGTCGTTGGCTAGTGCAATACTGTTGTGGAATTCATCATCGGCTAGAATATCATATCTGGTTCATCTTGGTTGGTTCTTTCATCTCTTGAAAAATAATATACAACATCCACACTTTCGTAGTTAATCACGATTGCATTTAGCGTATGCAATAAGCCTTTAAACCCCTCGGTATCCCAAGTGGACGAGTTATAGTCTCGTGAGGGTTTCCAGGGAACACACCCATAAAGTTCATAATTAATAAGATAAACTTATTAAATTTCCAAAAATTTCAATGCATTATTCAGCTGTACTATACTGTATTGTATGCCAACTTTGAAAAGTGGCAATGGTATTCTAAAAATAAACAGGCAAACAAATTAAACATACCAAATATAAAAACTTAAATTAAATGAAAAATATAAATTAAAGATAGTTCAGAAACATATAAACACGTGCTACTTGTTTTTGCTATTTTTTATGGGCTTATTGTGTGGTAAAAACTTATGAAACTTCTACTATTCCTCAATTCATCTCCTAATAAAGCCAAAAAGTATTCAACCTCTAGTTGGGTACCTACAACCGTTAGTTTCCTAATTCAATTACTGGCAGGAGTCTTAGATAAAAGTAGATACAATGTAGCTCCAATTTCTTGTTTTAAAATTTAAACTTAGATCAAATCTTCTACTGGGGTTAACTAAATTGAAGATCTTAACTTATTATGAAAACTATGTTATCAAATATATTATAAACCATTCATATTAACATTAATAAGTTTTAATTTAAACCCCAAAGTTTTACACTTATCACCTAATCTGAATCCCTAAACAAGAATTGAAAATATTAGAATCAATTTTAAGAGAAATTATTTTACTAGAGTGAACCCTAAATAACAAATTTCTCATAAAATAAATATGACAATTCCGTAATTAGATATTCTCAAAATATGAACCTTAACAAATATTACAATTATTTATTATCATAACAATTTGCTTTAAGAATAATTGTATGGTGTTCTTTGGTTTTTATGAAAAAGTGTGGTAATTATAACCGCTGCTTTTAGTGTTTAATCGAAAAAAGTGTCCAGCCGCCGGTTGAATATATCAGCCGCTGGTTGGTTGCTAGCAGCAATTTTTATAAAAATAATGACCTTTATCATATTTTATGTAATTAGCCCTATTTAATTTAATTTCCGTAGCAACGGTTCTAGTGATTATGGTTCCTTAAACCTGTCCTTAATAACAAATTAAAAGTAAAAACTAAAGATAAAGTAAAATCTACTAAACTAAATCTACCTAAAAAAAATTCTACAATAAAATATACAAGCACGGGTTGCCTCCTGAGAAGCGCTTGTTTTTGTTTGAGTCACGAACCTGACTCCCACCTTACTTACCTAAAAATCTAGCGACTTTCCCCACACTTAAAAGTAAGCATGGATGGTAATATCGATAAATATCATTTAAATGTAAATTTATTAAAAGTAAATTACGAAGATACTTATCATTTATAGCAGGTAAATGTCCATTCTGAGATGCTCCATGATTTTCCAAAAATTGCGAGAAACTTTCTTTCCGCTCGAATTGCCAAAAAGGATCTTCATGTTGATAAAACAATGAACTTGTGCTTATAGATACTTCAACCGTTGGTTGTATAGACTCAACCTTCATTTGAATTTCCACCATAGACAGTGGTTTGATCCAATTAGTGTGTAATATCTGATTAACGCAAATGTTGTTTTTGGTATCTTTTCCAATCCCTTGATCATCTTCCTTTAATTGTTCCTCCTCTGGGTGCAATGATAGAAAGTTGTCAATAATCGTCATCATTTCCTCTTTCGTCATCACCTCATTCTGGTTTCCCAATTCAAGTTTCTCCTCGTCAGGATCATAGTAATCAAATTTTGGCAAAATTGACCAATCTACCTCCATATCTTCTTCCTGTTTAAATTCACTAAAAATTTCATTAGAAAATACAGAGTTAGAAAATTGAGGATACTTATTTTTATTATCCATCCCCTCAAGTTGTTGAATGGAGATTCCTCCACTGTGATCAAGAATTTTGGTCTCTTCCGTTCTTTTACTTGGAGTTTCCATAAATTGTGGAGCTCTCACAATCGATGGTTCGGATAAACTTGTGAAAACATCATAAGGAAATCTTTTCATATACTCCTCAATCGTCATGTTGGCAATATCTTCATTCATATGATAGTTTCTCGAGTTTTGAGAAATTAATGGAATACTATTCATGGGTTGGTACATACCTGATAAACTAAGAGAAAAAGAAAAGAGTATAAAAGAAAAGATAATAAAAACTAAATAAAAATTAAAAATTGATAGATCCGGATATGTTAGAATCAGGTTGGTGTAGACTAATCACAATAATCTAATAATAAAACACATTCAAAATTAAATGATTGAAAAAGAATACCCAACCCAACCTTAGAAATGGTTTAATTAGTAATGCAAGTTAGTTGTTATACATATGATTTTTTTTTTTTTTTTTTATTAAAGTTAGTTTGTTGAATTTCTTCTACAAAGCTAGTCAATAGATCTCGGTAGCTCCAAAGATAGTACACAAAAGCGAAGAAACAGGTCAGCGCAAAGCTTATTAAAAACCTATCTCTTTCGAGAAGCACCTTACCTCTTATATGATAAATCAATGATATAGGGCTTTACTCTCATTATACCTTTGTTTTTGTCAGTATTCTCAATGGGTGAGCCGATATTTCGTATTGATTTTGCAAAGTATTAAAAATAAAAATTTTAAAGGGAAAATAATTAGTTTAATTAAAATACACCGCTCCCCGACAGCGGCGCCAAAAACTTGATGTGCGCTAAGTATAGAAAATTATAATCACAAGTTTTAAATAAGGAAATACTAAATAATACTATCACACAATTCAGGCAAGTATTAACCTGTTCGTATAATATAGCTATTTAAGTAAGTCCAAGTTCGAACACAGGGAACGTGATTTAATTTCTAACTAATTATTTATTCCTAATTACACTATTATACAAATAATATACAAATAATACACAATACAATATACAATATACAATAATATACAAGATAGGGGGAACGTTTTAGTTCCGAACGAACATATTTATATTTTCATTTTTGATACAAATTCTAATAGATAAGTTTTAGGAAACAACTTAAGTATACTCAATTGGATAGAAGATTATAACTATTTAAACAATTATTTATTAAACGTATTATATCAACTTATGTCTATTTGCTTTGTTGGCTATTATTATTGGTGAATTACTAATGTAGAAAATCACAAAGATTAAGATAATTTTCATATAGTAGCATTGCCAAAGATTAAGTACAATATTACTATTTATTAAGATCTATCAGCAGTTTATTAATACAATTCCTAGCTTCGGTTGAATTACAGTGTTACTTAACATTAATAATTGATAATCATTAATTAACTTATAAAACTCACTAGATTCGTAAAGTTATCTATATAAATCCGTTAACTTTTATCAATATTAATATAACACAGACAATTCTTGTATAATAAGCATTCAATAATATAGTTCCAACATAAACATATAATTCATATAATAAATCTAATAAACATACATTTAAACATTCATAATGAAAACCTAATTAGCAATTAATCCAAATAAACAATATCCAAAATAACCCAAAAGATTAATAAAGTTATAAGGATAAAGAAACCGAACCAATTAGCAAACCAGCTTTTCCTAGAGTTAAAAACCTTCAAACCCTAGCTCCTTTGCCTCCAAAATCGCACCTTAAAGTCGTCCTAAAATCCTAACTTTCGATTTTAGTATTCTTGAATCGTATATCCCTAAGTCTGGCCGAAGCCTCTATTTATAATATTGCTGGGCGGTGTCCCAACCGGCGGTTGAGGTGTGGAACCGGCGGTTGGTCTCTTTAATTTCCGTACGTTCCAAGACTCTCCACCGTCCATTCTTGTTTACATGATCCAGCCGCCATTTTAGATGCTTCTAGAATGTTTGGCTTTTGCCGACATACCCACATGCTTCTTGCAGACATATTAACTTCCCGATTTCATGATCCAACTTAAATTATCCTCGGGCCCAAATTAATGCAAACTTGATCCAACTTTGCTAACCGACTTATTCATTTTAATTTATAGTTTACGGCCCAATTTACTTTCCGTTTCCTGATCTTCTTGCGCAGCCCAACTCCACTTGATTTGCCTTGGATCTTTACTTTTTCGTCTACTGCTTCACGTTTCTGCAACAAGACAAGATTCATATAATCTATTATAATAACTATTATTATTATTATTAAATTGCTATATATTATCATTATTACTACTACTTACGTAGTACCATATATATCTATCTATTTTATTATTAATTTATTAATAATATAGTATTAATATTATTACTTTTATTATTATTTATTATTATTACTACTAACTCTATTATTAGTACTAAAGTTAATATTATTTGGTTTTTAGCCTTATTTGGTCCAACTTATAAACTCCAATGAATATTCAATCTAATTATTTTCGCTGAATCTATTTAACTTTTCAAACACAAATATTTGCGAACTTTATTCATTTTAATCACTCTTTTAACCACTTTGTCCCAATCATATTTAGGTCAAATTTACTTTTATACTAAAATTACTTTATTTAACCATTCTTAACTCATTTTCGTTCCTTCACTATTTTAAGCTCCATTTCTACCTATTTTGCAAATATGAACGAAATAAGTATCTTTTATCAAATATTTGTAATAAAAGTATATAGAAATAGGGATAAATTAGTATATAAATATAGTACTTATTTGATGCTATCAGTAAGCATCGCTTTTTACAGTTACATGAGTTAGATGAGCTTCGTTGGAATGCTTATGAAAATTCAAGGTTTTATAAAGAAAGAACGAAGAAATGGCACGATGCAAGACTTCGAGGAGATAAAGAGTTTGTTGCTCGAAAATGCGTGCTTTTGTATAATTCACGTATTCGGTTATTTCCGGGTAAATTGAAATCCAGATGGAGCGGACCGTTTGTTATTCACCAAGTTAATACAAATGGGAGTGTGGATTTGATAGCTTTCGATGGAACTATTTTTACAGTTAATGGACATCGTTTGAAGAAATATTATGAAGATAATGTAATTGAGAGTATTTCAGATATAACTTTGGAAGGATAAGTTATAAGATAATGTCGAACTTACCGACATTTAAACAAAAGTGCTTCTTGGGAGACAACCCATGTTTATTTTTATATGTTATGTTTTTCTTTTTATGTTTTTTATTTTCAGGTTTGAACTTTGTGGGTGTGTTCCCTGGAAACCCTCACGAGACTATAACTCGTCCACTCGGGATACCGAGGGGTTTAAAGGCTTATTGCATATGCTAAATGCAATCGTGATTAACTACGAAAGTGTGGATGTTGTATATTATTTTTCAAGAGATGAAGGAATCAACCAAGCAGATTTTTCTTAGCCGATGATGAAATTTATAATTTCAGTCAGGGGAGTTTTTCTGTTCTATTTTTCTTTCCCTTACTCACTTTTGTTTATCAATTTTTATACAATGAGGGCATTGTATAATTTAAATGTGGGGATAGGGTTCGTAAGAAAAAGAATTTCTTTAATTAAACATTTAAGTTTCTATTGTTCTTAAATTTTATTAAAAATTCAAAAAATTTAAGTGAATAATTAAATATTTATTAGTTAGAATACTTTTGTTAAAAGTTTTGTTTTGTATTTAAATGTTTAGACTTTAATGTGGATTAACTGTTTTGTATATATAACGTAAGCTACTTAAATAAAGGAAGTAATATATAGTTATTTGATATGATGTACTAATAGGCAATCTATATAAAGATTTCTGAATTTTAATAAATTAATAAAATAACTTGTTTATTATTTTATGATACATAATATGATGTATGACATAAAAGTATTAATTTTTAAATTTATTATGCAATAATTTTATATCTTTTTACTTATGTGAAAACATTTGGGGGTATATATTGATGGTTTCCTCAGTTATACGAAAGTACAGACCTGGTTTCTATTAATATATACTTAAAAATTAAGCAAACGCAAGTCAAAAGTACTTGAAAAGTCTTAAAAATTAAAGATACCTAATGAGGTCGCCAAAATGGTTTGACCAAGTCTGGTTTTGCTTAAACCTGAATCAAGTTATGTCGCTCTGTTGCATGAAAATGCAGACCTGTCACCAATGTCTTGATTCTTAAAAATGTATTTTCATATATTTAATTGGAATATAAAAGAAAATTGTATAATTAAATTTAAAGGTATATCATATATGGAAATCATAAGTAATATACATACTAATAATAAAGATGTATTCACAAATATGAGTATAGATTGTTTAAAGTGGACAAATATATTAGTAATCATTCATGAGCTATATATTACACAAATAATAATAATTTTATTTATACATTATAGTTATCCATGTTAATTAAATTGTTTAAATTTTTAATTTATGAAACAAATTTTTAGTATTGGTATTCTGATTCTTAAATATTAGTTTGATGCTTATTTTTAAATTTTATTCAGATTTCTACTTGAGGACAAGCAGAACTTAAGTGTGGGGATATTTGATAAGCATCAAATAGATAATATATTTTATAGTAATTTATCCCTATATTTATATACATTTTAGTGCATTTATATGATTTTAGATACTTATTTTGTTAATATTTGCAGAAATGTATTTTAATTAAAGAAAGAAGAAAAAGGAGCAAAAACTAATCCGAAACTGAAAGAAACTAAAGAAAATGAAGAAATGAAGAAAAAGGAGCTTAAACTTTGAAGAAATAAAGACCAAAAGTGTTAAAATGAAGAATTGGGCCAAGAAGACAAAGAAGTCCGGATATAAAGATTAATAGTCCAAAAGTTAAGCCCAAGCCTGAAATTAGAATATTCTGGAATTTACATTCAACCGGCGGTTGGGCATTAGGGTTTAGAGGCGGTGCAGATACGTGGAATTGGACCCGGATACAAATTACTCCAACCAGCGTTTGGGAGGTCGGTTTTGAAAACTATAAATAGAGGCTCAAATCAGCTTAAACCATATACGATTCAAGAATACTAAAACCGAAAGTTAGGATTTTAGGTCGACTTTAGGTGCGATTTTGGAGGCTAAAGAGCTAGGGTTTGAAGGTTTTTGACCCTAGGAAAAGCTAGTTCGTCAATTGGTTCGATTTCTTTATCCTTGTAACTTTAATAACCTTATTGAGTTATTTATGATATTGTTTATTTGATTTAATTGTGAATTAGGTTTTCATTATAATTGTTTGAATGAATGTTTATTGAGTTTATTATCTGAATTATATGTTTGTGTTGGAACTATATTACTGAATGTTTATTATACAAGAGTTGTCTTTATTATGATATTTTATTGATTATTCTTGACATAATTAGACCGATTTATATTAAACTAGGATGACCATAAACTGTTTATATAAATTAAGTGATTGTGTTTATGTTTTGATCTTAACCTTATGCGATAAACTAAGAATAAATCATTAATATAAAGTAATACTGCGATTCAAGCCTAACCATAGAAATTGTATAATAAATTGATGATAGATCGTATTAATTAGTAACACTTTGCGTAACCTTATGATTGTGTTGCTATGATGAGGATTTGACTTAACCCTAAGTGATCTTCTACATTAGTAAATCACCAATAATAATAGCCAACAAAGCAAATAGACATAAGTACATATAATAAGTTTAATAAATAATAGTTTGAATAATTATAATCTTTTATCCATTTGAGTATACCTAAGTTGTTCCTTAAAACTTATCTATTAGAATCTGTATCAAAAATATAAATATAAATATGTTCGTTCGGAACTAAAACGTCCCCCTTATATTGTAGAGTATTGTAAATTGGATCCTTTTATGTATTTGTATTATAATTGTAAATATTTGTAATTAGAATAAATAGATAATTAGTTATAAATATGAATCACGTTTCTTGTGTTCCTTGTGTTCGAATTTGGACTTACTTATTAAGCTATATTACATGAACGGGTCAATCTTGCCTGAATTGTATGATAGTATTATTTAGTATTTCCTTAATTTAAACTTGTTATTATAATTGCATATACTTTAGCACACATCAGGCCACCCGGCACAGGGTCCTTAGGAACCACCGTTCCTCTTGACGATATTTGTTACATTATTGATTGTGAACAAATTGTTAGCTAAATTGAATTGTAGTTGATTATTCATTCACTTAGCTTTGTGTTAATCCCTCAATTTACTTCCTGCAGGTTATGTTTATTATGTGGGTAGTCAGGAAGGGATGTTTTGATGCTGGGAATGTTTGAAACTTGCAACTCTGATCAAGTTCGTTATAAACAATGTTTTGTAATATATAATGCCCCGGTTTGTAGATAAATTAACTGTGTTGGGATTAGTAGTTAAACAGGTTGTATAAATGTTTGTGAAAATTTCGAGCAACATTTTAATGAAATATGTATTGTAAGTATACGCTTCCGTGGTAAATAATACAATATTGTTGTATTAAAGGAGGGGTGTTATAAGTTGGTATCAGAGCAATAGTTTGGGTGAATTGAACATGATAGGATATTCAATCCCAAACTTTGATTGTGTTGTGTCAAACATTCTTGGGAATGGGATTATGTACTGAATGCGAATTGGTTAGTAGGATAGGTGCTAACGATTAACGATTTGTGAGCTGTTGTTGTGTTTACAGATATGGCGGATAACGAGTAACCACCTGTTAACCCTAATAATGTCTCAAGGCCGGAAGTTACTGTTGAGACTCATGATGACCGGACTGAGCACGCTGGTACTTCTTTCCATGCTAGAGAAGAATTAGAAAGAGATGAGTATCTACTTCATTTGGAAGACGAAAATCAAGCACTCAGAATGTATAAACAACAAAAAGAGGCTGAATCATCTCATCCTGTGTTTAGTACGATTTCACTGCCAAAACAAAATGTGTGTTCTTTTAAAACCTTTATGAGCAGTAACCCGTCTGTGTATTCTGGTAGTACAAATCCTTCCGTAACTCTAGATTGGTTGAGGGATATTGAAAAGAAATTTGAAGTTTGTCAATGTGAGGAAAAATTAAAGGTTCCTTATGCAACTTAACTTTTAAAAGGACCAGCTACGAATTGGTGGGATTCGATTACTTCTGTGTTATCTCCTTTCCAGAAAGCATCTATCCGATGGCCTGATTTTCATAATGAAGTTTGTAAGCAGTATTGTTCAAACTTTGATATAGCTCGGATTCGAAAGGAGTTTATGGATTTGCAATTAACTGATAAAATGTCAATGGATGATTTGATTAATTAGTTTTCAGAGAAATTTAGGTTTGTTCAGCAGTGGGATCTTGATGAGAGAACCAGAATCGAGCAGTTTGTTGGTACTTTACCTCATCATTATCGAACTTCAGTGAGGTTGGCGGGCTCTCTTTCCCAAGCTTTTATGTTAGCTCGGTCAGTTGACAGTGATTTGAGACCTCAAGAGGCACTAAGTAAAGAAATGGTTTCTCATAAATCTAGGAGTGAATCTTCTCGTAAAAGTAAGCAGCGGTGGCAAGGAAATCAACTGGGTAAGAAATAAGAGAGTCGTGGTGGTACTTCTGATCGTCCCAATTGGTGTATTAAATGTAGAGCTAGACATTTTGGGCCGTGTACTTTGCAAACCACTAGATGTGTGAAATGTGGTGTGATTGGTCATGAAGCCAAGGATTGTGTTTTTCCTACCTATGTGTGTTGGAATTGTCATAAGGAAGGTCATCGTGCAAATAAGTGTTCTGAGGCTAAGAGACAGGGTTCTGGGTCGGTTGTTAGTTCGTCATCTTCCGGTCAGAAGCGGAAGAATCCGCCATCAGCAGTTAGTAGGGCTTTTCAAATGACAGTGGATGAAGCTGTTCACACAGATGATATTATCACAGGTACTTTTCTTGTAAACTCTGTATCAGCCCGTGTTTTGTTTGATTCTGGTGCAAATTGTTCTTTTGTATCTATGTGTTTTTGTGATAAATTGAAAATGATGCCTACTTTGATTACAAACCCTGTGGAAGTAGAAATAGCTAGTGGCAAATCAGTTCCTGTTACCACTTCGGTAATTGGAGCTAGTATTATGATAGATGGTCAGATTTTTCCAATTTCATTTCTGTTGATGCCGATTGCTAGTTTTGATGTGATTATTGGCATGGATTGGTTAAGTCAGTGTAAAGCAAGTATAGATTGCCACAATAAGCTGATTAGAATCCCAATTTCTAATGAGTCATATGTTGTGGCTCGAGGATAAAGGGATAGTGGGGGTATACCTTTGATTAGCATGATGAAAGCTAGGAAGTCATTGTCCAAAGGTCGTGAGTCGTACCTAGCTTATGTGATTGATACTAAAGTTGGGAAGAAATCTCTTTCTGATGTCCCGGTTGTTTCTGAATATCCGGAAGTGTTCCCTGATGAATTACCTAGATTACCACCGGTTAGGGAAGTAGAATATCAGATTGATCTTGTTCCTGGTTCGTCACCTGTAGACAAAGCTCCCTATAGATTAGCTCCGTCTGAGATACGTGAAATGATGAATCAGATACAGGAGTTGTTGGATAAAGGGTTCATTAGACCTAGTTCTTCTCCTTGTGTTTGTTTGTGAAAAAGAAGGATGGGTCTTTTCGAATGTGCATTGATTATAGGGAATTGAATAAACGAACGGTAAAGAATAAGTATCCTCTGCCCAGAATAGATGATTTGTTTGATCAGTTGCGGGGATCTTCGTTTTATTGTAAAATTGATTTAAGGTCAGGTTATCATCAAGTTCGTGTTCGTGAACAGGATATTCCTAAAACTGCTTTTCGAACCAGGTATGGTCATTTTGAATTCCTGGTTATGCCTTTTGGTTTGACTAATGCTCCAGCAGTTTTTATGGATTTGATGAACCGTGTATGTCGACCTTTTCTTGATAAATTTGTGATTGTATTTATCGATGATATTCTTGTATATTCTAAATCCGAATCAGAACATGAAATGCATTTGAGGTTAGTGTTCTTGAAGAGCGAACATTTATATGCAAAGTTTTCTAAATGTGAATTCTGGATTCGGGAAGTGCAATTTTTGGGTCATATTATTTGTAATAATGGTGTTAAAGTTGATCCTTCGAAAATTGAAGCTATAATGAATTGGAAAGCTCCAAAGTCTGCTTCAGAAATAAAAAGTTTTCTTGGTTTGGCGGGTTATTACCGGAAGTTCATAAAGGACTTTTCTAAAATTGCCGGTTCATTGACTAAATTGACCCGTAAGGATGAAAAATTTGTGTGGACTGAACAACAAGAAACAGCTTTTCAGACTTTGAAACAGTTGTTATGTCAGGCTCCTGTGTTAGCATTGCCAGATGGGTCCGATGATTTTGTTGTTTACTGTGATGCATCGATTGCTGGTTTGGGTTGTGTTTTGATGCAGCGAGACCGTGTTATTGCTAATGCTTCTCGTCAGCTCAAACCTCATGAAAGAAATTATCCTACCCATGATTTAGTGCTTGCAGCTGTTGTATTTGCTTTGAAAATCTGGAGGCATTACTTGTATGGTACTAAGTGTGTTATTTGTACAGATCACAAGAGTCTTCAGTATATGTTTTCACAGAAAGAGTTGAATATGCGTCAGAGGCGATGGTTAGAGTTAATCAAAGATTATGATTATGAAATTAAATACCATCCAGGAAAAGCCAATGTGGTTGCTGATGCTTTAAGTCGCAAGGTAACTTCTGATCGAGTTTATTGTATGCGTTTAGAAGTTTCTTCTGATATGGTGGGTCAGATAAAAGCTGTACAGTTGGAGGCTTTGTTAGATCATAATTTGAAATATGAAATTATGTTGAATCGAAAGGAATTGTTAATAGATGATTCGAGAGGATTAAAAACTTTCAGTCTCGTGTTTGGATTCCTTTGTTTGGTGGTCTTCGGGATGTTATTCTGAATGAAGCCCATAAGTCCAGATTGTCTGTACATCCTGGAAGTACGAAAATGTATAATGACTTGAAACCTTTGTATTGGTGGCCTACAATGAAAATGGATGTAGCAAGGTTTGTTAGTTCTTGTCATATTTGTTCTCAAGTTAAAGCTGAACACCAGAAGCCGTATGGGTCATTGAAACAACTTGAGATTCCAGAATGGAAGTGAGAACATTTGACTATGGATTTTGTTACCAAATTGCCTCGAACTGCCCGAGGAAATGATATGGTTTGGGTCATTGTGGATCGATTGACTAAAAGTGCACATTTTCTAGCTACTAGTGAGACTGCATCTTTGAGTAAGCTGGCACAGTTATATGTGAATGAGATTTTCTCGCGGCATGGTATTCCATTATTCATTGTATCTGATAGAGATTCGAGGTTTGTATCTCATTTTTGGCAAAGCTTACAGCATGAGTTGGGTACCAGAGTTAATCTCAGTACTGCTTATCATCCTCAGACTGATGGTCAGTCAGAACGTACAATTTAGACATTGGAGGATATGTTGAGAGCTTGTGTTTTGGAATATGGTGGTTCTTGGGATTCCCATTTGCCATTAGTTAAGTTCGCTTATAATAACTCTTATCATTCGAGTATTGGTATGTCACCATATGAAATGCTTTATGGTCGCCGGTGTAGAACTCCGACTTGTTAGTTAGAAGCTGGGGAGAAACAGTTTGTAGGTCCAGACCTTGTTCAGATGACAGCTGATAAAGTGGCAGTTGCTCGTGAAAAGTTGAAAGCTGCACGTGACAGGTAGAAACAATATGCTGATCCTAAACGTCGACCTGTTACTTTTGTTGAAGGTGAACTTGTTTACCTGAAAGTCTCGCCTTGGAAGGGGGTAATTCGGTTTGGGAAACGTGGCAAGTTGGCTCCTCGATATATTGGACCGTTTAGAATTCGTCAGATTGTTAATGATCAGTCAGTTACACTTTATCTTCCTCCAGAACTTGTTGGTATTCATGATACGTTTAACATTTGTTATTTGAGGAAATGTAACGTTGAAGACCAGTCTCAGATACTTCCTTTGCAAGATTTGAAGGTTGATAGAAGTCAGAAGTTAGCTGAAGAACCAGTTGAACTTCTTGACAGAAAAGTTATCAAACTGCGTAAGAAACAGATACCTATGGTGTTGGTGAAATGGAAACATAGTTTAGGTTCAAACCTAACTTGGGAGACCGAGGATAGTATGAGATCCAGATATCCTGGATTATTTGACCGTGATGAGATTTCGGGGACGAAATCTTCTTAAGGGGGAGAGATTTGTAACATCCTCCGTACCGGTCTGGTAATTTCTAATTTAAATTGTTTATTTAATTGTGTTAGAAATTATTTGATATTAATTGTTAAATTGAGAAACATAGATTAATAAGTCTTAGGACTTATTGTGAATAGTAAATTGTTATTTGTTTTAATTTACTATAGTTGTCGGTACAATAAAACAAGTTTCTCGCAAATTATTTTTAGGTTCCAGACAATAGGATTAGAAGGGGATTGTTTTAAGTGGATACGGGTTTGGTTTGTGATTGAGCCGACTTATTTAAACTTTCTCAAATAGGAAAGTTTCTTACTTTCCATTTCTTGCAAACCTAGAACTAAAACCTTAAAACCCTAAAAACTAGAAACCTTGAAATCAAGTTTGAGTTGTGATCTTGGAACTCAATTTCAGAATCATCATCATCATCTCTGCATATTTGAAATTGTAAGTTTGTTACTAGTTATAGTTTGATTATGGTTATAAATTGGTTGAAGTGAATTGTTAAATTGAAGCTTAAAAGTCACTATGTGATGTTAAAAGTTGTTATATAGTGATATAAGTTAATGTTATCACTAGTTGATGTATCAAACTGATTACAAAACTGAGTTTTGTGATTTTTAGATTAGTTTTCGGGTCTGGGTTTTGGTTCAGGTGTAAGTCGCTGGAAGAAGGGTAGAACCCGGCGGGTCATGCCCCAACCCGGCGGGTAGTTTGACAAACCGGGAACCCGGTTGGTAAACGGGTCACCCGGCGGCTTATAGGGACTTTAAAACGCATTTTGATTCTGTTACCACCAAATGTTAATTTACCCGACGGTTTAGGGTTTGACCCGGCTGGTAAGTCCAGTACCCGACGGGTACTTAGACAACCCGGCGGGTGATAACTCGTTTTTGGGACTTTTTATTTTAAGCCTAATACCAATTAAATATTGACAATTCTAGGTTGATAGGCTTAATTACGAATGTTGAGTATGATTAGGAACTTAATATGGTTATGTGAACAATATCTAGTTCGTTGAATTATGTTGGATATAAGTTAAGTATTGATGATTCTGATTGCTAACTTATATTGATTATTGTTCTCAGATCCTCCAAAAGATAAGTGACACTTGGATTCTGAGTTGTGAAGACAACGGTATCGGTGAGTGGATTTGAAACTCACAGTTTGGTTTGGTTGTGTCAGTTTGATTTCAATCTGTGACAACCGTCAATTTAGGACTATAATTTAGTGCCTAATAAAGTTTTAATACATGTAATTAGTTCTGTGTTAGGCTAATTAATGTATCAATTATTATATATATATTGTTGAATATATATCTACAATTATGCGGTTTGTTTAAATCGTACGAATCTCAAATCGAATGAATTTCGATACAATAAATACGGACGTTGGTGACCAACTTTTATTAAATAACGATTTTATGTCAAAAGTATTATTATTATAATACTTCGTATTCATTCGTACCGTACAATCAGAAAGTTACACAATTTAAAATGTAAAACGCGCAAACAAATTAACTTACCTTTTTATAATTCAAATATAATGTGATTAGTAAAATATCTAAATAAAATATGGCGTAATAAATTGTATTTTAAAATGTTCCAATCAATATTTAAAATAATTATTTAACATTTAAACGACGGAGCAAACGAACACCGCACGGAGCGGGAACGCGGGGCGAAAATGGGGATTTAACCCCCACTTCCACCCACTTTCTTTCATTTCTCTTTTTCTCTACCTCTCTCCTCTCTTATTTCTCTCAACTAAACCAACACCAAAATCAACGAAAAACGCAAAATAAACCTACTAAACGACCTCGGATCTTCAAGCCCCTTTTGAATAAACGACCACCACGCGACGATCTACACTCCTACCTTTCCGGAATTTCATTTCGGCGATTTGTAAGTTTCCGACACGACTCCGAAAACTCTCGTTTTTAAGTTTTATAACTTGCTAGTTGTTTGTATAACCTTGTAATGTCCTAAGATGGGTTGGGTAAAAATATTAGGCCGATCGATGGCCGGAAAATGCGTTTTTGAAGCTTAAATTCCGATCAGACCCCGTACGTCGCATTTGGCCTGGAGCAAATGCGACGCAGCGACCTACGTCGCACTATATCCCCAACGTCGCATATAGCGACGCAACTTACTACGTCGCATTGACTTGCGAACGTCGCACATAGCGACGCAGACCTTAACGTCGCAAACCGAACCTACGTCGCATTAGCGACGTAGCACCCTACGTCGCTATTGATTTAGCACTGTCGACTTTAGCGACGCAACCCTCTTCGTCGCAAAACCCTACGTCGCAGCCTACGTCGCAGGCTACGTCGCACAAACCAGAACCAAAAAAAAAAAAACTCAGATTTTTACTAAGTGTCGAGGCTCGAAATTTTATCACTTGATTTCACTCAAATTCAAGTCCGGATGCGTTTTTCCTTAAAGCAATATAGTAGAAATAAAAATTTTCCAAGCTGACCTGGCAGCTCGACCCCAGCCAGGGGCTCTGCCCCTTGGACCCCGCCAGGGGCTGCCGCCCCTTGAACCCCGCTAACCAGGGGCGCTGCCCCCGGACCCCCGTACTTAGATTCCGTAAGCACATTTTTACACCAAATGTCAAACTTGTACAACTTCAAAACGCTTACGCGATACAACTTTTCAATCATAATTGGAATTTACTTTTCAAGTATAACACTTCTAAATCAATGAGATAACATCAAGACTATTGTTGCAAGTAATCACCAACGGGCCGTACACGTTTTCAAAACATACTTCAAAGATCAAACAAGTCGTTGTAACTTGTATCAAGTCAATCAAACAAGTCGTAGTAACTTGTAACAATACAATCAACCAAATCGGGGTAATTTGGACATCAAGTTAAACAAACAATTTAAATGGTAGTCTTTCGAGATACCGGCACAATTAATAACACTTCAAGTGTCGTGGACACATTCAGGTTTCAAGCCTTTGGACTTCAATTCACCGCTAATAACTTCAAGTTTATTAAATTAAACACTTCAAGACTCAGGTGAGTTTCATAGCCCCATCTTCACTGCTTTACAACTAGGGGTGTGATATTACTACTCGATTTTGTTTTACAAGTAGAACGCAAGTGCCAAACTTCAAATACTACATGAGTTTCAAGCTAATCAATTTAAAGTCCTCCATAAGCATAGTCTCTAGTATTTTATAGCGTGAATGTTAGTATATGATATCATATGGGATTGACAATCCTCATCCGGGTTAGCACGCACTAACCGGTCAAACGGATGTATTAGCATTTGGGAAGACGAGTGTTGATTAGGCACTCGTAGGAGGCATTTCAAGTTAGGTTTCCTTAATTGGGCCTGACAAATCAAGTTAAGCTCAGACTATGTGCTCATGGACAGTATAACTTTTATTTTGCTTAATTGCATTTTAAATTCAATATAAATCTTGCGGTTCTTACAACTACACATTGACATACAAACCTGTGAGCTCACCAGCGTTTTCGCTGACCCATTTTAGTATTTATCACAGGTACCCCGCAGTAGGTTGGCTACACAAGCAGGAACTATTAGCTCGAGTCAGCATACATACAACTAGAGATTTGATTGCATTATTATATTTTGTAACAGTAATTATGCTTTGTAATCTCTCAATTTCAGGAATCGAGCTAATGTAACTATATTTTGATGTAAACATTTACTTTATCTATACAAGTTTAAAACGACGCATATAGTGGTCGTTCATTATATCTTATGTGCTTTGTATATTGATTAGTGACACCCAAATCAAGCTTCCGCAAATCATTAAATTTGGGGGTGTCACACAATCAGTAATTATAGGATTACTATTGATAGAATGTTAAATTTGAAATGATATGCCATTGGATTGGTGGATTGATTAGCCTGTGTGCTGGAATGTATAATCCGGAGGTCAACTAGATTGTTGGTTGGACTTGATTGCTATTGTTGGTCAACACAGGGTTGCGTACATGTGTTGATGAAGATTAGCAATAAGTTAGCGGTTAATCACTATTTTGGCCTACAGTTGATTTAAGTGTTCTGATGGGGTCACCCGGCACAGGGTCCTTAGGAACCACCGTTCCTCTTGACGATATTTGTTACATTATTGATTGTGAACAAATTGTTAGCTAAATTGAATTGTAGTTGATTATTTATTCACTTAGCTTTGTGCTAATCCCTCAATTTACTTCCTGCAGGTTATGTTTATTATGTGGGTAGTCAGGAAGGGATGTTTTGATGCTGGGAATGTTTGAAACTTGCAACTCTGATCAAGTTCGTTATAAACAATGTTTTGTAATATATAATGCCCCGGTTTGTAGATAAATTAACTGTGTTGGGATTCGTAGTTAAACAGGTTGTATAAATGTTTGTGAAAATTTCAAGCAACATTTTAATGAAATATGTATTGTAAGTATACGCTTCCGTGGTAAATAATACAATATTGTTGTATTAAAGGAGGGGTGTTATAGGTACCCGCAAGCCTCATAGTTGTCCGATAAGTATGGGGTAACATTCCAACAAAATGATCAATCTTTGTACATTCATCCGGTACCCACTGATGTACAAATCTCAACTTTTCAGAAAATTAAGAATTAAGGTCATCCATCGTCATAATATCCGTCAAATGCAAGTCCAGAAACTCACGTCGAATACGGGTCATGTCAAATCCAGTACAGTATTTCTTGCAAACCTCGTTATCAGACCATCTTATAGAAACTATTTGTTGTGGTGTCAGATTTGAGGTAATTGAATCTGTAACACCCCAAGTTTAAGGTTTTAAAATCGTACGCGGATATATTTTTATTATGAAATAGTATTATGTAGATAACGAGATATAGTGAAAAACGTAAACGATTTTACCAGTTCCAGACTGTAAAGTTTAAAAAGGTATTAAAATAGATAGATAAATACGTACAGTGTTATCTATATCCTTTATTAGTCTAAAATGTTCCAGATATAAGAATAAAACCACAGGAACGATTCATGCTTCAATTCTTCTTCTGTAATTCTTGATTCAAGGTTTCTAAGGTTCAATTCATGATCTTCTTCATGATCTTCAACCTCTATGTAAGTGATTTTCTCCATTTTTAACCTAGTTTTAGGGTTTTCATGGAGTTTTAAGAAATTGAGGGTTTTAATCCGAATTTAGGGTTTTAAACTGATGGAATTGATGATAATTAGTTGTAATAAGCTTGTTAGTGATTATATAACATATTGAAAGTGATTTCTCTATGATTTAATCAAGGGTTTGAATTTTCATGGGGTTTTTAAGGGTTGATGATTTTAATCCGAAAATTTGGGTTTGAATATGATTAAACTAGTGTTAGTTAGTGTTTTGATTATGATTATAAACTATGTATCATCATGTATATGATTAAATTGAAGTATGTAGTATATGATCAAAGTGGGGTTTTGATGAAAATCCATGAACTAGTGATTTATGATATGAAATTGATTTAATTAGTGTTTGTTAGTGTTTTTATGATTGTTAGTGATGATATAACATGATAGAAAGTAATGAAATTATGATTTAGTGTTTATGAGAATTCTAGTGTTTATGTTAGATTATTATGAAATTTTAAAAATAAGCTTAATAGTGTAATTAGAAGTGTTAATAGAGTATAAATATGATTAATAGTTAGCTTAATGATGATTAGTGTCTAAAAGTGTTGTATGTATCATATATAAATTATGTAGGTGATAAAGACGTGGAGTGTTTTCAATGGTGAAATCGACTAATAGAGTATGGTGAGTGATGCGGGGGTTAAACAGGTGATTTGGTTGTGTAGTACCGTATAGCTCGCGGGCTAGAGGTTTGCACAATCAAGGAAAAGTTATTTGTTTATGTGTGTTTACTTAGTTTGTTGTATTAAATTATCTGTTATAATTAATTGTTATGTGAATACATGTTATTTGGAAAAGTCAGTAGTGATTACTCATTAGCGAGTAATGAGTATGTCACTAGCTTGAAGGTAAAGGAAAAGTTATTTGTTAATAGTGTACGATTCGATTGTGTTGGATTCGGATTGCTGTTGAGCAAGAGACTACACAATTGGGTGGAAGGTTACTTGTTAATATATGTGGATTAAATAGTGATTATGTGATGAATAGTGTATGATTCGATTGTGTTGGATTCGGATTGCTGTTGAGCAAGAGACTACACAATCGGGTGGAAGTTGTTTATTATATGATTGATTTCTTATATGTGTATTTAAGATTTTGTTAGAAGTTGTGATTGTTGTTGATTAGTGTTGTGATTATGGTTAATGAAATGATAAAAAATGATTACGTGTACAGATACTGTGGTGATTAAAGAGCTAACTGCGGTTAGCATAGTGTTCAGGGTTCAGTGTACAGTGTTTAGAGAAATAGAGTTCGGTGATTTTATGTTTAAGTAGTTATGTGTTGATATGTGTTATAAGTGTTATGTGGAATTGCTTGCTTAATTGCCTGTGTACTCACTAAGCAGTTGTGCTTACCCGTTTCAGTGTTTATGTTGTAGGTTGATGTTTTGCTAGCGACACGTGGATAGAAAGTTTATGCGAAGTTAGTGACGTGGATATGGAGCATGCTTATGGTTAGAATATGCTTCATTCTTTTGAATTGTTGTTTTGATGATCAATTGTGTAAATCGCCCAATTATGGTTTTAAAGAGTAAAGTGAATAACGATTGATGTAGTTATGTTTTTAAAAAAAAGTCAAAACATGTTATGGGTTGTGATTGGCTAGTCAATGGGTCAAAATAGTCTTTGTGGGTCAGTGGGTCAAAAAGGGGCAATATGGGTCATTAACTGCACTTACGGTCTAAACCGGGTTAGAGGAGGGTTAAGGGTGTGGTGAAGCATCTTGCAACTTTGTTTTAATGTATATGACGAGTGGTTAAAAGTCCAATGTCTCAGCCTTCATGATTTGAGACTTGGTATGCTCCCAAAATGGTCGTTTTTGGGTCAAAAAGAGTCATACGCCAAAATCCCGTGTCATTGTGAAATTTGAAAAAGTGCAAAAAGGGAAGTCTTCGTTTTGGTCATATGAAGGTGCACGCAAAATTTCAGGTCAAACGGATGCACGAGTAAAAAGTTATGCGCGTTTGAAGTTGGTTAAAAAGTTGACTTTTGCTGACTTCTGGATTTACACTAAGGAACGCGATCCTGACAACTTGAGCCGGATCGCGTTTGCAAGGCAAAAATGGTAACCGAAAGTTTATAACTAAGGGACGCGATCCCGCCCACTTTCCCGGATCGCGTTTGACAGTGAAAAATGACATTTTAGGTCTTAAAAAGCTTATTTTAACTAGGAATAACTATTAAGGTTATACTATACATATGAGGTAGTCATGGGACATAATTAAGAGTGTAAAAAAAAAATGGTTCTGTTTTCGGGGCGTTTCAGAATCCCACCAACCCATTGCCGGACCCTTGAGGAGTTGTACCGCATAAGGAACTTTAACCTCATCTTCGCATCGACAAACCTCGAATTTTCTCTCAACATCTCTCAACCAATCTAATGTAACGGAAGGGTTTGTACTACCATAATAATCAGATGGTCCACTAGATTTGAATGTCTTGAAAGAACAAAGCTTATGTTGATACGGTGGTGGAAATACCGGAATTTGGTAACCAGAAGGCCCAGAAGATAATGGAGCCGATGTTTGATAAGTACCAAAATGCTACTGCTGCCGATCAAATGGTAAGGATGTAAAAATCTGAGATGTCACTATAGTTGATGGTATAGTGGTGGTAAAGTCTGATGAATCTGCTGAGATACCCGAGCTTGCTGACTTTGTAAAAACTGTTGTTCAATAGCCTTAAGCCTAACCACTTCTCCTTCCAAATGCAACATGTAATCCTCTTGATTTAAATCCTCTGCTGTGAAGGAAGTACCGGTTTGTCCCTGACTAACATTCTGAATTTCAGGAGGAATGACATTCGTCCTAGAGTCATCATTGGAGGTATCGGTCGGATTCTCATTATCTGCCATTTCCTGCACCATATCACATCTCACAACTCGTTAATTGTTAGTACCTACATACTAACCAATTCTCCTATCATAGCTAAATCCCACACTCTGGAATATTTGACAAACACAATAGATTTGGGATTGAACACTTAACCCATGTTCAATTCACTCAAACCTTTGCTCTGATACCAATTTATAACACACCCCAAAATACCAAGGCTATTTTTTTTTTAAAGTATATCGGAAGCGCCAATTAAATAATCACACTTAGATTGCATATATTAAAATCAAAAGTGCAATCTAACACAAACGATTATAACTTCTAGTTTAGTACCAACTCTACAAACCATAAGCCTTAGTGTTATTTAAATCTAACATGACAATAAACGGTTAACATGATTGTCCAAAACAGAGTAAGCGGTATCAAACATTCCATTCCCATCCTCTTGCCAACCCACATACCAAAATGTTAACCAGCAAGAGATAAGGAGGAGGGATTAGCACGAAGCTAAGTGAATAGATCAATAACTATCAACCTAACCTAGCATAACAATTGTCTACAATTAAGCAGTCAGACAACTAACTTCAAAGAGGATCGGTGGTTCTCAGGGCACCCTAATGCCGCGGAGGCCCCCGAGCAACACTTACAATCACTGAAGGCCAAATCAGTGATCTAACCGATAGTTTGGTACTATTACTACTTCCAACATTATTCCAATGAGCAACACATGTACAAAGTACTAATGTTATCCAAGTAATAGTACCCAAACTAGGGCTGTTCAAAGTCGGATATCCGAAAATTCGGATATCCGAATTTCGGATATCCGAAATTTCGGATACCGAATTTCACTATCCGAAATCCGAATCCGAAATTTCGGATATCCGAAATTCGGATATCCGAATTTTCGGGTATCCGAACTCGGATATCCGATTATCCGAAAAGAAAACATCAATCCAATTACCCAGTTTTACAAAAAAATAAATTAATAATAAAACTCCGTAAATCAGTAATTAAATCGTGATCCAGTAAGAAAACTTCAGAAATCGGAATGAAAGCTTGTGAAATCGGTTGGCGGTCGAATTCCTTCGGTCGTTGCCGGTGGTCACTTTCCGATGGTCAATTTCTGGTGGTCAATTTCCGACAGCTACTTTCAACCAGTTGCTTGTCCTAAATCAACTTAATCGTTTGGCACTAGTGATATCTTTTATATTTACTCCACCATTAAAACTTTCTTGAAGAATATGAGAGTCGGTGGTGTTGAAGGTAGATATGAGAGAGTAAAATATTATGGCTGGAAATATGTAAAGAAATTAGGTGATGATTTGACTAGAAAGAAGAGAGGTTGGGAAGAGAAAAAGTAGGTTTCCTTTAAAATGCTTTATGACCAATTTGTCGATGTTTTGTTTTTATTCGGAGTATTATTTATTGTATATATTAAAGCTAATAACATTCCAAAAAAACAAACTTTCGGATAGTTCGGATATCCGAACTATCCGAATTTTATGTAATTTGGTATCCGAATCCGAATCCGAAAAATCGGATATCCGAAATTCGGGTATCCGAATTTTCGGATATCCGAATTTTCGGATAATTTCGGATCGGATTTTTGAATTTTCGGATAACGGATTCGGATACGGATATTTTTGAACACCCCTAACCCAAACCCAATCGCAATTGACCTCTGAAAGAAATCACATAACCATAATCATCATGGCAATATGTACAACTAAACAATGCATAAGTAAAACCAAGTTTACCCGTTGTAACCAGATTGTTACAACTAACTTAGACTGAGAGTCAATGATCCACTCACCCTTTCGATCACAGTCTCCACTCAGAGATCTAATCTTACTGAGTCTTCGGTTTATCTGAGAACACAATTAAATAATAAGTTAGAAACTCGTTTATAATAATGTCACTCATCTCAAAACATTTCACTTTATATATATATATATATATATATATATATATATATATATATATTCACATACATTATAAGTGCAATATAAAAACATACTGATTTTGAACCCTATTTTTGACCCACAGCCGATCGGCTATGAGGTCCCAGCCGTTCGGCTAAGGAGCTCACACCCGATCGGCTCATGCCCTAGCCGATCGGCTACCATGTCTAACTCGAGGCCTAAGATCCAGACACGAGCCACTGTAAGGGTTTTGAACTAATATAGCCGTTCGGCTTAATCTAGCCGTTCGGTTTAAACAGCATAGCCGATCAGCTATGCCCTCTCAGCCGATCGGCTGAGAGGTTCAGACCGGAAAACCCATTTTCCTCCTTCAACATTCTGCACTAACTTAAAACCCCAAAACATGACATACAGATAGGAAACACGAATTCACTCTGTAATCAACCTCAAGTATCCTCTATAAACATGTTATAACAATAAACAACAACATCTAACACCAAATTCTACACATGCATCATAGATTCAACCTATTTTGTAACACCCCCAAATTTAATGATTTGCGGAAGCTTGATTTGGGTGTTACTAATCAATAACAAAGCACAAAGATATATAGCAAACGACTCTGTATGCGTCGTTTTAACAAAATATATTGATAATTGAAATGTTTACAACATTTAAAGCTTTACATAGCTCGAGTTTAAATAAAATGAGATTTCAGTACATAAGTACTTGTACAAAATATACTAATGCAAGAAAATCTCAATCTTCTGTATGCTGACTCGAGCTAAATCCTGAAGCAGAAACATCCTACTGCTTGGTACCTGCGATATATGCTAAAAGGTCAGCTATAAAGCTGGTGAGCTCACAGGTTTGAAATCAAGTAATATTGTATGAACCGCAAGATTTAAATAATGAATTGCATCCAGCAATTAAATAATTGTCATCGTGTATACAGCCATGAGCACATAGTTGAGCTTAACTCGAGGGCCGGGTCCCCTATAGAGAATTCCGGGCGAGGTGCCTCCACGAATGCCTAATCCACATTCGTCTTCCCAAATATTAGTACGTCCGTTTACCCGGTTAGTGCTTGCTAACCCGGACGAGGTGGGTCAATCCTATATGGTACCATATACTAATATTCACGCTACAACGTATTAACAACTATGCTGACGGAGGACTTTAAATTGATTAGTTTCGAAAAACTCATGTAGTATATGAAAAGTTGGTACTTGCGTTCACATGTTAAAAGTTGAGCAATATATCACACCCCTGAGTAAGACAGTAAAAGAGGGGCTATGAGACTCACCTGAGTCTTATGAGTTTAACTTAATAAACTTGAGTTGATTAGCCGAGTATGAAGTCCAAAGACTTGTAACCTGAGGGTGTCCACGACACGCGATGGTTATAATATGCGAAGGTATCTAATAAGACTACCTTGTAGTTGTTCGTCCAACTATAATGTCCAAGTGCCATTTGGTTGATTGATTCGAATGTTTGAAAACATGTACGGCCCGTTGGTGACGGATTTGTAATAATAATCTCAACTATTATTATTTTGATTTCGTGGCGTTTTACTTGAAAAAAAAATGTGTTTTGATTGTGTTTTAGAAGCCGTTACGGAATCTAAGTACGGGGGTCCGGGGGCAGCGCCCCTGGTAGCGGGGTCCAAGGGGCGGCAGCCCCTGGCGGGGTCCAAGGGGCAGAGCCCCTGGCTGGGGTCGAGCTGCCAGGTCAGCTTGGAAAATTTTTATTTCTACTATATTGCTTTGACGAAAAACGCATCTGGGATCTGAATTTGGGTAAATCGAGTGATAAAATTTCGAGTCTCGACACTTAGTAAAAATCTATGTTTTTGAGGTTCTGATTTGTGCGACGTTGGGTGCGACGTCGCAGGTAGGGTTGCGACGTTGAGCATGACGTCGCTAAAGATACGTTTCGCAATTTAATGCGACGTAGGGTGCTGCGTCGCTAATGCGACGTTGGCAAGTCAATGCGACGTAATAGGCTGCGTCGCTATATGCGACGTCGAGGATTCGTGCGACGTTGTGACTGACGTCGCACTATGCGACGTTACGAGGAGTTTTGCGACGTTGAAGCTGACGTCGCATAAATTCTGGGCCAACTGCGACGTAGCGGTCTGTTGGCCGGAAAATGTGTCGAAAACGAGTTTTTCGGTTCCCGTTTGGTCCAAAACTTTTACCCAACCCATATATGGACATTTTAAGTGTATACAAACAACCACAAGTCGAAAATAATGGAAATCGAAGAGTTTCGAGAATTGTCGGAAACTTACAAAGTGTCGGATGAGAAATCCGAAAAGATAGCGTTGTAGATCGGGAAGTGGTGAACGTTTTTCTCCAAAGTGATGATGAGATTCAAGGTCGTTTAGTACGTTTATTTTGCGATTTTGTGAGGTTTTTGGTGATGAAACTTGAGAGAAAAGAGAAGAGAGGAGAGAGAGGGAAAAAGAGAAATGAGAAAGAATGGTGGGGAATGGGAGGTTATCCTCCCATTTTTCGCCCCGCGTTCCCGCTCCGTGCGGTGTTCGTTTACTCCGTCGTTTAAACGTTAAATAATTATTTAACATATTAATTGGTACATTTTAAAATACAAATTATTACGAGATATTTTATTTAAATATTTTACTAATCACTTTATATTTGAATTATAAAAAGGTAAGTTAATTTGTTTGCGCGTTTTACATTTTAATTTGTGTAAGTTTTGTTTGTACGATACGAATGAATACGAAATATTATCATAATAATATTTTTGACATAAGAGCGTTATTTAATAAAATTGGTCACCAACGTCCGTATTAAATTGAATCGAAATACATTCGATTTAAATTGCGTACGATTTAATCAAATCGTATTTTCGTATATATTCAACAATATATATATAATTCGATACATTAATTAGCCTAACACAGAACTAATTACATGTATTAACGTATGATTAGGCACTATTTACTAGTCCTAATTTGGCGGGTGTTACATTCTCCCCTTGTTAGAAGAATTTCGTCCCGAAATTTAGCTCGAGGTCGTGTTCGAGGTAGAATCAGTGAAGAGTTGAGGATATTTGAGTCTCATCTGGTCTTCCCGTTCCCAGGTGAATTCCGGACCACGCCGCGAATTCCATCTGACCTTGACGATGGGAATACGACTTTGTTTCAGTTGTTTGACCTCACGGTCCATAATTTCAGCGGGTTCCTCAACGAAGTGGAGTTTATCGTCAACACGAATTTCATCTAGTGGAATAATAAGTGTCTCATCAGACAGACACTTCTTCAGATTTGAAATGTGAAAAGTGGGGTGCACGCTGCTGAGTTCGGATGGCAGCTGCAATCGATAAGCTACGAGGCCAATCCGTTCGAGGATCTCAAAAGGCCCGATGTACCTGGGGTTCAACTTCCCGCGTTTACCAAAACGGATGACGCCCTTCCAAGGCTATACTTTTAAGAGTACTCGATCCCCAACTTGGAACTCGAGTGGTTTGCGTCTCACGTCAGCATAACTTTTCTAACGATCACGTGCGGCTTTGAGTCTGTTTTGGATTTCCACAATTTTCTCAGTGGTGGCGTGTATGAGTTCAGGACCAGTGAGTTGACTATCTCCCACTTCAGTCCAACAGATCGGTGATCGGCACTTACGACCGTACAGTGCCTCAAAAGGTGCAGCCTTAATGCTGGCGTGATAACTGTTATTGTACGAAAATTCACACAACGGTAGATGTCTTTCCCAGTTTGTACCGAAATCAACTACGCAGGCTCGTAGCATGTCTTCCAGTGTTTGAATGGTTCGTTCACTTTGGCCATCGGTTTGAGGATGATACGCGGTACTCATATCGAGACGGGTACCCAATGCTTTCTGAAGTGATTGCCAAAAGTGAGAGGTGAAACGGGCATCCCTGTCAGAGATGATCGAGATTGGAACACCGTGATGAGAAACGATTTCCTTGATGTAGATTTGTATAAGGCGTTCCATTTTATCGTTTTCTTTGATTGCCAGGAAATGAGCAGATTTGGTGAGACGATCGACGATCACCCAAATGGTATCGCAACCGCTCGACGACTTGGGTAGTTTGGTTATGAAATCCATGGCAATTTGATCCCATTTCCATTCAGGGATTTCAGGTTGTTGGAGTAGACCAGGAGGTTTTTGATGTTCGGTTTTGACTTTCGAGCAAGTAAGACACTTGCTGACATAAGTGGCGATTTCGGCTTTCATGTTTGGCCACCAATAAAATTCCTTGATGCCATGGTACATCTTATCGGATCCCGGATGGATAGAATATTTAGACTTGTGAGCCTCGTCCATCACCAAGTCTCGTAGGTTTCCGAAATTAGGCAACCAGATTCGGTTTGAGAAATACCTAATCCCGTTAGCTTTGATTTCAAATTGTTTGTCAATGCTCCGCAAGGCCTCACTTTTGATGTTTTCCTGTTTCAGGGCTTCGATCTGAGCGGTATGAATTCGAATGGTAAGATCGTTATGAATGGTCATACTGAGGGCTCGGACTCGAAGTGGTTTTGGCCGTTCCTTTCGACTGAGGGCATCGGCTACAACATTAGCCTTCCCTGGATGGTACTTGATCTCGCAATCGTAATCGGTAAGCAACTCGACCCATCGACGTTGCCTCATATTGAGATCCTTCTGATCGAAGATATGTTGGAGACTTTTATGATCGGTAAAGATTGTGCACTTAGTGCCGTAGAGATAATGTCTCCAGATTTTGAGAGCAAAAACGACAGCTCCAAGTTCGAGGTCATGAGTGGTGTAGTTCTTTTCGTGAATTTTCAGCTGTCGTGAGGCATAAGCAATGACTTTATCTCGTTGCATCAACACGCAACCAAGACCTTGGTGAGAAGCATTGCAGTATACCACGAAGTCATCGGTGCCTTCGGGTAAGGATAGGATCGGAGCACTGCAAAGCTTTTGTTTCAGAAGTTGAAATGTTGACTCTTGTTTCTCGGTCCAATCGAACCTTTTATCCTACTGAGTCAGTACCGTGAGTGGTTGAGCTATTTTAGAGAAATTTTCGATAAATCGTCGATAATACCCAGCAAGACCCAAGAATTGTCGCACTTCAGTTGCAGAGGTGGGTGCTTGCCAGTCTTTGATAGCCTCGATTTTTGATGGGTCAACGTGAATTCCTTGACTGTCGATCACGTGACCAAGGAATTGAACAGTTTGGATCCAGAACTCACACTTAGAGAATTTTGCATACAGCTCCTCGTGTCTAAGTAGTTCAAGGATGGTTCTGAGGTGTTGCGCATGTTCTTGCTCGTTGCGCGAGTAAATGAGTATGTCATCAATAAAGACGATGACAAACTTATCGAGGTAAGGTTTGCACACCCGATTCATGAGGTCCATGAATACAGCCGGTGCGTTGGTTAGACCAAAGGGCATCACTTGGAATTCGTAGTGCCCGTAACGAGTTCTGAAAGCAGTTTTTGGAATATCGGTGTCGCGAACTCGTAACTGATGATAGCCTGATCGCAGGTCGATTTTTGAGTAGAAGCTTGAACCCTGAAGTTGGTCGAATAGATCATCAATGCGAGGAAGTGGATAACGGTTCTTGACGGTCAATTTGTTCAACTCTCGGTAGTCGATGCACATTCGAAATGAACCGTCCTTCTTTTTAACAAATAAGACCGGAGCTCCCCAAGGCGAAGAACTCGGCCTAATGAATCCTCTATCCAGAAGTTCCTGTAACTGAGAGGACAACTCCTGAAGTTCGGATGGGGCTAAACGGTACGGTGCACGGGCCACCGGTGCGGCACCCGGCATGAGATCAATTGAGAACTCAACCTGTCTAGGCGGAGGTAAACCAGGTAGTTCTTCCGGAAAGACTTCGGGAAAGTCTCTAACAATTGGCACATCCTCAAGTCGCTTCTCCTCCGACTTTTTCTCTGTGATGTGTGCGAGTATTGCAGGGTAACCCTTTCTCAGAAATTTTCGGGTTTTTAAGCAAGAGATGATATTGAGTCCCGTCCCACCGGTCTCCCCCTGTATGATCAAGGTTCCACCGGCAGCGAGTGGAATGCGGACGATCTTATCGTAACAAACGATTTCAGCTCGGTGTTTGGACAACCAGTCCATTCCAATGATGACGTCGAAACTTCCGATTTCAACGGGTACAAGATCGATTGGGAAGGTTTCGTCAGCTAGGTTTAAAGTGCAATTAGGTATCACACTATCGGTTTCTATAAGTTCGCCATTTGCTAGTTCTACAGTGTACTTAACATCTAAGGCAACAGGATTGATGTCAAGTAGTGGGCAAAAGTCATCAGAGATAAAGCTTCTATCAGCACCAGTATCAAATAGAACAGAAGCATTTAAGTTGTTGAGGAGGAACATACCCGAGACCACATTCGGGTCTTGGCGGGCGTCCCCAGATTTGATGACGAAAGCTCTGCTTCGGGTGTTGTTGTTGTTGTTGCTGTTGTTGCGGTTGTTGTTGTTGTTCTTCAGTTTTGGGCACGAGTCTCTGAAATGCCCAGGTTTCCCACACTCAAAGCATACTTTGGGTGGTCTGGTGTTGTTGTTGGAATTGTTGTTGGCAGGAGAATTGCAATCTTTGGTGAGGTGGCCGTACCTCTTGCAGTTGTTGCAAAAGGGACCACAGGAACCTTCATGGTGGCGACTGCACTTGGAACAATAGGGTTTGTTCCCAGTGTAGCCCCGTGTGATGTCTGTGGTGGTGTTGTAGGCTTTGATGGTGTCGGGTTTCTTGTTTTGTTGGTTTGAGTGGTTGTTGTGGTAGTCAGACCACTTTCGTTTGTTGTTTTGGGAGGATGAAGTGGGTGGTTCAGAATCTTGGCTCATGGACATCAGATCTTGGGCCAATAGGATTGCACCGTCAATGGTGGTTTGGTTGGAAGAGGCAACATGCCCCCGAACAGGCTCAGGAAGGCCGAGGATGTACTTCCTGATTTTATCAGGTTCTGTGCTTACCATGGCTGGGCGGAGGGCAGCGAGTTGCTGGAATCTGGTGGTATAACCATCGATATCACCACCCTGAACCTTTAGGTTCCAGAACTCCTCGTCCAGCTTTTGGAGTTTGGCGATTGAGCAGTATTTGGCAGTGAGTTTTGCTTTCAAGTCCTCCCAAGAGAGTTGGTAGGCAGTGTCGGCACCCACTGATTGGGTATATGAATTCCACCAAGAGTGGGCATCATCTTCAAGAGAGCAGGTGGCGAAGTTTACTTTGTCGTTCTCCGCGCATTTGCTGACACGGAAAACAGTTTCCATTTTCTCGAACCATCTGATAAGTCCGATGGCTCCTTCAGAACCCTTGAAGCTGGAGGGTTTGCAGCTTTGAAAGTCCTTGTAAGAACAAGGTTTAGCAGTAGTGGTTTCAGCGGCATCGCTGTTTCTTGTGGAGTTTGGTGGTGTATTCCGAGCCAAGGCTTCTGTCACAGCCTGGGTTATGAGTGACGTAATCTGAGCATCGGTGTAAGGTCGTGTCTTTGGCGGCATGATTCTTCAATAAAAGAAATGAAGATACATGAGATTTCGTAGGAAAGTTGTATTTGTTATAGATGTACATGTATAAAAGCAGTAATACATGACATCAACATGGAAAAATGACAATTAATATGAGTTGAACAACAAGGAATATTTGATAGCTAATATGAGTTCAAAGGTTACATCCTACAGAGTTATTACAAAAGGCGTCGGGAATTGTTACATCCGACCGAATTTTAGAGTAGCGCGTAGATAGTTACTAGATTACAGGATAGATTAAAGACTACACTAGTCTTGACGTAGATTAATTTGTTCCATCATCGTGACAAGACGGTCCACAGTGTTTGCAAGCCTGCTAGCTTGACGGGCGTTGTCTTCTGCGAGTGCTAGTCGTTGTGTTAGTCCACGCGCATACTCTTCTGCTTCAAGTGAGCGCTGTTCACATTCTTCCATCCTTTGTTGCAGAAGGGCATTTTCCACCCTTATTTCTATTATTTGGTTGCGAAGGACATCCATGTTGTTGTTTGTGGTTTCAAGATCGTCGGAGACTTGTTCAATGCGTTCAAAGGATGTAAGCCTCCAGTTTTCGTTCGTTTCCTGCAGCACGACATCCATGGTGCGAAGTCGCTGCTCGTGTTGGTTTACCCTAGCGGCTAAAGCCGGTAAGGCGATGTGAGTGGGATACGAGCCAGCTGAAGTATCGCCTTGGAAGGGCGTCATCCGTTTTGGTAAGTTTCCGGATTTCTCATCCGTCTGGTGATCGAGTACTCTTAAAAGTATCGCCTTGGAAGGGCGTCATCCGTTTTGGTAAACGCGGGAAGTTGAACCCCAGGTACATCGGGCCTTTTGAGATCCTCGAACGGATTGGCCCCGTAGCTTATCGATTGCAGCTGCCATCCGAACTCAGCAGCGTGCACCCCACTTTTCACATTTCAAATCTGAAGAAGTGTCTGTCTGATGAGACACTTATTATTCCACTAGATGAAATTCGTGTTGACGATAAACTCCACTTCGTTGAGGAACCCGCTGAAATTATGGACCGTGAGGTCAAACAACTGAAACAAAGTCGTATTCCCATCGTCAAGGTCAGATGGAATTCGCGGCGTGGTCCGGAATTCACCTGGGAACGGGAAGACCAGATGAGACTCAAATATCCTCAACTCTTCACTGATTCTACCTCGAACACGACCTCGAGCTAAGTTTCGGGACGAAATTCTTCTAACAAGGGGAGAATGTAACACCCGCCAAATTAGGACTAGTAAATAGTGCCTAATCATACGTTAATACATGTAATTAGTTCTGTGTTAGGCTAATTAATGTATCGAATTATATATATATTGTTGAATATATACGAAAATACGATTTGATTAAATCGTACGCAATTTAAATCGAATGTATTTCGATTCAATTTAATACGGACGTTGGTGACCAATTTTATTAAATAACGCTCTTATGTCAAAAATATTATTATGATAATATTTCGTATTCATTCGTATCCTACAAACAAAACTTACACAAATTAAAATGTAAAACGCGCAAACAAATTAACTTACCTTTTTATAATTCAAATATAAAGTGATTAGTAAAATATTTAAATAAAATATCTCGTAATAATTTGTATTTTAAAATGTACCAATTAATATGTTAAATAATTATTTAACGTTTAAACGACGGAGTAAACGAACACCGCACGGAGCGGGAACGCGGGGCGAAAAATGGGAGGATAACCTCCCATTCCCCACCATTCTTTCTCATTTCTCTTTTTCCCTCTCTCTCCTCTCTTCTCTTTTCTCTCAAGTTTCATCACCAAAAACCTCACAAAATCGCAAAATAAACGTACTAAACGACCTTGAATCTCATCATCACTTTGGAGAAAAACGTTCACCACTTCCCGATCTACAACGCTATCTTTTCGGATTTCTCATCCGGCACTTTGTAAGTTTCTGACAATTCTCGAAACTCTTCGATTTCCATTATTTTCGACTTGTGGTTGTTTGTATACACTTAAAATGTCCATATATGGGTTGGGTAAAAGTTTTGGACCAAACGGGAACCGAAAAACTCGTTTTCGACACATTTTCCGGCCAACAGACCGCTACGTCGCAGTTGGCCCAGAATTTATGCGACGTCAGCTTCAACGTCGCAAAACTCCTCGTAACGTCGCATAGTGCGACGTCAGTCACAACGTCGCACGAATCCTCGACGTCGCATATAGCGACGCAGCCTATTACGTCGCATTGACTTGCCAACGTCGCATTAGCGACGCAGCACCCTACGTCGCATTAAATTGCGAAACGTATCTTTAGCGACGTCATGCTCAACGTCGCAACCCTACCTGCGACGTCGCACCCAACGTCGCACAAATCAGAACCTCAAAAACATAGATTTTTACTAAGTGTCGAGACTCGAAATTTTATCACTCGATTTACCCAAATTCAGATCCCAGATGCGTTTTTCGTCAAAGCAATATAGTAGAAATAAAAATTTTCCAAGCTGACCTGGCAGCTCGACCCCAGCCAGGGGCTCTGCCCCTTGGACCCCGCCAGGGGCTGCCGCCCCTTGGACCCCGCTACCAGGGGCGCTGCCCCCGGACCCCCGTACTTAGATTCCGTAACGGCTTCTAAAACACAATCAAAACACATTTTTTTTTCAAGTAAAACGCCACGAAATCAAAATAATAATAGTTGAGATTATTATTACAAATCCGTCACCAACGGGCCGTACATGTTTTCAAACATTCGAATCAATCAACCAAATGGCACTTGGACATTATAGTTGGACGAACAACTACAAGGTAGTCTTATTAGATACCTTCGCATATTATAACCATCGCGTGTCGTGGACACCCTCAGGTTACAAGTCTTTGGACTTCATACTCGGCTAATCAACTCAAGTTTATTAAGTTAAACTCATAAGACTCAGGTGAGTCTCATAGCCCCTCTTTTACTGTCTTACTCAGGGGTGTGATATATTGCTCAACTTTTAACATGTGAACGCAAGTACCAACTTTTCATATACTACATGAGTTTTTCGAAACTAATCAATTTAAAGTCCTCCGTCAGCATAGTTGTTAATACGTTGTAGCGTGAATATTAGTATATGGTACCATATAGGATTGACCCACCTCGTCCGGGTTAGCAAGCACTAACCGGGTAAACGGACGTACTAATATTTGGGAAGACGAATGTGGATTAGGCATTCGTGGAGGCACCTCGCCCGGAATTCTCTATAGGGGACCCGGCCCTCGAGTTAAGCTCAACTATGTGCTCATGGCTGTATACACGATGACAATTATTTAATTGCTGGATGCAATTCATTATTTAATTGCTGGATGCAATTCATTATTTAAATCTTGCGGTTCATACAATATTACTTGATTTCAAACCTGTGAGCTCACCAGCTTTATAGCTGACCTTTTAGCATATATCGCAGGTACCAAGCAGTAGGATGTTTCTGCTTCAGGATTTAGCTCGAGTCAGCATACAGAAGATTGAGATTTTCTTGCATTAGTATATTTTGTACAAGTACTTATGTACTGAAATCTCATTTTATTTAAACTCGAGCTATGTAAAGCTTTAAATGTTGTAAACATTTCAATTATCAATATATTTTGTTAAAACGACGCATATAGAGTCGTTTGCTATATATCTTTGTGCTTTGTTATTGATTAGTAACACCCAAATCAAGCTTCCGCAAATCATTAAATTTGGGGGTGTTACATATTTCTACTAATTTAACCATATACATACAAAATGAAGAATTATACTTACAATGGAGATGATAATGAGATGATGATGATAGAAATCAGTTGTAGGATCAGAATCAAGCTTCAAGAATGGTTGAAATAAGAATTTCTCTTATGAATTCTAAGTGTAGGTAAGTGTGTTCTTGAGAGAGTTGAGTTTAAACCAAAATCAGTGAAGTGTGGAAATAAAGGTCGGCATTTCCTATTTGACTCAAGCAATATGCAGTGTAACATAATACCCCTTCTCAATCTATTGTCTGGAACCTAAAACCATTTTGCGAGAAATAAGTTTTATTATACCGTCAACTAAATTAATTTAAAACAAGTAGTAATTTACTTATCACAATAAGTCATTTGACCATTTGACCTATTAATTTGAATTATTCAAATAATACCAATTAGTTCTAAATATAATTTAACTAACGAATAAAATAAGGAAATTACCGTAATTCTCCTAGGCCCAAAACGAGGATGTTACAATCCTGCCATATTAATTTATCTTAATAATTTAGAATTTTAAATCATTTATATAAATAATTAATATGTATAATCCTTTAATTAGCATCCCACCCATATATATACGATCTATAAATTAGAATCATGTAATTAGCATCCTGCATTGTTTAGATATATATAGAACCCATAAATTTATGTCAAAAAATTTACATTGATTAATTAAATAATTTATATTAACCATATTTAAGATTTACCATATGTATACTATCCATATATACTATTTATAAATTTTATGAAAAATTTTATATTAAATAATTAAATTATTTAAATAATTAAAACTATTTATATAAATAATATTAAAAAGGTCATCCGTTTTTCTTCATACTCATACTCTAAGCAATTAGCATCCTGGTATATTAATTTATACATGGCTTGAATTAGCATATATATATATATGGAAGGATGGACATTGAAGGATGGAATGATGGATATGGAAGAATGAACATGGAAGGATGAAGTTGGAAGGATGGACATGGAAGGATGGGCATGGAAGGATGGTCACGGAAGGATGGACATGGACATGGAACGATGGAAGGATGGACATGGTAGGATGGAGATTGTAGGATGGTAGGATGGACTTGGTAGGATGGTAAAATGGACATGGTAGGATGGTAGGATGGACATGGTGGTAGGATAGAGGATGGACATGGTAGGATGGATATGGTAGAATGGTAAGATAGTAGGATGGATATAGAAATATATATATATATATATATATATATATATATATATATATATATATATATATATATATATATATATATACTATTTATAAATTTATTCAAAAAATTTTATATTGAATAATTAAATAATTTAAAGTATTTAAATAATTAAACTATTTATATAAATAATTTTACGAAAATCATCCGTTTTTCTCTATACTGAGTAATTAGCATCCTGGAATATTAATTTATATATGGCTCGAATTAGCATATATATATATATATATTTATATATATATATATGGCTCGAATTAGCATCCTGCCATATTAATTTATCTTAATAATTTAAAATTTGAAATCATTGATATAAATAATTAATAATGTATAATCCTGTAATTAGCATCGCACCCATATATATACTATCCATGTTAATTCTATATGTTAATTCTCAATTGCCTTTTTTCATGTTTTGGTAATAATTGATATGTAATTTCTATATTTTAATTATTTAAAATTCTATATCTTAATAAGGTTAAATTGTTAGATAAACCCTATATATATGCAAAAAAATGTCTGAAGTTTGTTACATTAATGGCAGATAAAACAAACGCATACTTTAATGGTTTAAATATTCTAATTTTAAAGTAACAAAATAACACATATATTATATGATTGGGTATATGCTGATAACCGCAGCTTACAGCATATACCGCAGCTTACAACATAAGCCGCAGTTAAATACGTATGCATAAGTTACGGAAACATGAGCTAATTTCGAGAAAGGAATCTTTGACTGAAATACGGTAACCAAGGATGGGACTCACCACAGGGAAGACTTTGGGTTACCAATAAAGTGTGTAAAGGTAAGGTCATGTCAAAAAAGAATAAAGGTGAGCTGTCACTAAAAGAGGAAGGTCTGCTGCGCCGCGCTGAGCTGCGGAAAGCAGACCAACTATTTATGGAAAGGGAATCTTTGCTCTAGATTGGTATAAATATGCAGTATCAGCCCAAGGCAAAGACACACAACACTTTCATTTACTTACATTACTTACTCTCTCTCTCTCTAGAATATTTACTCTCACAAGTCCGTAGCTTATTCTCTGACCACCACCTCTTGTCGGAGGTTCTCGGCCTCGTGGCGTACAAACCGTATCTACCTATAACGTAGATACGGGTACCAATTGGGAATCGCCAGCCGATAAGCTCTTAAGCTTCGGCCCGAGCACCTTCGTCCTAACCTATATCTCATGTTTGCAGCAAAGACCTAGCACAGGTGGACGAGACGCAGCTCTTGAGTATCGTCCAGAAGAAGGTTCTTAAGCTTCGTCCTGGGGCTGCTGGTTTTTGGTTCAACATTTGGCGCCATCCGTGGGACCCAACTGAAAGAATGGAGGAAACCCCTTCATCTGGACATCCCATACCGCAAGTGCGCGTAGATCAGTCCGCTGAAAGACACGAAGCACTTCGCACTCTAATACAAGAAACTGAGAAAAACAAGCGAATGGATGGTGTGAAAACGCAACTTACCTACGGAGAACAGTCAGGTGACTCCACCGAGTCAGAGGAGGAAGTTGATGGTTCTAGTTCAGATTCCGAGGCAGCAAAGGTCCGTCGGAAGAGGAAGTACACTCAAAAAACGAAGAAAAAGGCTAATCCGGGCAAAAGAAGGAAAAGAAGAAAGAGACGTGGCTCCTCACGTTCTCGAACTAAAAAAGGTTCTGGATCGATCTCGTTTTTATAAGCTTTATTATTGAGTTTACTTTCGACAAATCATCACGAACGTACGCACTAGTGTTAAAGCTCAGTTTTGGTTTGTTTTCTTCAAAAAACGAATAAACACACCCAAGTCTAAAACTTTATAACTGTTTTTTAGAAGGTTCCTTACAAGGAAAGGACTTAAAACCGTATTTTATGAAAAACTGAGCAACTTTAACCCACTTTTGAGAAATGGATAAAATTTGTACTCACCTCCGTCTATGGGATATAATCTTTTTCTTACATATAATAGTGTGCCTATCTTGCATGAAAGAATAAAAAAGAATAGTTAACTGAAGAACGCACGCGACTAATTCAGTAAATGCTGAACTAGCGTAAACGTGTAATGTTGTAAAAGGAGTCTTTTACTTTGCTTCATTATTTTTAATCGGAAAAGTGCAAATAAGCATGATTTTATCGAATAAAGTTTATCCCCTTTTCAGTTTTCACTCGAATAGTCAATTTTTGATAAGAGTTAATTGCTAGCACACACTTTACAATGTATGAGGTACAGATACATATATCTTTACCACCCAAGAGCATTACTTTCAATATATACATAAATACAATAACCTGAGGTTAAAGAAGGTGCCCCTTCCGTACCACCACCTTCGGCACATCAACTTCCGGACCACCACCTTCGGTGCATCAACTCCGGATAGACACCGGCGGTTCATCACTTTCGATCTCGTTCCAGCAGGAGATGTTCCTTTCGCGGAACTTACTACGGTGCAACATTTTGACCGGAGCCAGTTTTAGCCGGAGCTCACCATATCCGGAGCTTACCTCATCCGAAGCTCGTTGTTACTGAGACGTGCTCACATATTCCATACTAGTTACCATCATCTGTTTAAGAGTCTGGTCAACTTTTTTCAACCTCACCTTTGGATCTTCATGGTATGCACTTTCTGTTCCAAGTATGCACTCCGAAGATCATCCTAGTCGGAACTTACTCCGAAGTTACGATTTCTTCTCGCCATGATCGGAGCTTACCCAAACCGAAGCTGCATGCTGGCCGAAGCTTGACTTCGCCGGAGCTTACTCCGAAGCTTTTCTTGGTAGCAGTTTATTCCAAGGTTCATATTTCCAAAGCTTACCCATAACCGGAGCATAACACCCAGCCAACGCCACCGGAACTAACCTCAGCCGAAGCTGATGACTATCCGAAACTTCATCCTCCGGAACCACACGTAAGCATCACTTCCGGATAGCCATACTCGACTAGCCATCCTTGGCTCACTAACTCCGATCCATAACCTTCGGAAGATCACTTCCGGCCGAAGGTAACAATCCGGAGATTAAAACACCGAGCTAAATATCCAGTAGACATCTCCGACACTCATACCCACTATCATCTGTGGAAACCTCCTTGCGTAACTCATTTCGGAGCTACATCTTTATTTGAGCTCGCTTTACATGAAGCTTCTCTTAAACAGAGCTCACATCCTCTCGCGGTGTCCGGAGCTTACTTCATCCGGACCTCGTTCTCCGCGAAGTATATCGATTCCAAAGCTCGTTATCGTCGAAGCTCATACATTCCGAAGTTCCTTGTCATTGGAGCTCATCCCAATTGAAGCTTGTATGACCATTAATTATTTACCAACTTGTCCATTCCGGACCTTCAGGGTCGAAACTTACCTATGCGGTCGGAGCTTATTCTTAGTCGGAGCTTATTCTATGATAGCAGTTAGTTTTGAAACTCACACTTATCAGTAGTTAAATTATTCCAAAGCCCATGTTTTCAAGGCTTGAGCACCATAGCCGGAGTCTATCCCAAACGATGTCAGGACTCGGCGTTGCTTGTTCGACCGAAGCTTATTGTCTAACATAAGTTTGTTTATCCGAAGCACATCTCCTCCGGAGATGCATCTTAACCGAGTCGCGTTTTAACTACAATGTGTTTTAACCAGAGCTGTGTTTGATCTGAGTAGTGGTTTCAAAGCCGGAGCTCGTCTTACCCATTAGTAGCTCATCGTTGACAACCTATCTCTTATATACTAACCGAAACTAGTGTTCGAGTACCAGGTTCTGAATCAATCTCATCTTTGAAAGCTTTAGAGTTGTGTATACCTTCATCTTTAAAAATACACGCTCATGTCAAAGCTCAGTTTTTCCTCAAAAACCGATAACACACTGAAGTGTATAAGACTTTACTATAAAATTTTGGGAAGATTCCTTACATAAGAAAGATTACATATTGTTTTTTATGAAAAGCTAGTCAATTATTACTCACATTAAAAACATAATCTTGGGTATAAACAAGGTATACGTGTTTGTGAACTTAGATCCACCATATATCTCCATATTTTGTATACATGGCCAACTGTTAGTCGGTATTTGGACCACAAATAAAACTATGTTCACTTCCCAAATTTTGAAAAGTAATAGTAACCACCTAAGAACACTTATGGGCTAAATAAATCTACACTCCAGTCGCAGCTACGGTTATACCGCCCAGATGCATCTACCCTAAAGTCGCACCTTAAGTCACACATGTGGCTATGCCGTCCAAATAAATCTACACCTTCGTCGCACCTTTTACTATACTCCCCTGATGCATCTATCCTAAAGTCTCATCTGTGGTTATACCGTCCAGATACATCTATGCTTCACTCGCACCTGCGGCAAAGAAGCTCAACCTCACTTTTTCGGGTCTCAAAGAATCGCATGTCACTAGTTACCACAATAACTCAAATCGTTTTCTCTTTCATAAAGGTTTTCTTTTTCATAAACGAGTTCGGTTGGCCTACCGTTTAGTTGTAGCTGAGTCTTAACCAGTCGAAGCTCGTACAAATGACAAATGTATCTCAAAGTTACGATTAACTCCTAAGAATCTCATTTGACGCACCTTCACATCCGAAGCTCATCCCTCTGGAGCTGAGACTCAGGCAACAAGCTCGTCGAAGCTCACTCCCGGCGGAAGGTCTTGAAAATGTCCATAAGTTAAACTTTTGTTGCCTAAAACTGTAATAAACCATTAGATGGAAGTTACTATCCTGAACACACAGTATGAAGCTCCCCACCTCGATCTTGCAATTCGAAGCTCATCTTAATTGGAGCTCGTGTTAAAGTTTATCACGTTTTTATCCGGATCCTAATCCTCACATTCAATCCTAACTTAATAGGATATTGTCTTATAAGAACCAATTCCGACATTTGATTCAATCGGAGCTTGTCTCACTGTGATCAAAGCTAATTTCAACCTTATCCAAAGCTACCTTCCGGAGCATATGATTCAAAGTTTAGCTCATTCAAAGCTTATCGTTTAGCTCGGAGCTCCATCTCGATCAGATCTCGTTTCAATAGGAGATGTTTCTTTCCTATAGCTTATGTTGAACTCCATGTTACCAGGAACTTACTCTGAAACAACATTTAAAACGGTGCCACATCTTAAACAAAGCACGTCTTAATTAAAGCACGTTAACATAAGCTGCAGTTTAAATGACGCTTCATCTTAACAGGAGTTGCACCTTACCGGGAGTTACGTTATTTGAAGCTCGTATTTTAGAAATTTGCTTACCTTAACTAGGGCTTATCCTTTTCAAGGCTTAGTCCGCAACTCATGTTGAACAGGTCTAACTCTGAACGTCGTGCTCTTCCTAGATTAACCTACTTGTATTACAACCTTCGGTTTACAACCTTCTTTCCTGACTTACGGTTTCGAACCTTCCTGGTTCACTTTCCCGATGCTAATATTTTATGGACTTCTATCAATGGACCTCCGTCCGACATTTACCTCCAGATACTGACCTCCGGTGCTACTCAAATCACAGCACATGTTCCTTATACTCATGTTCCATCTAGTAAGGATGGAACTCATGTTTCATCTAACGATGGGCAATATGATGTAACTTATGTTTCATCCAACAACACAACAAAGAATGAAACCCATGTTTCATTTGGCGATGATCCAAAAGGATCGAGCTCGCGTCCCATGACTGACACAATATAATCTAGCATCATATTTATTGAATGCATATCACGCTAGATTGGGGGACAACACTGGTATGATACCGCTTATGAGTAAACTGTTTGCGTTAAAGAAATGTGATATACGCATACAAATACTACTACATTAAACATCGTGGTTGGGCAACTTCTATACGCAGCTCTGTACGTGCGATGCACACATGATCCTGCTTGGTTCCATTGGTTGAGCAACCTGTCGAATTAGCTCAGTTCCACGGCATACACATATTCTATGGATTGAGCAACTGCTCTGACTAGCTCCATGTTTTAGGCAATGGCCTCGACACTCACGGGTTACATTTAGACCAAGCGTAGGCCAACGGACGATCTCCGGTGGTCGGACGTATTACCACAAGCGTACTATACAACACATTTAACAGCTTTAGGAGTCAAAATATTCCTCCGTTAAGTAATGTGCTTTAGGCAACGACCTCTGTACCGATGGTTGATCAGCCATCTAAAATATTACGATCCATTATATGGTTGAGACCATATGAACTTGCTAAAACTGACGGAACTAGTTTACCACGCTCGTGGAACGTTGCTAATCCTCGTAAGTGTTATTTGTAGACTAATGAACTCTCATGTAAGCAATACAACGATGTAGTGGTTTGATATTCTTTTGGCAATCTAATATATCAAACACAATTCCATGAGAAAACGTTCGGCATCATTGCAAATAACTTACAACTTATCTCACTGATCATGAGATAATAAGCTGGCGAGGTCGAAAGTTCCCTCGTGCAGTAATATACCTATGGCATAAGCCTAAGTATCAATGGTTGAACAGCCATTCAAAAGACTACGTTCTATACATACGTGTATATACAATAAAGCGCATTGAGTATACTCACAATCAACTACATAGTTGCAAACAACTATAAAAAAGAACCACCCGTAACAATATGACGGTGACAAGGTCATGCGAATAAGTTAAGAGGTTTCAAAAGTTACACAACGAGGCACTACGGCCAAATAACATTTGCCTAAGCGGCAAATAAGCAAAAGATTGCTCAAAACACGCCGCGACATCAAAACATACATAAACAAACAACGACAAACACCTTCACTTGACCTACTAGATGGAAGTGTGGAGGTCAAAAACATTCATCTATATATAGTCTAGCACACGTACGTTAAAACGAACGTACACTAGACTGGGGGACATGATGGGGTATATACCCATATGCCGCAGCTTCGGGTGATGCCGAAGCTCCATCTAATATAAGTAGCAAGTGTTAGCTTAAGTCTATAATACATGCATCTACAATGCATATACACTAGACTGGGGGACATGATTGGGTATATGCTGATAACCGCAGCTTACAGCATATACCGCAGCTTACAACATAAGCCGCAGTTAAATACGTATGCATAAGTTACGGAAACATGAGCTAATTTCGAGAAAGGAATCTTTGACTGAAATACGGTAACCAAGGATGGGACTCAGGGAAGACTTTGGGTTACCAATAAAGTGTGTAAAGGTAAGGTCATGTCAAAAAAGAATAAAGGTGAGCTGTCACTAAAAGAGGAAGGTCTGCTGCGCCGCGCTGAGCTGCGGAAAGCAGACCAACTATTTATGGAAAGGGAATCTTTGCTCTAGATTGGTATAAATATGCAGTATCAGCCCAAGGCAAAGACACACAACACTTTCATTTACTTACATTACTTACTCTCTCTCTCTCTAGAATATTTACTCTCACAAGTCCGTAGCTTATTCTCTGACCACCACCTCTTGTCGGAGGTTCTCGGCCTCGTGGCGTACAAACCGTATCTACCTATAACGTAGATACGGGTACCAATTGGGAATCGCCAGCCGATAAGCTCTTAAGCTTCGGCCCGAGCACCTTCGTCCTAACCTATATCTCATGTTTGCAGCAAAGACCTAGCACAGGTGGACGAGACGCAGCTCTTGAGTATCGTCCAGAAGAAGGTTCTTAAGCTTCGTCCTGGGGCTGCTGGTTTTTGGTTCAACATTATATGTCGACTAGCAATGACACGTATGGTATGCATGCGTAGCCGATATATATATATATATATATATATATATATATATATATATATATATATATATATGTGTGCGTTCAACATTATATGTCGACTAGCAATGACACGTATGGTATGCATGCGTAGCCGATATATATATATATATATATATATATATATATATATATATATATATGTGCATATATATATATATATATATATATATATATATATATATATATATATATATATATATCTTGATGTGTTGCCTATGTTTTAAATTCATTGCTTTTTTAAATGGTGAGTGCAAAAATAATCAAAGGAAAAAACATTATTACTATTTGACATTATCATTAGGCGGGTTAAGATAGGCCATATTATGTGCTTCCAGAGTTGATATTGGCTTCTTTACATCCCATTTTTGGTGCTACCTTACATGTTTTTTGTGGCATCCTGGCATTAAATCATATATTTCAGTTCTTAGCAAATCGCGTGAGGAATTTATTGACGCATTAAAGGGACCCGAAAAAATCAACTTTACTTTGTAAGTTATGGTCATACAAGTTTCACAAATAAGTCAACAAGTGCAAAGTGATTGAATTGTGGGAGTGAAAATTTCACCTCTCCTGTTGACTCTCGTCAGTTAGCTTCTTGGTTTGCATCATCTACATTTGTCATTCTATTTGTTTATTCAGTGTAGATACATATCTTGTGTCTGTTTTCAGCGGAACATCTACACAAATTTAAGAACAAATATTATTGTATTATATATTATATGATTCTATATACATGAGTGCTACGTTCAATTATTTAAATAACTTATATTAATTGTTAAATAGCATCATGGTATTTAAAAGTTATATGTACATCCAATACACAATTTTCCAATTTGTTTTATATGTCCATCGTTCGTCTGGGCAACGCCCGGGTTAAGTACTAGGGGTCTCTTGAATTTCAAACACTTGGTGGTTGCCATTATTGTTGTTGTGATTTGAGTTCAAGATTCAAGATTTTAAGATTTGTGTTTGAAAATGGATGATGAAATGGGAAATTGGACCCCAAAAAGACCGTAGTTATTATTTATTGGAAGTAAATCTAACTCGAGTTTCTTTGTGTACTAACCTTTTTGTTTTTTGGATTATGTAATTGGTATAAAAAGTAAATGTCAGACTAGAAAAATATTAGTGTAATAAAATAATAAATGTAAATAAACACTAGCTTTTAAATATACAAATTTAACTTAAAGGATTAAAATATACATAATCTCATATCTTCAAAGGATTAAATTAAAATAAAAACTACACTAAGGTAAGTAAAATAGATATATTTTTTAGCATTTAAAGTTTTTGAAATTAATTAATGCGAGTCATACATAATATAGAATTAGTTAGTACTTATAAAATTAAAATAATTTTAAAAAATGGTTAAAGTGACCCAACCCGACCTTACCCAACCCGACATGACCTAACCCGTTAGATCTGTTTATAAATATGACCTGTTGGACCATTGACCCGCTTCAACCCGTAACCTGTTTGACCCGTGATCCAACCCGGCCTTTTTGCCACCTATAACACTTACGTAGCACTCAATTAGGTCTACTCAAGTGATCCTAAACAAAGCAAATTCAATAAAATTTTCACCCTCAAATCTCCAAGAAAATAATCGTAACACAATTGGGCTCAAATCAGCAAAAACCCACATCATATCTCAAGCTCCACGAAGAAGTCAAGAAGTAGCAACACGATTAAATTGTGAGAGTGAAGATTTCACTATCTTATTGACGATCATCAGTTAGCTACTATACTTACTTTGCATGCATCTATAATAATGTCGTTATCACTTTGTATTATTCTATCTGTTTATTCATTATAGATACACGTGTTATGTCTTTTCTAAGTGGAACATCTACACACATTTAAGAACATATATTCTATATTTTATACTTCTACATAGATGAGTGCTATGTTTAAGTTTGAGTTAAATAAGTAACTGTTATATAGTATTATGCCATTTAAAAGTTATATGTACATCAAATGCACAATATTTCTATTTGTTTTATATGGCTGTCGTTCGGCTGGGCAACGCCGTGTTAAGTACTAGTTAAAAAGGGTCATTAGGGTAATTATATAATAAACCTAATGATTTATTGGGTAATTATAGTGAGGGTTAGTGATATACTTCAAAGCTAATTCTAAAATGATTATACAAATCAGCTCGTCTTATAATAGTAAAGAGAGAAGAGAAGAGAGATTTATTTTGTATATTCCTTTACAAGTTTAACTGTACATTATTTTGTAGTCATGAAAAACAAATTTATATTAAACTTGAACTTTTTAATCATATTCTTGAAAGCATTTACAAGATTACATGTATAATTAACTAGACCTTACAAGTTTACACTCTTTTCTTAGGTGTATATGATCGTGTAAAAACTAAAAACAAAAGTTACAATGTATTGAGGTTTCAAATCCTCCGTTGTCGAGTCATATGAGAAAAACATGAATTGTTTCCAATCGAGAAACCTTCAAATTGGCTTGAACCCGTGTCTTAGAGCCGCTTCCCAAACCAGATCAATCTGGTCAACGTTGATCGCACCAACTTCATGGTGTGTCCAACCTTCAAGAAGATGAACGATCCCACCCGCATGACAAGCGTGAACGACACCTCTTTCCATTGTGTACTGCTCAAATGATGTTCATTAAACAGCAAATCTCATTCAATTCTGATTCTAAATCGTAAAAATAAAGGTCCCCCCCACCCCCCTGTTTTTTAGTTTGAGTAGTAGCGCCTTAGTTACATTACCTCGCATGCGCCGAGTCCTTGGACATCATCAGGAAGCTTCATGGCTGCTAGCTTACTATACGTGCAATCTGTTCGGAACTCAAACACTGGTGGAACTACAAACTGATGGAAATGAGTTCCGGGTGGTGCCCATCTCTGCGCTCTTGGTGTGGTCCATTTTCCCAGAATCCACGTCTATTTAGAATCATGAAATAATTCGAAGCAGTGTGTTGGTAAGTCACATTTTTGCCCATTACTTGACTAACAATAATGACCATTTTAACAATGTTCACAATCTAACCTTGCAGTGTTTAGCTGCTTGATACTTGGTCACTTGTACCAATAAATTTTGGCTCTCCAATGGAACTTCTTTCTGTATGCTTAAAAATCGTTCTTTGGATTCAGTAAGCATCTGCAGGAAATTTAGTCGCCCAGATTTAATAAAGTTAGACAAAAATAATTTGAAAACTAACTGGTATTTTCTGTATCGATATATGGGTGGCACATCAACCAAGATGTTTTGGCCTCAACTGTCAACAAAGACGTGTGTGGTGTATATAGTAGTTCCGCTAAGTGTGACTCTTTGCCTTTGGAAAAAAAAAAACAGAGGTGAGAAAATGCAGGGGCAGGAGAGGACGTTGGGTAACAGTCCGGTACTCTTTTATGGGTTGGGTTGGGTTGGGTTGGGTTGGGTTGACCAGAACCGTTTTTGATTTTTCGTATTATATAACTAGTCTGCTACATATGAATATATGATTACAAAAATAAGATTTTTACAATATCAATATGTTTTTTTAGCATAAAGTGATTTTGGAACCGCTATTATTTAGAAACACATTTGGGGCTACTTTTTACCCATTTCATAGTAATTTAAATTTGGATAGAAAAATCGGCCCACTTATAATTAAATGGATGGGAATCGAAACTTGTGCAAATGATGAAACAATAAAAATTCGTTTTCAAGTGCATACCAAGACTCTAACTTTACGATGAACTAAGTAAATGGCAATGGCTCTTCCAAGCTTAGAAGTAGCCCCCGTTAGAAACACCTCTTTGACATCTTTACGAATCTCGTTAAGAATAACGGCTGCGGTTAATGTATTTCCATGGACTACACGAACTTTGAGATCCGGAAGTTTCATCACAAAGAGTTTCCCACCTCCATTCAAAGCTTCATTCTGTGAAAGATTTTCAATCGGGAAGGTCTAAAATTGTGCACAAATATGATCAAACACAAAATAATTTGACACATAAACTTGCCAAGACATTTATGGAATTTTTGGGCCATGGCAAACCTACATTAGGATCAAAATCATTGGGCCCAAATTAATAGCATTGTATTGGATTGTAACTTCGTTTTCCTCAAACATAGAAGTGTGGTGTAGGCCTGTATAAATGATCCATTTGTATGCCTAGAGAATTTTTTTTTTTTTTTTTTATTGTACTAATTTTTCTCAAATACGTGTTGTTGTTTTTTTTTTTTGTTTTTGACTAAATGCATCTAGCGCGCTTCCATTTTCCATCATCATTTGAGAAAGGAAATGATATGGACCTTGTTCAAGGCAGCGAGACTAAGAACCTTGACACCAATCCTATCGGCCATTAGTATAGCTTCTTCAATTTGATTATTTATCCCGTCTTTCGCAAATGGTAAAAAATACTGCCATCATAAAACACTATATAAGTAATAATCCATTTTAGTTCTTATAGGGTATCATCAAAATATGAGTATGAACTAGTCTAAGTATAGTACCATGAAACCAAATCTAGGTACAATCCAACTTTGAAGCAATTTTCCTCTAAGATGGCAAAATGTGAGCAAGAAAGGCTTAGATTTAGCCCACATGATCAAAATCACCAACAAGGAAAAAGGCCACATTGGGAACATGATAAGTTGTGTGGCAAAGGGCCATGAGCTTAATGATCTAAATACAAATGGAACATGCATTGATGACATGATATCAACTCCATGTGCTAAAAACACAAATTCTGGTGCTTTAGCTTTCTTGCCTACAATAACAAGAGTAACATGTATTAGGTACTTGAATTTAGGTTTATGTGGATCCTTATTACTAGTTGTGGTACACCCAAATTACCTAATCAATTTGTAATAAACACTAATGGCTTGAAAGAAGATAATAAAAAATACCTTTGTTCGAACTTATTTCTCTATGAAGATCCCAAGAAATGTCATTCATGGTATCTCCCAAAACATCAAAAAGAGGCATAAAGAGGCAGAAATTAGTCTTCATGTCTTTATGGTGTATAAGATGGTACCTAAACAAAGTAACATACAAATTGATAAATTTTTTATTCTCTCCTATGTTTACGTAAATAGTTAAAAGTATAAAACTTACGTCGGCGTATATATAATATACTTGAGAATAGGCAGGGTATCGAAAATGTGATGAGGAACAACTTCAACATTAGTATGCCCCATACATCTTAGGGCATCAAATGCCAAAATATAACCGTAGAACATGACGATCGAACCATGTGTAAACAAAGTAGTCCCAACAATTGGAACTCCTATGATTACACAAAGTAATAAATGCTCCAAGAATGTTGCATGCCCAGCTACACCAAAAATGGTAGAAAGAGACACGGAAATAGTGAGATAACAATGACAATAAATATAGGATACAAATGATTGAGTTTTATGTATGTACCTGTATATGGATGGTTCACTTTAGAACTATGATGTAGCCAGTGATATTGTTGAAAGAAATGTGAAGAATGTAACAATCTATGGACCCAATAATACAGAGGTTCTGAAAGCCCAATATGAAAAATTATACAAGAAATTATTCCAGTTGCTTTCCAAACAGGAAGATTATTGGTGATTGAAGGGTTGATTAATAAGATCATTGAAGCTACAAATGCTTGAAGTATGATGAAATTGTCCCTGTGAAAAAAAGAGGGAAAAAATGCATAAATTTGAATAAAAATAAAAAATAGCATGTTGACTTTGACCATGTTGTCTTATTTCTAACTTGTAACAGAAATTTAAAAGGTATTGAAGTAAAAAGGTTACTGGTATTTAAAACAAAATTTTGACCAATCTACTTGAATTCCGGCTATAACTGTACTTCTGCTATCGCTAACGTAACCATTATTCCAAAATTACCTCAATTCTGGCTATCTATTGTCACCATATAACCTTTAAAACGCACTTCTAAACACTGCACCATGAACGTAACACATACAAAGGAATTAACAGAAGAGAAGTTTGATTAATTACCAATGCCATTCTTTGTCGATTTGATCAAAATCAACTCCTTTGTTAGATAATCGAATATTTCGATTAAGAAAAAGCATGTTATCGAACGAACTCCATAACTGATGCACAAGTCCTCTAAGCGACGACAAGATTAGGATATGAAAGCACCAACTATGCTCCATTTTTCTCTTTTCATAAACACTTGAATAAATCAACTCAAGAACAAGTGGCCCAAACAACAAATACTGTTTCAAGCAAGAATTCGAAGCCAATTAAAACCCAAAAATCATGTATAGTTAATCTATCAAGCAATATATAAAACACATTTTTCTTTTCAAGAATCAACCAAAGATCGAAAATAAGATGATAAAGAGATACATGCCTTGTAACTGCCCAAATTCTCCCATGGCCAACCAAACAATGGAACTCCCATTTTCCCTGATGAACAAACTTTTACATCTTCCAAATCTTTTTCATGAATATTTTCTTTTTGAGTTTCCATTTAATTTGAAGAATGTGTAAATTTTAAACAAGATATATGATATATATTCCAACACACTCTTGTTTTACAAATATTTATTCTCTCTAAAAGGCTTCAAAAACTTCTTGGTGGTGTTATTAGAGAACAAATGAAGACTATATATAACATACAAAATAAATGTATATGCATTATAGTATTAAACCAAAGGCTCTTAGCCTAGCGGTATGAAAGAGACCCTTCAACCTAGAAGTTGGGGGTTCAAGCCTCACTTGAGGCAGTGAGTTGTAAATTGGGGCCTCAAGTCTCACTTGAGGCACTAAATTGTAAATATTCGTGATAATTGTATATAATCATGTGTTAGAGTATAGGTTTGTCGTTCTAAAAAATGATAATAATAAAAAATTATAGTATTAAAATGTAAAATAAAAATAATAATAATAATAATATGGATGGATGGATGGATATTAACACGTTTAAGGGAAAGGTAGTGGGTGAGTATGTATAGCAGATAAAGGTATGAATCATGTAATCAAGAGGTACTAATAATGGTTTAAGTATAAAGTACGTTATATATGATGCATACAGGAATTAATGAAGGGTGGGAAATGGCCTATTGACGGTGGTGGTGGTTTTTAGTTGAGAATTCCGGGTTTTTTCATATTTAGAACCTTCCTCATTAATTTTTTTGTACAATTTTACCTTAAATTTTGTTTATCATATGTAACGAAAAGTTTTTACTATATGAAGTAATCAATAGTTGTTGACATATGTCATTAAACAACACCGAAATACAATTTTAGGGGAATGATAAATGTTGAATCAAAGTGAAACTAAAGTCGGTCACCAAATATCGTGTTAGACCAATCGGTAAAAAGAGCGAGAATAAAAATACCTTCAACTTGGCGTTGAGAGCTCAACGTCACTGGCCTTCAACTTGAGTAGTCTCACTACAAAAAAATCTCCGTACTTTACATATTTTTCTTCACATTTTTTAAAAAAGTTAATAATGGTTTAATTCTCAAAGTTTCATTTTTTTTTTTCATTTTAACAACTCAAATTTTATTCTCATGATTTAATCCTTCAAGTTTGCATAGACTTCTTGGTTTAACCCTTCAAAGGGTTAAACCATTAAATTTTTGCAAGTTGGATGATTAATGTAGAAAAACTTAAAATGGTAAAATCATTATAAGAGATAAACTTTAGGAATAAAACCATCAAATTTTTGAAGTATAATCAAACTTTTGGCCTAAACCATCGAAATTTTGAAACTATGAAGATTAAATCATTAAAAAAAAAAACTTGAGTGACTAAAACGAAAAAATGTGAAACTTTGAAGATTAAACCATTATTAACCCTTTTTAAAAATGTGAACTTTTTATTATGTTCTTCACTTTTATATATGTGTAGAAAATATCTACATTATTAAGTGTGAAGAAAATAAGTAAATCATAATATTGTTCACACTTATAATAGTGAAAAAAATATATTCACACTTATAAGTGTGAACAAAGGTAAAAAGATTTCACATCTAAAAAAATATAAATTATTTTGTGACACTCAATTTCTTCACGCTTCTTCTTGTGTGAAGAAATTGGGTGTAACAAATGATATTCACATGTATAAGTGTGAACAAGTTTGAATTTGTTCACACTTGTAAGTGTGAATATTTTTTTCCCACAATTATAAATGTCAAGATTGTATATTTCTTCACGCTTATTATTGTGAATACTTTATACACACTAATAAGTGTGAAAAACTTGATTATATATTTCACATTTTTTCTAAGCGTGGAAAAATGGTGTAGGCAATCAACATATGTGTTGTGATGAGTGAGTCGTCAACTTGAGTTGCATGTCCCCGTATCGCCATGTAATACGAGATATATTTGCATGCTCGTTGTCAGAATATAATCTAACTTTTGTTTTGTTAACAAGACACGTATAACCCTAAATGTACTATCATTTAAAAAAAATGTCATTTTACTATACTTTTTTCTCATCACTTTTATAAAGTGTGTAAATTTTTTTCGAAAAGAATAAGATTTTTCACACTTATATATGTTAGAAAGAAAAGATCACAATTTTAAGTGTGGAGAAATTACAACTTTTTAACACTTAAAAGTGTGGAAAAATTTTTGTAACACTTGATTTTCCCACATAAGAGAAAGTGTGGATAAATTGGGTGTTACTATTTTTTTTCACACTTTTAAGTATTGATAAGTTGTAATTTCTCCACACTTTTAAGTGTAACCTTTTTTTTCTCACATTTATATATGTGAAGATTATGGTAATTTCCACACCTATTGATGTAATAATTTTCTACACAATTTAAGTGTAGATAATTTAATATAATTTCACACATTTTTAAAAAGTGTAGATAAATGATATCTTTGTTGTAATGTATTCTATAATAATCAAAACCTTTTATATGATAATCACTAAATTGTATGCATTAACAACTCTATAATAATCATTATCATTATATTCTTGATGATAAAGACATATAACCCTAAACCATGTTTATTATACATATCCTTATCAAAGGACTCTTCATGCGTCATTATTAGTTCTCACTCGTTAACATTAGTATGTTTATTTGAAAGGCAAAGAGCATAAATTACAAGTCTTATAAATTAAAATGCATAATTTAAAGACATAATTTAAAAGTCCTAAAAATTAAAAATGCAATACAAAAAAATCAAGTATCTCTGGCCCCGGCCCCGATCCCGAAGCACCACCTCCCGCTTCCGTTCCGTATGGTCATCCCATAGTCTCGCAAATCTTCATCTTCTCCATTTCCAAGATGAATCTCGCTTGCTCCGGTAAATTCTCAGTCGCCATGGCCAAGATTTCGAGTTTGGCCTCAAGATCCTTCGTCCTGTAGTAACCTTGTTTGTCACTTCATATGCCTTCGAAAGTTGTTGCGAGTGATTCATCAAACGTAGCACGGGACGAAGCGACCGAACCAGAAGACATGGTTTTTTGGGACTTTGATTTTCTTGACATTCAAACCAAAAGTAGATGCGATTCGTCACCAAATAAACCCGCATTCGGGTTTTGCGTATGTTGCTCCGGTTCTTCATCAAATTTCAAGTCATCCAAATTCACCGTCTCTTGACGTTTGGGAACATTTCATCTACCGACATTTCAAAAAGTTCCACGCCATTAAGTTATGGAAATTTTTTTGGTCATTTCCCACCTGATACTGACTTTCACAACGGATCATGAAATCTTCCGGACCTTCACCACTCTGGGGTTGATCCGATAGGCGTTTCCATAGACCTTGCCACTTGTTGCAATCCGAATTGAGTTTGTTTCACTTTGACGACAACGCGTCTTTTTCACATTGGAACGACGGATTGTGGGCGTTGTAGGAATCCATAACAAGATACCAAAATGAAGGCCCGTTTTGGTCAATTCCACAGTTGAAATTTTCGGATACCGAAATCCAACTTTCCGCCAAACGAAGCTCGTCCTTCGGTAGGCAAATGTTATGGTTTGGAACTACTTTTTTTTGTTTTTGGTGAATCTTTTTTGGAATTTTTTCCTGTGGTTTTTTTGGAATTTTTTCCTTTGGTTAATTCGTGTAATAAATATTTGTATTTTTCACGTAAAAAAGATTTCTATGAATTATTTTTAAAACTTGTTTCATTCAATTTCTTTTTTTTTATCTGAAATTTTGTTTTAAATTAGATTCAGAAACAAACTAACTTTCAAAAACTTGGTATATCATTTCTCATGTAGAAAAATGCGAAATGCTACACTCACATAAAATTTACAAAGAAAACTTCAAAAATTGATGTGGAGTGTGAGATGGACTAACCAATAACAGTTTTTGTTTATCTCTTTTGCTTCTCTTTCTTAATACTATTGGCCTACATCATTTTGTGAAACTTCTTCTGTAAAAATTTTGTAAATAAGTTTTTTCTCCACACCATTTTACTAATATCGAGTTTTATTTGACATTATATATATTTATTAAACTCATCGTGCACATCAAAATAAATGTTTGAGCTAGTTGTCAGTTCTATGTGATGACGTGTAAAAAAATAATTGCAAAATGCAATCCTGGAAACATAAACATTATGGATTTTTGTTTGTTTTAATAATCACCGACGAAAAACATTAGTGTGTATTCAATAAATATATTGAAATAGTACAAAGAGCCGGTCCTTTAAAAGAGTAATGATAAAAGTTTCATTGAATATTTTTCTTTTTGATGTTCTTTTTACAAATAATACTCCTTCATCTTAATTTATTTGTTCACTTTTTCAATTTTGTATGTTTTAAAATAATTGTTCACTTCTAGAATTAACCAATCAAGATGTTTGAAAATGGTAAATATGAAATTCTATTGGTAGTCACTCTTCTTAAACTGTGTATTTATTATCTGTTAATAATAATTTTGAAACGGAAGGAGTAGTAATGCATTGTTAGTTTTACATCATTTTTAACATCCAACTACTACATGCCTGCCTATTAAATTGTAAAGTGTACAACTTTTGACTTTGAATCTTTCCAAATTCAATTTTTCCATTTTTCATAAATAACCATAAAGATGGTGGTTCAAATATGCAGCTTCCTTTGTGTACATAACATACGCATCCACATAAAATTGACGCGTGTCCCTTCTTCTCCGCTCTATTTCTTCTTTCACCTTCTACCCCACTTCACTTCAGTTAATTCCGTTAACTCGCCGTTTCTTCTCCGTTAACCGTAATTCTTCAATTCTCGCTATCAATTTTCAATCAAAATTTCTACTTTTGTTCTAGAATCTACAATTCCAATGGATGATAAGTATTTCATAAGTGAAAGTATGAATTTCTTACTCTGTTTAAAAATTAGGTCTAACATTATTTACCATGTTTTAATTCCAATCAATTAGGTCAACCTTTTCCATTTTTTGTCGATTTTGTGTGAAATTGAATGTTCGTTGATTATTTATGTGATCAGTTTTGATTAAATTTTAGTTCTTATTCGTTATATTTGTATATATGTGATTATTTTTCAATTTCAATTAAGTGATACATGTTGTTGTATTAGGTTAAAGTGCCTATGATGCATGTTCGTTGAATTACTGTAATTTAATCAAATGTATTCTTTTTGTTGATGATTTTTGATATTCTTTGTTTAGTTGTTCAGTTCATTATGTTTCATGTTATACATTATTGAAATCCTATATCTTTTGTGTAAAACTTTTTTGTTGTGTATTGTGTATTCTATGTTGTTACATATATTGTGTGTGATACAACTAGATAGTTTTATTATGATACACAATACAATTCTCTAGATATTCAGTTTATGTAATATGTGTTAATCAAGTGTATTTTTAATTGATTGATGATGATTCATTAAGTTTGATGTTATACTTTGTATTATGTATCTGTGTATTGTGTATCTATCTTGTTACATATATTGTGTGATACAACTAGACCATTCTATTATGATACAAAATACAACTCTCTAGATGTTCAATTTTTGTACTTCTTTTAATTAAATATATATTTAATTGATTGACGATGCAACTAGATGTTTCATTAAGTTTAAAGTTATACCAATGACTAAATAGCCTAGTGGTAAGGGCATCTCATGACTTCCTAGAAGTCATGGGTTCGAATCCTGCCATGGGTATTATTTATCATAAAGGTACCTACCACAAATGAAGCGCATAGTGTCGCACCCCCAAATTTACTGTTGCGGAAGCATACATCGGGCGCGACTAATCAAGTAATCAAGCACGACGGTACAATGAACGACTCTATATGAGACGTTCGAAAAGTAATACATTACATAAGTATTCAAAAGTATACATAAGTGTCGAGTTCGCGAGTAAATTCCTAGAGATTCTAATACATAACGGTTAGTACAAAAGTAATGTATAAAAATCTCCAACCGTGTAAATGCATGCGACTCGAGCTAGTAAGCAAATGTGTACCTGATAATGCATCACTAAAAGGTCAACCAAAAGGTTGGTGAATCTCACAGGTTTGTAGTGAATAACAGTGTGAACATATCATGTAGTATATGTTGTATAAAAGTAATAAAGTAATAAATGCGATTGCACAAATGCAATGGGGTAGATATACATTGCCATGAGCATCATAGTCGAAGCTTAACAAGTCGGTAAGGTACAACCAAGTTCCAGTAATGTGCCCCTGTGAGTGCTAATCCAAAAACACTCATGTGTAACTAGTAAGAAACGCCCGTTTATACGAGTACGGTTTGTGGTAGTGCGTGCTACTCCGGGCGGGGATTGTCAGTCCCAAATGGATCCATTTACTAAAACTCGCGCTTAAGTCGATAATTAACATCTATGATTCAGAGGACTTCAGTAGATTAATACGTAACTCATGCAATCGGTATATCAGTAAGTCTGTTAGTCACACTTAGAATCGATCATCATCGTGCTCTTTAGCTTGTAACTTGTTTTATTTCAATAAGATAAACATAAGGCAACCTTCCCTAGGTTTTATGCCGGCGATCTATTATAGATCAAGGGTTTTCCTCGTACATCGCTGTGTTCTTGCATTCATCATTCGATTACTTGGTTCATTAATCATTTTTAGCATATAAACTGTATTATCCGGGAATTATCCTGAATTATACTTGATTTTTACGCTCATTTTTGTTATCAAACACTTGTTTCTTACAAATTAGCTATTCATAAAGCTTTTTATTGCATTTTTAACAAAGATCTAAATTCGTACTTTGGAATATTAGGCTTTCTATTAAAAACTAGTATTTTACATTAAACAATCTTGAAAAACAATACAAACATACTACCTCACAAACTAGATTTAGCCGAGAGTTCAGACGTATTGAGACGTATGTTATTTTTTACTGGGATCAAGGAGGTTGTTCTTATGGTTTTAGAAACACTATAAAAAAAATTATGTCCGGTGACGACGTCGATGACATTTAGTGTTTAGGGTTTGGTCACTAGGCTAAGCCCAAAACTATAAACCATATACCCCAATTACCGAGGGCCAAGACGTACAATTTTGGAATTAGAGGGCCGAGATGTATATTTTTTTGGGATTAGAGGGTTTTTCCTTAAGATTTTTTTTTCTTTCAATCAGATGTGTTTTGTTTGTTAATCACACGTGATTGGGTTACGGGTCTAAATAAATGATTTTTCTCCGACGTTTCATGATTTTTTTTCTTCGAAATTTCATGATTTTTTTCTCCACTTCAATCACGTGACTGAAATGTATGTTTAAAGAAATGATTTATGCAATAGAAAATCACATGGGATTCATTTGTTCAGCCACTAAGCTCGTGAATTTGTTCATTTCAATCACATGTGATTGGTATAAGTGTTTAAAAAATGAGTTTTTGAGTTCAAAACCAAATGATTTATTTACATTCAATCACATGTGATTCGTTTGTTGGACCTGGTATGTGTGTTTACATAAATAATTTTTCCTCCATCCAAAATATCATGATTTTTCCCCTTTTAACGGTCTTCATGTTTAATCGTACGTGATTGACATGTGTTATTAAATAAATGATTTTTCTATGTCCAACATCTTATGATTTTTCTTTTCAATCACATGAGATTTTTTGTGATTGTCTAATATCTCACGATTTTTTCTTTCAATCACATGAGAATCTTTGTTCAATCACATGTGATTGGTGATTGATATGTGTTTTAGAAATAAATGACTAGGTCTAAAATGTCATGATTTTACTTCCAATCACATATGATTCGATATTTCAATCACATGTGATTGGTATATTTTGTTTCCACGACAGACAAGTGTTAAATAAGAAACTTATCAAAGAAGGATTCATTTAAGTTTAAGAAAAAATAGTGATTAAACTGTGAAAAAGTACTAATTAAAATCACAATGAATGTTTAAACAAACAAGGAAATAGCTAAAAGTGCTAGTAAAAGAAAAAATCAACGTAGAAGACCATGGAACCAAAGCCGAGAGTTTTTTTTTTTTTAAGTTGTTTAAGCACTTTCAAGACAAAGATCCATAATCCATTACCAATTGTCAAGAACACAGCAACAAATCATCAAAAACTTCCTATCAAAACAGGTTCTGAAAAAGATCAAATAACATTGTTCACTACATAAAAAAGATGAAACCTTTCATTAAACAAGATGACCAAGAGCTCATTCTTCTTCATCCTCGTCACCATCACCACCTGCTGCCTTCTTTGCAGCGGCCTTCTGGTTCTTTCGCTTCACTCTACCAGGTCTGCCACCTCCGAACGGACTTGTCAGAGAGAAGTCAATGTGCTTTTGGGAGTCAACACGCACCATGAATGAGGGAACATTCACCACTTGCCTTCCGAGCCTGATGTGCCTCTGCTTGCTGAGAACTCTAGCATGGTGAATGGACTTGGCCATACCAGTTTTGAACACAAGTGTCTGCAGACGACGTTCTAGAAAGTTCTCAACAGTAAGGGCAAGAACGTAATCGAGCTTGTTCTGGCTCTCATCCAAAAGCGCATACCTGTTCATCCTCCTCATAAGAGCTTCACCCTCAAAAATCCTACGCGGGTCTTTCTCTTCAAGGGTCAGAAGCATTCTTGCTGCATTACGGATACAGCTCAGGCATACTGCACCCTCCAGAGCTCACGTTTGCATCGAAGACCATACTCTCCGACAAGCTTTAGCTCGGCATCCAAACGTTCCTTCTCGTATGGACGACGGGGATTCTTAAAAGTTTTTCCGTAGTTTCGGTAAAAGTTAACATGCACCATTGTCGCTTATCATCAATTCACCGCAACAACTTGTCGCTTTCTCCTTAACTGAAAAAATGAAAGCAGTAGCTAAAAGCCGAGAGTATTAGTTAGGAGAGCTGGTTCAAGTTCCTGTAAACAAAATTTGTGCAGTATTTCGTTAAATTACAACATGAGTGAAACCTCATGTACAATGGTTTAGAGGTTGATCACAATTACCAAGGTTCAAAAGTGACGATGAAAATACATGCATATAAAATCGTAGAAAATTTAACGTGCTAAGATGAAGGAAACTATAACACAATCACATACTTTTTTCTACGACTAGGCTTTGGGTAACAGATCGAATTTTGATACTGGTCAAACAGGTCAAAACAGGCAACCTTTTGATACATATTGGTGCCTTGAAACACTTATTGTCCAATTTTAATGGTAATATTCGTGTCAATTATGATGTTAAATTGTTTTTCCTTTGACGAAAATCTTAAAAACTTATACGAAAATCTTAACATGTAACAATGGGTAACTTTGGACCCATTGGACCTATTTGACTCATGTGACCCATTTATTTGCAGGTATCGTGATTTAACTCATTAGAGATATAAAAAAACACATAATCGACCTATTCATAAGTAAATGGGTCCAATTTCCCATCTCTAGTACAAATTGAAATCCAATAAAACATACCGACAGTGGTCCACCAGCAGCAAGGCCAAAAGTATTCTTGTTAGACTAGATCATAAATCCATTCAGGGGAGTTTCTGAGTTGTTCTCAAGCATTAAGCTGTAAAATACCTTACCCTCTCTTCGGACAAGTTGTGCGCTAATTTGTAAAGCTTGACCACTTGAAGCTGGTAATAATATAGGTAGAGAAGGCCTGCAACATTAGAAACTGACAGTGACTTTGTTCACAATAATCGTGACTTGTCGGCTCTGTTATCTACTACGGAATATCAAGTATACTTACCCTCGAAGTGTTGCAGGCTGCTCAATAGTTCTCACACTGGTTACGAATGTTGCAGGAGGTTTGCGAGATACAGAGGACAATGTAGCTATATATAACTACCTCTTGCTGGACCTCACCCGACCCGTCACTAGTATCTAGCGACATCAAAAGAAGTTAAGCAATGAAATCCTATCAATATCAATATCACTTTATCTGCTTCATAGAAAAATCAGAAAAAGAAGAGGGTCGTCACAGGCTTTTAGTGTACGAGTTGATGAAAAACAGTTCTCTTGATCACAAGAGTTTAGACCTTCCTGCTTCCGGAATGTTGAAAACTAATATATAAAAACGTATATAATCACATGTGATTCACTACACTAATAAAAGAGACTTTCATACACATGATCGTTTTAGCATACACATTTAAAAAAAAAAAAAAAAAAGTCAACACCAAAAGCTACAAGTCACATATGATTGAGTACACAAAAAAACTAAATCGGATATTAACTATAAAGAATCATAAGTGATCACTAACATAAACAAAGTCACATGTGATTGACCAAAAAACAAGTAAGCTAATCACATGTGATTAACAACATAAATTAAACAAAACTACGACACCAAATAAAAAATTGAATATGTAATTGCACCCCCTATCTGAGCAGTTAATATCTGACTAGAATTCCGTAGTTTGAAATGGTGTTCAACTAATGTTGTTAGGACATGTTATTGTGACCATCGCTATACAATTCAAGAACGAGTTTAGAGAAAGCCCGAGCATCCAAGCCCAAGCAAATATTATATATACATTTGCTGCGAATTGAAGAAGTCTGCGAGTTGAAGAAGTCAACGAATTGAGAAAGAGGCTGCGAGTTCAATATGGGCTAGCTATGTGGAGCTGGGCCGAAGCCCATTAGGGTGGACGGTGGAATGACATTTATATATGTCATGTATGTATGTAGAAGAGGCAGAGCCAAAATATGGGAGTCGGCATATTATTTAGTCGGCAAAATATCTAGAGCAAAAAGAAAGTCGGCATAATTGTTTGTGAAGTGTCGGCAAGTTTGTTTGGTTCATCCGAACATGTGACTTCTTAGAACCATTTAAAAAAGGAGAGACAATCAAATTGATCCCCAAGAGTCATCTATAATCTATTTTTGAGGTAAACCTATTTAATTATATACTTTCGTTTGTTTGGAACTTATTCATCACTTAAAATTTTTGTAGATTGATAATACGGGCCTAATGGGTAAGAATTCTTCGAACGTGTACCGCTGACCCATTTTGCCCCCTCTAATATTAGTATTTGTCATTTATATATAGGCTTCTTTAGAATTCATTTAGACTCAGCTTGCTAAGGACTTCATTGATCTGCCTGCATAGGTAGCCTTTTCATATATTTGTTATCTTCGTTCACTTTTAGACATCTAGCAAAAAGTAACAACAGTTGTTGCACATAACCTTGATCATGTACTATCATTTTTTGTGCTATGCTAACAAGTATGTCAACTCAACTGTCAGACATCTCTAAATTGAATTATTATCAAGTGTATTTAGTATGTCTTTGCTTTGAAACCTCTGATGATTATGTGTTACCATATTTGTTTTCATTTTGTTATGACACATTTTTGGGATAGCAGACTTGCAAAGGATTTGTTTGTGTTTTATCTTTGTATTGGCTTGCAGAGGTCCTTATATTAACGGTATATACTAGCTCCATTGATCAACTCAAGAGAAAACTTGATGGAATTCAAATGGAGCTTTAAGGAATTGATAGTGCATATGGATCTTTGGCTTGAAGCCACATAATTCGAGTTTGGTTAAAAATTGATTCTGTGTCACAAACTAGTACTCCCTAAAAACTATAGACTACTTTAGTTTAGTTGCTATCAACACAACAAGAATGGTACCATGGGCCCAGAAGGTGGTTTACGTTCAGCCTAACACAACTTCGATGCCATTCTAGCATGCAATCCCGTTTGATGAAATATGTGTAGACCTAAGCAGTGAGGTTAAACATCGATTGTAAGTTACAAATTGAGCAGGCCATGAACGCTACATAGGCTACTTCGCTTACTTCGCTCAGCGCCACAAAAATGGTACCATGGGACCAGATCAATTACAGGTAGTTTAGGTCCTGCCCATAGCAACTTTTATGAAAAGTGTAGGTTGATCGGAGTTTGATCAAATCTGTGCAGACCTAAGTATAAGCTAGGTGATTTATACATGTATTTTGTTATGTATTTTTATCTGAAAATAATAATGACAAATGATATAATCATGATATTACCTTTCGGTTTGTTCTATTGTCATAATTTCTTGATACTATTAATGTTGGTCTTGGAATTTCTCATTTTAATTGATTTTTATATGTGGCATTAAATTAAATACTCCCGCCGTCCCAATTTTATTGTCCCCAGACAAAAAGACACGCAGTTTAAGAAAATATAACTATCTCTCTTACTTTTTGATAAAATGACAATTTTACTCTATACTTTTTACCTATTTTTTTGTCTTATATATATACACTAGGGGTAAAAAAGAACTTTAATCCCTTAAACTTTCTATTTATGGAAGTGGACAACAGCCCAAAATAGAAATAATGGACCAAAGAAATGGGACGGAGGGAGTACAATGATACAAGGATTCCACATCAGAGTATATATTTACAACGTGATGATTATTACTTATTTATTAACTAAGAAGAGTTATAAACTTTACACTATGGTTGTGTTTAATTCAATATTTTTCATACTAAACTTTCTATCATTAAAATTATATTTAGTAATTCAATATACCTATAGAGCATGAAACAATTCTACGTACATGAACTTTACGATATTAATGTTTGTTTTATGGCAATCAATTATCTGGGCAACGCCCACACGCTTAAGAGTGTTGCAAAAGTATAGAAAAGTACACGCTTTTAACCGTCACTAATTTAAAAGCCAATTTAATAAATAATTAAAATTAAATTAACCCTGAGAAGATTCTTTTCATCTAACAATCTAACAACAAATTATCAATATCAATTCCCCCCAAATCCCAATTCTAAGACCTAACCCTAAAAGATGATCCACAATCAAGCCATCGACGCATCTATAAATTCAATTATTCAATCCATTTGACTAGTTTTTGTTTGAAATTTCTACGATTTCAAGAAACTAGTGTAATACCCGGACGGTGCCCCGGGAAAACTATTATTTAGTTTGTACATGTTACTAAATTTGTTCACGTTTGTCGATGTACCGGAAAGAGAATACACCATCAAAAGAGTGTACCCAAAATGCTCGAGTCGAGTATTATCGTAGTTTAGTTGATTTTTTATGTGTAAGTATAACAAAAGAGCTCGTACTGATACGTTTTACAATTTAAATAAGCCATTTAATAAGTTTGAAAGTGTATATACAAATTACATCTAGAGGGTCACCCCAGCATGATCCGACCCAAACACTTCGACCATTAACCTGTTCAATATTTTATCACGCGACCAGAGCCGCTCAATGAGCATACCTTATATAAAATTTAAGTTGTTAAGTTATTTATCGATTATATAAATGCCTAACACTAAATATGGTTTGGTACTCACTAAGAATCAAAACCATATGCCGACATGCTATTTTGCAGATTTTAACTAATAAGTAATAACCATTATTGTCTAATGAATGGTCAATATAGCATAAGTGAAGAAAATTGTCTTCCATTGCATAACCACAAGTATCTCTTTCCAAAACTTATATAAAACATCGAGTCATCATATTACACACGAGATATATATATATATATATATATATATATATATATATATATAAAAACGTCTAAGAAATTAGACTACAAGCATCAACTTGCAATAATAAATTGTTACATTGTGTAAGAGCTTAAAACAGGATCAAAACAATCCAACGATGGAACTCGGAGAAACGGGAAACCAAGGTTAAACTGAAACATAGAAGGAGGGAACGGGAATTAAACTCAAACTTATGATATCGATCATACACACGACACCAGTAAATATTAAAACTCACCGAACTTGATCGCTAAATATGGAAGAGCTTCTGATCCGTGATCTTAAAGAAATAGAAAGCATATAGATATAGATGATGTAAAGAGTTCGATCGAAATTTACAATAATTCATTAAACATACGTAGGTCTATAAATTTAAATTCTCGATAAGTTCAATTGCAATCCAAGTAGAGACATATTTTTAGCACCTGGAATATATCGTTAATTATTAATTGAAATGTATATAAGAACATAGGATCTAAATCAGCATTCTTTTTTAGAATTTATTATAATAATAATCCAATTAGTGAAATTGTATGAGCCTTTCTCACTGTATGTAACTGATGCATGTATTGTTCACCTTTAACCGCACGAAAACTGTCAATCATACATTAAACGGATAGGATTAGAAGTTAAAGAATTTGGTGTACTTTGAACGGCCAAGATCGTACGGTTAAATGTGGCAGTTGACTCACCTCCGTCAATGTATAAGTATAATTTTTACCAGAGGTAAGAAATTTTTATAATATATATATATATATATATATGTATGTGTATATGTATATGTATATATATACATACACGCTTTTTATGTATCTATTATTTTAATTTGCTATCTGTTGTGATCAGGCTTGAAAGGTTTGAACCGAATCTATCATCAATGACGAGGCTGCTAGGTTTTGAATCAATCATATCTATATATATGTGTGTGTGTGTGTGTATTGTGCTATCATGTTGATTTTGAATGATATCATGTGTTAGGGTTTGAATATTATCAATTTGTTAAGCTATTGTGCTATGTAGATATATTTAGTTTGAAAGATGATCAATTTTTTGTTTTATTGCGATTTAGGGCTAATTGATCAAGTTTTCAAGAAGAAATGATATAGATATGAACTCGTATCAAGGAAAGCCATTCATAGAGATCGCAAGTTGCGATGTAGGGCTAATTGATCGTAGTGTCTTCAAGGTAGCATATTTCTGTGTTTTGATATCTTAATCTCTTTGCTATGATTGTACGCCGCAGCGTATTTTAGTGTTTTAATTTTTTAAATCATTTTGTTTTGTTAGTTTTGGTGCAGCTATATAGAGACAATTTCATTGTCAAGACTGAAGACTTCAAAGGTAATAAAAGTGACGTTTTTTGTTATGATTCATTGAAATGAGTATGATATTTCATATATGTATTAAGAGTGAGTTTTGAGTGCTGTTATGTCGAGACTTTAATTGAGGTGAATGTTGAGAATTAACTGCTTATAAGTAAAAGGAAATCTGACGAGTCATGTTTCACCAATCTTGAATACGTGAGTGCATGAATTAGTAGACTTTTGTATTATAATTGTTTTCTAGGGAATAAAAGTGTTATTTTTTTGTAGTCAATTCTGCATTTTGCTGTAGGTGGTTCAGTGTTTGGAAGAGTATGAAAAGCTTATGGTTGTAGGAACACACCAGCTAGGTGAGCACAACGTCTCTTCCCTTTTTAACGTTGTTTGGGTAATCTACATTTTAGCATGTCTATGTTTTTATGTCAACATGGTAATTCGTTATGGTCGAAATTCTTTAGTCATTGTTTCAGTTTCTCTTTCGCAATGTCATGTGCTTGTTTTTTAAATGCATCATGCATCATGGTAAGTTCAAACAATTATCTCAATTTCGATTTCAATTTCAATTTCTGTTTTGTAGGAGTTTATTCTATGAATTGATTATGAAGAGTTGAATTCTTTGGCTTCGGTTACTCAAGGTATGTTTAGACAACTGTTGATTCATGAAATTGTGAAATTTTGTTCGATACAACTTCGATTCTGATCTATAGGTTATAATGACGTTAGGAATCGTTCGAATTAGATATAATCATCTTATGGATCTGCATTTTAATTTTAATCAATTGTAGTTTTTTAATGATTTGATATAGATAACTGTCTAAGTTAATCGCATTTTGAGAAGTTGAGTTGTGAATCGTGTACATAGATTTTGTTTCTTTTCTGTTGGATGATTACTTGAGCTTCTTAAGTGTATAGATATTGCTCTTTATCTGATTAATCTATGTCATTTTGCTTGCTTTGGTGTTGATGATTAACCAAGTTGAAGAGGATTGAATATATGAAATTCGAGTTTTTTCATGATCTTTGAGAAGTCAAATTTACGAATAAGAGTGTAATGGTTAAAAAATGGTCATGAACACTCCCAAAAGCCCAAACCTTATCCGAAAAAGAGTAATGAACGGGTTAAATATCGTACATTGTCAATGTCAAACACTTTGTTAGCATTAACGGTAAAATGTGTTACTATTTATTTTGTTTTACCGGTTTGACCAGCTACTCTTTATTTTGGGCATGGCAGCTACACGAAGGTTGAATATTTGGGACTATTATGGTGCCGTTTAAGTGCTATTATGGTGCCGTTTAAATGCTTTTTGTTGCTTGGCTACAGTCTGGCTGCTGTTTGCTTTACTGATTTTAAGGTAAAAAAATTTTCTTACCTTTACTAGTTGCATACTTGCATAAAAGAATATGTTGTCTGATATTGCCAAATCTACATCTGAATGTGCTAATTTGACTGAGCTGTGCTCCCACTTTAATGAACTAACTTTATGAAACTATATATTTTTTATAGTTTATCCTACTTGTGGCAATCAGATTTTGTTTTATAATCCCCGTCTTACCTTTCCAGTAATTTGTAGCTTGCTTTTGATTTAATAAAGTTAATGTGGCTTCTCAGCTTGAAATATTTTAGTTACTTAGTGATATACGGTCCAAATTGCAGACAATGGGTCAAAACATAATAGTTTATGCCTCTGTTTTTTTGGAGACTTATTTGCAGCCCAATTTTACTGAAAACTTTACAACAGGAATGGAATGACTATTCCAACAAGCGGGATGAAATGTTCAGATTTGGGTTTGAACTTTGAAGCAGGGCAAGTACGTTCATGATACAAAACATCTTACTAAGGTGATTACTCCATATTTTTATATACGTAATACCTTTTTCAGGTTATATGGAAACATGATATTATCGGTTCATCTGGTTATGGTAACCCTACTTATTTGGAAAAGTTTGATCTTTGAATAGTCTATCTTTGACTTCTTACAAATTATTTGCAGGAGATAGAGATGTACTTGATTAGATGGAGTCTGACTCACAAACTCGTAAATAGACAACCCGATAAGTAGAGGTATGATTGGCAAGTCATTGAATCTTTAAACTTCTTAAATTATCTTATTTCATCATTGTTTGATATTGATCATCTATGAGGCTAATGCAGTATCAAATAGCAAATCCAAGGCATTGCCAGTTAGAATTCGTGCCATTTTAATGTCTATTTAAGTTTTTATATATATAATAAAATATAATAATAATAATATTATTAATATTATAATTATAATAGGACATATCAAAAATTGTCCACAATAAAAGGGGTGGAGAATTCTATTCTATAATATTTTTACATACTTTGTCTCAATCAAAAGCGTTGAGATTCTTGTGATTTGCCACTCTCATTCACGTGGACTTTGTTAAAACTTGTCAACACTCGTAAGCGTGGACATTTTGGCCACTTAATCACACTTAAAACCGTGGAGAAGTAGACAATTTGTAAACGTAAAAAAGCGTGGAGATCCCATATTTATTTTGCAACACCCAATAACTCCACGCCTGAGAGCAACCCCAATGGTAGTATTTTCAAAAGGCTTTTTGTAAAAATTGGTATAAGATATTTTTTTAAAAAAACCTATTGCTCCAATGGTAATAAGCTTTCAAAAGCTTAAAATTTTATATAATACATACAGGTTCAAATGAGTACACCAATTTTGAGTGAGAATGAGGGAACCAACAGATTTCTGCCATGTGTCACTTTATTCTCTCTCCTTCACACTTTATTCTCTCTCCTCCACATTTTTAAAAATTAAATATCTCACAAACGGTAAGTCGAAAAATCATGAAAATTGCACCATAAAATTCAGCGTTTTGTCCTCTTTGATTTGCCGTCCCTCAAGGCATACTTTTGACAACTTTTTTTTTTTTTCATTTTTTGGTGGGTTTCACAAATTAGTAACACATGTGTTAGTGATTAGTTGTACATTTAATTTGTGGTTAAGGTTAGTGTTTAGGGTTAGGTTTAGGGTTTAGTAGGGTTTATGGTTTAGGGTTTATAAGGGTTTAGGGTTCAAGGTTTAGGGTTTAGAAAGATTTAGGGTTTAGCGTTTTGTAAAGCGTTTAGGGTTTAGGGTTTGGGGTTTAGGGGTTAGGGTTTAGGGTTTAGGGTTTGAGGTTTGGGGTTTCGGGGAGAAACCCCAAACCTTAAACCCTAAACCCTAACCCATAAACCCCAAACCCTAAACGCAACACTTTAACACATGTGTTAGTAAATGTGAAACCCACCAAAAAAATGAAAAAAAAAACTTTTCGAAAGTATGTCTTGAGGAACGGCAAATCGAAGAGGAGAAAACGACGAATTTAATGGTGCAATTTTCATAATTTTTCGATTTTTCGTTTGTGAGATAATTGATGTTGGGGGTAAATGGGTTTTGTACATGTGAAACATTCTCTTTGTACACATGGCTTGATATCATTGGTTCCCCCATTTTCACACAAAATCCTATTCTCATTTGAACCCTACCCAATACATTAAATAAGTACAATAGAAGTTTGAAGATATAATATATAGGTTAGAGAAAAATAAGTCTTTCACACTCTCTTTCCTCTAAATATATTATATTTTATTAAAATTTAAGTTTTTCATACCTTTTTACTATTGGAGCAATAGGTTTTTTTTTAAAAAAGCTCTTACACATTCTTACACAATTTTTACAAAGAGGAATGTGAATATGGTGCTGTCAACCATATAAGCTTGTATGACAAACACTAAATACTACGTCGTTTTGAGCCCCAAAAAAAAAAAAAAAAAAACCACTAATAATACCTCCTCCTACACTCACGTTCCCCTCATACTTGTTAGAAAGGTGTTAGAAAGGTGTTAGATAGAGTGAGAAAGATCGTTCGTGATGGTGCAATACTACAATATACATATAGTAGCAGAAGCAAATGAAGATTAAAACTTGTTGCTGTTAGAATCAGGAGCATACGACACATGATGATGTTAGAGGATGATGAGAACGTGGGTTTAGGAGGGGTCAATATTTTTAATTTGGGCCAAAACAACGTAGTATTAGGTGTTTGTCATATAAGGTTATATGGTTGACAGCACCGTATTCACATTCCCCTTTTACAAATAAGCTTTAAAAAAAGCTACCCATTGGGGATGCTCAGTAGAGTGTGGACTAAGTAATTCTACACGCTTTGAAATGTGGTAATTTAGCCAAATAAGTATAATCAAACACTTTTTTTTATATATAAAAAATTGCAAACATGAATAGATGATATGTGGCGACCTTTTCTCCAGGGAGAATAAATCAAGATGGTGAAACTTCAACATATTTGTCATTAGGAAAATGATTGGACAACTTAAACTTGTAGACCTACTTATGGATCTAAAAATATGATTGGGGGATGAAAAAAATTGATTGGATGAGATTAGGAGAGAGAAAAAAATCAACCAATGAGAAAAGTAGGTCTATATTTAGGTCTGTATAATTAGTCTCATTTAGCATTACTCTTGTCATTAATACAATTTTACTCTACTTGCAACGTCAAACTACCGTGTAAAACAGGTGACTATAACATGCCATGCAACCTTAATTTTTTGCAGAGTATGCAGACGTCACGACCTAGCTTCTAAGACGGAAAGATGCACACAATATCTTATGTCACACGAACAGAAGATAGATGTTCATATATCTACTTGCCCATAATTGGCACTTTGGGTAAGCAGTCTTGAACAATTTGGATGAGTAATAGTGGTACATATACGCATTTAATTTAGCCATGTACAATGGTAATTGGTTGACTAATAATTGCATAAGGGAATAATATGTCTCGCATAACAGTTTGATCTGCTTGACGCATCAACGTATTGTGTTCAACTATGCCATTCACTTTCGAAAATTCAAATCAACTTCATTATGTTTGGCTTTCCATAAGTATAGACACAACGTAAGGCAAAGAATATTGAACATCTCTTTGAGGTCAAGTTGAATGAGCAAAATGTAAAAGGTGGATGAAGGAGTTCCCATCAATAGCAGTAGCACCATCAAGTTTTGAGAATGGGCATACAAGTAATGGTACTTTTAAATCCAATTTTTGATAAAACAATCTTTTCTAAAGCAAATGTAAATGTTTCACAAGAGATATTTAAATTAAGAAACAACTTAATAAACAACAAGTCAGGGTGGCCGAGTGGTCTAAAACGCCCGACTCAAGTTCTGTTCTTCTAGAGAGGGCGGCATGGGTTCAAATCATTGTGACGATTCATTATTTTGTTTGGTTCTCTTACATTATATTATAAAAGACTTTTTAAACCGAAAAAAAAAATGTTGTAGATTTAATCTTACGTTAAATTAACTAAACAACATTTCACAAATGTTGACTTTTGTGACATAGGAGGTTTTGTGAGGAGAATCAATTAACAGTGACTTTTGCTTGGTTTTTTTTTTTCTCTTCAATATATATTTGTATATTTCTTATTATTAAGGTAATTTTTTCTATATTGGTACAGTATATGACTTAAATGTCCCCCTATTAAAGATCAGATTAGATTAAATTAGATTAGATTTCTGGCATTAACAAACTAACATCACCGCTTCTTTCTATCTTATATGTCTACATGTCCCTCATTATTTGGTTACAAATTTTAAATGTACCCAAGTAGGATCCCATTAAGTCTTGATGATGTCATATTTGTAGTTTTTTTACTTTACAATACTTTTGAATTCTTAGAAATATTAAAATTCATATTTAAAGTGTATTTGTAGTTTTTTACTTTAGAATACTTTTGAATTCTTAGAAATATTAAATTTCATAATAGACTAATTCAGATTTATTTTAATTTTATATGATTGTGATTTGCATGTAGGTTAAAATCATATAAATTTTTGATAATTTTGTCAAAAAATCACTTGCCCATGTGAATTGAACAACTAAATAAATAACAACATTAATTTTGTTTGTATCAACAGAAAAAGAATTAAAAAAAGTTATGTTTTTTAATCAAACAAATAAACAAGTAAATAAAAAGTAAAAACAATGTTTTTATTTATATCAAGAAACAAAACAAACATATTGACAATTGTTTTGTTCATAATTAGAAAACTACCTTATTTACTTTTGTTTCATAATAAATTTTTTTAAAAAAATTACTAATAATAATATGTATAACTGTTTAACATCTTAAAGCTCGTGTATTCACGGGGTCATAATCTAGTATATAATCAAAGTAGATCACTTATAAATCTCAAAAAATCCAAACAGCAAGTAAATTAAGGTGTGTCTTTCACACAAAACCAAAAACAATATATGCTTTATTAATTTCTCATGTATCTATGTGATGCTGTTGTTTGATGATCCTGTTTCTTTTTTTCTTTTTTTCTGCTAAACATACTCCTTTGCAGTAATTGTTTATTCTTAATCACACACACACACAGAGACATAAGAGATATATCTATACTATATAATATAAGGGGGTTAGCGCTGATGTCATGGATATGATTTGGCTCAATCTAAGGTTGATAGCTTGATGACATGGCATGTTAATGTGCAAAATAAATCATGTTAATTATTTTTAACTTTAATTACGTTACATAAATCCTTTACATTTATTTTCACACAATAACCCATGCAAAAGCAAAAGTGTGCATGCTTTTGCCTTTGGAGTATTAACCATTTCCCATGACCCGTAGTAATTACACTGCACCATGCGTGCCTGGCAAAATTCAAAAATAGGAATACGAAAAGTTTATCTTCACAGCTATTAATACAGGAGTGACAAAGCAACTTTAAACCCACACAAGCTACACCAAAAAACACACACGAAAAAAGTTTCTATGTTCAAATTCTTAACTCGGTAATCATGGCTGAAGAAGGCTACAACTACATTGCCGATCTTGATACTGTGAGGGATTCATGGAAGCTTAAGGTTCGCATTCTCAGTATGTGGAAGACAAACTTAAATCCAGGGGTTATGAATTGAGGATGAAACAGTTACTTGAAGACATGAACCAATCTATTGGTCAAGGAAAGCTGGAGAAGGTTGCTGCTAGAGAGTATGTGAAAGGGTTTCGTGGTTTTGATGCAGATCTCTGTAGGATGCTTGTTATACAAGACCTTCAAAGGGACAATCTCCATGAAGTGAAAATAAAAAACGCCTTAGCAGTGGTGGAAGACAACATAGATCTGAAGACTGAAATTATTGATCGGTTTTCTAAAGTTTGATTTCGTTGTTTTAGTTATATGTTTTTTGCTTAATGTATGCTGAATCTATTAATCAATCAATGCTTTTGTTTTTGTATTTTTATTATTTTTATTATTGCGTTCACTATTTGGATCTGATATAAGTTCACCTCGAAGATCTATAATATTTCATTAACCTTTGAAATTACATAGCAATTATTTTTTGGTTAACCATACACATTTTACATTTTTGTTCATTTTAAGTAGATTTATATGTTATTACTCCCTCCGTCCCATAATTATTGTCCACCTTTCCATTTTTGGATGTCCTAAAATAATTGTCCATTTCTCATTTCAACCAATAGGAAGATAGTTTAGTGGATGAAGATTCTATTTGATTGGTTGAAAGTTGTTGTGATCCCACTTTTATTAAACTGTGTTTTTTTTTGTTGGTGGACAATAATTTTGGGACGGAGGGAGTATAAAACTTGGAAAAATGTATGCATATGAAGCAAAAGATATTGCTAACCCTCCCATCAATACTAATTATTACTTTTGAAAAAGTAGATGAAACAAAATTTTGGGAATATAATTTCTTTACTACTATTTTGGTAAACCAACACCCGAGCCCTGAGGCAATACTGATATACTCCCTCCGTCCCAAAATGATTGTCACCAGACAAGAAACACACAGTTTAAGAAAAGTGTATTTATTACTGTTGACTACCAATAGAATTTCAACTTTACAATTTTCAAGCATTTTGATTGGTTGATTTTAGAAGTGGACAATAGTTTTGGGACAAACATAAATAGTAAGGTGGACAAACAATTTGGGACGAAGGGAGTAAGACTTTTAAAATATTTTATATTCCTTTCAAATTAAATATATTTTGTTTAACAAGTGACAGGCAAAGCCACTTTATATAGTATAGATATATACAAAATAAATATACTTATATATTGTATGTGGTGTTACAATATTTTTATATAAGATTTTTAGAACCTTATTTTTATATAAATATACTTATAAATTTATAACCTTATAATTTAATTTACATAAGAAAATTAAAATTTAATTTTAATCAAACCCGTGTATACACGGGTCAATAAACTAGTACATATATAGATGATGATGATGATGATGATGATATACTAGGGGATATATTATCATTAATGTAAAACCTTTTTTTGGGGAAACTATATATGATCATGTCATATGTATATCATGGATAATGGAAATGAAGGTCAACACACCAAACAAAAGACAAAGACAATTACTAGACAGTTATTTTGTAAAATATAAGCATCTTACAAGCTAGTTACTACTACTCATCTTACAAGCATCATGATATATCCAGTCATTAGAGCTGAACCTGAATATGTACGTACGTAGCTAGTTACTACTACTACTCATTTCAATCAAATTGTTGATAAGAGGTTTTTTCCTGTACTCTCAATTAAAACTAGTTCATTCACAGTGCAACCACAACAACAGTAAGGGGGGATATGAGTGACGGAAGCTGGCTTTTATTTATAACCCCCATTGCTTCTTTTCAAGCTTTCCCCTCTTCTTAGCCTTGTTGACCCTCTTTTTACGCTCCTCTTCAGATTCCCACTTCTCACGGTTCCTTTTGGTAGCAACTCTTTGGTGTTCCTTCTTCTCGTTTTTCTGCCTCCTTGCTTCAGAATCAGCCTGGAAAGCCTTACTGTTTTTCACCTTGTTCTTCCAAGTTTTGCGATTGGCTTTCAACTTTTCTTTTTGATCCTTATTGTCCATGTTAAGGGCAAAGCTCTTCTGGTTGTCTGAAGGTGACAAGATCCTTAAAGATCCATCTGCACGTCCAATCATAACTGGCAAACAGGGAATCTGGGAATTCAAAACAAGAAATTATATTACTCCATTATATCATACTATATACTGTATATATAGCAATAACAATAGGAGTAGTAAGTATATATACTTTGGTATCTAATGTTAATGAAAGATTAACAGTTAGTAAGTAAAATAATAGAGCATTATTTGTTGTTATGACATTCAACAGCTTGCTGCATAAAAAATAACTATTACTATCCAACAATTATATACTATGTAACATCATTATTAGGGGTCATACCTTGTTTTGAATTGCTCTACCCCTTTCTGCATCACAAGTTGCTAGTATGAACTTCCCTGCATTGTACTCATCAATGACCATGTTCACACATTCAGCACCGTCTTCTTTAACACTACTATGATGGAAGCAAATGTGGTCTTGAATGCTTCCGTCCATCTTTACAGGAGAGATTTCTATTTTCACACACCTACATTTTTGACACACATATATAAGATAATTAAGAATATGCTTTTTAGTTGGAAACAAAATGACTTTTTACTATATTAAACTCACCTGGTAACAAACAGTCTTGTATTATAACGGGTTAATAATGGTTTAATCCCTAAAGTTTCAATTTTTTTTCGTTTTAACCACTCAACTTTTTTTTGAATGTTTTAACCACTCAACTTAGGGTCAATAATAGTTTAATCCATGAACTTTCAGTTTGTTTTCGTTTTAACCACTCAACTTTGTTTTAAACGTTTTAACCACTCAACTTATGAGTTGACCATACTTTAACCACTAAAGTTCATTAGACCATTTAAAAAAACTCTTTCGTTAACTTATAATGAAAGTTTAGATCGGGATATATAAACTTTGAACTGATTTTTTATCGACCAAGGTTGTCAAGAGAGAGATCTTACCTAGGATCGTTTTTGTCTTTAAAGATCGAAATCGTAAGATCAAATCGGGATCGTAAGATCTTACGATTTCGATTTGAGCATAGGATCTTACGATGTCGATCCGATCCGATCTTACTTAACATGAAAATAATTTAAGAAAATATAAATTAGTTAATTTTTGTCCAATAAAAGGTTAATAGGTTTATTATTTGTCATGCAATTAATCTTTTATATGCATTATAATACACATTTATGAGATCATAATGTATGCTTAGGATCTTACGATCCTGATTTGATCTTACGATCCTGATTTGATCTTACGATTTCGATCTTGTGAATACAAAAACGATTCTAGGTAAGATCTCTCTCTTGACAACCTTAGTTGATAAAAAAATCATTTCAAAGTTTATATATCCCGATCTAAACTTTCATTATAAGTTAACGAAAGGGTTTTTTAAATGGGTAAATGAACTTTAGTGGTTAAAGTATGGTCAACTCATAAGTTGAGTGGTTAAAACGTTTAAAATAAAGTTGAGTGGTTAAAATGAAAACAAATAGAAAGTTCAGGGATTAAATCATTATTGACCCTAAGTTGAGTGGTTAAAACATTAAAAAAAAAGTTGAGTGGTTAAAACGAAAAAAAAAGTGAAACTTTAGGTATTAAACCATTATTAACCCTATTATAACCAACAACACTCCTTATATTTCCCATTACTTGTTCATTTGCAGCCATTAGCCTCAAGAAATCAGCATCAAACAGTACCTTAAAATTAGGCCTTCCAAACGAATGGTGCTTGACGAAAAAGTCCAGTTTCTTGCTCTGTTTTGACATCGCCTACAAAACATCAATTTTATTCTTGTTATTACACTACTTCATTGCAAAAACTTGATATCCTCGCAGCATACCAATGGCCTTGTCCTATCCTATATATCGCATACAGTAGTATACATACAGCATCTAAGATACAACATCAATCACTAGACACCAATTTGATAATGTTGGGAATACATATATATTAACACAAAGATTCAACTAGTTTAACATCTTGTCCCATTTCAAATTTAAGTAAACAGGTTAAAACTAGCAAGCGAGATTAATGTTTGTATTGATCAGTTCCATGTAACAATTCCATCATATATTACTCACCAATTTGATAATTGCGTCCCTCCATCAAGCAGTAGGTCAGCTTAATCTTTGAGCTCAGTTTAATTTGATCATTCATGTTTGTGGACTAATTTCCATCACTTTCCTATAACCAGGCCAGCTTAATCTACTTTCCACCACTTTCCTAGAAAATCTAATCAGTTTTTAAGACTAATATGCCTAATAAAGACTCGGCTATACTACACGCAAATCATTACAATGCCAAGCAATCGTACTCCTATTCGATATCTAATCAACCTCTTAAAAACACTTTTAAGCAACATATACGCCTACTTCTGTTCGGTGTGCACACAAAAATCATTACAATGCCACGCAATCTTACTCCTATTCGTATTTCTAATCACTCCTCTGAACCTTTTAAAAACACTTATAAACAACATACGATTCTGCTTCCGTTCGGTATCCACACAACCATGCCAATCACAACTATACAAAAAATCACAAATATATAAAGACGTCCAAATTGTCTGACTGATTCACTATTTCTGCGATACTTGATTATATAGGTCCTTATAACTATAAACTACGGCTAAAGACTAATCATCATTAACTGGACAAAACGCACATTACAAATCGCAACATAATCCTTATAACTATAAAAATACGAAATCATATCCATAGCCGGACAAAACGCACATTAAGCCACTAAAAAATCTGTAACATACTAACTACCGAAACGAATTCATACATATAATCGCATTCGAGCTGAGATATATAGATACATCGATCACACAATAAGCCACTAAACATTCCGTAAAAACTTAATATAACAACAAATTCAATTATTCATCCTGACTCATATGATCGACCGAGACGACTTCATACATATAGTTGCAATCGAACTGAGATAGATACATCAATCGCACAATAAGCCTCTACAAAATCCGTTAAAACTTCATATAACATCAAAATCATCCTAACATTCAATCGAAAAATCATCATAACGTACATACAATTGAATTGAGATATACGATCTATCAAATCATTTAATCAGCCACTAAAAACGATAAAAAAAAAAAAAAAAAACTTCATATAACATCAAAATCATCTTAACATACACTCAAAAAATCAACATAACGTACATACAATTGAATTGAGATACGATCCGTTAAATCATTTAATCAGCCATTAGAAACGATTAAAAAAACTTCATATAATCTAAAAATTAATCGCAGCATGCATTCCTATACGATGTGATAAATAAAATTAGTAAAAACTTGATTTAATAGCAATAATCACAATATCATACATACACACAGCTCAGATGAGATAGATACATAGATCATTATACGTACATAAACGTTTCATAATTGAATTAAGAAAGAAGAAGAAGAAGATAGAGAGAAGAATGGTACCATAGCTATGAATGAGAGAAATGTGAAACAGAGCAATGCGAGAGAAATGTAATAAAATGAATGAGAGGCAGTGCCGTCTCTGAACTTTTTGAGGCCCTGGACAAAGTTGTCGTGTTACGAAAATGAAGCCCTATAACTAGATATCAAGTAAGATAAGGTTCGATGAAATCGATTCTCAACGGTCCGATGAAATCGATTCTCAACGGTTCGATTTTTAAATAATTTATTTATTTCTCTGATAAATATTTATTTATCTGATACTTATTCTCTCAAATCCTAGTTATTAGTTATTAAATCTTTTAGTCAAACTCTAATACGTCAATATAAGTTTTTAATTTTGGACCATTCAGTCGACCTATATATTTGTTTAAATATATGTGTAATCTAAAGCTAGTTACTAACAATAATCTCTTAGTTTAAAATAAAAGAGATGTCAATCTCTTATGTAATCATATATATATATATATATATATATATATATTATACATATCACATTACTTGGGAAAAAATTGGAGGCCTTTGAAATTTAGAGGCCCTGGGCAGTCGACCACCTCGCCCACCCTCAAAGACGGCCCTGATGAGAGGGAAATTGGGGGTATTTGTATGTATGTATAATATATGTATGTACTCCGTAATATTTTGTGCATTACTTGTACCCGGTGCCTTCGAACTTGTGCCAAACTCTTTCTTCTTTCCCACGCGCGTGTGCGTGCTTGTCACTCCCCATTCAGACAGTTATTATGTTTATTGTTGTCATAAATAGTCCTCTTACTTTATTCTTTTAGCAACTTAAACCCCTTTTTTTCCCGCTCAAAAATTCATTCCTAATTTTTTTCTAAATATAGTAAATGTGACAATATAACTGACAATAAAATCTATGGGGTTAAATGTAAAGTTATCGTTCTATACTACTTAATAAATCATATGATTTTGTCTTAATTTTTAAAAAAATTAAGTACACACGTGTAACATATAATTACGCATCAAAAACAATTCTAAGCATTTTAATGTATATATTTTAACATAACCATGTATTTACACAAGGTTACGTACAATCGAGTTTGAAATAAAACTAAATGCATGTAATTATATCACAAATACATAAATTGCAAAAAGATGGTTTACGGGAACTCTAATACTCAGCACAAAACTAGCGTAACACTTTACAATGTCCGGGATGTAAATTTATCATTGTTTAGTCATAGTTTACTCTAATATTTTGGGATGATATTCAATCAGTTAAGTTGTAGAGGTTTGTTCAACATAGTTTTTTTTTTTTTTTTTTTTTTTTTTTTTTTTTTTTTTTTTTTTTTTTTTTTTTTAGTCTCAAGGGATTAATCTAGATTCTTCTTAATCTTTTGGTTAAGATTAAAACCTATAATTCATTAACTCACAAACTGTTAATCATTAGACGAAATGGATTACGTCGTTGCAATCCTCGTGTTCTTCTCTTTTATTAAAGTGGTCACTTGATATACTTTCGATGAACTTTCTTTTTTCCGCATTTTCGAAATAAATATTTAAAATTACACACCTATAATAACACGTGACAATAACAATTAATTTGGGATTAGCATTTCGAGGCTGTGCCGAGCCGAATTATTTTCAAACTGGGATTATAGGGTTCACCCTTAGGGTTTTAAGAACATTTTTAAGACAAACCGCGTTCAGTGACGAGGCGATCACATCTAGGTATTTGGGTTGGCTAAGCCCACAACTTTAAACCCTAAACCCAAAACACTAAGGCCCGTAGGCCCGAGAGCCGTGCCAAATCATTTATTAACATGAGATTAGCATTTCGAGACTGTGTCGAGCCGAATCATTTTCAAATTGTGATTAGAGGTTCACATTATCACATGTGATTATATAATAATGAAATATTTAATCCAACAAAAAAGGGGGAAATTAAAAAAAGTTTGCCGAAAATATATAAAATGACCAGTCTTTGGAAAAAAGAAATAATGCTCGTTCCAAAGGTGAAATTCGTTTGATTTATAAAGTTGTCGTTTGTTAGATAAATACGTTTTAAAAAGTTGAATGAGAGAAAATAAAGATATGATTAAAAAATGGATGAACAAGATTAATCATTGCATTTAGGACTATACATTTTATATAGAACACAACTCGTAAGTTGTATATATATCCGTTGTAACCTTTTATTGACATGATAAACGTAATCTGAAGATAGAAACATATTAAAACATGTTAATTTTGAACAACGTAATTTGATCCAACTGATCCACCAATATGATCCAAGTAACGGAGTTTGCATGCTTTCTCCTCCACTCTTTGATTGAAATTCCCCACTTCTTGCACCAGTTTCTTTAGTGTTATTGCATGATGTTATCACCTATAACAAATCAATTTCATCACAGCCAAAATATATATTCCACACCACTCAATTATAACCTAACAAAAATATGACGCAGCCTAAAGCATACATATCTAATCATGGATAATAGGGCATGGTAGCAGAGAAAATTCTCACCAGCAGGCCACCAGGAGCTATATATTAATCATCCTGCAAGTCAAACAATTGTCATTCGCAGACATCAACACACAAACATAAAGCATTTCTCTTGCAAGGTATCTTTAAGCTCGACCTCAAGGTTCGGTGCAACTAATGATTACAGTTGTTAAATATAGATACCATGATCATTAACCTTTTAATGTGTCCATCTGGATGCAGACCAAAGGTTCCTTTGTCCATAACCAGCTGGAACTTTTTGCTCAATTTTGTTTCAAGAGCGTCATCAACCTGTAAAGCCAAAAAGGCAAAGTGAAATATGTCTTCATTATAGAACCCTAAGCAGAGGAAGAATTTTTTTTGCTGCTGAGGTCATTAAACAGTTTGATACTAATGCAATTGTACCAAGAGTTTAAGACTAGAGAATCCATCACGATTAGCAACACTTCGAGCAAGGTTAATTGCTCCTTCGCGGTAATCAGTACCAGTAAGATCAGAGAACCTATAACCAGTAACATATAAAAAGTTAAGTCTCTACATAATTAAATCATACAAATACATCAAATTTACGAATAAAGATTGAATTAATTAACCAAAGTAAGGGGAGAGGACTGAATTGACATAACAAACACTATGTTGATGCGTCAAGCAGATCAAACTGTCATGCGAGACATATCATTCCCTTCTGCAATTATTAGTCAACCAATTACCATTGCACATGGCTAAATGCATGTACCACTTTTACTCATCCAAATTGTTCAAGACTTTCTAACTCTAAATTTTCTTTGCTTACCAAAAGTGCCAATTTTGGGCAACTAGATGTATAAACATCTATCTTCTATTCGTCTGACCTAAAGTATAATGCGCCTCTTTGAGTGTTATAAGGTAGGCCATGACATCTGGGTACTCGGGAAAAAAAGTTATATATGTCGTGTTCTAGTCACCAGTTTTATACGAAAGCTTGTAACTTATCGGTAGACTTTATACACATCTTTTCATAGATCAAAACCGAAACGATATTTGTAAACCGACCATGCACTTGAACATTGAATAGACCCAAAAATTCTTGCATAGTAAATACTTACATACTAAACAAAGGTCGATCATAAGCAACCAATGGATGCTAATGATTCATGCAATGACATCGCTTATGTTCCACAAAGAATAAATCTTATTCATCATTCTGCAATAAATAACAAAGTGTTGGTGAGTTATCAAAGCTGGAGATGAGAATATATCTGGGGCAATTTCTTGTTTGGTTGTGTTTAATCGCAAACAAACGGGTCAATCTAACAGAATTGGCTAATAAGGAACCATGTTGAAGATTGTTCTAGACTGATAATTAAGATGGATTCTTATTATTTGTAATGATAATCAACAAACCCACCAAAAAAGCATTTCAGGTCAACATCATGCCCGACCCAGCCCGTTTCAACCTGAACCTTTATTTACCTGTAATAAAACTTGGCGGGCCTGCCCATCTTACCACCTATAGTTAGATATGTTGAAGCTAAATGCATTCATAACAGTTTTGACGTAAAATTTTTACGAGTTTGACTTTCAAATGTCGAATGTGGACGCTTTGCGGGATGGAGAGACAGACTATTATGTGAAACTTCAACTTTCTACAGTCAAACCAAGGAGTAATCATGAATGTTTGCTCACCTTAAATACAATAATTTTGAGTCACTTAGTGAGCGGAAGATGAAGGAGCTTGACTCACAGGTATGGCAGGTAATGGCGACCTGAAATAAGAAAACTAACTAAGAAGTGGATAGTATCGTACGTCCATATTACTCAAAAGTTGCAAATAACCCGAATACCTGATGAAAATCTGAAACACTACACTCTGGAAACCATGCTACTACTTCATCAGATGCAACTGGTGGTTTAACTAAGGCAGTTAATGGAAGTAATATAAGCCATTATTACACAGGAAAAATAAAGTGCATTAAGCCTGAGAGCTTTAACATGCATAATAAGAAGCTAAATAAAATAACTTAGGCATGATGATCTATCTGAAGAGAGTAGCAAAAAAAGGGTGGGATGATACTAAAGATTGAAAAGTAAATGCTAAAAACATATCAGTACTTACTGTCTTTCTACACCATTTTCTTTTGGGCCATCTTTTGGTTATTATGGTTTCGCTTCTTGTGCTATATATAGTTGGAGTCGACAATGAAATTGAACTAGCAACTGGTAAAATCAGAGCGTACCAAACTTCACCAGCATCCCCATATTCACGAAAATTAGTCAAATCGTCTGCATATGTTGCATCCCAGTAACTTTGAAATCCCATCATCGAACTAATTGATTCCACATCAGGTTCATCCTTGTCAGACCTTTATATAAAGAACAAATGCATATAGATTCCCACTAAATCATCCTGCAAGTTCAACAATAATAAACAGTAATTCGCAGAAAGCAGCACACAAACAAACATAAAGTATTTTTCTTGCAAGGTATTTCTAAAAAAGCGGTGATCTTAAGGTTCGGTGCAACTAATGATTACAGTTATTAGATACCATGATCACTAACCTTTTAATGTGTCCATCTGGATGCAGACCAATAGCATCAAAGGTTCCTTTGTCCATAACCAGCTGGAACTTTTTGCTCAATTTTGTTTCAAGAATGTCATCAACCTGTAAAGCCAACAAGGCAAGTGAAATATATCTTTGTTATAGAAAAGAGAAATAATTTTGCTGTCGAGGTCATCAAACAGTTTGATATGAGTGTGATCGTACCAAGAGTTCAAGACTAGTGAATCCATCACGATCAGCAACACTTCGAGCAACGTTAATTGCTCCTTCACTGTAATCACTTCCAGTAAGATCAGAGAGCCTATTACCATTAACATAAAAAGTTGAGTCTCCACAAAATTAAATAATACAAATACATCAATATTTATGAATAAAGATTGGATAAATCACCAAAGTAAGGAGAGAGGACTGAATTGACATAAATGCAGCAAGACGAAGATGTTGTGTGCTTGTTTTAAGACCATGTCAGATTAAATTCATCTAATGTGCATCTATACTTTAAATTAATCACTACAAAACATTATCAAATTATTTGCTAGTTAAAGAAAGAAATACAAAAAGCATACAACCAAAATCACAGGTTTCATTAGAGTCACGTTCTGTGAGTGTATACATAAACAATATTGAGTTTAATACCCGATACACATAATAGAATAAGAGGACATATACCAACTTGGTTTGTTAAAGCCGCTCAAGTTGAAGTAAATGGAATATGCTCATAGAGTGTAAAGTATATTGCGTACCGTTATGAAAAACAAAAAGCTGCCAAAGAGGTATTGCACTGTTAAGGAAATATACAGTTGGATGCTACTCTTCATAGTTTCTAAGGAAATTTAATGAAATTAGCGAACTCTTGAAGAAACAACCCATTGCTTGTCCCAACATCAAGAACACTCCAAGCTGCTAAATCTTTCCATCTTGCCTAGAGCATCCCCAACGGGGGCTTCTTTTCAAAAGCTTATTTTATGAGTTTTTTTATGAAAAAGATTTTGTTGCAATGTAACAAGTACTAATAAAGCTCAAAATGTATTTAAAATCATTCGAATAAGCATGAGAGAGAATAAGTATTCATCAAATGACTTAGTAAACAATAAGCTATTGAAAAAAAGCTTTTACCTACAATGGCAAGAAACCTTTACAAAGCCTAAATAAAGATAAATAAGTCTTTCAAAAAAAACTACCATTGTGGATGCTCAACATGCTCATCATGGTGACTCTGCACATGTTTTCGAGAAATGTCTATGCATAGGCCTTTCATCCAGGAAGCAACCATTTCAATGACATCTGCACCAAACCTGCAAACTAGATATAATTCTTTTTTCAAAATACGATACATATATAAAATCATCCAAACCCAAAACAAAGCATAAAAGATGTTCTGCAAAACAACATCTCCCTAAAGAAGGTACTAACTGTAGTCGATCAAATAAACATAGAATATAAAGCTAGTAGGTCGTCAGAGACGTACCACACTTCACCCGCACCAGGTTCACCCTTCTCAAACCTTTATATAAAGAACAAATGCATATAACAGGGGGGGAAATAGTATTAGCCTTTGGAGTGAGTAACGATACATGATACTACGTATTAGATATAGACCTAAATATGGACCTTATCTTAACAAACTCCACACATCTTTTAAATCTCCTAATATTTATCTTTGATCTTCACACAACTTTTAGATCTACCAAACATTTTCCTAGCCTTTGGCAGCAAATATACAGTATTTAAGTAAACTCTCTTCGAAATTACACTATGTTTTACAAATTACACTATTTGTATACATTCTCGATTTCACATAACACGCATTTATCATCCAAGTTCATCCAATCAATCAAATAACCATCTCATCAAAACTGAAACTAATTTGGTACTCGAATGTTGATCTACAAATCCTACTCATGTTGATGTTACATCATGCTCCTTACTATAGATAAAAAAAACTTACCCACACCTTCTTACAATTTATAATTTCTTTTACATAAATCACTCATTTCATCAATTCATAAATATAAGAACATAAGGTAACACGCAGCAGTAGTCAGAAGCATTATACATACATATATATACATAAAATAGTACAGAATTAAATTAAATTAAATTAATTGAAAATAAAACTTTAACCTAATCACTTGTATTCAAAGGCAGCTTCATTAGCATCAACATGACGTTGATCATCATCAAGAGTATTACCGTAATTGGTCTTTATCAACCATTAGACAGCGGTGATTGCACGGTCATCATCAGAGATCAGATCACGAGCCGCCGGTGAGATATTTAGGTCTTCCGGCGGTAACTGATTTCCAGAAATAGCCGAGCTCAATCTTGACAAGCTTGCTAGCTCAACGTGCTTTAAGTATGCAGGCTTGTGCTCGGAATTTACCACGCCTTTCTCGCTAGAAGGCAACAGTATTAAAAGCTCCACATCACGTCTTTCCCGCCAAATGGTGGTAAACCTTTCTAATAGCCAAAGACACAAAGTACAGCATAGATGATGCTCTTTGCTGATTCTCTTTGGTCGGGTGTAAATCATGTTATCACGTTCACTAAATGACCAGTCGAGATCCTGGTGACTAGGTTGGCCTGCATTATGAAGATTGTTAGATAAGCAGCTTAACTAGATGCTAGTCAATAAACGTAAAATAAAATAATGCATGACCTGTTTTCTCGGTTTTGTTTACGAAATAATTTCAAGGAAGGAAGCCAACGTTATAACTCCATATATAACATCATTTCAAAATTCCCAACACTAATATTCCTAAATCCAATTCTAACTAAAATTCGAATATCTCAAATATTACAGCAAAATGCAGCATAATAAAAGATCGAAAAAATCGATAACTACTCGAGCCGAGCTATTAAAAGCTCGATCGGATGCATTTGTAGCCCTAGATCATCATAATCACAAGTAATGCATAATGAAATCCAAATCTACTCTTTTAAAAAGTATGCATTAAACAACACAAAGAAGACAGTAAGAATGTGAATTTCAACACAAATAAATAAAAAAAAATGTTAATTAATACCATATGGGGAAATATCAAATCTGTCAAATTATGAGGAGTTATATATAGAAGTTACTTAGGGTGCGTTTAGTTACAGAAAACTCTCCACTTTTCTAGAAAAATTATCTAAGAAAACAAGAAAATTAGAAAACATGTTCAAAGTTGAGTTTTCTAAAAAACATTTCTAAGAAAAGGAAAATCCTTGTTTTCCATTTTATAACTACAAATTTGAAAACTACTTTTGATGGTTTCCATCTCTACTATTCCTTGGAAAAGGAAAACTCTACCTCTTGCAACTAAACATGTTTTCTAGATTTTTCATGCTTTTCTAGAGAGGTAAAACACTTCTCATTCTCTAGAGAAACAGAAAAAGAAAAATGGAGAAATTTTTCTGTAACTAAACGCACCCTTAAGGTTTGAGAAAAATAGAAAAAGGGGGAACTTTAAATTACTGTTTTAATTTTTACTGTTTGGGGTGATAAATTGGAAGTTGTGATACTTTCCGGTAGTTAGATGATGATGTTGAAGAAGAAGAAGGTGTATTTTGAGTCTCAGTGTCTGACGAGACAAAGACGGCCCCAATCGAGTGCAGTTGCAACCGGACCACAGGACCTGGGACTGTTTGGGATTAATTTTTTTTTTGAGTTAAATGCATGAATGGTCCATGTGGTTTACACACACTCGCACCTTTCGTCCCTCCCTTAAAATTTTAATCAAATCGGTCCAAAACGTCTCCATTCTTTGCAAGAAGCATCCCTCGTCGATATAAAATGACTAATATACCCTCACTCACCTACTTTATTTACCTTTTTCAGATTTTAATACATTTTATAATTAAATAAAAAAACAAAAAGAAAAGAATTACATAAATTTTTTTTATAAAAAAGCCATAAACCCATCGTCATCATCATCAATCATCACCAACATTTTTTTCCCCACATCACTCCTAAACCCAACAAATTAAAAATCACAAACCAAATCCAGTAACAACATATTCATACAAATCTAATTCAACAAATTATATAACCTTAATCTAATTATCATCTTACAATAAACATATTCATACACATCTAATTCAACATCAAATCTAAACTAATAAATTTAAAACCTATAAACAAAATTCAAATTCAATTCATCATAAAAAATCTTTTTTTTTGAACAGAAAAAAAAATAAAATCTTCATCTTCTTCATGATGATTCAAGACGGCTGTGACTAGATCCACCATCTCTTGTCGATGGATACCGGTATTCCACCATCTCCATGATGATTCAAGACGGCTGTGACTAGATCCGATCCGAAATATAAAATGATATTTCACCTTTAATCTAAATAACAATTAAAGGGGTGGGGGTGCGACGGTGGTCGGGGTTGAACGGCGGTGGGGGTGAGACGGTGGTCGGGGTTCAACGGCAGCAGGGCTGTGACGGTGATGGGGGTGCGACGGCGGCAGGGCTGTGACAGTGGTGGGGGTTGTTGCGGTGGTAGGGTGGGTCGATGCTGTTGGCGGCTACGGTGGTAGGATGCGGCGGTAGGCTGTGGTGGTAGGGTGTGGCGGTGGCTGCTGTTGGCGTCATCACAGGAAAGAAATTTATTGTAACTTTTGGTAACAAATATTTCCATTTTCTATTGCTAACAAATATTGAATTTCTTACTTTATATATATTGCAGGTGGCTCCAGTTGTTGTTAGTCTCTCAGCATTTTCAATAAGATTTCCAAATTCTCAGATAGCATGTATTACTCCCTCCGTCCCGGAATAAGTGTGCTGTTTCAGATTTGGAAGTCTTTCTTTTTCAACTTTGACCTTAAATATCTTTTTTTGTGTTATATAATACTTTATGAAAATTATACCAATGAAAATACATTTAAAACTCAATTCATTCATATATTTTGCACCAAATATTATATAATACAAACAAAAATATGTAAGGTCAAAGTTGAAAAGGAAAGACTCAAAAAGTCAAAACAGGACACTTATTCTGGGACGGAGGGAGTATGATTTAATACTCCTGGTTTATAATAAATCACGAAAGTTTGGTCAAATTTTCTTGAGTAAAAACTTGAAGGCTATTCACTTCAAATTTAAATCAAAAAGCAATATAAAGGTAAATGGCGAGTTTTCGTGTGGAAGTTTGGCGGGTTTTCGTGTGGAAGTTTAGAAATTAGAACCAAATGTTAACCTGTTTTTTCTTTCTACCGTGGAATGGAGAGAATAGTAGTATACTAGTATTACATAAGTATTTTCTGTTACTGGAATGAAATAACCATGGAATTATAACTGTGAATATTGCTCATTCGAAGTTAATTCTATTCACCTTTTCCTTGTTAATCTGCTACGAAAGTTGTGTACGTTTATGTTGATCCTCTTATCAAATAAAAGCCGTGTCATTGCTGAATCTGCAGGTTTTCAGCCATTAATTCCACTTGTTGGATATAGAGCTGTGTTGGCATTATCCGGATATGCTCTTAGCAACATCTCATTTGTTTTTGCTGCACTGTTTCTTTATAGGTAAATGTCTTGAACCCTAAAGAAAGCATCTTTTCTTAGTATTTTCTTTTCTCAGTTACGGCTGATGTAGAAATTTAATATTGTATCACATATTTGACGCTGATCCAAAATTCTTTGAAAACTATAGGTCCTGTAACAATTACAAGTTCTGTTCTTTCCTCCCTGACAGTTTTCTTGTTTCTCTCGCTAAAGGCTTTCTGTTATTATTCTGAAGGACCCGGAGGCATCATTGAGAGCATCAATCTTGTTTTGCTTCAATCCAACATCTATATTCTATTCCTCCATGTATTAGTCTTTATCCTCATTCTAAATTTATAATATTTAATGCTCAAAGATTTTCATCTGAAACTGATACTTTGTTTTTGTAGCTACTCTGAGAGTTTGTATGCACAGTTATCAATCGGAGGACTCTACTTGTTGATGCTGGGTGCAAACAATTGGGCCACACTCTCGTTTGCTTTATCTGGATGTGCGAGGTCAAATGGGGTACTCAATGCAGGGTATATTGGTTTCCAGACCATGCATTGAGCTTATGATGCTGTATTTCATAAAAGAAGCACATTTGTAAGCTTATCTTCATTTTAACAATGCATTATCTGGTTTCAATGGACACTTATAAAATATCCTTTCTATGTACTTGGCGGTTCAGGTTATTGTATCTGGAATTTTGCGTTGCATATTTGTTTTCATTCCATTCGTTGCATTTCAAGCATATGGGTACTACAACCTTTGTGATGGGCACGATCCTGATAAAGTAAGGCCTTAGTGTAAGGCAAAGATTCCTTTGCTTTACAATTTTATTCAGAGTCATTACTGGTATGTGTATGTTTTTATCTTCTGTATATAACTATTTATATGTTTTCTCATTTCGATTAACTAACGTTGATGATCTGTTTTGATGTTAGGGGGGTTGGTTTTCTACGATATTTCCAACTAAAACAGTTGCCAAACTTCCTTCTTGCATCACCAATACTCTCCATCGCAGTCTGCTCAATTATCCACTATGTGAACCTACAGCCACAGGTCTTCTTTTCACTCGGCTTCCAAGTTGCTCCAAAAAAACATGGGGATGCTTATGATACAACCATATAGGCTTCCCCCAACCGAAATCTATACTATAAATTCCACTATGCAACATGCTGGTAGCAAAAAGGCAGTCTCCTTCTTCCATCACATTCAACTGATCGTTAATCGCTCTTAATTTCTCATCCAATGCCTTGTGACCCTTTTCACCTTTTAGTGATTCAATGTAATCTAGGCTTATTTTGGCTATTGATTCTCTCATTTCACCCATTAGGGTCGATAAATCTGGCTTTTTGTTAGGATAGCAGATCCCAATGGCTTTCACGATAAGGTTGCCAATGGACTCATTAGGCAGAGGTGGTGACACCTTATTCCGGAGATTCACAAATGACAATAAAGCATGAGGTGACTGTGGACTAAACGGTTTGACAGTGGATGCGGCTTTAATCACAGCTTGCCAAACTAAGTTTGTGATGACCTCATTTCGAGTTGGGCTACGTGATTGCAGCGATGGGTTTATGATATTGTAGGCAACATGTTGGGCCTTGAGGGAAGCCAAAGCCGTGGAATCAAACACAAATATTTTTGTAATAATAGATTTTGTAGGCATTAAATTTGATGGAAACCAATATCTTAAGGATGGATTGTTAGGGAAGACCTCAGAAGCTACAAAACTTGGTGCAATTGTCTCTGACGACGAACCTCTAGCGGTTGCAGCCCATGCTTTATAAAATGAGAAATACGAACTACCATCTACGATCTTGTGTGTCAAGCTCGTGGCTAGGCCAATTCCTCCACAATTAAAAATGTTCACCTGATATATATTAGCAACACATGACTATAGTATCTAAAATATCAACATTTTCTAAGTTTAATTAATTATTTAACATAATGATCACTATATACTCACTTGAATACTTGCAACATAAGAATAAGTTGTGCTAGGGTGATTAGGAGTCAACTCTCTTAGCTTTTTATCATCAGGCTGGCAGAGAAATTCTTCTAGAGTTTGATTGACTCGGGCCTCAACGAAATAGACCCCTTTGTCGTTACACTCGATATGGAAATTGTCCTTGATTTCACCAGCAAAAGGATAATATCGGGTTAGAAGCTCAGATAAGGACTCTTTCAAACATCTTGATCTTATTTTTACAACATCATGAACACAAGTGTTTTCAGTGTTGGGAAGAAATAGGATCTTAGGGCTGTATAGACCAATCATGTACTGATCAAGAATCGATAATTTGAAGATTCTTAAATGATGTGGAGTTGGAGTAGCTGGTTTAACGTTTTCCGTTGAAATTATTTGTAGATCAACCCTTTCGGTATTGCTTTCATTCTTTACCCTATTAGCCAATCTGCAATTAGAATCATCAATGATTAATACATGAGACTCATACCACCATCACTATCTGTTTTGTCTCTCTCTTCATCATTGGGCAATTTTGAACTTTTGGGTGAATCAAAGAAATTTATATGATTTAAAGACTCTTCATGTAATACATCAAAGCTAGAAGAGCTAGCAGACTTAAGTTTGAAAGGAAATATATCTTCAAAAAACTTTACATCCCTTGAATAAAACAACTGTTTAGTATCAATCCCATACAGTTTATATGCTTTCTTTGTACTTGAGAAACCAACTAATACACATTTGCCAGACCTACTAGAAAACTTGTCATTATTATTTAAAATGTTTGCAAAACATAAACACCCAAAAGTCTTTAAGTGAGAGAGATTAGGTTCTTTATTAAAGACTAATTCATAAGGACACTTCCCAGAAAGCACAGATGATGGTAACTATGGCTGGAATAGACCAATCAAGTTAGCCAAAGTCTCATTCATAATCTCACTAACCTTTCTCATGGCGTAATTGATGCAGTTTCCTGTGCAACTCAGAGGTAAACAGAAAACTCAAGGAAATTCCCTAGAACGTAATTTTCTATTCACGAATAAAAACTAGAAAACTGAATATGTTCAAAACAAACGCCAAATATAAATCCCAAAGCTCCTAAGAAATAGCTAACAACCTCTTAAAGATAAAACCAATCTCTAACTAAAGATAATGACTAAAATAAAAATAATAAAAATAATAAGAGTTCCAGCTGAATCGGCTAGGTCCAACACAGCTTGGGTCGGGTCGGCCCAACTTAATCAGGATCATCGCCATCATTCTCCCCTTCTTTAAAAAAACTCGTCCTCGAGTTTTCCGCAAGCTTGGGAACACGAATCTGAACCACAGCCACCTGGGTCGTAGGGAGCATCACCCTGAAATAAACCATGCATGCCACATCTAGATGTAACCTTCACGTCCACATCGCTAGCCGTCAATTTAGCCACCCGATCACAGATCTTAACCATCGCCGCAACATCAGAAGCCACCGCATCACCATGTGGAACCAACGGAACTAGATCATCAATGCCACTGATCTCGGTCTTTTCACCCATCATGAAATCAGTTAAAATACCAGCGGATACCTTCGCATACTTGAGACTACCTCTTGTAATCTCTTCTTGAACGGTACCCCCCCTCTTGAACGACAACCACGTTCAAGGCTCGTGTAACCCACCAATAATCTTCGTTACTCACCTCTTCGTCTCCATAACAATCGAAACAAGGGCGTGATGAATATAGGGTGCTACAACTCCCAGGATACTCCTCCTTCCCATAGTTCTCATCCCGGATGAAAGCCTCTGAGTCGGTTTCCTGAAACTTGTAACCATCGCCTTCTTCAGGATGCTCCTCTTTCCCAATGATCTCATCCCAGATGACATCCTTTGGGTCAGTTTCCTGGATCATGCAATCTTGCGAATCAAACACGATTTTATCGCTGCCTCGGTCGGCGATTCGGCGAGTAAAAAGGTAGTTTTCATCACGTAGAGCCATTTGAATTAACCAAAGCTCTGATACCAACTGATGCAGTTTCCTGTGCAACTCAGAGGTAAGCAGAAAATTCAAGGAAATTCCCTGGAACGTAATTTTCTATTCACGAATAAAAACTAGAAAACTGAATATGTTCAAAACAAACGCCAAATATAAATCCCAAAGCTCCTAAGAAATAGCTAACAACCTCTTAAAGATAAAACCAATCTCTAACTAAAGATAATGACTAAAATAAAAATAATAAAAATAATAAGAGTTCCAGCTGAATCGGCTAGGTCCGACACAGCTTGGGTCGGGTCGGCCCAACTTAATCAGGATCATCGCCATCAGTAATCAACCCATCCACCAGATACAATTTCTTCTTTGCTGAGAGGGTCAGCATTTTCAATAGCCATGTAACACACATCATTGTCAATTTCATCATCATCATCTGATGAATCATCTGAGTCATCCCAAGTCTCAGTCTTGGCAACCAGACAACCATTAGAATCTGAGTTCTGAGGTTGCCTTTTCAACTGCTCAAGAGCAAGTTGAGCCATAGCATTCTTATACCTATGTTTATATGGATCAGTAGGCTTTTTAGACTTGCTATGCATCTGAGAACTGGAACTTGGTCTATACGACACATTTGGGATTGTTGATATGGTTGATAAATGTGGAAATGATGTATTAAATTTGTTATGGAAGGAAAGATTTTGAGATGTATTTATAGAAAGATTTGGGGTTTGGACCGTTGGAAGTAGCCGTTATCTGCTATCCATCGCCTGGCAATGAACTTATCGCTCAGCGATGGCCATCGCTAAGCGATTCAACAACCGCACAGCGATTTGCCTAGAATGAAGAATTGGTCTGACTTACTCCAACACTTGTTCGGAATCATCATTTTATCCTGCTAAGTTTTTCTTTCTCTACCTCTTTCATATTTGTTTAACATGATTAATACATTGGGGACAATGTATAACTTAAGTATGGGGGGGTGGATAGTTAAACTATCAAATTCCGAAAATTGAGACCAATTTTAAAATTTTTAACTTTTCGTTAGTTTGTCCTCATAGCCTTATTATTCGAACATATGGTAAATATCTAATAAATAATTGGCTAATTCTTCATGGTACAAAATTTTAATCAGGAAATGTGTCTCAAACATGACTAGCACATTTATAACACCAAAAACACATTGTGAGGATTTGATCATTCATTCATAAATTATCCATTACATCCATTTTTAAACACTAATTAAAAAATTCAAATAAAAACCCTAATTTTGAATTTTTACTATGAACCCTAATTACCATTTTGAATAAATGTCTAGAAAAATAACACAATTACCTGGATATAGCTATGATGATCTTACACCATTGATTGATTCGATCTCAAGCTTGGATTGTGAAAGGGACGATTGATCGGTAGTATGTGTGTGTGTTTGTGTTTGTGTTTGATTTTGTGTGTGTGTATGTGTTTAATAATATAAGGGAGCATAACGAATATATATTTTGTATTCATTTCCACATAAGCGGGCCACGTTGGAAAATAAATTCACATTTTAAAAATGGTAACCGGCTAAGGTTAAAACCGGTAAATTTTTACACGATTCGGACAAAATTTCAGGTTAAATACCCACAATGGACGCGTTTTTTGGTAGATACCCACTATGTACATTTCGTCAAAGTTAGTTACATTCCAAACCTTTAACCCTTAAAAAAAGATAAGTTTTAAAAGTTCGTTGTTTATGTGACACATAAAAAGTAAGATTGTATCTCTTAATTTACCAGGGTAAAATAAAACCATATACCAAAAAAAAAAAAAAAAGTAAGATTGTATAAAAGAGACAAATAGAAAAATATGTTCTTATTTTAGATGATTACCCGGTTCATATTGGCATCTTGCTACTACATAATATAATGACCAAGAATTTCTTAAAACTTTGTGTTTTCTCCGAGTAACTTCTTATTTCAAAGACAGAGGTTCCCATACATGAATTGTTTCCAAACGAGAAACCTTCAAACTGGCTTGAACCCGTGTCTTAGAGCGGCTTCCCAAACCAGATCAATCTGGTCGACGTTGATCGCACCAACTTCATGGTGTGTCCAACCTTCAAGAAGATGAACTATCCCACCCGCATGACAAGCGTGAATCACACCTCTTTCCATTGTGTACTGCTCAAATGATGTTCATTAAACAGCCAATATCATTTTCAGTATAAGATGATAAGAATATAAATCAGGAGAGAATGTTTCCTGACTAATCATTTTTGGACATTATGAACATTTTTCATTTTCTTTTGATTATGTTGTTACATATTTCTCATCCTTCTTACCATGGGTATATATTCTCATTCAATTCAGATTCTGAATCATAAAAAAGTAAACCCCCCCCCCCCCCCCACCCAACCCATGTTTTTAAGTTTGAGTAGTTGAGCCTTAGTTACATTACCTCGCACGCACCGAGCCCTTGGACATCATCAGGAAGCTTCATGGCTGCTAGCTTACTATATGTGCAATCTGTTCGGAATTCAACCACTGGTGGAACTACAAACTGATGGAAATGAGTTCCGGGTGGTGCCCATCTCTGCGCTGTTGGTGTGGTCCATTTGCCCAAAATCCACGTCTATTTAGAATCATGAAAAAATTCGAAGCATTGCGTTAGTAAGGCACATATTTGCCCATTACTAATAATGGGTATTTGGGTCACCTACTGGAGCCGCTTCATATTTCAATGGAGCACGACCGAAGGTCCAACATCGTCGGGTAAATCACCTCCGTCACATATACCAAAATGTCCGAGCCGGAACTCGCGCGGTTTAAGACTTAAAGTTGTGGGTCATGCGCTTCATTGGTGGTAGGAATAATACCCACGGCAAGTTTTAAATCCGTGACTTGAAGGAAGTCATGGGCTTCCCTTACCGGCTATTTTATCATTGATTTTTTATTTTTTTTCCCCCAATTACTTGGCTAACAATAAAAACCATTTTAACAATGTTCCCAATCTCACCTTGCGTTGTTTAGCTGCTTGATACTTGGTCACTTGTACCAATAAATTTTGGCTGTCCGATGGAACTTCTTTCTGTATGCTTGAAAATCGCTCTTTGGATTCAGTAAGCATCTGCAGGAAAGTTAGTCGCCCAGATTAGATATAGTTAGACACAAATAATTTACTCATTTATGGGTTGGGTTGACTAGAACCTTTTTTTTTTTTTTTTCTTTTATGTATTGTATAACTAGTTTGTTACATGTGATTACAAAAATATGATTTTTACAATATCAATATGTTTTCTTAGCATAAAGTGATTTAGGATCCGCGATCATTTGGATACAGATTTTGATATTGGCTAGAAAATCGGCCCACTTATAAGTAAATGGACAGGACTTGAACTTGTGCAAATGATGAACACTAAAAATTAGTTTTCAAGTGCATACCAAGACTCTAACTTTACGACGAGCTAAGTAAATGGCAATGGCTCTTCCAAGCTTAGAAGTTGCTCCCGTTAGGAACACTTCTTTGACATCTTTAGGAATCTCGTTAAGAATAACAGCTGCAGTCAGTGTGTTTCCATGGACTACACGAACTTTAAGATCCGGATGTTTCATCACAAAGAGTTTCCCACCTCCATTCAAAGCTTCATTCTGTGACAGATTTTCAATCAGGACGAACCATAATTGTTCATAATCATGATCGAACACAAAATAATTTGACACATAAACTAGCTAAGCATTTGTGGAATAGTTGGGCCATGCAAAATGCAAATCTGCATATGGGTAAAAATCAATATATGGGCCCAAATATGATTGTATTGGGCTCCAACTTCATTTTCTTCAGATATAATGTGTTTTCCGTTTTGTTATACTTCATGTTAATGTCATTCGATTGAAACCCGAGATTCCGAGATTTTACCCATTATGTGTTCTAATATTGAAATGTGAGGTTCGGAGTTGGAATCTTGGGAAAAAGTGCAATATAGAAGTGTACTATTTTTCTCAAATATGTGTTTCTCTATGTTTTTTAGTTGTTTGACGGAATGTATCTAGACCGCTTCCATTTTGTGTCATCATTTGAAAGATGACGATGATACGGACCTTGTTCAATGCAGCAAGACTAAGGACCTTGACACCAATCCTATCGGCAGTTAGTATAGCTTCTTCAATTTGATTATTTATCCCGTCTTTGGCAAATGGTAAAAAATACTGCCATCATAAAACACATTATAAGTAATAATCGATTTTAGTTCTTATGGAGTATATATCATGAAAATTTGAGAATGAATTGATCGATCTAATAATACGAGTAGTATAGTAGGGTAGTACCATGAAACCAAATCTTGGTACAATCCAACTTTGAAGCAATTTTCCTCTAAGATGGCAAAATGTGAACAAGAAAGGCTTGGATTTAGCCCACATGATCAAAATCACCAATAAGGAAAAAGGCCACATTGGGAACATGATAAGTTGTGTGGCAAAGGGCCATGAGCTTAATGATCTAAATACAAATGGAACATGCATTGATGACATGATATCAACTCCATGTGCTAAAAACACAAATTCTGGTGCTTTAGCTTTCTTGCCTACAATAACAAGAGTAACATGTATTAGGTACTTGAATTTAGGTTTATGTGGATCCTTATTACTAGTTGTGGTACACCCAAATTACCTAATCAATTTGTAATAAACACTAATGGCTTGAAAGAAGATAATAAAAAATACCTTTGTTCGAACTTATTTCTCTATGAAGATCCCAAGAAATGTCATTCATGGTATCTCCCAAAACATCAAAAAGAGGCATAAAGAGGCAAAAATTAGTCTTCATGTCTTTATGGTGTATAAAATGGTACCTAAACAAAGTAACATACAAATTGATAAATTTTTTATTCTCTCCTATGTTTACTTAAATAGTTAAAAGTATAAAACTTTACGTCGGTGTATATATAATATACTTGAGAATAGGCAGGGTATCGAAAATGTGATGAGGAACAACTTCAACATTAGTATGCCCCATACATCTTAGGGCATCAAATGCCAAAATATAACCGTAGAACATGACGATCGAACCATGTGTAAACAAAGTAGTCCCAACAATTGGAACTCCTATGATTACACAAAGTAATAAATGCTCCAAGAATGTTGCATGCCCAGCTACACCAAAAATGGTAGAAAGAGACACGGAAATAGTGAGATAACAATGACAATAAATATAGGATACAAATGATTGAGTTTTATGTATGTACCTGTATATGGATGGTTCACTTTAGAACTATGATGTAGCCAGTGATATTGTTGAAAGAAATGTGAAGAATGTAACAATCTATGGACCCAATAATACAGAGGTTCTGAAAGCCCAATATGAAAAATTATACAAGAAATTATTCCAGTTGCTTTCCAAACAGGAAGATTATTGGTGATTGAAGGGTTGATTAATAAGATCATTGAAGCTACAAATGCTTGAAGTATGATGAAATTGTCCCTGTGAAAAAAAGAGGGAAAAAATGCATAAATTTGAATAAAAAAAAAGAATATAGCATGTTGACTTTTTTTTTAACTTGACTTTTGAAAACTTGTTAACTTAGAACTAATATTTGCCTTGTAACAGAAATTTAAAAGGTTATTGAAGTAAAAAAGGTTATTGGTTATTTGAAACAAAATTGTGACCAATTTAGTTGACTCTTTGTTAACAAAGGTAATACTAGAACTGTATTTCTATTATTGCTAACGTAACCATTATTCAAAAAATAGCTCAATTCCGGCTATGTATCGTCACCATATATCTTATAAAACGCACCTTGAATGTAACACATACAAATGAATTAACAAAAGAGAAGTTTGATTAATTACCAATGCCATTCTTTGTCGATTTGATCAAAATCAACTCCTTTGTTACATAATCGCATATTTCGATTAAGAAAAAGCATGTTATCGAATGAACTCCATAACTGATGCACAAGTCCTCTTAACGACGACAAGATTAGGATATGAAAGCACCAACTATGCTCCATTTTTCTCTTTTCATAAACACTTGAATAAATCAACTCAACAACAAGTGGCCCAAACAACAAATACTGTTTCAAGCAAGAATTCGAAGCCAATTAAAACCCAAAAATCATGTACAGTTAATGTATCAAGCAACATATAAAACACAATTTTCTTTTCAAGAATCAACGAAAGATCGAAAATAAGATGATAAAGAGATACATGCCTTGTAACTGCCCAAATTCTCCCATGGCCAACCAAACAATGGAGCTCCCATTTTCCCTGATGAACAAACTTTTACATCTTCCAAATCTTTTCCATGAATATTTTCTTTTTGAGTATCCATTTAATTTGAAGAATGTGTAAACTTTAAACAAGATATATGATATATATTCCAACACACTCTTGTTTTACAAATACTTATTTCTCTCTAAAAGGCTTCAAAATCTTGTTGTTGGTGTTATTGGAGAACAAATGAAGACTATATATAACATACAAAATAAATGTATATGTGTACAATAAAAATAATAATAATAATACGGATGGATGGATATTAACACGTTTAAGGGTTTGTGACCTAATAAAAAGGTAGTGGGTGAGTATATATAGCAGTTAAAGGTATCAATCATGTAATTAAGAGGTACTAATTAATAATGGTTTAAGTATGGTGGTTTTTAGTTGAGAATTCCGGTTTTTTTTTCATATTTAGAACATTCCTCATTATTATTTTTTTTAACCGATCAAGATGCTTGAAAATGATAAAGATGAAATTCTATAGTCGGTCACTCTCTATAATTTATTGTCGGCCGACAATAATTCTAAAACAGATAGAGTAGTAATGCATTTTTTAGTTTTACTTCATTTTTAACATCCAACTACTACATGCCTGCCTATTTAATTGTAAAGTTCACATGCAATTTTGACTTTGAATCTTTCCGGCTTAAATTGCCGTTTTTCATAATAAATAACCATAAAAGAGCTAAAAACATGAATATACGTAACACATGAAATGAACCTAAAATAGTACTGTATAAGTATAAATCTTTTACAAATAAATATGACGTTCTATATGCCGTTTAAAGATTGCAAACTTGTTACTTTAGACAAAAGTCGGATATGTGCGTAAACAAGCTAGTCACGTGATCAAATATATAACTCAATAATCTTGTTTATTGGAAACCAATACTTAATTTAGGGTATTGATAAATACAATAAACTTTTGATTATACACCATGTAATATGTATAGCAGTGTTGTACAGTACTATGTATATATATGCATAAAGTTGTTGTATCTATCAAAAAACTTGTTGTATACATTACTAGCCTTAATTTAGTAAACTTGATCAATACATGGAAGAAAGTGGGCTTATGTGTCTAAGGGGTTCAAATGTTCAATGACCATATTACAGTAGTCATCAAGGTAGTTGGACAAGGTGATGGCTACCACCTTGGCACCTTGAGTGGTAGAAGATTTTTTTTTTATCTGTTTGCAATAACATTGAAAATAAAACATGTTTGAATTAAACTCAATTTTCAGTTTTACAAATAAAAGTGGGTTATAATGTGAAGATTATGTGAAGGCGTGAAGCTAAGTTAAGAATATTTTTTTCGGAGTGCTTAATGACCGCTCTCCATATATGTTCTTGAGAAGATTACACATATCGTCATTATGATTTGCTTCAAATTTCATTGATAGTCCTTTAATTAATTTAATTACATAGATCATCCTTTATTTTGAAACTAGTTACGTCAATAGCTCTTTAGATTAACGATTGTTAACTCTCTGTTAAAAAGGACCACGTGTGATTTTTTTTATTCTTTTAAATTGTTTGAGTAAAATTTAAATTATAAAATCTAAAATATGTATATACACATTATTAGGTGCACAAAACATTATGTTCATTTTCACATTTCACTTAGCAAATTCATCATTAAATTCGATTCTCTTATACACTGATACATCAAATAATCTTATAGTTTACAATCATCTTTCACCACCTAGTGACCTTCCATCACCAATTCATGTTATCTTGTCATGACTTTGGTGGCCACCGTCTCTTCTCTTTTGCATACATTCCTTACTTGAAAAACATCTTAAACGATGACCCTAGCTTCAATGTAAAATGACGTTGAAAAGTGAGAACCAAATATGTTACTCGTAATCATTAAGACACAAATGTATATTTGGGTGGATATGAGTGGTAGACTATAAAATTTGATATTTTATTGTAGAGTATGACCGAATTTGATGATGAATAAAATGGGGAAACTGAAAGTAATTTTCAGTGCACCTAATAATGTATCTATACATATTTTACGATTTAAATTTTACTCTAAAAAAATTAAAAGATTAAAAGAATATCACACTTTTAACGGATAGTTAACAATCCACTACAAGAATGATGGGTTTTAGCGACCCACAAATGTCGTCGCTAAAGCCCCAAATTTCGTCACAAAACACCTAATGAGACGACATGTCGTCGCTAAAGGGTCGCCGTTGTAACCATGCATGAGTAGCTCTTCTGCGACGACACTTGCGACGACAAAAGCCGGTCCCACACACTTTTTTGACGAACTTAAATTAAATGGAAATTAAAATAGAAAATCTTTTGCAACGACACGTGTCATGGCAAATGAATTAAATATTATTTTATTATTTTTTAGTGTCGTCGCTGTATGTCTACTGAGACGACATGTCGTTGCTGTAGGTCATTGTTAGTTTTGGCAAAATTTTCCGGTTTTTACAATTTTTCCAGGTTTTACCCTGTTTCAATTATACAAATTTGCTACAGTTTTAAAGTAGATATATACAAATTTTCTGCATTTTTCGCATTCAACACACAATTACACATTCGTTTAAATATTCATACAAATCTTCCATTTCAATACACTTACAAAAGTATCAAATGTTTAAAAAGTGGAAACCTAACTGTATCAAGTGTTCAACAAACCTCATAAACGATGAACATGTAACGAATTTACCTTAGTCATCTTCACTCTCATCCTCGTCACCATCTTCACGTTCTTCATCATCATCATCATCACTTTCATCACATCTTTCATCATGATCTTCTTCAACACCCGGTATGGTAAGTGATGAGAACTTCGGAAGCTTAAGACGTTATCACTTCCTTGACTTCTTCTTGGGTAAATATTCTTTGTCCATGTAATTATTTGTTTGGAGTACTTGATTCTCCGAATTACAAAATTCTACCCAATCCTTTCTTCCACCCGCGACGTATTCCCAAGACATTATCCATAATAGCATTCTCATCGAGGGGAGTGGAACTCTCTTTTTGTAGATCCCTCTAGGCCACCATTCTCACCTAAAAGTTACAAAACAATAATTATTAACAATCAACAAATCAATACAATTCTATATTTATCTAACACTTTTTACACTCTAACAATTGACCATGACCCATTCTATCCCGTGACCCATTTCTTTCAATTGACCCACAACACTTTAACAAACCTAAACAACTATAAATGTACAAGTAACAATCTTATAAAATTCTAACACTTATTACACTCTAACAATTAGCCATGACCCATTATATCCCACGATCAATTTCTTCCAAATAACCCATGACCCATTATAACTCAGTTAACTAACTAGATTGACATATTCATACATTTTATACATACATTCAAACTTCAATTCAACTCTCTAACTTATACAATTATAACAAACCACACTACACTTTTAAAAACTTTATACAATCATCCAATTTTAACTACACATACCCTTTTAACATTATACAATTATAAAATTCTAACAAAATCACTAAATCAATTTAAAAACTACATTTATATGTACATTCAACACTTTAATTCACACACCATCCAAATTAACAAATTATCAAACTAACCATCTTTAACTTACAAACAAACACACAATCAAAATTACTTTAACTAACAAATTAAATCACTAAATTCATTAACTTTAACTAACAAATTAACTAATTACTTATCAAATTAACAATTTCGGAGTTTAACTTACCTTTAGTGGTGGTGGCGGCTGTGGTGACGTAGTGGAGGCAATCTTCAACTAACTAGCGAAATAATACATACACTTTAACTAAAAATCACTAAATTAATTAACTTTATCAACAAAAAAAATTAATTATTTAATAAATGAACACTTTTAGGTTTATACAAACCTTTAGTGGTGGCGACGTTCGGATGTGGTGCAGTGGCTGAGCAGTGGCGACGATGGGCGAAGGTGAAGAGGAGAGCGAGAGATGGTGAAAAATTGGTGAAGAGGAAGTGGGTTTGGGTGGTGCTCGTGTGGTGTTTAGAAGTGTTTAAGGAAGGTTTTGGTGGTGACAGCGGCGCAGATCCATTGTTACATATTTAGGGTTCATTTTGGAGAAAAATAGGAAAAGGGAGTGAAAGTTTATTTATAACATAGGCTACAGCGACGACAGTGTCGTCTCTAAAGTTCCACAACGACGACAACTAAAATAAAAACCGGGGAAATCTTATCGATGGTGATTTTTTCATGAAAACCTATTGCGACGACAGTGTAGTCACTGTAGGGCTTCAGGGATGACGAAAAATGTAAAATATTATTAAAATTATAATTCTAAAATATAAAATTTAAAGTACTTTCTAATTACTTTATAGATAATATAAAACTTTATATAAAAAAAACCATAGATTCAAATTTTTATAAAAGATTACTGTAAAGGTTATATTAGTCTTCAATACATTTAATTACAAAAAATTTATATAAACAAATTTATATAAAATTTTAATAAATTATTCATGTCTTTTTATCATGTAACTAGTAACTTGTTTACTAGACTATGTGATGATGTTTATAAACCACCACACGTTATATTAATGACTTATGTCGACCGACAATATATCATATATAAGCAAGATTTTCTTAATATCACGAAGATATATTATGTTTAAACGTCTTAGGGTTTGATGTCATTCGAATGTTCGAAGAGGGTTGACAAATTAGGGTTTATCCAGATCATTCGAATGCTTGAAGAGGGTAGACCCCTTAACTCGTACTCAGTGTTAACCGTTCACATTAAAGTTTATGTATCTCTTTTAAAGATCACCAATATAGTATCAAACAACTTTGCCAACATAAAGTTTATAATGTATAAGGTGTAAACCTCTTAGGGTTTGATGAACGACTACGGTAACTATGATTCGCTGAACAACTATATATTGAATATATATTAGTTTCGATTGACTGTATATCATCCACAACTTTTTCATTATATCATGAACATATATTGCGGGCTTACGCCTCAGGGTCTATATCATTTGAATGCTCGAAAAGGGGTTGACACCTTAGGTTTTATCCAGATCATTCGAATGTTTGGAGAAGGTTGACGCCTTAACTCGTACTCACTGTTATCCGTTCATTTTAGAGTTTATGTATCTTCTTGAAGATCACCAATATAGTCGCAAACACCTTCGCCAACATAAATTATATAACGTATAAGGTGTAAACGTCTTAGGGTTCGATGAACAACTATATATTGAATATGTAGTAGTTTGGATTGATAGTATATCATCCACAACTTTTTCATTATATCACGAAGACATATTGCGGGCTGACGCCTCAGAGTTTATATCATTCGAATGTTACAAAATGGGTTGACGCCTTAGGGTTAATCCAGATAATTCGAATGTTTGGAGAGGGTTGACGCCTTAAATCGTACTCATTGTTACTCGTTCATAGAGTTTATGTATCTTCTTGAAGATCGCCAATATAGTCGCAAGCACCTTCGCCAACATAAAGTTTATAACGTATAAGGTGTAAACGCCTTAGGGTTTTACTAACTTGAATTGTCTTTTGGGGTCAACATCATTAGTGATAATATGCAATGACTCTACCATTCGGATATGATAATGTTATGTTTAGTTGATGTAATTATTTTTGGTTTATATATCCTTGTTGGACCATTCAACTTGTATTATTAAACTTCTAAAAGTTTATGACATGTATAATGAAAACGTCTTCTAATTGATGAATTTGTACTCCCATTAATGTTTCATGAACAATATAACTATTTTGGAACTAAATGGTATTCGAGGTCGATAACATCAATTGATAATGAAATTCAATGATTACTTTCAATTAAATAGTAAGACTGATGTGTAGCAAAAAGTCACGTTTTTACATGCATTATTTATCCCATATTTGTCTCTTTTCTAACAAATACATCTTAAAATCATCATTATTCACCAACTTTTGTTAGAAAGGTACAAACTTATCGGTCTTTAGAAAATCAAGCAAAAAGGGCGAAAAACTGACCTAAATAGACACTATACTAAGCCTAACCCTAATTCCACTGTAAGCTCCATACCAGAGCCTCACGACTATCTTATTTTGTAGCCATGGAGATTACAAGAACGTGGATATAAGGATTGCTCATATTGGATCAAGGATGAGAGAGATACGCAACAAACAGCACAACCAAAGACTACGAGATGTATTCTGGACACGCCTGGGCTCCACACCTCCAATTCTTACCAGATTGACATCATTAGAAGCGTAATGGAATTACGAGCCCGTAGGTGAAAGAATCAAGTCAAACGGACGTGAAACGAAGAAGATACAGCCTTCCGAAGCAACGCAAAAAGCCGAAGAAAATCACATGGGGTACCCCAGGGCCGTACACGGCCTGTACAGGGCCGTACACGGCCTCTTCCCCCCCTGTGTGTTCTCGTTTTGCTTTGTTTGCTTTTACGTGCATGCTTGTGGACTTGTACTCTTGATTCCTTGGAAGCCTATAAATAGAGAGCTCCTCATCCTCATTTCACACACCTTCATCACATCATTTTCTCACTCTCTCTCTCTAAGTAGTTTCTCTCTCTAAAAGTAGTTTAGTGTAGTTTCTCTCTCTAGTTTCTCTCTCTAGAGAACTAGAGAGATGTAGGCACGGTTCGAGTGGGGAAGATAGCTGTGGCTTGGGAATTTTATTGTATTGAAGTTTTCAAGATTCTGGCTTGTACTACTCAGTGTTACGCTGCTTGAAAACTGGTTCTTACTTATTCCTTTACTTACAGTTATTATGTTTTGTTTGCATGATATCTTTGTTTGTGCTGCGAATATTGCTATGCTATTTACGTAGTTTGATACTGTGATTGTTGAAATGTAGATATTAGGATTATGGATGATATTTAATTCATATTTAACATGCTATGATTGGTGATTGTTTTGATGTATATCTGGTTGAGTTTTACATTAATATAGACTTAATCAAGTTTCCACCCTTTCAAGTCTTTCACGTGACTATTGCCTTAGGATAGGATCTGATCAACCCTAATACTACGTAGATATAGTTATCTCATATTACAGTATGAAGCTATGAATATTTCATAAACCGGCATAGTACTTCGTATAGCGTTGGAAACACCTCGTGTGGAGTACAAATACGTGGAAGCTAAGGAACTGCCGTAGGTTTATTTCATCGTGGAATACCTAAAAGTCACCCTTTTAGAATATGGGTCTAGGAACAATAAAGCTATGGAAATGCTCGCTGCACCGTACACCGTTAATACACCAAGGTTAAAATACAGCTGTGGAAATGCTCGCTGCACTGTACACCGTTAGTACACCAAGGTTATCCATACCCCGTAACCCTCACCTGCCATTACAACCCACTCTGAATGTCCTGGGATAGCTAGCACCGTCCTCACCTAAGTGGTGGAGATATGATTCTCGAGCAAGCCTATGACGATGGATGTTGCATGACTGGCTTATGAGAATTTTGAGTTTTGCTTGAGGACAAGCAAAGTCTAAGTGTGGGATATTTGATGACACGCAAAAAGTCATGTTTTTGTGTGCCATTATCTCACCATTTTAGCCCAATTATTAATGAAAACACTTAAATATGAACTTAAACATCACATTTCATCATAAGGGCTATAATATAGACGATGTTTCAAGAATCAACCAAAAAGACCTAAAAACGAGTAAAATAGAGCACAAACGATCATTGAATCTTCCGTTCACGCATTTAAGCACAATTTGAGCTATACTTGGAATTTTGACCTCTAACTTATGTCATCTTCTTCGTTAGGAAATTACGAAACCGTGAGCTCAAGAATCACTCAAAACGGATAAACGACGAAGAAGTTACGCCCGAACGAAGAAACGAAGAACCGAGGAATCAGGATACGGGAGAGCTAGACCGTATACGGCCAAACTAGACCTTATACGGCCTAGCACAGACCGTATACGGCCTAGCTAGACCGTATATGGCCTAGCACAGCCGTATACGGCTTGTGTTCTCCCGTATTCACCCTACGTTCTCCCGTATACGGTCTAGTTCTCCCGTATTTGCCCTAGCTCAACCGTATCGTGCGTTTAGGCGATAAAAATCTGATTTTTATTCGGTTTTGCAATACGGTTGTGCGTTTGAAGTTTTGGATACGGTCTACGGATATGGTTGTGCGAGTTCTATATATAGAGGCCTCATTTCTTCATTTTCATCCATCCATCAATTCATCCATTCAACAACTCTCCACATACACACACTTTCTCTCACTACTCTCTCTCTAGATTAGGTTGTAATTAGTAGTAGATTAGCGGCTAGTTAGAGGGGCAATATTGTAATATCGCTTGGCGCGTACTAGAAGTTCTGCTCGTGTAACGTTCAAGTTGTATTCAGCTACGCTCTTATTACGGTTATATCTATCCTTTATCTATTTCATTATGATGATTGTTATTACTGTTGTCATGCTAGATTTAGGATTGGTTGCCATGATTAGCGAGTAGTGATATTGCGTGTTTGCTATGATGTAGTTAGTCGTAAATTGGTTGGAATGATGCTATGAAAATTAGTGCTTTGATTCACTTTCTGTTTATGATTTTAAACCTATTAAACTAATCGCCTTTCGACCAGTAAACGTGATTACGGCCTTTATGATGGGACGTCGCGAACCCCATCAAAGGTACTTAGTTATCTGTGTCAAACATGAACATGGTCTGATTTGTTAATCGTGTAAACATCGCTTTCTAAATGAACGCTAAGTACATCGTCGTCGTGGAAATACTACTTTCTAATCTGAACGCAAAGTACACTGTGATTATGGAAATATGGTTTTCAAACTGAACACTAAGTACACTGGAGCCGTGGAAATAATGCTTTCTATTCTGAACGCAAAGTACACTGTACCCGTGGAAATATGGTTTTCTAACTGAACGTGAATATTACACTGTTGACAAGTTAGGGATTTATTGGGACTTAAAAGTAAGGGCTGGTTTATATCATAGATGGATAATATTATGCTTAAATACAAACTTAGTTAAGTAGTCTGGGTTGGCCTTTGTGAAGCAATGTAAGGTACCGTAAGTCGGTTGATTACTCTGTATAGCGTCGACAACACCTCCGGTGTAGTTAATACGTGGAAGCCGAGGAAAAACCGCAGTTACTAAGCCTTGTGGAATAACGGCAACTCTGTGCTTAGCAGAGCTGGTACCAACTTGGTCCTTGGTTCATCAATGGAAACACCTTCGGTGGAGTACAGTGTAGTAATCACGGAAAGAGTCGTTGTTATCGGTCTATGTGAATCACGAGTCTTGATTCAACACCCAGACTCACTAAACCATCGATAGAAAGTAATCAAGCACACTCTATAAACTTGGTCTTAAATGCTTTGTTTAGATTAGGTATTATTGTGGGGTTAAGAAAGGTCGGACATCGAGTTGGTTTGTCGCCTTATTCATGCACCCAGGGTTTCATCCCAGATAAGGGTCACTATACCTTCACCGGTTAGTGTTGTGGGCTGGATAAACTACTCCGATCAGAATCAGGATAGCCTAGTCGCTCAGTGACATACTGATCGAGAACTCTATCAGTAGGGGGCTAGTGCTTACTCCACAGATACCTGAAATAAATAAAATACAAACCTTTAGAACACGTTTTCATACATCATACATCACGCCAATCAATAAGGCTACCGAAATCATAGCAAACACCCTCTCTAGATTATCTGCTATCTACATTTATTTTATTTGCTTTTATTTTAATTTTCTGTCTAAGTATAAAAAAACCAAAAACAAACCACCAATCAAATCTTTTAAAACCTGCTAGATCGATAAGTACGCCTGTTTCGTCCACGATCCACAATACACTGACTCAGAGAACGACCCTAGGTCATCCTTGCTGCTATACACCAATAGTAACTAGGTATACTTAGGCCCCGCAAAATACAAATTTTAAAACCCTCTGATCGCCGCTCTAAACGAGAGGTCCGCAACGACGCGAGTAAAATCACGACCGACCGTTCGGGCGGCATCATATTCCTAGGGATGAACGCCTGATAGCAAAGGATGGTCTAATTCATGACGGAGTTAATTTTGCTTAAACCTGATATAAAAGAGTTCTGAAAAGAAAGCAAGTATTCGACTGCAATACAAGATGCTTAAACCGCTTAACTCAACATAACCGACAGCTCAACATATATAGCATACAATTCGTACATACCTAGATAAACACAGATAGATTTAGGTGTTAAGAAAGGTCAGATACATAATTGCAGTTTGTTACCTTATGCCTACACCCAAGATATATCATCCGTAGAGGTCGCTTAGTCTTTTAAGACAAGTGAGGGGGTTTAAACAACCTGTTTCTGATCAGCATCAGGATAACCTAGGATTCAGTGACATATGCTTTTAGGCTTTCAGACTAAAACGTAGGGTCCTAGAGTTTACACAGACTGTCCGTCTGATGATTTGCCCAAGGTAGTCTCCAATCATCTTTATAATGAATATCATCCAGAAACCCTAATTATTAAAGTTTCAGCAATCACGCTTTACCTGTTGCCTACTCTCTATTTTATTTACTTGTTTTATTTAGTATTAGATAAACCAACCAAAACCTACCTACTTTTATAAAACCCATCCTATCAGAAAGCTCGTTTACGGTAAGTCCCTTTTAGTTCCATTCGCTCCGATTTTAAGAACGACACTCGATTTATACTTACTACTTACTCCTCAAAAGTAGGTAGTACTTATAGTTTGAGCCCCAGCTCATATAAATTTAAAACGTAACACGTTCACGTGTTGCGTCGTTGTTTGCAGGACCGATGTGCCCACCTTAAAACAACCGCAGCAGAGTCAGCACTCTGACGGCGCAACAAAGACACTTCCTTCAAAGTAAGACACTTACGTCATATAAGTCACTTATTTCATTAATCCGTGTAAAGCGTTGATTTGTAATTTTATATATATATATATATATATATATATATATATATATATATATATATATATATATATATATATTAAGGTGTGAAAACAGAAAACATGAAGTTGTATCGTTAATTAAGTAAATTTGCGACTAATTTACGATTTAGCTTAAAGTTAAGTAACATTAAGTTAAAATGTAATTAAACTTAATTATACATAATCTATGTATTTATTAGTTTTAACCTTTACAAATAAAATAATAAAATATTGTTTTATTTAATATTATTTGATTATGTTCTCGCTAAAAACCTACTACTACTACGACCATGTTGTCGCAAAAGCCATGGCAGGAATTTTTTTCGTTTTGGCTCCAAACGAAAAAGATATTAAAAGAAAAGGAAAAATAATTAGTGGTGACGGCGTCGTCGCTAAAGCCTACGCGGGAATTATTTTCATTTTGGCTCGATAAGGAAAAATTAAAAATAAAATGGAAATTCCAACTGCGACTACAATATCGTCGTTGTATAAAAAGTCAAAGTTTTTTTTTCAGTCAAAGTAAAAAGGCATTAAATTTTTGGCGTTTTGTGGCTTTTAGCGACGACATCTCATCGTCGTTAAAGGCTTCCGTCTGGTATTTCCCTTTTCTTGTCGATATCGTTAGTCTAAAGAACTATTGATGTTACAAGTTTCAAACTAAATGATGATAGTTGTAATAAAATTAATTAACGGATTGGCAGTGAAATTTGGACCAAAATCATATGAATGAATTATGTATTTCTCTATGTTCTTAATACTCTTTAATATAATGAAAATGTTTGCCAAAGAATTTTGAAGAGCCTTCTGTTTTGATATAGATCGAAATGGGTACTAAAGTTGATGTGTAAGAGATTGAATATTTATATTAATTCATATTCATATCCACATATAAATAAAAAATAAATATAAAATATATAACTAATAATAACATTTATGAAGTATAATCTATATATTCAATATTATAAAAATAAATTATATTAAAGTAAATAAGAAGGGGATAGCATTTGTGATGTTGAAAGCACATTTCAAATATGCTGTTGACCAACGAGCATTTATATATTTTATATGTTTCGTCCTTCAACTTTTCCATATATACATAAATAGTCCCATCTATAATACTAACAACACGATTGATCCGTGCAGTTCAACACCACGAACTATTTCCCCAAATAAGAACAATAAGGGTAGTTTAGTACTTTGGTCAATTATTTTGAAGATAGAGTGAGGGCACAATGACATTTGAATATTTAGATTGTCACACACAAAATAAAATATAGGGAGTGATGGTGGAAGAAACACTTTAATCAATGTTTTGAAAACCGATTGAACCGGCTCGGTTCAACTGGTCGGACCGGATCCGGACACAAAACCGATTCGATTCATATAGCACAAAATGAGCGGTTCGACTGGAAACCAAATGTGTAAAACCGGATTGAACCGGATCCGGACATAAATCCGGTTCACTCGAAAAACCGGTTTTTAAAACATTGACTTTAATGATATCATCAATTGAAAATTTTTAATTAGTCAATTAGATCCCTTAATTTTAAATAACTTTAAAGATATATTAAACTTCTTAAATTTCTCAATTTTAATAAAAATAAATAAATGATTAATTATAAACAAATAAAAATAATAAAAAAAGACATAGAATCCTTTGTTACAAATTCTACAAGCTACTAAATTGACGTAGGTCCTTAAATCAAACAATTTAATACTCTTATTTTTGAAACATATGGATAAATTACATATTTAGTATTATATTTGTATCTTTAATAATCTATTTATAAGAAGTTTATAGTTTGGGGGTGTATGCAAGAAATTTAAAGGTTCTATTCTATTTATTCCAGTTTTAAAATCGTATTTTTGATGTATTTAATATACTATTTTATTTATGTATAGGTCTTACAAATAACACATCAACTTGTGTAGCCAAAAACATGCAAAAGAAAACATACAGTAGTTTTAAACTTAAATAAATACTATAGAAGGTTTCAAAATTTGACGCATGCAATAATGAACGGTCTAAAGTTTGATACACTACAAAACTATCAACTATATTTCATATTATTCGAAAAGACTCCTGTGTATACACAAGATTAAATATAAAATTAAAAACAAATTTAACGGGCTGTGTATACATACGGATTTAAGTTCTAGTTATGTAACACCTCAAAATCCAAAAGTATTATTGTAGTAAAAACCAAATAAGTTGTTTTAAGTTATTATTATTTTAGGTGATATAAAATAATAATAATTGTATGTCGGTTTTAAAGTTCCAGACTATGATAAGTACGTGGAAAGAAATTTAACATGTATATCTATTTAGCTACGTATATGTGTACGTGTTTATTTCATATTCATTCATAAGTCAGAAACCTTAAGCAAGAAGAAAGAAAACACGATGAAACCTTAAACCCTAATCCCAAATCGATCCAAAACACGAAATTAAAGCTAGAGAATCCAAATTCATCGATGAGTAATCATTTCTAATATGAGGTAACTACGATTTTTGTTTAATTATGATTTGAAACTTTGAGTTTCATAGAGTTTTAAAAGGGTTTAAACGATTAATGGTTTCTAGGTTGAAATTAAGGTTTATTATGATGAATTAATGATGAAGAAGTGTTTAAATGATTGTTATTAACTCTAATTTAACCTAAAATGGATTAATTATGTTGTATGATTAATGATCAAATTGGGTTTTGATCAAAGAAGTGTGTTTTGGTGTTAATACACCTTAATTAGTGATGATAAATGCTGTTAAAGCATGATTATGGAGAATTGAAGTACTGAATCAAGTGATTAAGTATTTGGTTTAACTATGATTATGAGAATGATTATGATTAAGTGATAAGTTGATATAATGGAGTAAGGATTAAAGTAAACAAATGTTGAAAGTGATTATGGTAATGATTAGTGATGATTTAATGATGATTGAAGTACTATACAAATGATTAAACCATGTAAATGGTTATGAATTAATGAATGAAGTTATGAACTTAAGGAGTTAATATGAATTAATGATGTTTATGATGATTCTTCATAACCTTGGATTGGTTATTCTTGAATTATAATAAGTAGTGATAATTAAGTGATTAAGTAAGTAGTGAAAGTTATGAAACAAAGATAAACATATAGAGAGAGTTATGTATAGTTTGATCTAAAGTCAAACTTGGTCAACCCAAGAGGGTGATGGGTTGTTTATGTTGATTAGTTGATTATGATGATTATTGAATGCTAAATATGTTGTATGTTGATATGTTATGTGTTAGGTGATCAAAAATGGTGTCATCCATGTTCAAGTGTTAAATCATGTATTTGCCTAAAGAGCAAAGGTGAGTGATATGGGGGTTAAATGGGTAATGATTGTGTATTACCGGATTGCTTCTGAGCAAGAGATTTGCACAATCAAGTGTATTATGTTGTTTCTAATTATTGATTTATTATGATGTTGGTTATGGCATGTTATGTTGAATACGTGCTAAGATGAATTGTTGACAGAGTTTGACGATAAGTGGAATTATATGATGATTATGTGGATTATGTGGAATGAGCAGTTTGTAGAGATTCAAAGTTTAGCTAACTACGGTTAGCATTATGATGTTGAGCTTGATATGCATATCATTGGGGTATGGTATTAAGCTAATATGATGTTAAGAGCCGTGGATCCACATAGAGTTTCAATCTCTACAATTGCTCAGTAATTATTTGCCTACGCGAGTATATGTTGTTAATATTTGCTAAATGATGTCTCAGTGTTGTTTATGTGGATTGTTAATTTAATTGCTCGTATGCTCACTAAGCTTTATGCTTACCCCTTCCAGTTGTTTTATGTTGTAGGTTTATGGTTCGGTTGAACCAAAAGTGCTCCATGGGTGATTTTATGATGGTATGAGGATAACGTGGATGTGAGCTTGATTATGGTTAGACAAGCTTCTTTTCTTTTAAATTATCGTTATGGTGACAATTGTGTAAATCGCCCAAGAGAGTATGATTTAGTGTCATGTGTCATACAAAAAGAGAAGTTTTATTAGTTGGAATTGTCATATGTAATTGACTTTGTAAAGTCAAATGTTGATATCAGGTTGTTGTTGATTTTTATATGGGACCAAATGTAAAGGAATTATATATCTTTGAATATTCCGATTTTATGAATTGAAATGTATGAGGTTTGTAAAAAAAAAAAAATTGGGGCGTTTCAAGTCATATGTAAACCAAATGGAAATCATTGCGATTTATTTTCCTTTTCACTTGACACCTTGCTACTTCCAGATGTGTACTTTGGCCCTTCTTCTGTAGCTTTATTTCATTGATCAATCCCTTATCTTCCAACTTTCTAATATTGTATCCTAAACACAATATATATGTTATTTACATGTAAATGAAAGCACCTTTGCCGCCTTTCTAGCGTTTTATTTGTTATCTATAACTACTTATAAAAAGTGTTGGATGTTGAATCTTACACTTCTTAAAAATTAATATGCCTAATTTACCCTTCAACAACTAGGATAATCATCATTCGATGCTTTTTGCTGTAGGCTAATAACTTGCACTAACATCTTTCCATTTACAAGGTTGACTTTAAATTTTAAATTTGTTTAGATTGCTAGCCAAATTAATTACATGGATATAATCATAAAAATAATTATAAATCAAATGTACCATAACGATTTAGTTGTAAGTGAGACCAAATAAATCAAATTAAAAAAGAAACATAGCTTTAACCCACTCTTATAAAGAGAAAGTGAATGGCGGTTGTAGTCTCAAATAAATTAGTGTAAATATATGAACACATGACTTCTCGGTTTAATATGCTGGCTACTCTTATTCCCGTTACAAAACTAACACCGTTTTATCGATTAGTACCGCCGCATTGCGCGGGTACTCTACTAGTTATCTTACTACATCTCTCGTATTATTTTAGTTTTTTTATATTATTTTATTATTTATTAAAAAAAATCCTATTTAGATTATATATACATTTTTTGTAAAAAAAAAAAACTTTACAATTAAAGATGTCCCTGGATGTAACTTTTGTATTGGGTTGTATATAAGTTGTGTGCATCAAAAAGACAAAAAAAGGTTTAATACGCAAGAAAGATCATTCTCACTTTCAAAGTTAAGAGAAAATGATAAATGGTGTTTACATTAACATTTTGTTTGGTTTGCGGTTTTTTCTTGATGAAATTGAAATTCATTAAAGGATTTGGAATTTCGTAGACTATGAATTCCTTTGAATGAGAGAATTTGATAACTTACAACTCAATTCATTTGTGAACCAAATATGTTTATGGAATGGAATTGAGATTCCAATTCCATCGAATTCTGTTGAATTTCACGAACCAAACGCAACCTAAGTATATAATTTTGTACAAACAAATGTTCTAAAAATGTTAAATGAAGCGTAATCGTGTATACTTCCAAAAGTTGAAGAAAATGTATGTTCTGAATTTATAAATTGTTCAGATGCTACTTATAAATATGTTGTAATTACAACTTGAACGTACGAATCCGTGATATACGTGTGATTGAGATATCGATCAATTAACACCTCGTTGGTACTTCGTAAAGTCATCATCGAAAGACGGACATCGTTTTATTGATTGTCAATGCATTTATAGAAGCGTAAACGTTTAAATATAAACTGGACGACCTACTTACAAATTGGAAAACGAAGTTAATCAAAGCGAAAGTGCAACTGATTAATTAGCATAATCGTCGAGTACCATAGAGTTAGATCTAAACCAGGTAGCTAGGTTTCCAGGATCGGAGGTTCATGATGAAAAAGTTGGTAGATGAAATGAAAGGGTAAGCTCAATGATTGATTCAACAAGAAACAAGAAGCGTAAATCACAAATTTAAGATGGTGGCATGTCTCATTTTTCAGTCCCTTAGCCTTAAAGGGGCGTTTAACTGCTGAAAGGGACTTAAAAGCCATCGTGGTACATTGAAAAGTCAACCTTTTAATTCATGTGTGCATTATCATAACTAATGGTAATTTGGAGGGTATCCTTAACCCCGTACATATTTCAATGGTACGTGTCCGTTTCACCCGTAAGCAGTATTAACGCCGGACAAATCACCCACATGTGCTGAGATACGGATTCGAACCTATGACATGTCGATCACACATATTAAGCTTGTGCGTTTGTGGTTAAAATATTTGAAAGAATATATTTTTATTAGATAGATGCATTTGTGAATATTATATTTCCAAAATGGTGACAACAATTATAATGTCCTTGAAACTCCTTGTCACATTTGGTTTCAACATGGATCACATGTCTACTAACGTAATTTGCTTCACCAATTGGAGTATAAAAGTATCCACAATTCCCGTGTAGACAATGACTATACACTCCTTTTTCAATTTTAAAATAATAATAAAAATAAATAAATAAATAAAATTAAAATCCAAGGACCAACTACATTAAAAACCATCGTTTTCATTGTAACGTCCCGAAATTTTTCTAAGTATAAATTATATAATATAAGTTTTGTAGTCTAATTATAAGTATCTAAAATTATAATAAGGGTGGTGATTTGTACACCACCAAATATTAGCCATACACCATTTTTATGCATCATTGTGTTGTACTGTACAACACTGTAAAGCAGCTTTAGTGATGTATGGCTAATTTTTGGTGGTGTACAAATCACCACCCTTATAATAAGAGTGATGTATACTGAGTTTGAGTTAAATATATTTATAAGAGTAAGGTAGACTAGAAGTTGTAAGTGACCAAACTAGAGGGATTAATAATGTAAAATACTAAAATAAATTCATGCACCTTCTCATGGCTTCCTAATACAGAAAAATTATACAGAACAGAGGGAGTGTGTGTGTTTATGCGACGTGAGAACAAAACAAGGAAGATGAAGAATCGAAAATTAAGCTAGGGTTTGGTCAAATTGAGGCTTCTAATATCTAATTCACAATCTTTAAGGTATAACTAACCTTCTTTGTTACTCAATTTGATGTTAGGGTTCTATCAACCTAAACCTCATGTTGAGAATTGTGAGAGTAAGTGATTAATTGAGGTAGGAAATGTTTCATACATGTTCTTGTGTTATAATAAGCTTGTTTTGCTAATTGTTATAAAACATATTGATTTTATATAGCTATGGGTCTTTGGTGATTCTTGAATGTATGTAAAGGTTATGTTGATGAAAGTTTATGATTTAATTGAAAAAGGAGAAACCAAACATCCATTTGTATGTGAGATTGTAAGGCTTGTGCTAACGGGTCCGTCGCTTGGCATCGGTTGGGGGCGTCGGTTGCACCGACGCACCGACGCCGTTGGCACGGGGCGTCGGTGCCTCCGCGTCGGTTGGGCTCGTCGGCAGACCGAAGCAAGAGAGAGGGTGGGGCTGGGGTCCACGTTTACCTTTTACCGTTTGAAAACAAAAAAAAATAATAATAATAAAATAAAAATTTTGAAAAATGTGTGAAACGGTCAACAAAAAAAAAACATATTTTTTTATTTTTTTTTATTTTTTACACTCTATAAATTCAAACCAAATCCAACCCATTTTTCACAACATTCACTCCTCAATTCACTACTTTTATATACAATTCCCCACTTTTATACAATTTATTCTTTTCAATTCCCCACTCTCAACCAACTTTCCACATTATTTTACACCCAATTCACCACTTTTATATAAAACTCACCACTTTTATATAAAATTTTATCAACTTCTCCAATTAACCACTCTCAATTCACCATATCTAAATGTATTTTTTTCTTTTTTAGGATTTGTAACATTTTATTTTTTTAGGAATTGTAATTTTGTCCTTTTTTTAGGAATTGTAACATTTTATTTTTTAGGATTTGTAATATTTAATTTTTAATTAATGTAATGTTTTTAGTTTTAATTTAAATGTGTTATTTAAGTTTTTGTATTAAATAAATAGATTAAATAGTGTGTGGGGCCCTGAAAATAAGGGAAGTGATGTTGCTGTTGGCAGGGGTGTGTCAGTTGTGTGTTAGTTTGTGTCAGTCTGACGTGGCGCTGAGCTGGCAGGCAACTGACGCGTCAGTTCGTGTCACGGTTGGGAGCAGCCTAAAGAGAAGGTGTATGAAACATGTGATTAGAGTTGTTGGTGTTATTGGATTTAACACCTAAGTCTTGAATTGAAAGTAGAAGAATCTGAGTGATTATTAATAAAGAGTTGTGTTGTGTTGTACATGATATGTGTATGTGTTTATGTGATTAGGTGATAAAAGAGTTGGAGTTGTTGTTAACACTTTCTTTAATCAAAGTAAAGGTAAATAGATTGATGAGTAAAGTAAGATAATAACAATTGATTACTAATGTAGTCAATTGTGTATTGTCTTGAGATGTTGAGCCAAGTAATGATCAATTGACATTAGCTTGATGAATTAGCCAAGTAATGATCATTGACATTAGCTTGATGAATAATGTTGATTCTTATGAATTAACATGTTTATGTTGTTAAGGGTCCTTAATATTGTGGATGATGTTATGTTAATGTATAGCCCATTACTGTAACAACCCCAAATTTAGGGCCAATTTAAAATTTCCCTAATTACGTGTTTACTACTTGTATTTAATATGAAATATGATTAAATACGTTAACTACCTATTATATATATATAGGTGATATATATACACGTATACGATTCGTTCAAATCTTATAAGACTGCAAGTTGTACAAACATACGGACGTTGGTAAAACAATTATTAAATAATGTGAAATTATTTAATTACTCAAACTACTACTTTATATTATGGCTATAATATAACGAACACGTACGTTTTGCTAAAAACGTAACCGAACGCGGCAAAAATGCACAAAAACGCACCCAACCGACAAAATAAATCAAAGTTATAATTTTATAACTTAAAACTAAATATTTTGATAAAATACTTCAAGTAAAAATATCGCGATTATACGCGTACGGTTAACACGTTTAAAAACGTTACATAATTCAAATGAACGCACGATTCGCGACCAGTGACCAAACGAAATCTCGAATATTATCTTAGTAACTTAAAATATGTTATTTGAGTAAAACTTTTATATAAAATATCGGGTTTTAAATCGTTAACAAAACGTATTATATATAACGTTATACGATTAATTAAACCGCGAAACGAACGGGTAAACGAACACGAGACTTAACGCAACTTCGGGAAATGATTTAAACACCCACCTTGTGGGTGGGACCCACGAAATCTGCAGCAATATGGGGCACTATACCCCTTTTTGCTTCTTTGACTTTCCTTTGTTTACTTCATCACACCACCACCTCCATACCTCCCTCACTTCACACCCCACTCCACCAAGAACTCTCTCTAGCCTCTCTCCCTCTCTTCCCCTGCGGTTTTTGGCAGCCCAAACACACCCACAAATCTTCACAAAAACACACTCAAAAACGCCTTGGATTGCTAGGAGCTTTTGGAAGAAAACGATCACCTCACCGAGCTCTACACATCCACCTTTCTCGTTTCCTCATACGACTAGTAAGGACCTCAAACTTTTCTTGAATATGCTTTTATAATGTTTATTTACATGTTATGTTGTTCACCTAGCAAGATAATGTCCAAAATATAAACTTAAAAACGTTTTTGAAGTAGTATTGTAAAAACAGAAAACTGGCCAGAATCTTTGTCTCACGAAAACGACCATAACTTGAGTTGTAAGTTAAATAAACGTGTGAGACCACTTGGAAAAGTTTGGTATTTTCGTCTTGAACAAAAAGTTCTTCTTTAGCTACCTCCAGAAATACACACATTTTCGGCTATTACTTGATCTTTGGACATATGTCTGTTTTGGCCGGATTTTAGAACCGACACCTTCACGATTTTATTTAACTAACTTAGAGACTTCCATAGTTCTTGGGAAAATTAGGTAATATGATAGAGAACTTGTAGAACATGTGGTAATTTTTGCGGGACTTGAATCGGACCAGAAATGAGCCAAAATAAATGGCGAAGCAAACCGCAAAACCGAAAACTAAAATAGGGACTGTTTTGGTATATTTATAAAAACCGACACCTCGAGAACCTCTAGAACATAAATATAAGTTGTTAAGTGTTATTTTGCCATAATAAAACTTAGATAAAAGCCTCGGGTCAAGACTCGAACGTTTGACCCCAAAACCGAACCAAAATCATAAACAGACCTTTGTGTCGCATCGGACCAAAAGTTCATGCGACACAACATTTATGTCGCATTCTATGTCGTATATTATGTCGCAATATATGCGACACAACTCTTATGTCGTACTATATGTCGTATCATCTACGACACAAAGTTTACCTATCGCTTGATTGCGACACAACGACTATGTCGTATCGTTGTGTCGTACCCTTGTATGCGACACAACCATTGTGTCGCATAAACACTAAACCCAAACCAATCTTTACGACACAGACCTTATGTCGCATGTGGTCTGCGACACAAGAATTGTGTCGCAGATAGCCCAGATCAGAAAACAAAATATTATCTAAGTGTTAGAATCACTTTCCAGATACTAAATCAAATACGATACGACTTACACACGAAAATACTATACTTTTGGAAATATACACCAATACTCGAATACGTACAAGAACATACTAAACTAAACGTGAGATTACACTCACACACGCACTCGGAAACACTTAGGAGATTACACTCCAACGAACATACACTTACACGGGATTGCACCCGACACGAACTTATAAGTTCACTCCAGATATTTGCGTGCGGGATTACACGCAAACCAATACGAAATTACACTCGAACACTTGGGATTACACCCACTCGGATTTACATCACTTGAACATTACACGACACAATACGAATGTACTTGATTACAAAACGGTTACTATGAATACATAATAATAATGGATGGAATTATTATTACACGCGAACACCAACGGGCCGTACAACTTTTCTACAAACTACAACTTACAAACAATTACAAACGTACAAACTAAACTAATGGACATTAACTAGTTTGGGAACACTTTACAAGTATTCCATTTACTTACTAAACCTTGTGCGTATTAGGACGCTAAGGGTTGCTAGTTTGGGAATACTACTTGCTTACTTACTACATCGTCTGCCAGACTCAGGTGAGTCTTACAGCCCCTACTTTACTGTTTTATACTCAGGGGTGAGATGCATTACTGTTTTTACATGAACACACAAAACTTACTTGCTGCCATGATTTACTTACTGTACGAGGTTAACGATACGCCAATTGCATGAGTTTTACGACTAATCCAATGAAATCCTCCTGAATCATAGTTGTTAGTTATGTGATAAGCGCGAGTTTTAGTATATGGATCCATATGGGACTGACAATCCCCGCCCGGGGTAGCAAGCACTACCACGAACCGTTCCTGTAGAAACGGGCGTTTCTTACTCGTTCCGTATGAATGTTTTGGATTACATTCATGAGGGGGTACCTATATTTACTGTACGTTAAGCATCAACTATGGTGGCTCATGGCGATTGTATCAAACGGTTTGCATAAACTGCAACCACCCACTTATTAAAACTTAAGTTAATGATGAGCATATCCTGTGATCATTAATTATTGGCTGGCTATGATTTACAAATACTACTTGTGTGTTCAAACTGTTTACTTACTTATAAACCTGTGAGATTCACCAACCTTTTTGGTTGACCGTTTTAGTAATGCTTCTCAGGTACACAGCATCAGTAGGGATGCCCAGCAGGATAAGCTTAATTAGCTCGAGTCGCATGCATTACAAGCTTGGAGATTTTACTACATTACTTTTGTACTAGTTGTTATGTATTAGAATCTCTAGGAAATTACTGAACTCGAGCTTGTATTTTGAAACTACTTATGTACTAATGTAATAACTTTTCGAACGTCTCATTTAGAGTCGTTCACTGTATCCTTTGTGCTTGTGATTATTGATTAGTAACACCCAAAACATCGCTTCCGCAACTGTAAAATTTGGGGGTGTTACAGATTGGTATCAGAGCCTAAGGTTATAGTGAACTAGGTTGCATTTAGTGGGCCTAGACTATGACCGTTAGGCAGTATTCCTCATTAGGTATAACTGGTTCAGGAATTACAGCATACGAGTTTAATTTAACATAGCCTGATCAACTATGTACAATTAAATGAAGATGATGTGAGTTCTGAAAGGGGTTATGTTGAACCGGAATGCATTAGCTGACTCTGACCTCGAGAGAACCGGGACTTTTACTTGATTGTGCTAGACACACACTAGGCGGTTATGTGTTATATATATATATACATAGGCCTCTTTCCCCGATACGATACTCTCTCTCGACTACTACGAAATTCACTTTCAAATTTTATCAAACAAACGACAACTCGATTCTCGTCGTTTCGTCCTTATTCGACTTTTTACGAATTCACGACTATCGGCTTACGTCCGAAGACTTCTACACCGTTATAACTGACAACCATAGTTACTTGAACGTTCTTCGATAAAAAGATCGAGACCTTGTTTCCATTTGCTATTCTTACCTAATTCGACGTTTATAACATTCTACAACGTACCCCACCGCACCGATAGACATATAATACTAAAAATCATTTTCAACTCAAGTCTCCGTCAGATTTCAAATTATACAATCGACTTTTACTATCAAAGTTTTATAACAAATGTATTTTTATCAAACATGTTACAAAATTCCTTACAAAATGTTTTATAAAATTTTCAAAATTTCGAAATTGTATAAACTTTAAACAAATTACAATCCTTGACGAAATTTCTTTGAACTTACTAAATCACCACCGTCATAATTCTTATTCAAATCCTCACATGTTCTTTATTATTGTTTCAAGGAACATGCCTCCTCGACGACAAATCATGCTTACTGAAGCCGAAGTCGCGGGCCTAATTGCCCGTAGTGTGGCTCAAGCTCTAGCTACCCGGACTTCAGCACCTGGTAGCGAAGATACCGCTAACAACGGACCCCAACCCAAAACCTGCACCTACAAGGATTTCCATAACTGCAAGCCGCTGAACTTTGCAGGAACTGAAGGAGCGATTGGTCTGATTCGTTGGACCGAGAAAATTGAATCAGTGTTCCTCATCTACAACTGCAAGGAAGAGGATAAAGTCAAATTCGCCGCCAGCACCTTTTCTGAAATTGCCTTAACCTGGTGGAACACTTATGCTCAAACGGTGAGCATTGCCGATGCTTACAAACTACCGTGGGATGAACTGAAGAATATGTTGAGGGGCGAGTACTGCCCAAGAGATGAGCTGAAGCAACTAGAGTTAGAATTTTGGAATCACAAGATGCAGGGTGACGACATCACCGGTTACACCAACCGATTTCACCAGCTGGCACTTCTGTGCCCATCCATGGTTGATCCTGAGTACAAAAGGATCGAAAAATACGTTGATGGACTTCCCGAACGACTTCAAGATTTAGTAACTTCGTCCAAACCGGGAACCATTCAGAGCGCCATCCGTATGGCTCATGAGTTAACGGCCAATTCTGTCCGCCGTGGCTCAACTTCAACCCCATCTGCAAATAACAAACGTAAATGGGAAGTGATTCCCCACTCATCCAACCCGACTTCTAACAAAAAGCCTGCAACAGTCAATGCCAATGACTCAAAGGCTTACAAGGGGAGCAAGCCTTTCTGCTCCAAATGTAGTCGTCATCATAACGGCTCCTGTCCCTGTTCTAAATGCAAGAAATTCGGGCACCTGGCCCAAGACTGCCGAACCAACCCCTCTGGTACTGATACTCCTGCACCCAAAACCTGTTACGAGTGCAATGGTACCGGGCATTTCAGGAAGGATTGCCCAAAGCTGAAAAACCGAACCAACTACACGAAGAGTAGAGCTTATGTCATTAACGCTAGGGAGGATGACCCGAATCCGAGACTTTGTGATTTACTTAACCCGGGTACGCTCATTCTTTGACTACCCGAATCTATTTTCTCATAAATCTCTCGCTTAATGATTTATGTATAACTATGTTTCATTCTGCGTGTTTTCTTTGATCCTAAGTACACAATAGGATTAGGAAACGACCGACTACTTAAATCCCGACAACACGATTTTCCTTACACTTTAGATACAATAACCAAACTTTTCCCAAATATCTCACACTGGTTGAGACCGGGAACTTGTATATTGTTCGTTATTTTAACAAGTCATTCAATAGAACTTCACTTGCTGGTAACAATTCTTAAATAGAATAATATTTTCGTAGGAAATGACAACATACTCCGTCAACAACCCTACCTTGGATGATGAACTGCTCAGTGAGGAACCAACTATGTTTCCTTACCTTCTCGAACTCGAGTGTGATACAGAACACTCCGCTGAATCAGAAATGGCACCTGCTATTCCTGCTGCTCCAACTGCTGCAAAAGCACCAGTTGATGAAACCATGGCTACTGAATTAGTCAGCCACCTAAACCAAACTATTGATTCGCTGCTAAAACAACTGACTGAAGCACGGGAGGACATTGATGACCTGCGACGAATTGCTTTCCAAAACGACCTGCGTATGCGTGAGTACGAGCTACGTTTGACAGCCTTAGAAAACCCTACTCCACCACCAACTTCACAAAGTAATCCTACTGAAAAGGAGACCGACACTGACTGTGCACCACCTCCAGCAAAGAGGGTGAAAGTTTACAGGGGAAATAGACCTTACTGTGCTCGATGCACTCGACATCATGACAACCCTTGTACCACACCCACCGGTCGATGCAAGGCCAACCCTAAAAGTACGAACCCTCCTAAGGTGAAACTCTGCTTCAACTGTGGGAGTGCTGGCCATCTCAAGGCCCAATGCCCACTACCTCCAGGCAACAAAAATTAGGGTACGTTACCACTTGACAATTACTTGGTTTCAAACACTGTAGGACCTACCCTACTACTGTAGGCTACTAGTACGCATCGTAACCACCTGACGAATAACGAACTACCGATTACTACTTTGAACAAATTTCGGGACGAAATTTTATTAACAAGGGGAGAATGTAACAACCCCAAATTTAGGGCCAATTTAAAATTTCCCTAATTACGTGTTTACTACTTGTATTTAATATGAAATATGATTAAATATGTTAACTACCTATTATATATATATAGGTGATATATAGGTGATATATATACACGTATACGATTCGTTCAAATCTTATAAGACTGCAAGTTGTACAAACATACGGACGTTGGTAAAACAATTATTAAATAATGTGAAATTATTTAATTACTCAAACTACTACTTTATATTATGGCTATAATATAACGAACACGTACGTTTTGCTAAAAACGTAACCGAACGCGGCAAAAATGCACAAAAACGCACCCAACCGACAAAATAAATCAAAGTTATAATTTTATAACTTAAAACTAAATATTTTGATAAAATACTTCAAGTAAAAATATCGCGATTATACGCGTACGGTTAACACGTTTAAAAACGTTACATAATTCAAATGAACGCACGATTCGCGACCAGTGACCAAACGAAATCTCGAATATTATCTTAGTAACTTAAAATATGTTATTTGAGTAAAACTTTTATATAAAATATCGGGTTTTAAATCGTTAACAAAACGTATTATATATAACGTTATACGATTAATTAAACCGCGAAACGAACGGGTAAACGAACACGAGACTTAACGCAACTTCGGGAAATGATTTAAACACCCACCTTGTGGGTGGGACCCACGAAATCTGCAGCAATATGGGGCACTATACCCCTTTTTGCTTCTTTGACTTTCCTTTGTTTACTTCATCACACCACCACCTCCATACCTCCCTCACTTCACACCCCACTCCACCAAGAACTCTCTCTAGCCTCTCTCCCTCTCTTCCCCTGCGGTTTTTGGCAGCCCAAACACACCCACAAATCTTCACAAAAACACACTCAAAAACGCCTTGGATTGCTAGGAGCTTTTGGAAGAAAACGATCACCTCACCGAGCTCTACACATCCACCTTTCTCGTTTCCTCATACGACTAGTAAGGACCTCAAACTTTTCTTGAATATGCTTTTATAATGTTTATTTACATGTTATGTTGTTCACCTAGCAAGATAATGTCCAAAATATAAACTTAAAAACGTTTTTGAAGTAGTATTGTAAAAACAGAAAACTGGCCAGAATCTTTGTCTCACGAAAACGACCATAACTTGAGTTGTAAGTTAAATAAACGTGTGAGACCACTTGGAAAAGTTTGGTATTTTCGTCTTGAACAAAAAGTTCTTCTTTAGCTACCTCCAGAAATACACACATTTTCGGCTATTACTTGATCTTTGGACATATGTCTGTTTTGGCCGGATTTTAGAACCGACACCTTCACGATTTTATTTAACTAACTTAGAGACTTCCATAGTTCTTGGGAAAATTAGGTAATATGCTAGAGAACTTGTAGAACATGTGGTAATTTTTGCGGGACTTGAATCGGACCAGAAATGAGCCAAAATAAATGGCGAAGCAAACCGCAAAACCGAAAACTAAAATAGGGACTGTTTTGGTATATTTATAAAAACCGACACCTCGAGAACCTCTAGAACATAAATATAAGTTGTTAAGTGTTATTTTGCCATAATAAAACTTAGATAAAAGCCTCGGGTCAAGACTCGAACGTTTGACCCCAAAACCGAACCAAAATCATAAACAGACCTTTGTGTCGCATCGGACCAAAAGTTCATGCGACACAACATTTATGTCGCATTCTATGTCGTATATTATGTCGCAATATATGCGACACAACTCTTATGTCGTACTATATGTCGTATCATCTACGACACAAAGTTTACCTATCGCTTGATTGCGACACAACGACTATGTCGTATCGTTGTGTCGTACCCTTGTATGCGACACAACCATTGTGTCGCATAAACACTAAACCCAAACCAATCTTTACGACACAGACCTTATGTCGCATGCGGTCTGCGACACAAGAATTGTGTCGCAGATAGCCCAGATCAGAAAACAAAATATTATCTAAGTGTTAGAATCACTTTCCAGATACTAAATCAAATACGATACGACTTACACACGAAAATACTATACTTTTGGAAATATACACCAATACTCGAATACGTACAAGAACATACTAAACTAAACGTGAGATTACACTCACACACGCACTCGGAAACACTTAGGAGATTACACTCCAACGAACATACACTTACACGGGATTGCACCCGACACGAACTTATAAGTTCACTCCAGATATTTGCGTGCGGGATTACACGCAAACCAATACGAAATTACACTCGAACACTTGGGATTACACCCACTCGGATTTACATCACTTGAACATTACACGACACAATACGAATGTACTTGATTACAAAACGGTTACTATGAATACATAATAATAATGGATGGAATTATTATTACACGCGAACACCAACGGGCCGTACAACTTTTCTACAAACTACAACTTACAAACAATTACAAACGTACAAACTAAACTAATGGACATTAACTAGTTTGGGAACAACTAGCATGGATACTTTACAAGTATTCCATTTACTTACTAAACCTTGTGCGTATTAGGACGCTAAGGGTTGCTAGTTTGGGAATACTACTTGCTTACTTACTACATCGTCTGCCAGACTCAGGTGAGTCTTACAGCCCCTACTTTACTGTTTTATACTCAGGGGTGAGATGCATTACTGTTTTTACATGAACACACAAAACTTACTTGCTGCCATGATTTACTTACTGTACGAGGTTAACGATACGCCAATTGCATGAGTTTTACGACTAATCCAATGAAATCCTCCTGAATCATAGTTGTTAGTTATGTGATAAGCGCGAGTTTTAGTATATGGATCCATATGGGACTGACAATCCCCGCCCGGGGTAGCAAGCACTACCACGAACCGTTCCTGTAGAAACGGGCGTTTCTTACTCGTTCCGTATGAATGTTTTGGATTACATTCATGAGGGGGTACCTATATTTACTGTACGTTAAGCATCAACTATGGTGGCTCATGGCGATTGTATCAAACGGTTTGCATAAACTGCAACCACCCACTTATTAAAACTTAAGTTAATGATGAGCATATCCTGTGATCATTAATTATTGGCTGGCTATGATTTACAAATACTACTTGTGTGTTCAAACTGTTTACTTACTTATAAACCTGTGAGATTCACCAACCTTTTTGGTTGACCGTTTTAGTAATGCTTCTCAGGTACACAGCATCAGTAGGGATGCCCAGCAGGATAAGCTTAATTAGCTCGAGTCGCATGCATTACAAGCTTGGAGATTTTACTACATTACTTTTGTACTAGTTGTTATGTATTAGAATCTCTAGGAAATTACTGAACTCGAGCTTGTATTTTGAAACTACTTATGTACTAATGTAATAACTTTTCGAACGTCTCATTTAGAGTCGTTCACTGTATCCTTTGTGCTTGTGATTATTGATTAGTAACACCCAAAACATCGCTTCCGCAACTGTAAAATTTGGGGGTGTTACAATTACTTACTAAGCAAATGCGCTTACTTTATCATTGTTAAATGTTGTAGGTGAAGCTAGCGGAAAAGGGGGCAATATGGGCAAGAAACCCGTGGGGACGTAATGGTGGACTTGTTGTTCGGTTCGGTAACAAGTTATCCCTTTTGATCATGCTCTATATGATACTACACCCCTTTTTGAATATTTATAAAAGTGTGGTTTGACATTAGAAGTTTTAATCATGGGCGAAGTCCTTATTTGTAGTTTGGTTTAAAGTTGTCGTTTGGATATTAAAATGGGTCGAAAGAAGTATTATGCACATGTTGGGAGTTTTGGTTATGTGGTTATGTTGAAAGTCCGTAATTAACAGAAAGGTTGTAATTATGTTTCGTTAAATGATGAAATGTGGTGATATGTTAAAAATTGAGTCTTTGGGTAAAATTGATAGTAACATGTTACGTTGTTAATTACTTAAGTCGGTCAATTGAGTGTTGAAATTAGAAGTAGAATGGTTATTATCGCTAATTCCCTTAACGGGTCATTTGGTGCCCAAATGGGTTATCAACGTGTGAAAATGCTAAAACGAGTTGAAATGAACGAATAGTTCCCTTGTAGTCGATTTTTATGCCAATGTAAGTATATACATGTGTTGGTAAAAGGTCCAAGTCATAAGGGACTTGGTTTGAAATTGTGACTTGGTTTAAAAATGGTCGAAATGATCATATTTTAGGATTTAGTCCAAATCTCTCGTCAATGTGAATTTTGAAAAAGTACAAATTAGGAAACCTTTATTATGTCATAAGAAAGGTGTCTGCAAAATTTGGTAGCCTAACTGTTTACGAGTCAAAAGTTATGCGCGTCCGAAGTTCGTATTTAATATTGAATTGTACAGGCCTGAAGAACTACCCGGCTGGTAGTGGGTGTACATTGCGAGTAAATTGGTTACCCGGTGGGTAACTTCTATTTAAAACGAGGTTTAGGTTCTGTGGTGGTAAAATGCATCTCACCTGGCTGGATTGACAAGTACCCGGATGGTACTGCAACCTTCATTTTAAAGCGTATTTGAGTAGTTTGAGTTACGTGTCGAACTAATGTATTTCATGGTGAGTGAACATATATACAAGAGTATTTTAAAAAAAAAAAAATCTCTGGATGTTTCATTCATAAATATTTTACTATTTAAAGTCTTATTCAATTCAATATATATACTTTTAACATTAGAAAGTGTAAGGGAAAAAAAATGACTAAATAAGGACATCTCGAACCCTCTTTCTTCCATGTCCAATCGTCTCTCACAAGAATACCCTCACGATAGTTTTTTTCTTGAGAAAGGGCATTTTTTTGTTACATGAAAATGCCGCTTCGTCTCAAAAATTCATGATCCACTTACTAGCGAGTCAGGAACCTCGAAGTGGTAAAATAATAAACATGAATTTTTTTAAATGTAACCTTATGATTGTCGTTAACATGTAAAAAAATGTTGTACAACAACCCCGACCACTACGTTTATAAAAATCCATCCATAATAATATATTCCCAAAAATAAATGAATCAAATAGAGCAAAGGGGAACAACGTTCCACACCCAACCAAACACAGACAAGGTAGCAAATTAGAGCAAATTAAAACAACATATTCTATTGCATAAGCTGTTATATCTATCGATATTGCAAAAGATTTATTAGCACTGTTTTTTTTTTTTTTTTTTTTTTGCTTCAACGACAATATGCTTGTTTTGAGTATAATCCAAATACTTCCGGATAAGGTTCAAATGAGACTAAAAATTTATGTGAGAATAGAGGAACCAATTATATGGTGCCATGTGTACAAAGAGAATACAAAACCCATTTACCCCTTAAGTTAAATATCTCACAAACGACAAATCAAAAATTTATGAAAATTGCACCATTAGATTCAGCGTTTGATCCTCTTCGATTTGCCGTCCATTAAGGCATACTTTCGACGAGTTTTTTTTTTTTCATTTCTTTTAGTGGGTTTCACATTACTAACACGTGTGTTACAGTGTTGCGCTTAGGGTTTAGGGTTTGGGGTTTAGGGGTTAGGGTTTAGGGTTTAGGGTTGGGAGTTTGAGGTTTCGTCCCGAAACCTCAAACTCCCAACCCTAAACCCTAAACCCTAACCCCTAAACCCTAAACGCTTTATAAAACTCTAAACCCTAAATCATACTAAACCCTAAACCCTGCTAAACCCTAACACTAAACTCTGCTAAACCCTAACATCAAACCCTGCTAAACCCTAACTCTAAACCCTAACCCTAAACCCTAAATCAAATGTATAATCAATCACTAACACATGTGTTACTAATATGTAAAAGTGTAAAACCCACCAAAAAAATGAAGAAAAAAAAAGTTCGTCGGAAGTATGCCTTGATGGACGACAAATCGAAGAGGATAAAACGCTGAAAAATATGGTGCAATTTTCATGATTTTTCGACTTGTCATTTGTGAGATATTTAATTTTTAAAAACGTGGATGAGAGATAAAAAAGTGACACATGTCATATTGTGATTGGTTCCCCCATTCTCACACAAAATAAATGGTCTCAATTGAACTCTTCTCTACTTTATCCACCGTAATAAACTCATCTCCGCCAACAAAATAGCCAATGGAAATAGTTGTATCTACCTCAGCTCTATCGCGTGATTCGTGTACTTCGCTTCAAAGTATAAATTGATTGCGTATGTGGAAAAAAAAAACATAATCAATTTATCATTTGACTAATAAATTATACATGTTTTTTTTTTCCCACTCATTAACCAGTTAAAAGCTTTTAGTCTCCTTTTAGACTTACGAATTTAGGTATACGTATATCACTTTTGGGAAAATATACATGCCGAACAAAGTTACATCTATAAGACCCGTACCAACGGTAAGCGTCGGTTTCCGTAGGTTGAAACCGACGAAACCGACACCGATGGCACAGCGCCGTCGGTTTCTTCCGTCGGATTTCCGACGAGGTGTTTCGGTGAAAAAGGTGGGGCCGGTGGGTCCGTGAGGTAATTAAAAAAAAATTAATTTTCTTTTTTTAAAAATGAGCCGTTGGAGATTTTAAAAAAACAAAAAAAATTTTAAAAAACGGTAACATTCAAACGGATACTTTTTTTATTATTATTATTATTTTATTTAAAATTCTATATAAATACTACACATATCTATCACATTTTCCACACTCAAACATCACCAATTCTCTCTATCTTTTATCATTTTCACTTCCAACAAATGTCAAACAACAACACCAACAATTCCAAATCCAAAACCAAATCGAAATCCAAATCCAAATCAAACCAAAATGAGCAAGAACAAGTTGGCTACGATATGTGGCAAAACTTGATGAACAACCCGCTACCAAATCCAAATAATTTTCAACCTCCACCGACGGGTTTTGCGCATTTTGCACCAATTGCAAACCCGTATCATATGCCACCTGACGACCCAGGAAGAATCGAGCTCGGATTAGGCTAGTTTAAATTTAAATAAATGTACTTTTAATTTTAGTGTAACGTTTTTATTTTTAGGAGTTTAATGTTTTTATTTTTTAGGATTGTATTTTTTTTTTTTAGGATTGTAATGTTTTTAATTTTTAAGATTGTAATGTTTTTAATTTTAATGAAATGTGTTTTTATTTTAATTATTGTGTATTATTTAATTATGTTTATTGGTGTGGGTCCCTGAAAAATGAAACTGACAGGAAACTGACGGATGACTGTTGGGACGGGCCTGTCAGTTTCTGTCAGTTGGGTGAAAAAGCTGACGTGGCGCGTCAGTTTCTGTCAGTTTCCGTCACGGTTGGGAGTGGTCTAATAAGGTTCTCATGCGATAGGACTGCAAGAAAAATAGAAAAAGAACCCAGAAGGAAAAAAAAAAAATAATAATAGTACTAATACTAATAAGTATAATATGATTTTTTTCTAAAACAACCTTTAAAACAATCGTTTACATGCATAAAAGTATTGTACATAGAGTTAATTATTAATTTTAGAGTGGTGGTTATTTGATTGTACAACACTTTTCTGCTTTTAAAAACCGCATGGATCCCAAACCAAACGGTTAACCAATTAAGCAAATACATTAATTGATCGGTTTTTATTTGGTTTGTATGTAAACATAAAACATCAATTTCAAGTTTGAAAAAGGGAAAGTCGGGCAGTTTCAGTCCAAAATAGACCCAAATGAATTTAATGAAACAAACTAGAACCAAACAATGAAACTGAACATATCCCCACACTTTTTAATTTTTACCTGATTTTTAAGTTTCACCAACCCGGAGTGACCCCCTTTTTACCATATTCCTCCTCCTTAAACTTGTAAACAGCTGATGTGGTCAACGAGCAAGTAAGTTAATGCGACAATCAACGGGCAAGTCAACGCAACAAATTCACTTAGTGACTATTATGCCAAAGTGAATTTTAGTGTTGTAATACGACAAAATTTACACATCCACTCAAAAACAAGTCAACGGTCAATACTTATCGCTTCGCCATAAACTCCATCAGTATTCGACCTTCAGAGGTCGTTTAAGAGTCGAAAACAATGTTTTTTCCTGTCTAGTGTTAGCCTTTCGAATTTGGTTCCTTTTCACTTTTGTGTCTCTCTTTAGTGGAAATCTCTATTCTTTTCCAAGAAACGAATTAGACTCATTAATGTTTTTAGGGTATATTTCATTAGATAAGTTTATGCATTTTTTTATTGATTAATAAGAGAATTAATCACCTTAGAGAATTTTTACTTGACCCTTGTTTGTTGATCGTTATTGTTTGACCATTATTATCTATCATCATATCATAATGTCAACTTAATCGTCCTTTTACTCAAAAGTCAATGGTTTCCATGACAGGCACAACACTACAGTACATGACACCAGTTCTGAAAATGAAGTTCAACTACTGACACTATCCTACAAGTGATAGCGTTATTCACAATTCAATCCACTCAGTTTGAATGCAACTCCAGCCTATACTCTCACAAGAAACCGCAAACTACGATCATTTTCTAGCTTTGTTAGACATGAAATTGGCCAACAAATTATGTCCACTTCAAACTTAATACCAATTATTACAGGACCACGATCTAACTAACAATATACTAGATGCATATTGTGACACCTTAGCATTTCTAATAAGAGAACTCAATAGCCACATACACGGAATTGATCCATTGATCAAATGATACAAGCAAAGTATATAGATTATCATGTAAAAACTCGGAAAACAATTATTGTGAATCAACGTTGTGGTCTGTCTAAAATCCAACTACCAGCACTGTGTTATACAAACTTAAAACCCGATTAATTGAAAGCTAAAAATCACTTCACTTATAACGGGAGATGTGACTACTTGCATCTAATTATATAGAAAAACAAGGGTTGGTTTGGGTTGCGTTTAAACTACGATAGGGATACACTCGAACAGGGTCAACCGCTCTCAATTGGTTAAAACCTCTGAAATCAATATAATTAGAAAAAATTCACACTTAGAATGTGGTCCCTCTAATATTTTGAAACCTACTATAAAGTTACCCCTTACGCAACCAGAAACTTTGCAGCCTCTAGTAGAGCATGTCATGAACAAGTATCCAACAGTATTTGCAATAGAAGGTAAATACCAAACCAGAAGAAAGAAAAAAAAACTATGACACAAGCCTAAAAACAACGAATAACTAAAATTACGTATATGTGCATGAACAAATTTGAACCTTGTAACTTTGTCATGAATCTTGATGAAAAATGTTGCATCCGATTACGTCGCGTTGATGTGTGATACAACTCATGATTCATGCCTGCAAAGTTCCCAGTAATTAGCACATTGAGAGAGACATACACAAGTAGAGGTGGCAACTGGCAAAAATGTTGTATTGGGTAATAGGGCAAATGGACTCCGCGTTGACACTACACAAATTTTGTCCCTTTTTGTTCTCTGTTTTTAGTAGTTAGCACACTAAAAAGACGACAGAAACCCAGGGTGCGTTTAGTTACGGAAAAAAATTTCCCCATGTTCCTTTTTCCATTTTTCTAGGGAATGAGAAGTGTTTCACTTTTTCTAGAAAAACAATGAAAATTTGGAAAATGGGTTCAAATGTGAGGGATGTAGTTTTCCTTTTCCAAAAAAGGGTATAGATGGAATAACAATAATTATAGTTTCAACTTTTTTAGTTATAAAAAACATAGGAATTTTCCTTTTCTTAGAAAAGTTTTTTGTAAAACTTGGATTTGAACAGGTTCTCTAATTTTCTAGTTTCCTTAGAGAAGTTTACTGGAAAAGTGGAGGAGTTTTTCGTAACTAAACACGCCCTAAATGATCAATATATCAGTTGGCATTATAGGCAGGTTGTAATATTGATAAATACAATTGGGCCACTTTCGAACCATTTGTCGCATTTGATTACTATTACTCATTACCTGTTTAGCTAAACTTAATGATTTGACCCATTTAAATAAGACAGCCCAAATTGACCCACTCATGAGTGAATGGGCCAAAAGTGAAACCTCTACAGGTTAGGAATATAACTTTAATGGGACACAAAATTCTGACCTGGCCATTTCCTGCTTTGTATTTCTGGAGCTCCTCCTGTGCAAATAAGAGCCTACACACAGAACATAGGACATTATAACTAAATCCATGTTAAATAGCACCTACAAAGAAGTGTATACGAAAGGGTGGTCTACCTCCGATGTAAATCGGTTATCTCATTAAGTAATTCCTTTTCCCTGTCATCAGTTGCCTCTAGCTGCAAAAATAAATAACCGATTAATAACTTTTATTTACTTTTTGCTCAATTAGCACCTTCAATAAATGCATGTGAATATCAAAATATAGGGAATTTGGGCATTCTGTTATACTGCAAAAGGTCAAACAGATCAAAGTTTATGCATCTAAAATTGGAAGGATAAGTCAAACGAGTCAGGACTCAACCCAGGTGTATTCAGATCCTTACAACCTCAGAGATAGTTTCGTCTAAAAAATATATACATTGGTATGTTACTAATGTAACTATTGCAATCAGATGCAATATTATGGTTACGAAAATAAGAAATGTAGGTGTGGAAGTGTGGAACCAAAACCAGACCATTCTGACAGTTAACTATCGGTTAATCAACCCAAAAGATGTTTTTTTCTCCAATCTGAGAATCTACCCATCATGTTGACTGGACCAGATACATACCTTTGATTTATCTAGTCTAGTGATGTTGGCTGCTGTGCACTCCACGCCTATGTTGCTGTTGGCTGAAGTGGAAGATTTGTATAAGTAACTTATGGTGAAACAAAATAAGATAATAAGATATAGACATTCCAACCTGTAGTGTCACTAGAAGAAAGTTGCTTCTTAGAACTTGAAATTCCATCCTGTAACATAAAACTTGTAAACACTTTTTTGCACAATAATTAAATATTTGCAGCAAATAGATGTTAAACTGACACATACCCTTTGAAGATTACTTGTCTGCTGAACTGTTGGAGGGTAATGGGTTGTTTGATTCTGTGGCATGGATGTAGCATCACCTTGAGACAGATGAGGAGCAATAGGATGTTCCATCATTACCTACACATGGCAACAACTATCAGACATACATCAATCCAGTATTTCAACTTCTATCTAATTGCATGCAGGTCTTTCTGATTAACATGAAAAGGACATATCATATTGCACTATTCTTGAACTAATGAAGAAGCAAAAGTCCATTCTAAAAAACTGGCTACATACCATCCGACCCCTCAAATAAATGAGAAGGCATATATATCTCGAGTCTACAATACTATTTTCTTCTGCTTTTAAGCTTCAATGATAGTTTCCTTCATGGTTTAAGACTTTAGAGGTGGTAAAATGAATGTCTTTGGTATCCGTTGAGATAGGCGGGTACCCAGGTTGGGCTCACCAAAAACACTTGTCCATAATTTCGAGTATTTTAAAAAAAATTAGGGTATCAAATATGATTACAAATTTCTACAATTCAAAAACATATTATGGGAAAATCTTCTGTGTTCTGTTAGGCTAAAAAGAACACAGGTTGACAACCAACACCCCTTGGGCTTTGCAGTTTTAAAAACATATATATCCAAATCAGAGGATGCAAACCAAGTAGCAGCCTTTCTACTGGTTTAGCTGAAAATGTTCAAGCTCGATATAACAAGCATCTAGAGTGTTGTCTCTATTAGTTATTTAGATTTATTAAATACACAAAGCAGATATGCTACAGGCAAATTAACATAAATTGTCCATTTAAAGAATGTTTTGCACAATGGGCATTTCAACATACAACTACCAAAACACCAGAAGATAATCAAGTAGGGTATACTCATACCCGCATGCTCGGACTCTTTAGCAGTGCAGGAGATGAAGTTCCCTGAAAAGAAAATAGTGGCTGGTAGTGACATCTAAATGCACATGGCTCAAAAAAAAAAAAAAAAAAAGAGTTTACCTTGTCGGGTTCAGCAGTCTCAGAGGTAACTTTAAAACGCCCTCTCTGTTGAATAATGTTGCACCTTGCTTTCTCATCTTGTTCATCACTGATTACTGTTACACCAATAGTGTTAATAGAAGAAACTAAGCTTCCCTTAAATACAGCATAGAGACACATGAAGTGGTGAAAGATCAAACAAAAAACATACATGTTGTTTTGGAAGCTTTAGGCATGGACTCAGATGTAACCGCATCTGTTATCTGAAGTGACTGAGATCCATTAGAGCTAGAGACTACAGAAATCTGGCCTTGCAGCTTGCAACTGAAATAAATTTATAAGAGAACATGACAATGGTGAAGTAAACTACATTTTCATCAGTGTCTCCAAAATATACCATAATGTCTGTGTACTGATGGGACCAAACCTATTTACATATCTAACATTCCAGAATAAGTCAGCAGCAAAGTATGTAAAAGTTAACTAAAACGCATATACAATATTATGTCATAAGTGATTTCCTACAGTGTGAAACAGTATAAGCATCCTATGAATCATATTGGAGTCTTGATTTCTAAGATTGTTCTGAATCTTAGACCTTAAAATTTCTTTTGGTATAAAAATAGGGAACATGACAGTTGTAGAAGAGTGGGAGGAAGGGGCAAAGAATTTAGAAGTTGATGGGGAACGCATAAAATCTATATATCCCATGAAGACAGTAAACCAAACTATATCGAATAAGTTGTTCATGATATATGCCAAGCAGAGGAGACCCTTTTAACTCATTTGTAAATGGGTCGCTTTGGGTTACCATTTTGTCTTTAACGAGTCAACTGGGTTATATAATCAAGTAAGCTGAAAGTCATTCAAATGCATGGAAATCTCCTAATCGCATTATGAAATCAAGTAATTATTTTTAAATAGTTTCTATAATCATACTCTGCACATTAATGATTCTCAAAACCTCATTGAACCTATAAATATGAGTATGGGCAGCACAATCCAACGTGACCAGTTTCGACCTAATGTTACAATCTACCCATTTTGACCTGGACCCACTTTGTCTGTTACCAGCCCTCCATTTAGCCATCCTAATACAAGAACAGTGTTTATTCCAAATGTGTAGAGAATACATATATATGTATTTAAAGAACATAAACAACTACATATATCATCTATGCAAGAGATGCCATACTCATCCACTGCAATGCTTCTAGGTGAAGATTCCCCACTGTGAGGATGAGATGAAACGCCATTAATGGATATTGTACTGACATCCAAGTTGTGTTCTCCAGCAAAATCACTCTTGTTGCAATCTTCAGCATGGGATATAGAACTCCGCGGACTCAGGTGTCCACTGCTGGAGCTCTCACATTCTCCTCTGAACGTTTATATATAACAAAATGAAAGCCATACACATGATAAAAATATGAAAAACGTACGATAGTAGATATAAAATTTCTAGCAGATGCAGATCTATATGATAGATATCGCTATAAGAACAACAGTATGAAGAAATCTAGAACTGTATTGTGGGAAATGGTGTAGTTAAACTGAAGATGACATACACAAACGATGAGGCAGTAGAGTTGACAGCAGAAGCAGATCCCACCTGTTATACGTTGAACTATTAGTCTACAACAAACATAAAGCAAGAAAATATCCACAATGTAAAAAATATTGACATACATCTCTAGTTCTTGAAGCCTCGCCCACATATGACAACGGATGCGCAAATTCTTTTTCACCAGTACCAGTCCCATTACTGTCAGATATAGAGTCTTCATCGTGGACCTATTTGCATAGATAAAATTAGATTATTAACAAAATAGATCAGTACAATGGTTATTAGTTTGGTATATTTACATTATGGAGAATGTCATTAATATGAAGAAGTGCTTATAATGGCTATTTATCTTTGTAAGAAGCTATTAGTAAGGGAAACCAAAAGATGGTGAAGAGAGGAGCTAGATAGAAGTTTAACGAGGAGAGGGAAATCTGGCAAAATATCAATATACCAATGAGGCCTGAGCTTTCAGATCTTCAAGGTCAAAGTTCCAGCTGCTAATACCTCTTTTATATTCATTCTGGAAACAAGTTGCAAAAACAAAATCAGAGACCAGAAATTAACTAACACACGCATCACACACACAAAAACAAACAGTCCAATCACCGCATGGGTGGGGAAATACGAAAGCGAATAGATTATAACATTGAGAAAGAGCTTTACCAACTATAGTCCCATTATACAAAATGGAAAAAAAGGGTGGGCCAGGCAGGATCAATAAGGTTAGAAACAGGTACACTTATGGTATTGATCATAACAGGCATAGACTTTGGTCAATTTTAAATGTTTCCATAAATAATCAACGCATGGAATATGGCTACAAAATTTATATAATTACAATAACAGTCTAAACTACTTATTGAAGTGCTATAAGAGGTGCTATGCATAATTCATTAAAAATGTGCATGGTGCAACTTTCGATCTGTTTTGGCCCATCCAAATTGTTCCAATTTTAGCTATGTCTTTGGTTTTACTTATTTAAATTGTCAAAGATAAAAACATATCAATTGACCAATTCAGACATTAAGACCTACACTCGGACATTACCTCTATAAAATTCAATATATTTCCTATATACCATACCTGTGACATTTCCTCCTTCTGTCCATCGGGTATTTTCTTTTGCACAAGCATCTCTTCTTCCTTTTTCTATAATTCCAATAGATAACTTAAATGACATGCTAAACAGAGTAACAATAAACCATATGGTTTTGACAAAGGCAGGGTGATCACAAAAATAAATAATACCTTCAACGCCTGGAGCCGGTCACCAAGAGCTGGCAGTCCTTCCAAAAGCTTACGTGCTATGAACTCATTAGATTTTGCTTGTTTGAAAAAAGAATGCTTTAGAAGCCTTTTGGCAGAAGGACGTTTTATAGGATCTTTAACCAAGCAACTCGCAATCATCTGCTTAAAAGACTTTGGACAGAGAACACACCGCACAAACATTAGGCAATGTGATCAAACAGTGAAATAGAAAGAAAGGGAAAAAAAAAGGATCATATTACCTTAGAAAACTTCTTGTCCCTCTCATAATCAAGCCCAGGAGGTGCATTTTGCAATGTCATGAGCAAAACCTGTAATTTTAGAAGTATTTTAAGTTGTGAAGACCTGAGTTTTTTTAAAAAAACCAGACTTGCCAGCTGTTTTGTGGACATAAAAGAAGGCATGAACATGTAAGATAGACCTTCATTGGAGGATATTTTGAGAAAGGTGCATGCCCGTGAGCAAGCTCCAGCGCTGTTATGCCAAAAGACCAGATATCAGCCCTGCAGAGATTCCCAGACATATTTATTATTTTTTCACTTCCTCTATATATCTTACCTGACAATATAGAAGTTGAAGATATAAAAATAAGACTACTGACTTGAAGTCATAGCCATGCAATTGTTCCATAACCTCAGGTGCCATCCTGGGAGAACGTAAACAACAGCAAGTATAAATTCAGATAAAGTCACTATGAACCACAACAAAGACACCGACTTTCATTATTATCTGAAATGTAAGCCTATTCGTCCCTATTATAACCAGCCAATTTGACTAAAGAAAGTCGCTGCAGAAGTTATGCAAGTATAGAAAAGGATACCAGCATGGTGTCCCAACAAATGTATTACGCATGCGTTGTCTATCGCCGGAATCGAATAGACAAGCAGAAACACCGAGATCTCCAAGCTTGATGCCACCACGTTCGCAGATGAGAATGTTACCAGCCTATTAAAACAGGAAAAAATAGCACCCGAAACTCAATTAAGTATGAAAATTATGTCTAAAACAATATTAGAGTTTTAACTCTCTCCACGCATTTCTAGGCAGCACGTAGAAGTGGAACGACATGTTTTAAATAACAACTCAAAAAGATTACAAGTTTGGAAACAAGTTGATTTGCTCGAAATATCTGGTGATTTATATACTAATATTTACAAACTCGTATGACCGTACGCTTGTGAATTTAAGAGTTACATATGTAAGGTGAAATACTGACGAGGATAAACATAAGACCAGTGAGAAGGATGTTTGAAACTTCCTCATCACATGCAAGATGAAAAGCCTACCGAAAGAAGAGAGATGATAAGTCACGCTATAGACATGAGCAATTGAGCATGTTTTTGAAGTAAGTAAAAAACCCAGATAGCTCACATAAGTAAGTTGGCATTGGTAACAAGGTACATTATAATCGATAATATGCCCATACCTAGTCCGAACACAGACGCACATATAATCTAAAGTGTGTATATATTGAGAACACCAACGACACACTGCTAAAACACTCTGCTGGCGCATTACAGACACTAAGAAACCAAAGCTAGGGAACATTATGTATATATGTATGCATGTATGAGAGTGAAGGCTACGATAAAGCATTCACTAGGAAAACATGCATAGCAAATAAAATCGATATGTGCATACAGCATAATGCTGATCTTTACGGAAGTTCTGAGAATAAGCTCTCAGAAAGAATAAGCCATCCATCCTGGGTATCAAGAATACAACGAGAGATTGTGCTGATTAAGTACCATGGGAAGAAAATCCAAGTGTTCTCAACATGCTCATCGCGAGACAAATTTTAGAGAACAGAACAGCACACAACTTGCATAATTACCCGGATTAGGCATCTCCCATTGTAATCATGAACATGCCTTGTACATATCTATTGTTCCCATCACATGATACAACGACACAGCTACATGTAGCCTGATAAAACACTTGGGGCACAGACTTATTGCTGACATGATGAATCTCATTCATCATAGTCTATTTCCAAATAAACAGCAAAAAAAGTAGTAACGAGATAACAAACATTGTCTCATCCTTGGTATATGCAATAATGCAAATGCAAAATCAGCTAATATCGATGGTTGAGGGAAAAGAGAAACACACATGCAGTCAAAGCATACGGCACAAACTGAGACTATAAGATTTAAAGGAGAATAAATTTCACCTTGACATCTCGATGGATGAGGCCATGATGGTGAAGATACTCCAGTGCCTTTAATACCTCACGCAGTATAGTTGCAATAATTACTTCCTCAAAACCCTCAGGATGAGAAGACTTCAGTATATGGAGGCAAGAACCACCAGGCATAAAAGGCATGACAACCCATAGGTTATGGTCGTTTACGAAAGAACAATGTGATTTAAGAACATTTGGATGATCAACCAGGATCATTGTCTGAGCTTCTCGTGATATATTGTTCTGATAGCATATTAACAAATGAGCAATATAGCAGAAATAGTTAATTAAAGTACATCAGTCAAACATAAATAGGTGATCCAAAGCCATAAATCAACTTGTTATGATTCAAGTGGAAAAAGAGTGCATTCTCAAAGCGAAGTTAGAGTTACTAACATCACCGTGTTTCAGGCAGTCCACTTCCATGCTATGTTTTACTTGTCATTGCAACATCAAAGTTCACATAGGGTATGTCACTACGCCCTACCAACAGAGGTTGTTTGTTGTTTTTCATGTACAAGTGTTACCATGTTATGTTATCCTATATCATCAAATCATGAGCCTGTTGAATTATGTGTTAAACTATTTAACAGTCCATGTTTTTAGTCATAGAATTGCAGGATGCATCTCTCAAACTATCGTGTTACAAATTTTATTAAACTGTCCCCCTTAGCAATTATAAATAACAGAACAAATCCACGATCATAAACCCTTCAATGAAAAGAGCAACATATCATACCCTTAAAGACTCATCTGCAAAGAATTGTCAATAATCTCTATTCATTTATCATAAAAGGAAGATAGATAACTCCAATAAGCAGATCTTTTTGTCCTTAATGTGAAAATTACACTACGAAAGTTCAAAAGTGATATCTCAGATACGAAATTCTAAGTCAGTTATAGGAGGCCGAGCTGGAAACAAGAAGTCATATGCCTAATCTCCCAATTGATATGCAATTCTATTTGGCTTATTGCAATTATCTGTCTGTGAAGGAAAACGGGGTAGCAACTCGCAAAACCGTTTTGTAAAAGTTACATTTCACAATCCTATACTATGAGAAAACACTAGATATATAAGCAAATCATCAAATGTCAAAAATCAATCAATTCAGATCATCAAAGTGTGTTTACATATACTATGAAAAAAATATAAACAAACAAACTAATTGTTATCGTTCTAACAAGCAAAACCGCAGTTTTAAACTCATTACACTATATATATGAACAAGTCATAAAAACTAAATCAAGTCGGTGCAGATCATCATCATATCATGCAAAAAAGAATACAATAAACAAAATAGTTAAACAATCGACAGACAACAATCCAATCAAGCAAGTATAACCACAATTTCAAAATCATTACACCATATATGAACAAATCAAATCAGTCCAGATCATCAAAGTAGAGTATGTGTATCATGCAAAAAGAATAATAATATAAACTAACAAACTAAACAATCAACATACGAGTGTTCTATCAAGCATAACCACAGTTCTGAACTCATTAGACTTTCTATGAACAAATCATCAAAATATAGTATATATGTATATATATCATGCAAAAATATTGACAGTTGCAGGAAAGCAGAAATTACCAAATCACTGTTAGCGCGTTCAAAATCGAGAACTTTAATCGCAACAATCTCGTTATTCGGAATACACATAGCTCGGAAAACGGAAGCACTAACACCTTGTCCTACCTCCTCATACAGCACATAGTTTTCAGCACCAACTGGATACTTTTTCTTCTCCATTTGTGAATATTATTTCAAATTTCAAATAATAATAAAAATAATTTTAATGATTATTATTAGTGCGAACAGAATTGATGAAGTCTATTGAACATCGAACAAGACGCAGATGCAGCTTTCAGGTGATCTTCGAATCCGTATTCTACAATAATTTCTCTTTATGAGAAAAAACAAAACACCGAATATATCTATATCATTAATCCATTAATTTAATTAATTAAATAATTAGAACTACTACTATAATAATAATAATTAATTATTAATTAATATAAAAATAATAAAATAATAAGAAGTAAATTAAATGAGAATTGAGATATTAAATTTACGTAATGGAACGGAAAAGCTCACAGGAATTGACTTTAGGTCCATTTGATTCGATAAATAACTGCGAAATCAAGCGATCAGAGTTTGTGATGTATATAGATATAGTTTTTCTACATGTATGTGTATCAGTGAAATTGAAGGAATGTGTTGTAACGGAGACGATGACGGTGACGGTGATTTTGGAGAGAAAAAGAGGGGGGGGGGGGGGGGGGCAATTGTAACGGCGCAGGAACAGGTAAGGAGAGCAGAAAGCAAATGTGTTAACGATGATGATGATGATATATGCTGGTATTGCGCCACGTGTTATTTGATGAGCGACGACTACGACTAATTTGTGTTGGACTGGGATTTGGATTTGCTTCAGGAAGAATGTGATGTGGGGCACTTTTCAGATTATTTCTATCTTTCTTTTATTTATATTTTAATATATTTTATTTTATTATAAATAAAGGAGCAAATTAGGATAATGGTTATCGTGATTTTATGATTGTAAAAAATAAACTTTTTTTTTTTTTTGTTGTAAAAGATAAACTTGCGAGATGGATGAGGTATTTATATACGAGTAGTTGTTTTTGATAAGATTTGCATTTTAATCATGTTAAAATACGAGTAATGTCGGGGGAACTCAAACAATATTTACATCGACTACATAGTCGAAACATGCCTGAGGTCTGATTTCGAGTTGCATGGAGGTTTTGAGGGTAACAGAGGGCAGAGACGGAACCAATCAAATATCACTTTGCGTCATGTGTTATATTTGTAGTGGTGAAATGAATTTTTATTATGATGTCGTCAAATTTATAACTGTACAATATAGTATATAGTCTACTTATGAAATATGATGCATGAAGGTGTACTTAGGAAGGATAACATTTGAGTCATACATCACAAAGCTAACTCTCAATTAAATTTAGCTGTTGATGGGAGCAGCGGGGGCAGCTGTCTCCTCAAGAATTTTAAAATTACGTAAAAAATGTTTTTTTTTAAGGTATTAATGACAATTTTAAAATTTTGTTCTCTTAAAACAAACGAAGAATGAATAAAAAAAAACTTTGCCACCTCCATTCAAATTTTCTAAATCCACCCTGACCATACATGGTAAGAAATGGGTGGGACATAGCCACTTACATATGTTGTTTCACTAGTAAAGTTTGGAAGGCCACCAATATGAAAGGAGAATGAATGTATGAATGCTGTGTTTGTAGATGATAACATAGTAGCAATAAATATATTTTGGTTATCAGTGCACGCACATGCAATTATAACCTCAACAAACTATTTTTGCACATGTACATATGTGGACTTTTTTGAATATATTATATTATATATTATACGTATAGGGTGAGGTTCAAATGAGACTAAAAATTTATGTGAGACTAAGGGACCCATAATATCATGCCACATATACAAAGAGAATGTTCTATACTACAAAACTCATTTACCCCAAACATCAATTATCTCACAAACGACAAATCGAAAAATCATGAAACTTGCACCATAATTTTCAGTGTTTTATCCTCTTCGTTTTGCCGTCCCTCAAGGCATACTTCCGACGAATTTTTTTTTTTCATTTTTTTGGTGGGTTTCATATGTTACTAACACATGTGTTAGAGTGTTGCGTTTAGGGTTTAGGGTTTAGGGGTTAGGGTTTAGAGTTTGGGTTTTGGGGTTTCTCCCGAAACCCCAAACCCTAACCCCTAAACCCTAAACACTTTATAAAACTCTAAACCCTAAATCATACTAAACCCTAAACCCTAATAAACCCTAAACCCTACTAAAACATAAAATCTAAACCCTAAACCATGAACCCTGTTAAATCCTACCCCTAAACTCTAACCCTAAACCCTAACCATAACCGTAAATAAAATGTACAATCAATCACTAACACATGTGTTACTAATTTATAAAACCCACCAAAAAATCGAAATTTTTTTTTATCGAAAGTATGCCTTGAGGGACGGCAAATCGAAGAGGATAAAACGCTGAAAAATATGGTGCAAGTTTCATGATTTTTCGATTTGTCGTTTGTGAGATAATTGATGTTTGGGGTAAATGGGTTTTGTAGTATGGAACATTATCTTTATACATGTGGTATCATATCATTGGTTCCCTTAGTCTCACTCAAAAATCATGGACTCATTTGAACCTTACTCTATATGTATATATATGTGTCATTAATCTAACTAAAGATGTTACTATGTATGGTTTAGTAATAATTTACGTAAGATAGAAAGCTATTACACCTAATTCTGGAGAAGTTAACAATAGTTGTAGTCAATTAAAGGTAAACATCCAGATTAATTAAGAGGTGTTTGGAATTACGTTTAGGAAATAAGGTTTTTTTCATTTTGAAAAATGGCGTTTTAAATTACTTAAAATTTCTGGGTCGCAGATAATCATTTTTTCATATGGATTGCCATGTTAAAGAATGCTATTACATTTTATTAAGGCAATAATGAGATCGTCTTCCCTAAAACGCAATCCTAAATACCGTCCTAATTATTCCCATCTTGACATATATGTAAAGTATGTTAGCTCATTTTTATCATGTACTTCATGATTTACCTAATATGCTTCCCATAACAATATAACAGTCCCCACGATTGTAGCTTAGTGGTGGAAAACATGCAGCATAAAGGCAGAGCTCACATGTTCAATCCCCGTCCTCATGTTCCTTTAATCGCGGGTTACGCGATTTACCGTTGGTCGATGGGGTCCGACAAAGAGTCAGTATTACCCTTTAACAATATATAACAGTAAAAAACAAAGTAAGGCGGCCAAGCAACAGTATACTCATTCACATGACTAAGGTTCCAAAACATGAAATCATATCCGCAGGTAATGAAGTCACAGAATCTTAACAATTTATTTGGAATTGGTTAATGCATATTTTTGGTGGATTTATCAATTTGCATGATGGATATATGATTAGCCTTAGAGATAGGGATTCTATAGTGACAAAAGCCAACCATTCCAAGCTAGGTGATCGGCTCAAAAAAAAAAAATGTGGACCATTTTCAAGTGTCCAGAATCACCTCTATAAACATGGTTGGACCGGGACCAAATGAAGACAAATTGAACATAGGATTGAGTTAGGTCTGACAACTTGCCGAATAATGTCTAGTTCTCAGCTTCAAAAAGTTTAACATCCAGATGTCCTGTACAATTCTTCTAGGTTCAAAAACCAAACACCCCACCTTGCCACCTCTAATCCGCAACAAAAAACATAAATAAAAAATTTAAGTACTTCTTAAAATGTCTAAATATATAACTAGAAGCGCTGTTGCATCTGCTTATAACTCGTGAACAATATAACAAAGTAACAAACAATTTCATTACAATTTAAGATACTTATTCACACCATTAAGCAAACATTAGCAAACAAACTTCAAGCATGATCCATACACTAATAGTCGAGAACAAATCAAACACATACATATTACCAAGACCCTCCCAACAGTGTAATTTTTACTTTCGCTCAGAACTCCCTATCGGGAAAGAGGTGAGGGGCCACCATTGACCAGATGAACAAACCTGCAGTTGCCCACGAAGTTATGATCCGGACCCACACTGACGGCCAACCAACATCAACCAACCTGCCACTCTCCCCAACTGAAGTTGACCACCCTGTGAGAAGCATTGCCGAGTACATGCTGGCAAGGGAGAAGATGATGTGGAAGAAGGAATACGAATACGAAACAGGCTTATTGTTCTCTTTCTCTTCATGCTCGTCTCTTTTGTCCAATGGTAGCAATGGTTTTTCACCACCTGAAATACGGAGAAAGAAGTTTAGCTTTTGGGTGAAGCAATAGGCGGTTCATGCAACCATGCCATATAAAGGTAACGACTTTGGTTACTTATGTATACAGGTTGATCATGGGTTACAATCTTTTTAAATGACCATCTCCAATATATGCATCACAACACCATATTTGGTTTTTTAGTGTGAAATCCATCTCCAACCAAGCCATGAAATTTGGTGTAATTTTTGGGGAACACTAGATACTTTATCACTTTAAACCATATTTGGTGTGACATCAAACTTTGGTGGGTTTCATTTGGGCTTTTAATAGCACGTTCTAATGTTATTCGTTGTCCTATCATATATTAATTAATTCATATAATTATCAAATGTTATAAGTAAAGTAGTATTTATTATATGCAAATATAATGTAGCGAAACCAAGTTAAAGGTTAATATTTGGTGTAGACATTGGGGTAAAGAACAGATTTGTGTGAATAGATCCTCTTTTTACCCATTTGACCCTTATAAACAACTGTTAGCAAATGTGTTCACAATGCCATAATTAAAAAAAAAAAAAAAATGGCATGTCTAATGGAAGCAGCTGAGAGGACTCTTTACCTGCACGAGGTGAGTCTGGCGGGGAAAGCAAAGTTGTAGAAGATCCAGCTCGGACGGCAGAGTAAACAACTGAGAGCACCGTTGTGAGCAACCCAACAGTAAGTGTGCCAGTGTTAACAGCTTTGGAATGCTTGTGGAGACCATTGCAAGCATAATCCCTTGGTTCACTTGCAAGTCCACTATAGCAAAGATACATGCAGTACAAAGAAATAACGGATGCTGGCAGAATGCTCCCACTTACCTAATGAAAATCAAAAGACTTCGTTAAGTGAAAAGTACTATATTTTAATGAAAGAGGACAAATTAGCCATGAGCCCATACTAGTGGACTTGAAGACGGTAACATCAAGTAAAGTTTTATCAGAGGTGGTAGATGGGCGGGTTAGATTCCTATTCAAAACAGGTTCACGTCAACACGAGCAATTTTGTACAGGTTAAAACAGGTAAGTCCGGGTTGACCGAAGAAACCTTTTGTCAGACTTTCTTAACTTTAAACCTACGGATAATTAGAGTCAAATATCACTACAAAAAAATATTATTAAAATTGCATAAAGCCATAAAGGCACTTAGAAGTTTGTACGCATTAAAGATACAAATTGGGTGACTTTCGACCCGATCATCCCATTTCATTTTCAATGAATTTACCAAATTTAGGCACAATCGACCAGTTATAGATAAAGCAAAACCCAAATCAACCATTCATAAGTAAATGTGTTCCATATTGCCACATCTAGACTCTAGTCATAATACTCAAAAGGTATAAAGAATTTAGGGAATACGGTAACTTATCATAACGTCAATATTATCTAATATACCGTATTTACAAATGTAGTAACTAGTAAGCGGAAGATAACTTAATTTTAGCAAGTAGTCAAAAGGGATTTAGAAACTTACTGTAGGATGCAGTGTGATAATAGCAAACACGAACACAAGAATGAGGGTCATCACAATAAAGAACGTATTGAGGCCACAGTCCTGTCCAGATGGGGTAAACAAATAGAACAGAAGTCCAGAGAATGAGAATGTTGCCACGTAACACACGAGTGACACGACAAGCAAGGCTGCATACCTGCATCATATATAGAATATATAAGTACAGAGATGAAAAGAGATTGAATTCAATGAACTAGTTTATGTTTCTTTACAGAAATCATATAAACATACCTTATTTCATCAGTATTCTAATTTTATGGATAAATTAATATGGTTACAACTATTTACAAAATTTTCGTTACAAAATGATACGACACCATTAAAATAAAGAGCGAGAAAGAAGAGTGAAAAGAAGAAAACCAATGTGATTTGAACAAACCATTTAGTAAACACCGTTTTATAATCATAGCATTTCTCTATATTGACATAGAAGATACTAGACATTATAAAAACACTCACTTTCAAGTCAGTTGACCCATTTCCTTTTAAGCTACTTAGTATTTTAGCAGTCTGACCCACAATAGGTAACACATAACCTGAATCAACCCATTCATAAGTATATGGGTCAAAACTGCCACCTTTACGTGAAAGGTTTCGATATGTGTATTTTAAGTAAGGAGATAGTAGAAGCTAACCAGAACTGCTCATCATATGCAACCCATTTGTCATTCCAACTATGAACAAAGTCCAACAAGAGCACAACTTGGACAAGGAGAAACAACCCGGAGCCAATTTTTGATGTCGACTCTGCATTGACAAATGATGTATGGTTGAGTTATTCAAATGAAATGTAACATACATATTGAGAGCAAACAAAGATTATGCCGTACTAAGATACTTGGAGGCTCCACTAATATCTTACATACTTTGAAAGACATCAACCACAACTCGACTAGTGAATGAAATTTTCAGTTAATTTTTCATCGTTTATCCACAAATTTAACCCCTTCATAAACTATATTCTGGAATAAGCCTTAATTCACAGATAAATACTACTTGTCCAGGGTGTCTGGATGTACGTCATGAAAGTGACTACGAGATATTAAATAATCATCACAAAATCAGCAGCAATGAACGGGTAGTACAAAATACTATCAAATATATGCGCTTATGTTGTTTCCCGTTGTAATAATTACACGGATATATGATAATTATGCAAATCCCATTTACTTTAAAACAACAAAATTATAATGACCAAAATTGATGCTTTTGTGAAAGAAAGTAGAGACAGTTCTTGAAATGGAAATATGAGTCTCTCATAATAGGTTAAGACAAAAGGTAAATAACTAATTTATTGTACCCTTGGATTATCAGTTTTATTGCAGCTCGTGTGAAATTAACTATCCAAAACTGATTATTTACTATCAATGTGATCATAAGCAGAACTTGTTGATCCAAATACTAGAAACTAATACTCAGTTCCAAAATGCAAATGCAAACACTCCCTTATATGGCACACGACACCTGACATTATAGGAGTATGTCAAAATACGTATTGCTAAGATATGCATAGTGAAAACATTAGATTACACTATAATGGAATCATGAAGGGATAGCAGAAAGGAGGAAAAGAACGTCACAAAAAAATCTAGATGAGAGAAAAGCTTACCATAAAAGCTGATGATCTCATTCGGGACGAAAAACATAAGGATAACCAGAAGACACCAGCAAATGACTTTCATCATCCATCCACCGTGGTGCAAACTATCACGTGGGTCTTTTTGGTTTTTCACCCCAACCATTAAAAGAGAAAGAATTGAAAAAAACAAGAAGTTCCCCAAACTAACTCGCAAGACAGCATCAGTCTCAAACCACTCCCTATCGGGTGTTTCATAAAAGTGATTAATCCCTGCATCAATAGTGAACAACATCTCAGCTTGCCATATAACATGTAATTATCTAGACACAAACATTTTCATGAGAAAATGCAACAATGATTCAACTCATAGAAATTCTTACTGCGTCTGCGAACCTGTTACAGACTTAGAGGTGGCAACTTCGACCCACTTATAAGTAAATGGGTAAACTAAGGCTATGTTAAAAAATCTAACAGACTGATTTAAATAATTTGTGTTGAAAGTCTCCCAAAGTGTACTTCTAATGCATACAACCACCTACTTGCCAAAAGTTTATTTTTAATGCATACAACCAGGTACCCAACCTGCCCATTTTTCCGCCTCCAATACTTGTGCATACAAGTTCCACAATTATTGTTAGTTGCAATAGTTGGTATACAATTTCCTTTCGCATAATGTCAAGTGAAATAAGTACTCATGGCCAAAGTCCATAAATTAACAGAAATTATACAGGATCTTTTTACATCGATTGAGAGCAAAAGGTCTTACATGGGATCTTCTCCATGAGTGGTGCAGCAACTTCTCTAAGAATCCAAGCCACAATCAGAGACAGAGCAAAGAGACCACAGTATGCAATACGAGCAGACCGACGACTAATCCCTGACACCACCGATTGGCATGCACTGCATGCGCATGATGCGCAGCAAGAAGCCAGGCAACCAGCTGCCCACATCTTTCTCTTTCTTCTTTATCAGTTGCCAATATTCACTACAGTTGATAATTTAACATCAATCACACACTCATCAAATACCGTAACAATCAATCCACAACAAAACAGAATAAACTTTATGCAAACATTACACTTCAACATCTAAACACCAATCACATGTTATATCATTATTAAAGCACCTCAATGATGCACAAATGTGTGTCTACATAATACAGGAGGCTAAACAAAACGTCAGCAAACGTTATCCAATGAAACTGATCTTCAACATCAATCACCACACCAATGAAAACCATCTCAAAAAATTAAAAAAAAATAAACCAAACAATATAGAGGCTCTTTTGTATAGTATTCAAATACGGTATTTTATATGAATTACTGATTCAACATATAAACCTACACAAATTTACTAAAGTATTTGAGTTTGACTGGTTGACCACAATTATGTTGACCTAAACTTGTATACAGAAACCCTAAACAACTTAAAACTATCAAAATTATGTACACCAAAATTTACACATATAACGTGAAATTGAATCTACAGATATCATGATCATGATAAGCCCTAACTTGAAAACAATCAAAACACTAAGAAACTAACAACTTTAATCAGAACGTGTGAAAAACAATATTATATATACATGAATTAGGGCTGAAGATTAGGGTGATACCGATTGCGATCGAACGGAGTACGACGATGATTGTAAATTTGTGACGATGATCGGATGAGAATACGAGAGCTTTCAAAGGGCTTTTGATAGCTTTCTTTTCAGAAATTAATTTGTTAGAAAAAAGATACTCCGTATAAGAAAGGAAGAAAAGTAAAAGGGGGTGAATTGAAGCTATGAGAAATTTAGAAGGTGTAAATGTAAATTATGATTTCCGCGTAATTACGCTTCGTATCAATTTTTCCCCCTTTTGTTCTCCGGTATTTCTGTGGTCTCTTTTGCTACTTATTTCAAATTTCAAATACACTAGAAATTACATCTATCTTCTATCTATCTCATAGTTGTTAAACTCTTACGATTCATGAGTCGACTCTTACGAGTCGGCTCAGAAATTCTAAAAACGAGGCGACTCGGACCCCGACTCGTAAATGACTTTGACTCTTACGAGTCATTTATTAAATCCGAGTTGTGGGCGACTCTTACGAGTCTTGAGCGACTCTTACAAGTCAGAAACCAGACACACGTTTAATGTAATCTAATAAAAAATATAAAATGACAAAATATGATAGGAAATGACTAATAATCCATTATAAATTAAACATTTGTGTTATTTAATGACTTTCATCATGCTTTACTTCAATTAAGGATAGAAATCTAAACAATAATATATATATAGATATAAATATATGTATTTATTGTAAAATTATGACTCTTACGAGTCGAGTCACGAGTCACGAGTTAAAAATCAATACTCCGAATCACGAGTCGAATCACGAGTTAACAACTATGATCTATCTTATACTTATAAAACAAAGATTTAAATAGCTTATGTGGCATGTTTAAAACAATTAGTATGACATGTCACAAAATTAGAAAAACAATATTGATTAACCAAATTTTAACCTATACCACATGAAAACTTTCCTTAATAAACACGAAACAAAAGATAATAATAGTATTATTATTAAATGCCTTATATTTCACGAATTTTTAAACATAATAACTTAGATCCCTATTTTGAAGGCAAAGGAATTCTCTTGTCATTAGTGGTTTGTAAATGGACGATTTTAAAGGAAAGCAAGTGTAAATTTATAAAATGATAAGGTTTTTTTGCATTACTTTTTACTTATGACATATTATTACATTACATTTTTCTTAAAATTATTTATTTATGTCGCATCATCAAATTAACATTTCCTTAAAAATCTTCATAATTCCTAACAATCTCATCATAAAAGTTATTAATATTTTAAAATTCTAACAAAATACTGGGGAAATTAATCAAAATGCCACTTTTTCCGAACATATATTTTGATTTGCCCCTCAAAAAAAAAAGTTGCCGATTTGCCCTACCCGTCCGCAGGTCGCATCGTGCGACGTGCGACCCGACCAATGCGACCTGCGACCAACGTTATTACCGAGTAAAAGACAAGCCCAAACCGCCACACGACCTGTTCACCGATCGCCGGTCGCATCATGCGACCTGCGACCCGTTCACGCGACCTGCGACCCGTTTCATGTTCACTAGTCGTAACTCTTGTTCACTAGTCGTAACTCTTATTCACTAGTCGTAAGTTACCATTTTTAGATTTTTCAAGATAAGATTTTTCAGATAAGATTTTCTGACATTATCTAGATTTTTCAAAATAAGATTTTTCAGATACACTATTTATAATTCTATCTTACAGTTAAACTATTTATAAATAAACAGATAAGAAAATCAAGAAAATCAAGGAAAATTTCTTCAAAAATCTAGATAATGTCAGAAAATCTTATCTGAAAAATCTTATTTTGAAAAATCTAAAAATGGTAACTTACGACTAGTGAATAAGAGTTACGACTAGTGACCAAGACTTACAACCAGTGAACAAGAGTTACGACTAGTGAACATGCATTGCGACTAGTAATTCGTTCATCGTTAATCGTTACTCGTTCATCGTGAACGGGTCGCAGGTCGCATGATGCGACCGGCGATCGGTGAACGGGTCGTGTGGCGGTTTGGGCTTGTCTTTTACTCGGTAATAACGAAGGTCGCAGGTCGCATTGGTCGGTTCGCAGGTCGCACGATGCGACCTGCGGACGGGTAGGGCAAATCGGCAACTTTTTTTTTTTGAGGGGCAAATCGAAATATACGTTCGGAAAAAGTGGCATTTTGATTAATTCCCCAAAATACTGTCTTTTATTTTGTGAGGAGTACCAATTCAATTTTATTATACTTTATTATGATAGCTTTTTAAATTCTTGCATTACATTTAATAAACTACTGTTTTTTTTTACTACATAAAAAATTTATTCATTTTCTTATTGATATCTTATGCATTGCAATTACTTGATATTATCATCCCTCATCTACCATGTTTTTAAAAAATTAGTTTTAATACAAACAATAGTATGCTAAAAAAAATCATATATTCTGATTATATTTAAATAGACTATACTAACGTATATGATGTAAAAGATGACAACTACCTAATTTATACATGAAAACTATAATTATAATCAAATTAATTGAAATTTTTTATCACATAGCCACTAATTGAGTTGTAACACATTTAAAACCCTATTATTCTCTATAAATGATCATATGAAAATCTCAACATTTCCAAAATATATACTTATTATAACAAAATTTTATTCAATTTCCATCTCTATATAAGCCCCACGTGCATCTCTCTATATATCTATCTAATTATCTATATCTATACATATATATAATCATAGTTCTGACAAGATGATGTGACAACGTATTAGCACTCCATCTATCATGAAAACTTTCCTTAATAAACACGAAACAAAAGATAATAATAGTATTATTATTAAATGCCTTATATTTCAAGAATTTTTAAACATAATAACTTAGATCCCTATTTTGAAGGCAAAGGAATTCTCTTGTCATTAGTGGTTTTTAAATGGACGATTTTAAAGGAAAGCAAGTGTAAATTTATAAAATGATAAGGTTTTTTTGCATTACTTTTTACTTATGACATATTATTACATTACATTTTTCTTAAAATTATTTATATATGTCGCATCATCAAATTAACATTTCCTTAAAAATCTTCATAATTCCTAACAATCTCATCTTAAAAGTTCTTAATATTTTAAAATTCTAACAAAATACTGTCTTTTATTTTGTGAGGAGTACCAATTCAATTTTATTATACTTTATTATGATAGCTTTTTAAATTCTTGCATTACATTTAATAAACTACTATTTTTTTACTACATAAAAAATTAATTCACTTTCTTATTGATATCTTATGCATTGCAATTACTTGATATTATCATCATCAACTACCATGTTTTAAAAAAATTAGTTTTAATACAAAACAAAAGGATGCTAAAAAAATCATATATTATGATTATATTTAAATAGACTATACTAACGTATATGATGTAAAAGATGACAACTACCTAATTTATACATGAAAACTACTATTATAATCAAATTAATTTAAAAAATTTATCACATAGCCACTAATTGAGTTGTAACACATTTAAAACCCTATTATTCTCTATAAATGATCATATGAAAATCTCAACATTTCAACAATATATACTTATTATAACAAATTTTATTTAATTTCCATCTCTATATAAGCCCCACATGCATCTCTCTATATATCTATCTAATTATCTATATCTATACATATATATAATCATAATTCTGACAAGATGATGTGACAACGTATTAGCACTCCATCTATCTATACTTATATTTACTAAAGAAAGTGATGTGTCGTTATATAATAAAATTTTCAACATTTAAAAAGAGTTTTACATATGCCAACTCATTTATTGTCTCGATAAATGTATATTTGATTATTTTCCATGCATTCTGGTAATGTTATTAATGAATTTCAATAATAAATTTCAACTTTCAACTGAATAAATTGAAAACTTAAAAAACAAATGATTAATATTATTTTTTACTTATCGTGTATCGCAAGGGCTTAACAATTATTTTATAACTTTAAATAATTTTGCAACTAATTGTTGTTACTTTTGTTATTGACACGATGGCAATATCGGTGTTATCATGAGAAGTGGCAAATGCTCAAATTTGAACCGTTCTTAGGTAAATGAGAAGACTACATCATACTTGATGTATCAACTGCTGAAAAAATAAATACATGTTTATTAGGATATCTACTAATTAAATACATAAGTTAAAAACTATAAAAATTAGCTAGCCTCACAAACACGTGTATATGGCATATGACGTATACACCATATCACTTCAAATATCAATCATATATGTGCATGAACGATGACTCCCCTACCTTTCACTACATACCTTCCGAAGAGTATGCAATCTTCATGACAGATTCGGATCTACTACACCACAGCTTACTGGCTTATTCCTATCTGTATCTTTCTTGAAGTAATATATGTTTACATTACTTGTCTATAAATACCAGCAGCAAACTCTTTTAAGGTGCAAAAAAACATTCTCGTATCTCTTATACTTCAACTTTGCTCTTCATTAAATTGCTAAAAGTTCCACAACTAACTTGAGCGTCGGAGTGTCTTACGGGGATAAAGTCCCGTATACTTCTCACGACATCGTCTCTGTTTTGTTGAGTGTTACCAGGTTCAAGACGGCTAGTACAAGATTCGTGTCAAAGAAGCCCGACGTGAATTACGGTAGCATCAATGTTCATCCATTATAGTTTGATTTATGTTATTAATCATTTTCACTATCATTGATTTTCAATAATAACTGTATATTTAAATCACCAAATTAAACTTACAAATTAATATATTAAATTTTATAGCATCGGACGGGTTCAAAACCGCTGTATTTTTTAAATGACAATGCATCGCACAGTCTCAAAGCTTTTAATTAAACGATAGTGCATCGTACGGGCTCAAAGCCTAGTTACATATAAATATGTTTAATAAACTTTTTTCGGTAATAATTGTGCTTCTGCCCCGGATATTCCTCGATGTTTTATTGGCTGATGAGGTGTTACTATTTTTATACTATTTTATAGTAAAAATTGTAGTATAGTATTCACGTAACTAGCGTACACCATCATGTTACATTTCATTTTTTTCGCGACTAACCTCAAAACAACTCAATCACGCTCACAATTATTCGAGTCTAATCAATATCAATCACAAATTACCCACTCAAGCTAATAATTAGTCAAACAATTTATTCAATCACAAACAAACTTAATCAACAACTTATTCAATTAGCCCCAAAAATCAATTGACAGAAGTACAATAAAAAATAAAAATAAAAAAACTCAATTAACCGCAAAATCAGTTACATAATTAGTTAAGTAGGTTCAAAATTAGTTAATCTCTTAATGATTCACATAATGACTAAATTAAACTCCATATAATTCACAAAAGTACACTTAAAATTAGTCTATTACAATCAACATCAATCATAAACCTATTTAATTAAGCTCAATATCATTAACAAAAGCATAAAATCACTTCAAAGTTATAATCAAGTTAAGCTTCAAATAATCACATCTTTTTATGAATTTTCAAAAAACGGGAGTAGAAGACATCAGAGCGAATCTGTTAACTGTTAACTGTCTTCTTATCATCATTAATTAATGTCATCATCCATCATAACTTGCAAGTTAATAAACACAAAGTCCATAAAATCAAACTTTTAAGTTTATAACATTCTTATTATTATTACGGAGTACATTCTCTAAAACATGAATCATAATAATAATAATCATTGCTTAGGTTCAATTAACAGAGTAAATCGTGTGTTTCTCGGAGAGATATTAAGGAGAATATCATAATTCTTTCATAATGTGACACCCGTCAAAATTAGGACTAGTTATTAGTTCCTAATCATTTTGTAATACATGTAATTAGTGCTATGTATTAGGCTAATTGTGTGTATTAATATGTATATTGATTAATATATATATCAGTACGTGATTAAATTTAATCGTGCATTATCAAATCGGCCAAATTCCGATTAATTTATACAGGCGTTGGTGAACACAAGTATTAAGTAATATAGAATTATTATTTAATACAACTCATTATTTATTATATATTATCTTAATAACATATAAAGTATTTCGTATCGTACAACTCAAAACATTCGTGACACAACTTATAAATAATGCATTATTATTGGAAATAATAATTATTATTTACTCAAATGAAAATAAAACATATTAGTTTTATTCAGAATTTACACAACGCAACGAAACCATTCGAACTATATCCGTTAATCAAACTCAAAACTAAGTAATATTTTTATAACTCAAATATAGTACTTTTATAAAGTGTTTTGACTCAAATAGATTCCGAAAATACTTTTACTAATTTTTAAAATTTAAAGTATTATATTTTTATTCGATCGGGTACGAAAACACGGGTATCTTGTTCTACAAATTAGAGCCAACCGACTCCAATAATTGGAGCCGGTCTACTCCTTCTTCAGTAAGCAAACCAAACACACCTAAAAATCATTTCATCATCTCAATCTCTTCCTCTCTATCTCTCGGTTCTCTACTCTTCAACAACAACAACAACAATCGGCACAGCAGCAACAAGCATCATCATCACCACCATCTTCATCTTCATCATCCTCTTCATCTTCATCGACATCATCATCATCATTCGGTTCCATTTCTATACGTAAGAAATCCTACACTTTTTCTTTGAAATTACATATTTAGATTACATATATAATCATGTTTTAATGTTTCATCAACTTGTTATGTCCTAAAAACCAAACCAAAAACTTGTTTATACTGAAAATCGCACGAACAGACCTGGAAAATGCACCTCACCCGATCGGGTGGCTAACCTCACCCGATCGGATATCAGATCTCACCCGATCGGGTATACATCCTCACCCGATCGCATATCAACCCTTTTTACCATGGTACCCGAACGGGTATGCATCCCCACCCGAACGGGTATGCAACCCTCACCCGAACGGGTATGATCCTTCACCCGAACGGGTATAAATATTCACCCGAACGGGTATGCATCTTCACCGTGTGTGTTAACTTCAAACGGGCACAATTTTTATTAAGTGTTTGAACTAAAATTTTGTCACCTAATTTTACTCCGAATTCAAATTTCGAATGCGTTTTTATTAAAGCAATGTACATAGAAATAAAAAATTTTCGAGCTGAGCCAGGGGCCAGCCCCTTGGACCCCGCCAGGGGTTGCCACCCCTGGGACCCCGCTAACCAGGGGCGCTGCCCCCGGACCCCCGTACATAATTTCATACATTATGAAAATATGATACGCTTTTATACAAACTTCATTTATATGAAACAAACATATAATATTATTGAAATCTTGATTTCAATCAATCACCAACGAGTCGTATACATTGTCACAACTTCAAACATAAACATTAACCAAATTATTTGGACATAACTAGTTAAGGGAACAACTAGCATAGATGGTCTGTTGAGACATCTAATCATCTAAACCTTGCGTGTTTAATACGCCCAGCAGGTTTCCTCATCTAATCGTTAAAACCTTGCGCGTTTAATACGCCCCGCATGTTTCAATCGTTGAAGACGACATCATTTTCCTTGTGTACAATCATTAGTGCTTGATAGCATCTCATTAGGCTCAGATGAGTCTCATAGCCCCTATTTTACTGTTTTTACTCTAGGGGTGAGAATACATGGCTGTTTTGTTTTACATGTGAACGTAAGTATCAAATATCGCTATATTCTGCATGAGTTAATCATCTAATCATCATAAGTCCTCATTAGCATAGTTTGGTAATACTTTGTAGCGTGAATGTTAGTGTATGGTACCATATGGGATTGACAATCCCCGTCCGGGTCAGCAAGCACTGACTGGTCAAACGGACGCATTATCATTTGTTCATACGTGTGTTGATTAGGCACACGCATAGAGGCACCCTCGCTCAGGCACTTAATTGTGATCCTGACACCTCAGTTAAGCTCAGATTATGTGCTCATGGCAGTTATATACATCATTATCATTTACTTATTTGCTTAATTGCAAATCATTATATTAAATCTTGCGGTTCATACATTACACTTTATCATTAAACCTGTGAGCTCACCAACTTTTAGCTGATCATTTTAGCGTGTATTCTCAGGTATTCAGCAGTAGTAGGACTGCCACTCAGGATGCACATTAGCTCGAGTCGCATTCAGACATCAAGAGATTGTCATGCATTACTATATTTTGTATAATTTAGTTATGACATAGAATCTCTATCTTTTGGCTCAAGAGCTTTTGTAAACTATATTATAACAGTGTAAAACTTTTATAATATCAATGTATTTTGTAAAACGACGCATATAGAGTCGTTCATTGTATACCTTGTGTGCTTGATTATTGATTAGTCGCGCCCCGATCCGAATCACTTCTGCATCATAATTTGGGGGTGCGACACATAAGGTGATCAGGCCCTGAGCTAAAAGTTTGGTGGCCCGTTGCCAAGACACAAAAGAGGCCCTCTATATACGACATAAAAAATGTTCATCACTAAAATAATAGAAAGTAAAAAAATCTAAATTTTCGTCACCATATATAAATGAAATAAAAATAGCTATTTATAATTTTTAGAGTGTTACCCGAATTATGGAGTCAAATAACACAGAAAATCGAGAAGACTGAAGTCGAAGGATGAAACTTGTTTCCAAACGGCCATACCATAGGCGTACTTCTTTTGTTCTTTTAATGTTTAATTAATTATTACCATGCAAATTAAAAAAATAAATATTTATTTCGTAGTTAGAAACCAGAAGGCGAGAAACAAATTGCATACAGGAGCACATGTTAGCGCCCAAATTTGTTGAATGGATAAACATAGTCATTAAAAAGGCCCAAATTTTATTGGATTTAAATACTAAGTGAACAATGAGCCTCTAAACTTATATGTATAATACACTATATAATAACAATTTGGAGGCCCATTACATTGGGGGCCCTGTGCAGCTGCCCATTAGGCTCCCCTTCACCTCCGGGCCTGAAGGTGATATGACATGAGGAAAATGGGATTTTCATTATATATTTGATTGTACGTCCAACCGCACAAGTGCATCAATCCCTTGTTTCCAGCCAAAAGCTTCCAACCAGCTGGATCCTACAGCAAATACACAGACACTAAATCACCGTGGAGCACAGGGAGGTCCCCTGTAAACCACCTCCGGTGTGAGAATGATTTTCCACGGTTTTAATGGTGAAATTATAAGTGAGAATTAGGGTTTTTTTGGAGAAGATGAACAGTACCTTCAAATGAAGAATGAGTGCTCCTTTTATAGTTGTTGTTTCTTGGCCCCTACTCATGTATTGGCCAATCATATTTGAGCACTAACAAATGATTCCATGTGATTTAATCTGAGCCGTTTAGAGAGATCTCCTGAATATTTTGGATTGGTCCCCACTCTACATTCTGTTAGTCTTGTGAAAGCGACGTGCAGACCTCTGGGTGGAGGTCAGAAGAATAGATAATTTGGTGGTGATTCCCTAGAAGGTAAAGGACACCAAACGGGTATCAACTGTTACGCCACAAGATCAATTGATGATCTCCTTCCATGTGGAAGCAAGTGTATTATTCTGTTATTAAAGATGGAGACCTCTGGGTGGAGGTCCGCAATCTGTGGGTGTAATATTGGTTACACCATTAAGCCCCCCAGTCTAGTAGGAGATAGTCAAAAGTAGATCATACTAGACTTGATAAGTTTTTTCTTTCTGTGTCTCTTTGTTTCCTTCTGCCTGAAAAGTCGCAACCATCAGGCTGATTTGACGGTTTTCCGGCTTCCTAATTAATAGCTGTCATCATAACTTTTCTGACTTCTCGTTCCTGACCCGTACACGTGTCTCCACTTCTGCAGAATCATGACCGTGCGTTGTTTTCCCTCTCAATATTTAGTCTTTATTTTTCTTCTTTCAAAATCAAAAATCTTAAAATTAATTTCTTCCTTCTCTCTCTCAGGAAACCCTAACCTTTTCCCCCTTTTTCTCCTCCGGCGATCGTTCTAACTACTCAAAACAGGTTAGCCTTCTTATTTCTTCCTTCATATCAATCTTGTTACTATGTCGTCTGTCAATACTATTCACACTGTTTCGAGCGTTTTTAGGGAGAACCATTTCAATTATATTTGTAAAAAGTACGGAATTTCCGGCGATGCCGGTCCGTCTATGGCTAGGTTTGATGACGTGATTTCGAAACCGCCTGCCGGTAAATTTGGTGTGTATACAAAGTTGTTTTCTGTGTCCAACCTTCGAATCCCTTTGTCAACGTTTTATTTGTCCGTTTTGAAGTACTATCAACTGCACATTTCCCAGATGTCTCCGATGGGTGCTATAAAAATCTTGGGTTTTGAAATAGGCTGTCGTGTTCATGAAAAAGTCCCCAATGTGAACGTTTTTAGATATTTTTTCTGTTTGGGTCCCCCTGAACAAGGGTATTATACGATAAAGAGGAGGGTCAATACTCCCAAGATCCTTTTAGGTATAAGGGAGTCGTTGAAAGATTGGAAAGATAATTTCTTTTGGTTAAGTGAGGATTTGATTCCTATTGGTGTAACACCCAGTTTTCAGGTCTAGTAGTATTAAATATTTTCTGTCTGCAGGTGATTATTTAAATGTGTCAGAAAATAATTTTGTTGTGCTAGTTGAAAATAAATGGGTAAAAGAGTCAAATAATTTATTGTGACTAATAAATTATAAATGGTTTTAATTCTATTTAGTTGACGGTAAAATAAAATAATGGTTCCCCGTAAATGATTTTTAAGTTCCAGACAATAATAAGTACGGGGAATGAAATTTGGACACTTCTAGTATACCACCAAAATATTAGGTCGGTTTATTGTTTTCATTATATATCTACATACATACATATACACGATCATACATACACATACATAACCCTAGATTAATTCCTAAATCACCTCCTTCCATCAAATTAATGATGCCAAATTCGATTTCAAGCTTCAAGATCAAGGGTTAGCATCCTCTAATCATTCTAATCAACATGTAAGTCTCAATTTCTTGAAATTTATGAACCCTAGAATTTGGGGTTTTTGATGTTCTTGATTATAATTCAAAATTAGGGTTTAGATTGGTGAAATTGATGTGAGATAAACTCACTAATGATGATAAGTAGCAAGATTCAAGCTAAGAGTTATTATTTTGTTTAGTGTTCTTGTGGCTTATGATGAAATAAAGATGAACAACTTGAAATTAAAGCTTGTAATGTTTTAATAGTTGTTAGTTGATGATTATATGAATCAAGTAATATAAACCCTAGCTTAGAAAGGTAAATTTATGTATAATTGTATATAAAGTGATGGGTTTAGTGGATTATTCATGAGTTGAAAGTTGTAATTACATTAGAATGGTTTATTGATGATGGAATCATGATTATAAGTTAATCTTTAACCTTGAAGTGATGAAGTTGATATATAATCCTTAATAAAGTTTGTGAGTTTAGTTGATTTTGGAAGAATCAATGTTTTAAGTTGATGTTATTAGTGAATAATTGATAATAGTTGATTACTAATGATGATTAACATAATTTAAGCTATAACTTGATTAATTGTTCATGGGGGTTACAATGATCATTATGATCTTAATGGGTTATATGGTGTATCGAGTGTTGTTTACTCATTAGAACACTTAAATTGATAATTAAAGAGCATTGTGTAAACTAATGTGATTAAGTGTTCATTAGATTAAATATGATTGTGATTAGTGACTATGAAACTTATAGTTACTAAATATGTTAACATATTGATAATTGTGGTGATTGTGCTAATTCGGGTGAATTGAGTAATTTAGATTTGTTGAAGTAAATCTATTGGGGTGATGCTATATAGATTTAAGACAAGTTACTAATTTGTGTTGTTCTATTGTATTCTTAGATGCGCAGAAGGCTCAGTGATATTAGACTACTGAGTGAATGTCTGAGGTGGTCGGTGAGTGGATCTCTAATCCTCAGTGTAACTTGGTTGTAACAAGTTTGGTTACAACAAGTAACGTGTTATTACTTTATTAGTTGCCTTGATGATTATGTTGATAGTAATAATACTGTTGATACGTTGACTAGTTGAATATGTGACTTGTTGATTACGTGATCACTTGAATTAATTGGCCTTCGGGCATCAGTTGTTAATGAGGCAACGAGTTGTTGAACTGTTGCTTGGGCTAGTTGGTTATCCAAAGTTTAACACACCTCCTGTGTTAGTTGAAGATAATCACTAGCTATCGGTCTCGTCCGTATGGCCATACGGATAGGTTGGATAAGTGTTCTTGGGGAGCCTCCCGGGTTTATGGTTATCCCCAGAGCCGCCGATCCTCATTATGGTGTTGTTGATTAGTTGAATTGTTGCATTGTTGAACTGATGTATTGTTGATGTGTTGTATTGTGTACTTGCTTGTTTAGTGCTAAGTGTTGTACACAAAGTTGTTGAGCTAAGTTAGGCTGTTGATTAGTTATATGTTCACTTAGCGTTATGCTAATCCCCCACATTATCCCTTCTTGCAGGTTTTGCATATAATTTGGGTGGGCAAGAAGTTGGACTAGAAGGAATGTTTGACTACGAGGCTCTACTCTGATAGTTGATTTGTATAAAATAATGTTTCATCATGTTTTTAAATAACACCTCGGTTGAAGAAATTATAGTTTTGAAAAGGTTGAATTTTATATGTTGATACAATGAAGTAAATTATGAATATCTATTTGGACTTACGCTTCCGATTTACTAGATTTAAATGATAATAAATGAGGGGTGTTATAATTGGGTTTATGGAAGTGTTGTTGTGGAAGAACGACGAAGTGCTTTTAAACGATGTTCCCCGTCTTTCTACCCAGGAGGATGAACTTCGAGTCTTTCTTGAAACTAATTGTCATGTTTTTATTGACGCCTTCGCCGAGGAGGTTTTAGTTCTCTTGGGTATGAGTAACCATTGGCCAAATGATGGTTCTGTGCCCGTTATTTATAAGGATGGGGAGGGTAAGCTTATTTTTCTTTTGTTTTTGATTTTTCCTTGGTGTTGTTTTTCTTATGGTTGTTTTTGTTTTGTAGAGATGATGATTGGCGAGTTATTAAATTCTGATAGCAAGAAGGGTTTGAAGTTTGGTGCAAAATCTGAAGAGGGTGCTGCTATCACCCCGAAGGCTGCTAGTTCTCGAGTTACTCCTACCGCTTCTTCATCTCAAGTCGCTTCTCGTACCAGGGCAAGCACTAAGGGTTTGACTGTTCGTGATTCAGCTCAGGAACAAGTTGGTTCTTTTTCCGGATCATACGAGGTGGAGGAAGTTGTTGAGAAAAGAAGGGGGAAGAGGGCTGCTACGGGTGGTAAGAGTAAGAAAGGAAAAAGAATGAAGGACAATGATTCTTTACCTCTTGTCAATGTGTCTGATACGGAGACAGATCATAGTGATAATTCCAAATCTGGAGACGGTGTTCATGATTCTATATCACCTCGGACCTTTACTGGTGCTTTTGTTCCTGCTCATCTGACTAGAAGCAAGTCTTCTACTCTTCCACCACGTAGTTGCATTTCTCCTTCCACCATGGGGAAATCATTTTCTGATCAAGACGCCGGTAAAGGTACTTATGATTCTTCTATTTTTGACATTGCATTCGTTGATACGAGTAGTCCCTGTCTTATAAAAAGTGGTGTAAGGGACAAGTCTTTTGGGAATTTTTTTACTGATATTGATAATGTGACTTGTTTTGTTGATGAAGATGTTGTTGGTGACTCTAGAAGTGGAGTTAAGGGGGTATATGTTCCCAAATGGGGGGTGGAATGTGATGATACCCTGGATAATGTGAAATCCAGGAGGGACTTTATCACACATTCACTCCCTCTAGCATTACAAGCTCGTGGTATTGATGTTAGTTTGTCTGAGGTGGTTGAGAATCTGGATAAGTTGGCTGTTGATACACTTTTCTATCATGAGATTGCTGTGGAGTATTTGAAACAGGTTTCCTCAGGGTTGAAGGTTGGTGATCTTACCAGGAAGATTGAGAGTTTGTCTGCGGAGCTTGAGAAGCGGAAGATTGATGCTGTAGCAAATGAGGCAGTTATTCAAGAGAAAGATGAGAAGATAGCTAATCTGAATCGTGAGGTCCTTGCTCTAGGAGGTAAGTTACATGCTTCTGAGGATAAAGTTGCTGACTTGGAGTGCAAGGTTGGGAAGTTTGAAGAGAAGATGGGTATTGTAGAGATGAAGCTTTCTTCAACTGAGGGTAGATTGGAGGCTGCTAGAGAGGATCAAACTGAATGTGTCAAGAAGGTGTTGCGTCATTATTCTGGCCATCTCTTAAGAAGTTATGAGTTTTCTGCACCTGTGGCTAGGCTGGTTAGCTGTGCAGAAGCTAATGCTGGTCAGAAGATGTTGGAGCATATCTACTCGAAGGAGGAGAATAAAGGCACTGCTGTTGAAACCCTGGCTGAATACAATCCTCCTGCCCAAGAAGATTACAACAAGGCTGTAGCTGCTTGTGGAGACTTGAACTTTCCTTTTACCCAGAAGATTATTGACGCAGCTCATTTGCCTTTGGATGAAATTTTAATGATCACTCCTGACGCTGCTCCTGTGCCTTCTCCAGACTCTTAATCTCTTTTATGCTGCACTTTTACTGTCCTTTGAACAATACTTGCTTTTGTTGTGTGTTGGATATTTGTTGGTTTGTAAGCTCTTTGTTGAGCAAACAATGGTTGGTGCAAATTTTTGGCTTTTGAACTTTTATTTTATATGCGTGGTTGGTTATATTCTCTGTTATAACACTTTTTTGTTTGCATATTTTGTAGTTCATACTTGGTTGCTATAATTTAAGCAACTTGCCTTTTATATGTAAGGCATAAATCTTGGTCACGAGTTTACTCTAGAATACGCTTTTGAAAAAAAATATTACTTTTTCCTCGAAACCTCCTCCCTGAAGTGTGGGAAGTGATCACCTATGTCCGGACTTATACATCAAAAATGTGATGTATTTTTGGATTGAACTACACATCAATCCCCTACTATAGGTTGCTATCCCACTTGTAGTGCTTAGGGCCCTAAAAGTGTGGGTTACCCCGTATTACCCCTTGAACACGCACGAATCAAGGTTTTCAAATCTTAGAAACGCAAGATTTGGGTAGTTATAATAAACAAATTTTGTCACCAAAATTTTCATATCTCTCATTAATGTAGGCTATCAAAATTCTCAATTACAAGCAAAACACGTGCTATGTAAGTAATCTAAGTAAAAGATTTAATTTAAAGATAGCATCTCTTCAGGTTGGTAGCGTGCCACGTTCGATCTATCACCTTTCCTTGCAAATCTTCCAGTCGATATGAACCCTTCATGTCGGCCTCTACTACCTTGTAGGGACCTTCCCATGTTTGACCAAGTTTTCCAACTGGGGTTGACTTGCTTGCTTCATTGCTTCTCATGACATACTCTCCTACCTTGAAGGATTATTTCTTCACCTTCTTGTTATAGTATTTCTCCAACTCTTTTTTGTACTTGGCTTCACGCATGGCTGCTAATTCTCTTCTTTCCTCTAGGAGGTCCAGGTTTTCCCTCAGGTCAGCTTTATTTTTGCTTTCTTCTGTGTGGAGATATCTATGTGAAGGTACACTGATTTCTGCTGGTAGTAGAGCTTCTGAGCCGTAAGCCAAACTAAAAGGTGTTTCACCGTTACTTCGCTTGGGTGTGGTTCTAATGGCCCATAGCACGTTTGGTAATTCATCCACCCAACCGCTCTTGCTCTTTCCAAGTCTAGCTTTGATGCCTCTGACTACATCTCTGTTGGTTACTTCCACTTGGCCATTAGCTTGCGGGTGGTATACTGAGGTGAACGCTTGCTGTATTTCTAAACCTTCGCACTAATCTTTAAACTTTCCTTCAGCGAATTGTTTTCCATTGTCGCTCACTATCACCTTGGGTACTCCAAACCTGCAAACGATGTTGTCCCACACAAAATTCACCACATTCTGTCCTGAGATTGTCTTGAGTGGTTTGGCCTCCACCCACTTTGTGAAATAATCCACTGCTACTAGCAGGAATTTTACTCCTCCAGGGGCTTCAGGGAAGGGCCCAACAATGTCGATTCCCCATTTGAAGAATGGCCAGGCTGAGGTTACTGGAATCAGATCGTGTTCTGGTTGTCTTCGCATGGGTGCGTGGATCTGGCAGGATTCACAAATTTGCAGCTCCTCCTTCGTGTCATTATACATGGTTGGCCAGTAGTATCCTAAGGTTTTGATTTTCGCTACCACTGTTCTCGGACCGGAATGCAACCCACAAGAACCTTCATGTACTTCTCGAATGACCCTTTTGGATTCACTGGTACCCACACATCTTAACCAAGGTTGTAGGTAAGATCTCCTATATAACACCCCTTCATAAAACGCGTAATGCGGTGCTCTGGCTTGTATCTTTCTTGCCTCTTGCTTATTTTGTGGTAAACTTCCATGAGTTAGGTAGCTAATAATATCCATCATCCAAGGATCCTTTTCTTCCACCATGCTCATAACATGTAACATCCTCAAATTGGGCCTAGGAGTAATAGGTATTTCCTGTAAATTTAAATGCGATTTAAATTTGTTATATGTGTTTGATTGTAAATTTAATAGGTCAATAAGCCTCAGGAAATATTGTGGTTAGTGAAATTTTGTTTGTTTTAAATTTATTTAGTTGACGGTAAAATAAAATTGTATTTCCCCACAAATGATTTTTAAGTTCCAGACAATAATAAATACGGGGAATGAAAATTGACACTTATATGGTATATTATATGGGATGGGTCGGTTTTACCTTCCACATATGCATACATACGTACGTATACACACACACACATTTAACCAATCCACAAAATCATGAAGAAATCATCAAATTGAAGATCTCAAACTCGAATCCGAGCTTCTAGCATGAAGATTATCATCTTCTAATCCTTCTTTTCAACTTGTAAGTTCTTAATCTTTGAATTATGAACCCTAGAAATTGGGGGTTTTAGTGTTCTTGATTTAAATCCGAAATTAGGGTTTAAAAATTGTAAATTGATGTTAATTAAGCTTCAATAACATGTAATAATCATTCTAGCATCATCTTAATCATGTTATATGTGTTAATTTCGTGTTTGATATAACCCTAGAAATTGGGGTTTTGGGTATTTGTTTAATTGGTATGATTAATCTTGAAATAAAACTTGTAGTCATGTTAGAAGGGTTAGTTAGTGCTTAATTTGTGACTATAACCTAAGCCCTAACTTGGAAATTAAGAATTTGATTAAGTGTTCATAATGTGCTCTTGGAGAAAAATGGATGATTGTGATGAACTTGATATTAGTAGTGGTTATGAATACTTAATTAGTAATCAAAGAGTAAAGTTGGCACTCATAGGAATAAGAATTCATAAAACTTAGCCTTGAGGTTTTGATGAATTTGTGATAATTTAGGTTAATGACCTTGTAATGATTTAATCATGCTACTTAGTGATAAGTAAATGGATTAAAGAGATGTTGTGATCATAATGATCATGAATTGAGAAGTGACTGTGAATTAATAAGGATAATGCGATTATTCGTAAGCTTGAAATGATTAATGAAAGGTTGATGATCATAAGTAATTAACTATGAAGTTGTAGTTACTAATTGTGTGACATATTGATAATGAGTTTGAAACAAAGGCCTATAATGATTAGAGTAATAACTCACTGAAATTGAGTTTATGAATCAAGTTGTACTACTTTAACATGAGTTGATTGTTATGGACGAGTTACTAACTTGTTATTTAATTGAATTCTCAGATATGGAGAAGACTCAGTGACACTAGACTACTGAGTGGGCGACTATGATTGTCGGTGAGTGGATCTTGGACATTCTGTCTAAGTTAGTTGTAACAACATGGTTACAACGGGTAAACTTGGTTTATTGCAATGATTGCATTAATATTATATTAGCATGATGGCTAAACCTTGATTGATTATTGGCGTCCGTATACTATGATAGTTGTGGACTATTTGATTTGGTGGGGGTCAACTAATGTGTTGGGTTTAGATACTATTACTATGACTTCGCAAGTGCCTTGTACATGTGTTGGACACTGAAATTGCGTCGTGTGTAGTAATAGTACCAAACTATCGGTTTAACCTCTGATTTGGCCGTCAGTTGGTTTTAAGTGTTACTTGAGGAACCATCCGCGGCATGAGGGTACCTCAAGGACCACCGATCCTTCTATGTTGCTTGTGCATTGCTTTGTTATAGGCATGTGTTAAGCTGAGTTAGATTGATAGCTTGGGATCTATTGACTTAGCTTCGTGCTAACCCCTCATTACTTCTTGCAGGTTTACTTTTGTATGTGGGTGGGCAAGAAGTACATATGGAATGGAATGTTTGACAAGCTCACTCTGAAATGGATAATACGTTAATGATTTAACAACATATTTGGATTTCTATAACACCTAAACTTAATGTGTATAATGATTAGAATAATCTAGTTTTAAAGGTTTGTATGTAAGTGGATTGCTATTTGAAATGTATGTATACAATCTACTGATTTCTATTAATCATGCGCTTCCGATATGTTTAAAAAAAAAAATGTCCTTGTATTTCGAGACGGGTGTTATATAACATCTTATCCTTCTTCAATAGAACTCTGGGGCAGTACTTCCACGAGGACTTCCTTTGTAAGGTGCGCGAATTGCATTGATGCTAACTTGCTTAATGCGTCGGCTTTCTTGTTTTGATTCCTTCTTACATGCTCGATCTCGAACTTTTTGAAGGCTTTTACCTTGTCCCTTACTTTTTCTAGATATTTCCTCATTTTGATATCTTTCGCCTCGAATTCTCCTTGTACCTGTTTTGCTACCAACTATGAATCTACAAATGCTTTCAAACATTCAACTTTCATCTGAATTGCAATGTTGATTCCTGCTAGCAAAGCCTCGTATTATGCTTCATTGTTAGAGGTATTAAATTCAAACCTCAAGGCGTATGTAAACTCCTTCTTGTCTGGATTTGTCAAGATTAGACCTGCCCCTGCACCCTCTGAACTGGAGGCACCATCAGTATATAGGGACCAGGACTTACTAGGTGGAGGTTTTCCTGCTGTCTTTCCTTGTAACTTGATCTCCTGGGCGGAGTCTTTCATGGTTATTTCGGCCATGAAATCTGCTAGAACTTGTCCTTTCACTGAGACTCTTGGTTTGAATTCGATGTCATGTTCTCCCAACTCGATTGCCCATTTGGCCAATCTTCCTAACTTTTCTTGTTTAGACAACACTTGTCTAAGTGGCTGGTCAGTGATTACCATCACAGGGTGCCCTTGAAAGTATCTTTTCAACCTCCTAGCAGCGTGAACTAAAGCTAGCACTATCTTTTCAATGGAAGGATAATTGATTTCTGGCCCTTGTAATGCTCTGCTCACAAAATAAATAGGTACCTGCACCTTCTTCCTTTCAGCCAGTAAGACAGCGCTTACTGCTTCTGTTGTGGCGGATAAGTACATAAACAGTGTTTCCCCAGCTACAGGTGTTGTAAGCATGGGTAATTTGCCCAACAAATCTTTCATTTGCTGGAATGCCTCTTCAGCCTCCGTGGTCCATGAAAAGCTCTTCTTACTCGTGCAATTCTTTAGAGTTTTGAAAAATGGTAGTGATCTTTCCGCTGCTTTGGATAAGAATCGGCTTAAAGCTGCTAACCTTCCATTCAGAGTTTGGACTTCTTTCAAGGTCTTAGGGGATCTCATGTCATGCACCGCTTGTATCTTTTCTAGGTTAGCCTTTATTCCTTCGGTTGTTATCAGGTGTCCCAAGAATTGACCTTCTTCCACCCCGAAGGTGCATTTTTTTGGATTTAATTTCATGTTAATTTTTCTCAGGGTAGAGAAAGTTTCTAAAATATCATTCAGCATGTCCTCTTCGTCACGACTTTTGATCACCATGTCATCGACGTATGCTTCCAAGTTCCTGCCTACTTGACTTTCAAAGGCCTTGTCTACTAACCGTTGGTAGGTTGCACCTGCATTCTTCAACCCGAAGGGCATTTTTTTGTTACAAAAAATTCCAATGTCGGTGTGAAACGTTGTCTTGTCTTCATCTTTCTCCGCCATTTGAATCTGATGGTACCCTTTGTAGGCATCTAAAAAACATTTCAGCCGGAAACCCCCTAAGGATTCAACCTTCCAATCTATTGCCGGCAGAGGATAGCAATCTTTAGGACATGCCTTATTTAAGTCCGTAAAATCCACGCACATTCGCCAACCTCCATCCCTTTTTTTTTTTTTTACCATAACAGGGTTAGCAATCCAGGTTTGGTACTTTACCTCTCGTAGGATCCCTGCTGCCACTAGGTCCCTTACCTGATCACATGCTTCCTTGCTTCTTTCTGGTGCTAGATGCCTCTTCTTTTGTTGCACCGGTGTTTTGTTTGGGTGTACATTCAGGTGGTGCTCCGTTACAAACTCTTTGCTTTCTCCGTTTAGCTCTTCCAACATAAGCTTTCTGGGCACTCCCGTCATGTCATCCGGGCTCCAGGCAAATATGTCCACATTTCTCCTTAATAATTGCACCAGCTTCTTCTTGGTTTCTTCCGTCAGTTGCTTTCCTATAGCGACTGTTTGGTCGGGGCATGCTTCATTGACTATTTCTCGTTGTTCTGCCTCTTCGCATGAGTATATGGCCTGCTTTACTACTTCGTGGCTCTCGTTCCGGGATAACACCTTTCTTTCGGCCTTCCGGGTGGAATGAACCGTTGCCATACCGTTTGGGGTCGGAAACTTCATGATCCCGTGCACGGTTGACACTACTGCCCCAAGTAAGCACATAGAGGGTCTCCCAAGAATCATATTATACGGGGAATCTGATCTCACAATCATGAAGTCCAGGACTTCAGTTCTCACCCTGGGATATACGCCGATTGTTGTTCTCAAGCTTATCACTCCAAGTGGCCATGACGTTTCTCCAGAAAAGCCGATTAATGGCCTTGTTACATCCTGCCGTAGTGCTTGTATTCCACGTGGTAGTTGCCTGAAACAACTCTCATATATAACATCAGAGGAGCTTCTTCCATCTAGATATACCCTATGAACATTCCGGTTGGCTATCTCCACAGTGATTAACATTGGATCTTCTGAGGGTATGATACTTTGTATTGACGGAAATGAGATTTCTTCTTCTTCCCACTGTTCCATTACCTTTGCTCTTCTTTTCATTCCAATCACTGGGGACAGTATCATCATAATATCTTCCTCCATGTGCCTTGCTCCATCATCTTTCTTTTGCTAGGCAAACTGATTCTTCTGTCCCGAAGAATTCTTCTTATCCTGAGGCTCCAGGTTTTTCCCCTCCTTTACTAGATGGGCCAATTTGCCTATTTTCACTGCTCTTCTTACCTCCGCCTGTAATTCCCTACAAAAATTAGTGTCATGCCCATACTCTTCATGAAATTCACAGTATCTTCCCCCCTCTTTTTTCGCTTTTTCTGGAAGCTTTGGTGGAATTTTGAAGTCGACGGCAGCCTTCTCGGTCATCAAAATTTCTCTAGGAGTTTTACTCAAATCTGGCCACAGGCCTTTGCCAGAATCCTTCCTGTAATAGGGGGTGTTCCTGTTTCTCCTCTCGTATTTGTTATTGTTCCTTCCTCTTCCATCATGCTGGGGCCTGAAACTCTTGTTGTTTTGGTAACCTTTTTCTACCCCTTTCAAGGCTGAAGGTTCCTCTTTGAAAATTCCACTGTCTCCATATACACTTTTCATTGCTGTTTCCTTTCCCCTTACGTAAGCATATACTTCATCTTGAAGCTCCTGATATGATTCTGGTAGTATCCTTCCCAACTCAGCTACCAAAACCTTATTTCTGACCTCGTGTATGAATCCTGATATTCGCTGATCTTCTCCCAGCCCTTCAATCTGTTGCCTTTCCATGGTGTAATGATCCATGAACGCTTTTAACCCTTCGATTTCACCCTGGTAAATATTGTGGGCCTCTAAATGGGTTTTCGTATACCTCTTTTGTTTAATAAAGTGGTATAAAAACTTGACTTCCAATTCATCAAAACTATTAATACTTCCAGGTGGAAGTTTATCATACCATGACCTAGCAGCTCCTATCAGGGTCATGAAGAACATGTGACAGGAGACCGGCATGGCCCACTTTCTTATTTTCTCAGCTCCTCTAAATACCCTTAGGTGATCTTCAGGGTCTGTCTTCCCATTGTATTCTTTGACGTTTGATGGCAACTCCAGCCCGTCGGGCATCCCGTAAAACTCAATCCATGGAGCCAACGGAGATTGCTTCTTTTTAATAAACGAATTGACCCTCGACCTTGTAGTTCGCGGGCTCTCATTTTGCTCAACTGCCATCTGTGGGTACGCTGGATTATAACTTCCAGGAGGGAAGTTAATCCAAGCTCCATGTTGAGGTGAATAATACGACTGACCTCCATGTGGAAGGTAGTTTGCCCCTGACATCATCCCTCCACCCTGTAGTGGCTGACTTATTGTGAAAGGGGTTGTTTGCGCATTTTGGAAATTCTGCTGATTGTTTTGGTTTGCCCATACTTGGGTGTTCTGGGTAGTGGAATTTGTGACTGTTGAGTTGGTGGTAACTGCAGGGATGGTGGATGTGACGGTGTTGGTGACATATTGATGTAGCAGTGGTGGGAGTGTGGTGGAAGGGTTCACTCCGGTTTGAATTCCATATCCAGGATATATCATCCAAGGGTTTCCGCCTGTTTGTTGGTAACTATTTTGAGTGGCGATCGGTACGGGTTGGCTTTGGTTTAAATTGCTATTAGGTGTGTTGTGTGTTTGTGGAGCGTTCTGAGTGACGATTTGAGATTGGTTTGGGGTGTTAAAAGTGACAGTGGGCTTATTTACCGTCCGCCGTGTTCCGGCGTTTGGTCCCTCTATAAAAATTTCTTCATCAACATCCTCTTCATCGTCCATATTCAATCTTGACCTCAACTCCTCCAAACTCATCATTCTAATTTGTTTAGTGATCATCGGCTCTATATATTTTCTTAACACATCATCGCTTACCCCCGGAATTACCACACCAGAGTTTGAAGGCTCTGGGTTACTTTCCGTGACAACAAAGTTTGCTATAGGTGTTTCCGTTTGCGAAATTGATGAAAAACCCGGTGGTGGTGATGGTTGTTCACCACCGTTAACCATTGTAAACAATTATTTGAAATAAAATATCGGAAATGGAAGATATTACGCTAGAAACTAAGAATTTTGAGATAACCAACGTAAAATAAAGAATGGGTGTTCGAAATACTTAGGTATAATCGCGTCCCACTGGGCGTGCCATTTGATTGTACGTCCAACCGCATAAGTGCATCAATCCCTTGTTTCCAGCCAAAAGCTTCCAACCAGCTGGATCCTACAGCAAATACACAGACACTAAATCACCGTGGAGCACAGGGAGGTCCCCTGTAAACCACCTCCGGTGTGAGAATGAGTTTCCACGGTTATAATGGTGAAATTATAAGTGAGAATTAGGGTTTTTTGGAGAAGATGAACAGTACCTTCAAATGAAGAATGAGTGCTCCTTTTATAGTTGTTGTTTCTTGGCCCCTACTCATGTATTGGCCAATCATATTTGAGCACTAACAAATGATTCCCTGTGATTTAATCTAAGTCGTTTAGAGAGATCTCCTGAATATTTTGGATTGGTCCCCACTCTACATTCTGTTAGTCTTGTGAAAGCGACGTGCAGACCTCTGGGTGGACACCTAACGGGTGTCAACTGTTACGCCACAAGATCAATTGATGATCTCCTTCCATGTGGAAGCAAGTGTATTATTCTGTTATTAAAGATGGAGACCTCTGGGTGAAGGTCCGCAATCTGTGGGTGTAATATTGGTTACACCGTTAATATTCATGGGCAAAGTTGTCTCATCAATTACTTCATTGTTTAGAAATGTATAATTTAACTATCATCAACATTTTTCTTACATCGGTCTACAATCCATTTCTCTCTCTAAATCCCTCTCACCCTCTAACTTAGTCTCCCCATCTTTATAAAACATAAAAATTATCATTTTTATAAAAATAAAAGAAGATATCTTATTATTCTAAAATTGACCAAGATCTCCAATCAAAGAAAACCAATAACCTAAGGACAAACAAGCACAATTGTCAAACTAAACATTCGCTATCATATTAATCCAAGTGTAAGTTATTATCACTAAGTTTTTTCAAAACTGTTATATGAACTTCATCTAACATTAGTATTTATGAGCGAATTTTAATGAAGCATCGGTAAATAGCTAGATCAAATGTATGTTGGTATTTAGTAAATTTAAGTTAATGACTTTAAAGCACCCCTAATTAGCATACGAGGTATGCCCATATTAAAAGTGTCATTATATCTCCATGACTTAAAAACCGATAATTGTCATTTAGACAAGCATATATAATCCATAACGACTGCATTTGGTCTCTGAATGTACCCCTCGCAACCATGTAATTCCTCGTAATACTCATTTGTGAAGGGTGATTTTAAGCTAAAAACCATGAATTGTAATTAAAGGCATTTGTGAAAATGGAGGGTCAGGATTTAACTTCAAATGTACACGGTGGACTCACTCGATAAGTAAGAAGCGAAAAACCCCAACAATCATCCAGAAAACAAAAATGGCTTACTGCACATACGGCTTCTGCTCTTCAGTTTCATTCCCTCAAATTCAAAAAAGCTTTAATTCCCCAATTGTTTTTCGATCCCAACAGCTTAAAATCACTCAAATTTCCTTACAAGAATCAGTTTCTGAAGTAACCCACAACAATAAAAAGAAAAATTACATCTGGGTCAACCCTGAAAGTCCTAAAGCTTCAAACTTTAGGCAAAAATCATATGATTCAAGGTACACCATTCTCACCCAAGTAGCAGAATCTTTAAATTCATGTTTGCCTGTTGAAAAAGATGTTTTTGACATACTAGATACTAACTTAAGTAGTAGATTAGTAGAACAAGATGGTGTTATTATTCTTAATAACTTGTCGAATACTCGAACTGCACGTATGGTGCTCAAATACTTTCAGGATAGATGTAAATTGAGTAGGGAGGTTGTTCTTTATAATGTGACTTTGAAGGTGTTTAGAAAGTCTAAAGATTTGGTTGGTGCAGAGAAACTGTTTGATGAAATGCTTCAGAGAGGTGTTACGCCTGATAATGTCACGTTTTCGACTATTATTGGGTGTTCTCGGTTGAAGTCGTTGCCTGGTAAGGCTGTGGAGTGGTTTGAAAGGATGCCAGGTTTTGGGGTCCAACCGGATGATGTTACGTATTCAGTCATGATTGATTGCTATGGGAGAGTTGGAAATGTTGAGATGGCGTTGAGATTGTATGATCGTTCAAGGACTGAGAAATGGAGACTTGACGCTGTAACGTTCACTACGATTATTAAGATTTATGGGACTAGTGGGAATTTTGATGGGTGTTTGACCGTGTTCGAAGAAATGAAGGCTCTTGGCGTTAAGCCTAATTTAGTTTGTTATAATACGTTGTTGGATGCTATGGGAAGAGCCAAGAGGCCGTGGCAGGTTAAGTCTATTTATCAGCAGATTTTGAGTAACGGATTAACACCTGGTTGGGCAACCTATGCTGCTCTTATTCGTGCGTATGCTAAAGCTCGATACGGTGATGATGCCATGAACGTGTATAAAGAGATGATGGCGAAAGGGATGAATTTGAGTAATGTTCTTTACAATTCCCTTTTGTCTATGTGTGCTGATGTAGGTTTTGTTGATGAAGCTGTTGGGATATATGAGGACATGAAGACATCTTCCGATTGTCAACCCGATAGTTGGACTTATTCAGCGTTGATTACAATATTCTCCTGTTGTGGAAAAGTCTCTGAGGCTGAGGCTACAGTGAAAGAAATGACTGAAGCAGGTTTTGCACCTAATATATACGTGTTGACCTCTTTGATTCAATGTTACGGGAAATCCAATCGCACTGATGACGTAGTAAAGACATTTGATCGAATCATAGAGCTTGGTATAACTCCTGATGAGAGGACTTGTGGCTGTCTTCTCAATGTAATGACACAAACTCCTAAAGAAGAACTTGGTAAACTTACCAGTTGCATTGAAAAAGCTAATTCAAAGCTTGGTCATGTAGTGAAACTTTTAGTAGAGTCCGATATAGAAGATGAAACTTTCAAGAATGATGCTACTGAAGTACTTGCTAATGTTGGAGCCGATGTACGGAAAGCATACTGCAATTGCTTAATCGATCTATGTATCAACCTTGATCAGCTTGAAAAAGCTTGTGATCTGTTAGACTTGGGGCTTAACCTTGGGATATACAGTGATATACAGTCGAAATCTCCTAGTAACTGGTCTTTACATTTAAAGAGTCTTTCATTAGGGGCGGCTTTAACCGCGTTGCATATATGGATTAATGACTTGACCAAGTCTTTGGAAGAGGGAGAGGAGCTTCCGCCATTGCTCGGAATCAATACTGGTCATGGGAAACATAAGTACTCTGATAAAGGATTGGCAGGCGGGCTTGAATCACATCTTAAGGAACTGAATGCTCCTTTCTATGAGGCTCCTGAAAAGGCTGGCTGGTTTTTAACGACAAAAGTTGCTGCCAAGTCATGGTTGGAAGCTAGACGTGAAGATGTCACGGTTGCTGCTTGAGTGCTTTAGTCAAGTACTGTATTATTCTCTCTGGATTGTCGAAAATTTTGTTACTACTGAGTTTTTGTATCTATTGGATGTTCATTAAAACTTGGGTTAGCGTCCCTTATAAGAGTATACCAATTTTTCGGCAAATTTTTCTAAAGTATATGGTTCTAATTTCAGAAACAGCATTTTGTATTCTGCAGATAAACCATTCAGCCATATAAACATCGACTGTTAAAATTTCAAGGTCACTTAAAAGGGGTTCTACTTTGCCTAGTGGTGGACTTTTTATTTAAATATATTACTTTTGACTCTTAAACAAGAGAACAAAAGGTCAACCTGTAGTTCAATCTTAATTCTCATGTGAGTTTCATATCTTAAGAAACTCTGCCCATGACTAGGAATCAGATATAAATCTACTATATTGTTGAAAGATGGTCTGCACGTGTAGTTGCCATCATCTTGACTTCTGTACAAGCAACCACACATACATTGTATGCATATATAAATATACGTTTATATACGAAGTTGGGATCAATTTCGTCATGGGTAATTGCGTTAATTGTATGCAATCTCCATAGTGTTTTGGTGTTTAATGGAGTAGAAGAAAAATTTTAACCCTCAACTGAAGTAAGAAAGATATTATCTGGTACATACGAGGGTAATGATTTGGTGCATTTTGCCCAACCTAATCTACCATTGTCACTTAACACGAGCTTCTTCCTGCTGAGGTGTATATACTTATCACCATAATGGATCAGTTTTCTTCTGAAGTTGTTGAACATGATGACTGTAGGGAACCCCAAAAAGTTAAGATTGTGGTAACTAGGAATCAGTTGGAGTTTCTGGTCACAAATGCCAAGGACTTCCAGATCATCAAGATCAACCCTAAATCTTCTTGACACAGAGATGGATGTCGAAAATGGCAGCCATCTCTTGGTACTATACAAGAGTAGAGCTTCTTTTCTATTTATATCAAGTTTATTACTATATATATGTAGAAGCTATGTGTAATCATGATCTAAGCCTCCTCGATATATACGCCCTTCCATTACAGAACGATTGAATGATATCGTATCTATACACATAAGTATTTGTGACATAACTCATTGCACTTTGAAGTGTTGTAGGAATTACGGAGGTTAAAAACTACAATCGTATAAGATAGTGACATGTTGATTTTGGAATCAACACAACAATTTAATGGCAAAAGTATATATAAGTACCAACAAAGTACATAACAAAAATATTTTAAAATATATTGTTGCTAATCATTTCTCATGGTCGAAGACGATATCCCTAGAGATGAAGCAAACGTGTTAGTCGTGTCACCAGTTAATACCTTTTGAGTCGATCCAAATCATGTGTTGCATCAAGCATCGGGTGTCTATTCGATAGTGAATCTTGTGTGCACAAAATACCCATCTCCAACAACTCTCTGATAAGCGACTATTCAAATTTTCTTTACATAAGCTAAGTAGACGATATGTTCAATCTAGTTTTGTTCCTACATTGATTTAACTATTCATGACGGTAATGTTCTATCCATCCATCATTTTGTAAGAATTTACTAAAAGTAGGAGTATTTAACATTTGAGATTTTGAGTTGATTTACTTTATTAGCCATACTATAAACATACACGTTTACAAATAATTGTGTTTTGTAGATATTCTAATTTTTTTTTTTTTTTTTTTACTTTTTCGTGTTTATATACAGGTTTGAAAATCTATATATGAAAGCGAGAATCCATATAAACGTGATTTCTCTGTATCAAAGTATGCATTATCTGTTTGTTAAACGACATTGCTATTGTCTTGACTTTTTAATTTTTATGTTAGGCATAGTAGTTTGTATATAACATTAAGCCTTCATGTCTTGTAACTTTGTTAGGTATAGTTTTCTGTTCAGTGTGTTGCTAATTTTATAACCAACTTGGAATTTTTTCATTAATAAATTTAAGGTTTTATTGTTTCGTTATGTATTAAACTTTACACTTTTTACTATTTTATGAGACAAACTTTCATTTGTTCTATTGTATGTAGTGAACTTGTAAATATAATATATTGTATGTATTATTTCCTTTTTGGGTAAGGCAAAAAAATGAAACTTTCCTATTTGGGCCTCACCCGAAAAGGAACTTTTACATACAATAAACCATATTTACAAGTTCAATACATACAATAAAAGTTTTCAAAGTTCGACTCATAGAATAGTAAAAAGTGTAAAGTTTAATAGATAACGAAACAATAAACCCTAAATTTAACTAGCAAGACAAAATTAATATCATAAAATGTGACTCAACTTTAGTAATTATGTTTAAGATACATCAGTTTTCATAAAAGCCTTTAAAAAGGAGCTTGTAACCTAGTTTTATTCGAGAAATCTATCACCCAAGAGATTGTGAGTTCAAGTCTTCATACGGTTTGTATACAAAACGTGATGTCCTGTAGAAGTATGTGGGTTAAGTTGCAAGTTTGTTATTCCTAAATAAAATAAATTGATGAATTATATAATCTCATAACTCATCACATAACAATACAGAAACCTTAAAAAAAAAAAAAACATTACATCATCTAGGATATTATCATTCCCTTAATTCAATAATCAGAAATTACTATAATAATACATCAATAAAGACTGTACTCTCAACTACGGAGTATATTACATTCATAATACAACCATAATTAAATTAATAAAATAATAAGAAAACAAGACTAGATGTACTGAAAATAAATTGTAGTTTCTTCACAGTTCTTGAAGTTAAATACACACTTTTTCTACTGCAAATCAATAATATGGTTTCAACAAATTCTTAGTATATATTAGTTGAGTCCTAAAAAGAACCCTAAATTAATACCACATAAAACCCACTGTGCATAGTAAGTTCTTCAATCACTAAAGAATTTTCAATTTTCCTTTGGAGACTGATTGTTTTACATGTTGGGCATGACACACTGCCTTTTGAGTTCCGGACAAACCAGAGCACGTGTCATCTTCCCCTAGTGTTACTGCAAAGTAAAGATAGACGGTGCACAGAAAAGCGAGAAGCGCAAGTGCCGTTAGCAGGAAACGGTGGCGCCTAACGACTGTTGAGAAGTTGCCTAATTCATCACCTTTTGAGTATTGCTTTTTGAATGATGATGAAGAAAATGCCGTCTGTGGCCTTCTGTGAGGTGAGTTTATAATGCCATCTATAACCATGGCGTAATGCAACCAGGAATGCAATAGCAACACCACTCAGGAAAGGCCCCTAGTTTAAGCAGGTTGACAAGTACGAAGGTTACATTAAGTTGAATTTTGAATGATTACAGCAGAGAAGGGGTTTTAGCCCTTCTAGGTATAAATAAGTGGATTGGGTTTTGTTTTATCTTACACTGGTTGAACATAAATTTAGCTAAAAAGCATTCAGGTGACTAACATTTTATGGATAAAACTATATTTTTGGTCAAAACCATGATATTTTGTTAGTAAAGCAAAGTGTATTCTTAATGCATATAAATCATATTAAAATAGAACAGATATAATTGAAACACTATAACTACTTGCAATCATAATCGAAAGGCGGAAAGACTGACATTTGTAAGAAAAAAACCCATTTTTTTTGTAAGAATGTGTTTCAGGCCAACCCGAAGTTCTGAATGATTACCAAATTTGTCTAACCCGCCCATCTTGCCAATGCCATATATAAAGTAGAGCTAAATTCAGTTTGATTTATACCAATAACTTCAATTAAGGTCATTTTGAAACTTCAACCATATAGAAAAATCTCTAACAAGTTGCAATTAAGTATACAGCACCCAGAATGCAACTAGATAATGGTCATCATTGAACTTAAAACATAGAATATATATGAAAATCGTGAAAGTAAACGCATTACATGACTAGAACGTAGATCTACACAAGTGTTGCATGATATAATGATGAAGAAGCTACTACAGCTAGGTATACTCCAAGAGTCCAAGCTAAGCTAGTGTTTTAGGCTTGTCAAGGGGGAGCCCCTTGACCCCCCACAATTTTGGTTGAGCCCGGAATGTAGTAACTTAGCCGGATATGTACTCCGCATCACCAAACCTATGTCCACTAATTCGCCAATGCACTAACATACACAACATCAACATATAGGCACACTTTTATCGTGTTACCAATGTATGTAAATGACATTATATAGCCACCAAAATAGTGACGTGCCACGTCACCATTATAAATGTTATGAAATGTTTACTTACAATCTTACATACATCGGCAACGCAATAAAAGTTTATTAAATCAAACCGTAATAAAAAAAGGTTGTCACATAACAATGAAAGAGTCGGTGTTTTTTTTGATCCAATAACCCCTATCAAATAACCAAGATCTCATTTAGGTTTCTTAAACCCTAATAGCAGATAAAAAAAGCTGCACAATTAATCATAAGCACAAATCTAAACAAATAAGATAATTCTTCAAATAGATCCTCACAACTCCAGAAGTGAAAATCGAGTATTATAAGATCAGATTGGTTAAATTCAGATAAACGATAATACAGATCTACGTAAATGCTCAAATATCATAATGCAAATTAAACTATTATTATCCACCGTATAATTAATAACTAAAAGAAAAAAAAAAGAAAGGCGAAAATAAACGTACCAGAATGGATCAAAAAATGGCGCCTAAGAAAACGGATGGGGAAATAAGATTACTAACGCCGATTAACAACCCAGACAGACGGATGCTAAAAGAAATTTATTTGTTATATTTCTGGATAAAAAATATATATATATAGTACCGAGTTTAGACGAAGCGCGTGATTGCAGGCAGAGTAAATATATGTCAGCAGACGACTCCAAAACAAAAGGTGTCAAGTGGGTTGGGACAGGGGTGCGTCCGGGGTGCCAACTACTCAACAAGTCAACAACCACTTTATCGTTGCGGCTAAGGTTCATGTGCCTACAAATCCCAAATATATGAGTAGTTAGCAATATTAAATGTTGCCCGAGGAATAGAATTAATTAAAACTTTAAAAGTGTGCCTAGTTTGTAATTTCGTATACATTTGCATAAATAGTTATTTCTAAATGAGTATTTTTGGGTAGTTGGATCTTCACGCGTAAGAGGGTCAGCTATTAATTTTTTTATTAATGATTCAGATTTACTGCATGTTAAACGTAAAATAAGATATAGTAAATTTGATATAAAATACATTGAATTTGAACCGTTGATAAAAAAGATAATAGATGTATATAAAACTAACTTTCTTACCCTCAAATGAGAGGTGACATTCTGATCCCACAATGATTTGATTAGGCAATTGACATGCAATTATTCTTTTTAGTTCGAGCATCTCTAAGTTCAAAATTAAATAATCGAGTAATATGAAATAAAAACTAACTTTGTGTAAAAGTAGTGGTTCACGAACTTTGGAACATGACAACGGATGAAGCACATGAAGTAACATGCCTAAGGTCACCATATTTCGTAGTGTGTAAAAATAGACACGGTTCATGTATTTTCTAACACATCACGTATTATATTATTTGAGATGAGATCATTAGAGTACATGAATTTAGTAAAGTATGGAAGTACCAATCATATTGTGACATGTGTACAAAGAGAGTGTTCCACATGTACAATACCCATTTACCCCCAACATCAATTATCTCACAAACGACAAATCGAAAAATTATGAAAATTGCACCATTAAATTCGTCGTTTTATCCTCTTCGATTTGCCGTCCCTCAAGGCATACTTTCGACAAAAAAATTTGTTTTCTTCTTTTTGGTGGGTTTCACATTTTAACAACACATGTGTTAAAGTGTTAAAGTGTTGCGTTTAGGGTTTAGGGTTTGGAGTTTAGGGGTTAGGGTTTAGGGTTTAGGGTTTGAGGTTTTGGGTTTCTCCCCGAAACCCCAAACCTCAAACCCTAAACCCTAAACCCTAACCCCTAAACTCCAAACCCTAAACCCTAAACGCTTTAGAAAACGTTAAACTCTAAATCTTTCTAAACCCTAAACCTTGAACCCTTCTAAACCCTAAACCTTAATAAACCCTAAACCCTTATAAACCCTAAACCATCAATCATACTAAACCCTAAACACTAAACCCTAATCCTAAATTAAATGTACAAGTATGTAATAACACATGTGTTAATAATTTATAAAACCCACCTTAAAAATGAAAAAAATCAAAATCGTCGAAAATATGCCTTGAGGGACGGCAAATCGAAGAGGATAAAACGACGAATTTAATGGTGCAATTTTCATAATTTTTCGATTTGTCGTTTGTGAGATAATTGATGTTGGGGGTAAATGGGTATTGTACATGTGCAACACTCTCTTTGTACACATGACACAATATGATTGGTACTTTCATACTTTAATAAATTCATGTACTTCCTTGAACTTTTCTCTATATTATTTTCCCTTTTCCATTGCCATTTCTTTTCTCTCATTAACTACATAAAATATCACACACAACATTACATTATAACCTTGACCCTGAATTTTCAGAAGTTTCGGACAAAAATATGAATAATTGTTGAAATGGGGCTTTTTATCGGTCTATAAAATGTTTTTCTTATGTTCTTTTTGTTGTGATCAATCAACTTTAAAATAATTAGAACATATTTTTCTTCTTGCTGACAATCAATATATTATTTGTGTATATACACACATACATATAAACAAACACACCATTTTGAGGCCTCAATAATTCGAAGGCCCTGGACGGTCGACCACCTCCCCCACCTTGAAAGATGGCCTGAACTTTGAATACATCCACTTAAAGATAGGCAAAAAGATATAAATGCTCCATATTATAACGATAAGTGAAAATGAACAAATTATGTAAACCATATCCCAAGATGGGGATAATAATAATAGAATAGGCATATTACATATTTTTAGATCTATATAACGTCTTTTAGTTACATATTCAGATTTAGATTAGATAAATGGGAGTGGAAAATTTAATAACCCACATCTATCAAATCTTATTAGGAAACACCAATGTGGTGGCCTAACGGAGTAGTAGGCTTGTAATTCCGAGCGATCTCAAGTTCGAATCATGTAAGAGGTAATTTGTTACGCTGACTCGCACCGTTCCAAATTTTCAGAATCATGGAAAGCTGTTGGTTTGCTTAGTTTCACATGTTTGCGCGGTATTGATAAAGTGTCTCAGAGTTTGCTTGCGACCTCAACAAATTTGACTCTGACAAGATTTATTCAATTACTCTAAAAAGTAAAAACAACAAAATCTACCAGGAAAGACCAAACTTCAAAGGAATGAAAGAAAGAGTGCATATTGAACCTCGTGTTTCAAAACATACCCTCAAGATTTATATCTTTAAACAAACATGTCTTTGGTCTGGGGGTAATTTTTATGGTTAAATACCTAAATAACATTTTGTTGGATTTGAGGATGAAACAGTCAGGAACAATGAAATAATCGATGCTTGTGATGGCTTCAAGTTCCTAACAAATAGAAATATTATATAGAATTATTTTCATGTAATATAATACAGTTGGTGTATAAGTCCATTTACACTCGCATAATACTAAATATAGACGGGATTTGACAGCAACAACGCAAAACATGATGCATCATCCGTATAGTTCTACCTTTACAAGATTACCCAGATTCTAAAACACACACACACACACACACACACACACTTACGGTTCCTGTGAGCCATCCTCGTCATCGATATTTTCAGGGTCCTGAAGCATATTCATCAGCATATCGACCTGGTTCTGCAACATTTTATTCTGGCGTTCAACGTCTGCACGTTTGCTTCGTTCATCCAGCAACTGCAATTGAAGGTGTTCAAGGACACGCGAATCCTCTTCCAACTGCTCGTTAAGCCCATTAATCTCTCTGTCCTGTTCCATATAACCATACATTGAGTTACCACCACATTTTACTTGTGGGTTGTGGCAAATTGCATAAAAAAGCTCAAAACTTGGTCAATTATGTTTCAGGTAACCCGTTTTTGTACCTAGGAAAAGGAGGTAGAGTCATAATGGCAATATAATCATCTCAAGTTTCCATATTGATGATTATAATTTTGACACATCCCAATTTGGTTATTAAACTTAGTTAAAGTGTTCAATGTCATTTTTTAACTGTTTTCTAACCGCCATGTCATGGCAAAAAGGTCAACATGTTCGAACTTACTGACATGTCAACTTCATCAGCATCACTTATTCACTTTGATCAGGTAATGCAGGTCAAATTACCTTATATCATGTTATTTGAAATGTCTATGAATTTAGATTTGGGTAAAAAAAGATGTTATATGGGTTTTATCTTACCTCTAATGGCTCAAATGGTAGACTTTAAAAAACTTGGTTCATGATTAAACGGGCCAAATGGGTTGAACAGGTCGAAAGTGAGCCAAAGTGTATTTACTTGCTTATACCTTTTAAATTGCTTTCAAATATATAGTTTGCGACATAGTATTTACCATATTAGCTAATATCATAATCAAGTTTGTGAACACTGATCAGTATGACCTGACCCGACCTGACCGTTTCTAACCAAAATTCCATTCAAGCGGTTCGCTAATCCACCCATTTTTCCAACTTTACTTTATTACTAATATAGAATAGAATGTGTGCAGAGGAACGATACCTTTCTGTTCATTTCTTGTACTGCGATTCTTCGCATACTTTCAACAACATCCACATTTACAAGCTTCCGTTTCTTCCCAATTAGCCATCCGCGAGGGTAACTAGCAGAGTCAAAGTCCGGTGGGGGGAGTATAGATTCAGCTGAAGGTCTTCTACCACTCAAATCCATCATTGGTTCCAGAGGTTCAAAGAGAGCCTTACGTTTCTCGGAGAGAACTGTGGGTGGGGTTGATTCTTCCATTTTTTCATCTGTGAGTTGCTCTTCTTTATTTTCAGGCGTCTTATTGGCGTCATTTGTTATGTCCTTGTATAAATTCCTCGCACTGGCTACAAGCAGAAACTGCTAAATTAATTTATATCGTAATAAAATAATATCAGATTCTTTTCACTAGTAATGAGAATATACCGATACTAGCAATATGAACCTATTTACATTTTTGTAGCAGCTCTTCTTTCGTTTCACCTCATATTAGCTAAAAGGACTCACAATAACAAAAATGTGGCTGTATTAATACTTGATGGGAAAAAGTTTTCCAACCATAAAGAAGGTCAAAGAATGAAGTACGACCAAATTCAGAAAAAGCCACTCATACTGTATTCACATCTACCAAACACACACATAAAAGCCAACTACCTGTCCCTGTCTTATTCGGATTATAGTAAAAACAACAATGCCAAGTCAAACTTCATGGGCTTGGGTAATGACCAAATATGGATATTCAATTGCAAAAGCATTTCGTTGTTCCACCAGACCAAAACACATGGATGTTAGCACCAATTTTGACCTTTTTCTAATGTGAAGTTTGTATCAAGTGAAAGAATGTATCTAGCGAAAATCAGTCGCCGCTAATAACAGATGAAAAAGATTGGTTTGATTGGTAGTCATCAAATTGTAAACATGTACATGTTGAAACACACAAACTCTGGGAGTAATTAAGTATGAACAATCAAACAATCTATCACATAATTAGTCAACTTGGATCAAATCATTCACAAAGTTACTCAATTATCCCCGTTATCATTCACAAATTTACTCAAACATACGGCTAAATTATAATCACAAGAATACTCAGTTATTCTCGTAAGCAGTCACAAATTTTCTCAAACTCTCATAATCATTAACAAAATCACTCAATTATCATTCACAAAGCTACTCAATAACGGTCAAAATCGCTCAGTTATGCTCCGAATCACTCACAAAACTACTCAGCAATGCTCAAAATACTTCACACAATTACTCAATCACTCACAAAATGAGTCATAACATTCAAATCAATCATAAACTTAATCATGTGAACTCAAAAGTATCCAGAAAACAATTCACTTATGCTCAACATCATTCACAAAACTTACTCAATTAACCTCAAAATCATTCAAAAAAATCACCCAGTCATGCTCGCAATTACTCAATTGTAATCAATATCAATCACAAACGACTAAATTACGCTCATAATCAGTCAACAAATTAGTCAACCACGTCCAAAATTAATCATAAACTTATTAAATTAAGCTCAAAATCATTCACAAAACTACAAAATTACTTCACAAGATAACTCAATGAAGCTGAAAATCACCTGATCTCTTTCTAGATTTCCAAAAAACAGGAGTAGAAGACACCGGAGAGAATCCGTTAACTATACTCGTCTCCATCTTCTTATCATCATCATTATCCATTAATCCGTCACAAACACAATCTGCAACTTAACAAAACACAAAATCGATCAAAATTAAAAGTTAATTTTTACAGAAATTATACAAATATTCTCTAAAACCTAAACAACAACACGCAGTTAACGGTTGTTGTGTGTGTAAGCTGAGTTGTTGAATTGTATAACGTACATTTGGTGCTCACAAATACTACGATTGAGATCATGGAAAATGGACGGTTGAGATTTAATTGTGGGGTCTTTGAAATGTACACGGTGGACGTGAGCTGTCTTATTTTATCGGTGGGAAAGGAGTGTAAATTACCATAATGCCCTTAGTGACAATATGGAGGGATTCTTTTTTTAATGGCCTGTATTAACAATGATCAAATTCTGTCTTTTGCCCCTTGTAATAAATTTTGTTGCAACAAAGATCCTCTTTTGAATTGTTCTGTTACTTATCTATCTATTGGTTAATTACTATGCATAAAAAATGACAATAGAGTTTTATAACTTTTTACAGACAAAACTTACACATATACACTTTGATGGTTACTATTGACAGGAAAATTTGATAAATTGCCATATGTTTGTTTTACAATTTTTTATAAATCGGATGATAAAGTGATAAAAAAGTAACAAACTGACATGCATGAGAACATATAGGATATTTAGAATATATGTAACAATTACAGAGTATAGATTCAATTATTTTCGTATGAAAACACAGAAATTTCTCTTAAACTTATCATGATTTCGTATATAGCAACTGTAATAAAGTTATATCAACTTCTTGATGATGCGCCTACATAGTTCATATGTAACTACATAATACCGTACAAATTTCAACGTTTATAATTTTTATTAGGTTGTAAAGATATGAAAATGAAAACGAATTATATGTGTAACCAGCATACTCCAATTTACATAAATTATTAGGTCTGTTAATTATATTTATCTATCATAAACGTTTTTCTGTTTTTTAAAAAAATGTTTGTGTTATGATTTTTGATGGAATGGTTCTGAATGATCAAATTGAAAGTAGGAGGAGGCTTATTAGAAGTAAGGTAATATAGTAAGGGTCTAACTGTAATTTACTCGAACAAAAGAATATACTCTTGGTGTCCACGGCCTTTAAATTTTCAGGCGCTTTCCTCGTTTTTTTTTTCTTTCCTCCTCCTCCATTTTTAATTAACACTAATATATATTCGATCCCCACATTAAACATGTGATAACAAAGAGCATCCTAAACTTTTTATTATTCAAAATCGTAAACTTGAACATGTTTCTTGTTCACCTATGAAATTAGTAGTACTTAAAACACAATCATGCTTAGCAATTTAGCATGGTACTAAATTATCTTAATAGAGGTGATAATTTAGCTATCAATAAAACCCGTGTATACATACATACTATTTAATGTTAAAATACATAATCAAATAATAAATTAAATAAAAGGGTACTATATTTTATTAACATTAAATAAAATGAGATATTCATTTTTGTAGATAGAGAGAAGCCAAATTATCTAGCAAAACTATTCAAATTCAACCTTTTAATGAAATCAATCTTATTAAATTATTAATTATTATTTATGAGATTATCATGTTCTAAATTTTAGTTTATTGGACTAATTGACTAATTGAATATTTGATAACACAATCCTCCGCTTTATATTTAAGATAAGCTAGCATTATATATCAAATATTTAATTTTATGATGGGAACATATTAACATTAAATAATTTGATCTTACAGACAAAAAGTTGTGTTGACACAATATAGTTGTAGCATCTATCTAGTATAGTACAACAACAATAATACACAATTTCGTCGAGAACGAGGTATAAGGAGCTAATATATAAACACTTATTGCTCTACTCGAGGATAGAGAGCCCAATTAAAAAAAAAGATCGATTACAGAAAGACCTCCGATAGACATGCATATATGGATAAAATTACCAATTCCAATATGAAAACGTATTTATTATAATCGTGAAAACAAAAGAGTAAACAATATAATTATCGACCCTTCTAGAGTTTAACAAATTCTTCAAAAAAATGTATAAATAACTAACATAGTTAAATGATGTATGAATTAGTAATTGTAACAAAATAGATAAAATCTCATTATGGTAAACTTAAAATATTTGCATTGTTATTATATTTAATAGAGTTAACTTTCTCATCTTTAGATACCATATAAGAATATTGATGAAATACGGTAATATAGCAAACTCGCATCATAAAAAAACATTATAAAGATTATTGGAGATGGCACAGGGAAGGAAAAGGCTTTCAGAGATCAATCTTTCTTTTCGTTATCAATGAAAACGAAGAAGGTCGAAGCCCAACCACCACACTACATGTATAGACGCAAACCCCCTCGTTACCAGATTATAGACTAGGAAATTTTAGTCAGCTAAACATCCACAAATTTGATCGCCAAAGGGATTATAAGTGTCAACAACAGGAGTACAGAACAAAGTTCATGCTTCGCATGGATTTCTACAAAGAACTTATTGGTTAATCAGTATAGTAGGTTTACATCGGCCTTTCATTATTTATGTACTATTTGCACAATCGTGTTTACAAATTTAAATTCCTTCTTCTAATCACATCATACTATAATAATAATAACTTTTCAAGAATATTTTAACTGTTAGCCAACTATAACAATTTTAAAATATCAGACGATCATACCACATTGGATTAACAACTAATTTCCCATAAGTAATCTTGCAACAATTTCGATCCCATTTACTTATGGGAAGCGATTCGTACACTGCCATTTTTTAACCTTACATCCACCAAACATGTTTTGCAATGTTGTACAACGGAATACCCTAAAACACGTTTAGTGGTGTTCAGCTAAAAATAGTGAGTGGGTCGAGTCTTGTTTTATCAAAACAAGATAATTTAACTGAATAAGATAACAAATGAGATGTGTCCTATGGCCTATGGGTCAATCCCGGTTACAAAGTCGCCCAAAGTGTACTTAAATGAATATACTTTTAGGATCAAGTATAACAAAAAAAAAAAAAAAAAAAAAATGGGACGAGTGTACCAAGTCAACTCATTCTGACAAGTACCACTTATTATGTTTGGACCCATTACCCAACCCTCTCTATACACGCACACCAGATTTTGAACATCGCAGTACCTACGTAATAACAAAAGCCACAAATATTTTCATCAGAGTTATGGCATTATACGAACAATGAAGGGCTATCTATGATCATGTAAGCCTTTTAGAGCCCATCTTGCCAATTTCAACCCCATAGAATTGAGGCATCAAAAATCATTTCTTTTCATGTACATACATATACCCCTATTCCTACCCCCTTCCATCTATCTGTTTACTTTGCATATGTATATATATTCTCAGAAACCCATAAAAAATAGGGTTAGAGATGAGACCTAGTTTTCACCAATGGCGCAAGGAATGCAAGGAGGCTCTTTCGCCTGGTCTTGAGGAGTGATATTCTCCAGGCACTGATCATGAAATGTATGCCCACAAGGAAGAACCGCAACAGGTGGTGGTACAGTAGGTTGGTAAACGGCGCCTTCTGAAGTTAGAGCAAGGTCCCTCTTGCACAGGAAACACTTGTATCCGGTCAATTTAGGAGTCGCATCAGGATCTGTGCATAATCAAAATCATTACCATACTGCCTTTATGTCTAAAAAAAAAAAATTAAACAAATTGCAGTAAATAGTAAGATAAGCAAATACAACTGTAAAAATTGCACTCTTGATAGTTAGATATGTATAAAAAACAAAGATCGGGATGGTAAAGTAAGTTTGAAATTCAAGGTGATTTATTGAAGAACAGAAACCCAAGCAAAACAGTATAATCACATATGAAGCATAGAAATCTAAGTTGTTAACCTGATAAAGTTACAACTAAGCTACACACTGCACAGTGTGGCAAACGAGTTCATACCATATGAAGAAAACAATAGAGGATGAAAATTATTAAACAGTAAATAAAAAAAGTATGAAAAGGTTAGAGGTGGGACAGTCAAGCAACGTAATAAAGTGGGAGTCTGATATTAATATTAGTATTAATATTATAATATACAAGTAACCGTTGACGCATTAAATATTTGTAAAAAGTAGAAATGACACATTTTAACAACAGGTGTTTGGAGTTAAACCCGATCCGGCCTGTTTGCACTTAAGAATGTATCATTCTAACCACAGCCCGTTACCCACTGCACCCATCTTGCCAGCTCAGCACATGGCGTATATCTAGAGATTATCACATCTGTTGTGTAACTAGGTGCTCAATGATGAAAGTGTGTTCAGACCGATGCTAAATAAATCTTGGAAAAAATAAACTTGCGACAAGTTGAATCAATCAGACTACTTGGATCAAGCCAAGTTCCAGGAAACATGCAAATCAACAAAGCCACTGCTATATAAAACATAGGATGCTTGCCACACGAGATTAAAGGGTTTGCTCTCATTCACAAAAAAGCGTCTGGCCATCAAATGCTCACCAGTAGCTATGGCCAATATCAATAACCATCTTGGCCAGGTTGAGCAAGAATTTAAGGAAAAATTAGAAACAATAAATAAAGGTGTTAGGGTGCTTGAGAGTTGGTAAACAATCAAGCTCGAGAGTTGGCAAACATCCAAGCTCGAGTTGCCAAGATGATTGCTAATCTTGAAGCAACTCCAAGCCATGCAAGGATAGTCCAAGGACCATTTAAGTGCCAAATTCTGACTATGCTGGATCATGGGATGCAAAGAACACCAACTTGTTCTTTGGACATATGGAGAGCTACTTCAAGTCATTTAATTTAAAGAGGAAGTAAAAGTACATATGGCCAACTGAAACTTAAGCAACTTTGTTTCAACTTGGAGGTATAGGAAGTATATTTTGGTAAAAAGAGACATTAATGTTTAAACGGTTTAGGGTTTAGCACTAAATTGTTCAAAAAGATAAAGAAGTAACTACAAAGAGTGTTATATGTTCTTTTAACCTTCTGTGCTCTCCATTGCTTAAATGTTTCAACACATGCTTTCTACCCCAAACTAGGGAAGCATAAATCTTTAATAATATAAAACTGAAAGTATAAAGGTGATTTTTGGCCTGGGATGCCTCATAACCCATTTAATGAAATAGAGACCATCTGCAAGCAAACATATGCCCTACTAGACAAGGCAGGTGTGGACTTGATTCCAAAGAGTGGGCATGAACAATACTAAGAGATATTGAACTTACTATAACAAATATATGCATTGACAGCACAACCACCAAATCCAAATTTTGTAAAAGAAATATACTAGAGAACCTCAAAATGAAGACCAGAGATGTAACATAATCACAATTACGCATTAATAAATATACAGAAGAAAAGTTTAAGAATGGGAGACAACAGAAATACCTTTCCGTGTAATATGAGAAACATTAGGAGCAGTTGGCACATGCATACGAGGTCTGAAATGTGATGGGTGTGGTATAGAAGGACGAGTATGAGCAGCCACGGGAACAGCTACAGGACGAGAAGGTTGTGTCAGTGGCACAACTGGTATAGCGCGTTGATGAAGAGCAGTTGTTACAGGTATAGCTCGCATTGCAGGGGATGTGTTTTGCATAGAATGAGCAGGTATAGCTCGTATTGCGGTGGATGAGTTTTGCAAAGAATGAGCAGGTATAGCTCGTATTGCGGTGGATGAGTTTTGCATAGAATGAGCAGGTATAGCTCGTATTGCGGTGGATGTGTTTTGCATAGAATGAGCAGGTATAGCTCGTATTGCGGTGGATGTGTTTTGCATAGAATGAGCAGGTATAGCTCGTATTGCGGTGGATGTGTTTTGCATAGAATGAGCAGGTATAGCTCGTATTGCGGCGGATGTGTTTGGCATAGAACGATGAATAGTTGGACGCACTGTCCTTTGACGCTGAACCCACTGAGATGCTGGCTGGGGTGGTACGACTGCAGTTCTAGTTTGATACAGCCTATCGGTTGAAGCTGAACAAATATGAAGTGTAAACGAGAGTTAGGTACTTATACTTGCAATCTAAGATGCTCCAGAAATGTGTTAAAGTTGCATACTGTCAGCCTGTCAGGTTCTTATTGTATCAAAGTGCAACCAGAGAGAGAGATTAAGAGTTTCAAATACCATTGGTGGAAGCTGGTACTCGAGGATCCTTATAAAGCTGAACCCCTGCATCTTGAGATTGGCCTATACAAGACAAAAACAAACATCAAATACACAACATTGCTAGCACAGATTAGTATTGGGGATTACAGGTGACTGTTTCAACCCATTCATTACTGGTCAGGTTACGCTTTATCTCTAATGGGTTAAGCGGGTAAATAAAAAGATAGCTTAGAAGAAAACAGGGTGAAATGGGCCAAACCAGATCAAAAATGGCCCAACATGCCTTACATTGCATAACCTACTAAATCATGTCATTCAAAAATTTAATTATAATTAAACGAAATAATTTTGTAATCATTCTTGAAACACTAGTTATTTATCCAACAAAACTGTTTCGGGTCAACCCAGCCCGTTTCGATGTGTACAAAAAATGCATGTCCCGGCCACTTATCCAACTGGGCCCAACCCACAAATTTTTCCACCTCTAGCATAGCCTTTGGAACCTCGGTTTTTGATTCCGAGAGAAAAAATGCTTCTTGATAATTTGACACGTAACTAACAGGTGCTCGATCAGAATATCAAGAAAACCCTCTCAAGAAATTACTACGATCATCCCAAAGATATTGAGAAAAAGATGAAATAATTCATACCAACAGAAGGTTGAACACCATGCTCTGGCAGGAGAGAGGTGCCTTCAACTGGAAATTGGCATATCTGACCTGAATATACACAACATAAATCACTAAATGCAAAGCACAAAAAATGTGCAAAAAGGCGACCCTAGAGTAAGGCTAAACCGTATTCACTTTGCTATTCTTCGTGGGTGAGGGATAAGTTATCCTTGTCATTAATGCAAATGCAAGGTACAAAATAAATAAGATACTACATAAGCTATATTATGCTTCCTAACTCCTAAGACCTGGATATAGTTTCAATAAACGCAAATGCACATAGCAATCATTACAACTATATATAATGGTAGATGTCAGGATACCAATACTAGTTGCCTGCAAGTTTGTTCCCATGAGAGATGGATGTCTCTGAGTAGCTTGAGGGAAATTTCTCCCACTATACTCAACTCCAAGCCTTTTGGGAAACGGTGCATTGCTGGAAGCTGCACCACGACCGACCCAAGATACTTGAGGGGCTGTTGTCCTCTGGGAAAGCAGACTGCCTCCGGGATTCTGAGTAGGCATGGCATTTAGTGACACAAGTTTTCCTGAGAGAATATCATAAAGACAATTGCTTCAATAATGAGAATGCGATTTCATTAGCATCAATAAAAGTTGCGTAGTGTAAATGATTATAGAACCAACAATTTGAAAGCCTCATAAAAGGAAACAACCACCTTGTTTAGCTGCATAATTCTGCGTGGTAGAACAACTTCCAAGTCCAAGAGAAGGAGAATTCATGGAAGACTCTGATGGTAGGTTGCTGGCAGTTCTGTGACAAATATTGTGTGGCTGCCCTGAAGGTGTCTGGGAGGCAAACAATGAAGGCTTAGCAGACTCTGGTGCTAAATTATTCAAATTATGTTGTTGGGAGTTCAAGAGCTGCGCAGAATTACCACCAAGTGTTCCTGGATACACAGCTTGATTACCTACAAAGGCTCTATAATGATCCATATAACCATATTTTGCATTCCTGCTACTAACGTCATGCCGAGAGATGCCATGTTGCATATCATTTTGTTGCATTTGTAATACATGATAAGGGCTAGAACTTGGTCCACTATTTAGAGTACAATGAACTCCAACCCCATTGTTAGTTGAGGCCACTCTATCCACTTGACTGAATTGATTAGAAAATCCACTATTGTCTCTCTGAAAATCCATGAAGTCATCATCTAATGTTTGACCAAAAGTTTGATCCATAGCTCTTCGAGCACAAGCTCTCTTTAACTCGGCTGAAGCTGCTTCTCTTAATTTGTCAGATACCTCTCTGTTATTTGGCCGAGATCCAGCTATGGCTTCTTGAGTGCCTCCAATACCAAGACTCAAGAAACTACCCTCAATATTTCCTTGAACACCACATTGATTGGTATTCAAATTGACACTGTTTCGAGTATGAACTGGTGCAATGTCTTGAGGTTGAAATACAAAAGACGAACCGACAAGATCTCTATTTACCTGTGGTCTGTTAAAAGGTGCAAAATTTGATTGTCCGCCAATGGTACTAATACCAGCAGCAGTTATTGCATTGTGCCCTTGATTCATAAACTTTTGATCCCACCCAATGTTCCATTCAGGTAATAATGGAGTTTCTTGAAGACTTGTGTTTACAGTATTGGAACTCATGTTAATTTGGGGATTATGATGGCTATTAGGGTTCGAAAAAGGAAGTCCAGAATTGCCAGTATTTTCAGCTATACCTTGGGCAACAGATTGATGAACATCCTCCCAACCTGCAAGTGAGAATGGCATATCTATATCATCTAGCAGAAAATCAAATTCACCTCCATCACCATTTCCTTCCGTGGGTATACTCGGAACAATGTTCTTAGCGTTATCATCATTTACATCTATAAACGAATTAGCAAAAGCAGGCGCCTTGCCCTTTTCATTCGTTCTACTACTTCCCATCATCAAAACACTGTATCAATAATTCCCTTTACAATAAGCAAACCACAATTCAAAACCCTAATTAGGTCAATCAAAATATTTCACTAATACAAATCAATCACAATAACAATCAAATCTTTTCGATAAACACATAATGCACCAATCACCATTCTAATCAAATAACAAAAAAACCAACCAGACGGACGATAAAAACCACAAAAACCCTAAGATCGTCAGTTTCAACAAAAACCTAAAATGTAAAAAGTATGAGCCCTCAATTACCAACCGAGTCACATGATACTGATGAATGTGAACAAATTACAACAACAGTTAGCTTATTAACCACGAAACCTAACAATAGACAGTTAATCAAAATCATCGGACAACAAAAACAATATAATTACGATCAGTTACTAAATAATCAATCAAATACACAAACAATCGACAATCGGGCCAACATATAGATGAAATTTTAACGATTAATTATATAAATCGATATACACAGACATATATATATATACATATAATCGATTATATATTATATATATTTAAATGAGTGAAAGTATTCATACTTCCGAGTGATGTGAGCGAGTTCTTGATCGAGATAGAGGTGCTTTTTTGGCGCTTTTAGGGTTGAATCAGAGTTTTAAAGGGTTCGGTGTGGGGACCAAAATCAGCTGATGTCATTGACACGTGGCATTATTTAGGGACCTGTGATGACGTGTCATAGTTTCTCACTTCATGACAGGCGGTAGAGCGATTTGAGTCATCAGATCGCAAAACGACGCGCGTTTTGTTGGATGGCGAAATTGTAAATTTACGATATATATATATGGCTACAGCGTCGTGTAATCATACTGACATTTTTTTATTTCCGTTGACTTTCATCGTGGATCGTTAGATTGCGTTGACTTCAAATCTGAACCATCCATTATTCGATAATTTCCGTTATTTTGCGCAAAGTTGGTTTGCAAAGTTGGTTACAACTTACGCCAGGATGCCCACGATGCCACGTATTCCAAATTCACAGATGCGAGGATGCCCACCATATATTTTGCTCTAGGATGCCCATGATGTAATTTTTTAATTCTTTAATATACAGGATGCTCACCAAAGTTGATATTTTTAATTTTTTAATTAATATAAATTCATAACCCATGATGTAAATACATATATGTATTTCTTTATTTTCTTATGTATATAAAAGAGAAATGCTATAACCACCAAATTTTTACAAATAAAAACTCACAAATTTATGTGGACCAATAGTATGTGGAGAGAGAAGAATGAGAGAGAAACAAAACTTGAATTTAATTGGACTATCTCATCATCCACATCACTTTGTGGATTTTTGTTTGTAAAGTTTGTGTGATTATAGTATTTCTCTGTATAAAATTATTAAAACGTATGCCGAAAAGTTTCCATCCTTGAATTGGGTTTCCATCCTTGATTTTTTTCCATCCTTGAATTATCCAGCTGTAGCGATAGTGTCTCTTGATTAGAAAAAAATATCAAACATAGTCAGTGTGACAACTAAAATTGGGGTCAGGGTTTAGTGGGCGTCCTTTATTTTCTTATGTATAAAATTAAATAAAATACATACGTTGATTTTCTTATATATATATATATATATATATATATATATATATAGGGGAATGATCAAGATGGAAGCTTCAAGATTGGAGGAAGGAGGGAAGCAAACCTCAACCACTCATTTTTCTCCTCTTCTATATTCATCCACAATACCCATTTAATCAATTTAAATCTAAAATTTCAAATTAAAGCATGAAATTCAAAGATTCAACAATCAAAAACATTATAAATCTTCGAATTCATCAATCGCAATCATAGATATCTTCAATTCGTCATAATTCTAATTTATCAAAAATTATGAATATTAGAGTAACTTTTGGGTTTTTGAGTAAATTTTGATTTGACAATGAAAACAATAAAATTAAAGGAATTTGATCGTACAAAACTTATAAACAAGTAATTAATCAAATTATAATTGTCATTCCAATTGAATTTTCAGATTGAAAAAATTCCAGACCGTTAACATTCATCTGGAAAGCATATTAATCAAATTACAACTTAATACTCTTAAACATTCATTTATTATGAATATTAATTTATATATGTTATTACACACTATTGAATGTGATAACATAACATTCATCGGTGTATAATAATGCATATGCGTTAACATTCATCGTAAATGAATGTTAACGTGCTGAAAATATGATTTTGATTAACATGCTTTTGAAATGCATGTTAACGATCTGGGAGGTGATTTCAAGTTATTTACAAGTTTGCCACCGCGTTGACTTTTACGTTGACCAGAATGTGTAGCTAGAAATTGCTTCCCTCCTTCCCCCATTTTTTTACTTCCCTATTGATCTTCCCTATATATATATATATATATATATATATATATATATATATATATATATATATATATATATATGTATATATATATTATAAAACCGATGTAAGTATATATAAAAAAACCCGATGTTGTATCAAATTCAAACTAGTGGGCCAATTTTTATACAGACCTAAAGAAAATACCAGGAAATCAGGCCTAATAATTTTCAGGCCCAAAGGAGTACCATGATTGTTTTCCAGTATTAGTTTTATATATATTATATATTTATAAGTGGCTTTCTTTACTTTCTTATATATAAAATTAAATACAATGCGTACGGATATTTTCTTTTATATATATATATATAACCGATGTATGTATATATAAAATAAAATAAAACCAATGATATTAGTGTAAGTGTTCAGAGAACCAATGTAGGAGGTTGTATGTGATAACTGAGGGGCTGTTTATTATTTATTTTCTATTAAGTTCTATATGGATATAGATGGCTGAATGGGTATCAATGGCTTATGGCTATATGCAGTAATCAGTGAATGAATAATATTGTTTACTTTTGATGCTGAATAAACGGTCTGAATGATGAAAATGACTATTTTACCCCTGAGTTATATTAATATTTTATCATGATAAGTTCATGTATTCAAAATTTTAAAAGCTTATAACATTATAACATTATAAAGGATTAAATTATACGCATTATTGTATTGATTTTATCAATAGTTTACCAAGTTTAACACCATCAAGTACTACAAACCAACAATCAAATAATCCGTAAATCCAATTTATTTCTTTTTTTTCGATCACCCACTTGACTAAATTGAATCACTTTCGTTTATTAGCAATCAAAAGAATTCTTCCCATGACCTCATCAACTCAAAATTACACCACACCACCAACGCTTTCCACCATCACCTCCGATACACCTACCACTTATCTCCCAATACTTCCAATTTAACAAAATATTATGTTTTCCTTCAGTTAATTTATTCCGAATGAACAATTACCTTCAATGAAAATCAATAAAACTTCAACACCAACACCATTACAAAAAAACCCATTATATAAATGTTTGATTTTCGTCAGTGTATAAAAAGAACATAAACTACAAATAAGCAATTGATTTGAAAGGAACGCGCACTCAAAGACGGATGGAGGTCGATAGTATAATGGTCGAACAGTGGCGGTCCTTCATTTGCAAACTTCGTCCGAGTAGCTTCTTGTGGTTGACGGATCTACAGGATTTAGTTGCCGGAGCATTTTGTGACACCCGTCAAATTAGGACTAGTGATTAGTGCCTAACCAAGTTTAATACATGTAATTAGTTCTATGTTAGGCTAATTAATGTATCAAGTAATATATATATTGTTGTTGAATATATATACAATTATGCGGTTTAATTAAATCGTACAAGTTTAAATCGAATGTAATTCGACACAATTAATACGGACGTTGGTGAACAATTTAATTCAATAATATAACATTATTATTAAACGCTATTATGTTCCAAATATTATTTTGATAATAATTCAATTCAGTTTCGTATCGTACAAACCGAGTAAAATATTAAACGCACAAACAAAACGGAACAAGTTAACATTAAAAATTATAACACAACTATTAAGTAATTGGCAAAACACTTCAACAAAATATTGGGTAAATATTTATATTTCAAAACTTATAATTTAACGTACACAAAATTATTTAAACGATTAAACGATCGAGGAAACGAACACCGCACGGAGCGCGAATACACGGAGTTAAAAGTTATGAGCCAACCACACTTGGGTGGGGCCCAAGTGGGCCGGCCCCCATATCACCAACATCACCATCATCTTTCTCATTTTATCATCTTTCCTTCTCTCTCTTTCTCTCATTTTCTCTCCAAAAATCACAAACACCGCCACCACCTTTCATCTCAATTTAACACCACAAAACGACATCAAAACTCGGAGCTCATTTAGGGAAAAACGTTCACCTCATCACGATCTACATTTTCATCTTTTCGGATTTTCAATCCGACACTTTGTAAGTTTTCCGACAAAAGTCGAAACCTCTCATTTTCACTCATTTGTACATGTGTATCGCTTATATGTGTTTAAAATGTCCAAATATGGGTTGGGTAAAAGTTTTGTACCGAACGGTGGCCGGAAAACTCGTTTTCAACACAAACTCCGGCCAACAGACCGCAACGTCGCAGTTGGCCCAGACATATTGCGACGTCAGCTGCGACGTCGCAATACTAATCACCACGTCGCATGTAGCGACATCATCCCTAACGTCGCCTTAATTGACGGACGTCGCACTTAGCGACGCAAGCCCTTACGTCGCAGAAATCAACAACGTCGCATGTAGCGACGTCACACACAACGTCGCATTAAATTGCGAAAGTCGCACATAGTTACGCCATGCTCAACGTCGCAGCCGGGACCTGCGACGTCGCACCAACGTCGCACAAACCAGAAAACACAGATTCTCACTAAGTGTCGAGACCCTAAATTTTATCACTTGATTTCACCCAAATTTAACTCCAGATGCGTTTTTCACCAAAGCAATATAGTAGAAATAAAAATTTTCCAAGCTGACTTGGCAGCTCGACCCCAACCAGGGGCTCTGATCCTTGGACCCCGCCAGGGGCTGCCGCCCCTTGGCCCCCACTACCAGGGGCGCTGCCCCTGGACCCCCGTCACTTAGAGTTTGTAACGGCTTCTAAAACACAATCAAAACACATTTTTTAAGTAAAACACCACGAAATCAAAATAATAATAGTTGAGATTATTATTACAAATCCGTCACCAATGGGCCGTACATATTTTCAAACATTCGAAACAATCAACCAAATCGGGGTAATTTGGACAAACAACTGCAAGGGTAGTCTTTCGGGACACTTAATCAATTAATAACCATCGCGTGTCATGGACACCCTTAGGTTACAAGTCTTTGGACTTCATTACTCGGCTAATCAACTTCAGTTTATTAAGTTAAACTCGTTAGACTCAGGTGAGTCTCATGGCCCCTCTTTTTACTATTTTACTTAGGGGTGTGATATATTGCTCATTTTTAACATGTGAACGCAAGTACAAACATTTTCATATACTACATGAGTTTTTCACAACTAATCATTTAAAGTCCTCCGTCAACATAGTTATTAATACGTTGTAGCGTGAATATTAGTATATGGTACCATATAGGATTGACCCACCTCATCCGGGTTAGCAAGCACTAACCGGGTAAACGGATGTACTAATATTTGGGAAGACGAGTGTTGATTAGGCACTCGTGGAGGCACAAACGCTCAGGCTGTGATCCTGACCCTCGAGTTAAGCTCAACTATGTGCTCATGGCTGTATACACTTACATTATCAATTGCTGGATGCAATTCAATTACATAAATCTTGCGGTTCATACGATATTATCTGATTTCAAACCTGTGAGCTCACCAGCTTTTAGCTGACCCATTTAGCATGTATCGCAGGTACCCAGCAGTAGGTTTGGACTGCATCAGGAAATCAATAGCTCGAGTCAGCATGCAAACAATAGAGATTTTCTTGCATTAGTATATTTTGTACAAGTGCTTATGTACTGAAATCTCTCATTTTATCGAACACGAGCTATGTACAGCTTCAAATGTTGTAAACATTTCCTATATTAATATATTTTGTTAAAACGACGCATATAGAGTCGTTTACTATACATCTTTGTGCTTTGATTATTGATTAGTAACACCCAAAGTATGCTTCCGCTAAACAGTAAATTTGGGGGTGTTACACATTTGTCGGTGGTCGACAGAGCTACATGAGGTGGTTGTGGAGTATCACACAACAGAAGAGATCTGAGGTAGAAGATAAAACAAAAAAGGAGGGGAGAGGGTAGTATTGTAATAAGAATGAGCTATATGGATACAAGTGATGTTTTTGAAAATACTGAATAATCTACTTGGACAGTAATTTAAGTTCTATGTAAACACTCACCATTGATGACCGAATAAGTCATTCCCTCAACTGTTAGAACAAGTTGTTATAACAGTTTGTGTCAATAGTTTGTATCAACAAGCTTATCATCAATCAAGCTAAAGTCGAAGACTTATACAAGCTATTGACAAGGGGGAGTTTGTTAGAACAAGTTGTTCTAACAGTTTGTGTCAATAGTTTGTATATACAAGCTATTGTCAAGGGGGAGTTTGTTAGAACATGTTGTTCTAACATTTTATGACAATAGTTTGTATATTGTTTTAGCTTAGATTAGTTGTATAAATGACCTATTGTATTGCGACAAAGCTATTGTCGGATGGTCAGTCATTGCAATAATCAAATTGTCGCATTGACTAGGTTTGACTTCATTAAGTCTTATTGTCGCATGTATGTTTGGAGGTCTATAAATAGACTTCCTTAGGTCATTTTGAGAGAGCCTTGGAAGCTTTTCATTTCTACATCTTGTAATTGAGAGAGAGAAAGAGAGAGATAGATAGATAGATAGAGAGTTCAAGCTGATTGTGCATGATTTGTGATCAAATAAAAGATCAAATCTCATTCATACTTGTTCTACGTTGTCATATAGCTATTTCCGCTAGCTATACGATTTGTTCGATTGCGTTGTGGCTCGAGTTCTGGTGTGGCTCTGATACCACTTTGTAATCGCAATGCTCCACCAGAACTCGAGCCACAACGCAATCGAACAAATCGTATAGCTAGCGGAAATAGCTATATGACAACGTAGAACAAGTATGAATGAGATTTAATCTTTTATTTGATCACAAATCATGCACAATCAGCTTGAACACTCTATCTATCTATCTATCTATCTATCTATCTATCTATCTATCTATCTATCTATCTATCTATCTATCTATCTATCTATCTATCTATCTATCTATCTATCTATCTATCTATCTATCTATCTATCTATCTCTTTCTCTCTCTCAATTACAAGATATAGAAATGAAAAGATTCCAAGGCTTGATGTGCTAAATCTAGTTATAAAAATTTATCGTTGTTTAGTAAACCAAAAAGTACCTCGCTAGACCAATACACAACTAGGCAGTGGACCCTGTCGAGTGGTAGTATAGTTTGGTAAGTTCGTGTTTGAACACAGGGAACTAGATTGGATGATCAATATAAGTGTGAGCAATTTAAAAAAGGAAGATAAAATGTGGTTGGTTATGTGACCGAATTGTCACGATGCTTAAAACTACAATCTTTAATTAATCTAGGCAGGTGGACTCTGAAGAGTCGGTTTAATTGTTTGGAACTTTCAAATATTAAAAACAATGCTTGCTTGGATTATTTCACTAGTGATTTCGGTGTGTAGAATTATAACTGGTTAATACACATGCTAATGGGTAACATTCATCAAACCTAAGCTCAAAGTTCTCTGAGACCTAAAGTTCAACCTTAATTAGCAAACCTATGAATTAATCTAGTAACGGACGTTCACCATGGTTACTAGCTTACACAATTTAGCTAAATCATTTGACACATTCCAAAATTACATTCGCAATTTTGTTCAATCATTCATAGACAAATAATTAATAGCAATTTACTTGGTTGAAAACGTTCGCTATATCAATTAGTAAATTACCAAATGGTTAAATTCTAGTGATTAAGCTCAATTACATAAGGTTCTCCGATTAAACATAAATTAAGATTTGTGAGTTTGCAAATCATCCACACAACTAACATTCGCTAAAATTGCTAACTTGTATGTATTTGACTAGTTGTTGTTAAAATCACCAAAAGATTTGTTCCACAAATGATAAACAACTTATATAGGTATTTTTTGTAAGCAACAAACGTTCGCTATAATTGCTTAGTTAAAATGCCAAAAGTTTACTAACAACAACAACCTAAACACATACAAATTCATGGATGATTCACAAACTCAAACATTAATTAACACCTAAAGATTACACCCCTAATCAACTAGTTATTTCATTCAAACAAACATATAAGTAACTAGCCACACATAGCAACAATAATCATGCTAAAACAACTAACACTTGATGAAATCATAAATAACTTGAAACTAGATTAGATTCGAAATTATACCAAAGTTGTTACAATAATGTCTCCAAGTAGTGTTGCTTGATATTCCTCCTTACAAACTCCTAAATTAAATGCAAGAGAATGAGATTTAATGATGATTTTGTGTAGTAGAAGTGGTGGTGGAAATGGAGTAAATGAAGGGAGTAAATGAAGATGGAAGTGGAATGTATGGAGTGTGTGTGATTCTCTTTTTGGTGATGAATGAAGATGATGATTATGAAGCTCCAAGCCCCGGCCAAACACACCCTCCCATTCCACTTTTTATTTCTTTTTTTTTATTTTCTTTTAATGTCAAAAAGGGATGGAAAAAACGGTTGGCAATAAATGCCAACCAATCAAATTCGCACAGCACACCCAACCACCCGATCCTCGCTCAGATCCAAAGCATAGCCGATCGGCTTAACAAGACAAGCCGAACGGCTTTATTGACTAAACCGATCGGCTGATCAGCATAAACCGATCTGCAGCTTTACTTAATCAACACAGGGTTCAACAAGGCAAGACACGGTAACGAAATTGCACTAAGAAAGCCGATCTTCTAGGCTTAGCAGATCTGCTTGAGACGCAAAATCGATCGGCTAACGAGGTTAAGCCGATCGGCTATGACCCGAATTCCAGCCCAGCCAGCTTTTGATCCAAACTTAACCACATCCTCACCATTCCGCATGCGTTTCCAACTTTTAACCTGAAATAGATTTCCAAACAAAATAAGTATCGAAAGTTCACAAAATCTACTCAAATACATATGCAAAACAATGATATCGCGACAGATTTATATAACCAAAATGAGCGATATCAAATATCCATACACTTGAACTTTGCTTGTCCTCAAGCAAACCATTATTATACCATTTCAAAACCCACTCTTGCAACATCAATAGGTGAAGATCAAGTTTACCAAAACAACACGTACACTAACCACCAAAGCAATTAGGCAAGCAACATATGTATAAACATTAGAAACTCGAGATGTTTTAGTTTGTCAAGCCTGAATGCACGACCTAGCACCTCACATAAGGATAAGTGTTTAGTCACTCACTCTCAACCTATAATACTACAAGGTAAGGAAGTAAGCAATGTAACACTCAATCAAGCCAAGTCGTGATGCATTGTTACCATAGGCTTGCAAAAGGATCAAATCTCTACCGACTTGGCGTGAGCACCAAGTGAAATCTCAAAGGAGGTATTCTAGCATGTGTTGTAACAAATGTAGGCTAATTATGGAATGGGGTATGATAGACACAATAATTGGTGAAAAATGATAGTCAAGACCCGTGAAAAACGTGGAAATGTTACCTATTGGTTTAAACACGTGACAGTAATGAAAATTGGAATTCGTGTGCTAAATCAATTCAAATTATTATTTGTTCTCATTTATAACTCATACTTCAACAATTGCACACAAATAACTCAAGTTGATTTTTCACATTTTATTGGAATAATTGCATTCTATGACTTTCTATGAATCCTGTGTTACGAACTTTCGGACCAACCATCCTAGACCGGATAAAGGCCTTCGGTGGCTAGGTGTAGAACACCCCTCGGGAACTACTTGTTCAGGAATTCAAAGGCCATTTAGTTGACTACAATCATCCAACTATAAACTTTAAGCTCAATGGTTAACTTCTATTCATTTAATTGTTTCCAACCTCACTCATAGAATTTAACACTAGAATCCCAATTCAAAACGATTGAAGTCACATTTTGGTAAAATTCATCATAAGTTCCAACTAGGCAACATCTTAGAAAAGTGATGGTTCGGGAATTGACTACACAAAAATAAGGCTAATATTTAGTGGATTGAATGTGGAAGTTTTCTAGGGGTTTCTTAGCCCTAAAAATGAGTGCTAACGACCTGTGTAAACTGGATATAAATGGTTTTAAAGCAAAATAAAATCAAAAAATTCCTAAGAATACCTCCTCGTCTTCGACCCCACTTATATCACATTTCTGTGATCCCACGGCGGTCTCAAAATGCATCACTAAGGAAAGTTCTAGAACAAACTACAATCACCGGCACACTCATAGCAATCAAACAATATAAACACTAAAGGTAAGTGTTTTCTCAATAAGGCTCAAATTTCTCGCAATTTTTCATAGTGGAGGCTACAAGTGTGCTAGTCATGCAATTCACCCTATTAGCTTGCTTTCTATGACACATCTCAAAAGGTTTAGTTGCAAGAGGGAAGATTAAATCACTTTTAATTAATTTTCAAAGTTTAAGATTTTCAAAGCAATCAATCTTTTAAGGACAAGCACACCCCTAGCAAATTATCATTTCCCGGCCTTTCATTGGAATTTGCAAAAATCTATCGGACCCAAGATCAATAACAGACCCAATAAGTGACCAATAGCCCATTAATGGGATTCGTAAAGTTCGATTGGAGAGCCAATAGACTTCACAAACCCAACGAAAGGTAAGAAACAACAATTCACTAGAAATGGAATTCAAGTGAATACCTCCCCACACTTGAGGTTTGCATTGCCCCCAATGCAAATATAATCAATAAATTAGCACAAGTGCGGAGGTAAAAAGAAACGAGAACTTCCCCGGGGGTTTTGCATGAAGGTGAGAAAGGAGGAGCTGGCTCATGATAGACTTGTAGATATCCACTCCAGCTCCGCATACTACAAATGGGCAACAAACAAACAAACACCAAACACAAGCCCATATGATAATAAAATAATCACAATAAAAATGCTTCAATGAATGCTAGTCATCCAAAGAACCAAAAAGAAAAATAACGCAGAATAAAAATATTGTTTAGAGTTTTACAATCCCAGAAAAAATAATAACAATGCCCAACTACCAACCCCCATCATGGGGTGGGTCCTGGGTGGGATCATCCTGCTGATGCTGATGCTGTTGCCCATAAGGTAATGGGGCTCCAAATAACCAATGATGGTGAGCTTCTTGTTGCCAGTTGGAGGGCTCAGGAGGTGTCCAGGTGTGAGGCTGGGATGGAGCTGAGGACCAAGGAGTGCCCCAATCCTGCTGCTGCTGACGGTAATCAGATTTGTGCATATGCTCCTGATGTCGCTGGAGCTCCACTAAAGCAGTATCTCGATCATAAATAGGAGCAGGGAGGACACCCCCGGCTCGCCCCAACGAGGTGGGTGATGATACGGGATAGGCACATGGTCGGGCACATGGTGGCCCATCCGCTCATGGTCGTGAATGAGCCAATCGTTTTGGTATTGACTAGCTCCCCACTCATACCTAGACTCATCCCTGAAAGTCACATTCTCCCGTTGCCACTCTTCTTGTTCTCCCCATCTTCGATCTTGCTCAAGTTGCATATTGTTGAATCTGGACATAAAGCTCTGCCAATACGCGGGCTCTCCAGAATGAGATGAATGACCATGACCTGGATGTACATTAGCTGCAACTTCTTCTTCTTCTTCTTGCTCCGCCTCTTCTTCCTCATCAGAATCTTCAATGGTAACGGGCCTTTTTCCCCGAGCCCCGACCCGAGACACAGTGGCCGCCTCTTGAGGAGTGGGATTATAAGTGTAACACCCCCAAATTTTATGAATTTCGGAAGCACGATTTGGGTGTTACTAATCAATAACAAAACATAAAGATATATAGTAAACGACTCTATATGCGTCGTTTTAACAAAATATATTGATAATCGAAATGTTTACAACATTTAAAGCTTTACATAGCTCGAGTTTAAATAAAAAGAGATTTCAGTACATAAGTACTTGTACAAAATATACTAATGCAAGAAAATCTCAATCATCTGTATGCTGACTCGAGCTAAAAGTCCTGAAGCAGAAACATCCTACTGCTTGGTACCTGCGATACATGCTAAAAGGTCAGCTAAAAGCTGGTGAGCTCACAGGTTTGAAATCAGTTAATATAGTATGAACCGCAAGATTTAAATAATGAATTGCATCCAGCAATTAAATGATAGTAATCGTGTATACAGCCATGAGCACATAGTTGAGCTTAACTCGAGGGCCGGGTCCTCTATAGAGAATTCCGGGCGAGGTGCCTCCACGAATGCCTAATCAACATTCGTCTTCCCAAATATTAGTACGTCCGTTTACCCGGTTAGTGCTTGCTAACCCGAACGAGGAGGGTCAATCCTATATGGTACCATATACTAATATTCACGCTACAACGTATTAACAACTATGCTGACGGAGGACTTTAAATGATTAGTTTCGAAAAACTCATGTAGTATATGAAATGTTTGTACTTGCGTTCACATGTTAAAATTGAGCAATATATCACACCCCTGAGTAAAACAGTAAAAAGAGGGGCTATGAGACTCACCTGAGTCTGAAAGCGTTTAAACAAACGTAAGTTGATTAGCCGAATATGAAGTCCAAAGACTTGTAACCTGAGGGTGTCCACGACACGCGATGGTTATAAACATGATTGGGTATCTCAAAAGATCACCCTTGTAGTTGTTCGTTCAACTAGAATGTCCAAATTTCCACTATTTGGTTGATAAGTTTAAGTGTTTGAAAAGTGTACGGCCCGTTGGTGACGGGTTTGAAATAATAAACTTTAAGTATTATTATCATGTTATTGATGTTTTGTACTTACAAGTGTGTCCCAATGTGTTTTATAATTCGTATCGTATAAGTGTTTGAGGTTATAAAGGTTCGACACTTAGTGAAATTTTAGTTTGTAAACCTGCTGTTTTATGCGACACTTATATGCGTCACTTACATGTTCTATGCGTCACTTATGGAGTGTCGGGTATTGGTGTCGGTATAAAGGTATGCGTCACTAGGATAGTGTCGTGTATCATATTATGCGTCACTTAAGGAGTGACGGGTTCCGTATAATAGCGGCACTTATGGAGTGTCGTATAAAATAATGATTTCTGAAATTTGGGCGTCACTTAAGGAGTGACGTGTAGTATAGCGACACTAAAGAAGTGTCGGGTAAAATAGTATGGCGGCACTAAGGGAGTGTCGTTAAATAGTGTCGGTTAACATAGAGGACGGCACTAGGGAAGTGTCGTTAAATAATGTATGCGTCACTATTGAAGTGACGGTATGGGGTATGGGTGACGTCATCAGTAGTAACCGGACGTCATTCGTTTCTACTGAAAGTTACGGGCTTCTATTGATGATAGCGACACTTACGAAGTGTCGCATGTTTCTGCTGATAGTTATATGATTGCGTCACTATAGAAGTGACGGTGTATGTGTTATAGCGGCACTTAAGTAGTGTCGCTATAGGGGCGACACTTAGGCATAGCGACACTATAGTGTCGCTAGCACTGTTTTTGGCACAATAGCGACACTTAAGACTGTTCGACGGATTTCGAGTAAAAATCGTGTTTTCGAGTTTCCGATCGGTCCAATATTTTTACCCAACCCTTGTATGGACATTATAAGTTGTTACAAACTACTAACAAGTGAAAACACTTAAAAACGAGAGATTTCGGGATTTGTCGGAAACTTACAAAGTGTCGGATCAAAAATCCGAAAAGATAGGATGATAGATCGGAATGCGGTGAGCGTTTTCTTCCAAAGTAGTAGTGAAATCCGAGTGCGTTTAGTATGCTTATTTGGTGATTTTGTGAGGTTAAGGGTGTTTGGTGAATTGAGAGAAAAAAGAGAGGAGGAGGTAAGAGAGAGAGAGTGAGTGGAGGAGAATGAGAAGGAAGAGAGGGGAGAGTTGGAGGTTATCCTCCAACTTTTCAGTCTCCGTTCTCCGTGCGGTGTTCGTTTGCTCCGTCGTTTAAACGTTAAATAATTATTGTACATTTTAATTATAAGTTTTAAAATATAATTTATTACGCGATATTTTGTTTAAATATTTTACTAATCAATTTATATTTGAGTTATAAAATGTAAGTTAATTTGTTTGCGCTTTTTACATTTTTAAATCATATAAGTTTTGTTTGTATAATCCGAATGAATACGAAATATTATCATAATAATATTTTTGATATAAAAGCGTTATTTAATAAAATTTGTCATCAACGTCCGTATTTAATTGAATCGAAATACATTCGATTTAAATTGCGTACGATTTAATCAAATCGCATTTTCGTATATATTCAACAATATATATAATTCGATACATTAATTAGCCTAACACAGAACTAATTACATGTATTAACATATGATTTGGCACTAAGTACTAGTCCTAATTTGGCGGGTGTTACATTCTCCCCCTGTTAGGAGAATTTTGTCCCGAAATTTAGCTCGATGTCGCGTTTGATGTAGAATCGGAGAATAGCTGAGGATATTTGAGTCGCATTTGGTCTTCCCGTTCCCAGGTGAATTCCGGACCGCGCCGCGAATTCCATTTGACCTTGACGATGGGAATACGACTTTGTTTTAGTTGTTTGACCTCACGGTCCATAATTTCAGCGGGTTCCTCAACACAATGAAGTCTGTCGTCAACTCGAATCTCATCGAGTGGGATAATAAGTGTCTCATCAGACAGACACTTCTTCAGATTTGAAATATGAAAAGTAGGGTGCACGCTGCTGAGTTCGGATGGTAGCTGCAATCGATAAGCTACGGGGCCAATCCGTTCGAGGATTTCAAAAGGCCCGATGTACCGGGGATTTAACTTCCCGCGTTTGCCAAAACGGATGACGCCTTTCCAGGGCGATACTTTTAAGAGTACTCGATCCCCAACTTGGAACTCGAGTGATTTGCGTCTCACGTCAGCATAACTTTTCTGACGATCACGTGCGGCTTTGAGTCGGTTTTGGATTTCCACAATTTTCTCAGTGGTGGCGTGAATGAGTTCAGGACCAGTGAGTTGACTGTCTCCCACCTCGGTCCAACAAATCGGTGATCGGCACTTACGACCGTACAGTGCCTCAAAAGGTGCAGTCTTAATGCTGGCGTGATAGCTGTTATTGTACGAGAATTCGCACAACAGTAGATGTCTTTCCCAGTTTGTACCGAAATCAACTACTCAAGCGCGTAGCATATCTTCTAGTGTCTGAATGGTTCGTTCACTTTGGCCATCGGTTTGAGGATGGTACGCGGTGCTCATATCGAGACGAGTACCCAATGCTTTTTGAAGTGACTGCCAAAAGCGAGAGGAGAAACGGGCATCTCTGTCAGAGATGATCGAGATTGGAACGCCGTGTTGAGAAATGATTTCTTTGATGTAGATTTGTGCAAGGCGCTCCATTTTATCGTTTTCCTTGATTGCTAGGAAGTGAGCAGATTTGGTTAGACGATCAACGATCACCCAAATGGTATCGCAACCGCTCAACGACTTGGGTAGTTTGGTTATGAAATCCATGGTAATCTGATCCCATTTCCATTCAGGGATTTCAGGTTGTTGGAGTAAACCAGAAGGTTTTTGATGTTCGGTTTTGACTTTTGAGCAAGTAAGGCACTTGCTGACATAAGTGGCGATTTCGGCTTTCATGTTTGGCCACCAATAAAATTCTTTAATTCCGTGGTACATCTTATCGGATCCCGGATGGATAGAATATTTGGACTTGTGAGCTTCATTCATTACCAAGTCTCGAAGGTTTCCAAAATTAGGCAACCAGATTCGGTTTGAGAAATACCTAATCCCATTAGATTTGGTTTCAAATTGTTTGTCAATACCACGTAAGGCTTCGTTTTTGATGTTTTCAGGTTTTAGGGCTTCGATCTGAGCGGTATGAATCTGAACGGTAAGATCGTTGTGAATGGTCATACTGAGGGCTCGGACTCGAAGAGGTTTTGATCGTTCCTTTCGACTGAGGGCATCGGCTACAACATTAGCCTTTCCCGGATGGTACTTGATCTCACAATCGTAATCGGTAAGCAATTCGACCCATCGACGTTGCCTCATATTAAGATCTTTTTGGTCTAAGATGTGTTGAAGACTTTTGTGGTCGGTAAAGATTGTGCACTTAGTGCCGTAGAGATAATGTCTCCAGATCTTGAGAGCAAAAACGACAGCTCCAAGTTCGAGATCATGAGTGGTGTAGTTCTTTTCGTGAATTTTCAGCTGTCGTGAAGCATAGGCAATGACTTTGTCTCGTTGCATCAGTACACAACCGAGACCTTGGTGGGAAGCATCGCAGTATACCACGAAGTCATCGGTGCCTTCGGGTAAGGATAGGATTGGAGCACTGCAAAGCTTTTGTTTCAGAAGTTGGAACGCTGACTCTTGTTTATCGGTCCAATCGAACCTTTTGTCCTTCCGAGTCAGTACAGTGAGTGGTTGAGCTATTTTGGAGAAATTTTCGATAAATCGCCGATAGTACCCAGCAAGACCCAAGAATTGTCGTACTTCAGTTGCAGAGGTGGGTGCTTGCCAGTCTTTGATAGCCTCGATTTTTGATGGGTCAATGTGGATTCCCTGACTGTCGATCACGTGACCAAGGAATTGAACGGTTTGTATCCAGAACTCACACTTAGAGAATTTGGCATAAAGCTCCTCGTGTCTTAGTAGTTCTAGAATGGTTTTGAGGTGTTGCGCATGTTCCTGCTCGTTGCGCGAGTAAATGAGTATGTCATCGATAAAGACAATGACAAACTTGTCGAGGTAAGGTTTACACACTCGGTTCATGAGGTCCATGAATACAGCCGGTACGTTGGTTAAGCCAAAGGGCATCACTTGAAATTCGTAGTGCCCGTAACGAGTTCTGAAAGCAGTTTTTGGAATATCGGTGTCGCGAACTCGTAACTGGTGATATCCTGAGCGTAGGTCGATTTTTGAGTAGAAACTTGAACCCTGAAGTTGGTCGAATAGGTCATCAATGCGAGGAAGTGGGTATCGGTTTTTGACGGTCAATTTGTTCAATTCTCGGTAATCGATGCACATTCGGAATGAACCGTCCTTCTTTTTAACGAATTAGACCGGAGCTCCCCAAGGTGAAGAACTCGGTCTAATGAATCCTCTATCCAGAAGTTCCTGTAACTAAGCGGACAACTCCTGAAGTTCGCGGGCCACCGGTGCGGCACCCGGCACAAGATCAATTGAGAACTCAACCTGTCTAGGTGGAGGTAAACCAGGTAGTTCTTCCGGAAAGACCTGGGGAAAGTCTCTAACAATTGGCACATCCTCAAGTCGCTTCTCCTCCGACTTCTTCTCTGTGATGTGTGCGAGTATTGCAGGGTAACCCTTTCTCAGGAATTTTCGGGTTTTTAAGCAAGAGATGATGTTGAGTCTCGTCCCACCGGTCTCCCCCTGTATGATCAAGGTTCCACCGGCAGCGAGTGGAATGCGGACGATCTTATCGTAACAAACTATTTCAGCTCGGTGTTTGGACAACCAGTCCATCCCAATGATGACGTCGAAACTCCCGATTTCAATGGGTACAAGATTGATTGAAAAGGTTTCGTCAGCTAGGTTTAAAGTGCAATTAGGTATCACACTATTGGTTTCTATAAGTTTCCCATTTGCTAGCTCTACAGTGTACTTAACATCTAAGGCAACAGGAGTGATGTCAAGTAATGGGTAAAAGTCATCGGAGATAAAGCTTCTATCAGCACCAGTATCAAATAGAACAGAAGCAGTTAAGTTGTTGAGGAGGAACATACCCGAGACCACATTCGGGTCTTGGCGGGCGTCCCCGGATTTGATGATGAAGGCTCTGCTTCGGGTGTTGTTGTTGTTGCTGTTGCGGTTGTTGTTGTTGTTATTCTTCAGCTTTGGGCACGTGTCCCTGAAATGCCCGGGTTTCCCACACTCAAAGCAGACTTTGGGTGGTCTGGTGTTGTTGTTGGAATTGTTGTTGGCAGGAGAATTGCAATCTTTGGTGAGGTGGTCGTACCTCTTGCAATTGTTGCAAAAGGGACCACAGGAGCCTTCATGGTGGCGACTGCACTTGGAACAATAGGGTTTGTTCCCAGTGTAGCCCCGTGTGATGTCGGTGGTGGTGTTGTAGGCTTTGATGGTGTCGGGTTTCTTGTTTTGTTGGTTTGAGTGGTTGTTGTGGTAGTCGGACCACTTTCGTTTGTTGTTGTGAGAGGATGAAGTGGGTGGTTCAGAATCTTGGCTCATGGACATCAGGTCTTGGACCAATAGGATTGCACCGTCGATGGTGGTTTGGTTGGAAGAGGCAACATGCCCCCGAACAGGCTCAGGAAGGCCAAGGATGTACTTCCTGATTTTATCAGGTTCTGTGCTTACCATGGCTGGGCGAAGGGCAGTGAGTTGTTGGAATCTGGTGGTATAACCATCGATATCACCACCTTGAACCTTTAGGTTCCAGAACTCCTCGTCCAGCTTTTGGAGTTTGGCGATAGAGCAGTATTTGGCAGTGAGTTTTGCTTTCAAATCCTCCCAAGAGAGTTGGTAGGCAATGTCAGCACCCACTGATTGGGTATATGAGTTCCACCAAGAGTGGGCATCATCTTCTAGAGAGCAGGTGGCGAAGTTTACTTTGTCGTTCTTCGCGCATTTGCTGACACGGAAAACAGTTTCCATCTTTTCGAACCATCTGATCAGTCCGATGGCTCCTTCAGAACCCTTGAAGCTCGAGGGTTTGCAGCTCTGAAAGTCCTTGTAAGAACAAGGTTTAGTAGAAGGGGTTTCAGCGGCATCGCTGTTTCTTGTGGAATTTTGTGGAGTATTCCGAGCCAAGGCTTCAGTAACAGCCTGGGTTATGAGCGATGTAAGCTGAGCATCGGTGTATGGTCTTGACTTTGGCGGCATGATTCTTCAATAAAAGAAATGAAGATACATGAGATTTTGTAAGAAGTTGTATTTATCTCAGATGTACATGTATAGAGGCGGTAATACATAACATCAATATGAAAAAGAATTATGGCAATTAATATGAGTCGAAACAGCAAGGAATATTTGATAGATAATGCGAGTTCAAAGGTTACATCATACGGATGTATTACAAAAGGCGTCGGGAATTGTTACATCCGACCGAATCATAAAGTAGCGCTAGATAGGCATTAGATTACAGGATAGATTACAAGACAACAACTACACTAGTCTTAACGTAGATTAATTTGTTCCATCATTTCGACAAGACGATCCACAGTATTGGCAAGTCTGCTGGCCTGTCGGGCATTGTTTTCAGCTAAGGCCAATCGTTGTACCAAACTGCCAATGTATTCATCTGATACCCGTGAGCGTTGTTCACACTCATCTAGTCTGTGTTTCAATAGAGCGGTTTCCACGCTTATCTCCACCAGTTTGTTGAAAAGAACGTCTACATTGTTAACGGTGGTTTCGTGATCCTCGGTGACTTGTTCGATGCGTTCAAGAGATGTAAGTCGCCAGTTTTTGTTTGTTTCTTGCAACACGACATCCATGGTGCGAAGTCGCTGCTAGTGTTGGTTCACCCTAGCAGCTAAGGCCGATAAGGTGATGTGAGTGGGGTACGGGCCAGCTCGAGGCAACCTGGAGTTCCTCCTAGCTACCCTTGGGTTCTGCGACCCGGATTGAGAGCGAGATGAATTTGATGGTGTGTTTGCCATTTCTGAGACAAAGCGTTAGTAATAGTGAGGCCTATATTCATATAGTTCCTATATAATATAGCCTATTGAGTGTCTAGTATAACAAGTTTAAGTCTCGGTTCTCTCGAGGTCAGAGTCTTCTAGTGTACCCTGTTCAGCCATAACTACTTTCAGATCTTACATCATCTTTGCTTAATTGTACATAGTTGATCGGGCTATGTTAAATTAAACTCGTATGATGTAATCACTGAACCAGTTATACCTAATAAGGAATACTGCCTAATGGTCATAGTCTAGGCCCACTAAATGCAACCTAGTTCACTATAACCTTAGGCTCTGATACCAATCTGTAACACCCCCAAATTTTATGAATTTCGGAAGCACGATTTGGGTGTTACTAATCAATAACAAAGCACAAAGATATATAGTAAATGACTCTATATGCGTCGTTTTAACAAAATATATTGATTATGGAAATGTTTACAACATTTAAAGCTTTACATAGCTCGAGTTTAAATAAAAAGAGATTTCAGTACATAAGTACTTGTACAAAATATACTAATGCAAGAAAATCTCAATCGTCTGTATGCTGACTCGAGCTAAAAGTCCTGAAGCAGAAACATCCTACTGCTTGGTACCTGCGATACATGCTAAAAGGTCAGCTAAAAGCTGGTGAGCTCACAGGTTTGAAATCAGTTAATATAGTATGAATCGCAAGATTTAAATAATGAATTGCATCCAGCAATTAAAAGATAGTAATCGTGTATACAGCCATGAGCACATAGTTGAGCTTAACTCGAGGGCCGGGTCCCCTATAGAGAATTCCGGGCGAGGTGCCTCCACGAATGCCTAATCAACATTCGTCTTCCCAAATATTAGTACGTCCGTTTACCCGGTTAGTGCTTGCTAACCCGAACGAGGAGGGTCAATCCTATATGGTACCATATACTAATATTCACGCTACAACGTATTAACAACTATGCTGACGGAGGACTTTAAATGATTAGTTTCGAAAAACTCATGTAGTATATGAAATGTTTGTACTTGCGTTCACATGTTAAAATTGAGCAATATATCACACCCCTGAGTAAAACAGTAAAAAGAGGGGCTATGAGACTCACCTGAGTCTGAAAGCTTTTAAACAAACGTAAGTTGATTAGCCGAATATGAAGTCCAAAGACTTGTAACCTGAGGGTGTCCACGACACGCGATGGTTATAAACGTGATTGGGTATCTCAAAAGATCACCCTTGTAGTTGTTTGTTCAACTAGAATGTCCTAATTTCCACTATTTGGTTGATAAGTTTAAGTGTTTGAAAAGTGTACGGCCCGTTGGTGACGGGTTTGAAATAATAAACTTTAAGTATTATTATCATGTTATTGATGTTTTGTACTTACAAGTGTGTCCCAATGTGTTTTATAATTCGTATCGTATAAGTGTTTGAGGTTATAAAGGTTCGACACTTAGTGAAATTTTAGTTTGTAAACCTGCTGTTTTATGCGACACTTATATGCGTCACTTACATGTTCTATGCGTCACTTATGGAGTGTCGGGTATTGGTGTCGGTATAAAGGTATGCGTCACTAGGATAGTGTCGTGTATCATATTATGCGTCACTTAAGGAGTGACGGGTTCCGTATAATAGCGGCACTTATGGAGTGTCGTATAAAATAATGATTTCTGAAATTTGGGCGTCACTTAAGGAGTGACGTGTAGTATAGCGACACTAAAGAAGTGTCGGGTAAAATAGTATGGCGGCACTAAGGGAGTGTCGTTAAATAGTGTCGGTTAACATAGAGGACGGCACTAGGGAAGTGTCGTTAAATAATGTATGCGTCACTATTGAAGTGACGGTATGGGGTACGGGTGACGTCATCATTAGTAACCGGACGTCATTCGTTTCTACTGAAAGTTACGGGCTTCTATTGATGATAGCGACACTTACGAAGTGTCGCATGTTTCTGCTGATAGTTATATGATTGCGTCACTATAGAAGTGACGGTGTATGTGTTATAGCGGCACTTAAGTAGTGTCGCTATAGGGGCGACACTTAGGCATAGCGACACTATAGTGTCGCTAGCACTGTTTTTGGCACAATAGCGACACTTAAGACTGTTCGATGGATTTCGAGTAAAAATCGTGTTTTCGAGTTTCCGATCGGTCCAATATTTTTACCCAACCCTTGTATGGACATTATAAGTTGTTACAAACTACTAACAAGTGAAAACACTTAAAAACGAGAGATTTCGGGATTTGTCGGAAACTTACAAAGTGTCGGATCAAAAATCCGAAAAGATAGGATGATAGATCGGAATGCGGTGAGCGTTTTCTTCCAAAGTAGTAGTGAAATCCGAGTGCGTTTAGTATGCTTATTTGGTGATTTTGTGAGGTTAAGGGTGTTTGGTGAATTGAGAGAAAAAAAGAGAGGAGGAGGTAAGAGAGAGAGAGTGAGTGGAGGAGAATGAGAAGGAAGAGAGGGGAGAGTTGGAGGTTATCCTCCAACTTTTTAGTCTCCGTTCTCCGTGCGGTGTTCGTTTGCTCCGTCGTTTAAACGTTAAATAATTATTGTACATTTTAATTATAAGTTTTAAAATATAATTTATTACGCGATATTTTGTTTAAATATTTTACTAATCAATTTATATTTGAGTTATAAAATGTAAGTTAATTTGTTTGCGCGTTTTACATTTTTAAATCATATAAGTTTTGTTTGTATAATCCGAATGAATACGAAATATTATCATAATAATATTTTTGATATAAAAGCGTTATTTAATAAAATTTGTCACCAACGTCCGTATTTAATTGAATCGAAATACATTCGATTTAAATTGCGTACGATTTAATCAAATCGCATTTTCGTATATATTCAACAATATATATAATTCGATACATTAATTAGCCTAACACAGAACTAATTACATGTATTAACATATGATTAGGCACTAAGTACTAGTCCTAATTTGGCGGGTGTTACAATAAGCAACATAAGATCCACCTTTCTTTCTCAAGATGTGGGCCGTGGCATAGGATTCGGCCCCAATTGGAAGGGTATCGTTTTCCACTAAGGTATAGGCGGGAACTCCTCGGGGCTTCAAATTGACCTTTAAGCCCTTGGCGATCTGGGTGATGAGATGACCACCACAAAGCTTGGAATTGGGCTTATGGCCACTAGCATAGGCGTGAAGGTACTTGCCCACTGCATATGGAACATTGGTCCTGTCCCGACTTTTCAACTTATCCAAAAACCACAAGTCGATCAAGGTCACCTTCTCCCTATTGCTTCCCCGAAGAGTTAGTGTGTTTGCTAACATCTTGTGTATCACCCTATACTTGGGGGATGTAAGATGTTTATTCAAATTCTTCCCCCAAGATATCGTGACGTACGGAGCGTTGCCCAAACTTCAGCATCACACTGCCCCTCATCCAACCTTGCCCCAGTCATGATATACCGATCAATCCAATGGGAAGAATATTCCTCGTCCGTATAAATCCCCAAACAACCCGCAAGCTCTTTCAAGGATAAATTTCTAGGGGCCCCACCAAGTCTGAAACTCAAAAACTTATCGTTGACGTTGTTGATAATGAACATTTCCAAAGTTGCCAAGAATTCCATCACCAACTCTTCGTAGATATTTTCTTGAATCCCTAGAAGCTTCTCAAAGTCATTCACACCAAAAGCCTCGTCATCGAATTTCACAGTTTGAGTAAAAGTCTTGCGAATATCATGAGCAACTCCAACAACCTCCAACGGGTTCCAGTTGATTTACCGAGGGTATTCACATTCCTTTTTATGAATTTTATACAAGGCTTCGATGTATTCCATGTAGTGATACGTATGGCGCCCAAAAATCAAATGAGGGTGGCGGTCTCCAGGCAGTAAACCCTCTTAAATACTTTCAGGAAACTGAGGTTCATAAGTGTCAGGTTGGGTGGTATTCCTGCCTCTCTGCACAACACAACACAACAAGATACAAAATTTCCAAATTTGTGTTAGAGTTAGCAAAAAATATGACAAAATGAGCGATCGATGTCAAACACAACCACACCCCCTGATAACCGAGCATACAAGCCATTAACCGCATCACAATGCAAACAACAACAAATGCCATGATAGCACAAACCGACAATTACCGATAAATCACATAGCCAAAACTTAAACTCTATAAGGATAAACATGCAACCTAATATTAAACCATGCTTGAATCATGCCAATGACATACAATTTGACTCAAGCAAGCCTTACAATCAAAGTTACATACCAAACCTATTGACTACCTCATAAATACATAACTTCAATATCAAACATGAACTTGAATTGAGCAAAAAAAAAGATCACTCAAATGGATTCTAGACATGCATTACAATCACAAGTTACACCAAAGACAGTCAAAGCAAAAGTCAAAGTTTGACCAGAAAAGTCAACTCCTTCTTCCCCAATTTTCACATAAAAACCATAATTTTCTAAATCATCCCACAAATGGAAGTAAATCAATCAATCAACTAAATTAGGCATAGCAACATGAACTACACTACTAATAACACCAAATACCAACCTTAAGTCACTAGATTCGGATTTACCCAATTAGCATAAAAACCCTAATTTTTAAATCATCAAATCAAGTAATGTAAGCAAGCAATTATAGTAGAAACTAAGTATTTAGTATGAATGTAGCATAATAAACAACAAAATCACAAAGGAATTCATCCCCACACTTGAATCACACCAAACCCGGATTCAAGATGTTCATAAAAAAAAAATCACTAATGGAAAGATTAAATGGAGACATGAAATACCTTAGGTTGTCTAGACATGATTAGTAGTTGATTTCTTGAAAGATTTGAAGAATTAGATGGTGATTTAGTGAAGATTATGGGGGTTTTCGTTTTTTCACTTGAGAGGAAGAAAGGAAAATGTCGGCTGTTATGTATTTGTGTTTGTGGTGTGAAAAAGAGATAAGGTTTTTATCTTTCTGAAATTCGCACAGATCAGTCCCAAAGCCGATCGGCTCTAGACCCTTAGCCGAACGGCTGTCAAAGCAATCCAGCCGATCTGCTTTATCGTGTTAGCCGAACGGCTTGCTCAGTTAAAATATGCATAAGTTTTAAGGGTCACGTTCTGCGATGATTTTGAACTAGTATAGCCGAACGGCTATATATAGCCGATCTGCTTTATGTAAGCCGATCTGCTTTCCACGTTCAAAACCAATGCTTCAGACAAGGGTCAAGTTCTGTGATGATTTTTCAAAGACTAAACCGATCGGCTAACTAAAGCCGATCTTCTGTTGAGCTAAAGCCGAACGGCTATGGTAAACCGATCTGCTTTCACAGTTCAAATCTAGTAGCAGACACAGCAGCAACACATAAACACTTAAACACTTAATAATTCACATAAACGCAGCAGCAACAAACATATAAACACTCATTTAAACACATAATCGCAATAGCAGAAATCAGCTCAAAAATTATCAATAAGGCAGTCAAAAATATCTAATATATCAAAAAGGATATAGACATGAGTTTCCTCGTGAATCGGGCTTCATTTATTAACGAGTCCAAGCTAGACTCGACCCCGAATTCATTTGTCCTTGGGGTAAGTTGCGAGCTCCTCCCACTCGCATCAACTTCTTCCTCATGATAAAGCTTTAACCGATGACCATTGACAATAAAAGTTCCTCCATCCGAACCGAAAAGTTCAACATATCCGGATGGATAACCATGTTTGACCGTATAAGGACCGGTCCATCTTGGCTTGAACTTAGGTTGTTTTAACTTGAAACGAGATTGGAAAAGGAGCACTTTATCACCCGCCTTGAATTCTTTTCTCGTTTTGAGCTTCCGGTCGTGCAATACTTTGGTTCTTTCTTTGTAAAGGCGAGAATTCTCGTATGCTTGTAACCTAAGCTCGTCCAATTCATGAAGTTGTAACATCCTCTTCTCACCCGCTTCAATCAAATCCAAATTGCAATTCTTGAGCGCCCAATAAGCTTTATGCTCAATTTCAAGGGGTAAATGGCAAGTTTTGCCATAAAGTAACCTATACGGTGTCGTTCCAATAGGTGTCTTGTAGGCGGTCCGAAACGCCCACAATGCATCTTCAAGCTTTTTGAACCATATGGCCCGGTTGTCTTTCACCGTCTTCTCCAAAATTCTTTTCAATGCACGGTTAGTGTTCTCGACTTGACCACTTGTTTGTGGGTGATAGGAAGTCGAGAACCGATGATTTACCCCATACCTTTTGAGCACCTTTTCAAGTTGAGCATTAGCAAAGTGGCTCCCCCGGTCGCTAATCAATGCTTTGGGCATCCCAAATCGGCAAAATAGGCTTTTCAAGAAATCAATGACCACACGAGCGTCATTCTTTGGTAAAGCATTAGCTTCCGCCCACTTGGACACGTAATCAACCGCCACAAGAATGTATTCATTTTTGAATGAAGGTGGGAACGGTCCCATGAAGTCTATGCCCCAAATATCAAATACTTCGCAAACTTGGATGCTAGTTTATGGCATTTCATCCCTTTTGGAGATGTTTCCGGTTCTTTGACACGCATCACATGTTTGGCACAAAGTGTTAGCTTCTTTGAAGATCGTCGGCCAATAAAAACCCGCATCAAACACTTTCTTGGCGGTGACCGAGGGACCATAGTGTCCACCGGTGGGCCCATAGTGACATTCATCCAAAATCTTCCTTGTTTCATCACCCGAAACACACCTCCTCACCATGCCATCCGCACAAACCCGGAACAAATAAGGTTCTTCCCAAAAATAGTATTTGAGGTTGGAGAAGAATTTGTTCTTTTCTTGATGGCTCATCCCTTTCCTCAACACACCACCAACCAAATAATTTGCCAAGTCGGCATACCAAGGTGCTTCATCCATGTCCTCCTCGCTTGTACCTACATGACACAAAAATTCCTCCGGGAAAGAGTCATCAATGTTAGTATCGCCTTGGTTTTCAAGATTTGGATTCTCCAATCTCGACAAGTGATCGGCGGCAAGATTTTCGGCACCCTTCTTATCTTTAATTTCAATGTCGAATTCTTGCAAGAGAAGAATCCAACGAATAAGACGCGGTTTTGCATCTTGTTTGGCAAAAAGATATTTGAGGGCCGAATGATCGGTAAATACAACAGTTTTAGAAAGCACAAGATATTGCCTAAACTTGTCAAAGGCAAACACAACCGCAAGCAACTCTTTTTCGGTCGTGGTGTAGTTTTGTTGGGCCCCATTTAATGTTTTGCTAGCAAAGTAGATAGGCTTAAAATGTTTGTCCTCTCTTTGTCCTAGGACGGCTCCTAAGGCAAAGTCGCTAGCGTCACACATCAACTCAAAGGGCTTGGACCAATCAGGTGAGACAATTATGGGTGCATTGGTCAAATGGTCTTTAAGGGTCGAAAATGCACTCAAACATGGTCCATCAAACACAAAAGGGGCATCCTTTTCAAGTAGTTTAGTCATTGGATGGGTGATCTTCGAAAAATCCTTAATGAATCTACGGTAAAAACCGGCATGACCAAGAAAACTTCTAATGCCCTTAACATTGGTCGGTGGTGGTAGTTTAGCAATGACATCGATTTTAGCCCGGTCAACCTCAATTCCTAAGCCCGACACCTTGTGCCCCAACACAATACCCTCTTTCACCATAAAATGGCATTTTTCCCAATTCAACACTAGGTGGGCTTTCTCACATCTCTCTAACATTTTATCCAAATTGTTTAAACAAGACTCAAATGAGTTGCCAAAAACCGAAAAATCATCCATGAAGACTTCCATGGAAGTTTCAACCATATCGTGAAAAATGGCAATCATACAACGTTGGAATGTGGCGGGAGCATTGCAAAGACCGAAAGGCATCCTCCTATAGGCATAAGTACCAAAGGGGCAAGTGAATGTGGTCTTTTCTTGGTCTTCGGGGTCTATGGGGATTTGAAAGTATCCCGAGAACCCATCTAAAAAGCAATAGAATTCATTGCCCGCAAGCCTTTCAAGCATTTGGTCAATGAAGGGCAAAGGGAAGTGATCTTTCCTAGTGGCGTCATTTAGCTTTCTATAGACAATGCACACACGCCACCCGGTCACGGTCCTTGTGGGAATCATTTCATTTTTATCATTGGCCAAAACCATCATACCCCCTTTTTCGGCACACAATGTACCGGGCTCACCCAAGAGCTATCCGCAATGGGGTAAATAATACCCGCATCAAGAAGCTTAATTACTTCTTTCTTGACCACATCCACCATATTGGGATTAAGCCTCCGTTGTCTTTGGACAACGGGTTTAAAATCATCAACAAAATTGATTTTGTGTTTACAAAAGGATGGGCTTATTCCCGGTATGTCGGATGTCCGCCAAGCGAAAGCTCTTTTGTGAGCCTTGAGTACATTCAACAATTTAATTTTTTCATCATTCACAAGGGAGGAGGAAATGATTACGGGTAAGAGATTTTCCTCATGGAGGTAAGCATACTCCAAATGGCTTGGAAGTTCTTTCAACTCCAAATCACGTGGTGGATCCTCCAATGACGTCTTGATTCTCATATTGTCATCCTTTATGAGCTCCTCAAAAGCGTCCTCACCATCGAGCTCTTCTTCATCATTTGTCTCTTCCATGCTCATGACCAACTCCTCCTAGGTCATTCCTTCAACATTTGACTCTAATAAGTCAACAAGCTCCGATTCCAAGCCAATCAAGCTTTCCAATTCTCCCTCCACCGCATCATCTATCACATCAATTCTAAAACACGAATCATCATTAGAATAAGGATGCTTCATGGCCTTATCGACCGTGAACGCGATCCTTTCATCCCCCACACCCAAGGTCAATTTCTTATCTTTAACCCCAATTATGGCATCCGCGGTGTGTAGGAAGGGTCGTCCTAAAATCAAGAGCACTTTACTATCCTCCTCCATCTCGAGGATAACAAAGTCAACCTGGAAGGTAAATTGCCCTACCTCTATTAGCATGTTCTCCGCAATCCCAACGGGATATTGGAAAGATCTATCGGCAAGACGGATACTCATGCGAGTGGGGGTTAAGGATCCTAGGGCCAATTTAGCGTAAAGTGAATATGGCATTAAGTTTATACTAGCACCTAGGTCCGCAAGTGCATCACAAGTATTGATTTTACCCAATATACAAGAAATGATGAAACTCCTGGGATCTCCAAGCTTGGGTGGAATTTGGTTTTGGACAAGTGCCGAGCATTCCTCATTCAAAAACATTGCCGAAGCCTCCGACAATTTTTCTTTGTTGCTCACCAAATCCTTGATGAATTTGGCATAATTCGGCATCCCGGCTAATACATCAACCAAAGGCACATTGATTCGAATGCCTTTGATCATGTCCACAAACTTCCCATATTGAGCCGCAATCTTTTCTTTCCTTAGCCTTTGGGGATAAGGAATCTTCGGCTTGTAAGCTTTCACAACCGGAGTAGGTGACACCGGTGTGACCGTTGGTGTAGGAGCATCAACATTCTCTTCATTGTCTTCCTCCTCGATTTCCTGCACAAAAGAGTTAGAAACATTTTTATCTTTGGCTTGAGGTGGTGGAAGCTCCTTTCCGCTTCTTGTGGTTATAGCATTCACATGCTCATTTCTCGCAGGTGGTGGTTGGTAAGGTTTGGAACCGCTAGAAGGTGAAGGTTGTTGTCTTGGGTTTTGTTGTGTATTACTCGGTAAGCCACCGGTTGGCCTACTACTTTGCCCCTCGGACAACCTCTCCATTTTTTGCTCCAAATCTTGAATTGAAGCTTGTTGATTCTTTTGCCCTTGTTCCATGCTCAACCGAATATTTGTCATTTGAGTTTTCATCCTCTCGGTGGCGGTTTCTTGCTTTGCCATAAACTCCTTCATCATTTGTTCCATTGGAGTCAAGGTTGGTTCTTGTTTTTGAACCGGTGGTGGTTGTTGTTCTCTAGATGGGCTTTGGTGTCGATTTTGGTTGTAATTTTGGCTTTGGGATTGGTTTTGATTGTATGATTGGTTTTGAGATTGGTTGGAGTTTTGGTTGTAGGGTTGGTTAGGTCTAGAAAATCGGATTTGGTTTTGGTTTTGGTTATAGCCTCCTCCTTGGTAACCTCCCAAATTTCGGTTTTGATAACCCCCTCGTTGGTAGTTTCCGCCTTGATAATTACCTTGTTGAAGAAAGTTAACACCTTCCTCATCTCCTACCATTGGCAAATTGTCTTGTGCACAATTCACCGTGGCATGATTACCGCCACAATTACCACAACCATCTCGAAGCTCTTTGATCTCTCCCTTGAGTGTCTTGAATTGAGCTTCAAATTTAGAAGACATAGCCTTGATCTCTTTCATCATTGCCGAGTCATTGGAGCTCCCGCCTCCACTACTAGTACCCTCGGCAAATGCAACTTGCTTTCTCACCGGCTTTCCTCCTTTGTCTTTCGCCCAATTAAAGCTTTGTGTGACTTTATCTTCCAACACCTTCCAAGCTTCATTAGGTGTCTTGTAAAGAAATAGACCTCCTCCGGAGGCATCAAGAACATTAGCCGATTCAATGCCAAGTCCATTGTAAAACAATGTAATTATCTCCGCCTTCGATAGCCCATGTCCGTGACAATTTCTCAACATTTCCTTTAATCGACCCCGAGCTTCTACTAAAGTTTCGCCCTCTTGTTGTTTGAAGGCTCTAATCTCATTCAACAAACGCTCGGCCAATGCCGGAGGATAAAACCGTCTCACAAAAGCTTCTCTCATCTCGTTCCATGATCTAATGGTATTTGGCTCCAATTCTTGGTACCAAATCTTAGCTTCACCACATAAGGACATCGGAAAAGTCCTTAGTCTAATACCCTCATCCATGTTTTGACCATACTTGAAATAACTCCCTATCTCAAGAAAACTAGCAATATGTTTGTGCGGATTGGCCCGCACCCTTCCATCAAATTGGGTATCCCGGATGAGTTGCATATGATGACCCTTCAAGGAAAAATTATCATTTTCATTATCTTGAACCCGTATGGCCGACCCCGGTGTAGGTGCCACGGTTCTTTCCCGTGAGAAAATAGGAGTATCATCCTCATCCGCCATCTCTTCTACACCTTCGAAAGGTGTTGAAGGATCTTCTTCGGGTGATGGAAATTCCTTGTCGTCACCCCTATCGGTCGGAGGGATTTGATTCCGGTCGTTGATCCAACAGCAATAGAAGCGGCGAACAGTGAGTTTTAAATTTGTAGAGCAGGGGAATCCTAAGCTGTATACTACTGACAGACCTAAAAGGGCAGCAAGTGGTATGTATGACTCAGGTGTCGTTCTTCAAACTACAACGGGCATGGGAGTCTAGGAAGTTTTATTATCTTTGGAGATTCAGCTAGGTTTTTTTTTTAAAAGCTTTTGGATAGGTTTGGTTTTTATAACTAAATATTAATTAAATAAAGAAAACAGAACTAAAGAGGTTTGTACGGAGACTCGGTCAACAGAGGAAAAGCGAGTGTTTACTATGATTTCGTTAAATGTTATTGATGAATAGTCAAGGGTAAGGCTACTAGATGTGATGACTAATCCGGAGAGGATAGAAACATAATTAATGCAAAGTATTGTACCTACGACCGTTCCGCGGCTTCCATACGTTTGTACTCCACCAATGGGTGTTTCCAGCACTATACCGAGTAATAGGGCGTTTTACGGTTTTTCCGTTACATTAATTAGGGTTCCACATTACTCCCGCAGATTTCCTATATCCTAATGAGCTACAACTACGATCCTATTAAATATCTAACGTAGAGTTGTCCGCAATCAGATAAGTAACATGTCACGTGGATAGCAGTTATAGAAGTCAGATACACCGGAAGTTCTCCCAAATGTACAGACCAATTCAACCGACGACTATCCTCGAATCCTGGTCCCCAGTCACAGTCATCAGAGATGTCTGTATCGTAGCGTGAATTGTTGATTGAACAAGAACACGAACGGGGATAATCCCACGGACCAAGTTGGGATAATCGGGCTAACGATCAGTTAAATTGTTTAGCATTACAGATATAAACCATCACAACTATTCCATGCATGTTAATCTACTGTGTAAACCAATATTCTGTGTTTGAAAACCTAATTATACAGTTACTGATATGAACCAAGGAGATAACTCTAGTATGCATTAATCCTAAGGCAACAATCAAACAAGAACATGCGATAGGGTAACACATAATAGAACACCGTAATCCTAGCATAGCAGATAACCAATAATTAAATCATAAATATCCCGAAAGTTCTCTCAAAGATATATAACAAATAAACATGAATCTAACCTATCTCTAATCCTACGCTCCGTGTCTCTTATGATTTGTTTCAACCTAGAGAACACAGCCATACCAAGTTCATTGATCATCAAGTATAGAATAGGTAGAGAACGTACCACTAGTAATTGGCCAAGTTCTAGCAGGAAGCTTCTAACCACAGCATAGGTTGGATAGATAAACATTCGAGATTCAGTTTACGAGTTCATACACAGTTTAAAGTAACACGAGCAGAGTAACAGCATGGCATAAACATTTTGACTATTCTAACATAACTACATCATAGTAAACACAAAGAAATGTCTAGCCTAACATTATATATCTAGCATACAATCCTAAACAAGCATAAACAAAGCAACACATGTTTAAAACTGGAAAGTAAGAGATATATAAATAGAACCTGATACGAATTTATTACAGACAGATCTTCTCAAATACAATGTCTTGGAGTGCCTCCGTACAAAAGCTAAAAGCTACCTCTACCTAACTATCTCTCTAACTAGCTCAATTCTAGAGAGAGAAAATCCCTTAGAGAGAGAAACTAGAGAGAGAGTGATGTGTGTGAGAGAGAAAGTGTAAGGAAGAAATGAAATGAGAAAGTTGGTATGTATGAGGTGTTGGGGATGTCCACTATTTATAGGCAAACCACCAAATCGCACGTACAACTCATGAAGCAGCACGTACAAGCAAACAGAGCACGATATGGGGTAGGGGGCCGTATACGGCCTTGTAGGGGCCGTATACGGTGTAGTATAGGCCGTATACGGTCTTATATGGGCCGTATACGGTGCCTGAGGCCGTATACGGTCTCCGTCTGATTTCGTTCGTTGCTTAAAACGTCCGTATCTCCTTCGTTATGCGTCCGTTTGACTTGATTCTTTCGCCTGTGGTTTCGTAATTCCGTTACACTTCTAATGATGCCAATCTCATAGAAATTGGATGTGTAGAGCTTAGGCGTAGTCGAAATGACTTTTATTGGCTCTGAAAGCGTAGTGGTTTCTCCGTCCTTTGGCCGTTTCACTTGATTCCAGATTTTTCCGTCTCGATTTTACCTGTACAACAGATGGTAGACGTTAGGAAGTGTGTCTTGACAGGAAAATGAGATCGGAGGAATCGGCCTGTATTAAAATGCTGTGTTTTGTGCATTTTTAGAGTGTTTTCAGTGATTTTTATCACAACGTCTTCTTTTGAACCACTTTAGTGTATTTTAGTAAATAATCAATGTTTTGGACTGTTTTCACTAAAGAAAGGTTCAAAATGTGAGGAATAAAGCTTCAAAAAACATGACTTTTTACGTCACATCAAGTTATCCCACACTTAGACGTTGTTTGTCCTCAAGCAACAACTCTCTGAAAAATATTTTTAGGTCATGTTTTTAGGGGCGAGTCAGAGAATATGTTCCGAGATTAGCATTTCCTCATATGAGTAAGTTATTTCTAAAAGTGTGGAGGAGGATAAGATGATCCTTCCATAAACAAGAAGAGATTCTCTTAGGCGTACATCCAAATCTCATGATCTTGGAGTACACATGACTAGGCGATCTCACTATAGGTGGTCACTCAATTCACTCAAAGTGTATCGGGTTTCCTATCAATCTAGCTCAAACGAATTCGCTCAAAGTAGCCAGTCATGCTGCACTCATCGTCATAGGCTTGATCGAGAATCAGATCTCCACCACTTAGGTGAGGACGGTGCTAATTATCTCAAGACATTCAGAGGGTTGTAATGTTTGGTGAGGGTGAAGGGTATGGATAGTGGTTTGTGAGGGTGTTTAGCTTATCCTAAAATCATTGAGATTATGAACAACTTTATTTAGAAAGGAGGGGAGCGGAGAGTTGGTAGCTGTTTCAGCTTTTGCCGGATTTTTCATGAAGAGCTATGCTTTGAAACTTTCAGCTTTATTTGCGGAGCTATTTTCTTTTCTTTTTCTTCTTTTCTTTTTTCTTTTCTTTTCTTCAGAATTTCTTTTAGAGAATTTCCAAGGAATTTATATTTTGAATCCTTTAGAAATCTTTTCCTCTATCTTGATCATTTTGATTCTTTTCCAGGTGCTAATTTTTCCCGCACCGTCGTCCTTCCAGTTCTCTTGTGTGCTAATTTTCCCGCACCATTTGTTGAGAAGCTTGATTTTGGAGAATGCGAATGAGTAGGATATTTGAAACAGATATTCTAAAAGGTTGTTCTTCATAACCTCAGAAATTCCAAGATAAGTTTGGAGGTAATTTTTGGGAAGTGGGTGAAAATTAGGGTTTTGAAGAAACGAAGGGTTTAGGCTCAACATGGTATACTAGGCGGATCTTCGATACTAAAAATGAGCATCGGAAAGGGTTTTGGGCTTGAAAAGATATGTAAGAAATGGGTTAAGTCCTAAGGAATGTCAAGGTCATTTAATTGCACCCATACCGCGTACGGTACACACCAATATGGTCTCGAAGCGTATGTCAAGAGCAAGTTCTAATTCAGAGATACAGACATCGGCATACACACAAGAATTGAAAGTGAAGCATTAAAGATGAATGCTTTTGGGCTCAAGATACCTCACTGCAAAGGGTTGTATGTGTCTAGTCATGCTCCTTTAATTATTACTTCTTGTTTAAGCAATTTCTACCTTATTTCCTTTAGGCTTTTAGAAATATCATACTTATATTTTGAAAATGGTTTTTCTCAGTAGTGTCTGAGACTCAAAAACTGAGTTAGACTCATTAATTTTGAAAAAAATTGACCTTATTTTTGAAAATTTTTGAGAGAAAGATTACTATTGGACATAAAAATCACCTATTAAGGTATTCTATACCTACCATCCCACACTTAGAGGAACATTGTCCCTAATGTTCTCTTGAGTAGAGATTTTACTTAGTAAAATCCCACACTTAGAGTTTGAACATGTAAGTAGATGTTTCTCAAATGTTTAATTTGGGCTGGAATCCTACACTTAGTGATAAGTTTAGGATGAGGTACAAAAATTAAATGTACTAACATAGGCATAATAAACATAATTGAAACGGGGAGAAAGGAACAGAGAGACTCCCCATTTGTGTTTACTGGAATAGACCAGGTTTGTGCAGGAGTGGTGCTAGTGAATTGCTGGATTTTAAGGACCAGGCTCGTTTAAGATCATCCATTCCACACAAAGCTGAATTCTGCAATAAACCACGACACACATATCACAGTATCTCATCTAGGTAGCAGGTGTAAAGCGTAAGTACAGAGTCATAATACAGAAAGTAAATAAAGATAAAATCTAGTAATCATCAAGTAGGTCGTCAGTGTCAGGATCAAACTCTGCCTCAACATCCCTGTCGAAAACAGAAGTCGGGGATGGAATGGAGAAATCCATAGCAGCCATAGCCTGACTCACGATCTCGTCAGAGGAAGTGACAGGAGTATGAGCATCAAAACTGGCCAGAAGCTGCTCTGTGAGGCTGTGATCTGGTGATGCAGATCCTGTGGGCAATGCTGGATCAAGATCAGCAGCTGCAGTAGTGGGGCTAGTGGAAGGTCCAGCAGTAGAGAGAACAGGTGGATCAGCAGGAGGACAGAAGAACCATGGAAGTCGAGATGGTCCTGGATCTGGGCCAAGCCTGTAGGGAATGGCATCAGGTCTCGGAATCTTGAGCTGCTCACAGATAGAGGACATGATGTCATGCTGGATGGAGAGTGTCCGAAAGAGGGCCCACGAAGCAGCTGGGTCAGCCGTAGTGATACCGTACTCGAAAGTGGGTACGGGGGCTGGCAAAGGTGATGAGGGCCTCTCATTGGGCAACTCCTCGTGAGTGATCGGGACATCAGTCAGGTCCTCCTCAGTGATGGTCAGCATAGCCGCTCTCTGTACTCTGCGTCTATTGGGTCTGTGTCGTCTGCGTGGTCTCACAGCTACATGATTAGCGTCAACAGCGTCCATCCTGAAACAAGATAAAATAAACAGGTAATGCTAATAGTCAATACTTATCTCAGATTTTGCAATTCGAAGTCAGATAAGTGGCAAGCCTGCATTTTATTAGTTCAGAGATAACCATACTTAATAAAAATAAACTAAGAAATAAAATGATAAAAATAAAGATAGGTTTGGGGTGCCTCCCAAGAGCGCTTGTTTTACGAGTCTCTAGCTTGACTCTTTGTACCTTTCTGTCGACTCACGGTGGTTCAAAGATAAAGACATCTTCCCTGATGGGAAAGTCTTCGAAGTAATGCTTTAAGCGATGACCATTAACCTTAAAATTACCTTCTGGTGCCTCGAGTTCGACTGCACCATAAGGAAATACCTTTGATACTATGAATGGTCCGCTCCACCTGATCTTGAACTTGCCAGAGAATTTATTGAATCGCGAATTGAAAAGCAGCACTTTATCTCCTGTTTTGAATCGTGAGGGCCTCAGCTTAGCATCGTGAATTTTCTTAGTTCGTTCTTTGAAGTTTAACGAACTGTCATATGCCTGATCCCTTAGTTCGGCTAACTCATTCAACTGCGTTCGCCTATTTGCTCCAGCTGTAGAAATATCTAAGTTGCAGTTCTTCAAAGCCCAGTATGCTTTATATTCCAGCTCTATTGGTAAGTGACATGCCTTGCCATAAACTAGACGATATGGTGTGGTTCCTAATGGTGTTTTATAGGCGGTTCTGAATGCCCACAATGCATCATCTAATTTTTCAGCCCATTTATACCCATGATTACCAACGGTTCTTTCCAAGATTATTTTCAAAGCTCGATTTGTTGCCTCAGCTTGCCCATTTGTTTGGGGGTGATAAGCTGTTGATGTTTTGTGAGTGACACCATACTGTTGCAGAACTTTCATGAATTGAACGTTGCAAAAGTGTGTACCACGATCACTAATTATTGCTTTTGGAGTTCCAAATCGACTAAATAGCTTTTTGAGAAATTTGGTTACCACTTTGGCGTCATTTGTTGGGAGAGCTTGGGCTTCGGCCCACCTGGAGACGTAGTCGACTGCAACCAAGATGTATTCTTTACCGTTAGATTTAGGGAATGGTCCCATGAAATCTAATCCCCAGATATCGAAGATTTCCACGGCCTGGATGTTTGTGAGTGGCATTTCATTCCGGGCTGTTATATTGCCTTGTCTTTGGCAGATATCGCAGCGTCTCACCAGATCGTATGCATCTCGAAATATGGTTGGCCAGAAAAAGCCGGCATCGTACACTTTTCTTGCGGTCATGTTGGTACAGTGATGTCCACCAGTAGGTCCATGGTGGCTTTGGTGTAAGATGTGTTCTGCCTCTTTCCCATCAACGCATCTTCTAATGATCTGATCAGGGCAAACCTTAAAGAGGAAAGGGTTGTCCCAATAGTAATATTTTATATCGCGGAAGAATTTTTGTCTTCGAGAGGTTGGCATCCCTTTAGGTACAATTTTTCCCACCAAATAATTGGCATAGTCAGCATACCAGGGATCATTGGTAGATCGTGACCCTTGATGGCGTCTACCAATGTGCATGCGTTGTTCTTCTGGAAACTGGTCTTGAATGTCTTTTTTGTGCAACTTATCCATTGAAGGATTCTCTAATCGGCTAAGATGGTCCGCCGCGACGTTTTCTGCTCCTTTTTTGTCTTTGATCTCGATGTCGAATTCTTGAAGGAGTAAAATCCATCGTAGAAGGCGAGGTTTAGCATCTTGCTTCTTAAAAAGATATTTCAGAGCTGAGTGATCTGTATAGACAATAGTTTTGGACAAGATTAGATAAGAACGAAATTTATCAAAAGCAAATACTACCGCTAGCAGCTCTTTTTCTGTAGTTGTATAATTTTCTTGGGTGTCAGTGAGCGTTTTGCTGGCGTAGTATATTGGTTGAAACTGTTTCTCCTTCCGCTGTCCCAGAACTGCTCCGACTGCGAAATCACTGGCGTCGCACATGATTTCAAATGGGAGACTCCAGTCTGGAGCAACCATGATCGGTGCATGGACAAGCAGATCTTTCAGATGATCGAAGGCCTTGAGACATTCGTCTGTAAAGACAAACGGGGTATCTTTTTCGAGGAGATGAGTCATAGGTCGGGATATCTTAGAGAAATCTTTGATAAAGCGACGGTAGAACCCGGCGTGTCCTAGAAAACTGCGGATGGCTTTAACAGAGGTGGGTGGTGGAAGTTTTGAGATGGTCTCGACTTTTGCTTTGTCAACTTCAATTCCAGCTTTGGATATACGGTGTCCTAAAACTATGCCTTCTTTTACCATGAAATGGCATTTTTCCCAATTCAGAACTAGGTTCGATTCTTCACATCGGGTGAGCATCTTGTTCAAGTTAGAAAGACAAGTGGTGAATGAATCTCCGAAAACCGAAAAATCATCCATGAACACTTCCATGCATTGTTCAATCATGTCATGGAAGATTGCTACCATGCATCTTTGAAATGTCGCCGGTGCATTACATAAGCCAAATGGCATACGTCGGTAGGCAAAGGTTCCGTATGGACAAGTGAACGTTGTCTTTTCTTGATCCTTTGGATCGAGAGGTATCTGAAAATAGCCAGAGAAACCGTCGAGGAAGCAATAGAATTCGTTTCCTGACAATCTTTCAAGCATCTGATCAATGAACGGTAGAGGGAAGTGATCTTTGCGTGTAGCTTCATTTAGTTTCCGATAGTCGATACATACCCTCCAACCGGTGACGGTTCGTGTTGGAATCAACTTGTTGTCTTCGTTAGCGATGACCGCCATGCCTCATTTCTTTAGGACGACTTGAACTGGACTGACCAATGGGGAATCCGAAATAGGGTAAATTAGACCAGCATCCAAGAGTTTGATAACCTCCTTTTTCACCACGTCTTGAATCTTTGGGTTAACTCTCCTTTGCCTTTGAATGGAAGGCCTGAAGTCATTTTCCATTAAGATCTTGTGAGTGCAGTAATTTGGGCTGATCCCTTGTATGTCAGAGATTTTCCATGCAATCGCTTTCTTATGTGACTTTAGAACCTTAATGAGTAGTGCTTTCTCTTCGGGCTTCAGATCTTTGGATATGATAACTGGTAAGTGCGAAGTTCCTTCGAGAAAAGCATATTCAAGGTGTGAGGGGAGTTCCTTTAGCTCCAATTCGGGTGGTTCTTCAGTGGAAGGCTTCATCCTGGCAATCTCGTCTCTCTTAAGCTCATCGTATGTTGTCTGATAATCTGACTCAACTGCAGGTGCCTCTGGAATGTCGGCTGATGCTATTTCAACCCATTCTGTATTGTTGTAAAGCTCATCTTTTCTCAGCTCATATTTTGCTTGGGAAGATTGAGAGATTACATTATCTTCAGTGATTATTTCTTTGTTGTCCTTTGTGAGTGCAAATCTCTGAAACTGAGCTGAAGAAGATGTGGTAAAAGTAATATCTGGTTTCAAGTTTTCACAACTTTTAGAAAGTTGCGGATCGGGTGGTTTAAGCATTGACTCCATTTCCTTGAGAGTCTTCAGAATTTCTTCTTTTGAGAGAGATGAATCAGGAACTTCAGAAGTAGGGCTTCTTCTCAAGAGAGTGACCGGAGTGCCTTGCCCAAGTGGTACAGCAGTGATAAATCTGTTGGGCTGTAAGTTGGAATTCTTTAAAGGTAATAGTACTTCCTTTGATGCAATGGATGGATCCGAGATAGCTGAGCATAGACCCGCACCTTCTTCACAGATTTTCCTTGTTGTGATGACAGTGTTTGGAAGGGGATCAATGCTGCTTACTGCGAGGATTTCTTCCAAGTGTTCTTCAATTATTTCCTGCATAGAATCTACAAGACCAAGGTCTTCTCCCATAGGAAGTTTCATTAGTTTATCGACATTGAAGGTGACTTCCTCAGTTCCCACTCTAAGTTTTAAAGATTTTTCATTTACGTCAATGACGGCCTTGGCAGTATTTAGGAAAGGTCTACCAAGGATGAGTGGTACCTGAGTGTCTTCCTCAATATCCATAACAACAAAATCAACAGGAAAGACGAATTTATCAACACGTACCATAATATCTTCAGCAATTCCTCGAGGGAGTTTAACTGATCTATCAGCTAATTGGATGGTCATACGGGTTGGTAAAAGTTCGCTTAATCCTAGTTTCCTATAAAGCGAGTATGGCATAAGGTTTACACTAGCTCCTAAGTCAGCTAAGGCGTTACTTATTTGAACATCCTGAAGGTAACAAGGAATAGTGAAACGGCCAGTGTCTCCTAGCTTTGGGGGCAGTCCTTGTTGCATAATTAAAGAGCATTCTGCGTCTAAGGGCAAGTTAACTATTTGTCTGAGTTTTTCTTTGTTGGATATAAGTTCTTTAAAGAATTTGGCACAACTAGGCATTTCAACTAAATCATCTAATAATCGAACGTTTAAGTGTAAGCTTTTGAACATCTCTAGATATTTTCCAAACTGGGCTTCTTGTTTTTCTTTCTTAAGCCTACCAGGGAAAGGTATACGTGTTGGTTTAACTACTTCTGGGGCTTTGGAAGATTCTGGTTCAGGAGAGGTGACAGGAGTGTCAACAGGTACTGAATCAGAAGAACTAGAAGGCTCGTCTGGAGGAATATCTTTTGATTTCTCATTCTTAGTCTCTTTTCCGCCTCTAGTGACAACAAGGATATCATCATAATCATAAGATGAATGATGAATAGCTTTGCTAATCGCTTATTCTCTTTGCTTCTCCTCAACTTTTAAAAACAATCTTTTAACATTATCCTCCATGTTTTTAATTAAATCGTTTGAAATTCTGAGCAAATAATCAATTTGGTTTTGAAAATCAACAATTTGTTTGTTTTTATTATTTTGCTCAACCATGAAGTTATTGAAAATCGTATTGTTTAGACGAGAAGACAATTGAGAGGAAGTAGAGGGTGTAGAGGGAACTAACAAATGAGAGATAGGTTGTTTGGATAACCGCTGAGTGAAAGATTTTGAATGAATGATTTGATCAGTGGCTCCTGATGTGGCGAGAACATCTTCCTTGGGCTTCGAGTGTGAGAAGAGCCGTTGAGGTTGCTTCCTAGATTTGGAAGAGTCTTGCATATCCTTAACAACTTTAGAGATGGATTCGAGTTGAGCTTTTAAAGTGTCGAACGCTTGAGTAGAAGTGTCTTTGTTGGTGCATCGTTATCGTCTCAATCAACTTCCAGGCTTCTTCTGAAGTATGTAGCATGAAATTTCCGGATGAAGCAGCATCGAGGGTTTGTTGGTGATGAGGATTCAGACTGTTGTACAATGTGCAGACCAGATTCGTTTCAGCCAACTGATGATTCGGACATCTTCCAAGCAGATTCTTAAAGCGTTCCCAAGCTGAGCTTAATGATTCAGTAGTTCCTTGACGAAAGTTAATGATTTCATTTTTGAGCTTGGTTTGTAGGGACGGAGGGAAAAACTTAGCCAGGAACTTAGTAGCCATCTCCTCCCATGTATGAATCAAATTGGGTTCGAGTTCATAAAACCATGTCTGAGCTCGGAAAGCTAAAGAATAAGGAAACAGGTGAAGTCGGGTGACTTTGACACTGGATCCGGTTTGTTCGAAAGAGTCGGAAAGGTTGATGAATTTGTTAAGATGGGCGTTTGGTTTTTCAACCGAAAGACCATGAAATTGACACTGAGATTTAAGTAATTTAATGAAGTGTGGCTTGATTTCAATGGTTTCGTCGGTTGGTGATACGATTGGTCCTCCTCGTCCCTCTAGCAGTGGTTGGGTTGACGAGGCGAGAGTGATACGATTCGCCATAACTTGTTTTAAGAAGAAAATAGGGTTTTGGAAAGGGTAGGTTTAACTAATGACGGGAAATTAAAAACTAACTAACCTAGGGATAAAAACTGTAACTTCCGGATGATATTGATCTTCCGTAAGGATCGTTAAATAACTAAGATAACAAAATTCCTAAAATCGGTCGTTGTAGTCCCCGGCAGCGGCGCCAAAAACTTGTCGTCACCCCTATCGGTCGGACGGATTTGATTCCGGTCGTTGATCCAACAGCAATAGAAGCGGCGAACAGTGAGTTTTAAATTTGTAGAGCAGGGGAATCCTAAGCTGTATACTACTGACAGACCTAAAAGGGCAGCAAGTGGTATGTATGACTCAGGTGTCGTTCTTCAAACTACAACGGGCATGGGAGTCTAGGAAGTTTTATTATCTTTGGAGATTCAGCTAGGTTTTTTTTTTAAAAGCTTTTGGATAGGTTTGGTTTTTATAACTAAATATTAATTAAATAAAGAAAATAGAACTAAAGAGGTTTGTACGGAGACTCGGTCAACAGAGGAAAAGCGAGTGTTTACTATGATTTCGTTAAATGTTATTGATGAATAGTCAAGGGTAAGGCTACTAGATGTGATGACTAATCCGGAGAGGATAGAAACATAATTAATGCAAAGTATTGTACCTACGACCGTTCCGCGGCTTCCATACGTTTGTACTCCACCAATGGGTGTTTCCAGCACTATACCGAGTAATAGGGCGTTTTACGGTTTTTCCGTTACATTAATTAGGGTTCCACATTACTCCCGCAGATTTCCTATATCCTAATGAGCTACAACTACGATCCTATTAAATATCTAACGTAGAGTTGTCCGCAATCAGATAAGTAACATGTCACGTGGATAGCAGTTATAGAAGTCAGATACACCGGAAGTTCTCCCAAATGTACAGACCAATTCAACCGACGACTATCCTCGAATCCTGGTCCCCAGTCACAGTCATCAGAGACGTCTGTATCGTAGCGTGAATTGTTGATTGAACAAGAACACGAACGGGGATAATCCCGCGGACCAACTTGGGATAATCGGGCTAACGATTAGTTAAATTGTTCAGCATTACAAATATAAACCATCACAACTATTCCATGCATGTTAATCTACTGTGTAAACCAATATTCTGTGTTTGAAAACCTAATTATACAGTTACTGATATGAACCAAGGAGATAACTCTAGTATGCATTAATCCTAAGGCAACAATCAAACAAGAACATGCGATAGGGTAACACATAACAGAACACCGTAATCCTAGCATAGCAGATAACCAATAATTAAATCATAAATATCCCGAAAGTTCTCTCAAAGATATATAACAAATAAACATGAATCTAACCTATCTCTAATCCTACGCTCCGTGTCTCTTATGATTTGTTTCAACCTAGAGAACACAGCCATACCAAGTTCATTGATCATCAAGTATAGAATAGGTAGAGAACGTACCACTAGTAATTGGCCAAGTTCTAGCAGGAAGCTTCTAACCACAGCATAGGTTGGATAGATAAACATTCGAGATTCAGTTTACGAGTTCATACACAGTTTAAAGTAACACGAGCAGAGTAACAGCATGGCATAAACATTTTGACTATTATAACATAACTACATCATAGTAAACACAAAGAAATGTCTAGCCTAACATTATATATCTAGCATACAATCCTAAACAAGCATAAACAAAGCAACACATGTTTAAAACTGGAAAGTAAGAGATATATAAATAGAACCTGATACGAATTTATTACAGACAGATCTTCGCAAATACAATGTCTTGGAGTGCCTCCGTACAAAAGCTAAAAGCTACCTCTACCTAACTATCTCTCTAACTAGCTCAATTCTAGAGAGAGAAAATCCCTTAGAGAGAGAAACTAGAGAGAGAGTGATGTGTGTGAGAGAGAAAGTGTAAGGAAGAAATGAAATGAGAAAGTTGGTATGTATGAGGTGTTGGGGATGTCCACTATTTATAGGCAAACCACCAAATCGCACGTACAACTCACGAAGCAGCACGTACAAGCAAACGGAGCACGATATGGTGTAGGGGGCCGTATACGGCCTTGTAGGGGCCGTATACGGTGTAGTATTGGCCGTATACGGTCTTATATGGGCCGTATACGGTGCCTGAGGCCGTATACGGTCTCCGTCTGATTTCGTTCGTTGCTTAAAACGTCCGTATCTCCTTCGTTATGCGTCCGTTTGACTTGATTCTTTCGCCTGTGGTTTCGTAATTCCGTTACGCTTCTAATGATGCCAATCTCATAGAAATTGGATATGTAGAGCTTAGGCGTAGCCGAAATGACTTTTATTGGCTCTGAAAGCGTAGTGGTTTCTCCGTCCTTTGGCCGTTTCACTTGATTCCAGATTTTTCCGTCTCGATTTTACCTGTACAACAGATGGTAGAAGTTAGGAAGTGTGTCTTGACAGGAAAATGAGATCGGAGGAATCGGCATGTATTAAAATGCTGTGTTTTGTGCATTTTCAGAGTGTTTTCAGTGATTTTTATCACAACGTCTACTTTTGAACCACTTTAGTGTATTTTAGTAAATAATCAATGTTTTGGAATGTTTTCACTAAAGAAAGGTTCAAAATGTGAGGAATAAAGCTTCTAAAAACATGACTTTTTACGTCACATCATTCCTCCACAAAAGTCTCTTCCACCTCAACGGTGTTTCCCGAAGATGTATCGGTATCCGTTTGACTACTAGATGATTCCGATGATCTTTGCTTTGGCATCCTCCTTCGTTTACTCTTTTTGGTCTTCTCCGGATTGGACAAAGGACATAGAAGCTCTTTACCCGAACTCCTTGTGTTCATCCACTACCAAATCACACCTGAAAGTACACAAAAGATAAAACCATAAACGCACAGGCGCAATACAAACAAAAGTAACTTTCCAAGAATAAATTCTAGAAAGGATCAATTAATCACACTTAAATCAATTTTCACAAATCAAATTCCACGGCAGTGGCGCCAAAAACTTGATGTGCTAAATCTAGTTATAAAAATTTATCATTGTTTAGTAAACCAAAAAGTACCTCGCTAGACCAATACACAACCGGGCAGTGGACCCTGTCGAGTGGTAGTATAGTTTGGTAAGTTCGGGTTCGAACACAGGGAACTAGATTGGATGATCAATATAAGTGTGAGCAATTTAAAAAGGGAAGATAAAATGTGGTTGGTTATGTGACCGAATTGTCACGATGCTTAAAACTACAATCTTTAATTAATCTAGGCAGGTGGACTCTGAAGAGTCGGTTTAATTGTTTGGAACTTTCAAATATTAAAAACAATGCTTGCTTGGATTATTTCACTAGTGATTTCGGGGTGTAGAATTATAACCGGTTAATACACATGCTAATGGGTAACATTCATCAAACCTAAGCTCAAAGTTCTCTGAGACCTAAAGTTCAACTTTAATTAGCAAACCTATGAATTAATCTAGTAACGGACGTTCGTCATGGTTACTAGCTTACACAATTTAGCTAAATCATTTGACACATTCCAAAATTACATTCGCAATTTTGTTCAATCATTCATAGACAAATAATTAATAGTAATTTACTTGGTTGAAAACGTTCGCTATATCAATTAGTAAATTACCAAATGGTTAAATTCTAGTGATTAAGCTCAATTACATAAGGTTCTCCGATTAAACATAAATTAAGATTTGTGAGTTTGCAAATCATCCACACAACTAACATTCGCTAAAATTGCTAACTTGTATGTATTTGACTAGTTGTTGTTAAAATCACCAAAAGATTTGTTCCACAAATGATAAACAACTTATATAGGTATTTTTTGTAAGCAACAAACGTTCGCTATAATTGCTTAGTTAAAATGCCAAAAGTTTACTAACAACAACAACCTAAACACATACAAATTCATGGATGATTCACAAACTCAAACATAAATTAACACCTAAAGATTACACCCCTAATCAACTAGTTATTTCATTCAAACAAACATATAAGTAACTAGCCACACATAGCAACAATAATCATGCTAAAACAACTAACACTTGATGAAATCATAAATAACTTGAAACTAGATTAGATTCGAAATTATACCAAAGTTGTTACAATAATGTCTCCAAGTAGTGTTGCTTGATATTCCTCCTTACAAACTCCTAAATTAAATGCAAGAGAATGAGATTTAATGATGATTTTGTGTAGTAGAAGTGGTGGTGGAAATGGAGTAAATGAAGGGAGTAAATGAAGATGGAAGTGGAATGTATGGAGTGTGTGTGATTCTCTTTCTGGTGATAAATGAAGATGATGATTATGAAGCTCCAAGCCCCGGCCAAACACACCCTCCCATTCCAATTTTTATTTTATTTTTTTTTATTTTCTTTTAATGTCAAAAAGGGATGGAAAAAATGGTTGGCAATAAATGCAAACCAATCAAATTCGCACAGCACACCCAACCACCCGATCCTCGCTCAGATCCAAAGCATAGCCGATCGGCTTAACAAGACAAGCCGAACGGCTTTATTGACTAAACCGATCGGCTGATCAGCATAAACCGATCTGCAGCTTTACTTAATCAACACAGGGTTCAACAAGGCAAGACGCGGTAACGAAATTGCACTAAGAAAGCCGATCTTCTAGGCTTAGTAGATCTGCTTGAGACGCAAAACCGATCGGCTAACGAGGTTAAGCCGATCGGCTATGACCCGAATTCCAGCCCAACCAGCTTTTGATCCAAACTTCACCACATCCTCACCATTCCGCATGCGTTTCCAACTTTTGACCTGAAATAGATTTCCAAACAAAATAAGTATCGAAAGTTCACAAAATCTACTCAAATACATATGCAAAACAATGATATCGCGACAGATTTATATAAACAAAATGAGCGATATCAAGGCTCTCTTAAAATGACCTAAGGAAGTCTATTTATAGACCTCCAAACATACATGCGACAATAAGACTTAATGAAGTCAAACCTAGTCAATGCGACAATTTGATTATCGCAATAACTGACCATCCGACAATAGCTTTGTCGCAATACTATTGTCGTATGGCTATTGTCGCAATACAATAGGTCATTTATTACAACTAATCTAAGCTAAAACAATATACAAACTATTGTCACAAAATGTTAGAACAACATGTTCTAACAAACTCCCCCTTGACAATAGCTTGTATATACAAACTATTGACACAAACTGTTAGAACAACTTGTTCTAACAAATTTGTTAAAACATGTTGTTCTAACATTTTTGTGACAATAGTTTGTATATTGTTTTAGCTTAGATTAGTTGTATAAATGACCTATTGTATTGCGACAATAGCCATATGACAATAGTATTGCGACAAAGCTATTGTCGGATGGTCAGCCATTGCGATAATCAAATTGTCGCATTGACTAGGTTTGACTTCATTAAGTCTTATTGTCGCATGTATGTTTGGAGGTCTATAAATAGACTTCCTTAGGTCATTTTGAGAGAGCCTTGGAAGCTTTTCATTTCTACATCTTGTAATTGAGAGAGAGAAAGAGAGAGAGAGAGATAGATAGAGAGTTCAAGCTGATTGTGCATGATTTGTTATCAAATAAAAGATCAAATCTCATTCATACTTGTTCTACGTTGTCATATAGCTATTTCCGCTAGCTATACAATTTGTTCGATTGCGTTGTGGCTCGAGTTCTGGTGGAGCATTGCGATTACAAAGTGGTATCAGAGCCGTACACATAAAATCGAACTGATTTGAGCAAGATTGATTGAGTTTTGAGATTGAAAAGGTGTTCGGAAGCTACGATTTTAGATCGGAATCAATTCTGTGGTATATTAGGTGTACGTCAAGCTGAATTCAGTTTGTATAATCATCTCCGCGTCTTCGTATCTGATTATCTGTGATTAATTCATTGATTTAGTGAGTTAATTTGAAGTTTTCGGATTTGGTTATCATACGACTTGTTCGTCAAGTGTACGGACAGGTAAATTTGACTTTCTTTGGTCAAATTGCACACATACGAAGGTCGGAATTTCATTTCCGAGTTGATTGACATCAAAATTAGCCGATTTGAGTTAGTTTTGAGTGACTTTTAGGATTTTTCGAGATCTGGTAATTTTGTGCGTGAATAGAAATCCGACAATAGCATAATAACCGTTTTTCTCCGTGAATACATTTGAGTGGGAATTTTTGAAATTCCGACAATGTTCATTGTCGCATGAACAGTAGCTATTGTCGTATGAACAGTAGTGGATCTATTCACGGAGTGTTGTGATTGTCGCAAGTACAGTATCACATTGTCACATAAACAGTGATTTGGTATTCTCGGAATCTGACATTCTCGTATTCTGACATTCTCAGATTTCTACTCTCAGAATATTATACTCGGATCGTATTATCGGAATTTCTCATTGTCGCATCAACAGTGTTTGTCACAAAACTGTGATTGTCACATGATTTCAAAGTGTTCAACTTAGTTAAAAAAAAAAAACTAAGTCTTTTTGTGACCATTTAGCGACACATTTGGTTGACAAAATTTTCGCATTACCAAGTTTTGTTCCTAGGCTTAAAAGTGTTCAATTTTTACTTGGAAAAAGTTTCATTTTACCTAAGAAATTTTGGACGTTTTTGAACGAAAATTTGGTGCGAAAACTCAAATAAGGTGAAGAATGGCATCTTCAAAGTTTGAGCTTGACTACAATGGAAATCTCCTACCTCCAAGATTCTTCTGTAATAATGATTACACTAGTTGGAAAACTAGATTTGAAGACTTTATTGCGTTCAGTAATCCTGAGTTTGTTAGAACATGTTGTTCTATCATTTTGTGACAATAGTTTGTATATTGTTTTAGCTTAGATTAGTTGTATAAATGACCTATTGTATTGCGACAATAGCCATACGACAATAGTATTGCGACAAAGCTATTGTCACATGGTCAGTCATTGCGATAATCAAATTGTCGCATTGACTAGGTTTGACTTCATTAAGTCTTATTGTCGCATGTATGTTTGGAGGTCTATAAATAGATTTCCTTAGGTCATTTTGAGAGAGCCTTGGAAGCTTTTCATTTCTACATCTTGTAATTGAGAGAGAGAAAGAGAGAGATAGATAGATAGATAGAGAGTTCAAGCTGATTGTACATGATTTGTGATCAAATAAAAGATCAAATCTCATTCATACTTGTTCTACGTTGTCATATAGCTATTTCCGCTAGCTATACGATTTGTTCGATTGCATTGTGGCTCGAGTTCTGGTGGAGCATTGCGATTACATCAACTCAGTCCATTAAGCTGTTAGTAAACAGCCCCTGAGTGTTTGACCTGTTCCCCTGTGGCTAAGTTATTGGAACTGGCCTGTATGAGAGAATACACAACCCAGATCAACCCATTCATAAGTTAGACTGTCAAATTTGCTACTTCTAATTTCTTTGCTTCTGAGATTTTTTTCAGCTTGTAATAAATATAGGCTTCTTTATCATATTTGACATGTTAAATATTTATATAGAATTTGTAAAAGGTGGACAAAAAAGAGAGTAGGTCTGAAGGTCTCAACCCAACCCAGTTTGACTAGTTACCCAACTCGTTGGCACCAACCTGCCTATTTTGCAACTTCTACTCAACATGTTTTTTATTTTGTTTTTGTTTGTGCTTAATTGGGGCTTGATTATGCAGTTGGGAGGTGCACTAGAGGTGATTCATGCAGAACTTCTACCTCAAGATAAAGCCAAAATCATCAAAGATTTTCAAAAGGAATCCACAACAGCCATGGTTGGAGATGGGCTCAATGATGCACCCGCTGTAGCCACCGCAGATATCGGTATCTTTATGGCCGTTTCTGGGTCAGCATTAGCAAACGAGACTGGACATGTGATCCTGATGTCAAACGATATCAGGAAAATTCCAGTAGCTGTGAGGCTCGCTAGAAAAACCCGCAGAAAAATATTTGAAAACATTTTTATCGATGTTATCACCAAGGCTGCTATAGTTGCACTAGCTATTGCAGGCCACCCCTGGTTTGGAATGCAGTTCTTGCTGATGTTGGAACCTGTCTAATTGTAATTTTTTAATAGTATGATTCTGTTAAGCGGTACAACCTCGCAAAGCATGAATAAACATTCACACAATCATGAACATTATGCTTCTGGTTCAACATTTCAAAACAAGTGTTCCAATGTCGGTAAAAAGCCAGGTGGTTGTTGCAGTCATGGTGATAATGTACAAGAAATGAAGCACTTGGTACAAGCGACTAAACAGGATAGTTGTTTTGCACATGATGATGATCAGAATGATAGTTGTTGTGCTATTGACGATCATGTACATGAGGTGGATCACTGCACACAAGAAACAAAAGACAACTATTGTGATCATGATGCTATCGAGGTCCATGAGTCAAAGCACCTGGTACAACCAGAACAAGTGAAAGAAAAACAAGAATGTTGTGCTCATGAAGATGATGATGAAATACATGAAGTGAATCACGCCACAAAAGAAACCAAATGCAGTACAGATTTGGAATCACAGAGTTGTGGGAATTCGGCAAAAAAGATAGGTGAACGCAGTCATGACCAAACAAACCATGAGAAACCACATTGTTATTCGAGCGCGGACACGAAAAAGCACGATAACCATCATCACGATCATCATCATCATCATCATCATCCGAAAGAATTTATCACAGGGGAAGAGTTGGGGAAAGCAGTGAATAACTGTTGCAGGAGCCATGGTTTGAAAAAGAGGCATGTAAGCGGATGCTGCAGAAGCTTTGTTAATTACAAATGTTGCGGGCCTCAATATTTCGGACGTGGATTCAACCGAAAAGGATATTTAACAGAAATCGTGATCGAGTAATGGTGCAATGTCTACACTCTTTATAGTCTCCGATGATTAGCTAGTTGGGTATAGGTTATGGGAAATTAAGCTTAAAGAGGTTTTAATTTATTGGTCTATTTGCCTATTTGGTAAGAGTTAACGGTGTAGACTTGTGTAGTTGTTATAAATGTTGTGGTGGGATTAAATGTACAAAAATGGTTATATAAAAAATGTTACAAGATTGGAACTTCTGTTGCAATTTGTGGATATATAATCAATTGAAATATGCACAATTAGCTAAAATGATAACATGGAGGACTAATGGTGTACTTATCCACACTCAATAACTAAACGTGAAAATTTGGTATGACCATAAGTACCAAAAGTGTAATTGTCTCTAAGAAAAAAAAAACATATAATTCCTAGTGACCGAACCATATAAGATCGTTTTCAACTGAAGTTTTCTTCTGCATCGTGATCTAGCTTTTCAAATCTTTTTACTGCGAGTTATCTTATTTATCGTTTTTGTGATAATATACATTCATGCATTTAGTATTACCGTTTGATTTAGTTATAATTTTTGTAGTTTAATTTTCTTGCTAATACAGTTTGCATTGTAAACACTAATTGAAAAAGATGTATTGGGATTGAATATTAAAGTGATTAAATTGTATGTTAACTCAAGAATTATCTTCAATTGTCGTTATACTAAATCATCTGTACAAAGTATTTTTTTATATGGAGCAATTTGGTCCTGACTTTTTCAATGCCCGGGACGAAACCATCGAAAAATGCCCCTACTAATCTTGTAAAGAAGTTACACATTATCATTTTTGGGGTTTAGAATATAGTCAAGTTAGAAAATGTTTCGACAACAATTATTATCAAATAAATAAAATTTTACCGTTAAAAAGATCACGTTTATACGTTTATGCTATTAGCTTTAGGAGATGTACTAAGTAGCGTCATTGCATATATATTTCATATTGAAATTACAATACATTGTTCTTATGTATGACGATCCGGCACCTACAATTTGTGCATGATGATCCTTCTTCGATTAACCATGAATAATATGTGATTATCAAGTCAAAGCTTGTGATTATCTCGAACAGATGATAATCATAGTATTATATTAGAGAATAATCACATTTGATTATCATGTTATATTTTGTGACTATCTTAAAAAATCACAACGGTAACGACTATAAAAAAAAGTTTGAAAAAAAGTTAATATTTTTTATTTATATGTATATCATAGCTTATAAAAGTTATTTGAAGAATAATCATTGAAAATCTTTTGAAGAAAAATGTGTTTCGGAAGTTAAAAAATAATTTTAAAATGTTTCCTTTATTCCTATGAAAATTAGTCCAATAAAATGTTTAATTACCACTCTGTCCAAATATCCCTCGTACCAGACATTCACTATAAGAAGTTTCTATCTGTCCAAATATCCCTCGTACCAGACATTCACTATAGCAAATTAATTTAATATCCATATCAAATTAAATAACAACATGATACACTTAATTTCACGGATTCCAATATTCGATACTTAATTGGGCTCGGGTCTAAACCCGAATAACCATCACCATGCCAATTAAAATCATTTATATATTTTAACCCACATTATTGAGTTCAATAGGGCAGATACAACCATTGTTGGTTCATAATTAACCCACATTATTTTATTATTAGTTGATGTCACTGATGATGAATCAACACTAAATGTAAAAAATTAATCTTTAAATAGTATAAGCATATTAAAGACCCATAGTGAATAATAAATCAAGATTAATGAAAACTACCCTCAATCAAGATCCATTAAAAGAACAAAGGATCAAGATTTTAATAAGATAAGATTCATCAATTATCCACTTCTAATAAGATCCAAATTGAACAACTACGGTTGATTCATATCATATAAACCCATGACTTTCAATATTACATTTTCAAAAAAAAAAAAAAATCTAATTCATAATATCGACTATCACGATTGGTGTTTTTTGATCACGTACTGGTACTGTCTCTATTAACCAGAGCTTCTTCAGAAAAAACATCGGCTGATGTTGGCAGTCCTTTCGGGTAATGTAGTTGTGAATATGTAGATCCAACCTACATTTTCAACAACACAATAGTATTGTTGTCATATTGCATGATCAATCTTTATCAACTGCACAAACAAATCAATGTACACACACAATTCAACTTACAATAGTTAACGTGTTGTATTAGTATCCATTGTTGATTATCAAGATTCAAGCTATGCCAAGGAAATCAAATGAGTGTGAAAAATTAAATCGAATGTGGGTTCTCTTTAGTAGTAGGAGATGATATAAAATTGGGGTTTGACAGAGGTCACTAATAAAGAAATTGCATATATAAGTGAAAATGGTGCACGTAATGTGTTTTGAGTGTGTAAGTTTATTAGCTTTGAACGAATTAAAAAAAAGTTATGTTTTTTTAAAGAAAAAAAAGAGAGAATTGAATGGAGAGTAATACAAGTTTTTGTTATATACAGTTTTACCCCCTTTAGCTTTTAACTATTAGCCTAGATGATGCATTAGATTTAATCTAAAAGAGTATAACTGTGTTATAAATAAAGTAAACTAACCTTGAGTCTCCAAATAGTGGCACCTCTATCAACGCTCCGTATGTGAATTTCACCATGCTCTGAGTCAATTGAACATAATAAACTTGGATCCAACGGGCAAAATCCACCAACTTGATGACTGACTTGATGTCATCTTGAAGTATCCTCAGAGCTTCATTTGGCTTTGATAAGGTAACAAGTTAATTTGACACCGAAAAGCAAAAGAATAGTAGAAAACAATTAAATGTCCTAATATCTTACCTTTGTTGAATCAACATATCTTTGATACATCTGGTCCAATTTTGAAACTGATTTTACAACAAAAGTCAAAATAGTAAATAGCGATAGTTTACCAATTACTGATGCCTAAAGGCGAAACTACTATGATAGCGGGGGTGGAACATGCCATCAATCAATGTATAATACAGCTGGTCCAATATTAAAAATATATTGAATAATGGGGAATCTTAAAATTGAATTGAATGTGGGTTTGTATAGTAGTGTGAAATGATGATATGAAATTATGGTTTGAAAGATGATTTGCAGTGAAAAATTTCCATATATATATGGGCGGGTTAAAAGGTTGTATGCAATAATGTGTTGAGGTGTCTTAAGTTTGTTAGCTTCGAACAAATAAAGTTGTTATTTCTTGAAATAAAAATGGAGGGAGGATAATCGCAAGCTGGTGTTATACGTAGTTTTAGACCCTTTTAAGTTTTAATTACATTTCGTAAATTCCTTTTAGTTTAGGGATTTTTTAGGTTTATTTTTTCTTAAAAAGAAGGTACACATCTTTAACGGTTGCTTTGGATTTCTCAGTGATGTTGTTATAAAACACCTGTCGAAATTGTCTACGGCCATCAGACGTGAATATTGAAAACGAGCTCGAGAATATATTTGTCAGTTTTGCTCCATAGGAGAATCCCCCACGAGTTTTGATAAGGAACTGCTCAAATAGCGTTTCCGGTAGATAAACACCTTGTCCATTAGGCACAACATCAATACCATCCCCATTATTACACACTTTAATCGTATTCTTTTCAACATCTCTCAGCACACTCATGAAGTTCAAATCTCGGATCTATTTGTTTACGATCCACCACGTTTATCAAAAACAAAGCCGTGAGCCTGCGGGCAAAGCGAATAATATTGTGGTCGTGGAAGGCGGGATGTTACAAGTGGTATCAGAGCACTAATGAATTTAACATTTTACTATCTTATTTTTAGGCTGATTTGCTAGTTGATAGAGCTAAAGCTATATGTAAAGTAACCCTCGTGAAGCAAGGCATGCCCGTCTATTGTTTGTATCAATATATCCACGCGGGTTGCATAACGGGCAATATTGATCCGTGTCAAACGGATTGGATCAGGTTTGACCCTCCCGCAAACACTTTCTTTATCCAATAACTTCTATAGAAGATTAATTTGATATAAATCTAAATAGAATAACTTCACTACATAATACATTCTCATTCTAACTTCCTTTAGTGAAGGAATTCATGAGGTTCTTATGCATTTGTATGCACTTTTGATGACTTGTGACCCATTTTGACATTGTGACAACTCTCCAAATTAGGTATTAATTAACATTTAAGCATGTGCATTCTTACGCTAATTTCCTGATTAAGTTTTAACAAAACTAATTGATGTGATGTAAGCCTAGCCAGCCCCGTACTTTTAAACAAAAAGTAATACATAATACGTAAGTATTTAAAAGTTACGTACAAATATATCGGAACGAACCCGACAAAAATAAATAACAAAAGTTTCGTGATATAAACTTTATTAATAACTCAATTATTAATTACGAGTATTTATATATCTATAACATATAGATAAAACGGTCTAAATATACGTTTAACATAAAACGTATTATAATCGAACAGAAACAATTCTAAAACGCACATAAAAGGTCGAATCATAAAAATACAAATTTTCTCATTCGTTTGGAAGAAGTTAGAACATTACCTCAAAATATGAAATCCTAAATTAACTGAAGTTTGGCGCTCAAATAGTTACGCGCAGTAAAATGTACAAAACTGTACAACTATTTAAAATAATGATAACATCATTATATTGATTATAAATTACGAACCAGGAGAACACCTACAAAATAAAAATGTAAATTGTTAATTTTTATATTGCTAAAATTATACCCGTACTCAAAATTGAGGTACCCAAAATGGGCACCTAACTCAAATAATTGAGAGACCACCTACTGGTGATCTCCCATACCGTTTGAATTATATACTCCCTCCTCTCTTTTCTCTCTGTGATCTATCGACATACACACACACATAATCACCACCAATAATTCTTCTTCTTCTTTGATCATTTTAACAACAACAACAGCAGGAAGCAGTGGTAATAGCAATAACATAAAACCATAATAATAATATCATCATCATCATCGTCTGCCTTCATCATCACCACCATAAATCCTTTGTAAGGAAACTTCCTAATCTTGATTTCTTTACTTATATTTCGTTTTATAACATGTTTACATAATAAAATCTATACATATAACATATATGCTTGATGATTACTTGATGATTCATGAAAATGAGTTTATAAAACCCAAAACCACAAAACCAAAATCGTTATATGAAAACTTATTAAAATGAAGTAATAACTTGTAAAAACGACCTATAAACTTGTTGTAAACATTTGGGATTGTTGTGTAAAAGAGTTGGAACCAAAAGATCGAGCATATGTTTTGCTCTGCTACGAACAGACTCTGTGATCATAACGAATACGGCGGATTCCTTTGAATCCGGCGTATTCATAAACTGAAAACCAGCGAATCCGGCGGATTCAAGGGAATCCGGCGGATTCCCGTGTCCGACCCGCACACAAACCTTTGGCTAAAACGATGAACGAGTAAAAGACACGAATGAATACGGCGGATTCAACCGAATCCGGCGTATTCCCAAACCTTCACACGACCAGCCTTGTGAACACGAAAGAATACGGCGTATTCATTTAAATACGGCGTATTCCCCAAACTAAAACGAAACCATATGAAAACCATGATGAATACGGCGGATTCAATCGAATACGGCGTATTCCGATCTTTAACATGAATCCGGCGGATTCATATAGAATCCGGCGGATTCCCAAGCCTGGTCAACAATTTGACTTTTATTTCAAAACATAAACGCTTCCGTTAGCGATTCCATTTATACGAGACATTTACGAGACATTGTAAACTATTAATAAATACATAAATGAGATATATCCGAGACACGGACTTTGGACTTATTTAAACTCGTACGAACGAACAATATGTATATATAAACGTATATATGAATATAGACTTTGTAAACTATACGTTTTTGGGAAAACGATTATATTATCGGTATATTTAAAACCTATTAAACAAACGTGACGATATTAAAAACAAATAATATTCATTTTATAAAGACAATCTAAGTTTTATAACAAATAAAACTTATAACGTTTTAAATACGTAAACAACGTATTACAATGTATAAATATATACGAGGACACACGATATATATAGACGCAAAAGTATACGTTTTCTTAAACAAATGAAAACTTATATATATTTTTAGTATACGAGAACAATGTATTGATTAAATAAATATATACGACACTTAAGAAATGTATATTCACAAATATATATATACACAATGAATTACACGTTTAACAAACGTATAAATTAATAATATACAACAAGTATATTTCTTAAATATACATATATAAAACGAATACATGTACATACAAGAATATTGGAATAACATTCGAATTATACGGACAACTATATACAAGTATATGTGCAAATGAAAACAAAACGACCTTCCGTTAAATAGATAACTACATATTGGTTTGTACACTTAACAAGTATACGACAAGAGAAATAATAACAATATTTCAACGCAATGCTATTAATAAAGTTAACAACTTATATTATTAAGAAATAAACCATTTTTTCAAACAAACAAACTGTTAACATAAGTGATTAAAACAAATCAAACGTACTTATGTTAATATATTTATTGTATATAGGTTAACAAACCTTGGGCAATTATCCGTTTGGCTGCTAGCTTTCATACCGAGCAAAACTACAGTGAGTTCACAGCCCCTACTTTACAAATGTTTTATGCTTTTAAACATAGGGGTGTAAACATAGAAACTGCATGCAAACACATGCAGTAACTTATATAAATGCTTTATTTGCTTTATACAACTGTTTGATATGAAATATTATTTCACAACTGTGTTGGGAATTAGACAACAAATCCTAGTACGGACCAGACTTGAGATGTGTGCATGAAAGACCTTATGTCATGCAGACTATAACCATTAGCTAGGTGACTCTAGCCACTGAGTATACGAATAGTACTATTGCCGTGACGACCCTCCTGTGGATGGAGCGTATACTTAACTATCCTTCAGGCAAGAAACATAAGTTTTGGTTGTGGTTTGGTTATAGGGTTAGGTCGCGTTACTTAACCTGCGAGGTTTAGCTCACCTTTCAGGGGATTATAGTCTAAGCATTCCCACTCATTACTATTTAGGATGAACTTATCCTACAACTGTTTTATTTCAGTATACTTACTGATTATATTTATATACTGGTAAACAACCAGACATACATTTTGGGTAACAACCCACATAAAACTATATTTTAGGGTAACTATCCCTATCATCTTATAAATTGCAAAACCTGCAAACATTTATTTATTGAATAACATTTCAATAACTTAAACATAAATGGTTTAACATACCACATATTTATACAAAACCTGTGAATTCACTCAACATATTTGTTGACGACTTTCTTTCTATGTTTTACAGGAAATTAGCTACGTAAGTAAGGATCGCATGCATTCAGGATGACAACCCTGGACTACTTAGGATGCCATACTATATGGGACAGCTTTTGAGGATTTCCTCTGTATTACTGCAGACATTGCAGTTATACTCATGAAATCTTATTTTAACATAAGTATTGTAAAACTTAAATGTTTTAAACTTTGTTACTACTGTACGACTTACACAGTCGTACTACTTTTGTAATAACTATTTAATTGGCATCCTTTATATATTATGTTCTGTATGATCATATGCTCTGATACAGTGAATGCACAATTGTAACGTCATCACCCCCGTTGTTAAACTGTTTAATTATAACTTGCTTCCGCTAAACATTAAATAAACACAATTATGGATTTTTGGGGTGTGACAGACTTGGTATCAGAGCCATTGGTTATAGCGAACTAGAAGTCTTTAGGTGACTGAAAACCTTAGAGACCTAGACTATAGCCTTGGCTAGAACATTCATGCATTCATACATACATACGTTTGCATACATCTAACATACGACTGACACGTCACACCCAATTTCCTTTGTCACAGTATGTCTAGTCAATCAGTTTACCATGTTTATGCTTCGGATGAAGAGCCGACTGAGGCTACTTTTGAGGGTCACGCGATCGCTGTAGGGGATGAGTCATCTGTTCATTTGAGAGACATGTCAGATGACACTAGTGACGCTTACATCGTGCCACCACTGACAGCACATGAGGTTACCCCTACTACTACAGGTATTCACCATCAGGCCGGTGAGACATCTCGCAGGCCTGTGTCTAGGAGGACACCGAGGATGTGTGTCCGAGATCTTCCTATTGGTCCGTTAGCATCGACGGATGAGTCTGTTGAGTCTCCACAGATGGCACCCAGGTTTGCTCATCTAGAGTGGATGACTCCTATGTTGAGGCACTGGAGGTCATTAGAGGGTTTTCCCTCCACATTTGAGACAGGAGAGTCATCACGACCCCCAGCTCCATTGCCTACCACTGGAGAGCCGGTAGAGCAGACTCTCCCTACATTAGTCGCTGTTATGCATACATTGTTCTGTATTGCTTCTAGCAGGGGTTCTCACCTTTGGCAGGTACAGGATGAGGTTTCCCGTTTGTATGGGGACATGGCTGGTATGCATGAGCGCCATCACTTTCTGTTGAACCATGTGTTTACTGCCCAGGAGATAGCTGAGTCCGCACATGCTCGTGTGAGGACACTTGAGAGACGTGTTAGGATTGCAGGGTTTGTATTTGGTGCTTGTGTGGTGATGGCTGTGTTGAGGATAGCCGTGGGATCATTTCTACCGTATTTCCGTTAGACCTATTTATGGCGGGTTGTGCCAACTTAGGATTATATATATACTATGTATTAGACTTGGAACTTTAGTACGGTGAGTATAGACAGACCTGTCATGTTTTGTATATCATTTGGATCGACGGTGTGTAGACAGACCTGTCATGCTTTGATTAGTCTCTGGAACGATGGGTATCTAGGAAAGACCCATCCTGTTTTGTATAAAAACTTGTGAACTAACTATGATTAGTTATATGATATGACATATGTGTATGGTTTATTACTATTGTTTATATTACTGTAAATTGTGATTGGATTATAGATTGATGTTTGAGACTACATAACTATGGATACTGAAATATGTCTTTGTAACCTATAGATCTCTTGAAACTGGAAAAATGGCAGAACCTGTCATAAGTGAATACTCATCAGATGATGACATAATTATCGAAGAGCAGATACAATACGTATATGTCGATACCGAAACAATTCCGATAGTGGAACTTGTAGAAGAAGAAATTGAAAACCACCAATTCGGCATGGTCGACATAGAGGAGTACGAAAGAGTACGAGACCAGGCTGAAAGGTTGGATGGTCAAAATTGGGAGCTTGTGTCCAAATGTAGGAACCGTGAGCTAGAATTGAGAATCCTAAAGAGGCCTATGATTGTCCGAGTTAAGGATAAAATACGCTTCTGGAAGAAGGTAGCTAGTAATCGCAAGAAAAGAGTAAAGTCTTGGATCAAACGTCTGGGCAGATGCTCGACTGAGAATGATCTGGATTATTATCCGACTCTGCGATACAAAACTATGCTGGAGACACGCTACTTCTCTCCCAATCTGAACCAAGAGTAAAAGGAAAGATCTACACTGCGACAGAGAACATATCTAAAGATAGCTTAATAAAGAACTAATGAAGAACTGTCGTAGGAAATATAATCGTTTTGTTAGGATCTAAATATAGTTAAGTTTAGTCTAATTAGTACTGTAGCAACTTGTGTTATATTGGAAACCACTCTTGATGAATATAGAAGATATCATCAAGTTTTGTAGTGAAACGATGTAAGAATGTTTTAGATTATTTATAATGTAATTTAGGTTCGATTCGAAATATCCTGTCTATTACATCCATTCCTATATACGTGTGATGGAAAAATTCCCATTTAGTGATCGTTGAAAACATTTATTGCAACTTTGAAACCTACCATACTTTGAATTATTGATTTTTCTTGAATTCCATAACACATTGATTTCGCTTGAACGATGATGAAAAGAAATATGTATTTGGCATTATATAATGACGCCTGGCCAACGTGATTATATTGTACAAAGTACATATGGGTGTTTCAAAGTCGTGCGATATACAATGTGAAACCTTATTCTTTCAAATTCTCCATATTATTCGTTTGATAGACAATGTGAAATCTTGTTCATCACATTCATTATCTTGGCATTGACTTCTGCATTTTATTCATCACAGAACTGAATCATGCCGCCAAAACGACGAATTACTAGGAACAGTCAAAAGACAACTGTACCCCCTACACCTGAAACCATTCCACCACCTAACATGGAGGAAACTACTGAACAAATGATTACTAGACGCATTGCCGAAGCTATTGCCGAGTATGAGGCAAGCCAAAACCGTGAGAATGGGATTAATAACAGTGGATCGACCCCTGTTAATGCTGAGACTGTTGTGAATACTCGCATAGGGTGTTCATATAAGACATTTCAGGCATGTAAACCACCTCCTTTCTGTGGCACTGAAGGTGCTATTGGCATCATACACTGGATAGAAAAGATGGATTATCTGTTGGACATAAGTGATTGTCTACCAGACACTGCAGTGAAGTATGTTGCCTGTACATTAGCTGATAAAGCTTTGACTTGGTGGAACAGTCAAGTCCAGTCGATGGGACGACCAACTGCTTATTCCATGACATGGGAAACATTGAAGCGTATGATGATGGAAGAATTCTGCCCTCGCAGTGAGATGCAGAAAATTGAGACTGAGCTGTGGAACATTTCTATGATTGGTGCTGATATTACTGGTTATACAACCAGGTTCCAAGAACTAGCTCGTCTTGTGCCACATATGGTAACACCTGAGTACAAGCGTATTGAACGCTATGTGTATGGACTGGCACCGCAAATCAGGAGTTTAGTTACGTCCTCCAAACCTGACACGTTCAGGAGCGCTGTTACCTTAGCGCAGAGTTTGACTGATGAAGCAGTTAGAATGGGGACACTGACCAAGAAGACTGTGTCGGTTAAGGTTGAGCCGAGCAGTGCTGAAGCTGGTAGTTCTGGAGGTAAGAAGCGTAAGAGGAATGACCGTCAGGGTCAATCCAACAAGAAAGGATCTGGAAATCCAAAGTCTTACGCTGCCACCATTGTGGAACCAAAACCATACTTGGGTAACAAACCTAAGTGTGATAAGTGTAGCAAACACCATGAGGGTGAGTGTTGGTTTTGCGACAGCTGTAAGGGATGGGGTCACAAAACCCAAAACTGCAAGGTTAACCCTAACCCTAAGGGAAACACTGCTCGTCAAAACCAGGGTTGTTTCGAATGTGGCGACACGAGGCATTATTGAAACCGATGCCCTCGACTCAATAACCAAAACCGTAACCCCAACAATGCTCGTAACCGCAACAACAATGGAAACAACGGTGGAAACAACAACAACCGAGCCAACAACAATCGGGCCAACAACAACAACGATCAGCCAGCTCGTGGACGCGTGTTCATGTTAGGAGCACCAGAGGCACGTCAGGATCCTAACACAGTCACTGGTACGTTTCTAGTAAACAACCACTTTGCTTCTGTGTTATTTGATTCCGGTGCTGATTTAAGCTTTGTGTCCACTGAGTTTAGACCACTATTAGAGATCGAATCCCTTAAGCTAGATAACAAATACACTGTAGAGCTAGCCGATGGTAAGTTGATTGAATCAGGAGAAATAGTACCAGGATGTTCCTTAACATTAGAAGGCCATTCTTTCAAAATAGACTTACTACCGGTAGAGTTAGGGAGCTTCGATATAGTGGTTGGCATGGATTGGTTGTCACTGAACCGCGCGGAAATCATCTGTATTGAGAAGATTGTACGGTTACCTTTACCGTCAGGAGAAATGTTGTTAGTTCAAGGAGAAAAGAGTAATCGTGCGGTGAAAACGATTACATGCATGAAGGCAAATAAGTATCTACGAAAAGGGTACCAAGCATTTTTGGTACATATTGTGGATAAGAAACCCGAGGAGCGACACATAGACGACGTGGCCGTAGTACGCGAATACCCAGGAGTATTTCCTGACGAGCTACCAGGGTTACCACCTCCACGGCAGGTTGAATTTCATATCGACTTAGTGCCGGGAGCTGCACCAATTGCTCGTGCGCCTTACCGTTTAGCTCCATCAGAAATGCAGGAACTGTCTGCACAGTTACAAGAACTGTTGGATTTAGGATTCATCCGACCGAGCTTTTCACCGTGGGGAGCTCCGGTTTTGTTCGTCAAAAAGAAGGATGGATCAATGCGGATGTGTATCGATTATTGAGAACTGAACAAAGTGACGATAAAGAACCGATACCCATTACCACGCATCGATGATTTGTTTGACCAGCTGCAAGGGTCAAGTTATTACTCAAAGATCGACTTGAGATCGGGTTACCATCAACTGAAGGTACGGGATGAAGATATCCCTAAGACTGCATTTAGGACTCGATACGGTCATTACGAGTTCCTGGTTATGCCGTTTGGACTAACGAATGCGCCAGTAGTGTTCATGGATCTAATGAATAGAGTATGTAAACCTTACCTTGATAAGTTCGTCATCGTGTTCATTGACGATATCTTGATATACTCGCGAACGAAGGAAGACCATGAACGACATCTGAGGCTGATTCTTGAATTACTGGAGAAAGAGAAGCTTTATGCAAAGTTCTCTAAATGCGAGTTTTGGATGCGTGAGGTCCATTTCCTTGGTCATGTGATCAATAGCAAAGGAATTCATGTGGACCCATCCAAAATTGAGGCGATTAAGAATTGGGAAGCCCCAAAGACTCCAACAGAGATACGACATTTTCTCGGACTAGCTGGTTACTACCGAAGATTCATCGGGAATTTCTCGAAGATAGCTCAGCCACTTACCGCCCTAACGCAAAAAGACAAGAAGTTTGATTGGGGCGAGAAGCAAGAGAATGCTTTTCAAATGCTGAAAGAGAAATTGAGCACCGCACCTATCCTATCCTTACCAGAAGGAGTAGAAAACTTTGTTGTCTACTGTGATGCCTCACATCAAGGATTAGGTTGTGTGTTAATGCAAAACGACAAGGTCATTGCATATGCGTCTCGTCAATTGAAGATTCACGAGAAGAATTATACGACGCATGACTTAGAACTAGGAGCAGTCGTTTTTGCACTTAAGATTTGAAGACACTACCTTTATGGTACGAAGTGTACGATCTTCACTGATCACAAAAGTCTCCAACATATATTTGATCAGAAGGAACTCAACATGAGACAGAGACGTTGGGTTGAATTGCTGAATGATTACGAATGTGAAATCAAGTACCATCCGGGCAAAGCTAATGTAGTAGAGGATGCATTGAGTCGTAAGGAAAGAGCGAAACCTCGAAGAGTTCGAGCCTTAGGACTGACAATCCACTTGGATCTGATTACCCAAATTCGTGATGCTCAACAAGCGGCCTTTACTCCAGAACATATGAAGGACGAATCCCTCAAAGGGATGGAGAAGCAACTGGAGTCTAAGGAAAATGGAGTATTGTACTTCATGAATCGAATTTGGATTCCTTGTGTTGATGAGCTACGTAGCCTAGTATTGGACGAAGCTCATAAGTCCAATTACTCGATACATCCTGGTGCAGATAAGATGTACCATGATCTGAAAGGATTTTACTGGTGGCCTGGCATGAAAAGAGACATTGCCACCTATGTTAGTAGATGTCTGACTTGTGCAAAAGTTAAGACTGAATATCAAAAGCCGTCCGGGCTTTTGCAACAACCAGAGTTGCCCAAATGGAAATGGGAACACATCACGATGGACTTCATAACGAAACTACCGAAAACATCATCTGGGATGGACTCCATATGGGTGATAGTCGACAGACGGACAAAATCATCTCACTTTCTAGCCATCAAAGAGACAGATAAGATGGAAAAGCTGGCTAGAATTTACATAAAAGAAGTTGTTTCTAGACATGGAGTTCCATTATCTATCATCTCTGATAGAGATGCACGTTTCACCTCTCGCTTCTGGCAAACACTGCAACAAGCTTTAGGCACTAGACTCGACATGAGTACCGCCTACCATCCACAAACCGATGGTCAAAGCGAGCGAACGATACAAACGCTTGAGGACTTGCTAAGAGCCTGCGTGATTGATTTCGGAGGAAACTGGGATGTTCATCTCCCTTTAGCCGAGTTCTCGTACAACAATAGTTATCATACGAGCATACAAATGGCACCTTTTGAGGCGTTGTACGGACACAAGTGCCGATCCCCACTTTGTTGGGCAGATATGGACGACAGACAGTTATCAGGTCCTGAGATAGTCCAAGAGACAACGGACAAGATATCTCAAGTGCTTAATCGATTGAAAACGGCACGAGACCGACAAAAGAGTTATGCAGACAATAGAAGAAAACCTTTAGAGTTTCAAGTAGGTGACAGAGTCCTACTCAAGGTATCTCCTTGGAAAGGAGTTGTGCGATTTGGAAAACGCGGTAAACTAAACCCACGTTACATTGGACCTTTTGAGATCCTAGCAAGGATTGGTCCTGTAGCTTATAAGCTTAAACTTCCGCAAGAACTTAGTAATATTCACGACACGTTTCACGTGAGTAATCTTAAGAAGTGTCTATCCGACGAAGCGTTAATCATACCTCCCGACGAAATCTATGTCGACGCAAAACTCAACTTTGTGGAGGAACCGCTTGAAGTAATGGACACGAAAACGCAGAAGCTCCGAAACAGTCGGATCAAACTTGTCAAAATTCGATGGAACTCGAAAAGAGGCCCAGAGTTCACCTGGGAACGCGAGGATGAAATGCGCAAGAAGTACCCTCAACTATTTGAAACCGTGACCACGACTCACGACACAAATTAAATCTCGGGACGAGATTTCCCTAACGGGGGGAGAATGTGACAACTCTCCAAATTAGGTATTAATTAACATTTAAGCATGTGCATTCTTACGCTAATTTCCTGATTAAGTTTTAACAAAACTAATTGATGTGATGTAAGCCTAGCCAGCCCCGTACTTTTAAACAAAAAGTAATACATAATACGTAAGTATTTAAAAGTTACGTACAAATATATCGGAACGAACCCGACAAAAATAAATAACAAAAGTTTCGTGATATAAACTTTATTAATAACTCAATTATTAATTACGAGTATTTATATATCTATAACATATAGATAAAACGGTCTAAATATACGTTTAACATAAAACGTATTATAATCGAACAGAAACAATTCTAAAACGCACATAAAAGGTCGAATCATAAAAATACAAATTTTCTCATTCGTTTGGAAGAAGTTAGAACATTACCTCAAAATATGAAATCCTAAATTAACTGAAGTTTTGCGCTCAAATAGTTACGCGCAGTAAAATGTACAAAACTGTACAACTATTTAAAATAATGATAACATCATTATATTGATTATAAATTACGAACCAGGAGAACACCTACAAAATAAAAATGTAAATTGTTAATTTTTATATTGCTAAAATTATACCCGTACTCAAAATTGAGGTACCCAAAATGGGCACCTAACTCAAATAATTGAGAGACCACCTACTGGTGATCTCCCATACCGTTTGAATTATATACTCCCTCCTCTCTTTTCTCTCTGTGATCTATCGACATACACACACACATAATCACCACCAATAATTCTTCTTCTTCTTTGATCATTTTAACAACAACAACAGCAGGAAGCAGTGGTAATAGCAATAACATAAAACCATAATAATAATATCATCATCATCATCGTCTGCCTTCATCATCACCACCATAAATCCTTTGTAAGGAAACTTCCTAATCTTGATTTCTTTACTTATATTTCGTTTTATAACATGTTTACATAATAAAATCTATACATATAACATATATGCTTGATGATTACTTGATGATTCATGAAAATGAGTTTATAAAACCCAAAACCACAAAACCAAAATCGTTATATGAAAACTTATTAAAATGAAGTAATAACTTGTAAAAACGACCTATAAACTTGTTGTAAACATTTGGGATTGTTGTGTAAAAGAGTTGGAACCAAAAGATCGAGCATATGTTTTGCTCTGCTACGAACAGACTCTGTGATCATAACGAATACGGCGGATTCCTTTGAATCCGGCGTATTCATAAACTGAAAACCAGCGAATCCGGCGGATTCAAGGGAATCCGGCGGATTCCCGTGTCCGACCCGCACACAAACCTTCGGCTAAAACGATGAACGAGTAAAAGACACGAATGAATACGGCGGATTCAACCGAATCCGGCGTATTCCCAAACCTTCACACGACCAGCCTTGTGAACACGAAAGAATACGGCGTATTCATTTAAATACGGCGTATTCCCCAAACTAAAACGAAACCATATGAAAACCATGATGAATACGGCGGATTCAATCGAATACGGCGTATTCCGATCTTTAACATGAATCCGGCGGATTCATATAGAATCCGGCGGATTCCCAAGCCTGGTCAACAATTTGACTTTTATTTCAAAACATAAACGCTTCCGTTAGCGATTCCATTTATACGAGACATTTACGAGACATTGTAAACTATTAATAAATACATAAATGAGATATATCCGAGACACGGACTTTGGACTTATTTAAACTCGTACGAACGAACAATATGTATATATAAACGTATATATGAATATAGACTTTGTAAACTATACGTTTTGGGAAAACGATTATATTATCGGTATATTTAAAACCTATTAAACAAACGTGACGATATTAAAAACAAATAATATTCATTTTATAAAGACAATCTAAGTTTTATAACAAATAAAACTTATAACGTTTTAAATACGTAAACAACGTATTACAATGTATAAATATATACGAGGACACACGATATATATAGACGCAAAAGTATACGTTTTCTTAAACAAATGAAAACTTATATATATTTTTAGTATACGAGAACAATGTATTGATTAAATAAATATATACGACACTTAAGAAATGTATATTCACAAATATATATATACACAATGAATTACACGTTTAACAAACGTATAAATTAATAATATACAACAAGTATATTTCTTAAATATACATATATAAAACGAATACATGTACATACAAGAATATTGGAATAACATTCGAATTATACGGACAACTATATACAAGTATATGTGCAAATGAAAACAAAACGACCTTCCGTTAAATAGATAACTACATATTGGTTTGTACACTTAACAAGTATACGACAAGAGAAATAATAACAATATTTCAACGCAATGCTATTAATAAAGTTAACAACTTATATTATTAAGAAATAAACCATTTTTTCAAACAAACAAACTGTTAACATAAGTGATTAAAACAAATCAAACGTACTTATGTTAATATATTTATTGTATATAGGTTAACAAACCTTGGGCAATTATCCGTTTGGCTGCTAGCTTTCATACCGAGCAAAACTACAGTGAGTTCACAGCCCCTACTTTACAAATGTTTTATGCTTTTAAACATAGGGGTGTAAACATAGAAACTGCATGCAAACACATGCAGTAACTTATATAAATGCTTTATTTGCTTTATACAACTGTTTGATATGAAATATTATTTCACAACTGTGTTGGGAATTAGACAACAAATCCTAGTACGGACCAGACTTGAGATGTGTGCATGAAAGACCTTATGTCATGCAGACTATAACCATTAGCTAGGTGACTCTAGCCACTGAGTATACGAATAGTACTATTGCCGTGACGACCCTCCTGTGGATGGAGCGTATACTTAACTATCCTTCAGGCAAGAAACATAAGTTTTGGTTGTGGTTTGGTTATAGGGTTAGGTCGCGTTACTTAACCTGCGAGGTTTAGCTCACCTTTCAGGGGATTATAGTCTAAGCATTCCCACTCATTACTATTTAGGATGAACTTATCCTACAACTGTTTTATTTCAGTATACTTACTGATTATATTTATATACTGGTAAACAACCAGACATACATTTTGGGTAACAACCCACATAAAACTATATTTTAGGGTAACTATCCCTATCATCTTATAAATTGCAAAACCTGCAAACATTTATTTATTGAATAACATTTCAATAACTTAAACATAAATGGTTTAACATACCACATATTTATACAAAACCTGTGAATTCACTCAACATATTTGTTGACGACTTTCTTTCTATGTTTTACAGGAAATTAGCTACGTAAGTAAGGATCGCATGCATTCAGGATGACAACCCTGGACTACTTAGGATGCCATACTATATGGGACAGCTTTTGAGGATTTCCTCTGTATTACTGCAGACATTGCAGTTATACTCATGAAATCTTATTTTAACATAAGTATTGTAAAACTTAAATGTTTTAAACTTTGTTACTACTGTACGACTTACACAGTCGTACTACTTTTGTAATAACTATTTAATTGGCATCCTTTATATATTATGTTCTGTATGATCATATGCTCTGATACAGTGAATGCACAATTGTAACGTCATCACCCCCGTTGTTAAACTGTTTAATTATAACTTGCTTCCGCTAAACATTAAATAAACACAATTATGGATTTTTGGGGTGTGACAGACATCTTATAGTTAAAACATACTTTGATCAACCCATTTTATAGGTAACAACGTCCAAATAATAAATATCTGTATCAGACCACGCTGCTAACTTTATCTTCAACATTCTGTTTATTGTACTCATGCTCTATGCACCAATAAAATGAGAAGAGCGGTCTATTTTTGATGAACTTGCTTTAATCAAATTCATTGTTTCCAAAAGAGGTGGTGTGGATATTTTAATTGATGCTCATTCTCTAAATATGTCTACATCTTTTAATCTTTTAAAACACGATTTTGATAATATATGTGGTTTGTTACAAAACCGGTCAGTGTTTTCGATACATTTTCAAAAGACTTGTTCAAATCAAAAGGTTTACATCATATTTGAACTTAGAAAAGTTATTTTGGTACAGCAAAAGTCAAACTTCACCTTTATAAAAAAAAAAAGAAAAACAACAAAAAAAAAAAAAAAAAAAAAAAACAACTCATAAATGTTAGGCCAAATGCATGTTTTCATTTCAATGCTAACCATATTTTAATACGACTGCTACCTGTTCATTGTTTAATTAGTTAGACACGTATATAATTGTGTGTTTATAATGGTTGTATGCTTGATGTTGATCAGTGGTTTGATGATAAGGTCCGCTCAATGATGATCTCCCATTTCTATTATGTTTTTAAGTTGCAAACTAGTAGTAGATGCAACCATATATTGTATATTATTTTTTCACTATTTTCTATATCTCTTCCATTTGAAATGGGAGGTGGAATTCACTAGACATATTTTTCAAGTAATGGTCTTAGAAAATGATTTTATTATTGAACATTCAAGAGATGTATATGCTCACTTCTTAAAAGATTTTTTTATGTACAACTAGAAGTAATAGCCGGTTATTTTGGTAACATGTCAATGCTTAGACATTCTCTTGTACCAATATTGTGGTAGTTTAATAATACAAAACTGTAAAACCCCAAAGTCTCGATAGAAGTAACCTACTGCATATAATTTTGAAAATTGGATCGATTATCGAATTCTTTGCCAAATCATCACCAATCGCCATAAAAAATAGGCATCATTATGTGTGTGAGATACTCTTTCCGAAACTGCTTAGAACATTAACATCACGATGTCAATATAATGAAAGGTAATAGTTTGGTAGAAGATCATATTAACATGTCTAACAATAACAAGTGTGAAAAGTTAGTAGGTACATTAAGATACAGTTTCTTAAACTATGTTCTCCAGACGACAATAGGGAGGCAACTAGACACGAAAAGCAATCATCGTGAAGGCACTTAAAATCAAGCCGATATATAGGTGACCGGTAATAACATGTGGAAACCCTTGAAAACAAATAGAAAGGGTTTAAGTTTATATAGAAATAAAGTGTCGGTAATAATATGAGTTTTAAGCAAATAAGAGGTGAAACTCGCAATGCATATTTTGCATATATATAATTGTACTAGAAGGAATTTTGTAGAAATCCAAAAGAGATAAGTATGACAAGTTTTTAAGTCTAAGAACTAGCAACAGTAAGTTTAGTAACACATCAACAATATGATATTATATCTTACCTAACTTTAACTCTACAAAATCCTCAATTTCCCTAGTTTCTCCGATTGACGTGTGCAACCCAAGATATATACAACATTTATGACCACTTTAACCACATTATTTTTGTTGGTAAATAGATAGAAGTTGCTGATATCAAATTTGAGTACCTTATTAGTTCTTAATTTCTTATGTGTTCAAAATTAACTCTATAAGAACGTGAACTAATTGTCTTTCCTAGTGGTGCAAAACATAAACTAGTTTACTTATCGCAATTCCTACAAACCATTGATCCCTAAGTAAGTGGAACATTATTTCTCCCACCTAGGTTCATATTAATAATTAAATAAAATTTTGTATTGTTTGAGTCGCCTTTCATATTATGATCACCAAGATATATATTCTATATGTTGTAACTTAATTAAGGTCTTACATGATAGCCTAAAAATCATATTTAGTGATGCTAACAGTGAGATACATATAAGCATTTGTCCGGAAGTGTAACATCCTGCCTTCCACGACCACAATGCTGTCCGCTTTGCCCGCAGGCTCATGGCTTTGTTTTCGATGGTGTGGCGGAGACTTCCCAGGAGGTCACACATCCTGTACTACTCCCACCTAAGCACGCTTAACCACGAAGTTCTTATGGGATCTGCAGTGCTTGTGACCTCAAAACGCGTTGTGTCTGGTAAGGTCAAGATATTACTTATAACCCCAACATCTCTCATGTCCACGGCCAATGTGGGATACACCTAGGATGTAACAAACACCCCTCCGACTCATCGTCCTCGATGAGGTTTGCCCCCACATCCAGAGCGGTACATAAGTTACACATAACTTACAAAATGGGTCAAAATGTTATTAACTACAAATACATACACCATATTCAACTTTAACCAAAAATGGGGCTTTCGTGAATGTATCTAGAGCATGATCTTAACAAAAGTAAGGGATTCAACTTACTAACTCCGTAGTAAGTTCCACCTTTAGTCGGTCCTTGGTTCCTTGCCCAAATGACCCCTTGACCCACTTGTACCTACAGTGGGACGTTTCTTAAACTTATTATCTATATATATTTTTTGCTACTAAATTTGTTATTCGTCAATTTTATTTTGTTTATATTGGTTAATAAAATTACTACTACCCACATCTTATATTTAAAACGTTTATTCACAACTATTTTCTTTCAATCTTAGAGATTAAAACGTTGGTATTTCTAATAACCAATTAATATGTGAATTGTGCATATGATGAATCATATTTAGAGAGCTTCGACCCAGGCATTTCTTAAACTTATTATCTATATATATTTTGGGGAAATCTTCGCTGTAAAAGTAGGCAGCCAATTAGCTGCATGTGCGGGACCAAAACGGCAACGTTTCGTGATTTTGGAAGTTATCTTTTATATTCTTGCTCAACCAAAAATTTGAGCCCATGATCTGTTTCCACTATACTAGGCATAAATCAAGCCTTATATTATCTTCGTATGATATTTGCCGCCAAACTTCCCGCCAATTTTTTTTAATATTCATCACAAGATCAATGTTAATAAATAAGATGAGTAACAAACTAATGTTGTGATTACGTAATTCTTAATTCATACTTCATTTTTACGTTTCTCAATGGATGAATCTAGCAACGAAGAGCAAATCCTATCAGGTTCGATTAACCATTTCGTTTTCATTTTCGGATGTCAATGTGTTGTAAGTTTTTAATTTTTTTAAATCTGATGCTTCATTGAATGTTTTGCAATGAGTCTAATCAATTTTACTTTGATCAGATGACTTACATGATGAAACTGAAGCAACGATGATCGATGATATCGATAATAACGGATATCTTATGCGTGAGGAAGAAGCAACAAAGCAGCCTACAAATCGTTTCGATGAATCTATGAGGTACGTAATAATTGGCAGAGTTTTTGATAACCCAGATGTTGCATATCTAAGCAAAGGATTATTAATCGAGTGTCTTCGTGAAATTCCAATTAGTGGAGTAAAAAAAAGGAGTGGTCAAATTAAAATATACATATACATAGATAAGAACAAAAGAAAACATAAGTATTTGAATGTCAGGCTTATTTGTTCATGTGCGTAAATGTAATGTAGTAGTTTGTGTGATGAATAAGCCTTTTATTTTTCTTTTTCAAAATGAAGAAAATAACAGATAACTTCCAAAATCACGAAACGTTGCCGTTTTGGTCCCGCACATGCAGCTAATTGGCTGCCTACTTTTGCAGCGAAGATTTCCTCATTTTGATGTTTATTGTGTGTAATATATATATGCTTTATATATTTAACGTCTAATGTAAAACGTAACTTATATAGCTAGTGACATGTCATTTTTGATCTTTCAAATTTACTTGCTCTCATGTTCAAGTGATGATTTAACAACTCTATTATCCTATTTTTGTGGTAGATACCATTGGATTCACCGGTCATGCAATTAGCCACGCAATAGTAAGACTGTTGACTCCGATCCCATCGATAGCAGGATTTAGGTGATTTCTTTCAGGTTTTGCAGATGTCTTATAATTCGTGTTTGTATCATCTAGCATCTTGCTGAATCTTTCTTTTTTATAAAATTATACCGTTCAAGAAATTTATTTATTTTTACTCCCATCACAAATTTGAAAACTCGTTGAAAACCTGACCAGATCTTGATGAGACAAATAAGTACATAAATTTCTGATGAAGCCCTATTATGAACCGAAACTTAAAAAATCATAACCTATTATAAACCCTAGCCAAATTATCAACCTTTTTGAACCGTATCTTGAAAACCTGAAATGAAGAATTAGTTTATCGGGTACAACATATATACAAAGTGACATGGCTAAGTTATTACATTAGATGTTATAAGATATACTTACACAAAACGTAGCCACATAGGACCTTTTTACAAGATATGATAGTAAAATGCAAGTGATAGGTCGATCCACCTTAGCAACCAAAATTAGCAATGTGCTAAAATCTTTAACTTATTACCACTATTCATCTCTGTTAGTAATAAAACAGCAGCAACAGTAACAACAACAGTGGTTATAGAACCAGAATACAAGTATCCACACTGAAAATTAAATTCAGTTTACGACTAACAACCAGTCTAGTATATTCAGATAACAACCTCACATTTCTACTGTCAGAGATTCAAACCCTTATTAAATTTCTATTTTACTCATATCATAGAAATTGGTTTAATTCAAAACTAAGTCAACTTTTCATTCAAAAGTTTCATACCTTTCTTTCTTGAACAACATATAATGTTCACATATCACTACAACTATATGAAATCCTTTACTTAAAAGTAATCCGGATTCATTACACCTCAATAAGCAAAGTAGATGTTAAACTTAGTAGGTAAAACTACAATCAACAAGTACTTTGCTCAATCAACAAAAGTACTACAATATGATATTACCTATATTCAACCAACCTCTACATTGACTTATTCAGTTTGTAAGTTTTTTCATTACAACCTAACAATTGTCAACAACAACTATAGCACAAACAATAATCACAACACTAATAATTATATTCTATAGTTTACCAATCAACAAGTAATATTTAACTTTAAACTCTAACTAGCTATTACGCTAGCATTCACATGTTACTTAAACTGGTGAGACATCAAGAATCTTTTCTTAGCAACCAGTTATTTTAATTCAACTTTAACCTCATAATCACTTAGCACTAAATCCTATCAATATAGCTACTAAGTCGGCATTAATCAATATTGTGATACTACATTTCAAGCATCACAATATCACAATGTGCTACTTTCCAGCACATATCCAGCAGTATCAACATCAAGTAAATCACAGTTAACTGACCTTCACATAATTTATGGCACATTTTAATTCCTTCTAATTAAAATTTGTCATGCCATTTGTTATTATGTATACCACACATACATAATTTCAAGTAACTTTCTAAAATGGACACATACACATCAATTCCATTTAATTCTATATAATAGGCCATTCAGAATGTTAAAGTCTTTACCAAGCCTTCACATTATTACTAATCATCCCATATCCATACCACAGGAAATGGAACAATTAAAAATCAACAACTCTAAGTTTCATTTATATACATACCAATTCGTATATAATTGAAACAATTCAATTTAAACTTACAAGAAAAGTTTGATGAACACAATCATCACCTACCAATTACAAGGTTTCCCTTAATTTCTAACACCTACTATTATACACACAGCAGGTTTTCAAACCGAATTTCAAATGATTTTTTCTTTCTTAATCACACACATATTTTCTCAAAATATGAACAACTTTCCAATTCATATTCTCTCAATTTATTAACCAAAATCAAGCTAAACCTTTAACACAGTTCAATTCCAGACAATCCTTTCATATCATTTCTTATTTGGATCTAATCCCAATTTACCACTTTATTACTTACTTTATTTGTATACAAGCAACAAATAACAAAAGAATCCATTAAATTCTTTCAGTACTTTGGTAACTCACCGTGAAGTACCAATCAATCTATACAGATATTAATAACAACTTTCAATTAATTCTTTTCTCACATTCTTACCCAATCATGGCTAATTATTACTAACTTTATACACTGGTAAGATTATCTTATCACGACTCAAATCCATGTGATTTAATTATTCTTAACACCTTTTAACAAATTATAGCTGTCATATCATATAATGACTTCACATCTGTATAATTCTTTAACATGTATTCAGTTCAAATATCAAATATTACCTAACTGAATACTTAATTACACTTAACTACAATTCAATTACTCAATACTAACTTTCAGTAATTAGTCAAGTTTCACAAACTTTGACAATTCATTTAACTCCTTTGGATCTTGAACGACCCGTTTCAACATAATTTTACCAATTTGGGAATTCAATCACATTCCACACAATCATAACATTTCAATCTATGTTAGACTATTTCAACACACACAGTTGACTATTTGCCAACTTCAATTTTAATCAACCAATCCATAAAATTCTCTAACTGCTTTTCTCAAGTTTGACCAAAACTCAAACCAATTACAAGCACTTAATTTTATACTCTTCCTGTACATGTACACACAATTCATTATTCATGGTTTGACTTTCAAAGTTAACATACTATCAATATTAACTCCCAACAAACCATTTCATATTTTATGTTTACTTTCAAACATATACTTCAAATTATTACATTCAATAATACTAGTAATTCTTTAAGCAAAACAATATCAACATATCTCAACCTTGGCTCCATACAAGCCATATACAAAATAGTGATTCATTTAAACACTATACAAACCCACTAATGGTTAATCTAACGCAATCAATTACAACTATATTTTCAACAAAAATCAAATTCGTCATTTATGTTTTTTTATCAAAACCTCTATCAATGACAAATATTATTTACACTTGCACCTTTAAAGTCTAAATGTCACAGTCCTATCAACTGATTATTTTCTCAGCAAAACAACGATTAAATAGTTTTAACACACTTTCATACTCAATTTCCCTAATCACATTACATTTCTTTTATACCTAGTAACCTTAACAAGTTCATGTGGCACAACATAATATAACAACGGTGATCAGGCGTTGCAAGATTATGTTCTTCACACTCCATTCTCAGGCTACTCTATATTATAATTATCAATGTGATTTACTCTCACCTCATATATACTAAATACATCATGATTTTAAATCAATTAAAATCCATTTAATAGTTTCTAACAGCTGATACATACTGAAAATCAGCTTACTACTTACATATTCAACCTTACATCAAGCCATCTCACATACACACATGACCTTCTCTAGTATGTATTTATTCATATAGAATTTTCATTCAACAATTTATATTAATCAATGTCCCTATTTATTCCAAAATTCAGGACACATCTTAATTACTTAATTATCATCACTTTGACATATGCTATACTATCAAGCATCCATGTCACAACAAGTCTACTCAATCATGTTACTATAAAACATTTCATTTATTACTTCACAATTGACTCAAAAAGATCTACCACTTTCTCAATCAATTTAACATTATCATACTTCACATTTCTCATAAACCTATCTGTCTTGGTTTAGATCAATTATTTAACTATAGTCAAAAATATCATATAATCACATATACACATATTTTCTCAAATAGCAGTCATTTTCAATTCAAATGACACAACATTCCTTAACAAAGATTTAAATCACACCCTGTAATCAATCTACTAATATAATACTATCAATTATTTTGTCTCAACAATATAGACACTTTTAAACTCCAACATCACTCCTGTTAAAACCTTAATTAACTCTTTTTCTATTTACTTAAACACATTTCTGCATTTTCAATTCAATCAGAAATAATCACAACAATGAACATCTCATTTAGTAATTCTATCTTTATGTCAACATATAGCAATCATTAGTTGACTCAAAACTGGGGAATCATATCAGTCTGACTCAATTAACTTCACAACAATGCTTACTTATCTTCACAAAGTAAACAATTCAACTTAATTTAAATTAACATAGGCTTATCAAAGATTACCTGACAATCTTAAGCCAACAATATAAAGAAAACATGGAAAGTACCAATTGGTTACTCATGTTTCTCCGTCTCTGCAATCAAAACAACAACTTCACAACTTGTTAACGGTTAGTACATATTCAACTAACTAATTTCTCATACATCAACTAATCCCACACCCACTGGAATGTTTGACTCAACACAATCAAAGTTTAGGATTGAACATTCTATCATGTCCAATTCGCCCAAACTATTGCTCTGATACCAACTTATAACACCCCTCGTTTCTCCAAACATTTAAAATGATAATTGCGACTCGGAAGCGTAGATTTTCAAACATAGTTCCATGCTTTACGTTACTCAATAATGTAGATAAACTTTTTCAGACTAAATACATGATATTTCAACCACTAGGTGTTATATAATTCAAAACATATCTTTAGTTATCAAACTAACATCAGAGTAAAAGCCTGTCAAACATTCCATCATTTCCAATAACTTCCTGCCTCGCCCAATATGTCCCATCAATTTTTTAACCTGCAGGAAGGACTGTGGTGGGGTTAGCATAAAGCTAAGTGAATGAAACTATAAGCAACAGTCCAACTTATCACAACAATCTGTTTACATCAAATAACAATAAACAGTCAATCATCATGAGGATCGGTGGTTCTTGAGATACCTTTGTACCGGTATGGTACTCAAAGAACACTTATCAATCATCTGTATTAGCCTATACAGAATTACCGATGACTTGTTGTTAACCACATACGACCTAGATCTTTAAACCAACATTTCAAGTTTCAAGATCTCCTGTCGTTCATAACAACAACCAAGTCCAACCATCCATTTAAGTTGACCTCAGAATCTTACATACTAGCTCTAACAACCAAGTAAGCAAGCAACCAAACTAACATGGCAAGTTATCTCAAACCAAAACATTCTATCAACGTAATACTACAATTACATGTTGTAACCAAATCATTACAACTAAATCACATTGAGGTTACAGATCCACTCACCAATACCTCAGCTGCAAGCTCAGAAGTCTAATATTACTGAGCCTTCTCCATATCTGACAATTCAACAGAATATCACAAGTTAGTAACTTGTCATCACCGGATAATACTTATGTAAATTACAACGCCACACAAGTAATCACACCAGGAGTACAACTAAATTATATAATTGTTGAAAGTCTAACATGCTTCAGATATATTACAGTACAATACCACAAGTACCATTTAAGTAATTAGCTTAATTTGACAAACACTGAAACAGCCATTGACAACCAGGGGAATCTGCCGGATCCCCTTTGAATCCGCCGGATTCAATGGTGTTTTAGCTTCAACTCATGATCAGCACATTATTAACCAATCCGATCATGAATCCACCGGATTCATGATCAAGCCGCCGGATTCCTATTCAATCCGCCAGATTCCTATTCAATCCGCCGGATTCCCATAACCAACCCGAATCCGCCGGATTCAATTGAATCCACCGGATTCAACCTTCGTCCCAGACCTGTGCGATCTGACCAAACCCTAACCCGAACACAAATAACCAAAACCAACAATTTCGGTTTCTAATCAGTTTTATACATCAAATAACTTCACATAATCCTCATGTAACAGTTATAACATGTTTCTGACATCCAATTTCACATTAAATTCCATAACCCATCTAATTCAATAAAAATCAAGTTTAAAGAATGAAACTTACAATTTGAAGGAAGAACATGATGATGAGGATAATGAAATTAATCAGAATCACAGCTCAATCTTGATTATAATTTGGTTATGGTTTCTTGAGTTCTCAAAGAAATGAAAAAGGAAGTGAATAACTTTCCTAAAAAGGAAAGTGTAATATATAGTCGGCCCAACAAACCGACTTCAATTATACGGGTATAATTTAATACCCCTTCTAAACCCATTGTCTGGAACCCGAAAACCATTCGCGAGTTCAAATGTTTTATTTTACCGACAACTTTATTAAAAAATTAATAATTTATTTGTCACATTGGAATATTTAACTCCTATTCCAATTATTTCAACTAATTCAGACAATATTATTTCCAAACACATTAAATACTGATTTAAATCAGGAAATAATATAAAACAACTAGGTCCACTTCGAGGATGTTACAAATCTCCCCTCTTAAAGAGATTTCGTCCTCGAAATCTAACCATACTCAACCTGTCTAGTGTGATATAATCACATACATCTTAGCATACATTTTTCCTATATAGTAACTTACAATTATACATATATCATTTCAATTCTTTCTACATTCACATGTCCCCATGGACATGCTTCTGTCTTTAAAACACACATATACAGTGCCTCCATCTCATATTTCATATGAAACAATCCATTTAACAACAATAAGTGAAACCTACAATCACTTAATAGGTCCTTGTAACCAGAAATTAGCAATGTGCTAAAATCTTTAACTTATTACCACTATTCATCTCTGTTAGTAATAAAACAGCAGCAACAGTAACAACAACAGTGGTTATAGAACCAGAATACAAGTATCCACACTGAAAATTAAATTCAGTTTACGAATAACAACCAGTCTAGTATATTCAGATAACAACCTCACATTTCTACTGTCAGAGATTCAAACCCTTATTAAATTTCTATTTTACTCATATCATAGAAATTGGTTTAATTCAAAACTAAGTCAACTTTTCATTCAAAAGTTTCATACCTTTCTTTCTTGAACAACATATAATGTTCACATATCACTACAACTATATGAAATCCTTTACTTAAAAGTAATCCGGATTCATTACACCTCAATAAGCAAAGTAGAGGTTAAACTTAGTAGGTAAAACTACAATCAAAAAGTACTTTGCTCAATCAACAAAAGTACTACAATATGATATTACCTATATTCAACCAACCTCTACATTGACTTATTCAGTTTGTAACTCTTTTCATTACAACCTAACAATTGTCAACAACAACTATAGCACAAACAATAATCACAACACTAATAATTATATTCTATAGTTTACCAATCAACAAGTAATATTTAACTTTAAACTCTAACTAGCTATTACGCTAGCATTCACATATTACTTAAACTGGTGAGACATCAAGAATCTTTTCTTAGCAACCAGTTATTTTAATTCAACTTTAACCTCATAATCACTTAGCACTAAATCCTATCAATATAGCTACTAAGTCGGCATTAATCAATATTGTGATACTACATTTCAAGCATCACAATATCACAATGTGCTACTTTCCAGCACATATCCAGCAGTATCAACATCAAGTAAATCACAGTTAACTGACCTTCACATAATTTATGGCACATTTTAATTCCTTCTAATTAAAATTTGTCATGCCATTTGTTATTATGTATACCACACATACATAATTTCAAGTAACTTTCTAAAATGGACACATACACATCAATTCCATTTAATTCTATATAATAGGCCATTCAGAATGTTAAAGTCTTTACCAAGCCTTCACATTATTACTAATCATCCCATATCCATACCACAGGAAATGGAACAATTAAAAATCAACAACTCTAAGTTTCATTTATATACATACCAATTCGTATATAATTGAAACAATTCAATTTAAACTTACAAGAAAAGTTTGATGAACACAATCATCACCTACCAATTACAAGGTTTCCCTTAATTTCTAACACCTACTATTATACACACATCAGGTTTTCAAACCGAATTTCAAATGATTTTTTCTTTCTTAATCACACACATATTTTCTCAAAATATGAACAACTTTCCAATTCATATTCTCTCAATTTATTAACCAAAATCAAGCTAAACCTTTAACACAGTTCAATTCCAGATAATCCTTTCATATCATTTCTTATTTGGATCTAATCCCAATTTACCACTTTATTACTTACTTTATTTGTATACAAGCAACAAATAACAAAAGAATCCATTAAATTCTTTCAGTACTTTGGTAACTCACCGTGAGGTACCAATCAATCTATACAGATATTAATAACAACTTTCAATTAATTCTTTTCTCACATTCTTACCCAATCATGGCTAATTATTACTAACTTCATACACTGGTAAGATTATCTTATCACGACTCAAATCCACGTGATTTAATTACTCTTAACACCTTTTAACAAATTATAGCTGTCATATCATATAATGACTTCACATCTGTATAATTCTTTAACATGTATTCAGTTCAAATATCAAATATTACCTAACTGAATACTTAATTACACTTAACTACAATTCAATTACTCAATACTAACTTTAAGTAATTAGTCAAGTTTCACAAACTTTGACAATTCATTTAACTCCTTTGGATCTTGAACGACCCATTTCAACATAATTTTACCAATTTGGGAATTCAATCACATTCCACACAATCATAACATTTCAATCTATGTTAGACTATTTCAACACACACAGTTGACTATTTGCCAACTTCAATTTAAATCAACCAATCCATAAAATTCTCTAACTGCTTTTCTCAAGTTTGACCAAAACTCAAACCAATTACAAGCACTTAATTTTATACTCTTCCTGTACATGTACACACAATTCATTATTTATGGTTTGACTTTCAAAGTTAACATACTATCAATATTAACTCCCAACAAACCATTTCATATTTTATTTTTACTTTCAAACATATACTTCAAATTATTACATTCAATAATACTAGTAATTCTTTAAGCAAAACAATATCAACATATCTCAACCTTGGCTACATACAAGCCATATACAAAATAGTGATTCATTTAAACACTATACAAACCAACTAATGGTTAATCTAACGCAATCAATTACAACTATATTTTCAACAAAAATCAAATTCGTCATTTATGTTTATCATCAAAACCTCTATCAATGACAAATATTATGTAACACCCCCAAATTTAATGATTTGCGGAAGCTCGATTTGGGTGTTACTAATCAATAACTAAGCACAAAGATATATAGTAAAAGACTCTATATGCGTCGTTTTAACAAAATATATTGATATTGAAATGTTTACAACATTTATAGCTTTACATAGCTCGAGTTTAAATAAAAGGAGATTTCAGTACATAAGTACTTGTACAAAATATACCAATGCAAGAAAATCTCAATCGTCTGTATGCTGACTCGAGCTAGAAGTCCTGAAGCAGAAACAACCTACTGCTTGGTACCTGCGATACATGCTAAATGGGTCAGCTAAAGCTGGTGAGCTCACAGGTTTGAAATCAGATAATACAGTATGAACCGCAAGATTTAGTAATGATTGAATTGCATCCAGCAATTGATAATGTATATGTATACATCCATGAGCACATAGTTGAGCTTAACTCGAGGGCCGGGTCCCCTATAGAGAATTCCGGGCGAGGTGCCTCCACGAACGCCTAATCAACATTCGTCTTCCCAAATATTAGTACGTCCGTTTACCCAGTTAGTGCTTGCTAACCCGGACGAGGAGGGTCAATCCTATATGGTACCATATACTAATATTCACGCTACAACGTATTAACAACTATGCTGACGGAGGACTTTAAATGATTAGTTGTGAAAAACTCATGTAGTATATGAAATGTTTGTACTTGCGTTCACATGTTAAAAATGAGCAATATATCGCACCCCTGAGTAAAACAGTAAAAAGAGGGGCCATGAGACTCACCTGAGTCTGAAAGCGTTTAAATAAACGTAAGTTGATTAGCCGAGTGATGAAGTCCAAAGACTTGTAACCTGAGGGTGTCCACGTGTGACACCCGTCAATTTAGGACTAGAATTTAGTGCCTAATCAAGCTTTAATACATGTAATTAGTTCTGTGTTAGGCTAATTAATGTATCAGTTATTATATATATATATATTGTTGAATATATATCTACACAATTATGCGGTTTGTTTAAATCGTACGAGTTTCAAATCGAATGAATTTCGATACAATAAATACGGGCGTTGGTGATCATTTTTATTAAGTAATACAAATGTTATTTGATAACTCAATTTTGTTCAAAATATTATTTATAGTAATATTCCGTATCCAAGTTTTATTACACAATTAATGTATACGCGATTAAAAATGTAAACGCGCAAACAAAACAAAACGAGTTTAAGTTATAATTTATAACTAAGTACTTTAATAAAAATACTTCAACCAAACCATCGGGAATTTATTCGCATTTTAAAACGTATATCTAAAAGTAACTAATATTAACTAAACGTTTAAATAATTGGGAAAACGAACACCGCACGGAGCGCGATTGCACGGAGTTAAAAAGTGGAGACCCACACTCGGTGGGCCCCCACTGAAATCAGCCACCAAGAGGGGGTCATCACCTCCCCCTCATTTCATTTCTATCTTCTCATCTCTCTCTCTCTACCAAATTCTCTCTCAAATTCCACCACCACCATTTCATCAAAAATCACAAGATTGGAACACTAAACGACATCAAAACACCAAGATTTTTATAGAAACGGAACCACCTCGACACGATCTACTCTTCCATCTTCTCGGATTTTCAATCCGATACCGCGTAAGTTTCCGACAAATTCTCGAAATCTCTCGTTTTAACTTGTTTTTACATGTTTATGAGTTATATAACATGTATATGTCCAAATATATGAAGAAAACACGAGTTTACAACCTAAAAATGAGTTTGATTTGGGTTTTGGGGTTAAAAATTCTATCAGTCGAAAGTTTCTGGGCTGATGTTCTTCAATGCGACACAAGCCTTGTGTCGCATACTATGTCGCATTTTGGCCGTTTTGTCGCATCTTGTGTCGTACCAAACCTTTAGTGTCGCAACCCATGCGACACAGTATTGTGTCGCAAACTATGTCGTATTTCTATACGACACAACCACTATGTCGCTATTGATTTAGCATTCCGAACCTATGCGACACAACCCTTGTGTCGTATAGGTATTGTGTCGCATACTTATGCGACACAACCTTTGTGTCGCATAACAAATTATTATGTCGCATATTGTGTCGCATAAAACAGAATATTTACAACTTTTTACTAAGTGTCGAGACCAAAATTTTATCACTCGATTTTACCCAAATTCAAGTCCAGGTGCGTTTTTCCTTAAAGCAATATAGTAGAAATAAAAATTTTCCAAGCTGACCTGGCAGCTCGACCCCAGCCAGGGGCTCTGCCCCTTGGACCCCGCCAGGGGCTGCTGCCCCCGGACCCCCGTACTTAGATTCCGTAAGCACATTTCTCACAAAGTGTTGAACTTGCACAATTTCAAATACTCGTGCGATACGACTTCTAAAACACATTGAAACATACTATTCAAGTATAATGTTTCGAGACCAAAAATTTAATGATGAGATTATTATTACAAACAAACACCAACGGGCCGTACGTGTTTTCAAAACATACTTCAAAACCAAACAAGTCGTTGTAACTTGTATCAATTCAATCAAACAAGTCGTAGTAACTTGTAACAATTCAATCAACCAAATCGTAGTAATTTGGACATATATACATAGTTGTATAACAACTACAAAGGTAGACTTTCGGGATACCGGTATAATTAATAACAATTTAAGTGTCGTGGACACATTCAGGTTTCAAGTCTTTGGACATCCATCCACAGCTAATTACTTCAAGTTTATTAAATTAAACACTTCAAGACTCAGGTGAGTTTCATAGCCCCATTTTCACTATTTTACAACTAGAGGTGTGATATTACTGCTCTGTTTTGTTTTACAAGTAGAACGCAAGTACCAACCTTCAAATACTACATGAGTTTCAAGCTAATCAATTTAAAGTCCTCTATAGCATAGTCTCTAATATTTTAGCGTGAATGTTAGTATATGATATCATATGGGATTGACAATCCTCATCCGGGTTAGCACGCACTAACCGGTCAAACGGATGTATTAGCATTTGGGAAGACGAGTGTGGATTAGACACTCGTAGGAGGCAAATCAGTTAGGTTTCCTTAATTGGACCTAGCGCTCAAGTTAAGCTCAGACTATGTGCTCATGGATTGTATAACTTTTATTTTGCTTAATTGCATTTTAAATTCAATATAAATCTTGCGGTTCTTACAACTATACATTGACATACAAACCTGTGAGCTCACCAGCGTTTTCGCTGACCCATTTTAGTATTTATCACAGGTACTCAGCAGTAGGTTGGCTGCACAAGCAGGGACTTTTAGCTCGAGTCATCATACATACAACTAGAGATTTGATTGCATTATTATATTTTGTAAAAGTAATTATGCTATGTAATCTCTCAATTTCAGGAACCGAGCTAATGTAACATTATTTTTGATGTAAACGTTTACTTTATTAATACAAGTTTAAAGCGACGCATATAGTGGTCGTTCATTATATATCTTATGTGCTTTGTGTATTTACTTTATTAATACAAGTTTAAAGCGACGCATATAGTGGTCGTTCATTATCATCAAATTTGGGGGTGTCACACCACGACACGCGATGGTTATAAACATGATTGGGTATCTCAAAAGATCATCCTTGTAGTTGTTACATAACTATATATGTCCAAATTACTACGATTTGGTTGATTTGTTAAGTGTTTGAAAACGTGTACGGCCCGTTGGTGATTAATTGTAATAATAGTCCTGATGTTATCACATTGATTTCGAAGTGTTATACTTGAAAAGTGTAACATCCTCGATATGGACCTAGTTGTTTGGTATTGTTTCTTGATTTAAATTAGTATTTAAATGTGTTTGGAAATAATATTGTTTGAAATAGTTGAAATAATTGAAATAGGAGCCGAATATTTCAAGGTGATAAATGAATTATTAATTGTTGTAAATTAATATAGTTGACGGTATAATAAAATGTTTGGACTCGCAAATGGTTTTCGGGTTCCTGACAATAGATTGAGATGGGGTATTAAATTATACCCGTATATTTGAAGTCGGTTTGAGGAGCCGACTTATATATCACTTTCCTTATTTAGAAAGTTTCATATGAAACTTCAAAAACTCACAGAAACCTTATGAAATCCAAATCAGAAACTTGAAACCTACGAATTGGAGCTATGATTGATTCTAGTTTCACTGTTATCATCCTTCAATTCGGTGTTCTTCAATTGAGAGGTAAGTTTGAATTGAATCAAATAGTTTATAAGTTTTGAATTGATTGAATTGGATTGAAAAACATGAATTTGATGTTAGAACTTCGTTATAACTGTTGCATATTGATTATGTGAAGTTATTAGGTGTTTAAAACTGTTAGAAATCGTGTTTGATTGATTTGGGTATAAAAACCCGTGGGTTAGGGTTTTGCAGTTCGTACAGGGCCTGGACGATGATGGAAGCCGGCGGCTTCAGGAGCAAGCCGGCGGCTTGGGCAAAAACAAGGAAGCCGGCGGCTTTGTTATTCAAGCCGGCGGCTTGTGTTGCTTGGTAGGAAACCGGCGGGCATAAACCCGACCCGGCGGCTTATAGAAGCTTTAAAATGTGTTTTAGTTCTGTTACCATGATTTTGAAATTGACCCGGCGGTTTGGAAGGCGAAGCCGGCGGGTAGTGGTTTGAAGCCGGCGGCTTAAAAGAGAAGCCGGCGGCTTGTAAGGCTGTTACCACATTCTTGTTTGATTGTTAATGATAATGTGATGAGTATAAGTTACATATTAGTATATGACAATAGTTATATTATAATAACTAATAGATATAATTAGGAACTAGTAATCTTAATGTTGATTATGTTAAGTTCCTAATATTATTGATTGATATAAGTTATGTATTGATGATATTGATTACTAACTTATATTTGATTATTGATTCTCAGATGTGGAGAAGGCTCAGTGATATTAGACAACTGAGTGGAGGCCTGAGTTAGTCGGTGAGTGGATCTGTAACCTCAGTGTGATTTAGTTGTAATGATTTGATTACAACAAGTAATTATAGTATTACTTTGATAGAATGTATTTGTTTGAGATATCTTGTCATGTTAGTTTGGTTGTTTGCTTACTTGGCTGTTTGAGCTAGTATGTAAGATTCTGAGGTCAACTTGACTTGACAGTTGGACTTGGTTGTTATTGTAGACGACAGGAGATCTTGAAACTTGAAATGTTGGTTTAGAGATCTAGGTCGTGTGTGATTAACAACTGGTTATCGGTAATTCTGTATAGGCCAATACAGATGATTGATAAGAGTTCCTTGAGTACCAAACCGGTATTAGGGTGTCTCAGGAGCCACCGGTCCTCATGACGATTGATAACGCTTGATTGGAAGTTGTCTGATTGAATGATTGATTGATTGATTTTCTGTTTATTGTTATTTGATGTAAACGGATTATTAAGCTAAGTTGGACTGTTGTTTATAGTTTCATTCACTTAGCTTTATGCTAACCCCACCACAGTTCTTCCTGCAGGTTAAAATAGATGGGACATATTGGGCAGGGCAGAAAGTGTTTGGAATTGAAGGAATGTTTGACAGGCTTTTACTCTGATGTTATTTTGATAACTAAAGAGATGTTTTGAATTATATAACACCGAGTTTGTTGAAATGTCATGTAATAAGTTTGAAAAAGTTTATTGACATTTTGAGTACATTGGTAGTATGTTTTAAATATACGCTTCCGAGTCGCAATTATTATATTATTGTTTAGATATGAAACGAGGGGTGTTATAAGTTGGTATCAGAGCAATAGTTTGGGTGAATTGGACTTGATAGAATGTTCAATCCTAAACTTTGATTGAGTTGAGTCAAACATTCCAGTGGGTGTGGGTTTAGTTGATTAGTTGATGTATGAGAAAGTAGTTAGTTGAATATGTACTAACCCATAACAAGTTGTGAAGCTGTTGTTTGATTGCAGAGACGGAGGAACATGAGTATCTGATTGGTATATTTCATGTTTCCTCAACATTGTTGGCTTAAGATTTGTCAGGTAATCTTCGATAAGCCTCTATTAATTTACATTAACTTAAATTGTTTACTCTGTTATGTTGAGTAAGCTTTGTTATGAAGTTAATTGAGTCAGACTGATATGATTCCCCAGTTTTGAGTCAACTAATGATTGTTATATGTTGACATGAGAGTAGAATTACTAAATGAGATGCTTATTGTTGCTCATTGTTGTTAGTATTTCTCATTGAATTGAAAATGCAGAAATATGTTTAAGTAGACAAAGAGTTGATTAAGGTTCAAATGGATTGATGTTAGAACCTAAGAGTGTCTTTATTGGTGAGACGAGATAATTGATAGTATTATAGTAGTAGATTGATCAAAAGGTGTGAATTCAATCCTTGTTAAGGACTGTTGTGTCATTTGAATTGATAATGACTGTTATTTGAGAAAATATGTGTTTATGTGACTATATGATATGTGTTGACTATAGTTAAACACTTGATCAAAACCATGACTGATAGGTTTATAAGAAATAGGGCTTATGATAAAGCTAAATTGATTTGGGAAGTGATAGATCTTTCTGGTCAATTGTGAACTAATAAATGAAATGTTTTTATAGTAACATGATTGAGTAGGTTTGTTGTGACAGTGATGCTTGATATGATAGCATATGTCAAAGTGATGATAATTAATTAAGATGTGTCCTGAATTTTGAGGTAAATAGGGACATTGATTAGTGTTAAGTATTGAAACAATGATGATGAGTTATCATGTGTTTGAGGTTTCAGATAAGTGATACACTGAGTAATCCAGTTGTTGAAAATTAGAACATTGTGTGTATGTGAAATGGCTTGAATATGTAAATAGTAAGCTGATTTTGAGTATGTATCAGCTGTTAGAAACTATTAAATAGATGTTGATTGATTTGAAATCATAAAGTATTTAATATATATGAGATAAAAGTAGATCACATTGATAATTATAATGTAGAGTAGCCTGAGAATGGATTGTGAAGAACATAATCTTGCAACGCCTGATCACCGTTGTTATATTATGTTGTGTCACATGAACTTGTTGAGGCTACTTGGTATAAAAGAAATGTAATGTGATTTAGAAAACTGAGCATGAAAGTATGCTAAGTGGTTTAATAGTTGTTTTGATAAGAAAACAATTGGTTGATAGAACTGTAACATCTAGAATGTAAATGTGAGAGTGTAAATAATGTTTGTCATTGATAGTTGTTTTGTTGATGAACATAAATGACAAATTGGATTCTGTTAAATAGGTAATTGTGATTGATAATGATAGATTACCTGTAGGTGGATTTGTATAGTGTTTAAATGAATCACTATGTTGTAGCTGGCTTGTATGAAGCCAAAGTTGAGATAGGTTGATATTGTCTTGCTTGAGGAATTCCAAATATTATTGAATGTAATAATGTGAGGTCTATGTTTGAAAGTAAACATACAATATGAAATAGCTTGTATGGAGCCAAGATTGATGTAGGTTGACCTTGTCCTTGTGAAGGATTGATAAGATTATTGAATGTAATAATTTGAAATATATGTTTGAAAGTGAACATATAAGATGAAATGGTTTGTTGTGAGTTAATATTGATAGTATGTTAACTTTGAAAGTCAAACCATGAATAGAGAGTTGTGTATAAAATTAATTGCTTGTGATTGGTTTGAGTTTGGGTCAAACTTGAGGAAAGCAATTAGAGAATTTTATTGATTGGTCAATGGAAATCAAAGTTGACATATAGTCAACTGTGTGTGTTGAAATAGTCTAACATAGATTGAAATACTATGATTGTGTGGAATGTGATTGAATTCCTAGATTGATTAAAATCATGTTGAAACGGGTCATGTGAGATCCAAAGGAGATATATAAATTGTCTAAGTTTGTGAGACTTGATTAATTACTTAAAGCTAGTATTAAGTAATTGAAATAGTGTTAAGTATAATTGAACTGAATATGTGTTAAGGAATTATACAGATGTGAAGTCATGTTATGATATGACAGTTATAATTTGTTGAAAGGTGCAAATTAAGTTACATTGGTTAGGATTGTGATAAGAAAGTCTTACCAGTGTATGAGGCTTGTGATGATAGCTTTGATTTGGTAAGAATGTGAGATAAGAAATAATTGAAAGTTATTATTAATAGTTGCATAGGTTGATTTGTACCTCATGGTGAGTTACTTAAGTACTGGAAGAATTGAATGGATTCTTTTGTTATTTATTGATAGTATATGAATAAAGTAAGTGGTAAATTGGGATTAGATCCAAATAAGAAATGATATGAAAGGATATCTGGAAGTTGAACTGTGTTAAAGGTCTAGTTTGACCTTGGTTGATAAATTGAGGAATATGAATTGAAAAGTTGTTCATATTTTGAGAAATTAGGTATGTGTGTATAGTTGAATGTGTAGAAGTAAGGGAAACCTTGAAATTGGTAGGTGATGAGTGTATTCATCAAACTTTTCTTATAAGTTTGGACTAAATTGTTTAAGTTATATACTAAGTGGTATGTATATAAGTGAAACATAGAGTAGTAGATTTGGAATTGTTCCATGTCCTGTGGTATGGATATGTGATGATTAATAGTATCGAAAAGGATTGATAAAGGCTTTAAGAGTCTGAATGGCCTATTATGTAGAATTAAATGGAATTGATGGGTATGTGTCCATTTAAGAAAATATTTGAAGTTGTGTAGGTATGTATGTGTGGTATACATGATAATAAATGGCATGATAAGTTTTAATAGAATGAATTAAAATGTGCCATAAGATATGTGGAAGTCAGTTAATTGTGAGTAACTTGATGTAGATTTTGTTGGAAATGTGTTGAAAGATAGCACATTTTGATAATAAGATATTGTGATACTTGACCTGTAGTATCATAATATGTTGATTAAGGTTGACTTAGTTGCTATATTGATGAGATGTAGTATTAAGTGATTGTGTGGTTAAAGTTGTATAATTTCTAATTGCTTGTGATTAGTAATTTAAGATTGTAAGGTTGAATGGAAATAACTGGTTGCTAAGATAAGATTCTTGATGTCTTACCAGTTTAAGCGTTAAGTAAATTCTAACTTGATGGTTAGTTAGACTTTGAAGACAAATATTAAGTACTGATAGGTGTATTGAAATGTATAATCACTAGTGTTGTGGTTATTGTTTGGATGGTTGTAGTAGTTGTCGACTCTGTTGTTGTTGACAAGTGATAGGTTGTAATGAAAGGAGTTACAAATTGAAATGAGTCGGTGTAGAGGTTGGTTGAATGTAGGTAATATTTGATTGTAGTACCTTTGTTGATTGAGCAAAGTACTTGTAAATTGTGGTTTTACCTACTGAGTTTGACCTCTGCTTTGCTTATTAAGGTGAGTAGTGATATGTGAATATGATTGGCTATTCAAAAGAATAGATATGAAACTTTTGGATGAAAAGTTGACCTAGATTTGAAATTCAGATCTTTGATGGTAGAGATTTGAGATTGTGATCTAAATATTAGACTGGTTGTTAGTCGTGAACTGAAATTAACTTTCAGTGTTGCTAGATACTTTGTGGTTAATGATCACTGTTGTGATGTTGTAGTTGCTGTTTTATTGTTAACAGTGATAAATAGTGGAAATAGGTTAAAGATTTTAGCACATTGCTAATTTCTGATTGTATAAACCTATTCAGTGATGTTAGGTTTCACTTGTTGAAGTAAGTGTTTGTTTTATAAGATATATCTGATTGATGATATGGGTTTGGATGCACTGTATGTGTGCGTAGGAAAGGATAGAAGCATGTTCATGGGAACATGTGCATGTGGAAAGAATTCAAACAGTCTAAGTATAGTTGTAAGTTGCTATTGAGGACAAATGTTTGCTAAGATGTATGTGATTATATCATATTAGTTAGATTGATTGAGGTTAGATTTCGGGGACGAAATCTCTTTAAGGGGGGAAGAGTTGTAACATCCTCGATATGGACCTAGTTGTTTGGTATTGTTTCTTGATTTAAATTAGTATTTAAATGTGTTTGGAAATAATATTGTTTGAAATAGTTGAAATAATTGGAATAGGAGCCGAATATTTCAAGGTGATAAATGAATTATTAATTGTTGTAAATTAATATAGTTGACGGTATAATAAAATGTTTGGACTCGCAAATGGTTTTCGGGTTCCAGACAATAGATTGAGATGGGGTATTAAATTATACCCGTATATTTGAAGTCGGTTTGAGGAGCCGACTTATATATCACTTTCCTTATTTAGAAAGTTTCATATGAAACTTCAAAAACTCACAGAAACCTTATGAAATCCAAATCAGAAACTTGAAACCTACGAATTGGAGCTATGATTGATTCTAGTTTCACTGTTATCATCCTTCAATTCGGTGTTCTTCAATTGAGAGGTAAGTTTGAATTGAATCAAATAGTTTATAAGTTTTGAATTGATTGAATTGGATTGAAAAACATGAATTTGATGTTAGAACTTCGTTATAACTGTTGCATATTGATTATGTGAAGTTATTAGGTGTTTAAAACTGTTAGAACACCGGCCATGTCGAGTTCAACGATCATCAGACACAGAATAATAAGCGGCGTACCACCAGTTATGTACCAGCAGTAAGTTACAAACCACAGCATAAGTTGGATAGATAAACATTGGAGACTTATTTCATAGATTCAAATATATATTAACAGCATACGGACAGAGTAACGGCGTGTTACAATTGGAATCATTATTTCCACAACGGATTGTGCCCACGACTTTCATAGCTTCCACGTTCCGTACTACACATATTCGTGATGGTTCCGGCGCTATACAAATGAAAGCCGTATAACGTTACCTCAGTTGTTTCATAATATCCCAATTGCATATTAAAGTATAACTACCCTAGCATAACGACTATCATAGCAAACACAGATTTGTTTAGCTAAGCATGGCAATAATTCTAGCAAGCAATTCTAAATAATTATGACAGCAGCACAACATATTTAAAATAACAAGATAGAGATTATAATAAAACCTGACAAAGCGTAATTACAAATCTTGCGCAATCGTAGTCTCGGAGCACCTCCGTTACAACCAAGCTAGAAGCTAATCTACTAGCTTAATTATACTAACCTAAACTAATTATTTCTAGAGAGAGAGTAGAGAGAGAAAATGAAAGAAATGTGAAGTGTGAGTGATTGATCAATGATGAGGTGAAATGATCCCATATATATAGTAGTTGCTCAGCCGTATCGTCCAGCCGTATTCCTACCTCCAAATGCTCAACCGTATCGCTCAGCCGTATCAAAATCGCATCTTGTACGGGGGAGGAGGACGATACGAGGGGACCTCCCGTATTTCGGGTGGAAATGGCACGATACGGGCGAACATGGGCTGAATACGGGAGAACGAGGCCGTATACGGGGGAACACCAGCCGTATACGGCTGGACAAGGCCGTATACAGTCATGCCAGGCCGTATACGGTCAGTGCATGGCCGTATACGGCTTGTTCCACCCGTATCCGGCTTGGTTTGCCCGTATTGGTCTTCTCCGGTTCCTTGGATTCTTCGTTCGGCCATAACATTTGACTCGAGTGTCCGTTTTCAGCGTTCTTTATATCCACGCGATCGTATTCTCCTGATGAAGAAAATGACATAAGTTAGAGGTCATAATTCTTAGTGGATCTTAAAAAGTGCTTAAAAGCGTGAACGAGAATGCTTATGATCGTTTTCGTTACATTTATCGTGTTTTTCAACCATTTTAGATGACTTTTGAAATGTTGTCTATATTTTAGCCCGAGTGATGAGTTTTAATGATAAAGTATTGATTTTAGATATATTCATCATGATTTGGGCTAAAAAGGTGAGATAATGACACATAAAAACTTGACTTTTTGCGTGTCATCAAATATCCCACACTTAGACATTTGCTTGTCCTCAAGCAAACTTCAATCTTACCTGCCAAAATTTCCTGTTTAAGATTTTTATTAAAGCCATAACGAAGAAGTTATACAGAATGAAAACAAGTATTACGCTAGTTAGATAAAGAAAAGATGTTCACATGAAGTATCCAAAGATCTTTAAGATGGTTCACTTAGGCATACTTTCAATTCTCGGGATGTGGAATATACACGACTAGGCGATCTCACAGGTGGTCACTCAATTCACTCAAGTGTATCGGGTTTCCTATTATCCTAAGCCAAATGAAAAATCGCTCAAATACCAGTCGTGCAGCATTCGTCGTCATAGGCTTGCCCAAGGATCGTATCTCCATCACTTAGACGGGGACGGTACTAATTATCCCAGGACATTCAAACGGGTTTTGATGTATGGTGAGGGTTTAAAGGGTATGGATAAGGGTAAAAATGGTTTTAAGGGTTTTACTTATCTCAGGACCTTTAAAACTTATGAAAAATTCTATTTAGACATACTTTTTAATGAAAAAGGAAACGGATAACTAAAAAGGCAGAAGATAGCTATTTTGCCTTCTATCTTTTGAAAACACATGAAGATTTTACGCTTTTGAAGAATCGAAGTTTTCGAGAGATTTAAGCACTTAGCTTTATTCTATTTTTGGTTTAGAATTTCTTGGCCAGGGATTTTTTTTTTCTTTTTATTTTCTTTTGCCCTGCAGACATCCTTTCTTTCTTTCATTTTTTTTTTTTTTTTTTTTTTTTTTTTTTTTTTTTTTTTTTTTTGACCCTTTTTTCACTTTTGAATTTTACTTGGTGTCAATTTCACACCATAAGGCTCTCGAATTCTTTTTAAATATTGATCATGTAAACGCACACGAGTAGCTTTAAGTAAACACTATATTTGTGACTTTGGGGTAGAAACAAAAAAGCATACCTAATTAGCATTTTTCAAAAAGATTTTAAAGATTCTAAGATAAACTTTTGGTAGGTATGAGGGTAAGTGGGTTTAAAATTTGGGTTGAAAGAAACGAAAAGGCTAAGGCTCAACAGGGTTTTCTAGGCGGATCATCAACACTGAAAATGAGTGTTGGAAGGGTTTTGGGTTTGAAAGAGATATGTTGAAATGGGGTTTAATCCTAGGGAATGTCAAGGTCCTCTAATTGTACCTATGTCACGTATGACACCCGTCAATGTGATCTCGACACGCATACCCGGGGCAAGTTCTAATTCAGAAATGCGTGCACCGGTCACACACAACAAACGAACAGTGAAGCATTTAAAATGAATGCTTATAAGGCTCAAAATTCCTCACCGCAAAAATAGGTTATATGTGTCCAGTCGTGCGATGCCCCTCTTAGATCCTCATCTTAAATTGTTTGGAGTCCGACATGATTTGACCTTTTTTTACCAACTTTTGAATATTTGTAAAAAATTCTGTACTCTTTCTTACAATTGTGACTTCAAAAAGTTTAAATTTTTGAAAATTTTGGCAAAAATAAGGATTGAAAATCATTTTGAGGACTTGCGTATTTCTAAATCATCATTACGGATATTAGACGAGAGATATACTGCTATCCCACACTTAAAAATAAACATTGTCCCCAATGTTTCTCCCACACTTAGGGTTTTGTCTTTAGGAAAAATGTGAATTTAAAAGTTTTAAGTATGGAGGATCCCACACTTAGAGATTTAAGTGGGCATAAGCATATCTAAGTTACGCAGAAACTAGAAAAGTTTTAGGAGAGGTACTTCCCTACGGTTGGTGAGCACTGGAATCAGGACCAGATTCGTGAAGGAGTGGTGTTAGTGATCTGCTGGATTTGTGGACCAGACTCTGTTTAAAGCTCATCCATTCCTTACGAGGCTAAGTTCTGCAATACCATAAACATAGTCACAATCACCAGTTCAACATTTCAACATCTTAAAAGTTTAACATAAAGCAATAAAATAAACTAAAGGTCGTCTAGCAAATCATCCATGTCTGGGTCAAATGTCGCAAGTGCGTCACAATCTGGAACTGAAGTAGGTGACGTGGAAACAGTGGAACCAGGCATCATGGGGGCAATAGGGAGATCAGAGGATATCTCAGCATTAGCAGGAAGAGTGGGCTCATTAGTAGGTGCAGCTGGGAAAAATGACCATGGTGGAAGAGGTGGTCTGGGACCCTGACCAAGTCTGAAGGACTGGTCTGGAAGTCTCGGGAGTCCAACCCTCTCCCTGATGTCAGAGTGAGAGTCATGCTGGATGGAGAGCTCTTGGAGAATCGCCCAAGTCACAGCTGGGTCGGCCGTGGTAATCCCATAGTCGAAGACTGGAGGGCTCGTCACATCTATAGCACGCTCCTCTGGAACAATGGTCAGCTTCTTCTTTCCTCTGCGGTGTCTCTTCTTCTTCTGCTGTGGAGTCTGAGCAGTGTGTCCTGAGGTCTCACCTGAAGCGTCCATCCTGAAACATAAAGAAAAACAGGTAATGCTTAAGGTTTATAAGTTTATACAAATGCAACAGAGTCAGATGACTTTTGTGAAAGATTTTCATTTTAAAAGTTTAAATCATCTGAATGCTTGCATTCGCATAAGTCAAATAAAACTTATCTCCGATGTAAATGTAAGAGTGTGGTGCTGTCGGGTATCTAGCTTATCCTGCATTTATTAGTTCAGGGATGATAATACTAAGCAAAAATAAATTGAGAAATAAAATTAAATCTATTATAAAGATAAGCAATGGGGTGCCTCCCAAGAGCACTTGTTTAACGAGTCACTAGCTTGACTCTTTTACCTACTTTATCGGCTCAAGGTGGTTCAAAGATGTAGACCTCCTTACTGGAAGGAAAGTCTTCGATGTAGTGTTTTAAGCGGTGGCCATTGATTTTAAAATTACCGTCCGGTGCTTCTAGTTCGACTGCTCCGAAGGTAAAGAATTTTGATATCACGAATGGTCCGCTCCACCTCGATCTGAATTTGCCTGAGAATTTCTTGAAGCGCGAATTGAAGAGAAGAACTTTATCTCCAGGTTTGAACTTAGAATACTTAATTTTAGAATCGTGAATAATCTTGGTTCGCTCCTTGAAATGTAAAGAACTATCATAGGCTTGGTCTCTCAATTCGGCTAGTTCATTCAGCTGCATCTTGCGATGTAATCCTGTTGTGGAAGGGTCTAGATTGCAATCCCTCAGCGCCCAGTAAGCCTTGTATTCCAACTCTATCGGCAGATGACACGCTTTCCCATAGACTAGTCTGTAAGGCGTGGTCCCTAATGGTGACTTATATGCAGTTCTGAACGCCCACAGAGCATCGTCTAATTTATCGGCCCATCTTTCCCTATGATTCATCACTGTTCATTCTAAGATCCTTTTGAGCGCTCTGTTCGTCACTTCGGGTTGCCCATTCGTCTGCGGGTGATAGGCCGTAGAGGTCTTATGGGTGACACCATAATACTGTAATGTCCTCATAAACTGAGCATTACAGAAGTGCGTGCCTCGATCACTGATGATCGCCTTTGGAGTTCCGAAACGAGAAAAGAGTTGCTTGAGGAACTTGGTCACTACTCGTGAGTCATTTGTAGGAAATGCTTGTGCCTCGGCCCATCTAGAGACATAGTCGACAGCTCCCAGAATGTATTCTTTTCCGAAGGATTTTGGGAATGGTCCCATGAAATCTAAACCCCATATGTCAAAGATCTCGCAGGCCTGGATGTTAGTAAGTGGCATTTCACTCCTCCGTGAGACACTTCCAAACCTTTGGCAAGCATCACAACGTTTTACCAAGTCGTGAGCGTCTCTGAAAATGGTCGGCTAATAGAATCCGGAATCGTATACCTTCCTTGCGGTCATGTTTGCTCTATGATGTCCTCCAGTTGGTCCATGATGGCTCTGGTGGAGAATGTTCCTTGCTTCCCTCTCATCAACGCATCTTCTTATGATTTGGTCCGGACATACTTTGAACAAGTATGGATCGTCCCAATAGTAGTTCTTAATGTCTCTGAAGAATTTGCGTTTTCTAGAGGTAGGCATTCCTTTTGGTATGATTCCTCCAACCAGATAATTAGCGTAGTCTGCGTACCAAGGGTCATAGTTGAATTGTGAACCCTTCCGGTGGTCTCCGACATTCATGAGTTGTTCTTCAGGAAATTGGTCTTGAATTTCTTTTTCATTAATCTTTTCCATCGACGGGTTTTCCAATCGACTGAGATGATCTGCTGCGACATTTTCTGCTCCCTTTTTATCCTTGATTTCTATATCAAATTCTTGGAGAAGCAGAATCTATCGAAGTAGTCTTGGTTTAGCGTCTTGCTTTTTGAAAAGATACTTCAATGCTGAGTGATCTGTATAGACATTAGTTTTGGACAATATTAAGTAAGAACGAAATTTATCAAAAGCAAATACTACCGCAAGCAGCTCCTTTTCTGTAGTAGTGTAGTTCTCTTGAGCATCGGTGAGTGTCTTGCTGGCGTAGTATATTGGTTGAAAATGCTTATCCTTCCTTTGACCTAAGACAGCTCCAACAGCAAAGTCACTGGCGTCATACATGATTTCAAATGGAAGATTCCAGTCAGGAGCAACTATGATCGGTGCATGTGTGAGCTCATCCTTTAGAATGTTGAAAGCTTTCAGGCAGTCATCTGAAAAGACAAACGGAGTGTCCTTCTCGAGAAGGTGTGTCATAGGTCGAGAAATCTTGGAGAAATCCTTAATAAAGCGACGGTAGAATCCGGCGTGACCTAGAAAACTGCGAATGGCTTTAACAGAAGTAGGTGGTGGAAGTTTGGCAATGGTCTCAACTTTAGCTTTGTCAACTTCAATTCCAGACTTTGATATTCGGTGTCCTAGAACTATTCCTTCCTTCACCATAAAGTGGCACTTCTCCCAGTTCAAGACAAGATTTGATTCTTCGCATCGGGCTAACATTCGTTCAAGGTTAGAAAGACAAGAAGTGAAGGAATCTCCAAAAACTGAGAAGTCGTCCATGAATACTTCCATGCACTGTTCGATCATATCGTGGAATATCGCCACCATACACCTTTGGAATGTGGCAGGTGCGTTGCATAGCCCGAAAGACATGCGTCGGTAAGCGAATGTTCCGTACGGACATGTGAAGGTCGTCTTTTCCTGGTCCTTAGGATCGAGAGGAATCTGAAAATAGCCAGAGAAACCATCAAGAAAACAGTAGAACTCGTTCCCAGATAATCTCTCCAACATTTGATCGATGAACGGCAGAGGGAAATGATCTTTTCGAGTGGCTTCGTTTAGCTTCCGATAGTCGATGCATACCCTCCAACCGGTGACGGTCCGTGTTGGAATAAGTTCATTATCTTCGTTTGCGATAACCGTCATTCCTCATTTCTTGGGGACAACCTGAACAGGGCTGACCCATGGAGAATCTGAAATAGGATAGATCAAGCCAGCATCCAATAATTTGATAACCTCCTTCTTGACCACGTCTTGAATCTTCGAGTTGACTCTCCTCTGTCTCTGTATGGATGGTTTGAAGTCGTTTTCCATTAGTATCTTGTGAGTGCAATAGTTTGGACTAATCCCTTGGATGTCAGAGATTTTCCATGCAATCGCCTTCTTATGTGACTTTAACACTTGGATGAGTCTTGCTTTCTCTTCGGGTGTAAGACCTTTTGCAATTATAACGGGTAAATGCGAGGTTCCTTCAAGAAAAGCATACTCCAGATGAGAGGGTAGTTCCTTTAGCTCCAATTCAGGTGGTTCTTCAATGGAAGGTTTCATTCGAGCGATCTCGTCTCTTTGTAACAAATCATACTCCGTCTGGAACTCTGGTTCATTTGGAGATGAGTCGGCTGCAGTGGCTAATGCTATTTCTACTAACTTTGTCTCATTAGGAAGTGCGTTCTTCTTCAGCTCGTATTTTCTTGTAGATGATGAGGAAGTTGCACTATCTTCAGTAAAGATGATATCGTTGTTGTCGGTGAATGCAAACTTCTGAAATTGAGCTGTTGAAGACGTACTTATGGTGATTTCTGGATTTTGTGGCGCACAACCTTCAGATAGTTGTGGCTTAGCTGAAATTTCTGATTCCATCTCCTTAAAAGATTTGAGAATTTCAGCTACTGAAGGAGATGAATCAGTTTGACCCCTTTGTAAGATTGGTAGAGGGATGCCTTCGCCTAAGGGAACAGCAGCAAAAAAGTTGTTCGTGGGAGTGCTGTCAGGCGGTGCAAGAGGATACTTCTTTTCAGATAAAGGAAATAGCAGCTCCTTAGAGTGTGCTGGTTTGTCAGAGATAGCTGAGCAGAGTCCAACGTCGTCCTGGCATAGTCTTCTTGTAGTGATGACTGTGTTGGGAAGAGGATCGGGATTGCTAACTGCTAGAATCTCTTCCATATGCTCGTCATATATTTCCTGCATGGAATCCACAAGACCAAGATCTTCTCCCACAGGTTGTTTCATCAATTTATCGACATTAAAGGTGACTTCCTCCGCTCCAACCCTCAATTTTAAAGATCTTTCGTTTACGTCAATAACAGCCTTGGCAGTGTTTAGGAAAGGTCTGCCAAGGATGAGGGGAACGTGGGCGTCTTCCTCAATATCCATAATGACAAAGTCAACTGGGAAAATAAATTTACCTACTCGGACCATAATATCTTCAGCAATCCCCCGAGGGAGTTTAACTGATCTATCAGCTAATTGGATGGTCATATGAGTGGGTAGCAGTTCTCCTAATCCTAGTTTCTTATATAGTGAGTAAGGCATAAGGTTGACACTAGCACCTAGGTCAGCTAAGGCATTACTAACTTGGATATTTTGAAGGTAACAAGGAATAGTGAAACGGCCAGTATTTCCTAGTTTCGGTGGAAGGCCATGTAACATGATTGCAGAGCATTCAGCATCTAAGGGTATATTAACTAATTGCCTTAATTTTTCTTTATTTGAAAGAAGTTCTTTGAAGAATTTTGCACAACTAGGCATTTCTACTAAAGCATCTAATAATCTAACGTTTAAGTGCAGGCTTTTAAACATCTCAAGATATTTCCCAAACTGCGCTTCTTGCTTCTCCTTCTTAAGCCTACCAGGAAAGGGAATTCGAGTACGTGGAATGATTTCTGGAACTTGAGAAGGTACTGGATCAGGTGCAGTGACAGGGGTGTCACTTGGCATTGGACCAGTAGAAGTGAAAGTTTTGTTTGAAGATTTATCTGAGGTTTGTTCAATTCTGGTTTCTTTACCTCCTCTTGTAACAACTAAGATGTCATCGTGCTCATAGGATGAGAGATAGACAGCGCTACTGATCGCGATTTTCCTTTGACTCTCCTCAACTTTTGAAAATAATTGTTTAAGACTAACTTCTATGTTTTTGATTAAATCTTCGGAAATTTTAAGTAAAGCATCAATTTTATCTTGAAAAGCTATTACTTGTCTATTTACGTTATTTTGTTCAATCATAAAGTTAATCAGAGTTTCGTTATAGTGTTGTTGAGAGTTGAAGGAGGAATCGGATAGAGTGGACGGCATAGTATTCAGAGTTTGAGCAAGAGGGGTTTTGTTTTGCCACTGAACAGAAGATGTGGATTGAAAGTTTGGTTCAAGGCTTTGGACAGTTGTTCCAAATTTCCAGACACGTTGACTAGTCGTCATGGCTGAAGAATTTAGGGTTTTGGTAGAAAATAGAGTTTTGGAAAGGAAAGGGTACTGAAAAGGAAAGAACGGAAAGGTAACTTTCGAATGATATTGATCTTCCGAAAGGATCGCTAAATAACTGAGATAACTAAATTCCTAAATCGGTCGTTGTAGTCCCCGGCAGCGGCGCCAAAAACCTGATGTGCGTCGAGAGGTCGGTTGCGATTTGACTCGCGTCGTTGCGAGCCTTCCTCCTAGCGCGCCGATCAGTGGGTTTTTAAAATTTATGTTTTGCTGGGCCTAAGTATACTTAAAACTATGGGAGTACAGTAGTAAGTATGACCTAGGGTCATTCTTCAAACTACAACGGGCATAGGATCTAGGTCTTTTGATTATCCTTCGTAATTTAGCTGGTTTATCAAGAGTTTGATAGGGGTTTTTGTTACTTTTATGTTCTTAACTACTAATTTAAAAACAAAAACTAAAGATAGGGGAGGTGAGTTGGCTACGAGAACTACAGATTAACGCGAGTGCTTGCTATGACAATCTTATATGCTATTTTAGGGGTAGTTATTTTAGTTAAGGCGTTAGTTATGATGACGGAGTCAGGATTCAACAGACGTACTTGGAACAATCAATGACAGCAAAGTATTCTACCTACAGCCTTTCCTTAGCTCCCACGTATTTGTATTCAACGCTCATACCAGTATTCAGCTGTTTTACGGTATTTTCGTTGCAACATTAAAAGGTCCTTGTTATCTATCCTGAGTTATATATCCTAATGAGCCATAATTACTAGCCTATTATCTATCTAACGTAGAGTTGTCCGCAATCAGATAAATAACATGTCACGAAGATAGCAATTATGAAATGTAAACTCCACCGGAAGTTCTCCCAAATGTAGCAACCAATTTAACCAACAACCATCCTCGAATCCTGTTCCCCAATCTCAGACATCTGAGATATCCGAATCATGGCATGAATTGTTGAATAAACAAAAACATGAACAGGGGTTTCCTACCGGAACAAGTTGGGATGATCTGGTCTAACGGCTGATTAAATTGTTCATCATTATTTTATATAAATCGTCATAACTATTTTACGCATGTTAAACTGGTGTATGCAATCAATTTATATTCAAAAACCTAATCATATATCCAACAGCACAGGTGATACTAGCATGCAAACCCTAAAGCAACAATCAAACAAGAACATGCAGCAGAGCAGCATACAAGGATCAGTTTTACACGTGCAGAGTTACTGGATAATCGGTTAAGTCACAAATATTCCGAAAGTTCTCTCTAAAATATTTGTTATATGAAATGAATCTAACCTATCTCTAATCCTACGCTCCGTGTCTCCCTCTGGTGTATTTCAACCAGGAGAACACCGGCCATGTCGAGTTCAACGATCATCAGACACAGAATAATAAGCGGCGTACCACCAGTTATGTACCAGCAGTAAGTTACAAACCACAGCATAAGTTGGATAGATAAACATTGGAGACTTATTTCATAGATTCAAATATATATTAACAGCATACGGACAGAGTAACGGCGTGTTACAATTGGAATCATTATTTCCACAACGGATTGTGCCCACGACTTTCATAGCTTCCACGTTCCGTACTACACACATTCGTGATGGTTCCGGCGCTATACAAATGAAAGCCGTATAACGTTACCTCCGTTGTTTCATAATATCCCAATTGCATATTAAAGTATAACTACCCTAGCATAACGACTATCATAGCAAACATAGATTTGTTTAGCTAAGCATGGCAATAATTCTAGCAAGCAATTCTAAATAATTATGACAGCAGCACAACATATTTAAAATAGCAAAATAGAGATTATAATAAAACCTGACAAAGCGTAATTACAAATCTTGCGCAATCGCAGTCTCGGAGCACCTCCGTTACAACCAAGCTAGAAGCTAATCTACTAGCTTAATTATACTAACCTAATCTAATTATTTCTAGAGAGAGAGTAGAGAGAGAAAATGAAAGAAATGTGAAGTGTGAGTGATTGATCAATGATGAGGTGAAATGATCCCATATATATAGTAGTTGCTCAGCCGTATCGTCCAACCGTATTCCTACCTCCAAATGCTCAACCGTATCGCTCAGCCGTATCAAAATCGCATCTTGTACGGGGGAGGAGGACGATACGAGGGGACCTCCCGTATTTCGGGTGGAAATGGCACGATACGGGCGAACATGGGTTGAATACGGGAGAACGAGGCCGTATACGGGGGAACACCAGCCGTATACGGCTGGACAAGGCCGTATACGGTCATGCCAGACCGTATACGGTCAGTGCATGGCCGTATACGGCTTGTTCCACCCGTATCCGGCTTGGTTTGCCCGTATTGGTCTTCTCCGGTTCCTTGGATTCTTCGTTCGGCCATAACATTTGACTCGAGTGTCCGTTTTCAGCGTTCTTTATATCCACGCGATCGTATTCTCCTGATGAAGAAAATGACATAAGTTAGAGGTCATAATTCTTAGTGGATCTTAAAAAGTGCTTAAAAGCGTGAACGAGAATGCTTATGATCGTTTTCGTTACATTTATCGTGTTTTTCGACCATTTTAGATGACTTTTGAAATGTTGTCTATATTTTAGCCCGAGTGATGAGTTTTAATGATAAAGTATTGATTTTAGATATATTCATCATGATTTGGGCTAAAAAGGTGAGATAATGACACATAAAAACTTGACTTTTTGCGTGTCATCAATATGCGACACAATATCTATACGACACAAAGGTTGTGTCGCATAGATTCGAGATGCTGATTCAACAGCGAGATAGTGATAGTGTCGTATAGTAATTGCGACATAAGGTACGACACAATATTATGTCGCATAGGATACGACATAACTGGTTTCATACGACACAAGATACGACATAAGAGGCAAAATACGACACAACATGCGACACAAGGCTTGTGTCGCATTGAAGAACATCAGCCCAGAAAGTCCCACTGTCGAGAATTTTCCGGCCAAAAACCCAATTCAAACCCGTTTTTAAGCTATAAAATCATGTTCTACACTTTGTAATGGACATATATAAGTTATATAAACAACTAACAAGTGAAAAATACTAAGAATCGAAAGGTTTCGGGATTTTGTCGGAAACTTACAAAGTGGCGAAATGGAAATCCGGAAAGATAGAAGTGTAGATCGTCGCGAGGTGGTCGTGAATCTCTAAAAATATTGATGATCCGAGTGCGTTTCGTGGTGTTATTTGTCGATTTTGTGAGTTTGTAGGTGGTTTTCTTTTTAGAGAGAAAAGAAGAGAGAGAGAAGAAAGAAAAGTGAGAAATGAGAGAAAGAGAGAGGGGAGGTGGAGGTTATCCTCCACTTTTCCAGTTTTCGCCTCGCGCTCCGCGTGGTGTTCGTTTTCTCCGTCATTTAAAGTTTTATTAAATATTTCGTTCGTTAATTATCCATTTTAAAATACGAATTTTTGTTTAATAATTTAATTAAATTGTTTTACCAATTATCTAATAATTTAAAGATTCAAAATGTGATTTAAATAATTTGCGTATCTTGTTGTTAATTTGGTATGTTTCAATTGTACGAAGCGGGATAACTTTGGGAATAAAATTTAAACAGTAGTTTGGACCCAGTAATGTTTTCCGATAATGTTTTATACTTAAATATAAATTGTGTCACCAACGTCCGTATTTATAGAACCAAAATACATTCTATTTAAATTGCGTACGATTTAATCAAATCGCATTTTCGTATGTATTCAACAATATATATTTCGATACATAAATTAGCCTAACACAGAACTAATTACATGTATTAACATATGATTAGGCACTAATTACTAGTCCTAATTTGACGGGTGTTACATTCTCCCCCTGTTAGGAGAATTTCGTCCCGAAATTTAGCTCGAGGTCGTGGTTGATGTAGAATCAGTGAAGAGTTGAGGATACTTGAGTCGCATTTGGTCTTCCCGTTCCCAGGTGAATTCCGGACCACACCGCGAATTCCATCTGACCTTGACGATGGGAATACGACTTTGTTTTAGTTGTTTGACCTCACGGTCCATGATTTCAGCGGGTTCCTCAACGAAGTGAAGCTTGTCGTCAACTCGAATTTCATCGAGTGGAATGATAAGTGTCTCATCAGACAGACACTTCTTCAAATTTGAAATATGAAAAGTGGGGTGCACGCTGCTGAGTTCGGATGGCAGCTGCAATCGATAAGCTACGGGGCCAATCCGTTCGAGGATCTCAAGAGGCCCGATGTACCTGGGATTTAACTTCCCGCGTTTGCCAAAACGGATGACGCCTTTCCAAGGCGATACTTTTAAGAGTACTCGATCCCCCACTTGGAACTCGAGTGGTTTGCGTATCACGTCAGCATAACTTTTCTGACGATCACGTGCGGCTTTGAGTCGGTTTTGGATTTCCACAATTTTCTCAGTGGTGGCGTGTATGAGTTCAGGACCAGTGAGTTGGCTATCTCCCACTTCGGTCCAACAAATCGGTGATCGGCACTTACGACCGTACAGTGCCTCAAAAGGTGCAGCCTTAATGCTGGCGTGATAGCTGTTATTGTACGAGAATTCGCACAACGGTAGATGTCTTTCCCAGTTTGTACCGAAATCAACTACGCAGGCGCGTAGCATATCTTCCAGTGTCTGAATGGTTCGTTCACTTTGGCCATCGGTTTGAGGATGGTACGCGGTGCTCATATCGAGACGAGTACCCAATGCTTTTTGAAGTGACTGCCAAAAGTGAGAGGTGAAGCGGGCATCTCTGTCAGAGATGATCGAGATTGGAACACCATGTTGAGAAACGATTTCCTTGATGTAGATTTGTGCGAGGCGTTCCATTTTATCGCTTTCCTTGATTGCCAGGAAATGAGCAGATTTGGTGAGGCGGTCAACGATCACCCAAATGGTATCGCGGCCGTTCGACGACTTGGGTAGTTTGGTTATGAAATCCATTGCAATTTGTTCCCATTTCCATTCTGGGATTTCAGGTTGTTGGAGTAAGCCGGAAGGTTTCTGATGTTCGGTTTTGACCTTCGAGCAAGTAAGGCACTTGCTGACGTAAGTGGCGATTTCGGCTTTCATGTTCGGCCACCAATAAAATTCCTTGATGCCGTGGTACATCTTATCGGATCCTGGGTGGATAGAATATTTGGACTTGTGAGCTTCATCCATCACCAAGTCTCGTAGGTTCCCGAAATTAGGCAACCAGATTCGGTTTGAGAAATACCTAATCCCGTTAGGCTTCGTTTTTGATGTTTTCAGGTTTCAGGGCTTCGATCTGAGCGGTATGAATCTGAACGGTAAGAGCGTTGTGAATGGTCATACTGAGGGCTCGGACTCGAAGTGGTTTTGGTCGTTCCTTTCGACTGAGGGCATCGGCTACAACATTAGCCTTCCCTGGATGGTACTTGATCTCGCAATCGTAATCGGTAAGCAACTCGACCCATCGACGTTGCCTCATGTTAAGATCTTTTTGGTCGAAGATGTGTTGGAGACTTTTATGATCGGTAAAGATGGTGCACTTAGTGCCGTAGAGATAATGTCTCCAGATTTTGAGAGCAAAAACGACAGCCCCAAGTTCGAGATCATGAGTGGTGTAATTCTTTTCGTGAATTTTCAGCTGTCGTGAGGCATAGGCAATGACTTTGTCTCGTTGCATTAGCACACAACCGAGACCTTGGTGGGAAGCATCGCAGTATACCACGAAGTCATCGGTGCCTTCGGGTAAGGATAGAATTGGAGCACTGCAAAGCTTTTGTTTCAGAAGTTGGAAAGCTGACTCTTGGTTATCGGTCCAATCGAACCTTTTGTCCTTCTGAGTCAGTACCGTGAGTGGTTGAGCTATTTTGGAGAAATTTTCGATAAATCGCCGATAGTACCCAGCAAGACCCAAGAATTGACGTACTTCAGTTGCAGTGGTGGGTGCTTGCCAGTCTTTGATAGCCTCGATCTTTGATGGGTCAACGTGAATTCCCTGACTGTCGATCGTGTGACCAAGGAATTGAACGGTTTGTATCCAGAACTCACACTTAGAGAATTTGGCGTAAAGCTCCTCGTGTCTAAGTAGTTCAAGGATGGTTTTGAGGTGTTGCGCATGTTCTTGCTCGTTGCGCGAGTAAATGAGTATGTCATCGATAAAGACAATGACAAACTTGTCGAGGTAAGGTTTACACACCCGGTTCATGAGGTCCATGAACACAGCCGGTGCGTTGGTTAGACCGAAAGGCATCACTTGGAATTCATAGTGCCCGTAACGAGTTCTGAAAGCATTTTTTGGAATATCGGTGTCGCGAACTCGTAACTGATGATAACCTGATCGCAGGTCGATTTTTGAGTAGAAACTTGAACCCTGGAGTTGGTCGAATAGATCATCAATGCAAGGAAGTGGGTATCGGTTTTTGACGGTCAATTTGTTCAATTCTCGGTAATCGATGCACATTCGGAATGAACCGTCCTTCTTTTTAACAAATAAGACCGGAGCTCCCCAAGGTGAAGAACTCTGTCTAATGAATCCTCTATCCAGGAGTTCTTGCAACTGTGCGGACAACTCCTGAAGTTCGGATGGGGCTAAACGGTACGGTGCGCGGGCCATCGGTGCGGCACCCGGCACGAGATCAATTGAGAACTCAACCTGTCTAGATGGAGGTAAACCAGGTAGTTCTTCCGGAAAGACTTCGGGAAAGTCTCTAACTATTGGCACATCCTCAAGTCGCTTCTCCTCCGACTTCTTCTCTGTGATGTGTGCGAGTATTGCAGGGTAACCCTTCCTCAGAAATTTTCGGGTATTTAAGCAAGAGATGTTATTGAGTCTCGTCCCGCCGGTCTCCCCCTGTATGATCAAGGTTCTACCGACAGCGAGTGGAATGCGGACGATCTTATTGTAACAAACGATTTCAGCTCGGTGTTTGGACAACCAGTCCATTCCAATGATGACGTCGAAACTCCCGATTTCAATGGGTACAAGATCGATTGAAAAGGTTTCGTCAGCAAGGTTTAAAGTACAATTAGGTATCACACTATTGGTTTCTATAAGTTTTCCATTTGCTAGCTCTACAGTGTACTTAACATCTAAGGCAACCGGAGTGATGTCAAGTAATGGGCAAAAGTCATCGGAGATAAAGCTTCTATCAGCACCAGTATCAAATAGAACAGAAGCAGTTAAGTTGTTGAGGAGGAACATACCCGAGACCACATTCGGGTCTTGGCGGGCGTCCCCGGATTTGATGACGAAGGCTCTACTTCGGGTGTTGTTGTTGTTGTTGTTGTTGTTGTTGTTGCGGTTGTTGTTGTTATTTTTCAGCTTTGGGCACGTGTCCCTGAAGTGCCCAGGGTTCCCACACTCAAAGCAGACTTTGGGTGACCTGGTGTTGTTGTTGGAAATGTTGTTGTTGTTGGCAGGAGAGTGGCAATCTTTGGTGAGGTGGCCGTACCTCTTGCAATTTTTGCAAAAGGGACCACATGAACCTTCATGGTGGCGACTGCACTTGGAACAATAGTGTTTGCTCCCAGTGTAGCCCCGTGTGATGTCCGTGGTGGTGTTGTAGGCTTTGATGGTGTCGGGTTTCTTGTTTTGTTGATTTGAGTGGTTGTTGTGGTAGTCGGACCATTTTCGTTGGTTGTTGTGGGAGGATGAAGTGAGTGGTTCAGAATCTTGGCTCATTGACATCAGGTCTTGGGCCAGTAGGATTGCACCGTCAATGGTGGTTTGGTTTGAAGAGGCGACGTGCCCCCGAACAGGCTCAGGAAGACCAAGGATGTACTTCCTGAATTTATCAGGTTCAGTGCTTACCATGGCTGGGCGGAGGGCGGCGAGTTGCTGGAATCTGGTGGTATAACCATCGATATCACCACCCTGAACCCTTAGGTTCCAGAACTCCTCGTCCAGCTTTTGGAGTTTGGCGATTGAGCAGTATTTGGCAGTGAGTTTTGCTTTCAAGTCCTCCCAAGAGAGTTGGTAGGCAGTGTCAGCACCCACTGATTGGGTATATGAGTTCCACCAAGAGTGGACATCATCTTCGAGAGAGCAGGTGGCAAAGTTTACTTTGTCGTTCTCCGCGCATTTGCTGACACGGAAAACAGTTTCCATCTTTTCGAACCATCTGATCAGTCCGATGGCTCCTTCAGAACCCTTGAAGCTTGAGGGTTTACAGCTCTGAAAGTCCTTGTAAGAACAAGGTTTAGCAGCAGGGGTTTCAACGGCATCGCTGTTTCTTGCGGAATTTTGTGGAGTATTCCAAGCCAAGGCTTCAGTCACAGCCTGGGTTATGAGTGACGTAAGCTGAGCATCGGTGTATGGTCTTGACTTTGGCGGCATGATTCTTCAATAAAAGAAATGAAGATACATGAGATTTTGTAAGAAAAATTGTATGTCTCGGATGTACATGTATAAAGGCGGTAATACATAACATCAATATGAAAAAGAATTATGGCAATTGGTATAAGTAGGAACAACAAGGAATATTTGATAGATAATACGAGTTCAAAGGTTACATCGCATGGATGTATTACAAAAGGGTGTCGGGAATTGTTACATCCGAACGAATTATAGAGTAACGCTTAGATAGTTATTAGACTACAAGATAGATTACAAGACAAAGACTACACTAGTCTTAACGTAGATTAATCTGCTCCATCATTTCAATGAGGCGATCCACTGTGTTTGCAAGTCTGCTAGCCTGACGGGCATTGTCTTCAGCCAATGCTAGTCGCTGTACCAATCCACGGGCATATTCATCCGTTTCCCGTGAGCGTTGCTCACACTCTTCAAGTCTGTGCTTCAAAAGGGCGGTTTCTACGCTTATCTCCACCACTTTGTTGAAAAGAATGTCTACATTGTTAACGGTGGTTTCGTGATCCTCGGAGACTTGTTCGATGCGTTCGAGAGATGTAAGTCTCCAGTTTTCGTTCGTTTCCTGCAACACGACATCCATGGTGCGAAGTCGCTGCTCGTGTTGGTTCACCCTAGCGGCTAAGGCCGGCAAGGTGAAGTGAGTGGGGTACGGGCCAGCTCGAGGCAACCTGGCGTTCCTCCTAGCTACCCTTAGGTTCTGCGACCCGGATTGAGAGCGCGATGAATTCGGTGGTATGTTTGCCATTGCTGAGACAAAGCGTTAGTAAGAGTGAGGCCTATATTCATATGATTCCTATATAATATAGCCTATTGAGTGTCTAGCATAAACAAGTTTAAGTCTCGGTTCTCTCGTGGTCAGAGTCTTCTAGTGTACCCTGTTCAGCCATAACTACTTTCAGATCTTACATCATCTTTGCTTAATTGTACATAGTTGATCAGGCTATGTTAAATTAAACTCGTATGACGTAATCACTGAACCGGTTATACCTAATAAGGAATACTGCCTAATGGTCATAGTCTAGGCCCACTAAATGCAACCTAGTTCACTATAACCTTAGGCTCTGATACCAATCTGTAACACCCCCAAATTTAATGATTTGCGGAAGCTCGATTTGGGTGTTACTAATCAATAACTAAGCACAAAGATATATAGTAAATGACTCTATATGCGTCGTTTTAACAAAATATATTGATATTGAAATGTTTACAACATTTATAGCTTTACATAGCTCGAGTTTAAATAAAAGGAGATTTCAGTACATAAGTACTTGTACAAAATATACTAACGCAAGAAAATCTCAATCGTCTGTATGCTGACTCGAGCTAGAAGTCCTGAAGCAGAAACAACCTACTGCTTGGTACCTGCGATACATGCTAAATGGGTCAGCTAAAGCTGGTGAGCTCACAGGTTTGAAATCAGATAATACAGTATGAACCGCAAGATTTAATAATGATTAAATTGCATCCAGCAATTGATAATGTATATGTATACAGCCATGAGCACATAGTTGAGCTTAACTCGAGGGCCGGGTCCCCTATAGAGAATTCCGGGCGAGGTGCCTCCACGAACGCCTAATCAACATTCGTCTTCCCAAATATTAGTACGTCCGTTTACCCGGTTAGTGCTTGCTAACCCGGACGAGGAGGGTCAATCCTATATGGTACCATATACTAATATTCACGCTACAACGTATTAACAACTATGCTGACGGAGGACTTTAAATGATTAGTTGTGAAAAACTCATGTAGTATATGAAATGTTTGTACTTGCGTTCACATGTTAAAAATGAGCAATATATCGCACCCCTGAGTAAAACAGTAAAAAGAGGGGCCATGAGACTCACCTGAGTCTGAAAGCGTTTAAATAAACGTAAGTTGATTAGCCGAGTGATGAAGTCCAAAGACTTGTAACCTGAGGGTGTCCACGACACGCGATGGTTATAAACATGATTGGGTATCTCAAAAGATCACCCTTGTAGTTGTTACACAACTATATATGTCCAAATTATTACGATTTGGTTGATTTGTTAAGTGTTTGAAAACGTGTACGGCCCGTTGGTGATTAATTGTAATAATAGTCCTGATGTTATCACATTGATTTCGAAGTGTTATACTTGAAAAGTATATTCCATTATGTTTGAAAAGTTGTATCATATAAGCATTTTGAAGTCATACAAGTTTGACACTTGGTGAGAAATGTGCTTACGGAATCTAAGTACGGGGGTCCGGGGGCAGCGCCCCTGGTGGGGTCCAAGGGGCTGGCCCCTGGCTGGGGTCGAGATGCCAGGTCAGCTCGAAAAATTTTTATTTCTACTATATTGCTTTGGTGAAAAACGCATCTGGGATCTGAATTCGGGTAAAATCGAGTGATAAATTTCGAGTCTCGACACTTAGTAAAAATCTGAGTTTTCTGTGTTTTGCGACACAATGTGTGACACAAGGTTTGTCTTGCGACACAAGGGTTGTGTCGTGCGACATAAGGATTATGTCGCATAAAATATGCGACACAATATCTATACGACACAAAGGTTGTGTGGCATAGATTCGAGATGCTGATTCAACAGCGACATAGTGATAGTGTCGTATAGTAATTGCGACATAAGGTACGACACAATATTGTGTCGCATAGGATACGACATAACTGGTTTCATACGACACAAGATACGACATAAGAGGCAAAATACGACACAACATGCGACACAAGGCTTGTGTCGCATTGAAGAACATCAGCCCAGAAAGTCCCACTGTCGAGAATTTTCCGGCCAAAAACCCAATTCAAACCCGTTTTTAAGCTATAAAATCGTGTTCTACACTTTGTAATGGACATATATAAGTTATATAAACAACTAACAAGTAAAAAATACTAAGAATCGAAAGGTTTCGGGATTTTGTCGGAAACTTACAAAGTGGCGAAATGGAAATCCGGAAAGATAGAAGTGTAGATCGTCGCGAGGTGGTCGTGAATCTCTAAAAATATTGATGATCCGAGTGCGTTTCGTGGTGTTATTTGTCGATTTTGTGAGTTTGTAGGTGGTTTTCTTTTTAGAGAGAAAAGAAGAGAGAGAGAAGAAAGAAAAGTGAGAAATGAGAGAAAGAGAGAGGGGAGGTGGAGGTTATCCTCCACTTTTACAGTTTTCGCCTCGCGCTCCGCGTGGTGTTCGTTTTCTCCGTCATTAAAAGTTTTATTAAATATTTCACGCGTTAATTATCCATTTTAAAATACGAATTTTTGTTTAATAATTTAATTAAATTGTTTTACCAATTATCTAATAATTTAAAGATTCAAAATGTGATTTAAATAATTTGCGTATCTTGTTGTTAATTTGGTAAGTTTCAATTGTACGAAGCAGGATAACTTTGGGAATAAAATTTAAACAGTAGTTTGGACCCAGTAATGTTTTCCGATAATGTTTTATACTTAAATATAAATTGTGTCACCAACGTCCGTATTTATAGAACCAAAATACATTCGATTTAAATTGCGTACGATTTAATCAAATCGCATTTTCGTATGTATTCAACAATATATATTTCGATACATAAATTAGCCTAACACAGAACTAATTACATGTATTAACATATGATTAGGCACTAATTACTAGTCCTAATTTGACGGGTGTTACATTCTCCCCCTGTTAGGAGAATTTCGTCCCGAAATTTAGCTCGAGGTCGTGGTTGATGTAGAATCAGTGAAGAGTTGAGGATACTTGAGTCGCATTTGGTCTTCCCGTTCCCAGGTGAATTCCGGACCACGCCGCGAATTCCATCTGACCTTAACGATGGGAATACGACTTTGTTTTAGTTGTTTGACCTCACGGTCCATGATTTCAGCGGGTTCCTCAACGAAGTGAAGCTTGTCGTCAACTCGAATTTCATCGAGTGGAATGATAAGTGTCTCATCAGACAGACACTTCTTCAAATTTGAAATATGAAAAGTGGGGTGCACGCTGCTGAGTTCGGATGGCAGCTGCAATCGATAAGCTACGGGGCCAATCCGTTCGAGGATCTCAAGAGGCCCGATGTACCTGGGATTTAACTTCCCGCGTTTGCCAAAACGGATGACGCCTTTCCAAGGCGATACTTTTAAGAGTACTTGATCCCCCACTTGGAACTCGAGTGGTTTGCGTCTCACGTCAGCATAACTTTTCTGACGATCACGTGCGGCTTTGAGTCGGTTTTGGATTTCCACAATTTTCTCAGTGGTGGCGTGTATGAGTTCAGGACCAGTGAGTTGTCTATCTCCCACTTCGGTCCAACAAATCGGTGACCGGCACTTACGACCGTACAGTGCCTCAAAAGGTGCAGCCTTAATGCTGGCGTGATAGCTGTTATTGTACGAGAATTCGCACAACGGTAGATGTCTTTCCCAGTTTCTACCGAAATCAACTACGCAGGCGCGTAGCATATCTTCCAGTGTCTGAATGGTTCGTTCACTTTGGCCATCGGTTTGAGGATGGTACGCGGTGCTCATATCGAGACGAGTACCCAATGCTTTTTGAAGTGACTGCCAAAAGTGAGAGGTGAAGCGGGCATCTCTGTCAGAGATGATCGAGATTGGAACACCATGTTGAGAAACGATTTCCTTGATGTAGATTTGTGCGAGGCGTTCCATTTTATCGCTTTCCTTGATTGCCAGGAAATGAGCAGATTTGGTGAGGCGGTCAACGATCACCCAAATGGTATCGCGACCGTTCGACGACTTGGGTAGTTTGGTTATGAAATCCATGGCAATTTGTTCCCATTTCCATTCTGGGATTTCAGGTTGTTGGAGTAAGCCGGAAGGTTTCTGATGTTCGGTTTTAACCTTCGAGCAAGTAAGGCACTTGCTGACGTAAGTGGCGATTTCGGCTTTCATGTTCGGCCACCAATAAAATTCCTTGATGCCGTGGTACATCTTATCGGATCCTGGGTGGATAGAATATTTGGACTTGTGAGCTTCATCCATCACCAAGTCTCGTAGGTTCCCGAAATTAGGCAACCAGATTCGGTTTGAGAAATACCTAATCCCGTTAGGTTTGGTTTCAAATTGTTTGTCAATACCCCGTAAGGCTTCGTTTTTGATGTTTTCAGGTTTCAGGGCTTCGATCTGAGCGGTATGAATCTGAACGGTAAGATCGTTGTGAATGGTCATACTGAGGGCTCGGACTCGAAGTGGTTTTGGTCGTTCCTTTCGACTGAGGGCATCGGCTACAACATTAGCCTTCCCTGGATGGTACTTGATCTCGCAATCGTAATCGGTAAGCAACTTGACCCATCGACGTTGCCTCATGTTAAGATCTTTTTGGTCGAAGATGTGTTGGAGACTTTTATGATCGGTAAAGATGGTGCACTTAGTGCCGTAGAGATAATGTCTCCAGATTTTGAGAGCAAAAATGACAGCCCCAAGTTCGAGATCATGAGTGGTGTAATTCTTTTCGTGAATTTTCAGCTGTCGTGAGGCATAGGCAATGACTTTGTCTCGTTGCATTAGCACACAACCGAGACCTTGGTGGGAAGCATCGCAGTATACCACGAAGTCATCGGTGCCTTCGGGTAAGGATAGACTTGGAGCACTGCAAAGCTTTTGTTTCAGAAGTTGGAAAGCTGACTCTTGGTTATCGGTCCAATCGAACCTTTTGTCCTTCTGAGTCAGTACCGTGAGTGGTTGAGCTATTTTGGAGAAATTTTCGATAAATCGCCGATAGTACCCAGCAAGACCCAAGAATTGATGTACTTCAGTTGCAGTGGTGGGTGATTGCCAGTCTTTGATAGCCTCGATTTTTGATGGGTCAACGTGAATTCCCTGACTGTCGATCACGTGACCAAGGAATTGAACGGTTTGTATCCAGAACTCACACTTAGAGAATTTGGTGTAAAGCTCCTCGTGTCTAAGTAGTTCAAGGATGGTTTTGAGGTGTTGCGCATGTTCTTGCTCGTTGCGCGAGTAAATGAGTATGTCATCGATAAAGACAATGACAAACTTGTCGAGGTAAGGTTTACACACCCGGTTCATGAGGTCCATGAACACAGCCGGTGCGTTGGTTAGACCGAAAGGCATCACTTGGAATTCGTAGTGCCCGTAACGAGTTCTGAAAGCAGTTTTTGGAATATCGGTGTCGCGAACTCGTAACTGATGATAACCTGATCGCAGGTCGATTCTTCACACTCCATTCTCAGGCTACTCTATATTATAATTATCAATGTGATTTACTCTCACCTCATATATACTAAATACATCGTGATTTTAAATCAATTAAAATCCATTTAATAGTTTCTAACAGCTGATACATACTGAAAATCAGCTTACTACTTACATATTCAACCTTACATCAAGCCATCTCACATACACACATGACCTTCTCTAGTATGTATTTATTCATATAGAATTTACATTCAACAATTTATATTAATCAATGTCCCTATTTATTCCAAAATTCAGGACACATCTTAATTACTTAATTATCATCACTTTGACATATGCTATACTATCAAGCATCCATGTCACAACAAGTCTACTCAATCATGTTACTATAAAACATTTCATTTATTACTTCACAATTGACTCGAAAAGATCTACCACTTTCTCAATCAATTTAAGATTATCATACTTCACATTTCTCATAAACATATCCGTCTTGGTTTAGATCAATTATTTAACTATAGTCAAAAATATCATATAATCACATATACACATATTTTCTCAAATAGCAGTCATTTTCAATTCAAATGACACAACATTCCTTAACAAGGATTTAAATCACACCCTGTAATCAATCTACTAATATAATACTATCAATTATTTTGTCTCACCAATATAGACACTTTTAAACTCCAACATCACTCCTGTTAAAACCTTAATTAACTCTTTTTCTATTTACTTAAATACGTTTCTGCATTTTCAATTCAATCAGAAATAATCACAACAATTAACATCTCATTTAGTAATTCTATCTTTATGTCAACATATATCAATCATTAGTTGACTCAAAACTGGGGAATCATATCAGTCTGACTCAATTAACTTCACAACAACGCTTACTTATCATAACAAAGTAAACAATTCAAGTTAATTTAAATTAACATAGGCTTATCAAAGATTACCTGACAATCTTAAGCCAACAATATAAAGAAAACATGGAAAGTACCAATTGGTTACTCATGTTTCTCCGTCTCTGCAATCAAAACAACAACTTCACAACTTGTTAACGGTTAGTACATATTCAACTAACTAATTTCTCATACATCAACTAATCCCACACCCACTGGAATGTTTGACTCAACACAATCAAAGTTTAGGGTTCAACATTCTATCATGTCCAATTCGCCCAAACTACTGCCGGATACGCCCTATTTGCTACCGAATACGCCCTATTTGCTACCGAATACGCCCTATTTAGGGTGGTATACCCCCTTTACGGTGTCGAATTTCATAGCTAGAGGGTGTATTTCAGTGTTAAATCGGAGCGAGGGTGCTGAGTGTAAATTCGTGTATTGGAAGGCTATAAATAGAGCATTCAACCTCCGCATTTCAATCAATCCATCCATTCACAACACAATTCACTTTCACACACACTTTCTCTTGTAATTTCATTTCTTAGTTAGTTTCTCTCTCTAGTTTCTCTCTCTAGCACTACTCTTAGGAGTTAGAGGAGAAATTAGAGGGTAGCTAGTAGATTAGAGGAGGGATAATCGTTGTAATAAAGGAGTATTGCTGTTCCAGCTGGTATTCAAGGATTGCAATTATTTTCTCTCTGTTACGCTGCTCTATTATCCGGTGATATCTATTCCCTCATACTGTTATTATGTCTGAATTATCCATGCGTAATATTATGGTATGTACTTTATTTGTTACCATGTTTATTGAGTAGAGTAATATTGTGATTGTTGAAATGTAGATATTTAGGAGTAGGGATGATGTTAAATTAATCTTTAATTAAATATGTGATTGGAAATTGTTATGTTTTGTATCGGGTTAAACTTTTCAAGCGGTAGATCTAAACCACCATATACACCCTTTCCAAGCTTTCACGTGGCTATTACTTTAGTATTAGGACCTGATCAACCCTAGTATCGGTAGATAGTTATCTGTGTTATTGTTGAAACTGTGGACATGCTGTAAAACGGCCCAGTACTTAGTATAGCGCTGGAAACACCTCTGGTGGAGTACAAATGCGTGGAAGCTACGGACCGATCGTAAGTATATGACACCGTGGATACCTGGAAGTTACCCTTCCTGAACATGGTCTAGGTATATACAAAGCTGTGGAACTGCTTAAAAACGTAGTATACACCGTGAAACAAACCTAGGGATGAACGTTTGATCGCAAAGGAGGGTCTACACCTTGACGGAAGTACTTGTGCTCCTCAACTAAGTTTAAGGGATCTGGAAAAGAAAGCAAACATTCAGCTGTAGTGTAAGATGCTTAAACCCCCTTATCCAACATAACCGACAGTTTAACATACAATACCAAGCAATTAGTACAAACCTTAATAAAATCAATTAGAACTAGGTGTTAAGAACGGTCAGAAATTAAATATCGGTCTGTTACCTTATTCATGCACCCAGGGTTAATCCCAAGAAGGGTCACTTGATCTCATCGGACAGTGTTGGGGGTTGAGCAGCCTGATCTGATCAGAATCATGATAGCCTAGTACTCAGTGACATACGACTTAGGGTTTCCGCTTTAAATCGTAGGGTGCTAGTGTTTACACCAAACCTCTGTTGATTTAATTAAGGCTAGTCTCCAATCATCTTTTATAATGAACATCATCCCGAAACCTGAATATTGAAACTTCAGCAATTACAACTCTATCTATCTGCTTACCCTATCCGTAGTGTAGTATTTACTTTCCTGCATTTTAGTTAAATTAGAAAATACTAAAACAAAAACCCTACCTGCTCTATTAAACCCATCATATTAGCAACTATTCTCTGAGGTATTTAATTCATTTCGATTCGCTCCGATTTTAAGAACGACACCTGAGTCAGACTTACCGCTTACTACCCTAATACCCTTAGAGCAGTAGGTAGTAATAAAACTTAGGCTTCCCAGCAAAAATATAAATTTAAAACCCTCTGATCACCCGCCTCGAGCGTGAGGTCCAACGACGACAGGAAGCGATTCCTGAACTGACCGTTCGGGGTGCGATCAGGTTTTTGGCTCCGCTGCCGGGGATCGCAGAGCGTTGTGATTTGATAAACATACCTTAGAATTAGAAGCCTTTAGGAGAACCTTTCGTTTAAGCCTATCTTTTTCGAAAGTTACTGCTTTCTTAGAATAGAATAGTTTAAATACAAAAACCATACAAATATGAAAAATCAAACACCATCTGATTCTGTTTCTAGCCCAGTTTCTCTGTTCTCTCACAAGACAGCAGATGAGATGATGGCAATGGATGATTCTGAATTTTTTGATTTTATGGAAAAAGAATTAGAAGATAACTCTTCTTGTGCTTCATTCCCCGAAGTCAAAGAAATCTCAAACATCCAAGAAATCGGGATCAGGCAAAAACACTTTGACCTAGAATTAAAGGAATCTCAGTAGAAGATATCAACTTCTGTTACTCACACTTTAAGTAGTCAACTTACCCTTGATCCTGAGATTTCTTCACTTCTGGCCAAATACCCACACTATGTTAGGCCACCTGACCTTCCCAAAGAAGTACCATTCGGCACTGAGGTTTACTTTTATCCACCCATGTTAGGTTTAGATAGAAATGAACGTCTTCACTGCTTGGATGAATACTTTAAAAATGACCTTCCTGACATTTTGAAATCCTATCTTACCACACAGGATAAGAATTCCTCATGTTCGAATGATCATACATTCAAATCAGGAGCCACCAACATAGTTAAATCATTTCAAAGATGTCTAGTCCAACCTAGGTACACCATGGCTAAAACTATATTGGAAGGACCACCCACTGACATCATTGAAATCACAGATATTCCACCCGAGACTGAAACCGAGCGTCATGTCGGAAATTCTTTTAAACCAGATAGGAGAATAGATATATGTGCCAATTTTCTGAAATATCTTAAAATATCCGATTTCCCTTTTTCGGTTGACCAAAGAAAGACCTTCGTGATTATCGAACACAGAATTTTAGGACTTCGCGCTAATTATACTAGAAAAGATGAGTTATTACTAAAATCAGATCTAGACCTGTTAATGAATTTACTTGCTAATACAGATTATCATCCTGTTTCATCAACACGGATTAATTGGTATATTGCGGATCTAGTTAGTGAACTCGAATTTTGGATAGAGCGTGACCCTATAATTCCAACCTTACTTCCTGGAAAAATACCATTTTTTGTTGATCCTGCCGTCTATTTAATCAATAAACTGATAGAAATTTTTCCAAATGCAACTGAGACAGCTATTGAAAACTCTTTCTGTGCAAAACGGAAAGATATTCACATTAAGCTAATTCAGTTATTTCAAACGTTAAAATTTCCTTTCACGCTTCAACAAAAATTACTTTTTAAAGAATTATCGGTAGCAGTTCACGCTACTACCGGAAATCCTGATTCAAAAGAAGAAAAGGAATTTTTAAAAGTATTGGAAAGATTACTTCATGATCTAAATTTTTTAGACGACGGACCACGAAATGGTATTTCAAATCCCAAGAAAGTTAAACGGGAATTTAATAATTTCGTTGATGCACTTATGACATTAGGATACGAGGAGAGAAGTTTTCTAAACGAATTTGAATTATTTTTCTTAAACTCCGCCGACCTAATCTATCACATTACTAAAGTGCTCCGATTTTCATTTATTCCTCGTTACACTTTTCCTCAGCCTCGGGCTCCGAATTAATCTTTTTGGAAAAGTCGAGCCGTTGACTTTAAAACAAAGCGCTTATTGGGAGGCAACCCAATTTTATTAAATAAATCAAGTAGTTAAGTAGTTAATCGCGTAGTAGTTTTAATTTTCAGTTTATTTATTTTCTGTGTAAAAGTTAGGATTTTAAATTTTAAATTTTAAATTTTTAAACATTTCTAAAAATTATCTTTAAAAACGTTCTTTAAAATTTTGTCTCATCATTTATCACTAAATGCTTAAGTTTTGTTTAATTATTTGATTTCAATTAAACAATTGGCAAAATTTAGCAACTTTTAAATGAGATTAAATTTTTGAACACAAAAATATTTTAAGTTTTTAATAAAACCCTTTTTGACCTAATTACCATTTTTTACCATTTACTTTCACTAATTTACCTCAAAAGGGGTAAAAGGGTAAAAAGTAAAAATGGGAAGGAGGTTAAAAAGCAAAAATGAAAAACATTTTCACTCATCTTCTTCCTCCTCTCTCTCTTTTTCGGCCGAACACCACCACAACACCATTCCACCATCAAATTTCCACCATTTTTGAAGATTTCAAGCTCTATATTCTCCATTTTCATTACTTGTGTGCTTCATCTATCATCATTGCATCATTTCTAAGGTAAATCACTAACTTAAAATCTCTAGTTCATGATTTCCCCCAAAAGTTAGGGTTTCAAATTGAAACTTGAAATTTAGGGCTAAAGATTAGGGCTTTTCGTGTTTTTTCTTACTTATGATGATTGAATGATGATATATGATAGTAATCTAGTGATTTCATGTGAGATTTGTGAACTTTGATTTTCAAAGTGATGAACTTTGACTTTTTGTTGACTTTTTAGCTAGAATTACCTATGTTTGACTTTTGTTGATTAAATGTGCTTATAATGATGTGTTAAACATAAGTAAACTAGTTTGAATTAGTTAATTGATTGGTTTAATGACTTTTGAAAATTAAAGTAAGCATTTTTATGAATATTTGTGATCTTTCAAATTAAATGGTACTTATGCAAATATTAACTTTAAATGGTTGTTTGAATTTTTAAAACCGTGCTTTAATGGTATTAAACGACTAGTTTCAATTTTTAAAAGAAGCATCATTTTAATAAATAAAATGCATAAATCTTTCAAAATGACTAGTCATGTTGCTAAATAAACCAATATCAAAATTATGTTATTTGTAGATTAAGCATTAAGTTGTTGGTTGATTTTATTAATCATTTTGCGAAAACTTGACTAACGTTTAATGTTGAAATCTTTGAATACATAATATGGTCAAAGTTTCATCACTAGTTTTCTAAGTCTATGTTAAAATGCAAAGTTTTGATTAAAGTAAGGTAATTACAAGGTTCCTTTTAAATCTTAATGCTTACTTAGTTACTTAACAATGCATTTTCGGTTGTTGTGAGTTTTTTCTAGGAAACATTTATAAAGTAAGATCTTTTGCCCTAGAAACATGCTTGTGACAATTACCATAGCTTAAGAAACTTATTGTTGTGAAATTTGAGGTTTGGTGATTGAGGTTTGGTTGAATATGTATCTTTCTAAGTTATGGATTATTCGATTTTTAAAGCCTACATTTCGAATTTGTGTTAAAAATTTGAAATGACTTAATAAATTCATATACCTATGATCATGATGCACACTAATTACCTTTTTATCTTAACAGATGAGGTCTGATTCTACAGCTATCCATCCTACTTTGGAATACTTGGCCACTTCCGCCAAAAAGAAGAAATTGATTAGGGATTGGATGAGCCGACCACTTGGTAAAAACAGATTTATCGTTTGGAGAGATGTAAAGGCGATTGGTTATAAAAGAGAGTTGAGAAATCTAGTGAAGTTTAAGATCAATCATGAGAAAATGAATGCTTGGTACCAAATGTTCGCCCTCAATGAAGACATTTATCGAGAGCTAGTTACTGAGTTCATGTTGACTTATGAGTTCAACCCCTGCATCAGCAATGTTACAGACAAACGATTGATTAGTTTCAATTACAGAGGGGTGAAGCAGCATGTGTCTTTGGCTGAGCTAGCGATATATCTTGGTTTCTACACTGAGGAGCAGACACATTCTCAGCTATTCTTCGATAGTTCACGGGGTATTCCGAGTAATGAAGATCATGGGCTGATTTGGGATAATCTAACGGGTACTAGTTTTCATTCAAATGTGAAAGCCTCCGCGTTCTTCAAAGTTGAGCATCGACTTCTGCACAAGCTACTAGCTGTATCACTACATGGGAAGAAAGAAACAGGAGGAGCTGTAGGAGCTGATGATCTCTTTGTGATGAATGCCATGATTAAGAAGAAGAATGTGAATGTGGCCTTCTTAGTAGCTGAGAGGATTCAGAAAGAGACGAAATTTGAGATGACAAAGTATATCTACATGGGAGCTTTCATTACTAGGATTTGTAGCCGTATGGGTTTGCTCACAGAGGATCACATGAGTGAGTATACCAGCTCACCTTATGTTAGATCCCTGCCGTTCGACTTGGATTATTTTCGGACCATCTGGTTGATCACTACTGATTCGAGCGGGCAGGCATTCTGGAAAGCTACCAAAGAGGCTATTCCTGGTTGTGTTCTGAAGAGGAAGGGTAGTAAGAGAGACAGGGATGTTGAGGATGATGAGCCAATTGAGATACCAGATGATGACAGTGATGTTAGAGCGCCACAGGTTGATACTAGGGCATCTGGCTCTGCATCTAGGGTTCAGAGTGTTGTTGACTGGACTACACCAGTGACTCCACTTTCTCAGTATTGGACTTTTCATGCACTTCAGGTAAGACATGCTCATGACATCAATGTAGCATGTAAGTTTGGATTGCCGATACCAGAGCCACTAATGTACAGATGTGAGACACCACCAGCAGTCTTTCCCATTCCACCAGTCACCACCACTATTCCACCATACACCATGCCCACCACATCTCACCACGAGCCAGTATACTCTGTACACACCTCAGCTGCTCCATCCACTTCACGACAGCCACCCCCAGCTACCCATATCTTATCTCCGACGTATGAGATCCCGAGACCTGATGACCCACATGTTTATCGCCCAGCTATGATCACCACTAGTGCTCAGGGCATCACACTCTCAGGACTCTCTTGGATGTCCAACCTCGAGCCTATCCCTGACTCTGAGATCCCAAATGAGAGCGACATTAGGAGAGGATACCAAATTTTACTTGAGGAGACACACATGACACAGCAGTGTTTACGGGAGTGGGGATTCGACAGCACAGAGGACTTGCCTATCCATGTTATGCAGGCCATCCTCCGACAGCACAGAGTTATTGTATCAGAGTCTGTCTCTGGGAGAGCTGCTAGTGGGGAGCACTCTGCTGCTGGCATACCCCCGTCCACTTCTGTTGTTGATCCTCGTGTGACTGATCAGGGGTCCCCTCGTCCTTAGACTTATTTTTCATCTCCAGTACTTTATCATTATCATTACTATTGGTCTGTACTAACACTAACCTTGGGATGATTTGTGGACTTGTTTACTTTTTGGAACCATCCATCCAGTTTGCTACTCAGCTGGATGATCTATTTATCTATCTTTATTATTATGCTTACATTTTCTTTGTTTACTTTAGTAGAATAAACTGTGGTTGAATTGATTGTTGCGAATGATGGGAATGATTCACGACTAGATGACACGCACTAAAACGGACGGCTGTTCTTGGACGGAAGCATGCTGGATTCTCTAGCAAGCCAAAACATCTTCTTCAGCCATATCATTTTCATCTCGTGAATCCATGAGGGGAGTTTTTCGTTCTTTTTCGTTGTCTTCCCAAAATATTCATACCATATCCTTTATGCCTAATCTCTAAGTGTGGGATTTTTAATTCCACCATCTTAAAAACACAATAAAGTGAGCATTTCCTATAATCAAACTCTAAGTGTGGGATCCCCAAAAAGATTTACGCCTTAGTAGTGAACATTAGGGACAATGTTCCTTTAAGTGTGGGATACACGGTATGTTATACCGTAAAGTTTTCTGACCTTTTGTCCTCTAAAGATAACTTGTAACTCGTTTTCTACACAAATTTTTCAAATTTTTTTCAGATAATCACTTTTTAAGAATAAATAAGTTACTTTTTAAAATCTTTTGGTAAGAATAATACTTTTTAAGGATAATCACTTTTTCAGAATAAATAAGTTACTTTGGAAAGTACGATAAGGCAGAATAAGAATCCCTTAAAAATGAAATGGTCATCTTCGAAGCATCGCATGACTTGGCACATACACCCTATATTATTGTGTGAGGAACTTGAGCCTTTAATAAGCATTCATTTTTAATGCTTCACCATTCATTTCTGTGTGTGTGCCGATGCATGTGTCTTAGAATTAGAACTTGTTCCTGGTATACGCTTCGAGACCATACCAAAGAGTACCGTACGCGGTATAGGTGCAATTAGAGGATCTTGGCATTTATTAGGATTAAACCCATTTTTCTCATATCTCTTCAAGCCTAACCCTCCGATACTCAATTTTAGTATCGATGATCCGCTTAGTACACCATGTTGAGCCTTAACCTTTTCATTTCTTAAAAACCCAAATATTTTAAAACCCATTCCATTCCCTACCCACCAAAACCTTATTTTAGAATTTTTAAATTTTTGAAAAATGCTATTTAGATATCCTTTTTGCTTTCACTCCAAAAATCACAAAATTCGTGTTTTACTCAAAACTTCTCGTGTGCGTTTCAGAAATTAAAACTCCAAAGATCGAGAATCTTGCGGTGCGAAAAATTGGCACCAAGTAAAATTCGAAATGATAAAAAGTGTGAAAAATGAAAAAATATGAAAGGATCTTAAAAAGGTAGTAAGAAAATAAAATTCCTTAGAAATTCCTTGGCAAAGAAATTCTAAGCCAAAAATATATATATCTAAATAAAGCTAAGTGCTTCAAAATCTTCCGAAAACTTTGATCTCTAAAAAGATTTAAATCTTCCGAGTGTTTTCAAGAAGATAGAAGTCATAATAGCTATCTTCCTCCTTTCCGTCATCCGTTTCCGTTTTCATTAAAAAGCATATCTAAATAAAGTTTTTCATAAAGTTTGAAAATTCCTGAGATAAGCGTAACCCTTTTTAAACTTTAAAAATGACCCTTTTCCATACCCATTTAACCCTCACCCAAATATTACAACCCAACAAAAATGCCTTGGGATAATTAGCACCGTCCTCATTTGGAGTGGTGGAGATGCGATTCTCGACCAAGCCTATGATGATAAGCACTGCATGACTGGCTTTGAGCGATTTCGTTTGTTTAAGAATAATAGGAAACCCGATACACTTCTTGAGTGAATTGAGTGACCACCTGTGAGGATCGCCCAGTCATGTACTTCTATATCTCGAGAGTTGCAAAAGTATGCTAAAGGGACAACCAGTTCAGTTTTAAGATCTCTTATTTTACTGATGCTTACTTTTTGAAATGATTTACGTATTTTGAGGAGCTGATGTCCTTAGAAAATATTTGTTCTCGTCAAATGGTCTATCTTCTCTAAAAACCTGGAGCAAAATGAGATACGGTTTGCTTGAGGACAAGCAAAGTTTAAGTGTGGGATATTTGATTTGACGTAAAAAGTCATGTTTTACACGCATCTTTTATCTCATATTTATCACTTAATTAACAAAAACATGCCAATAAAGTTCACATTTACCACATTTTGTTAAAAAGGTCTTAACTTTATAAATATTTCAAAAACGACGGTAAATGGACGAAAAACACACTTAAATAGGCATAATTCATTCGACACGCTATTTTGTCGTAAAAATCCGATCTGGGACTTAATAAATATCTTAAAATGTAGGTCTGGAGAATACGAACGCGTGGATATAAAGAACGTTGAAAACGGATCAAGAACGAAGAAGTTAGAGCCAAACGAATACGATCCAACACACAAGACTTACGATCTAGCACACAAGACTACATACCAAGGGCATACACCCCTCTAAGGGCCGTATACCCCCCTAAAGGGGACGTATACCCCCTTAAAAGGGCCGTATACCCCCTTTATGGGGTGGTATACCCCCTTCTAGGGGTGGTATACCCCCTCTACGCTGCCGGATACGCCCTATTTGCTACCGAATACGCCCTATTTGCTACCGAATACGCCCTATTTAGGGTGGTATACCCCCTTTACGGTGTCGAATTTCATAGCTAGAGGGTGTATTTCAGTGTTAAATCGGAGCGAGGGTGCTGAGTGTAAATTCGTGTATTGAAAGGCTATAAATAGAGCATTCAACCTCCTCATTTCAATCAATCCATCCATTCACAACACAATTCACTTTCACACACACTTTCTCTTGTAATTTCATTTCTTAGTTAGTTTCTCTCTCTAGTTTCTCTCTCTAGCACTACTCTTAGGAGTTAGAGGAGAAATTAGAGGGTAGCTAGTAGATTAGAGGAGGGATAATCGTTGTAATAAAGGAGTATTGCTGTTCCAGCTGGTATTCAAGGATTGCAATTATTTTCTCTCTGTTACGCTGCTCTATTATCCGGTGATATCTCTTCCCTCATACTGTTATTATGTCTGAATTATCCATGCGTAATATTTGGGTATGTGCTTTATTTGTTACCATGTTTATTGAGTAGTGTAATATTGTGATTGTTGAAATGTAGATATTTAGGAGTAGGGATGATGTTAAATTAATCTTTAATTAAATATGTGATTGAAAATTGTTATGTTTTGTATCGGGTTAAACTTTTCAAGCGGTAGATCTAAACCACCATATACACCCTTTCCAAGCTTTCACGTGGCTATTACTTTAGTATTAGGACCTGATCAACCCTAGTATCGGTAGATATTTATCTGTGTTATTGTTGAAACTGTGGACATGCTGTAAAACGGCCCAGTACTTAGTATAGCGCTGGAAACACCTCTGGTGGAGTACAAATGCGTGGAAGCTACGGACCGGTCGTAAGCATATGACACCGTGGATACCTGGAAGTTACCCTTCCTGAACATGGTCTAGGTATATACAAAGCTGTGGAACTGCTGAAAAACGTAGTATACACCATATAATCCGGATTCATTACAACTATATGACTACAACTATATGAAATCCTTTACTTAAAAGTAATCCGGATTCATTACTGTTTGTCCCTAACCTTGGATCTTACGGCACCGAGTCAATCTAATCGCTAGCGGAAATAACAATTAGATCACTAACCAATCACACGAATAATCAAACACAAAGAATACGAATCAAAACGTTGTTTATTCGATTATAGTCAATCAGATTACAGAGATTTTGACTAATGGTGTTTAGGGTTTCGTCAACCCTAAAACAGAAAACATAAAACGAATTTATACAAAATCTGGCACCTGCGACGTCGCACGCTACGTCGCAGGCCCAAGCCCATGCGACGTTGGCTACGTCGCAGGCCCAAAACCTGACGTCGCACCTGCGACGTTGCACGCTACGTCGCAGGAGTCAGTAATGCTAATTCTAATTACAAACTACGAGCTAGACCAACTGACAGACACTAAACATGTACTAACAAACTCCCCCGTGTCTTCAGCTTGGTCTTCAAAAATCTTCTTTAAACCCAGCCCGCAGGAAACTGGCCATCAGCATGAATTCCATTAGCCACACAAACAGTAACAACATTGTAAAACTGCTGTGCTAAACGTCTGTTGAATTCATTCTTCTGACCAACACGAATCCGATTATCATAGAGTTTTCTTAAATCTTTTTCATGAAAATTAATCAAACTCATCGGATCATATAGTTTAAACGTTGCTTGCCTCAGATTCCATATACCTCCAACTTCTGGCCACGGTTCAGAATCTGGAACGAAAGTAATAACCGCTTCGCCAGTCTGTGGATCAAGTTCCCATTTTACAAGTCTTCTCAGAAAATAATAAGGAACTGATTCCAGAGGTATCTTAGTCAAACAGTTAGCAGGCGAATAGTGAACTTTAACCATAGGCTTCCTGGTGACTGGATCAATCTTTTTCTTCCACGTATACCGAGTTCCCAACGTCGGCTTCAATTTCGAATATGTCTTCGATAACACTTCCCGACGTAAATTTCTCTGAATGAACTCAGCATAATCATTCTCGAACGGATTAATCAATTTAAGCTGAGCTAATCGATTAATCTCTCCTTTTGGCAACGTGCTCAATCTATCAAAGCGCATTCTGAAATACTGAACTCCATCTTCTCTCTTTATCATAAACAGATTCCTCTGACACTTCCAGCTTTTAATAACACCGGTATAATTTCGACTAACCCGGTACACTTGACATTTAACTGGAATAGGGACTGGATTTCGTCCCTTAGGCCACCATTTCTTGTTTCTCTCTCTCTTTTCTTCAGCAGTTAATTTCTTCGCTGCTGAGTCCGGTGCCTGTGTCTCTGGAGCTGGAGTTGCAGCAGAACTTGATTCTCCATGTTGAGCTTTATCAGGACTCTCGTCTTCACTTGAATCAGATTCTATAATTGGTGCATCATCATAAGCTTCCCCAGATTGTGCATCATCATACGTTTCATCTGCATTCAACTGTTCCTCTTCAATCGAGACATCCTCGTTCATCTCAAAAACATTCTCTGTTTCTTCCTCAGAGCCAACTCCACTGGCCATCCTCTGAATAAACGACAAGTCCGCAAATGAATAGTCAACAGCCAGCGGTCTCGGTTGCCCTGGAATATCATCAACACAAAAATAATCCAAACGAGAAATATTTTCATTAACATTTTCAATTACAGGGTTGGGATTTACAGACGCAGGTTCACTTGACTCTAAAGTGGGTATCCCAGACCCAGACTCCCCCGAGGCAAGTAACCTGCCTTCCAAAACATTAACCCTAAGCTTCGTTTCCTCAAGCTCCTTAGATTGAACCTCGATCAACGCAACTTGTTCAGCAATCTTCTCGTCCTGAGCTTCCAGCTTTTGCTTCATCTGCTGCATATCTTCCATTATCTTTTGCATGAAAGCTGGAGTCGGTTGAATCTCAAAAGCATCCTGCTGCTGTGGATTGACTGGAGCTCGTGTTGACGAAGAGCGACGAACACGACGACTCGGTCGATAAGTCTCATCAGCAGGATCATCACCGTCACGTGTACGTTTTCCCTTATCCCTTGGAGGTACATACTTACGACCTGCCCGGATCCGACGCTGAATTGGCAGATATCTGAATGAATCGGAAAGCCTGATACGTTCCATCTCAGAGGGATGCGGAACAGTACCATCCGAGTGCTCAGGCGTCGGACCTCCATCCTGAGGACCTACATTGGCCGGTTCTTCAGAATCAGAACTCTCGACCGTTTCATGAGATGCAGGATTGTCCGAGTCAACATGCCCGAACTGCTCAATGTTCTCCAAAATAGCCTCCACATGCTCCCCCGCAGCTTGAACAGGAACGTTCATGAGTGGTTGCTGCGGTTGCTGTGGTGCTGGAACATCCATATACTGAGGATCTGGAGGTGGTACATAATTTTCATCCACAATAGCACCGAATAAGGGAACATCCCTTGGTGCCTCGACCCCTTTCTCATACCCTGCACAAATAGTGAAAATCCGACTCATCATCGGTGAAATCTTGAGCGGCTGATCGATATCACCCTGTGCCTGAAGCTCCGGATGATGACGATTGATGTGCAACTGTACAAATCTTGGATATAAAATCCATTTCTGATCCCCGGCATTCGCATTATCAACCATAGCCTTGAAGATAAATCCCGAGAAGTTGAACGGCTTGTTGTATACCAACGCTAACATAGCAGAAGCCAGACTTCGGCTCATCCCATCCGTTCCACCTTTCCTATTCCCCAAGCAAACAAAAATCACATGCATCAAATATCTCCAGACGCGTGTGAGATTCGCTTTTCGATACTGATCAGAGGGAATCCCGGGATATCCTATCCGTTGCATAGCTCCGGTAACGAAAATATGATCAAAACCGACAGGCATATCCGGTTGATCATTCAGCTGTAAAAGTTCCCGAATACTCTGTTCTGTAATAGTGATCTCCGTACCCAGAACGGTAGAGACCAATCGTCTAACGTCGTTTTCAGTAACGACAGTTGCGTTTCTCCAAAAAGAGTTGATCAGATTTCCAAACGCCATAGTGTTATCGGAAATGGCGTGGAATACCCTTGAACGTCTCAAAAACGCGATCATCTGACGATACGGTGCAGCTTTATCAGAAGTGTCAGTAAGGTAAGCAGCCGTATTATAACGAGCTTCAAAAATCAAAGCCATATCTGCAAAAACAGAAACAGATTGCAACTCGAAAAAGGTTAGCAAAAATGTTACATTTTTAAGAAAAACCTTTGTAGACTTCCTGGAACTAGCGACGTAGCCCCGTACGTCGCATAACACAGAGCGACGTAGAACTGTACGTCGCTAAAATTCAAAATAAATTGAAAAGCGACGTAAGGCCTGACGTCGCATAAAATTCGAGCGACGTCAAGGGGGACGTCGCATTTTGCAATTTATCGTGAATTTAATCACTTTAATTAAAACAGCGACGTAGAGTGGTACGTCGTATCGGACGTCGCAGTAAAAGCGACGTAGGGAAGGGCGACGTAGGAAATTAATAAAAATTAAATAAAGCGACGTAGGCCACGACGTCGCAGCGTACGTCGCACTGACGAACAGGCGTCCCCAACCCAGAAACCCTAACCCTCGAATTTAGGGGTTTTCAAAATCAAACGCACTAAAAGGTGCGGCTAACGATGGTGATCACGAAAACATGATTTATAACCAGTAATTTACACGATAGACCATCTAATTTATCCGAAACCCGAAACCCTTTTAACCCGTAATACATACATAGCCATTAAACATAATATACACGGTTAAAAATGGTAAAATCGGTACCTAAGTGTGCGGAATAACGAGTAGATCAAAACTACGTAAGTGAATCGGAATGAAAACGGCTACAAATCACGAAAATTGCTCGAAAATTGCTACGTCGCAAATCGCCAATGCTACGTCGCAGGGTACGTCGCACGAGAATAGTGAATAGTGTGACGTGTTACGTCGCAGTTGAGACTATATATAGTCTAACCCTAGATGCGACGTAGACTGGGACGTCGCAGGCGACGTAGAGTGGGACGTCGCATAAAATTTTTGATCCAATTTTGAAATTTTTTCAAACCGTTTACTCGTTATTTTAGCAAATAATTTCCAAATAATTCGTGACTTGGGAAAAATAACGCAGAATAAAAATAAAGCATAAAACTAAAAAATCTTTTTGGTATTTTCTTTAATTTTACAAAAAATAAAAAATGAACAAAATAAAATTACTAACACTCTATTTTTGGTGAAGGAGTTGAGTTGTCTGATTAGGGATCATATCGGAATAACATGCATTTATTAGGAATAGTAAGTGTTATTTCGATCATCAGTATATTTGTCCACTTTAAATTTACGTGGCACATTTAAAACACCTTTTATAAAAATTATTTCAAGACAATTATTGGTATTGTTTGTCCACCTAAACACGTTACATCCGTGTCTGTGAGTTAACCTTTTATTGTTAGTATGAATATTAATTTTGAGAGACCTTTTATATGATATACTGATAAACTTCAGTATAACAAACACTGCATATTCACACAAGGTAGAGATAACAAGACCAAGTTTATCTCGGTTTTCTCGTAACATACACTTGATATTTATATTTAGGCATACATCAAACCGACTATGAAGATACTAGTGGCCCCAGATCTGTACAAAGTACAACAGAGGGTCCCTTAGTATGAACATAACAAGTTTGAGACTATTTGCATAACTAATGGATTCAGGTCTGTACGTGAGTACAACAATAGTCACCATTAGTTAGGCGAATAATCATATTATCACTATATGCCCATTTGACATTTACATAATTATGACAGTGTATGATAGTACTTCCATTTATCAATTAAGACTTATGTCATACATCATATAACATTTTTCTCAAAGTAATAGACAAGTATTTAAATTACTTCTTAATATCTCAGAGACCGGTGTGTACCATGCCTACCAATACATCGTATGATGAAGATAATTTAGATAAAAACTGTTTTAAGTGTGTCAGATAAACCTACTGACACATCCAAGATAAATCTTAAAATTCCATTTTGTGCATGTCACCCGATGTACTATCATATCCCAAGTTGTTTACAGACACAACTTCAACGTCTATTTTAAAAATGTAGCAACCTTGCGTTTTCTTTAATACTAAAGAGTATAAAGAGTGGCTGTTGCGATTTTTTTTTTTTTTTTTTTTTTTTTTTTTTTAAATTGAATTTTAAAAACTTAAAAATCCAAGTCACAAATCATTTCTTTGACTGAAAGAACCTTAAACCTATCAGATTGACCAGTTCAATAAAACGTGATCGCAAAAAGGCTTTTGTAAAAAGGTCCGCACACTGCTTAAGGGTCTCTATATGTACGACATCTATAAGGTGTTTCTCAAAGCAATCCCGTATGAAGTGGAACCTAAGTTCGATATGTTTGGTCTTAGAGTGCTGTACGGGATTGTGAGTTATAGATATAGCAGCTGTATTATCTATATAAATAGGAGTCATAGAGAGATTGAACCCGTAATCACGCAGCTGATGCTGAATCCAGAGAACTTGAGAACAGCAACTTGCAGCAGCAACATACTCGGCTTCAGCTGTGGAAATAGCAACCGCAGTCTGCTTTTTGCACTGCCAAGAAACTAAGCGCGATCCAAGGAATTGACATCCTCCAGTGGTTGACTTCATATCTATCTTGCAGCCACCAAGATTCGAATCCGAATAGGCAGTTAACTCAAAGTTTTTCTCGTTTGAATACCATAGACCCAGAGATGGCCTAAAAGCGAGATATCCAAAAATGCGTTTTACTGCCTTCATATGAGACACCTTCGGATTTGCTTGAAATCGTGAGCAGAGTGAAACGGCAAACACTATATCTGGTCTTGAGGCAGTCAGGTACATGAGAGAGCCTATCATTGAGCGATAGTCTTTCTCCTTGCAATCTTCATCGTCCTCATTAGGTCCAAGATTGTGTCTTGCTTCAATTGGAGTGCCGTAGTGTTTACTGTTGAGCAATTCATACCGCTTTAACATGTCTGTGACATATTTTGACTGGTGGATATAAATTCCCTTGTCAGATTGCTCAACCTGTAGTCCCAGAAAGAACGTGAGTTCTCCCATAGCACTCATTTCAAACTCAGATTTCATCAATCTTTCAAAATCCTTGCACAACTGATCATTAGTTGATCCAAAGATTATGTCGTCCACATAGACCTGCACAAGTAACAAATCCGCTCCTTCCCGTTTGATGAAAAGCGTGCTATCAATCTGTCCTCTGTCAAAACCATTCTTCAGCAAGTACTTGGCAAGTCGCTCATACCAAAGTCGAGGAGATTGATGAAGACCATACAAAGCTTTCTTCAGTTTGCAAACATGATTAGGATGCTTTGGGTCTTCAAAACCGGGAGGTTGACACACATAAATCACTGCGTCGACATCTCCGTATAGAAAAGCACACTTTACGTCAAGTTGATACACGTGGAATCCTTTAAATGAAGCATAGGCTAGAAAAATCCGAATAGATTCCAAACGAGCAACAGGAGCGAAAACTTCATCATAGTCAATACCTTCTAATTGACTATATCCTTGAACTACCAGACGGGCTTTATTTCGAATAACAGCCCCACGATCATCCATTTTGTTACGGAAAACCCAACGAGTACCCGTCAAGTGAGCACCCTTGGGTAGAGGAACAATTTCCCAAACATTCATCTTGTTTATTTGCTGTAGTTCCTCCTGCATAGCCTCGACCCAAGATGGATCCTTTAAGGCTTGTTCAACCTTTTTAGGTTCAATTTGAGACAAATGACATGAATCGATATGAGCTATAAGTCCCAAAAGTTGCTGAGCTGAAGTCTGCTTTGCTTGCTGTCGTGTTTGAACAGATGCATGAGGATCACCAATGATATTATCAATGGGGTGATCCTTATGTATACGAGTTTCTGGTATGGCACCTGGCACAAGATCCACACCCAGATTGTTCAAATCTCCCTCAGTTTCAGGAGTAGCAGCAGACTCAGGAGAGGCTAACTCTTCTTCTTCTACTTCATCTTCATGAGAAAATAAGTGAGAGTAGGCCATTGTTTCCTCCATTTCATCTTCTTCTTGAGGTTCCTCTAAAGGAGGCATATTTGGATCATATGGAAGCTCCTTTGTGTAGGTATAAACTGTTTTAGAAGGAGCAGCCGAAGATGATGGAGTAGGAGATGGTGTTGATGGTGGTGATTTGGTAGTTGTTTGTGGTTGTGTGGGTGGTTGTGTGGGTGGTTGTGTGGGTGGTTGTGTGGGTGTAGGTGTAGTTTGTGGAGGTGTAGGATTAGTCGGTGGAGGTGCGGTTGTTGCATTGGGATTTGGGTTGGATGTTTTATTATTAACAGGAGTATCTTGAGTAAGATCAAGCTCATGAAGTATAGAAACCAATTCTTCCGTTTCATCTTCTTCCGGAATATTGAAAGAGTTGAAGAGGTTTCCATAGTTGAAAAACCAATCCGGACCCGTTCCTTGAGGAGGTTCCGTATACCTTAAACATTTCACTTCAAAATGCTCCTCAATCTGATTCGTTGATTTGTTAAAGACTCTTTTGTTCGGAGAGTTGACTGAATATCCAAGAAAAATCCCTTCAACAGCTTTATCACCAAACTTAGAGACCTTATCTTTTGTTATCATGATCAGGCATGGACACCCAAATGGTTCTAGGAACTGCAAATTTGGCTTACGGTTATTGAAAAGTTCATAACACGTCTTGTTCTTTTTCTTAACCGTGAGTACTCTATTGAGAACATAACAGGCAGTATTAACTGCCTCAGCCCAGAAGATGATTGGTAACTTGGAGTCAGCTAACATAGTCCGAGCTGTCTCGATAATTGTCCTGTTCTTTCTTTCTGCAACTCCATTCTGTTGTGGAGTCCTCGGAGCACTAAATTGATGCTCAATACCTCTTGTAGCACAAAACAATTCGAGAGTTGAGTTCTTGAATTCAGTTCCATTGTCGCTTCGTATCCTTTTCACCTTCAAGTTGCACAGATTTGCCAACTTGTCCAACAAATACACCAGAATCTCAGGAGTTTCCCCCTTTGTGGTCAAAAAATAAACCCACGAAAACCTTGAGTAGTCATCAGTAACTACCAAGCAGTAAGACCGACCACCAATGCTCTTTGTAGAGACTGGACCAAAAAGATCCATATGCAGTAGTTCCAATGGACCATTTATGGAATTCACCTGCTTAGACTTATGGGACTTCTTACGTAACTTTCCTTTTTGGCAGGAGATACAGTAATCCTTTAGATCAAATGACTGTTTCGGAACTCCTAGCACTAGGTCATTTTTAGTCAAGAAATTCATTTTTCGGAAATGAATATGTCCCATTCGTCTGTGCCAAAGCAGTGATTCCTTTTCAGAAGCCTTAGACAAGAGACACATATACTCGTTCGAGGTCTCAACAGTTCTCATATTCAGAATGTATGTGTCATTCTTTCTTGGTGCTCTCAGTAACACCCATTCTTCCGGAATGACATACCCAGGCTTCAGTATCACACACTCTGTCTTTGTGAACGCAGTGGTGTAATCTTTATCACAGACCTGTGAAACACTTAGCAAGTTGTGCGTAAGCTGTTCCACGTAGTTCACATTTTCAAAACTAACATTGCCGTTAGTGAGCGTTCCTCTTCCAGAAATAGTTCCCCCAGTATCTCCAGCAAAAGCAACATATCCTCCTGCGTATGGTTTAATATCCACAAGAAGAGATACATCGCCTGTCATATGTCGCGAGCAGCCGCTATCCAAATACCATTCACTATCTTTAACACGTTCTGACTGCTGCAACACACAAATGAAGGAGATTAGTGAGAAACGGTGACCCAAGCCTTTACAGACTTAGGTCGACCGTGGTCATCAACAATAATCACGTCAGATAGGATTTTATCTTTAAACAAATTAAAATTTTTATCTGATGTGTTACTGTTGACGACTGAAGAGTCAACATCAGACTCTTTTCGTTTCCAAACTTTTGAAGATTCGGAATTGATATTAGAAGTAATGTTGGGCTTTTGAATTGGCAAAGGTTTTTGCTCAACATTACTTGGTTTCGAAACAGGCTTCAAAATAGGCTTGGGAGAGGTAGAGTAACGCCTAGGTGGAGATTTTGAAAAAGAATTTCTGTAAACAGATGTCCTAGGCATCTCTCTCCCATATCGCTGATTTGACAGCTTTGGACATTCACGAATTAAATGTCCTTGTTTCTTGCAGTAGAAACAAGAACGAGTCTCAACAAACGGTTGAGGCTGAGGAATTACCACAGGAGGTGGAGAAACATTTCTAGAACATGAACAATGCGTACATGTTTTAGAAAGTGTTTGTTTTGGTTGAGAGGTTGAAGTTGAAGGTTTATCATGCGAAACTCTTTCATTTACTATTTTATTTTGCAAAATCTTTACAGGTGACTGTAAAGTTTGTTGTTTCGAATTAAAAACCTTGGCTTTTCCCTTATTTGGTTGAACCTTAATTTCAGGTTCAATCTTTGAAATCACTTTTTCAGGTTTAACCACAACCTTCTTAACCTCAGGATACTCCTGATCCGTAATGTCCTCAATCTCAACAATCTCCTCAATAATAACAGGAGATTCATTCTTTAACTCAACACTCTCCTTAACACTAACAGGAGATTCATGCACAGACTTAACAAACGTTGGCAAGGGGTACTCTGGCCGCTTGGTTTTCTCCTTTGCCGGTTTGTTATGTTTGGTCTCTTTAGCATCTTTAGCTTTTATACCATAAAGCTTGGACCAATCAACTGGAATCTCTTCAAAGCCTTCCTTAACAGGCAGGGGACAGTGAGTAGTAGGAGGAGGGACTGAGTTGTATCCCAATCCCTCATTCTTCTTCCCTTTAGTACCATGCTTGCTAAGAATTTCATTAAAAACAACCGTTGAGGAATTTGAACCTAAGATTTTACTCTTATAATTCTCATACTCAGCTTTTAAATCTGTAAGTTCTTTATTTAGTAACTCAATTTCAACAAGATAGCTTTTAATGGCATCTTCTTAACTAAAAACCTTAGATTTATATTTCTGAGTATCTAACCGATGAGCCTCAAGATGTTTTTCATAAAGTTTCTCATTAGCTTTTAAGAAATTATTTGACTCGGTTAGTTTTTCATTCTTTTTCCTCAACTCTACGGTTTCATTTTGAAATGCCTTTAGAGATTCAGTTAACTTAATACATGAAATACAATTTAACGGTTCATCATGTACCTCATTCACAATGTGAGCCATCAGACACTGTTGGTAATGCTGGGAGACAAGCGTCCAATCTTGACTTGTAGGCTCAAAGGCAATCAGGGCATTATCAGCAATCCCTTTCTTAGAAACTTCTATTTCTTTGGCCTTTGGAGGAGTAGATGGTGTTGTGAATCCCGATGCTGGCATTTTGGGTTTCTCGCACTCTCTGGCGAAGTGACCCAAATTTTGACAATTGTAACATCGGACCTTACTCTTGTCAAATCCGAAGCCAGTCTTTCCATCACCTTCCAAACTTTTACGCCCTGTCCTCTGCAAGAACTTTTGAATTCTTCTGGTGATCATTGCCACATTCCAAGTTAAATCCATTTGCTCCAGATCATCTTCATCAAGCTGAGCATAGTCTTCCTTAGTCAGCTCCAAAGTAAGATTCGGTTGAGTAACCAAATCCTTGTATGAGCTTAAGAAAGCTGTGTAAATGGCAGCTTGCTCCTGAATAGCAGGTGAGACTTGAACCTGTTGTTGATTTGAAGAAGGTCCAGTCATGAAAACAGAATGAATCCCATCGGAAGCAGAAGAAGAAGTTGATGGAGCATTTGTATTTGTCACGAAGGCGACTCCAGATCCATAAGTCTTTCCAGAGTTGATCTGAACACCATACACACTAGGATTCTTAACAGCAGCACCAGACCTAGTTTCTTTCTTCTTAATCTCCATCGCGTGAGCTTGAAGATCCCCTATCAGCGTATCCAAAGACATGTTTGCAAGTTCTTCATTTTTCTTTAAAAATTGAACTTTAACATCCCAAGAACTTGGCAACACATCCAGTAGCTTCTTATTTACTTCAATTGAAGGAAAAGTATAACCCCCTTCAAACAACTCACCAACTAACCGTGAGTACCTAGTGAATAACGAAGTCGTGTCTTCATTTGGAAGGATGTCAAAGATATCGTACTGTTTCGTAATCAGTTCGAGCTTGGCTTCCTTGTACTTATAATTTCCTCCACAACGAGTTTCAATTGCCTTCCACAGATCAAAGGCTGTTTCATGAGTTCTGAAAAGCCAAAGAACATCCTTGGTAAGACACATTTTAATCATTGAAAAAGATTTTCTTTCAGTATCAAAATCTTTCTTCTCCTCGGGAGACATCGCTTTATAGGTCTTAGCAGGACGAATATTACGATATTCTCCTTCAGCTAATGGAGGTACATAACGTTCGCGTAATGGTCCCCATAATTCTGGACAATGAAAATCAATGTATTGTTCAACTCGGTCTCTCCAGTATACATAATCCATGTCCGCAGTAAATAATGGAGGTTTATTACTTGAACCTATGTCATTACTTTGTTTAATCATTTCTCTTAGACCTCTAATATCCTCTTTATCAGCTGCCATTGTAATTACTTAATCGAAAAACAAACTTCTGATCTTAGCGACGTAGGTGAGTACGTCGCACCAAGATTATGCGACGTTGATAGGTACGTCGCAAAAGCAAAGGATTCAATTAAGAATCAGAAATATGCGACGTTGAGAGGTACGTCGCAGATGACGTCGCAGAGGACGTCGCAGAATCACACTATGCGACGTAGAGAGGTACGTCGCAGATGACGTCGCAGAGGACGTCGCACAGACTAATTAAAGTCCAAATTACTACGTCGCACACGACGTCGCAGCCGACGTCGCAATGGTACGTCGCAAAACGCGCTGAGCAGCGGCCACAAACCCTAAAAACGAATTTTTAACCCTAAAAACCAAAACCACGAATGCCGAACGACAGAAACCTTCAATTATCCCAGTAATACTGATCGAAAACCTGTAAAAACACAAAACAAACGTGATAAACACAAAAACACACGAATATCACGTCCTTTTAAATCCCAAACTCGATCCGAATCGCCAAAACGAGCACTTTCTGCTCTGATACCAGTTTTTTGTCCCTAACCTTGGATCTTACGGCACCGAGTCAATCTAATCGCTAGCGGAAATAACAATTAGATCACTAACCAATCACACGAATAATCAAACACAAAGAATACGAATCAAAACGTTGTTTATTCGATTATAGTCAATCAGATTACAGAGATTTCGACTAATGGTGTTTAGGGTTTCGTCAACCCTAAAACAGAAAACATAAAACGAATTTATACAAAATCTGGCACCTGCGACGTCGCACGCTACGTCGCAGGCCCAAGCCCATGCGACGTTGGCTACGTCGCAGGCCCAAAACCTGACGTCGCACCTGCGACGTTGCACGCTACGTCGCAGGAGTCAGGAATGCTAATTCTAATTACAAAGTACGAGCTAGACCAACTGACAGACACTAAACATGTACTAACAATTACACCTCAATAAGCAAAGTAGAGGTTAAACTTAGTAGGTAAAACTACAATCAACAAGTACTTTGCTCAATCAACAAAAGTACTACAATATGATATTACCTATATTCAACCAACCTCTACATTGACTTATTCAGTTTGTAAGTTTTTTCATTACAACCTAACAATTGTCAACAACAACTATAGCACAAACAATAATCACAACACTAATAATTATATTCTATAGTTTACCAATCAGCAAGTAATATTTAACATTTCAATCTATGTCAGACTATTTCAACACACACAGTTGACTATTTGCCAACTTCAATTTTAATCAACCAATCCATAAAATTCTCTAACTGCTTTTCTCAAGTTTGACCAAAACTCAAACCAATTACAAGCACTTAATTTTATACTCTTCCTGTACATGTACACACAATTCATTAGTCATGGTTTGACTTTCAAAGTTAACATACTATCAATATTAACTCCCAACAAACCATTTCATATTTTGTGTTTACTTTCAAACATTTACTTCAAATTATTACATTCAATAATACTAGTAATTCTTTAAGCAAAACAATATCAACATATCTCAACCTTGGCTCCATACAAGCCATATACAAAATAGTGATTCATTTAAACACTATACAAACCCACTAATGGTTAATCTAACGAAATCAATTACAACTATATTTTCAACAAAAATCAAATTCGTCATTTATGTTTATCATCAAAACCTCTATCAATGACAAATATTATTTACACTTGCACCTTTAAAGTCTAAATGTCACAGTCCTATCAACTGATTGTTTTCTCAGCAAAACAACAATTAAACAGTTTTAACACACTTTCATACTCAATTTCCCTAATCACATTACATTTCTTTTATACCTACTAGCCTTAACAAGTTCATGTGGCACAACATAATATAACAACGGTGATCAGGAATTGCAAGATTATGTTCTTCACACTCCATTCTCAGGCTACTCTATATTATAATTATCAATGTGATTTACTCTCACCTCATATATACTAAATACATCATGATTTTAAATCAATTAAAATCCATTTAATAGTTTCTAACAGATGATACATACTGAAAATCAGCTTACTACTTACATATTCAACCTTACATCAAGCCATCTCACATACACACATGACCTTCTCTAGTATGTATTTATTCATATAGAATTTTCATTCAACAATTTATATTAATCAATGTCCCTATTTATTCCAAAATTCAGGACACATCTTAATTACTTAATTATCATCACTTTGACATATGCTATACTATCAAGCATCCATGTCACAACAAGTCTACTCAATCATGTTACTATAAAACATTTCATTTATTACTTCACAATTGACTCGAAAAGATCTACCACTTTCTCAATCAATTTAACATTATCATACTTCACATTTCTCATAAACCTATCCGTCTTGGTTTAGATCAATTATTTAACTATAGTCAAAAATATCATATAATCACATATACACATATTTTCTCAAATAGCAGTCATTTTCAATTCAAATGACACAACATTCCTTTACAAGGATTTAAATCACACCTTGTAATCAATCTACTAATATAATACTATCAATTATTTTGTCTCAACAATATAGACACTTTTAAACTCCAACATCACTCCTGTTAAAACCTTAATTAACTCTTTTTCTATTTACTTAAACACATATCTGCATTTTCAATTCAATCAGAAATAATCACAACAATGAACATCTCATTTAGTAATTCTATCTTTATGTCAACATATAGCAATCATTAGTTGACTCAAAACTGGGGAATCATATCAGTCTGACTCAATTAACTTCACAACAATGCTTACTTATCTTAACAAAGTAAACAATTCAAGTTAATTTAAATTAACATAGGCTTATCAAAGATTACCTGACAATCTTAAGCCAACAATATAAAGAAAACATGGAAAGTACCAATTGGTTACTCATGTTTCTCCGTCTCTGCAATCAAAACAACAACTTCACAACTTGTTAACGGTTAGTACATATTCAACTAACTAATTTCTCATACATCAACTAATCCCACACCCACTGGAATGTTTGACTCAACACAATCAAAGTTTAGGATTGAACATTCTATCATGTCCAATTCGCCCAAACTATTGCTCTGATACCAACTTATAACACCCCTCGTTTCTCCAAACATTTAAAATGATAATTGCGACTCGGAAGTGTAGATTTTCAAACATAGTTCCATGCTTTACATTACTCAATAATGTAGATAAACTTTTTCAGACTAAATACATGATATTTCAACAACTAGGTGTTATATAATTCAAAACATATCTTTAGTTATCAAACTAACATCAGAGTAAAAGCCTGTCAAACATTCCATCATTTCCAATAACTTCCTGCCCCGCCCAATATGTCCCATTAATTTTTTAACATGTAGGAAGGACTGTGGTGGGGTTAGCATAAAGCTAAGTGAATGAAATTATAAGCAACAGTCCAACTTAGCACAACAATCTGTTTACATCAAATAACAATAAACAGTCAATCATCATGAGGATCGGTGGTTCTTGAGATACCTTGGTACCGGTATGGTACTCAAGGAACACTTATCAATCATCTGTATTGGCCTATACAGAATTACCGATGACTTGTTGTTAACCACATATGACCTAGATCTTTAAACCAACATTTCAAGTTTCAAGATCTCCTGTCGTTCATAACAGCAACCAAGTCCAACCATCCATTCAAGTTGACCTCAGAATCTTACATACTAGCTCTAACAGCCAAGTAAGCAAGCAACCAAACTAACATGGCAAGTTATCTCAAACCAAAACATTCTATCAACGTAATACTACAATTACATGTTGTAACCAAATCATTACAACTAAATCACACTGAGGTTACAGATCCACTCACCAATACCTCAGCTGTAAGCTCAGAAGTCTAATATTACTGAGCCTTCTCCATATCTGACAATTCAACAGAATATCACAAGTTAGTAACTTGTCATCACCGGATAATACTTATGTAAATTACAACACCACACAAGTAATCACACCAGGAGTACAACTAAATTATATAATTGTTGAAAGTCTAACATGCTTCAGATATATTACAGTACAATACCACAAGTACCATTTAAGTAATTAGCTTAATTTGACAAACACTGAAACAGCCATTGACAACCAGGGGAATCCGCCGGATCCCCTTTGAATCGGCCGGATTCAATGGTGTTTTAGCTTCAACTCATGATCAGCACATTATTAACCAATCCGATCATGAATCCGCCGGATTCATGATCAAGCTGCCGGATTCCTATTCAATCCGCCGGATTCCTATTCAATCCGCCGGATTCCCATAACCAACCCGAATCCGCTGGATTCAATTGAATCCGCCGGATTCAACCTTCGTCCCAGACCTGTGCGATCTGACCAAACCCTAACCCGAACACAAATAACCAAAACCAACAATTTCGGTTTCTAATCAGTTTTATACATAAAATAACTTCACATAATCCTCATGTAACAGTTATAACATGTTTCTAACATCCAATTTCACATTAAATTCCATAACCCATCTAATTCAATAAAAATCAAGTTTAAAGAATGAAACTTACAATTTGAAGGAAGAACATGATGATGAGGATGATGAAATTAATCAGAATCACAGCTCAATCTTGATTATAATTTGGTTATGGTTTCTTGAGTTCTCAAAGAAATGAAAAGGAAGTGAATAACTTTCCTAAAAAGGAAAGTGTAATATATAGTCGGCCCAACAAACCGACTTCAATTATACGGGTATAATTTAATACCCCTTCTAAACCCATTGTCTGGAACCCGAAAACCATTCGCGAGTTCAAACGTTTTATTTTACCGACAACTTTATTAATTTATAAAAATTAATAATTTATTTGTCACATTGGAATATTTAACTCCTATTCCAATTATTTCAACTAATTCAGACAATATTATTTCCAAACACATTAAATACTGATTTAAATCAGGAAATAATATAAAACAACTAGGTCCACTTCGAGGATGTTACAAATCTCCCCCCCCCCCCCCCCCCCTTAAAGAGATTTCGTCCTCGAAATCTAACCATACTCAACCTGTCTAGTGTGATATAATCACATACATCTTAGCATACATTTTTCCTCAATAGTAACTTACAACTATACATATATCATTTCAATTCTTTCTACATTCACATATCCCCATGGACATGCTTCTGTCTTTAAAACACACATATACAGTGCCTCCATCTCATATTTCATATGAAACAATCCATTTAACAACAATAAGTGAAACCTACAATCACTTAATAGGTCCTTGTAACCAGAAATTAGCAATGTGCTAAAATCTTTAACTTATTACCACTATTCATCTCTGTTAGTAATAAAACAGCAGCAACAGTAACAACAACAGTGGTTATAGAACCAGAATACAAGTATCCACACTGAAAATTAAATTCAGTTTACGACTAACAACCAGTCTAGTATATTCAGATAACAACCTCACATTTCTACTGTTAGAGATTCAAACCCTTATTAAATTTCTATTTTACTCATATCATAGAAATTGGTTTAATTCAAAACTAAGTCAACTTTTCATTCAAAAGTTTCATACCTTTCTTTCTTGAACAACATATAACGTTCACATATCACTACAACTATATGAAATCCTTTACTTAAAAGTAATCCGGATTCATTACACCTCAATAAGCAAAGTAGTGGTTAAACTTAGTAGGTAAAACTACAATCAACATGTACTTTGCTCAATCAACAAAAGTACTACAATATGATATTACCTACATTCAACCAACCTCTACATTGACTTATTCAGTTTGTAACTCTTTTCATTACAACCTAACAATTGTCAACAACAACTATAGCACAAACAATAATCACAACACTAATAATTATATTCTATAGTTTACCAATCAACAAGTAATATTTAACTTTAAACTCTAACTAGCTATTATGCTAGCATTCACATATTACTTAAACTGGTGAGACATCAAGAATCTTTTCTTAGCAACCAGTTATTTTAATTCAACTTTAACCTCATAATCACTTAGCACTAAATCCTATCAATATAGCTACTAAGTCGGCATTAATCAATATTGTGATACTACATTTCAAGCATCACAATATCACAATGTGCTACTTTCCAGCACATATCCAGCAGTATCAACATCAAGTAAATCACAGTTAACTGACCTCCACATAATTTATGGCACATTTTAATTCCTTCTAATTAAAATTTGTCATGCCATTTGTTATTATGTATACCACACATACATAATTTTAAGTAACTTTCTAAAATGGACACATACACATCAATTCCATTTAATTCTATAAAATAGGTCATTCAGAATGTTAAAGTCTTTACCAAGCCTTCACATTATTACTAATCATCCCATATCCATACCACAGGAAATGGAACAATTAAAAATCAACAACTCTAAGTTTCATTTATATACATACCAATTCGTATATAATTGAAACAATTCAATTTAAACTTACAAGAAAAGTTTGATGAACACAATCATCACCTACCAATTACAAGGTTTCCCTTACTTTCTAACACCTACTATTATACACACATCAGGTTTTCAAACCGAATTTCAAATGATTTTTTTTTTCTTAATCACACACATATTTTCTCAAAATATGAACAACTTTCCAATTCATATTCTCTCAATTTATTAACCAAAATCAAGCTAAACCTTTAACACAGTTCAATTCCAGATAATCCTTTCATATCAATTCTTATTTGGATCTAATCCCAATTTACCACTTTATCACTTACTTTATTTGTATACAAGCAACAAATAACAAAAGAATCCATTAAATTCTTTCAGTACTTTGGTAACTCACCGTGAGGTACCAATCAATCTATACAGATATTAATAACAACTTTCAATTAATTCTTTTCTCACATTCTTACCCAATCATGGCTAATTATTACTAACTTCATACACTGGTAAGATTATCTTATCACGACTCAAATCCACGTGATTTAATTATTCTTAACACCTTTTAACAAATTATAGCTGTCATATCATATAATGACTTCACATCTGTATAATTCTTTAACATGTATTCAGTTCAAATATCAAATATTACCTAACTGAATACTTAATTACACTTAACTACAATTCAATTACTCAATACTAACTTTAAGCAATTAGTCAAGTTTCACAAACTTTGACAATTCATTTAACTCCTTTGGATCTTGAACGACCCGTTTCAACATAATTTTACCAATTTGTGAATTCAATCACATTCCACACAATCATAACATTTCAATCTATGTTAGTGTGATACCCGCCAAATTAGGACTAGTAATTAGCACCTAATCAAGTGTTAATACATGTAATTAGTTCTGTGTTAGGCTAATTTGTGTATCAAATGATATATATTGTTGAATATATACAAGTATGCGATTTGATTAAATCGTACAAGTTCAAATCGAATGTAATTCGGTCAATTAAATACGGACGTTGGTGAATAATTTAATAATGTAACATTATTAAATAACTCTATTATATCCAAAATATTATTTTTATAATATTTCAGTTTTGATTCGCATCGTACAACAACTTTTACACAATTAAAATGTTAAACGTGCAAACAAATGAAACAAGTTACATTTTACAACATAGTATTTAAGTAATCGGTAAAATACTTCAACGAAAATATTGAATAAATATTCGTATTTTAAAACGCACATTTTGTGCACTAAAATAAATAATTAACGTTTTAACGATCCGGAAAATGAACACCACACGGAGCGCGATTACACGAAGTTAAAAATTTGGGACACACCCACCTTGGGTGGGCCCCACTAACCGGCCAAGGAAAAGGGAGGGAAACCCCTCCCTTTCCCTCATTTCATCATCATCATCACTATCTTCTTTCTCTCTCTCTACTCTTTTTCTCTCAAAATTTCAAACCACCACCAACATCAAAAATCGCAAAATACTACCATCAAACGACCCCTGTTTTCATCGTTCGTTTGGAAGAAAAGAACCATCGCGTCACGATCTATAACCCCATCTTTTTGGATTTCTCCGGCGTTAAGTTTGTAAGTTTCCGATAAAACCCGAAACACTGCGATTTCGTTTATTTTTACATAAAAGTTGTTTATATAAGCTTAAAATGTCCACATAAGGTTTGGGTAAAAGATTTGGACCAAATGGTCGCCGGAAAACTCGTTTTTGGCTAAAAATCCGTTAAACAGCCGTAAGTGTCGCAAAGACGACCAGTATAGCGTCACTTCGTGCGTCACTTAAGTGACGCATTGAGTGTCGCTAAAAGCCCTAATTTTGCGTCACTTGCCTAAGTGCCGCATAAAACCCCTTTTTCCCGACACTTGCCTAAGTGTCGCAAATTCAATACCCGTCACTATAAACCGACACTTATAGCGTCACTTGTTTAAGTGACGCCTATAATCGAGAACTGATTACACCCGTCACTAACCTTAGTGACTCATGACACATGTACCGACACTTTCTTAAGTGTCGCACTCTATGCGTCACTTGCAAAAGTGACGCCATTAATCAGAATCCGTCATTTCATGCGACACTTCCTAAGTGTCGCCTAAAACCTAAGTGTCGCTATAAGTGACGCTAAAAACAGAATGTTTACAACTCATTTTTACTAAGTGTTGAGACCTAAATTTTATCACTTGATTTCACCCAAATTCAAGTCCAGATGAGTTTTTCACCAAAGCAATTTAATAGAAATAAAAAATTTTCGAGCTGACCTGGCATCTCAACCCCAGCCAGGGGCCAGCCCCTTGGACCCCGCCAGGGGTTGCCACCCCTGGAACCCCGCTAACCAGGGGCGCTGCCCCTGGACCCCCGTACCAAATTTACTACTTCATTAAGTACAATGAAATTAATTCAGAGATTATTATTGTCTTCACAAACCGTCACCAACGGGCCGTACATGTTTTCAAATATACAAGTCAATCAACCAAATCGTAGTAATTTTGACAAGTCAATCAACCAAATCGTAGTAATTTGGACAATTCAATCAACCAAATCGGGGTAATTTGGACAAACAACTACAAAGGTAGTCTTTCGAGATGCCTAAACAGTTAATAACCATCGCGTGTCATGGACACCTTCAGGTTACAAGTCTTCGGACCACACTTCAAGACAAATCAATCCAAGTTATTAAATCAAACTTTCAAGACTCAGGTGAGTCTCATGGCCCCTATTTTTACTGCTTTTCAATCAGGGGTGTGATATTATTGCTCGTTTTATATTACAAGTTGAACGCAAGTACAAATCAAATCAAATACTACATGAGTTTCAAGCTAATCAATTTAAAGCCTTCCATAGCATAGTCTGGTAATACGTAGTAGCGTGAATGTTAGTATATGATATCATATAGGATTGACAATCCTCGTCCGGGTTAGCACGCACTAACTGGTCAAACGGACGTATTAGCAGTTGGGAAGACGAGTGTGGATTAGGCACTCGTAGGAGGCATTTCAAGTTAGGTTTCCTTAAGTGTGCCTGACAACTCAAGTTAAGCTCGGACTATGTGCTCATGGCTGTATAACTTTTATTTGGCTTAATTGCTTTATAAATTCAATTATAAATCTTGCGGTTCATACAAATATGTGTTGACATACAAACCTGTGAGCTCACCAGCATTTCGCTGACCCATTTTAGCATGTATCACAGGTAACCAGGAGTAGGTTGGACTGCTCAATCAAGGCAAATTAGCTCGAGTCAGCATGCAAACAATCAGAGATTTAGCTGCATTATTATAATTTGTATAGATTAATTATGTACTTAAATCTCTCAATTTCAACCGAGCTAATGTAACTATATTTTTGATGTAAACATTTGTTTTATCAATGCAAGTTCAAAACGACGCATAGAGTGTTCGTTTGCTATATATCTTTGAGCTTTGTATATTGATTAGTAACACCCAAATCGTGCTTCCGCAAATCATTAAATTTGGGGGTGTTACAGTTAGACTATTTCAACACACAGTTGACTATTTGCCAACTTCAATTTTAATCAACCAATCCATAAAATTCTCTAACTGCTTTTCTCAAGTTTGACCAAAACTCAAACCAATTACAAGCACTTAATTTTATACTCTTCCTGTACATGTACACACAATTCATTATTCATGGTTTGACTTTCAAAGTTAACATACTATTAATATTAACTCCCAACAAACCATTTCATATTTTGTGTTTACTTTCAAACATACACTTCAAATTATTACATTCAATAATACTAGTAATTCTTTAAGCAAAACAATATCAACATATCTCAACCTTGGCTCCATACAAGCCATATACAAAATAGTGATTCATTTAAACACTATACAAACCCACTAATGGTTAATCTAACGAAATCAATTACAACTATATTTTCAACAAAAATCAAATTCGTCATTTATGTTTATCATCAAAACCTCTATCAATGACAAATATTATTTACACTTGCACCTTTAAAGTCTAAATGTCACAGTCCTATCAACTGATTGTTTTCTCAGCAAAACAACAATTAAACAGTTTTAACACACTTTCATACTCAATTTCCCTAATCACATTACATTTCTTTTATACCTACTAGCCTTAACAAGTTCATGTGGCACAACATAATATAACAACGGTGATCAGGCGTTGCAAGATTATGTTCTTCACACTCCATTCTCAGGCTACTCTATATTATAATTATCAATATGATTTACTCTCACCTCATATATACTAAATACATCGTGATTTTAAATCAATTAAAATCCATTCAATAGTTTCTAACAGCTGATACATACTGAAAATCAGCTTACTACTTACATATTCAACCTTACATCAAGCCATCTCACATACACACATGACCTTCTCTAGTATGTATTTATTCATATAGAATTTTCATTCAACAATTTATATTAATCAATGTCCCTATTTATTCCAAAATTCAGTACACATCTTAATTACTTAATTATCATCACTTTGACATATGCTATACTATCAAGCATCCATGTCACAACAAGTCTACTCAATCATGTTACTATAAAACATTTCATTTATTACTTCACAATTGACTCGAAAAGATCTACCACTTTCTCAATCAATTTAACATTATCATACTTCACATTTCTCATAAACCTATCCGTCTTGGTTTAGATCAATTATTTAACTATAGTCAAAAATATCATATAATCACATATACACATATTTTCTCAAATAGCAGTCATTTTCAATTCAAATGACACAACATTCCTTAACAAGGATTTAAATCACACCCTGTAATCAATCTACTAATATAATACTATCAATTATTTTGTCTCACCAATATAGACACTTTTAAACTCCAACATCACTCCTGTTAAAACCTTAATTAACTCTTTTTCTATTTACTTAAACACATTTCTGCATTTTCAATTCAATCAGAAATAATCACAACAATGAACATCCCATTTAGTAATTCTATCTTTATGTCAACATATAGCAATCATTAGTTGACTCAAAATTAGGGAATCATATCAGTCTGACTCAATTAACTTCACAACAATGCTTACTTATCTTAACAAAGTAAACAATTCAAGTTAATTTAAATTAACATAGGCTTATCAAAGATTACCTGACAATCTTAAGCCAACAATATAAAGAAAACATGGAAAGTACCAATTGGTTACTCATGTTTCTCCGTCTCTGCAATCAAAACAACAACTTCACAACTTGTTAACGGTTAGTACATATTCAACTAACTAATTTCTCATACATCAACTAATCCCACACCCACTGGAATGTTTGACTCAACACAATCAAAGTTTAGGATTGAACATTCTATCATGTCCAATTCGCCCAAACTATTGCTCTGATACCAACTTATAACACCGCTCGTTTCTCCAAACATTTAAAATGATAATTGCGACTCGGAAGCATAGATTTTCAAACATAGTTCCACGCTTTACATTACTCAATAATGTAGATAAACTTTTTCAGACTAAATACATGATATTTCAACAACTAGGTGTTATATAATTCAAAACATATCTTTAGTTATCAAACTAACATCAGAGTAAAAGCCTGTCAAACATTCCATCATTTCCAATAACTTCCTGCCCCGCCCAATATGTCCCATTAATTTTTTAACCTGCAGGAAGGACTGTGGTGGGGTTAGCATAAAGCTAAGTGAATGAAACTATAAGCAACAGTCCAACTTAGCACAACAATCTGTTTACATCAAATAACAATAAACAGTCAATCATCATGAGGATCGGTGGTTCTTGAGATACCTTGGTACCGGTATGGTACTCAAAGAACACTTATCAATCATCTGTATTGGCCTATACAGAATTACCGATGACTTGTTGTTAACCACATACGACCTAGATCTTTAAACCAACATTTCAAGTTTCAAGATCTCCTGTCATTCATAACAACAACCAAGTCCAACCATCCATTCAAGTTGACCTCAGAATCTTACATACTAGCTCTAACAGCCAAGTAAGCAAGCAACCAAACTAACATGGCAAGTTATCTCAAACCAAAACATTCTATCAACGTAATACTACAATTACATGTTGTAACCAAATCATTACAACTAAATCACACTGAGGTTACAGATCCACTCACCAATACCTCAGCTGCAAGCTCAGAAGTCTAATATTACTGAGCCTTCTCCATATATGACAATTCAACAGAATATCACAAGTTAGTAACTTGTCATCACCGGATAATACTTATGTAAATTACAACACCACACAAGTAATCACACCAGGGGTACAACTAAATTATATAATTGTTGAAAGTCTAACATGCTTAAGATATATTACTGTACAATACCACAAGTACCATTTAAGTAATTAGCTTAATTTGACAAACACTGAAACAGCCATTGACAACCAGGGGAATCCGCCGGATCCCCTTTGAATCCGCTGGATTCAATGGTGTTTTAGCTTCAACTCATGATCAGCACATTATTAACCAATCCGATCATGAATCCGTCGGATTCATGATCAAGCCGCCGGATTCCTATTCAATCCGCCGGATTCCCATAACCAACCCGAATCCGCCGGATTCAATTGAATCCTCCGGATTCAACCTTCATCCCAGACCTGTGCGATCTTACCAAACCCTAACCCGAACACAAATAACCAAAACCAACAATTTTGGTTTCTAATCAGTTTTATACATCAAATAACTTCACATAATCCTCATGTAACAGTTATAACATGTTTCTAACATCCAATTTCACATTAAATTCCATAACCCATCTAATTCAATAAAAATCAAGTTTAAAGAATGAAACTTACAATTTGAAGGAAGAACATGATGATGAGGATGATGAAATTAATCAGAATCACAGCTCAATCTTGATTATAATTTGGTTATGGTTTCTTGAGTTCTCAAAGAAATGAAAAAGGAAGTGAATAACTTTCCTAAAAAGGAAAGTGTAATATATAGTCGGCCCAACAAACCGACTTCAATTATACGGGTATAATTTAATACCCCTTTTAAACCCATTGTCTGGAACCCGAAAACCATTCGCGAGTTCAAACGTTTTATTTTACCGACAACTTTATTAATTTATAAAAATTAATAATTTATTTGTCACATTGGAATATTTAACTCCTATTCCAATTATTTCAACTAATTCAGACAATATTATTTCCAAACACATTAAATACTGATTTAAATCAGGAAATAATATAAAACAACTAGGTCCACTTCGAGGATGTTACATCAGCCGGCTGCTGCCCACCACCCATCCGGTTCCCGCTTTTTGGTCCTTGCGTGTACCCGGTGCTACACCTTTCCGCAACTTTACGTACCCGGTGCTAGACCTTTCCACAACTTTACGTACCTCGTGCCACTATATGCCCGTACCCGGTGCCACTACCTTTTTCACCTTTTGCTATTGTGAGCTTCTACTTGCTAACGTGCACCAAAACTCTCCTATAAATAGGAGGCTTTAGGCTCATTTGAAAAACACACCATTCTTTCCACACTTTGGAAGATACACTTTCTCTCTAGCTTCTAGCTTTTCTTTCTTTCTTTATTTTCTTACTTTAATAGTATTAGGCTAGTTAGAATAGAAGCAAGGAATGTGTTTGTAGCTTTTGGTGGGGAACGTATTTGTAATCTTTGGTGTACGTTTGGAGCAACTCTTATTAATTCAAGTCTATTCCTTCTCGCATATTAATCTCGGTTATTTCTATCCTTTTCTATCTTAATTAAATATGTATACTTTAATTATGCTAGAGATCGTTTATGCCATGATTAGCGAGTAGATTACTATTGTATTTGTTGTGATGTAGTTGGCATATATAATTGTGGGATGACTTTAAATGCGTCGTGAAATAATATGACGGCCCCTATTCGACTGTTTACTCGGTATAGTGTTGGAAATGCTTTCGAGCAAAGTACAAACGCATGGAAGCCGGTAACGACTGAAGGTAGTTGTATTATGGATCGACACTATTGTAATGGAAACTTTATGAACGGAATTATATTACTATTTTAAACCTAAAACTTATAATCGCCTTTCGATTAACAAACGTGATTGTAACCTTGTAAAGAGGAGTCGCGAACCTAAATACTTGGTCAATAGTTATCTGTGTAAAAACTATGGTTTTAATTGTAACGTCATGCAAGCATCATAAAATGCAATGTGATTACGTGAAATTGCCATGAGTATTGTACACTTATAATCACAATGTACTTATTATGTAAACATCGCGAAGCAATTAAACCACAATGGAAACATCGGTAAACGATTAAATACATTGTGGATTACCATAACATTTTCTGACATGGTCTGGGTTTAACTTTATGCAAAAAGCCGTCAGCATTTTAATTAGAATTTTAATTAGATTAGTTAGTTTAGATTAGATTAAATTAGGTAGGCTACAGGCTAAATAACCATTTACGAAAACCTAGGGATTTGTTAATTGTATTGAGAAAGGCAAGTTTAAAATCCACTTTAAAACGATACTTTTCCTTAACCTATGAAATCTAAAGTACGGTACGCAAGAAACCTCAACATTTTCCTTCGGTTACCATGCTTAAACTTCATTAATCGGAATTGATCAATTAAGTCCGAACATATTTGCTGAAGTTAGTTGTTTGTTGGATTTATAGTCTTTATGGTATTAAAAACGGTTAGACTTGTTGTTGACCTGCTACTCTATTCCTTCGCCCATGAGCGATTGCGTTCAATAATAAGGGCCACTGACTCCCTAACAGGAGAGTGTGGAGAGTTGAGCATTGTCTGTCTGATCAGAATCATGACACCTCGGTTCCTCGTGACATATTAGTTGATAACCGACTAATAGGGAATCTATTGGTTATACCATGGACTATTAAGTCTAGTGAACATTCCAAACTTAGTAAACGTTTTCCCCAAAAGTCATCGTCCCACATTATAAGCTAATGAACTCACAACAAATACTTCCTTTAATTATCTGATTTATCATTATCTTTTATCTGCTTTATTTAGTTTACTTAGTTAACTGAACCAAAACCCCCAACGCACTCTTTTAAAACATTTACTAGAAAAGCAAGATTGATTGGATCACCTCTGTTTCAATTCAGTTTCTCTTTAAGAACGACTCTAGGTCATACTTATCATCTACTAGCCTTTGGTTCAGTATTCGTAAGTTACACTTAGACCCCAGCAAATACAAATTTAAAACACCCACCGATCGTCCGTAAAAGGACGCATCAATCGCTGATTTAGATCATGAGTTATTTACTTTGGAGGAGCAATTGCGTTTTTCAGAGAAGAGGGTGGCAGAGTTGGAGAGTAATATGAAGAAATTTGAAGAAAAAATAGGTGTTGCTTAAGTTAAGCTTAGTGTCGCAGAAGAGAGGTTGGAAACTACCAGGCAGGAGCAGGCTGATTTCGTCAAGAAGGTGTTGGTTCACTATTCTGTTCATTTGTTGAAGAGCTACGAGTTTTCCGCCCCTATAGCCAGGCTAGTGAGTTGTGCAGAGGCCAATGCTGGCCAGAAGATGCTTGAGCACATTTATTCTAAAGATGACCAAGAGAGGGTTCCTGTTGAAAGTTTACCGGAATATAATCCCCTTGCATAAAGACTATGAGGAGGCTGTGGCAGCTTGTGGGAACCTTAATTTCCCTTTCACTCAGAAGATTATTGCTGCTGCGCACTTACCTGTTGACGAAATTCTCATAGTTGTTCCTGATGGTGCTCCTACTGCCCCGCAAGATCCACGATTTCCTGGTTTTGTGCTTGTTATCTTTTGAATAATATAATGTTTTGAACAACTTGATCGTCTGTAAGCTCTTTGTTGAGCAAAACAATGGTTGGTGCCAGTTTTTTTGCTTTTGAACTTTTTACTTTTATGCATGCGTGGTTGTATTTTATTATAACATTTGCATGTTTGCATATGGTTAGTTCACATCTCGTTGCTACAATTTAAGCAACTTGCTTTTTATAGATAAGGCATAAATCTGGGTCACGAGTTTACTCTAGAATACGCTTTCGAAAAACATCATTTTTTCTGGAAACCTCCTCCCTAAAGTGTGGGAAGTGATCACCTATGTCCGGACTCATACATCAAAAGTGTGATGTATTTTTGGATTGAACTACACATCAATCCCCTACTATGGGTGGCTATCCCACTTGTAGTACTTAGGGCTCCAAAAGTGTGGGTTACCCCGTATTACCCCTTGAACACGCACGAATCAAGGTTTTCAAATCTTATAAACGTAAGACTTGGGTAGTTATAACAAACAATTTTTTGTTACCAAAATTTCATATCTTCATTAAGATAGACAACTTAGCTCTTTATTTACAAGCAAAACACGTGCTATGTAAAGTGATCTAAAAAATTTTCATGAGTTAAATGTAGCACTTCTTCAGGTTAGTAGTGTACCACATTCGATCCACCATTTTTCTTTGCAAGTCTTTGAGCTTGTATGATCCATTCATGTTGGCATCTGCCACTTGGTAGGGTCCTTCCCAAGTTTGTCCAAGCATTCCTCCTGGAGCTGCTTTACTTGCTTCATTGCTTCTCATGATATATTCTCCCACCTTGAAGGATACTCCCTTTACTTTCTTATAGTAATATTTTTTCAATTCTTTTTTGTACTTGGCTTCTCGCATAGTTGCCAATTCTCTTCTCTCCTCCAGGAGGTCCATATTTTCTCTTAGATCAACCTTGTTCTCGGCCTCTTCCGTATGGAGATATCTGTGCGAAGGTACACTTATCTCGGCTGGAAGCAGAGCCTCTGACCCGTATGCTAGACTGAAGGGTGCTTCACCATTGCTTCGCTTTGAAGTTGTTCTCAAGGCTCATAGCACGTTGGGCAACTCGTTAACCAAGCCACTTTTGCTTTTTCCTAGCCTAGCTTTAATGCCTCGAACCACTTCTCTGTTTGTGACTTCCATTGGCCTAAGGATAGTATACCGAAGTAAAAGTTTGCTGAATCCTTAGACCTTCACACCACTCTTTGAACTTTCCTTCTGTGAATTATTTCCCGTTATCGCTGACTATCACTTTGGGTACCTCGAATCTGCAGACAATGTTATCCCATATGAAATTTACCACATTCTGCCCAGATATTGTAGTAAGTAGTTTTGCCTCCACCCATTTTGTGAAGTAATCCACAGCTACTAGCAAGAATTTCAGCCTTCCAAGAGCTTCAGGGAATGGGCCAACAATGTCGATTCCCATTTAAAGAATCGGCCAGGCTGAGGTGACTGGGATCAAATCATGTTTTGGTTGTCTTTGCATTGGGGAGTGGATCTGGCAAGATTCGCAGCTTAGTAGTTCCTCCTTTGTGTCATTATACATCGTGGGCCAGTAATACCCTAGAGTCTTTATTTTTGCTATCACCGTCCTTGGGCCTGAATGTAACCCACAAGATCCTTCATGTACTTCTCAGATAACCTTCTTGGCTTCATTAGACCCAACACACCTTAGCCAGGGCTGCAAATATGACATTTTGTACAACACCCCCTCATAAAATGCGTAATGAGGAGCCTTAGCTTGTATCTTTCTAGCTCCTTGTTTATCATGTGGTAGGGTTCCATGCGTTAAGTAACTGATGATGTCTGCTATCCATTGGTCTGTTTCTTCCTCTAGGCACATGACATCTTGGCTTTCTTCTATCGAACTTATGGGCAGTACTTCTACAACAACTTCCTTGGTGAGGTGTGCAAATTGCATAGACGCGAGCTTGCTCAGAGCATCAGCTTTCTTATTCTGGTTTCTTCTAACATGCTCTATTTCAAACTTCTTGAAACTTCTTACCTTATTCTTAACTTTTTCCAAGTACTTTTTCATTTTTTCATCTTTTGCTTCAAACTCGCCTTGCACTTGCTTTGCCACCAGCTGGGAGTTTACAAGGGCTTTCAAGCATTCTACCTTGATTTGTATCGCGATATTTATTCCTGCCAACAGTGCCTCGTATTCTGCTTCATTGTTAGAAGTGTGAAATTCGAACCTCAAGGCGTAGGTAAACTCTTTCTTCTTAGGACTTGTTACGATCAGTCCTGCGTCAGCGCCTTCAGAGCTGGATGCTCTATCAGTAAACAAAGACCAGAACTCACTTGGTGGAGGTTTCTTGCCGTTTCTGCCCTGTACCTTTATCTCCTGGGTGGAGTCCTTCGCTGTCATCTCAGCTATGAAATCGGCTAAGACTTGACCTTTTACGAAGACTCTTGGTTTAAACTCGATATCGTTCTCCCCTAACTCAATAGCCCACTTAGCTAATCTTCCTGACTTTTCTGGCTTTGCCAGTACTTGCCGGAGAGGTTGGTCCATTATTACCATCACCGGATGCCCTTGGAAGTATCTTTTCAACCTCCGAGCAGCATGAACTAAAGCTAACACCAATTTTTCTATAGATGGATAATTAACTTCTAGGCCCTGGAGGGCTCTACTTACAAATTAAATTTGGTACCTGTGCTTTCTTCCTTTCTGCCAGTAAGACTACACACTTACCGCTTTTGACGTGGCTGATAGGTACATGAATAAGGTTTCTCCGGCTATTGGTGCAGTAAGTGTAGGTAACCTTCCTAGAAAATCCTTCATTTGTTGGATGGCTTTCTCAGCTTCGTCGGTCCTTAAGAAATCTTTTTTGCTTGTGCAACTTTTTAGAAGTTTTGAAAAAAGGTAGTGACCTTTCTACCGCCTTAGATAAGAAACGACTTAAAGCTGCTAGTCTTCCATTCAGGGATTGGACCTCCTTCAAGGTCTTAGGAGACTCCATATCACAAACCGCTTGTATCTTTGTGGGGTTGGCTTTTATCCCATTGGCCGTTATCAAATGCCCTAAAAAATAACCTTTTTCAACCCCGAAGGTGCACTTTTTTTTTGTTCAACTTCATGTTGATCCTTCTCAGGGTGGAGAAAGTTTCATCAATGTCTTCTAACACATCATCCTCGTTATAGCTTTTGATCACCATGTCATCCACATAGGCCTCTAGGTTCCTTCCTATCTATTTTTTGAAGGCCTTGTCTACTAACCTCTGGTAAGTGGCTCCTGCATTCTTCAGCCCGAAAGGCATCTTTTTGTAACAGAAGATTCCTATGTCGGTATGGAATGCTGTTTTATCTTCATCCTTTTCTGCCATTTGGATTTGATGATATCCTTGGTAAGCATCCAAGAAGCACTTCAGGCGAAAACCGCTCAAGGATTCTACCTTCTAATCTATCGCTGGGAGTGGATAACAGTCTTTGGGACAAGCTTTGTTCAAATCTGTAAAATCTACACACATTCGCCATCCTCCATCTCCTTTCTTAACCATTACAAGGTTAGCTATCCATGTTTGGTACTCGACCTCCTGTCGGATCCCAGTAGCAACTAGATCTCTTACCTGTTCACACGCCTCTTTGCTTCGGTCAGGAGCCAAATGTCTTTTCTTGTGTTGCACAGGTGTCTTGTTCGGATACACATTCAAGTGGTGTTCGGTTATAAATTCTTTATTCTCTCCATTCAGGTCTTTGAACATGAGTTTTCTGGGTATTCCGGTCATATCTTCTGGGCTCCATGCGAACACGTCAACGTTCCTTCTTAACAATTGTAGTAACTTTTCCTTGGTCTTTTCAGGCAACTGCTTTCCTATGGTCACCGTTTGATCTGGACAGGCCTCATTTACAATTTATCTCTGTTCTGCATCATCGCACGAGTATATGACTTCTTTTGCCTCGATGCAAATTTCTTCTCTAGGTGTAGCTTTGTATTCGGATCTCCTGGTAGAATGGCCCGTCGCCATCCCATTTGATGTAGGAAACTTCATTATCTCGTGAACGGTGGATACTACTACCGCGAGCAAACATATGGATGGCCTCCATAGAATGACATTGTATGGAGAATCTGACCTTATAATCATGAAATTTAAAACCTCCGTCCTTTCCGTAGGTTATGTGCCTAACGTTGTTCTCAAACTTATAACCCCGAGTGGCCAAGAGGTTTCTCCAGAAAAACCAATCAATGGCCTCATCACATATCGCCTAAGTGCTTGTACCCTCTTGGTAGTTGTCTGAAACAACTCTCGTACATGACATCAGAAGAGCTTCATCCATCTAGGTATACCCTGTGTACCTTCCGATTAGCAATTTCCACAATGATTAACATTGGGTCCTCCGATGGTATGATGCTTTGAATTGATGGGAGTGAAATTTTCTCATCTTCCCATTGTTCCATGACCCTTGCTCCTCTTTTTACTCCTATCACTGGAGATCTTATCATCATAATATCCTCTTCCATTGGCTTGACTTCATTCTCTTTTTTCTGCCAAGCAAAGTTCTTCTTCTGCCCCGAGGTATTCTTTTTTCCTTGGGCTTCCAGATTTTTTCCATCTTTCACTAAGTGAGCCAACTTTCCTATCTTTACTGCTTTCCTTACTTCCGCCTGTAACTCTCTACACAAATTGGTATCAAGACCATATTCTTCATGGAATTCACAGTACCTTCCCCCTTCTTTTTTCACCCTTTCAGGAAGTTTCGGCGGGCTTTTAAAATCTTCCGCTGCTCTTTCCGTCATCAAGATTTCTCTTGGAGATTTAGTTAGTTCTGGCCATAGACCTCTACCAGAATCCTTCTTATAGTAAGGTGCATTTCTACTTCCTCTATCATTTATGTTGTATCTCCTTCCATCGCATTGGGGTCTGAAGGTTCTATTATTATTAACTTTTTCCTTCGCCCTTCTGCCCTGAAGGGTCATCCTTGAAAGTTGCATTATCACCATACGCGCTTTTCATTGTAGTTTCCTATACTCTAACATACACATCTACCTCATCTTGGAGCTCTTGGGATATTTCTTGGAGGAATCTCCCCAATTCAGCTACCAATACTTTACTCTTGACTCCATGTATGAATCCTGATACCCTTTGGTCTTCCCCAGCCCTTCTAACTGTTGTGTTTCATTTGTGTATCTATCCATGAATGCTTTCAACCCCTCGCTCTCACCTTGGTGAATATTACGGGCTTCCAAATGGGTTTTCATGTACTTCTTTTGTTTTATGAAGTGATATAGAAATTTGATTTCCAAATCATCAAAACTATGTATACTACTGGGTGGAAGTTTGTCATACCATGATCTAGCGGCTCCTGTTTGGGTCATAGAGAACATGTGGCATGAGATTGGCATGGTCCACTTTTTGATCTTTTCAGCTCCTCGGGATGCTCGTAAGTGATCCTCAGGATCTGTCTTCCCATTGTATTCTTTAATGTTTGACGGTAACTCCAGCCCATCAGGTATCCCCTAAATTTCTATCCATGGAGCTAGTGGTGATTGCTTCTTTTTGATGAATGAATTAACCCTCGACCGAGTAGATAGGAGGCTTTCATTGGGGTCAGTTCCCATTTGCGGGTACATCGGATTATAATTTCCAGGTGGAAAGATAACCCAAGCTCCATATTGAGGTAAATAATAAGACTGCCCTCCGGGTAGAGGATGACCTGCCCATGTATCATTCCTCCTCCTTGAGTGGTGTTGTTCATCGAGAAATACTGACCTTGAGTGTTTGGATAACTTTGGGTATTTGGTGGATTATTTTGGTTTGATATCATGGGAGCATTCGGGATCGTAGGATTTGAGATTGATGAGCTTGTGGTAAATACTGGGATGGTAGCTGTTAAAGTGTTAGTGACATGTTGGTTTAACAGTGGTGGTAGTATTGTGGCAGGATTCGTCCCTGATTGGACTCCGTAACTTGACTACATCATCCATGGATTTTCTACTACAGGTTGGAGGTTATTTTGGGTTGTTTGTGCGGATTCTCTTTGGTGATTGGTGTTAGATGTGGTGTTAACATGTGTTGATGGTTCATTCTGATTGGTGTTTCGTGATTGGTTTGGTGTACTGAAAGTAACGGCTGATCTATTGACAACCCTCCGGGTTCCAGCCTCTGGACCCTCCATAACAATTTCTTCATCCATATCATCATTATCACCTCCCATGTCTAACCTTGATCTTAATTCCTCCAAACTCATCTTTCTAATTTGTCTATTAATCATGGGTTCTAAATATTGCCTTAGTACTTCATCATTCACCCCTGGAATCACTATACTGGAATTTGAAGGTCCGACCATATTTTCAGGTGTGGTAAAATTAACAATAGGCATTTCTGATTGTGAAATTTGGGTAAAACCTGGTGGTGGTGATGGAGGTCGTCCACCACCTCCGGCTACAGCAGGAAGTGACATCATAAATGCAATAAAATCCAAAACTAGAGATATCGAACTTGGAAACTTAAAAGTTGAGAAACAAACAATTGAAAATAAAGAGATTAAGGTTTCGAAATACTTAATCACAGTCGGGTCCCACCGGGTGTGCCATTTGATTGTACGTCCAACTGCACAAGTGCATTATTCCTTTGTTTCCAGCTGAATATCTCCGATCAGAAAGTTCTTGCAGCACAGATGCAGACACTGCGTTACAGTGGAGTACAGGGATGACCCCTGTAAACCACCTCCGGCGTGAGAGTAAGTTTTCTGTATTTTAATGGTGAAAATAAGAGTGTAGAATTAGGGTTTTTGTGGAGAAGATGAACATACCTAAAAAAATAGAGAATGATTGCCCTTTTATAGTGGTTGTGCCTTGGCCTCCAATCTTTCATTGGCCAATCACAAATGAGCACTAACAAATGATTCCTTCTTGGTTAATCTGGGCCATCCAAATGATCTCACAGATATTCAGGATTGGTCCCCACTTAAATTCTGTTAGATCTGAGAAAGCGACGTGCAGACGTGCGGACCTCCGGGTGGAGGTCGGAAGATAATGATAATTTGGTGGTGATTCTCTAGAAGGTAGCGGACACCTTACGGGTGCCAGCTGTACGCCACAAGATTACTTAATGATCTCCTTCCAGGTGGAAGCAAATGTATCCATAGATGGAAACTTCCAGGTTGAAGTCTGTAACAAGTGGGTGTAATATTGGTTACACCATTATATGTACTTTTTTCTAAACTCTTTTTAGAAACCTCTGTAAGAAACTAAGCGGTAGCAATTCTAAAGATTCCTGGAGATGTTTATTATGTTGTTATTATCAGATTGAAATGTCATAAAATGCGTTTAGGTCTAGTACATTTTACTCTAGCCTGGTCCAAGCTAAAAGTACACGCAACGTAAACAAAGGGAGCAAATATCTCTAGGAGTGATTATTCGTCTACCTAGTCTTCGACGCAAGAAATGGTTGTGAACAGTCCTTTTCGTTGTGTCAAAATTATAATGATTCTTTGTAAGGTTCGTCAAACAGTCCTAGTGTGAGTTTTATGTTTTTTATTTACAGATGTATTAGAATGTTTTAAATTTCGTTCATTTATACATATTTATAATCTGGACAAAATCATTACATTTATAAGCAAGGACAAATACACAATTTTCGCGATTATAAGGGTATTAAAAGGACACTTATAAATGCATACCCATTATATTTTGTATGCACTTATAAATGTGGATATCAATTCTTCCATGCACTTGATAATCACTTGAAAGTGACTGTATACTTGGACTTGGATTTTGTTCCGTGTGTTAATAGTCAAAAGTCGACGCTTGACTATACTTTCATACTAGCTAGCTTGAAGAGTACTCTCATGTAAATATGTCAAAATATTTTTCACGGTTTCATTCATCATTAGATATAAGTCTAATTATATATATATATATATATATATATATATATATATATATATATATGACGTTGTCGACTTGTCGTCATCAATGTCACCTTCCACCAATTATACACCCATGACGCCCCTCGCCATGTCACACTTGAACTACTACATTTAATAAACTACAGAGTAGTTAATTGTCTCTCTATATCTAATTAAGTGACTGAAGGCTCATGGTTCGTATGAGTCGAAAGTAAAAATAAAATAACTTACATGAGTTATAAATAGATTTCTCAAGCTCTAAAATATTGAAATAATATTTTTATTAATAATTAAAAAATATAAGTTTTCTTCTTACAATGTTATACCCCGTACGTGTTTGATATATCATGATAAACAGTTTAATGTTATATAATGGTTCTAAACTTCTAATTCACTACTATCATATGTAATCTATGATACGTGTCATCTATATATGATGTCACATCACATTCTTATAAAGTTACGACATCACCAAAATACATATCAATAAATTTAAAGTTCATTGCATTCAATAGAATTCTATATTGTTTGCGCAATATATTTCGATATATATCTTTCGAATCACAAACTTTTTTCTATTCATGTCGGGTTAAGTTATACCTTGCTAGCATTGATAATCGAACACAGATTAAAATATTCAAACTTTATGCTCAAGCACTCAAATATGACTACACGAAAGGTAGCATTCTACTTTGTACATCGTCAAATATTTTACTCTGTTGAACGAAGACCATAGTTAATTTGTTTTTAAATATGGCCATTCTAAACCTACATTATTTATGCTACATAAAATATCATTTGTTTCCCCAACAATTACAATTTTTTTAAGAAGTTCAACTTTGTCTACCCCAAATGTTAACCACTCTAATGACGTCATTAAGATGGAACCAGGCTAGTAAGACGAAATAGCTGGGGTGGTGCCACTGATCGTCATTAGATATACTATTTTATCATCGTAAGTCGACAGTGTAGATAATCCGGTGCATGCACTTCCACCATCGACGCAAAGAGATTCACTTAGTGTCGAGCGAGTTGGATCACCTGACTTTGAGGGGGTTTGTACACTTGGGTCAATTCGACCGTATGTCATCTTGTCCATTGAAGTAGTCGGTTTTGAAACCAAAATATCTGCAAAAACACAATTTACAAATTAATTATATACATATAGTTTTTTTTTTTCTCTAAAAAAACATTTAGTGTTCATTTCCATAATATGATTCAATTATACTATAAAGAGTTGGGTTAATTGTTTGGTTATGTATCTAACTTTGCTCGTTTTACTATTGTATGTAACAAACTTTCAAAACATATATAGTATGCAATAAACTTGTAAAAATCCCTATTGTATGTCACAATCTTTAAAAACATCTATTGTATGCAATGAACTTATAAAAAATCTCTATTGTATGTTGCGGGTTACCATGTGTACATGCCAAACTGAAAATGGCTCTTTAACATTGGTTTGTGGCGGCACGAGCAAACTCTAGCAGATCATTGACTACCGCACCATACGATAGCGATTTTTTACAAGTTTATTGCATACAATAGATGTTTTGAAAGTTTGTTGCATACAATAGCATTTTTTACAAGTTTATTACATACAATAGATGTTTTGAAAGTTTGTTACGTACAATAGTAAAAAGGGCAACGTTAGATACATAACCAAACAATTAACCCTAAAGAGTTTTGAATGTACGTAACAATTGAAGGGTGCATGCAGGTATGCAAATTTACCTGCTAGGTCCTCTGTAGACGTCTTATCGCTGTTAGGCATTGTATTTTCTACACCATAAGTCGTCTGGCCTTGAGACGGTGCTGGTTTTGGTTTTGCTTGTGGTAATAACGTCAGAAACTCTGTAATATAAGACGTTTATTTTCTTTGTGGAAACCATTATGTGAATGATTTTAAACTAAAATTTCGATAATACTAGTATAATTAACATTTAGAATGTAACGATTGAAAAGTACGAATATGCAACTTTACCTGCTAGGTCTTCTGTAGATGTGGTATCGCTATCAGACTTTGTGTTATCTACACCGTAAGTCGTTTGGCCTTGTGATGGTGCTGGTTTTGGTTTTGCTTCTGGTAATGACGTCAAAAACTCTGTAATATGACACATCTTTAACTATAAGTTTTATTTATTTTTGTAACAATTATATTGATTATATGTGCGTTGATAATGGTGGAATTCACATTTACGAAAAAAAATATTAGTTTCACATGGTTTAATTAAATAGTGTTAGTTTTATGAATTTATGTACACCGTACCTACACGAATATAATGAAAGATCTCTATATGTACAACTTTACCTGTTAGCTCTTCCATAGATGTGACCTCGCTACCTTGTGGTGGTGCTCCCGGTGGTCGTGGTGGTTTTCCTCGGCCGGTTACCATTTGAATAACGTTTTCCGCTTGAAATGTTGGTAGTCGATCAAAGATTTCATGTATAGATATGTCTGCGAACAAAGTTCTGTATTATTAGAGTTGTTGATCAACTTATAAAGACTAAATTTATTAAAACTATACAATGAAATGGAGAAATTGTTATAATACCATGTAAATGTCGAGCATGATAAGCTCCTAGTAAAGTAGAGAGAGTTAAGAAGAAGAAAGCAAACTTCATGATTGCCGTTGTTATTTTAATTTGTGTATGCTCAAGTTTATGTGTAATTTGTTCCTAATTTATAGATAAAATCAACCAATAAGAAAGCAGTCAACTAAATATAACTTATGTGATTGACTAGAAAAGTCAATATCCACTTTTAATACTATGTCTATAACCCTCCGCGTGTTTGACCAGTTGACTTCTTCAATAACTAATCAATTTTTAACTGTTCGTGCAACTTAAATAATGAAAATTAACAGCATAACTTTGTTAACCAGTACTATTTGTCAACCCTTTACTAAAAACAATAGCTTTAAGTGCTACTATGTTGAATGTTAGCCTTAATTGTTGGTTATTACAATGCAATTAGTTAAAATGGCTATATATGCGTTAAAATATATATAGCTCAAGCGACACCGTCATCGAAAACGCTCAGATCCGACATATGTGACCCACATGTAAAAGTTTGAATCCGTGCCTCGGCAAATGTCAGTGATTTGTGAACTTGTGATTTGTCCAGCGTTTTGATGCACATTACCATTTATGTTGTCATGTGTCTAACTTTAGCTAATTTGATAAAATTAAATTATATATCCTGTTGGGTAATTGAATCTATGATCGACGACATCATTTATAATTTTCTATATTATATTTAAGATGATTTAGTTGTCACAAATGACAAACCAACTAATATTAAAAGTTTGAGGTATCAAAATATGAATAATTCACAATAATGATCAACAATTATGTAACTCCCAGTTAATTTGGTCTCGAGAATAATATTGTTAGGTAATTAATTAACATATAATTGATATTTAAACTCTTTTATATTTAAGGAGTAAGTGTGATCATAAGTATTTTATTATTTGTAATAAGAACATTGAATAGCTAGTTTGTGAATGGTTTAGAAAAAACAACAAACAGACAAATATTTTACTGACTGCTATCGCGACCAGTTCAATACACTAGTGGCATTTTTGAGTCAAGCATTCCTACTTGCCATAAGATATTACTCGAGTGTGAACTTGACAAATTAGTTATTGAAAAAAAAATCGATATAAAATTACTAAATCTATAAACCAAAAAGTTAAGGTGCGAGATTAGAAGAGTAGTTACATTTTGAGTGGAATGATGCTCAGCAGTTAATTTCTGTGATTAGCGGTCTAGATTTAAAAAAATGCAGTGAATTTGGACTTTTGATCACATAAACCAACGACTGATATTACATGCCCCTTTTTTCTCTCACATGCAGTTATCTCTCAGAACCTCAGCTAGGTTAAAATTACAACAAAACATATATACAAAATAACATACATATATAGAAGTATTCATATACAATTAACTGTATATTATAGCATTGTACAGTACAACACTATAAAATATTAGTAATGTATAACCTTTTTCCTTCGCGTGAAACATATATATGTCAATAGGTTTGGGTCGAGGTTAAATTTATAGCTAAGGTAGATAGGTCAAGGGAGTCCGATCCGGGCATCTGGCCATTTAAAATACGGATCGTGTTTAGGTTGAACCCGTTTAACCGTTTGCAACCAATTTTTATCAGAACAATCCATTTAATTAGTCAACCCTCTTCTAATGTAACATAATGTTTTCATTAGTCTCTTTATTTTTGTCATTACACACCAAATTTTCTATTAGACTTTAAAAAAACGTCTCAAAGATCATGAAATGTAACTAGCTAGTCTCTACTTCACGAGTTTGTTGTTAAGTTCTTTGGAAATGAATCGTATGAAGTCGTTAGAGATAATCAATTATATTGTATAAAAACGTTAATTACTATCAACATTGATCGTCTCACATGCTCTGCAGACGATACGTGGAAACACTCTATGCCGACATGGTTGCATGCCCGCTAAGGGAGAGCATGTTCGCCCACATTAAAAAACACGACTAGTTTCTTTCAAAGTTCTCCCCTTTTACCATTAACTGAATTACGTCTGAGATTTGACTCCAAAGTTGCAAAACATCTTACCTAAGTCTCTAACATATAATGATTAATTGGTTATTGCCTATTGGATATGTAAATGTTTGTATTCGTAAGCATTATTTATGGAATAACAAACTAAATATTCGAATCATGCAATTCAATCACTTTACTCTATTACGCTCACATATGGATCAAATAATTACTGGTCCAACATAGTTTTCTTTCATATAAGTAGATGAAATCCAAAACATTTTATTTTATACATCATTTAAAATTAGAATTTGTTAAGCTATAATTGAGAAGTTTAACCCTACGTCAACCCCACATGTTAAACACTCTAATGACGTAAGATGGCAACAAGTAATAGGAAATGGAGTGCCACCGATCTTCATTTGATACTATCTTAACTTCATAAGTAAATAATGTCATGTCCTTATTAGAATTCGTGTTATCTGCACCATAAGTCGTCTGGCCTTGAGACGGTGCTGACGGTGGTGGTCTTCTGATTGCTTCTGGCAACGACGTTAAAAAATCTGTATATTAAGTTATTAACAGAGATATATTAGCAAAATTTCTTTTTGTATTCAAACAAATGATTTTATCTATGAGTTTGTAATAAAACTCTAAAGATCTGCATCCATATTTTATAATATCGTAAAGGGGTACCAACCTTGCAATAGCCCTTTAGTGTCTCCATCAAATATGATTTGACCTTTTGAATTTGGGTTATCTCCACTATAAGTTGTTTGACCCCGCGATGGTGATAGTGACGGTGATGGTGGTGATTTTGGGTTATCTCGGCCGAAAGTAGTTTCACCTTGAGACGGTGCTCCTCTTGGTGATGGTGGTGCTTTGACATTAACTCGTCCATAAGTTTTTCGGCCTTCTTCACTGGTTGCCATTTGAATAACCTCCGCTCCTAGAAATGTTGGTTGTCGATCAAAGCTTTCGTATATGGATATGTCTGCAAACAAAACCATTTGTCAGTATTTTATGAACGTGAACGTATATAATTTGTTAAAATGGATCGAGTTTAGAAATATAAAAGGGTATAAGTTAATTAATCATCATATATACCATGTAAATGTCGAGCATGATAAGATCCTATTAGAGTAGAAAGACTAAAGAAGATAAAAACAAAGTTCATGATGAAAATTGTTGTTTTGTGTATGCTCAAAAAATGATGAGTGTAATAATATTCAGGAGTGCTATAACTCTGTTTATATGTAGTACACGATGATATGATTGATTAATGGAGTAATAAGAAAAGACAGTCAACTGACTACGACTAGTGTGATTGACTATGTATATAACTAACTACTTTATTAACTACCGCGTGTTTTGACTTGCTGGAATCAACGGTTTTGAATTCACCGTGGAATTAAACATTTTTTATTTGAAAGATGATCATTGTACGTACAAGTTGTCAATTATATTAACCTCGAAAAAGAAATTTATCTAGTCGGAGCTAAATATATAGAGTATTTTACCAAACGATCAAAGAAGTTAGGTAATCATGTGTGAAACTAATGCATTCAAACCCTTGATTAAAACCAACGAATTGAACCGTTCACATGACCGGTGTTTGAGATTACTTATTTACGTAATTATCTATTTAATTATTTATTTTCACAACAAAAAAGTAAATACTCCGTATAAACGTTCTAATAATCCATCACAAATTAATCTATTAGTTGACGTCCTGACAAGAGGTCATAGGTTTAAACCTCACTAGCAGCATATCTTGAGGTGACTAGGGAAATGGTCGGAAACGGTCAAGGGATAACCCGGTTGGTCACGTATATCTGAGTAAAAATGTTCGTCCTACCCGAGTAATCTGAACAGGGAAAACCTCCCCCGTTTACTCGTTTCCCATATAAACGCTTTTATAAGAACTGTTTTTATATTTATTTTAGAAAAAATATAAATGCTTAAAACATACGTATGATGATGACATACTTTTTTATAAGTAGATAGAAATTTATAAATTTCCTAAACAGCGAGTAGTAGAAATTTTTATTTTATATTTTCAACTTTATAAGAAAATAAACGTATATCCCGAATTATTATTATTATTATTATTATTATTATTATTATTATTATTATTATTATTATTATTATTATTATTATTATTATTATTATTATTATATTATTATTATTATTATTATTATTTTTATTATTATTATTACTATTATTATTATTATTATTATTATTATTATTATTATTATTATTATTATTATTATTATTAAAATATGGAAACATTTAATTTGTACATGTAGGGTAGAAGTTAAGAACATTTAATGAAATTGAATTTTCAATATATAATATAAATTGGAGTAAATTACGTTGCCTGTCCCTGTGGTTGTCCCTATATTACGGACCCAGTCCTCGGGTCGGGTATTATGTGGATCCAGTCCCTTGACCCGGTATTTTGTTTCATTGCCGGTCCCTGGTCTGAGTAAGGTAAGGGTACAATAGTCTTTTTTCTTATTTCCTTTTTATTTTCATATAATCTCTTGAATAAAATAAACTAATAAGTTTATATTTTCATATTATCTTTTGAATAAAATCAAACTAAAGAGATCATATGTATATGAAATCTATAGTTGCAGAAGCCAAAATATTAAAAGGAAAGCAGCAAAATGAAAGAAACATTTTGTTTTCTTTTGATTTCATTCTAATTTCTTAGATCAATATACATATATTCAATCGGACAACATCTTTAGATCTGTATACCATCATTGGAGAGAACCGCAGATCGACGTCGAGAAGAATGAAACTGTCGTCGCAGTGTCGCTCAACCACCGTGGTGAACATTCGCCTTCAGATCGGGCGACGGTGGTGGCGGTTTTTCACTTCATTCCACTGCCGAAGTTGTTAACGGGAAAGACAATCGGTGACATTGGCTACTGTGATCGAAAAAGTAGCGTCCGATTGAGAGAGTCGAAGGGGTGGTGTGGTTGTGTATCTATAGCGCTGTTAGAGATACAGAGGGGTGAAGGTGTGGTTGTATTGCTGCCGGCGACAATGGTAGTCGCCGGAGGTACGTGATGGAGAAGATGACGTGATGTTTATGTTTGGTGAATGTGGTGTCGCTATTGTGGTTTGACAGGTGAAGAAACATGATTTTTTTTTGTGTTGCTTTGATTTGTTGTACATACGGAGAAACATGAACATTGTTGCAGGTGCAAGTATTGGGTAAGGTAGGTGAAATGTTGAAGATGAGATGATTTGTACGGTTGTACCTTGTCATATACATTATACGGAATATCATTTTTATTATTCAAATAAAACTCATTTTAAAGTGGACTAATCAAGGTTTGACAAGTGGAATAGAGAAAGTTTATAATGTATTGAAAATTAAAAATTGAAAGTTTAAGGGTGTTTTAGTCATTTCATTTGAACATATATGGACAAGGGATCGGCAATGAAACAAAAAACCGGGTCAAGGGACTAGACCCGCACAATACCCGACCCAGGGACTGGATCCGTAATATAGAGGCAACCACAGGGACGGGCAATGTAATTTACTCTATAAATTGTAATCAATAAAGATATATAATTGGAAATTCGTAAGTTTAATAAATGAATTTAATTTGTGATATAAGTAAAACATTCTAGTGTATTTAATGACATTTATATTGTACCCTAAAGTACAAGTTAGCCGAACCCTTAAAATAAAAGTATAACTAAAAATAAATAGTTGACTTACAACTGTAACCAAGTAAGACCGTTGACCCGTAGTAGTTATTCACTTATTCTTTATGTCAAGCTACTTGAATTTCTAAATTTGGACATATATAATACCTACCATAATATTCTGTAAGTGTGAATTCGACGAATAAATAATTTATTGACTAAAAATAAGGGTTATGAACAAAGCCCTTAGTCCTTTCGATAAGAACTAATAAATGTATTAATTAAAGCTAAACATTCTTTTTTAATTTATAGTTACATTAAATTTATTTAATCTTTGCATTTAATATACTTAAAGTTTGCTTCTAAACAGCATGTATCAAATAATATTTAGATCTATAAAAGGAAACTTCGAGTATAATTAACACATTTTACCTTTCTTATCAAAAGCCCTTAGGACTTTCTTTAGCATTTTCCAAAACTAAAAAACGTGATATAAAGTTCAGATTCCAAAATTGCTGGAATTTTGATCTGTATATACCTCTGCTTGAGTGATCAATATATCTGATTCCTTAAAAAAAAAAAAAACTTCCTTCTAATTTTTGGTTAGGGCTAGTTACAGAAAGTGACAATAAACTTTCGATGGTCTGAGTTTTCGATTTTACGATTAACCAAAGCTTTCGATTATTTCATCTGGTTTTATCGAAAAACCAAACCACGTCAATCGAAAACTGACCCGTCTTGATATATGTAAGAGCCTAGCTTCCCAACCAAGGTTTAACCACTTCCCAACCAGTTGTGACACATCAGCGCCACATCAGCTTTCCACCAACTGATTCAAAACTGATTCGTCCCTACCAACAGTTTAACCACTTCCAAACCACTTCCTAACCACTTTATTTTCATTTTAATTACTATTAGACGTACTATTAGTTGACCGTAAATCTTTTATATAATGGTTCAAAGTTAGTAATTTTTTTGTCATCAAAATATATACCAATTAATTACAATGATAAGTGGAAGGAGCTTGAATTTTATATAAGGCTACTGATAAATGCAAAATATGTTTTGATTCATACATCAATTTTTGTGCTTTTTGATATAGTGATGTACAACCCTATAATACATACTTTTGTTGTATGAAACAAATAATTTGTTGTATATAGCAACACCCTTTATATAACCTTTTGTTTGACAGTTGATTGTAATTTTATATCATATAACTTCGATCCGTTAATCCCTTTTTAAATCTGCTCTTGCATATATGATATCAATTATACATATTACACGATTTGATACAATAACACACAAACATATACCATAAACATATAATTGATTTAGTGATCGCCTTAGAATGAATACTAGTTTTAGACCTGTGTATTTACACAGGCGAACACATCAATAATTATATTTTGAACGTACATAATACGTACCTATTGGATCATGTGGATGCCTCTATTAAGTCGAACCGGGCCCAGGTCATTATTTCCACTATCGTGTATGCTGCTTGGTGGGAACTTTGGCGTTTTAGGAATGATGCGATTTTTAATCCCACAAAGAAACGGAAGGTAGTGCTTTTTTATTCTATTGTCAACAACTCTTACTTGTGGTTATCAAATAGAGTTAAGAAGATAAGATTATCTTGGGATGAGTGGCTCAAAAACCCACTTTTTAATTGTTTGGGGTCGAGCCATTGTATTGGATGTCGGATGTTCTGAAAATTTGATCCAATTCGCTGGTAGATCGTGCTTGTTGTTGGTTTTTCATTTTTTCATTTAGTGTTAGGAGGCCGTGGGACTTGTATGGGATTGTATCAAAAACGCCACGGAGTGAAAACCGGTGGCACGGCCTCTGTCGGTGGGGGTTTTTCTCATGTCTTGATCCGTTGTAATTGGCATGAGTTTTTTCACCCTTTTTACAATTCTTGCAGTTAAGGTTTCCGGGTAGTATCTAGATTTTGGATTTGTTGTATTTCTGAATTTTTGTATCATTGATCTCTAGTTTCTTGCTAGTGACTTATTATATTTATATATTTTTCTGCCATTCAAAAAAAAGACAACATAATATCTATTAATAACATAAAAATTTGTTTTAAATGGTTATGTTAATGGATCAATTTACCTTAAATACAATTATATTCTAATTGTGATGTATACAATACAAGAAATGTTTTACACTTAGATAAAGAGAGTAAGGTTCAAATGAGTATATTAACTTTTGGTGAGAATAAGGGAACCAATAGGAATGCGTCACGTGTCACTTTACTCTCTCTTCTCCACATTTTTAAAAATGAAATATCTCTCAAACGGTAAGTCGAAAAATTATAAAAATTGCACAATAAAAATCAGCGTTTTATTCTCTTCGATTAGATATGTGACAAGGTATACTTTTGACGAACTTTTTTTCCGGTTTTTTGTGGGTTTTGAAATCGAGTAACACATGTGTTACTAATTTTGTAAAACCAAAAAAAAAGTTCGTCGAAAGTATACCTTGTGAGATGGCAAATCGAAGAGAAAAAAATGTTGATTTTAATGGTGCAATTTTTATGATTTTTCGACTTACTGTTTCGGAGATATTTAAGTTTAAAAAACATGGGGGAAAGTGGACTTTGTGATACGTGGCACGTTCTAGTTGGTTCTTCCATTCTCACCAAAAATTTCATTCTCATTTGAACCTCACCCTAAATAAAGATACAACATTTTAGGTTTATTTTAAATCGATTAAATATAATTATAAAATTATTTTCTTAATCTCTACCCCTTTATTAAGCATTCTCATATGTTGACCTTATGTCATATGGGAAATTCCCATAATACCCTTCTATTTAATCTTAAATAAAAAAATAATGTTAACACAAATGACTCTTTCTATTACCAACTTATTTTGGCAAGTCAATTATACAATAACTCTACAAAATCAATTACATCAAAACATTCACTACCCAATCAATTACAAAATCACTACACAAAAAAAAAACATAGTAAAATTAATACTATATAAACGCACTTGTACTCGTGAAAAAATACCAATCTATTCATGTGCGTTTGGATTTTGCTATTTGAAGTTTAAATTTATTTTCAATTATCTGTTATATAATTTTTTCACGTAATCATATGAATATGACATTTATAATGCACACATCTTAGACATGCAGTGTTTTTTTAATTTGTTATAGTGGTGTTCATCATATTACTTCGTATTATTATTATTATTTGCTTGATTTAAGCCGTATGTTTTATATCAATTTTTCAACTGCTCTTTCACCACATTTTTTCACGAATTTCGAATATATTCCCGCCGCATTGCGCGGGTTATCGGCTAGTTATTATTTATGATGTCATCATATATGTGTCTAATTTTGGCTAATATTTTTTTCGAACTGCAAATTTGTGATATAACTCCAATCTAGCAAGAAGCTAGGAGGAAAAACAGACATGGAATGTTTATCCAAGACCTGGATTGTTTATCCAATCCTACCAATTGTTGCTTACAAATTTGCTTCTGTTACCTAACCATACGAAAGAAATTAACATGACATCATCCATAAGCAAATCCTTTCTAGGCTTTTTCAAGTTGAAAGTGTGCTCTTTTCTGAACTTCCACAACACCTAGAAAATCGCTTGAATGACTACGCCCACCCACTGTTTTCGATTACCCGCAATGAAAGTGGATTTTGGCTAATATGATAAAATTAAATAATCCTATTAGGTAATTAAATCTATGAATACTTCATATATGATTTTCTTTATTATATTTAACATGATTTAGTTGTCACAAACCAACTAAATGAATATTAATGATCAACAATTATGTAACTCCCAGTTGGTCTCGCGCGAGAATAATATTGTTAAGTAATTAATTAACATATAATTGACATTTAAACTCTTTTATATTTAAGGAGTATTTTATTATTTGTAATAAAACTTTGAATAGCTAGTTTGTGAATGGTTTAAAAAAAACAACAAACAGACAAATATTTTACAACTGCTATCGCGACCAGTTCAATACACTAGTGGCATTTTTGAGTCAAGCATTCCTAGTTGCCATAAGATATTACTCCAGTGTGAACTTGACAAATTAGTTATTGAAAAAAAATCGATATAAAATTACTAAAACTATCAACCAAAAAGTTAAGATGCGAGATTAGAAGAGTAGCTGCATTTTGAGTGGAATGATGAGCAGACGATCTCAGCTGTTAATTTTTGTTATCAGCGGTCCAGATTAAAAAAATGCAGTGAATTTGGACTTTTGATCACATAAATCAACGGCTGATATTACATGCCCTTTTTTTCTCTCAAAATACATGCAGTTAGCTCTCGAAACCTCGGCTATGTTACAATTACAACAAAACGTATATACAAAATAACATATATACATAGGAGTATTCATACACAATTAACTGTATATTATGGTATTGTACAGTACAACACTGTAAAATACTAGCAGTGTATAACCTTTTTCCTTCGCGTGAAACATATGTAAATAGGTTTGGGTCGAGGTCAAATTTATAGCTAAGGTTGATAGGTCAAGGGAGTCCGATCCGGGCATCTGGCCATTTAAAATACGGATCATGTTTAATTAGGTTGAACCCGTTTAACCGTTTGCAACAATTTTTATCAGAACAATCCATTTAATTAGTCAACCCTCTTCTAATGTAACATAATGTTTTCATTAGTCTCTTTATTTTTGTCATTAGACACCAAATTTTCTATTAAACTTTAAAAAAACGTCTCAAAGATCATGAATCGTAACTAGTCTTTTTTTCACAAGTGTGTTGTTAAGTTCTTTGGAAATGAATCGTATGAAGTCGTTAGAGATAATCAATTATATTATATAAAAAAGTCAATTACTGTCAACATTGATCGTCTCACATGCTCTGCACTGAAGACGATACGTGGAAACACTATGCCGACATGGTTTCTTTCGAAGATGTTGTGAGGTTAGTTTTACAGACCTAAGGAGAGCATGTTCGCCCACATTAAAAAACACGACTAGTTTCTTTCGAAGTTCTCCCCTTTTACCATTAACTGAATTACATGTCTGAGATTTGACTCCAAAGTTGCAAAACATCTTGCCTAAGTCTGTAACATATTATGATTAATTGGTTATTGCCTATTGGATATGTAAATGTTTGTATTCGTAAGCATTATTTATGGAATAACAAACTAAATATTCGAATCATGCAATTCAATCACTTTACTCTATTACGCTCACATATGCATCAAATAATTATTCGTCCAACATAGTTTTCTTACATATAAGTAGATGAAATCTAAACATTTTATTTTATACATCATTTAACCTACGTCAATATCAATTTTTTTCTTCCAACAATTAGAATTTATTAAGCTATAATTGAGAAGTTTAATTAACCCTACGTCAACCCCACATTTTAAACACTCTAATGACGTACGATGGCAACAAGTAAGAAGAAATGGAGTGCCACCGATCTTCATTTGATACTATCTTAACTTCATAAGTAAATGATGTCGTATCCCTATTAGAATTCGTGTTATCTGCACCATAAGTCGTCTGGCCTTGAGACGGTGCTGACGGTGGTGGTCTTCTGATTGCTTCTGGTAACGCCGTTATAAAATCTGTATATTAAGTTATTGACAGAGATATATTAGCATAATTTCTTTTTTATTCAAACAAATGATTTTATCTATGAGTTTGTACATAAAAAAACTATAAAGATATATCCCTATCCATATTTTTTTATACTACGTAATATAATAAAGGGGAAAGGTACCAACCTTGTAATAGCCCTTTAGTGTGATCTCCATCAAATATGATTTGACCTTTTGAATTTGGGTTATCTCCACTATAAATTTTTTGACCCCGCGATGGTGATACTGACGGTGATGGTGGTGATTTTGGGTTATCTCGGCCGAAAGTAGTTTCACCTTGAGACGGTGCTCCTCTTGGTGATGGTGGTGCTTTGACATTAACTCGGCCGTAAGTAGTTTTGCTTTCTTCACTGGTTACCATTTGAATAATCTCCGCTCCTTGATAAGCTGGTTGTCGATCAAAGCTTTCGTGTATGGATATGTCTGCAAACAAAACCATTTGTCAGTATCTTTTGAACATGAACATATATAATTAGTTGAAATGGATCGAGTTTAGAAATATAAAAGGTTATAAGTTAATTAATTATACCATGTAAATGTCGAGCATGATAAGCTCCTATTAGAGTAGAAAGACTTAAGAAGAAGAAAACGAAGTTCATAATTAAAATTGTTATTTTGTGTATGCTCAAAAAATGATGGGAGCTATAATATTCAAGAGTGCTATATAACTCTATTTATATGTATAGTATAGTATATACACGATGATATGATATGATTGATTAATAATAAGAAAAGACAGTCAACTGACTACGACTAGTGTGATTGACTATGTATATAACTAACTACTTTATTAACTACCGCGTGTTTTGACTTGCTGGAATCAACGGTTTTGAATTCACCGTGGAATTAAACATTTTTTATTTGAAAGATGATCATTGTACGTACAAGTTGTCAATTATATTAACCTCGAAAAAGAAATTTATCTAGTCGGAGCTAAATATATAGAGTATTTTACTAAACGATCAAAGAAGTTAGGTAATCATGTGTGAACTGTGAAGCAGTCTAACACTTAATTAAAAGTTTAAAACCAACTAACCGTTCGATCACATGACCGTGTTTGAGATTGCTTATTTACGTAATTATCTATTTAATTATTTATTTTCACAACAAATCAGTAATTACTCCATATAAACGTTCTAATCCATCACAAAATAATCTATTAGTTGACGTCCTGATATCCTAATAAGAAGTCATAGGTTTATATCTTACTAGAAGTATATCTTGAGGTGGCTAGGGAAAGAGTCAGAAACGGTCAAGGGATAACCCGGTTGATCGCGTAGATCTGAGTACAAATGCTCGCCCTACCCGGATAATTTGAATAGGGAAAACCTCCCCGTTTACTCATTTCCCATATAAACGTTCTTATAAGAACTATTTTTATATTTATTTTAGAAAAAAATATAAATATACTTAAAAAATACGTAGATGATGACATACTTTTTTATAAGTAGATAGAAATTTATTAAATTCCTAAACAGCGAGTAGTAGAAATTTTTATTTTATATTTTCAACTTTATAAAAAAATAATAATAATAATAATAATAATAATAATTATTATTATTATTATTATTATTATTATTATTATTAAAATATTGAAAAATGGCATTTAATGAAATTGAATTTTCAAAAAATAATATAAATTGTAACTAATAAATATGTATAATTGGAAATTCGTGAGTTTAATAAATGAATTTTATGATACAAGTAGAACATTCTAGTTTATTTAATGAAGTTTATCTTGTGCCCTAAGAGTATAAAAAGTGGTTGCCCTTGTGCTCGGTGTTCAACTGAACACTGAAATTTGACAGGTATAAGATTTTAGGAGGAGTGGTTCAGTGTTCAACTCAATGTTCAAATAGGCCTCAAAATGGTTTTAACCAATCAAAAAGAGGGAAAAATTAAAGCTTTACCCCAACGTGCTAACTTGAACATTGACCTTAAACGCCAGCATTAAACGTCGGTGGGGAGTGGTTGAACACCGGTCCCGACGTTCAATGCCTTGAACATTGAAGGTTTGTCCTTCCACTCCCTATGCTCTAAAAGCACAAGTTAACATAAAATAAAAGTATAACTAAAAACAAATAGTCCTCCTCAGTTCACTGTTGTGATGAGCTTTTAATAAAGCTTGGCCGTTGAAAAAATTACTAAAAACAAATAGTTGACTTACAACTGTAACCGAGTAAGACTATTGACCCGTCGTAGTTATTCTTTATGTCAAGCTACTTGAATTTCTAAATTTGGACTTATATATAATAACTACCATAATATTTGGTAAGTGTGAATTCGACAAATAAATAATTTATTGACTAAAAACTTTAAAAAAATGATACTCCATCCGTTCCAAAATTATTGTCACTTGAAAAAATACGCAGTTTAATAAAATCATAATTATTACTGTTTTTTCTTTCTTGCTTTTTGCAGAATGGCAGTTTTACCATTAACCAATTAATTACTACTTTCTTAAAAGTATGTAATAATAATTTCAATTAAGGGAAATACGGTAATCACGACCACATTTCACTATCTATTTTTAGAAGTGGACAATTAATTTGGGACGTCCGAAAAGGAAACATGGATTATAACTTTGGAACGAAGGGAGTATAAAGTTTAGATTCCAATATCGCTGGAATTTTGATCAGCATATACCTCTGCTTGAGTGATCAATATATCTACTTCTTTAAAAAAAAAAATTCCATTTAATTTTTGGTAAAGGCTAGTTACAAAAAGTGACAATAAACTTTTGATGGTCTGAGTTTTCGATTTTACGATTAACCAAAGTTTCGATTATTTCATCCGGTTTTATCGAAAAACCAAACCACGTCAATCGAAAACCGACCCGTCTAGATATATGTAATACCTACTATGTATAATGTACTTAACCATAGTTGATATAAGGTGTTGCTTAGTATATGTCAAAATTTTGATCTATAACGGTTAACCGAGTTAATGAAATCTAACCTGAAAATTAAGCTACAACTACCTTAAGTGAAATCGAGCCAACAGAAACTTACTGGTTTCAATTCTCATATGCTAACTTGATCTCGATCTATTATAGGTTCGATATTGTGAATCATAACCACCAAACTCATCCACAAATTAGGTACACGGTCTAACTAAAATTGGTTGCTATTGCCTATTGTATGCTCGATCAATTGCTCAGAGTTGATACTTATGGTTGAATACATATATGAGATTAATTTTTAAATGTTACTATACTTTCATTTGATGGGTTAGTAATGGTTTAATCCTCAAACTTTCAACTTTTTTTCATTTTAACTACTCAACTTTTTTCTAACATTTTAACACTTTAACTTTATATAACATGTTAAAAAAACCATTACGACTTGTTATTATATGTTAAAACTTTTAAAAATAAAAAAAAAAAATTAAACCAAATTCATTTTAATATTTTTGCAAACCACATTTAATATGTATAATAGTGTTTTCACATATTAATAAAGTTTTTAAAGACATTTTATATAAAATAGCAACATACATTCATTATAAATAGCTTTTCGTATAACCAGAAATATTATACATGAAATATACATGTAGTGAATCAAACTTTCATAAATTGTTCAATTAAGGGAACAATCTAATATTTTTAACAGAAAAATAACTTCACTTTTAAAAACATTCCCAAGTGGAAAATGAACTGATAAGGATTCATCATTTTGAAAATTTATATATTTAGTTATATTTGTACACATTTTAATAAACTTTAGTTACCATTAAACACATTACATATAGTTAAGGTTGATTCAAGTAGATAATTTTTGATAATTCCTTAAATTAAACATTTTGTGAAAGTTTGATACCCTTTCTGTATATTAAATTTTGTGTAAAAATACTACATTTTGTTAAAATAGTCAAACAATTAGCATGTACATAATTGAAAGGGTTTAAATATTAGTCAACTTGTATGTTAAGGTGCTAAAACATTAAAAAAGAAGTTGAAGGGTTAAAACGGAAAAAAATTGAAAGTTTGAGTATTAAACCATTAATTAAATGAAGTCAATTATTTCCACGTTACCTATTCAACCGGTTACCGGTAACCAAAAAAGGTATTTTTAAAAGGTAAAACAAACTAAAGGGATTAAATTTTGGTCAAACTATAAGTTAAGATGTTAAAATGTTATAAAAAAAAATTGAGTGGTTAAAACGAAAAAAAATTGAAAGTTTGAGGATTAAACCGTTATTTACCCTTCATTAGATTGATACTTGTGCAATTAGAAGAACAACTGTATTAATTTCTTGTAATTATGTTAAATAGAAGGAAAGTATGAGGTTAACGTTGTATAGTACGTACACTCAAAACTGACTCAACATGTACCCAAGCTAGTACGTACGTAAAAAAGAGTGTTCGCCTATATGCATCAACTAATTACTCGATGAAAATGTACGTACAACTCGAATGCCATGTTTCTTTTCAAACAATTACAACTTTCTAAGCTATATTCAGAAGTTCAACTCTACGTCAACCCCACACACTCTTATGACATAAGATGGCAACAAAAAAGAGAAAATCGAGTGCCACCGATCTTTAGTTGATACCATCTTAACATCATAAATAAATGATGTAGTATCACGGTTAGAATTCGTATTATCTGCACCATAAGTCGTCTGGCCCTGAGACGGTGCTGGTGGTGGTCTTCTAATTGCTTCTGGCAATGGCGTCAAAAGATCTGCAAATGAACACATCTTATTATTATAATTTCATTTTGTAAACAAATTACATAATTCATGATTTTATACCAGAACTTCAAATTTTTAATTAATTATGAAGGTGCAAATGAGCCCACCTTGTAACCCTTTAGTGTGTCCATCAAATATGATTTGAACTTTCGGATTTGGGTTATCTCCACTATAAGTTTTTTGACCCTGCGATGGTGATAGTGACGGTGATGGTGGTGATTTTGGGTTATCTCGGCCGTAGGTAGTTTGGCCTTGAGACGGTGCTCCTCTTGGTGATGGAGGTGCTTTGACGTTTACTCGACCATAAGTAGTTTGGTCTGCTTCACTAGTTACCATTTGAATAACCTCCAGTTCTTGAAATGTTGGTCGTTGATCAAACCTTTCGTATATAGATGTATCTGCAAACAAATTGTCATTCGTCATATATTATTTATCAACGCGAACATAATAGACATATAGACGTTATAAAATTAGTAAAAAAGTTATAAGTTAACTGATTATACCATGTAAATGTCGAGCATGATAAGCTCCTATTAGAGTAGAAAGACATAAGAAGAAGAAAACAGAGTTCATGATGACAATTGTTGTTAATTTTGTGTGTGCTAAAGAAAAGATGAGAGTAATATTTAAAAGTGTATCTAAGCGCTATATATATATATGTGGTACAATGAAATAGTCAACTGACCGTGATTTGACTATGTATCTATATACAACTACTTTATCAACTCCCGCGTGTCTTGACCAACTGCAATCAACGGTTTGTAATGCACCGTGGAATTGAACGTTTCGTGCTCACTGTACTGGCCTTTATGAATTTAGTACCGTCTCGATTAATCTAAATCTAAATCTAAATCTAATCTATCTAAATACAATTAGTAAGGGATATAAGTCCTAATTGTTGTCACGTGTCACTCATATTTATTCTAATTGCAAGTTATCCGATACGTTTTCTAATTCGCACCTCTTGGACTGTCTCTTCCTTTGCACCTCTTAGATGTTAACATATCACATAACATACCATTCATATCTCCAAAATTTATGGAAAATGATTTGGTTACAAAAATTTTACAAAATTGTGTTTACAAAATGATGTGGTACCACTGATACAAAGAGAGAGAAAGAAGAGTGGGAACATATCAACCAATGTAACTAGTCGGTAACCCGCGCAATGAGGCGGTAGTGCTAGAAAATATAATGGTGGTCAGCAATAATAATCGACGTAACAATAATAATTATATTAGCATAGGTTACTACTCCATTTTTTTTCCTTTTAGCCTATATTTCAATTTAATGTATACTTTGTAGAATCATAAGATTTATAATATGAATATTATTACTTTAATTGTGATAGAAAACAATTTTAATTATTTAAATATAAGTTTTTACTAAATGTACAAACAATTCATTTATATTATACATCGAAATCTGATTGAACAAATTTAATCAAATGGTTGACTTTATTTTATTAAGAGAAGAAAGTAGGTGCAAATTGATTTGATTATGTTAGCTTCTATATTTATCCAATTAGTTAGAGGGTATTAATGTAATTTTCGATATCTCCATTTTAAACATTAAGCCAAAATAACTAAATGCATAATAAGGGTTTAAGGGTTTAAGATAATGAAAAATTAGTTTGTGAACTTTGTTTGTATATTTTCTTTTGTAAGTATAGCATTGCTCAAAATTTATTCACTTTTTTCCTTTAATTGTTTCAAGAAAGCCTTCTCATTAACGTTGAGGTGAAAAGGAGGGAACTTTTTCCTTTCTCCCAAATCCTTTGAACTTAAGAATACAAATAAGTTGGTTATATTCCTTCCTTTTTCTTTCTTTTATTTTCTTCTTACTTACCTTCTCTTCTTTTCCACTCAATTTTAAACTTGAGAACAAAGTGTAAATCTATCTATTTAAATTAAATATATCAACTTGGCATAAATATCCCATACGAAACGTTTCCTCAATTTCCATGACGCCGATTTCATTATGATCGAAATTACAAATTGAAATATCAAGGATACGTCTTGCGGGTTTTCAATTTGATTGATAAACGCTGGCTAATTGTTATTCCATTATATTTTACTTTCCCTCTTGCGAAAATCATTCAAATCTTATTGATGGTTTCTTCTATTGTTGTTTCAATATGTTTTCACTTTTGATGGGGATATACACTGAAATTTATTTATTTATTTTTGATAAATGTTATTTGAGTAATTGTATTATACTAAAATGAATGTTTCAAGTCATCAACTTTTGTTGTTCTTAATTTCTTTTAAGGTGGTAGGGTCATAGCAACTGTAACACCCCCAAATTTACGGTTCAACGGAAGCAAGTTTTGGGGTGCTACTAATCAGGTAATCAAGCACAAAGGATACAGTGAACGACTCTATATGAGACGTTCGAGAAATATTACATTACATAAGTATTCAAAAATACATAAGTGTCGAGTTCGCCAGTAAATTCTACAGAGTCTAATACATAACATCTATTACAAAAGAAATGCATAAAATCTCCAAGTGTGTAAATATAATGCATGCGACTCAAGCTAGTAAGCACATCCTGCTGGGCCATCCTACTGTTGCTATGTACCTGAGAATGCATCACTAAAAGGTCAACCAAAAGGTTGGTGAATCTCACAGGTTTGTAGGCAATAATCAGTTTGAACACATCAAGTGATAAAAGTATTTGTACAGTTTAACCAAGTAATAAGTAATGATTGCACGGATGCAATCGGGTGGATATACATTGTCATGAGCATCATAGTCGAAGCTTAACGCGTCAGTAAGGTACAATTAAGTACAAGTAATGTGCCCCCCGTGAGTGCTAATCCAGAAACACTCATAAGTAACGAGTAAGAAACGCCCGTTTATAAGGTACGGTTCGTGGTAGTGCGTGCTACCCCGGGCGGGGATTGTCAGTCCCATATGGATCCATATACTAAAACTCGCGCTTATCCTATAATTAACAACTATGATTCGGAGGCCTTCAGTGGATTAATCGTAACTCATGCAATTCAGTATATCAGTAAATCCGTAAGTTTGTAAGCCGGTAAAACATTTAGTCTGTACATGTGTTCAAGTAAAACAAGTAATGCATCCCACCTCTGAGTAAAAACAGTAAAATAGGGGCTGTGAGACTCACTTGAGTCTAGCAGAGTAAGGCAGAAATCAAGTAAAGCGGATACAAGTCCGTAGGTGTGTCGGATGTAAGTCTGTATATCGGTTATCAGAACCCTGCAACCTTCTGGCACCCGAAACGCACAAGGTTGTAAGTAAACAAGTAAATAAGTTGGTGTCTTAAAAGACCACCCATGCTAGTTGTCCACTCAACTAGTTAATGTCCAATGTTTGTTTGTTTAGTATTCTGTTTGTAGTTTGAAAACAAGTATGTCCCGTTGGTGACGATTTTGTAATAATAATCCAAGTATTATTATTATTGTGTATCTCGTTGTGTCGTATACTTGTAAGGTATATTTGTAAGTCTGTCATTTGTATCGCAACGTGAAAGTGTTTTTCGAAAGTAAGTTCGAGCGAGTGTAAGCTCGTATAAGTGTGAGTGTAATCTCATATGTCTGTAGTGTATACCTTTCAAAGTATAAGTGTTTGTATGTCCCGGTATTATCATATAAAGTTCGGTTGTCGTATGCGTTCAACACTTAGTGTAAAAGTATTTACAAGTTCCCGGATGACGGGGGTCCGGGGGCAGCGCCCCTGGTAGCGGGGTCCAAGGGGCGGCAGCCCCTGGCGGGGTCCAAGGGGCAGAGCCCCTGGTTGGGGTCGATATTTATATATATATATATATATATATATATATATATATATATATATATATATATATATATATACTTATATATATTATATATATATATCTGTCATTTATATTTATTATTATTCTCACTAGTCCCCACCTAGACGATTAGTATTCTTATGAACCCGAAATCACTCTTGTTGTATCGATTTGTTCTTGTGATTTAGTCGAAATATTTTAAGACCATTCTGTAATGATTTTGGTAATTTTGAACAGTAAACCCATAACTATATGTTATCTTGATTATTGTGTTCATTTGTTTAAAAAAAAAAAAAAGATATTACTAGTGAGAATAGCTAGATAATATTGTAAAGAAAATCAGCAAAAACTTCGGGTTTAGAGTATTATCAATGTGAAACAGTGTTAAGGAATCGATGTCCCCGGTGGGGGACTCCGATACCCGTTAGGGTTTGGGGGAACTTATAACCCCAATAGGGTGCCCCGATAAAATCCCTGTTGGAGTTCGGGGAGGGTATGAGGATATTTTTGATTAATGGGTTTGGGGAGGGGGTTATATTAAAATTTGTGACGGACCTATAGTGACAAAAAGTGACGAATTATTTTTCGTCACTAAAGTACCTTAGTGATGAATTTTCTGCCTTTTGTGACGAAATTTGGCTTGTCACAAAAGCCCTTTTTTCTTGTAGTGGTTGGTCGTGGATTAAACCAATCAAACTGATTGGATATAACCACGTTATAACCGATTGTTCATTTACTTTTCTTGTAACACCCCCAAATTTGATGATTTGCGGAAGCTTGATTTGGGTGTTACTAATCAATAACAAAGCACAAAGATATATAGTAAACGACTCTATATGCGTCGTTTTAACAAAATATATTGATAATAGAAATGTTTACAACATTTAAATCTTTACATAGCTCGAGTTTAAATAAAAGGAGATTTCAGTACATAAGTACTTGTACAAAATATACTAATGCAAGAAAATCGCAATCGTCTGTATGCTGACTCGAGCTAAAGTCCTGAAGCAGAAACATCCTACTGTTTGGTACCTGCGATATATGCTAAAAGGTCAGCTAAAAGCTGGTGAGCTCACAGGTTTGAAATCAGTTAATATAGTATGAACCGCAAGATTTAAATAATGAATTGCATCCAGCAATTAAATAATGAATTGCATCCAGCAATTAAATGATAGTCATCGTGTATACAGCCATGAGCACATAGTTGAGCTTAACTCGAGGGCCGGGTCCCCTATAGAGAATTCCGGGCGAGGTGCCTCCACGAATGCCTAATCAACATTCGTCTTCCCAAATATTAGTACGTCCGTTTACCCGGTTAGTGCTTGCTAACCCGAACGAGGAGGGTCAATCCTATATGGTACCATATACTAATATTCACGCTACAACGTATTAACAACTATGCTGACGGAGGACTTTAAATGATTAGTTGTGAAAAACTCATGTAGTATATGAAATGTTTGTACTTGCGTTCACATGTTAAAAATGAGCAATATATCACACCCCTGAGTAAAACAGTAAAAAAAAAAAGGGGACATGAGACTCACCTGAGTCTGAAAGCGTTTAAACAAACGTAAGTTGATTAGCCGAGTATGAAGTCCAAAGACTTGTAACCTGAGGGTGTCCACGACACGCGATGGTTATAAACATGATTGGGTATCTCAAAAGATCACCCTTGTAGTTGTTACACAACTATATGTATGTCCAAATTACTACGATTTGGTTGATTTGTTAAGTGTTTGAAAACATGTACGGCCCGTTGGTGACAGATTTGTAATAATAATCTCAACTATTATTATTTTGATTTCCTGGCGTTTTACTTGAAAAATGTGTTTTGATTGTGTTTTAGAAGCCGTTACGGAATCTAAGTACGGGGGTCCGGGGGCAGCGCCCCTGGTAGCGGGGTCCAAGGGGCGGCAGCCCCTGGCGGGGTCTAAGGGGCAGAGCCCCTGGCTGGGGTCGAGCTGCCAGGTCAGCTTGGAAAATTTTTATTTCTACTATATTGCTTTGACGAAAAACGTATCTGGGATCTGAATTTGGGTAAAATCGAGTGATAAATTTCGAGTCTCGACACTTAGTAAAAATCTGGGTTTTCTGTGTTTTGCGACACAATATGCGACACAAAAGTTGATATGCGACACAAGGGTTGTGTCGCATAGAAATGCGACACAATATCTATACGACACAAGGGTTGTGTCGCATAGATGCGAGATGCTGATTCAACAGCGACATAGTGATAGTGTCGCATAGTATTTGCGACACAAGGTACGACACAATATTGTGTCGCATAGGGTACGACATAACTGGTTTCATACAACATAAGAGGCAAAATACGACACAACATGCGACACAAGGCTTGTGTCGCATGGAAGAACACCAGCCCAGAAAGTCCGGCTGTCATGATTTTTCCGGCCAAAAATCCGATTCAAACCCGTTTTTAAGCTATAAAATCGTGTTCTACACTTTGTAATGGACATATATAAGTTATAATAACAACTAACAAGTGAAAATACTTAGAATCGAAAGGTTTCTGGATTTTGTCGGAAACTTACAAATTGCCGAAATGGAAATCCGGAAAGGTAGAAATGTAGATCGTTGCGAGGTGGTCGTGAATCTCTAAAATTATTGATGATCCGAGTGCGTTTGATTATGTTATTTTGCGATTTTTGTGGATGTGGTGATTTGGTGATTTTTAGAGAAAAAGAAAGATAGAGAGAGAAGTTGGGAGGTGAAATGAAAGAGAGAAAGAGAGAGGTGGGGTTTTGTGAAAGCCTCACCTTTTTCAGCTCCGCAATTGCGCTCCGCGCGGTGTTCGTTTTCTCCGTCTTTTAACGTTTAATAAATATTTTACATATTAAATGGTAAGTTTTAAAATACAAATTTATTACGCGTTATTCTATTTAAATATTTTACAAATCAATTTATATTTGAGTTATAAAATGTAAGTTAGTTTGTTTGCGCGTTCTACATTTTTAAATCGTATAAGTTTTGTTTGTATGATCCGAATGAATACGAAATATTATCATAATAGTATTTTTGATATAAAAGCGTTATTTAATAAAATTGGTCACCAACGTCCGTATTAAATTGAATCGAAATACATTCGATTTAAATTGCGTACGATTTAATCAAATCGCATTTTCGTATATATTCAACAATACATATAATTCGATACATTAATTAGCCTAATACAGAACTAATTACATGTATTAACATATGATTAGGCACTAATTACTAGTCCTAATTTGGCGGGTGTTACATTTCTCATAATCTTAACCGTGTATTGCTTTGTTTGTTAATCTGTTTATTGTTGTGGGGTATAATCTTGTGATTGTACATGTTCTACTGTTCTTGGTTGAGTCCTAAATTCCTACAAAACTCACCTTGTAATCCTTTAATTTCTCCATCACCACCTTTTGAATTTGCATTGTCCCCGTCATAAGTTGTTTGGCCATGAGATGGTGCCAATGATGGTGGTCTTTTCATCAACGTCTCTAAAAATTCTACAATAGAAAACGTCTTAATTATGTTATGTAATTACATTTTGATTACTTTTCAACAAAATTATTTATTTATGACTTTGTAACAACACTTCAAATAACTTAAAAATAGGGATAATTGTCTGAAAATGCATCAAACTTTGTTAAAAGCTCTATTGTATGTATCAACTTTCAAAACATCTATTGTATGTATCCAACTTTCGATTATTGCTAATTGTATGTAATATGACTGGTGTGTCATCCATTCATAGCACCCACGTGGTATTCACACAAAGCGCCACGTAGAAAAATTACATACAATTAGCAATAATCGAAAGTTGGATACATACAATAGAGGTTTTGAAAGTTGATACATACTATAGAGATTTTGACAGACACTTAGCCCTTAAAAATAATATGAAGGGGAATTCCCTACTCCATCACCTTTTGAATATGAGTTAATTACCTCTACCGTAAGTTGTCTCACCTTGAAATGATGTGCCGTTTAGGGTCTCTAGGTTATATCCATCGACTTGAGGTAGCGCTACTTTAGGTGACGATGGTGCCTTTGGATTATCTTGGGCGTATTTAGTTTGGCCTTGAGGTGGTGCTCCTCTTGGTGGTGGTTGCGCCTTAGCATAAACTCGACTATAAGTAGTTTGGTCTCGTTCACTAGTTACCATTTGAATAACCTTCGCCACCTCTTGAAATGTTGGCTGTCGATCAAGACTTTTGTATATCGATACGTCTGCAAACAAAACCAATTGTTATTATTTTCGAACATGAGCGTAGTATATATTGACATAATGTAGACGTTATAAAAAAAAGTTACGAGTTTATGAAAATAGAACTCTAGGTTAAGTTAATCAAATTATACCATGTAAATTTCGAGCATGGTAAGCTCCTAGTAAAGTAGAGAGCGTTAAGAAGAAGAAAGCGAACTTCATGATTGATGTTGTTTTTTAATTTCGTGTATATGCTCAAAGATGAGAGTGTACTAGCTTGAATATATAATAGTTCCATAACTATATTTATATATTATATATGCAAATACATAAGAAATAAGTCAAGGAGTCAACTGACTTTTATCAACGTAGTCTCGCGTGTTTTGACAGATCAACTTTTTTTCACGGTGGAAGGTTTCGTGTTCACCTTGGCCATTTTGGAATATATTTTTATTGTTTTTGTTTAAGAAAAACTACAATGTATATTTTTTTATATTTTACGTCATCGGAGTAATTTCATTTTGTGTCACGTAATCCGAAAGTCGAAAATCATATTATTTGTTTCGTAATCGTAACTAATAGCCTTTATTTTGACCTAAAAATTTCGCACTTGAAAGTTTGGTGTGCGAGCGCGCAAATGTACACCACATACGCTGATATCCTTGATTCACACTACGTCACTACCTATAAGCCACGATGTTTTCCTTAATCTACCAGGATGTCTAATGACTTTGGATGTGGATCGATTCGATCGATCAGGACGTCTTATTATGTTCATTAATTCAAGAATGAATTTAGTTTTCGTGTTATATAATCAATGGTATAAAAATAAAAACATTATAAAGTACAATGAGTACGTGAGATAATAACAAAAAGATGTTATCAACAATAGTAAATTTCATAAATGGTCCTTGCGGTCTACATTGATTTATGAAAATAGTCCATGTACTTTTTTTTCAACGTTTTCGGTCCAATAACTTTGGTTTTGCTCGCAAATGGTCCCTTAAGGGACCATTTGCGAGCAAATCCAAAGTTAGACGGAGGGACCACTTGCGAGCAAAAATCCAAAGTTAAGGGACCATTTGCGAGAAAATCCAAATTTATTGGACCGAAAACGTTGAAAAAAAAGTACAAGGACTATTTTTGTAAATCAATGTAAACCACAGGGATCATTTATGAAATTTACTCTATCAACAATGATAAAAGTGAAAATTCGCTGTATTTGACCGTTAATTTTTTTTCTATATGTTACTCCCTCCGTCCCAGTTTTATTGTCCAGTATTCCTTTTATGGATGTCCTAATTTAATTGTCCACTTTCATAAATAGATAAGAATAATGAGATAAAATTCTTTTATGCCCCGATTTTATATATGTAAGACAAAAATGTAGGTAAAAAGTTAAGGGTAAAACTGTCATCTTACTAAAAATTAAGAGAGATGATGTTTTGTTAAACTGCGTGCTTTTTGTTTGAGGACAATAAAATTGAGACGGAGGGAGTATTAGATTGTACACTTTTCTAAGACCACTACTCACACACATATCACAAATAATTGAGATCTACTATCCGGATCCGAATTCAAAAATTCGGATATATTCAAAGATTTTTTGGGTACGGATACTTTTAAACACACACGTTCCCCTCGAGCACTATTATAATAAAATTACCAGGCTAGTAAAGTGTTTTTAAGAAAATGACATGATCAAAGAAGTGTGAAACGCTCAAACCAACGACCCTTCACCTTGGTGGTGTTTTACTAAATTTTCTAATAGGGAAATTAAGAGTAAGAAAATAAACATAAGTAAAGAGGTTACGTCACTGACTACTACATCGATCGAGTTAATTCCAATAATTCACTGATGATTACTACACGTCTACACCGAGTTAGACCTATTACCCATGGTAATAAATATATGGCATGTCCCAATGGTAGCGTCGGTAATGTGTGTCGGTCCCATCAACACCATTGGTACCGATCGTAACTTTGGCTCCGTTCGTGGATTCAGTTGGATATTCAACCGTCTCTCTTTTTTCTTTTCTTTTTAATTAAGTGTATAGAGTAAAATTTATATTGATAAATGTGGTGTTCTAAAATTGAAATGGCGATGCCATTGTTGGTAGTGTTCAGTCAGGATTTGGTCATTTCAGTCAGTTTAAAAAAAAACTGACGTGGTCCTGAGTTGTCACCAACTCACCTGTCAATTTCATTCCCTTGTTGGAGTGGACGAATGCCGCCTAAAGAATAAACAGAAAATATTTAGAATTAATTCATTAATTTTGAAAAATGTGGTAATGTAAAATAAACTAATAAAGTAATGAGTTAGGTAGTTTTTTATTACAGTAGAAAGATTAAGTTAGGTAACACATCGTTGGTAAACATTTTTTTATGACCACGTGAAGTACCCTTCATCAAGAAAAGAAAAAAAAAACAAAAAAAACAAACGACTTTATTAAATTTATATATTCTAACTTATCATTTATGCTAACATGAGTTCATTTGGACATATTACAAACTTTTATCCAATAAAATCTTGCACAAGATAGTACATCACATTTCATAATTGTTTTTGGATTAATTAAACAGCTTATTTTTTCTCTCATTAAGTCAATGTGTGTCTGGAAATATACATGTTTAACCAAGAATCCATGGCTCACTGTTGAAATAAACAAATAAGCTTAAGTAAAACAAGCTATCCAAACACCCGATATAAACTTATCTTGTAAAATTTGCAAATAAACTACTCGTAATTACTAATTAGCTAGGAAAAATAACCTTACCCAAACACTCCCTTTATCTAATACTGTAGAAATTTTAAGCTTTATAGAAATTTTAAGCTATATAATACTCAGGAAAGTACAAGGATTTTGGAAAGAATTGAAGTACCAATGGAAGGGTGTCATGTGTACAAAGAAAATACACACATGTTAAAAACTCATTTACCCCCTAACTTAAATATCTCACAAACGACAAATCGAAAAATTATGAAAATTGCACCATTAGATTCAGCGTTTGATCCTCTTCGATTTGCCGTCCATTAAGGCATACTTTCGATGAATTTTTTTTTTCACCTTTTTTTGGTGGGTTTTACAAATTGCTAACACATGTGTTAATATTTGGTTAAATATTTAATTTAAGTAAAGAGTTTAGGGATCAGGGTTTAGGATTTATTAGGGTTTATGCTTTAATAGGTTTAGGGTTTAGTAGGGTTTATGGGTTTAGGGTTTAGTAAGATTTAGGGTTTAGAGTTATATAAATAATGAAAATTAACAGCATAACTTTGTTAACCAGTACTATTTGTCAACCCTTTACTAAAAACAATAGCTTTAAGTGCTACTATGTTGAATGTTAGCCTTAATTGTTGGTTATTACAATGCAATTAGTTAAAATGGCTATATATGCGTTAAAATATATATAGCTCAAGCGACACCGTCATCGAAAACGCTCAGATCCGACATATGTGACCCACATGTAAAAGTTTGAATCCGTGCCTCGGCAAATGTCAGTGATTTGTGAACTTGTGATTTATCCGGCGTTTTGATGCACATTACCATTTATGTTGTCATGTGTCTAACTTTAGCTAATTTGATAAAATTAAATTATATATCCTGTTGGGTAATTGAATCTATGATCGACGACATCATTTATAATTTTCTATATTATATTTAAGATGATTTAGTTGTCACAAATGACAAACCAACTAATATTAAAAGTTTGAGGTATCAAAATATGAATAATTCACAATAATGATCAACAATTATGTAACTCCCAGTTAATTTGGTCTCGAGAATAATATTGTTAGGTAATTAATTAACATATAATTGATATTTAAACTCTTTTATATTTAAGGAGTAAGTGTGATCATAAGTATTTTATTATTTGTAATAAGAACATTGAATAGCTAGTTTGTGAATGGTTTAGAAAAAACAACAAACAGACAAATATTTTACTGACTGCTATCGCGACCAGTTCAATACACTAGTGGCATTTTTGAGTCAAGCATTCCTACTTGCCATAAGATATTACTCGAGTGTGAACTTGACAAATTAGTTATTGAAAAAAAAATCGATATAAAATTACTAAATCTATAAACCAAAAAGTTAAGGTGCGAGATTAGAAGAGTAGTTGCATTTTGAGTGGAATGATGCTCAGCAGTTAATTTCTGTGATTAGCGGTTTAGATTTAAAAAAATGCAGTGAATTTGGACTTTTGATCACATAAACCAACGACTGATATTACATGCCCCTTTTTTCTCTCACATGCAGTTATCTCTCAGAACCTCAGCTAGGTTAAAATTACAACAAAACATATATACAAAATAACATACATATATAGAAGTATTCATATACAATTAACTGTATATTATGGCATTGTACAGTACAACACTATAAAATATTAGTAATGTATAACCTTTTTCCTTCGCGTGAAACATATATATGTCAATAGGTTTGGGTCGAGGTTAAATTTATAGCTAAGGTAGATAGGTCAAGGGAGTCCGATCCGGGCATCTGGCCAATTAAAATACGGATCGTGTTTAGGTTGAACCCGTTTAACCGTTTGCAACCAATTTTTATCAGAACAATCCATTTAATTAGTCAACCCTCTTCTAATGTAACATAATGTTTTCATTAGTCTCTTTATTTTTGTCATTACACACCAAATTTTCTATTAAACTTTAAAAAAACGTCTCAAAGATCATGAAATGTAACTAGCTAGTCTCTACTTCACGAGTTTGTTGTTAAGTTCTTTGGAAATGAATCGTATGAAGTCGTTAGAGATAATCAATTATATTGTATAAAAACGTTAATTACTATCAACATTGATCGTCTCACATGCTCTGCAGACGATACGTGGAAACACTCTATGCCGACATGGTTGCATGCCCGCTAAGGGAGAGCATGTTCGCCCACATTAAAAAACACGACTAGTTTCTTTCAAAGTTCTCCCCTTTTACCATTAACTGAATTACGTCTGAGATTTGACTCCAAAGTTGCAAAACATCTTGCCTAAGTCTCTAACATATAATGATTAATTGGTTATTGCCTATTGGATATGTAAATGTTTGTATTCGTAAGCATTATTTATGGAATAACAAACTAAATATTCGAATCATGCAATTCAATCACTTTACTCTATTACGCTCACATATGGATCAAATAATTACTGTTCCAACATAGTTTTCTTTCATATAAGTAGATGAAATCCAAAACATTTTATTTTATACATCATTTAAAATTAGAATTTGTTAAGCTATAATTGAGAAGTTTAACCCTACGTCAACCCCACATGTTAAACACTCTAATGACGTAAGATGGCAACAAGTAATAGGAAATGGAGTGCCACCGATCTTCATTTGATACTATCTTAACTTCATAAGTAAATAATGTCATGTCCTTATTAGAATTCGTGTTATCTGCACCATAAGTCGTCTGGCCTTGAGACGGTGCTGACGGTGGTGGTCTTCTGATTGCTTCTGGCAACGACGTTAAAAAATATGTATATTAAGTTATTAACAGAGATATATTAGCAAAATTTCTTTTTGTATTCAAACAAATGATTTTATCTATGAGTTTGTAATAAAACTCTAAAGATCTGCATCCATATTTTATAATATCGTAAAGGGGTACCAACCTTGCAATAGCCCTTTAGTGTCTCCATCAAATATGATTTGACCTTTTGAATTTGGGTTATCTCCACTATAAGTTGTTTGACCCCGCGATGGTGATAGTGACGGTGATGGTGGTGATTTTGGGTTATCTCGGCCGAAAGTAGTTTCACCTTGAGACGGTGCTCCTCTTGGTGATGGTGGTGCTTTGACATTAACTCGTCCATAAGTTTTTCGGCCTTCTTCACTGGTTGCCATTTGAATAACCTCCACTCCTAGAAATGTTGGTTGTCGATCAAAGCTTTCGTATATGGATATGTCTGCAAACAAAACCATTTGTCAGTATTTTATGAACGTGAACGTATATAATTTGTTAAAATGGATCGAGTTTAGAAATATAAAAGGGTATAAGTTAATTAATCATCATATATACCATGTAAATGTCGAGCATGATAAGATCCTATTAGAGTAGAAAGACTAAAGAAGATAAAAACAAAGTTCATGATGAAAATTGTTGTTTTGTGTATGCTCAAAAAATGATGAGTGTAATAATATTCAGGAGTGCTATAACTCTGTTTATATGTAGTACACGATGATATGATTGATTAATGGAGTAATAAGAAAAGACAGTCAACTGACTACGACTAGTGTGATTGACTATGTATATAACTAACTACTTTATTAACTACCGCGTGTTTTGACTTGCTGGAATAAACGGTTTTGAATTCACCGTGGAATTAAACATTTTTTATTTGAAAGATGATCATTGTACGTACAAGTTGTCAATTATATTAACCTCGAAAAAGAAATTTATCTAGTCGGAGCTAAATATATAGAGTATTTTACCAAACGATCAAAGAAGTTAGGTAATCATGTGTGAAACTAATGCATTCAAACCCTTGATTAAAACCAACGAATTGAACCGTTCACATGACCGGTGTTTGAGATTACTTATTTACGTAATTATCTATTTAATTATTTATTTTCACAACAAAAAAGTAAATACTCCGTATAAACGTTCTAATAATCCATCACAAATTAATCTATTAGTTGACGTCCTGACAAGAGGTCATAGGTTTAAACCTCACTAGCAGCATATCTTGAGGTGACTAGGGAAATGGTCGGAAACGGTCAAGGGATAACCCGGTTGGTCACGTATATCTGAGTAAAAATGTTCGTCCTACCCGAGTAATCTGAACAGGGAAAACCTCCCCCGTTTACTCGTTTCCCATATAAACGCTTTTATAAGAACTGTTTTTATATTTATTTTAGAAAAAATATAAATGCTTAAAACATACGTATGATGATGACATACTTTTTTATAAGTAGATAGAAATTTATAAATTTCCTAAACAGCGAGTAGTAGAAATTTTTATTTTATATTTTCAACTTTATAAGAAAATAAACGTATATCCCGAATTATTATTATTATTATTATTATTATTATTATTATTATTATTATTATTATTATTATTATTATTATTATTATTATTATTATATTATTATTATTATTATTATTATTTTTATTATTATTATTACTATTATTATTATTATTATTATTATTATTATTATTATTATTATTAAAATATGGAAACATTTAATTTGTACATGTAGGGTAGAAGTTAAGAACATTTAATGAAATTGAATTTTCAATATATAATATAAATTGGAGTAAATTACGTTGCCTGTCCCTGTGGTTGTCCCTATATTACGGACCCAGTCCTCGGGTCGGGTATTATGTGGATCCAGTCCCTTGACCCGGTATTTTGTTTCATTGCCGGTCCCTGGTCTGAGTAAGGTAAGGGTACAATAGTCTTTTTTCTTATTTCCTTTTTATTTTCATATAATCTCTTGAATAAAATAAACTAATAAGTTTATATTTTCATATTATCTTTTGAATAAAATCAAACTAAAGAGATCATATGTATATGAAATCTATAGTTGCAGAAGCCAAAATATTAAAAGGAAAGCAGCAAAATGAAAGAAACATTTTGTTTTCTTTTGATTTCATTCTAATTTCTTAGATCAATATACATATATTCAATCGGACAACATCTTTAGATCTGTATACCATCATTGGAGAGAACCGCAGATCGACGTCGAGAAGAATGAAACTGTCGTCGCAGTGTCGCTCAACCACCGTGGTGAACATTCGCCTTTAGATCGGGCGACGGTGGTGGCGGTTTTTCACTTCATTCCACTGCCGAAGTTGTTAACGGGAAAGACAATCGGTGACATTGGCTACTGTGATCGAAAAAGTAGCGTCCGATTGAGAGAGTCGAAGGGGTGGTGTGGTTGTGTATCTATAGCGCTGTTAGAGATACAGAGGGGTGAAGGTGTGGTTGTATTGCTGCCGGCGACAATGGTAGTCGCCGGAGGTACGTGATGGAGAAGATGACGTGATGTTTATGTTTGGTGAATGTGGTGTCGCTATTGTGGTTTGACAGGTGAAGAAACATGATTTTTTTTTTGTGTTGCTTTGATTTGTTGTACATACGGAGAAACATGAACATTGTTGCAGGTGCAAGTATTGGGTAAGGTAGGTGAAATGTTGAAGATGAGATGATTTGTACGGTTGTACCTTGTCATATACATTATACGGAATATCATTTTTATTATTCAAATAAAACTCATTTTAAAGTGGACTAATCAAGGTTTGACAAGTGGAATAGAGAAAGTTTATAATGTATTGAAAATTAAAAATTGAAAGTTTAAGGGTGTTTTAGTCATTTCATTTGAACATATATGGACAAGGGATCGGCAATGAAACAAAAAACCGGGTCAAGGGACTAGACCCGCACAATACCCGACCCAGGGACTGGATCCGTAATATAGAGGCAACCACAGGGACGGGCAATGTAATTTACTCTATAAATTGTAATCAATAAAGATATATAATTGGAAATTCGTAAGTTTAATAAATGAATTTAATTTGTGATATAAGTAAAACATTCTAGTGTATTTAATGAAATTTATATTGTACCCTAAAGTACAAGTTAGCCGAACCCTTAAAATAAAAGTATAACTAAAAATAAATAGTTGACTTACAACTGTAACCAAGTAAGACCGTTGACCCGTAGTAGTTATTCACTTATTCTTTATGTCAAGCTACTTGAATTTCTAAATTTGGACATATATAATACCTACCATAATATTCTGTAAGTGTGAATTCGACGAATAAATAATTTATTGACTAAAAATAAGGGTTATGAACAAAGCCCTTAGTTCTTTCGATAAGAACTAATAAATGTATTAATTAAAGCTAAACATTCTTTTTTAATTTACAGTTACATTAAATTTATTTAATCTTTGCATTTAATATACTTAAAGTTTGCTTCTAAACAGCATGTATCAAATAATATTTAGATCTATAAAAGGAAACTTCGAGTATAATTAACACATTTTACCTTTCTTATCAAAAGCCCTTAGGACTTTCTTTAGCATTTTCCAAAACTAAAAAACGTGATATAAAGTTCAGATTCCAAAATTGCTGGAATTTTGATCTGTATATACCTCTGCTTGAGTGATCAATATATCTGATTCCTTAAAAAAAAAAAAACTTCCTTCTAATTTTTGGTTAGGGCTAGTTACAGAAAGTGACAATAAACTTTCGATGGTCTGAGTTTTCGATTTTACGATTAACCAAAGCTTTCGATTATTTCATCTGGTTTTATCGAAAAACCAAACCACGTCAATCGAAAACTGACCCGTCTTGATATATGTAAGAGCCTAGCTTCCCAACCAAGGTTTAACCACTTCCCAACCAGTTGTGACACATCAGCGCCACATCAGCTTTCCACCAACTGATTCAAAACTGATTCGTCCCTACCAACAGTTTAACCACTTCCAAACCACTTCCTAACCACTTTATTTTCATTTTAATTACTATTAGACGTACTATTAGTTGACCGTAAATCTTTTATATAATGGTTCAAAGTTAGTAATTTTTTTGTCATCAAAATATTTACCAATTAATTACAATGATAAGTGGAAGGAGCTTGAATTTTATATAAGGCTACTGATAAATGCAAAATATGTTTTGATTCATACATCATTTTTTGTGCTTTTTGATATAGTGATGTACAACCCTATAATACATACTTTTGTTGTATGAAACAAATAATTTGTTGTATATAGCAACACCCTTTATATAACCTTTTGTTTGACAGTTGATTGTAATTTTATATCATATAACTTCGATCCGTTAATCCCTTTTTAAATCTGCTCTTGCATATATGATATCAATTATACATATTACACGATTTGATACAATAACACACAAACATATACCATAAACATATAATTGATTTAGTGATCGCCTTAGAATGAATACTAGTTTTAGACCTGTGTATTTACACAGGCGAACACATCAATAATTATATTTTGAACGTACATAATACGTACCTATTGGATCATGTGGATGCCTCTATTAAGTCGAACCGGGCCCAGGTCATTATTTCCACTATCGTGTATGCTGCTTGGTGGGAACTTTGGCGTTTTAGGAATGATGCGATTTTTAATCCCACAAAGAAATGGAAGGTAGTGCTTTTTTATTCTATTGTCAACAACTCTTACTTGTGGTTATCAAATAGAGTTAAGAAGATAAGATTATCTTGGGATGAGTGGCTCAAAAACCCACTTTTTAATTGTTTGGGGTCGAGCCATTGTATTGGATGTCGGATGTTCTGAAAATTTGATCCAATTCGCTGGTAGATCGTGCTTGTTGTTGGTTTTTCATTTTTTCATTTAGTGTTAGGAGGCCGTGGGACTTGTATGGGATTGTATCAAAAACGCCACGGAGTGAAAACCGGTGGCACGGCCTCTGTCGGTGGGGGTTTTTCTCATGTCTTGATCCGTTGTAATTGGCATGAGTTTTTTCACCCTTTTTACAATTCTTGCAGTTAAGGTTTCCGGGTAGTATCTAGATTTTGGATTTGTTGTATTTCTGAATTTTTGTATCATTGATCTCTAGTTTCTTGCTAGTGACTTATTATATTTATATATTTTTCTGCCATTCAAAAAAAAGACAACATAATATCTATTAATAACATAAAAATTTGTTTTAAATGGTTATGTTAATGGATCAATTTACCTTAAATACAATTATATTCTAATTGTGATGTATACAATACAAGAAATGTTTTACACTTAGATAAAGAGAGTAAGGTTCAAATGAGTATATTAACTTTTGGTGAGAATAAGGGAACCAATAGGAATGCGTCACGTGTCACTTTACTCTCTCTTCTCCACATTTTAAAAAATGAAATATCTCTCAAACGGTAAGTCGAAAAATTATAAAAATTGCACAATAAAAATCAGCGTTTTATTCTCTTCGATTAGATATGTGACAAGGTATACTTTTGACGAACTTTTTTTCCGGTTTTTTGTGGGTTTTGAAATCGAGTAACACATGTGTTACTAATTTTGTAAAACCAAAAAAAAAGTTCGTCGAAAGTATACCTTGTGAGATGGCAAATCGAAGAGAAAAAAATGTTGATTTTAATGGTGCAATTTTTATGATTTTTCGACTTACTGTTTCGGAGATATTTAAGTTTAAAAAACATGGGGGAAAGTGGACTTTGTGATACGTGGCACGTTCTAGTTGGTTCTTCCATTCTCACCAAAAATTTCATTCTCATTTGAACCTCACCCTAAATAAAGATACAACATTTTAGGTTTATTTTAAATCGATTAAATATAATTATAAAATTATTTTCTTAATCTCTACCCCTTTATTAAGCATTCTCATATGTTGACCTTATGTCATATGGGAAATTCCCATAATACCCTTCTATTTAATCTTAAATAAAAAAATAATGTTAACACAAATGACTCTTTCTATTACCAACTTATTTTGGCAAGTCAATTATACAATAACTCTACAAAATCAATTACATCAAAACATTCACTACTCAATCAATTACAAAATCACTACACAAAAAAAAACATAGTAAAATTAATACTATATAAACGCACTTGTACTCGTGAAAAAATACCAATCTATTCATGTGCGTTTGGATTTTGCTATTTGAAGTTTAAATTTATTTTCAATTATCTGTTATATAATTTTTTCACGTAATCATATGAATATGACATTTATAATGCACACATCTTAGACATGCAGTGTTTTTTTAATTTGTTATAGTGGTGTTCATCATATTACTTCGTATTATTATTATTATTTGCTTGATTTAAGCCGTATGTTTTATATCAATTTTTCAACTGCTCTTTCACCACATTTTTTCACGAATTTCGAATATATTCCCGCCGCATTGCGCGGGTTATCGGCTAGTTATTATTTATGATGTCATCATATATGTGTCTAATTTTGGCTAATATTTTTTTCGAACTTAACTCCAATCTAGCAAGAAGCTAGGAGGAAAAACAGACATGGAATGTTTATCCAAGACCTGGATTGTTTATCCAATCCTACCAATTGATGCTTACAAATTTGCTTCTGTTACCTAACCATACGAAAGAAATTAACATGACATCATCCATAAGCAAATCCTTTCTAGGCTTTTTCAAGTTGAAAGTGTGCTCGTTTCTTAACTTCCACAACACCTAGAAAATCGCTTGAATGACTACGCCCACCCACTGTTTTCGATTACCCGCAATGAAAGTGGATTTTGGCTAATATGATAAAATTAAATAATCCTATTAGGTAATTAAATCTATGATGACTTCATATATGATTTTCTTTATTATATTTAACATGATTTAGTTGTCACAAACCAACTAAATGAATATTAATGATCAACAATTATGTAACTCCCAGTTGGTCTCGCGCGAGAATAATATTGTTAAGTAATTAATTAACATATAATTGACATTTAAACTCTTTTATATTTAAGGAGTATTTTATTATTTGTAATAAAACTTTGAATAGCTAGTTTGTGAATGGTTTAAAAAAAACAACAAACAGACAAATATTTTACAACTGCTATCGCGACCAGTTCAATACACTAGTGGCATTTTTGAGTCAAGCATTCCTAGTTGCCATAAGATATTACTCCAGTGTGAACTTGACAAATTAGTTATTGAAAAAAAATCGATATAAAATTACTAAAACTATCAACCAAAAAGTTAAGATGCGAGATTAGAAGAGTAGTTGCATTTTGAGTGGAATGATGAGCAGACGATCTCAGCTGTTAATTTTTGTTATCAGCGGTCCTGATTAAAAAAATGCAGTGAATTTGGACTTTTGATCACATAAATCAACGGCTGATATTACATGCCCTTTTTTTCTCTCAAAATACATGCAGTTAGCTCTCGAAACCTCGGCTATGTTATAATTACAACAAAACGTATATACAAAATAACATATATACATAGGAGTATTCATACACAATTAACTGTATATTATGGTATTGTACAGTACAACACTGTAAAATACTAGCAGTGTATAACCTTTTTCCTTCGCGTGAAACATATGTAAATAGGTTTGGGTCGAGGTCAAATTTATAGCTAAGGTTGATAGGTCAAGGGAGTCCGATCCGGGCATCTGGCCATTTAAAATACGGATCATGTTTAATTAGGTTGAACCAGTTTAACCGTTTGCAACAATTTTTATCAGAACAATCCATTTAATTAGTCAACCCTCTTCTAATGTAACATAATGTTTTCATTAGTCTCTTTATTTTTGTCATTAGACACCAAATTTTCTATTAAACTTTAAAAAAACGTCTCAAAGATCATGAATCGTAACTAGTCTTTTTTTCACAAGTGTGTTGTTAAGTTCTTTGGAAATGAATCGTATGAAGTCGTTAGAGATAATCAATTATATTATATAAAAAAGTCAATTACTGTCAACATTGATCGTCTCACATGCTCTGCACTGAAGACGATACGTGGAAACACTATGCCGACATGGTTTCTTTCGAAGATGTTGTGAGGTTAGTTTTACAGACCTAAGGAGAGCATGTTCGCCCACATTAAAAAACACGACTAGTTTCTTTCGAAGTTCTCCCCTTTTACCATTAACTGAATTACATGTCTGAGATTTGACTCCAAAGTTGCAAAACATCTTGCCTAAGTCTGTAACATATTATGATTAATTGGTTATTGCCTATTGGATATGTAAATGTTTGTATTCGTAAGCATTATTTATGGAATAACAAACTAAATATTCGAATCATGCAATTCAATCACTTTACTCTATTACGCTCACATATGCATCAAATAATTATTCGTCCAACATAGTTTTCTTACATATAAGTAGATGAAATCTAAACATTTTATTTTATACATCATTTAACCTACGTCAATATCAATTTTTTTCTTCCAACAATTAGAATTTATTAAGCTATAATTGAGAAGTTTAATTAACCCTACGTCAACCCCACATTTTAAACACTCTAATGACGTACGATGGCAACAAGTAAGAAGAAATGGAGTGCCACCGATCTTCATTTGATACTATCTTAACTTCATAAGTAAATGATGTCGTATCCCTATTAGAATTCGTGTTATCTGCACCATAAGTCGTCTGGCCTTGAGACGGTGCTGACGGTGGTGGTCTTCTGATTGCTTCTGGTAACGCCGTTATAAAATCTGTATATTAAGTTATTGACAGAGATATATTAGCATAATTTCTTTTTTATTCAAACAAATGATTTTATCTATGAGTTTGTACATAAAAAAACTATAAAGATATATCCCTATCCATATTTTTTTATACTACGTAATATAATAAAGGGGAAAGGTACCAACCTTGTAATAGCCCTTTAGTGTGATCTCCATCAAATATGATTTGACCTTTTGAATTTGGGTTATCTCCACTATAAATTTTTTGACCCCGCGATGGTGATACTGACGGTGATGGTGGTGATTTTGGGTTATCTCGGCCGAAAGTAGTTTCACCTTGAGACGGTGCTCCTCTTGGTGATGGTGGTGCTTTGACATTAACTCGGCCGTAAGTAGTTTTGCTTTCTTCACTGGTTACCATTTGAATAATCTCCGCTCCTTGATAAGCTGGTTGTCGATCAAAGCTTTCGTGTATGGATATGTCTGCAAACAAAACCATTTGTCAGTATCTTTTGAACATGAACATATATAATTAGTTGAAATGGATCGAGTTTAGAAATATAAAAGGTTATAAGTTAATTAATTATACCATGTAAATGTCGAGCATGATAAGCTCCTATTAGAGTAGAAAGACTTAAGAAGAAGAAAACGAAGTTCATAATTAAAATTGTTATTTTGTGTATGCTCAAAAAATGATGGGAGCTATAATATTCAAGAGTGCTATATAACTCTATTTATATGTATAGTATAGTATATACACGATGATATGATATGATTGATTAATAATAAGAAAAGACAGTCAACTGACTACGACTAGTGTGATTGACTATGTATATAACTAACTACTTTATTAACTACCGCGTGTTTTGACTTGCTGGAATCAACGGTTTTGAATTCACCGTGGAATTAAACATTTTTTATTTGAAAGATGATCATTGTACGTACAAGTTGTCAATTATATTAACCTCGAAAAAGAAATTTATCTAGTCGGAGCTAAATATATAGAGTATTTTACTAAACGATCAAAGAAGTTAGGTAATCATGTGTGAACTGTGAAGCAGTCTAACACTTAATTAAAAGTTTAAAACCAACTAACCGTTCGATCACATGACCGTGTTTGAGATTGCTTATTTACGTAATTATCTATTTAATTATTTATTTTCACAACAAATCAGTAATTACTCCATATAAACGTTCTAATCCATCACAAAATAATCTATTAGTTGACGTCCTGATATCCTAATAAGAAGTCATAGGTTTATATCTTACTAGAAGTATATCTTGAGGTGGCTAGGGAAAGAGTCAGAAACGGTCAAGGGATAACCCGGTTGATCGCGTAGATCTGAGTACAAATGCTCGCCCTACCCGGATAATTTGAATAGGGAAAACCTCCCCGTTTACTCATTTCCCATATAAACGTTCTTATAAGAACTATTTTTATATTTATTTTAGAAAAAAATATAAATATACTTAAAAAATACGTAGATGATGACATACTTTTTTATAAGTAGATAGAAATTTATTAAATTCCTAAACAGCGAGTAGTAGAAATTTTTATTTTATATTTTCAACTTTATAAAAAAATAATAATAATAATAATAATAATAATAATAATAATAATAATAATAATAATAATAATAATAATAATAATAATTATTATTATTATTATTATTATTATTATTATTATTATTATTATTATTATTATTATTATTATTATTATTATTAAAATATTGAAAAATGGCATTTAATGAAATTGAATTTTCAAAAAATAATATAAATTGTAACTAATAAATATGTATAATTGGAAATTCGTGAGTTTAATAAATGAATTTTATGATACAAGTAGAACATTCTAGTTTATTTAATGAAGTTTATCTTGTGCCCTAAGAGTATAAAAAGTGGTTGCCCTTGTGCTCGGTGTTCAACTGAACACTGAAATTTGACACGTATAAGATTTTAGGAGGAGTGGTTCAGTGTTCAACTCAATGTTCAAATAGGCCTCAAAATGGTTTTAACCAATCAAAAAGAGGGAAAAATTAAAGCTTTACCCCAACGTGCTAACTTGAACATTGACCTTAAACGCCAGCATTAAACGTCGGTGGGGAGTGGTTGAACACCGGTCCCGACGTTCAATGCCTTGAACATTGAAGGTTTGTCCTTCCACTCCCTATGCTCTAAAAGCACAAGTTAACATAAAATAAAAGTATAACTAAAAACAAATAGTCCTCCTCAGTTCACTGTTGTGATGAGCTTTTAATAAAGCTTGGCCGTTGAAAAAATAACTAAAAACAAATAGTTGACTTACAACTGTAACCGAGTAAGACTATTGACCCGTCGTAGTTATTCTTTATGTCAAGCTACTTGAATTTCTAAATTTGGACTTATATATAATAACTACCATAATATTTGGTAAGTGTGAATTCGACAAATAAATAATTTATTGACTAAAAACTTAAAAAAAATGATACTCCATCCGTTCCAAAATTATTGTCACTTGAAAAAATACGCAGTTTAATAAAATCATAATTATTACTGTTTTTTCTTTCTTGCTTTTTGCAGAATGGCAGTTTTACCATTAACCAATTAATTACTACTTTCTTAAAAGTATGTAATAATAATTTCAATTAAGGGAAATACGGTAATCACGACCACATTTCACTATCTATTTTTAGAAGTGGACAATTAATTTGGGACGTCCGAAAAGGAAACATGGATTATAACTTTGGAACGAAGGGAGTATAAAGTTTAGATTCCAATATCGCTGGAATTTTGATCTGCATATACCTCTGCTTGAGTGATCAATATATCTACTTCTTTAAAAAAAAAAATTCCATTTAATTTTTGGTAAAGGCTAGTTACAAAAAGTGACAATAAACTTTTGATGGTCTGAGTTTTCGATTTTACGATTAACCAAAGTTTCGATTATTTCATCCGGTTTTATCGAAAAACCAAACCACGTCAATCGAAAACCGACCCGTCTAGATATATGTAATACCTACTATGTATAATGTACTTAACCATAGTTGATATAAGGTGTTGCTTAGTATATGTCAAAATTTTGATCTATAACGGTTAACCGAGTTAATGAAATCTAACCTGAAAATTAAGCTACAACTACCTTAAGTGAAATCGAGCCAACAGAAACTTACTGGTTTCAATTCTCATATGCTAACTTGATCTCGATCTATTATAGGTTCGATATTGTGAATCATAACCACCAAACTCATCCACAAATTAGGTACACGGTCTAACTAAAATTGGTTGCTATTGCCTATTGTATGCTCGATCAATTGCTCAGAGTTGATACTTATGGTTGAATACATATATGAGATTAATTTTTAAATGTTACTATACTTTCATTTGATGGGTTAGTAATGGTTTAATCCTCAAACTTTCAACTTTTTTTCATTTTAACTACTCAACTTTTTTCTAACATTTTAACACTTTAACTTTATATAACATGTTAAAAAAACCATTACGACTTGTTATTATAGGTTAAAACTTTTAAAAATTAAAAAAAAAATTAAACCAAAATTCATTTTAATATTTTTGCAAACCACATTTAATATGTATAATAGTGTTTTCACATATTAATAAAGTTTTTAAAGACATTTTATATAAAATAGCAACATACATTCATTATAAATAGCTTTTCGTATAACCAGAAATATTATACATGAAATATACATGTAGTGAATCAAACTTTCATAAATTGTTCAATTAAGGGAACAATCTAATATTTTTAACAGAAAAATAACTTCACTTTTAAAAACATTCCCAAGTGGAAAATGAACTGATAAGGATTCATCATTTTGAAAATTTATATATTTAGTTATATTTGTACACATTTTAATAAACTTTAGTTACCATTAAACACATTACATATAGTTAAGGTTGATTCAAGTAGATAATTTTTGATAATTCCTTAAATTAAACATTTTGTGAAAGTTTGATACCCTTTCTGTATATTAAATTTTGTGTAAAAATACTACATTTTGTTAAAATAGTCAAACAATTAGCATGTACATAATTGAAAGGGTTTAAATATTAGTCAACTTGTATATTAAGGTGTTAAAACATTAAAAAAGAAGTTGAAGGGTTAAAACGGAAAAAAATTGAAAGTTTGAGTATTAAACCATTAATTAAATGAAGTCAATTATTTCCACGTTACCTATTCAACCGGTTACCGGTAACCAAAAAAGGTATTTTTAAAAGGTCAAACAAACTAAAGGGATTAAATTTTGGTCAAACTATAAGTTAAGATGTTAAAATGTTATAAAAAAAAATTGAGTGGTTAAAACGAAAAAAATTTGAAAGTTTGAGGATTAAACCGTTATTTACCCTTCATTAGATTGATACTTGTGCAATTAGAAGAACAACTGTATTAATTTCTTGTAATTATGTTAAATAGAAGGAAAGTATGAGGTTAACGTTGTATAGTACGTACACTCAAAACTGACTCAACATGTACCCAAGCTAGTACGTACGTAAAAAAGAGTGTTCGCCTATATGCATCAACTAATTACTCGATGAAAATGTACGTACAACTCGAATGCCATGTTTCTTTTCAAACAATTACAACTTTCTAAGCTATATTCAGAAGTTCAACTCTACGTCAACCCCACACACTCTTATGACATAAGATGGCAACAAAAAAGAGAAAATCGAGTGCCACCGATCTTTAGTTGATACCATCTTAACATCATAAATAAATGATGTAGTATCACGGTTAGAATTCGTATTATCTGCACCATAAGTCGTCTGGCCCTGAGACGGTGCTGGTGGTGGTCTTCTAATTGCTTCTGGCAATGGCGTCAAAAGATCTGCAAATGAACACATCTTATTATTATAATTTCATTTTGTAAACAAATTACATAATTCATGATTTTATACCAGAACTTCAAATTTTTAATTAATTATGAAGGTGCAAATGAGCCCACCTTGTAACCCTTTAGTGTGTCCATCAAATATGATTTGAACTTTCGGATTTGGGTTATCTCCACTATAAGTTTTTTGACCCTGCGATGGTGATAGTGACGGTGATGGTGGTGATTTTGGGTTATCTCGGCCGTAGGTAGTTTGGCCTTGAGACGGTGCTCCTCTTGGTGATGGAGGTGCTTTGACGTTTACTCGACCATAAGTAGTTTGGTCTGCTTCACTAGTTACCATTTGAATAACCTCCAGTTCTTGAAATGTTGGTCGTTGATCAAACCTTTCGTATATAGATGTATCTGCAAACAAATTGTCATTCGTCATATATTATTTATCAACGCGAACATAATAGACATATAGACGTTATAAAATTAGTAAAAAAGTTATAAGTTAACTGATTATACCATGTAAATGTCGAGCATGATAAGCTCCTATTAGAGTAGAAAGACATAAGAAGAAGAAAACAGAGTTCATGATGACAATTGTTGTTAATTTTGTGTGTGCTAAAGAAAAGATGAGAGTAATATTTAAAAGTGTATCTAAGCGCTATATATATATATATGTGGTACAATGAAATAGTCAACTGACCGTGATTTGACTATGTATCTATATACAACTACTTTATCAACTCCCGCGTGTCTTGACCAACTGCAATCAACGGTTTGTAATGCACCGTGGAATTGAACGTTTCGTGCTCACTGTACTTGCCTTTATGAATTTAGTACCGTCTCGATTAATCTAAATCTAAATCTAAATCTAATCTATCTAAATACAATTAGTAAGGGATATAAGTCCTAATTGTTGTCACGTGTCACTCATATTTATTCTAATTGCAAGTTATCCGATACGTTTTCTAATTCGCACCTCTTGGACTGTCTCTTCCTTTGCACCTCTTAGATGTTAACATATCACATAACATACCATTCATATCTCCAAAATTTATGGAAAATGATTTGGTTACAAAAATTTTACAAAATTGTGTTTACAAAATGATGTGGTACCACTGATACAAAGAGAGAGAAAGAAGAGTGGGAACATATCAACCAATGTAACTAGTCGGTAACCCGCGCAATGAGGCGGTAGTGCTAGAAAATATAATGGTGGTCAGCAATAATAATCGACGTAACAATAATAATTATATTAGCATAGGTTACTACTCCATTTTTTTTTCCTTTTAGCCTATATTTCAATTTAATGTATACTTTGTAGAATCATAAGATTTATAATATGAATATTATTACTTTAATTGTGATAGAAAACAATTTTAATTATTTAAATATAAGTTTTTACTAAATGTACAAACAATTCATTTATATTATACATCGAAATCTGATTGAACAAATTTAATCAAATGGTTGACTTTATTTTATTAAGAGAAGAAAGTAGGTGCAAATTGATTTGATTATGTTAGCTTCTATATTTATCCAATTAGTTAGAGGGTATTAATGTAATTTTCGATATCTCCATTTTAAACATTAAGCCAAAATAACTAAATGCATAATAAGGGTTTAAGGGTTTAAGATAATGAAAAATTAGTTTGTGAACTTTGTTTGTATATTTTCTTTTGTAAGTATAGCATTGCTCAAAATTTATTCACTTTTTTCCTTTAATTGTTTCAAGAAAGCCTTCTCATTAACGTTGAGGTGAAAAGGAGGGAACTTTTTCCTTTCTCCCAAATCCTTTGAACTTAAGAATACAAATAAGTTGGTTATATTCCTTCCTTTTTCTTTCTTTTATTTTCTTCTTACTTACCTTCTCTTCTTTTCCACTCAATTTTAAACTTGAGAACAAAGTGTAAATCTATCTATTTAAATTAAATATATCAACTTGGCATAAATATCCCATACGAAACGTTTTCTCAATTTCCATGACGCCGATTTCATTATGATCGAAATTACAAATTGAAATATCAAGGATACGTCTTGCGGGTTTTCAATTTGATTGATAAACGCTGGCTAATTGTTATTCCATTATATTTTACTTTCCCTCTTGCGAAAATCATTCAAATCTTATTGATGGTTTCTTCTATTGTTGTTTCAATATGTTTTCACTTTTGATGGGGATATACACTGAAATTTATTTATTTATTTTTGATAAATGTTATTTGAGTAATTGTATTATACTAAAATGAATGTTTCAAGTCATCAACTTTTGTTGTTCTTAATTTCTTTTAAGGTGGTAGGGTCATAGCAACTGTAACACCCCCAAATTTACGGTTCAACGGAAGCAAGTTTTGGAGTGCTACTAATCAGGTAATCAAGCACAAAGGATACAGTGAACGACTCTATATGAGACGTTCGAGAAATATTACATTACATAAGTATTCAAAAATACATAAGTGTCGAGTTCGCCAGTAAATTCTACAGAGTCTAATACATAACATCTATTACAAAAGAAATGCATAAAATCTCCAAGTGTGTAAATATAATGCATGCGACTCAAGCTAGTAAGCACATCCTGCTGGGCCATCCTACTGTTGCTATGTACCTGAGAATGCATCACTAAAAGGTCAACCAAAAGGTTGGTGAATCTCACAGGTTTGTAGGCAATAATCAGTTTGAACACATCAAGTGATAAAAGTATTTGTACAGTTTAACCAAGTAATAAGTAATGATTGCACGGATGCAATCGGGTGGATATACATTGTCATGAGCATCATAGTCGAAGCTTAACGCGTCAGTAAGGTACAATTAAGTACAAGTAATGTGCCCCCCGTGAGTGCTAATCCAGAAACACTCATAAGTAACGAGTAAGAAACGCCCGTTTATAAGGTACGGTTCGTGGTAGTGCGTGCTACCCCGGGCGGGGATTGTCAGTCCCATATGGATCCATATACTAAAACTCGCGCTTATCCTATAATTAACAACTATGATTCGGAGGCCTTCAGTGGATTAATCGTAACTCATGCAATTCAGTATATCAGTAAATCCGTAAGTTTGTAAGCCGGTAAAACATTTAGTCTGTACATGTGTTCAAGTAAAACAAGTAATGCATCCCACCTCTGAGTAAAAACAGTAAAATAGGGGCTGTGAGACTCACTTGAGTCTAGCAGAGTAAGGCAGAAATCAAGTAAAGCGGATACAAGTCCGTAGGTGTGTCGGATGTAAGTCTGTATATCGGTTATCAGAACCCTGCAACCTTCTGGCACCCGAAACGCACAAGGTTGTAAGTAAACAAGTAAATAAGTTGGTGTCTTAAAAGACCACACATGCTAGTTGTCCACTCAACTAGTTAATGTCCAATGTTTGTTTGTTTAGTATTCTGTTTGTAGTTTGAAAACAAGTATGTCCCGTTGGTGACGATTTTGTAATAATAATCCAAGTATTATTATTATTATGTATCTCGTTGTGTCGTATACTTGTAAGGTATATTTGTAAGTCTGTCATTTGTATCGCAACGTGAAAGTGTTTTTCGAAAGTAAGTTCGAGCGAGTGTAAGCTCGTATAAGTGTGAGTGTAATCTCATATGTCTGTAGTGTATACCTTTCAAAGTATAAGTGTTTGTATGTCCCGGTATTATCATATAAAGTTCGGTTGTCGTATGCGTTCAACACTTAGTGTAAAAGTATTTACAAGTTCCCGGATGACGGGGGTCCGGGGGCAGCGCCCCTGGTAGCGGGGTCCAAGGGGCGGCAGCCCCTGGCGGGGTCCAAGGGGCAGAGCCCCTGGTTGGGGTCGATATTTATATATATATATATATATATATATATATATATATATATATATATATATATATATATATATATATATATATATACTTATATATATATAATATTATATATATATCTGTCATTTATATTTATTATTATTCTCACTAGTCCCCACCTAGACGATTAGTATTCTTATGAACCCGAAATCACTCTTGTTGTATCGATTTGTTCTTGTGATTTAGTCGAAATATTTTAAGACCATTCTGTAATGATTTTGGTAATTTTGAACAGTAAACCCATAACTATATGTTATCTTGATTATTGTGTTCATTTGTTTAAAAAAAAAAAAAGATATTACTAGTGAGAATAGCTAGATAATATTGTAAAGAAAATCAGCAAAAACTTCGGGTTTAGAGTATTATCAATGTGAAACAGTGTTAAGGAATCGATGTCCCCGGTGGGGGACTCCGATACCCGTTAGGGTTTGGGGGAACTTATAACCCCAATGGGGTGCCCCGATAAAATCCCTGTTGGAGTTCGGGGAGGGTATGAGGATATTTTTGATTAATGGGTTTGGGGAGGGGGTTATCACTCCCCGCCTCGAATCTGCCCTATTGTCATTCCTAATTTATTCCAAATCTTTTCTATATTATCAGTATATATGTTGATGAATTATTGGTAAAAAATAAAAATTGATTGTGTAAAAATCGAATATTTGCTTACTATTGAAGATAATCTGGACACCATATCTATTCTTATTCTTATGATCGTGTGTTTCCACATCAATTAATATGGTTTTTTGCAGTTGAAGTAATTGCACAAATGATTGTCTATGAAAAAGTGTGCAACATCTATGAATGTTTATCTCAACAACTTAATCATTAGTTATATGTCCTAAAACTATTAGCTTTGAACTTATGTGTCCGAATTGTAATAAAAGTGAATTTGGATACATTTTATATGACGGTTTGAAAATGAATTTGTACTTCACTTTTATAATGCAATCTCAAATTCTATTTTATCCACGTACTATAATGTAATTACAACAAAATATTGTATCAACCGTGCATTCCATGGGATATAGTACTAGTTTTAATATTTGAAAGATGATCATTGTACACGAATTTATTATTAATCATGGATCAAACATATATATCAGTTTATGGTAATTAAACGAGTATTTACGTATATTGCAAAAAAATACGTCAGATGTTAACCAAATGGCCATTGACCTAGTATTGACGTGGGATGTGTAATCTTGTTGTTGGAAAAAGAAGTGTTGATCTTAAAACCTGAATTGTATGATCTTTTATGCTCAAAAAATATCGTATGAATTTTGTACTAGTCGTTTATTTATCCATCCATTAACAAATCAACTAAATAAAGTTGATGTCACTAAATCGCGGAAGAAAATCTTGCAATCTGTTACATAAAGTTTCTTAACTTCATGCGAGTGGTTATTTCTAAAGAGAAATCAATTACTGATATTAGGAAGTACGTGTCTACGTGGAATTCACGAAGAATTTTAGAGTGTGTTTGGTTTGGCAGTTTGCGATACATGTTTCATCAAAGGAATTAGAATAATTTCATTGAATGTAAAATTTTGTGTGTGGTGAATTAAAATTCAATTCAGTTTCAAATCAAACACCCTTATGTAATATTAAAATTATATAAGATTTCAATTTCTTTGAATTGCATAAATTCTACGAACCAAAAAGCAGTCTAGGGTTCGTGATTTAACAACATACTGATCTCCACTATACGCGCTAGTATTACCGAAGAGCTTTAGCTTAATAATAATAATAATAATATATAATTAAACCCAAACCTCATGGAGGAATCGGAACCCTTCATTGTCCTCCTTACTTGGAATCGTTCGGTAGAGATTTCTTTCAACTAATTACACTTTTAGCCCCCTCCATATTTATAAATGAATCACAATTGTATCTACTATTGCAAATATATTATACATCAGATGATAAAATAATCCAACATATATAGCATACTTTATAAATAATCAAACCTTTTATACCTGTAACACAAATATTAATCAAACTAGTTAACCTATATCACCCGTTATAAAATTTAAATTTGTCCCAACAATAACAAATATTTAAGTTTATATGAAGTTCAACTCTAAGTTAACCCCAAAAGCACGTTAAACCCTCTAGCAACGTAAGATGGCAACAAGCACGAGGAAATGAGGTCCCATCGATCTTCACTTGCTAATCCGGTACATTCACTTCCACCATCTAAGCAAAGAGATTCACTTAGCATCGGGCGTGTTGGATCAGCTGATTTTGAAAGGGTCGGCATTCTAAGGTCATCTTGAACGTATGTCATATGGTCCAATAAACTAGCTCGTTTTTGTGGCGCTGTAGCTAGAATATCTGTAACGCAAACACAATTAGTTACAAAATTATAATGAACTTTTTCCTGGAAAACTATAAATTCAAAATATGATTTCGTACTAAATCTTTTCTTATGTAATTATCACTCGACTTGACCTGCTACGTCTTCTAAGGAAGATGCGGTACTATCGCTATTAGAATTCGTTCCATCTGTGCTATAAATTGTTTGACCCTGAGATGGTGCTGGTGGTGGTCTTTTCATCGCTTCTGGTAACGATATTAACAAATCTGTAATGTAAATCATCTTAATTAAAATTTACAATTAATTTATCATATTATATATTTCACTACTTTATTCTAGGACTTCGTATTAATTCAAAATTATTATAGAGGGGCAAACCCACCTTGTAACCCTTTGATGACTCCATCACCACCTTCTGGATTTGGGTTATCCATATCCTCACCATAAGTCGTTTGGCTCTGAGATGGTGCTGATGATGGTGGTCTTTTGATTGCTTCTGTTAACGATGTTAAAAAGTATGCGATATAAAACATCTTATTATTTGCTAATTTATTTTATTAAGGACTATTAATAGAACTTCAAAATAATTTTAAAACTCTTATTAAGGGGCAAACTTGTTGGGGTGAAGATTAAGTAAGGAAAAAGGAAGATAAATGGACGTAGATCGAGTACCCAGTGGGTACGTACCTACCCGGCGGGTAGGCATAGTGCAAATGCAGACAAATTAAGATTTTGGCTTGAAGAGTATCTTATGGGTAGCTTGGGTGTACACGGCGGGTAAGATAGTGTACCTGCTGGGTACTGTGTTAGCCAGGGGTATTCAGCAGTTTTCTTGTTGCCTAAGTTAATTCGTGTACCCTATATATTGCAATGTTTTAAAAACCGGTTTTTTTATCGACTCGGAAACTCCACCGATTCCGGTCGAACCGGTTCAACCGGTCCGGTCCAACCACCCCCAAAACCGGCCACGTCACCATTATTTAAAAAAAAAAAAAAAAACCGGTTGAACCGTCCGGTTTCCGGTCGAACCGTCCGGTTTCCGGTCGAACCCCCGGTTCGTTGACTGGTCAACTTAAGGTCAAAACAGGTCCATTCTAACTCGGAACTTCCTCCGGATCCGGTCGAACCGGCCGGTTCGAACCGGTTTTTAAAACATTGATATATTGTAACCCCTTCCCTTGTAAACAATAACTTACGAAAATAATCAGATTTATCTCATGTTGGTCGTGGATTAAACCAATCAAAGTGATTGGATATAACCACGTTATAATCGATTGTTCATTTACTTTTCTCATAATCTTAACCGTGTATTGCTTTGTTTGTTAATCTGTTTATTATTGTGGGGTATAATCTTGTGATTGTACATGTTCTACTGTTCTTGGTTGAGTCCTAAATTCCTACAAAACTCACCTTGTAATCCTTTAATTTCTCCATCACCACCTTTTGAATTTGCATTGTCCCCGTCATAAGTTGTTTGGCCATGAGATGGTGCCAATGATGGTGGTCTTTTCATCAACGTCTCTAAAAATTCTACAATAGAAAACGTCTTAATTATGTTATGTAATTACATTTTGATTACTTTTCAACAAAATTATTTATTTATGACTTTGTAACAACACTTCAAATAACTTAAAAATAGGGATAATTGTCTGAAAATGCATCAAACTTTGTTAAAAGCTCTATTGTATGTATCAACTTTCAAAACATCTATTGTATGTATCCAATTTTCGATTATTGCTAATTGTATGTAATATGACTGGTGTGTCATCCATTCATAGCACCCACGTGGTATTCACACAAAGCGCCACGTAGAAAAATTACATACAATTAGCAATAATCGAAAGTTGGATACATACTATAGAGATTTTGACAAAGTTTGATACATTTGCAGACACTTAGCCCTTAAAAATAATATGAAGGGGAATTCCCTGCTCCATCACCTTTTGAATATGAGTTAATTACCTCTACCGTAAGTTGTCTCACCATGAAATGATGTGCCGTTTACGGTCTCTAGGTTATATCCATCGACTTGAGGTGGCGCTACTTTAGGTGACGATGGTGCCTTTGGATTATCTTGGGCGTACTTAGTTTGGCCTTGAGTTGGTGCTCCTTTTGGTGGTGGTTGCGCCTTAGCGTAAACTCGACTATAAGTAGTTTGGTCTCGTTCACTAGTTACCATTTGAATAACCTTCGCCACCTCTTGAAATGTTGGCCGTCGATCAAGACATTTGTATATCGATACGTCTGCAAACAAAACCAATTGTTATTATTTTCGAACATGAGCGTAGTATATATTGACATAATGTAGACGTTATAAAAAAAAGTTACGAGTTTATAAAAATAGAACTCTAGGTTAAGTTAATCAAATTATACCATGTAAATTTCGAGCATGGTAAGCTCCTAGTAAAGTAGAGAGCGTTAAGAAGAAGAAAGCGAACTTCATGATTGATGTTGTTTTTTAATTTCGTGTATATGCTCAAAGATGAGAGTGTACTAGCTTGAATATATAATAATAGTTCCATAACTATATTTATATATTATATATGCAAATACATAAGAAATAAGTCAAGGAGTCAACTGACTTTTATCAACGTAGTCTCTCGTGTTTTGACAGATCAACTTTTTTTCACGGTGGAAGGTTTCGTGTTCACCTTGGCCATTTTGGAATATATTTTTATTGTTTTTGTTTAAGAAAAACTACAATGTATATTTTTTTATATTTTACGTCATCGGAGTAATTTCATTTTGTGTCACGTAATCCGAAAGTCGAAAATCATATTATTTGTTTCGTAATCGTAACTAATAGCCTTTATTTTGACCTAAAAATTTCGCACTTGAAAGTTTGGTGTGCGAGCGCGCACATGTACACCACATACGCTGATATCCTTGATTCACACTACGTCACTACCTATAAGCCACGATGTTTTCCTTAATCTACCAGGATGTCTAATGACTTTGGATGTGGATCGATTCGATCGATCAGGACGTCTTATTATGTTCATTAATTCAAGAATGAATTTAGTTTTCGTGTTATATAATCAATGGTATAAAAATAAAAACATTATAAAGTACAATGAGTACGTGAGATAATAACAAAAAGATGTTATCAACAATAGTAAATTTCATAAATGGTCCTTGCGGTCTACATTGATTTATGAAAATAGTCCCTGTACTTTTTTTTCAACGTTTTCGGTCCAATAACTTTGGTTTTGCTCGCAAATGGTCCCTTAAGGGACCATTTGCGAGCAAATCCAAAGTTAGACGGAGGGACCACTTGCGAGCAAAAATCCAAAGTTAAGGGACCATTTGCGAGAAAATCCAAATTTATTGGACCGAAAACGTTGAAAAAAAAGTACAAGGACTATTTTTGTAAATCAATGTAAACCACAGGGATCATTTATGAAATTTACTCTATCAACAATGATAAAAGTGAAAATTCGCTGTATTTGACCGTTAATTTTTTTTCTATATGTTACTCCCTCCGTCCCAGTTTTATTGTCCAGTATTCCTTTTATAGTTTTATGGATGTCCTAATTTAATTGTCCACTTTCATAAATAGATAAGAATAATGAGATAAAATTCTTTTATGCCCCGATTTTATATATGTAAGACAAAAATGTAGGTAAAAAGTTAAGGGTAAAACTGTCATCTTACTAAAAATTAAGAGAGATGATGTTTTGTTAAACTGCGTGTTTTTTGTCTGAGGACAATAAAATTGGGACGGAGGGAGTATTAGATTGTACACTTTTCTAAGACCACTACTCACACACATATCACAAATAATTGAGATCTACTATCCGGATCCAAATTCAAAAATTCGGATATATTCAAAGATTTTTTGGGTACGGATACTTTTAAACACACACGTTCCCCTCGAGCACTATTATAATAAAATTACCAGGCTAGTAAAGTGTTTTTAAGAAAATGACATGATCAAAGAAGTGTGAAACGCTCAAACCAACGACCCTTCACCTTGGTGGTGTTTTACTAAATTTTCTAATAGGGAAATTAAGAGTAAGAAAATAAACATAAGTAAAGAGGTTACGTCACTGACTACTACATCGATCGAGTTAATTCCAATAATTCACTGATGATTACTACACGTCTACACCGAGTTAGACCTATTACCCATGGTAATAAATATATGGCATGTCCCAATGGTAGCGTCGGTAATGTGTGTCGGTCCCATCAACACCATTGGTACCGATCGTAACTTTGGCTCCGTTCGTGGATTCAGTTGGATATTCAACCGTCTCTCTTTTTTCTTTTCTTTTTAATTAAGTGTATAGAGTAAAATTTATATTGATAAATGTGGTGTTCTAAAATTGAAATGGCGATGCCATTGTTGGTAGTGTTCAGTCAGGATTTGGTCATTTCAGTCAGTTTAAAAAAAAACTGACGTGGTCCTGAGTTGTCACCAACTCACCTGTCAATTTCATTCCCTTGTTGGAGTGGACGAATGCCGCCTAAAGAATAAACAGAAAATATTTAGAATTAATTCATTAATTTTGAAAAATGTGGTAATGTAAAATAAACTAATAAAGTAATGAGTTAGGTAGTTTTTTATTACAGTAGAAAGATTAAGTTAGGTAACACATCGTTGGTAAACATTTTTTTATGACCACGTGAAGTACCCTTCATCAAGAAAAGAAAAAAAAAACAAAAAAAACAAACGACTTTATTAAATTTATATATTCTAACTTATCATTTATGCTAACATGAGTTCATTTGGACATATTACAAACTTTTATCCAATAAAATCTTGCACAAGATAGTACATCACATTTCATAATTGTTTTTGGATTAATTAAACAGCTTATTTTTTCTCTCATTAAGTCAATGTGTGTCTGGAAATATACATGTTTAACCAAGAATCCATGGCTCACTGTTGAAATAAACAAATAAGCTTAAGTAAAACAAGCTATCCAAACACCCGATATAAACTTATCTTGTAAAATTTGCAAATAAACTACTCGTAATTACTAATTAGCTAGGAAAAATAACCTTACCCAAACACTCCCTTTATCTAATACTGTAGAAATTTTAAGCTTTATAGAAATTTTAAGCTATATAATACTCAGGAAAGTACAAGGATTTTGGAAAGAATCGAAGTACCAATGGAAGGGTGTCATGTGTACAAAAAAAATACACACATGTTAAAAACTCATTTACCCCCTAACTTAAATATCTCACAAACGACAAATCGAAAAATTATGAAAATTGCACCATTAGATTCAGCGTTTGAACCTCTTCGATTTGCCGTCCATTAAGGCATACTTTCGATGAATTTTTTTTTTCACTTTTTTTTGGTGGGTTTTACAAATTGCTAACACATGTGTTAATATTTGGTTAAATATTTAATTTAAGTAAAGAGTTTAGGGATCAGGGTTTAGGATTTATTAGGGTTTATGCTTTAATAGGTTTAGGGTTTAGTAGGGTTTATGGGTTTAGGGTTTAGTAAGATTTAGGGTTTAGAGTTATATAAAGTGTTTAGGGTTTAGGGTTTGGGGTTTAGGGGTTAGGGGTTAGGGTTTATGGTTTGGGTTTTGGGGGTTAGGGGTTAGGGTTTATGGTTTGGGTTTTGGGGTTTCGGGAGAAACCCCAAAACCTAAACCCTAACCCCAAACCCTAAACGCAAAACTTTAACACATGTGTTAGTAAATTGTAAAACCCGTCAAAAAACGTGGAAAAAAAATTTGTCGAAGGTATGCCTTGATGGACGGCAAATCGAAGAGGATCAAACGCTGAATCTAATGGTGCAATTTTCATAATTTTTCGATTTGTCGTTTGTGAGATATTTAAGTTAGGGGGTAAATAAGTTTTGTATCCTCTTTGTACAAATGGACCCTCCTATTGGTACTTCCATACTTTCCATAATTCATGTACTCTCATGATCCCATCTCAAGCTATATAATACTCATTATCTAATCTTAAATATAATATAAGAAAAAGTTGTTGATTTCATCAAATATCTAATTAACCAATAAGATTGTTTGATTTTGGGAAATTGACTAAATTTAAGGGAATGTTGACATTATTATTCAATTAATAATTAAAATTAGATAACTTTTTGATAGTAACGAAAGATCCAACTCTGATACATATGACTATATTATATATCATTTTTGTTTATACATATTTTATTTCAACGTAAAGTAAAATTTTAAGTTAGCAAAATTGAAAGTTTTCAAATATCAGAATCAAAGTAGTCATACTCAGTGTATATATATATATATATATATATATATATATATATATATATATATATATAAGTGTTATCCAACATAAAATCAAAAAATGAATTTTTTAAATATGTTCAAAAAAGATAACAGAAATTCTGTTAAAATTCAAGAAATGAAGAATATGAAATTCCTAAAAATTTAGATTTACTTAATAAATGGATAATTCCAAAAATACAACCAAAAGCATTATATGAATTAGGTACTTTTGAAGAATTAGGATTAATTCACTCAGTAAAGACTACTGAAGAAACATTAACTTTATATAATAATGAAATGAAAATCAAATTATTGAGTCAAAGAGATATTAATAAGTATATAGATAATTTTAATTACTTACATATAGGTCTAGTACAAATTGCTTTTAAATCTTTAACTTTACAAGGTTTACCTGAAAGCTTTATAGCTGTTTTATGAGATGGTCGTAATAGAAATTGGAAACAATCTTTAATAGGAATTATACAGTCCAGTTTAGCACATGGACCAGTATATTTTAATATTTATCCAAATTTACAATTATCATTAACTGATATTAATATTCTAGATGCTTTAACATTAAATGTCAAAACTCATGGTTATAATTATATGCCAAGATCGGAATTAATATGTATTTGTTATAGAATATATTACAAACCACTCACAACTATGAATCCTAAATGTAGGAAAATGAATAAACCAAATAATGAAACAATATTGATAGAAAGTAATTTTGATATGTCAAAAAATCTCTACAAGAAGAACAATAAAGTGGAGTGAAATAGAATTCCCTCAAAATTGGATTTTAGAAGGAGCTGTTCCTCCTCAACCAATTATTAATAGTGATTTAGCTAATATAATTCAAAGTTCAGATGGAACAATTCAAATAGAATTTGAAGAAAAAGAAAAAGTAGAACCTAATTTAAGAAGAACTGGATCTAATAGATCTTATTCACATATATCACCTTTAGATTACAAAGTCGAATTAGCTAGCTCAAGATTTTCAACTCCTCAATTAAGAGAAGAAGATAGAGTTAAAAATATAGAATTAAAAAATAATAATATAGCCCATGGAATATTTGGGGAAGAAGAGGAACCTACACCCTCAGAATTAAATTTTGATATTTAATGGATATAAAAGAAAAAATTGATTTTAATCCGGGATCACCGGCAAGAAAACAAATTTCAAAAGAATTTCAAAATCCTGAATAGGAGCCTTTTAGAAAATGGTTTTTTGATAATACAGATAAAAGTCAACATAAATTAATTCAAGAAGAATTTTATAAAAATTTACAAGAAGCAAACGAAATAATTTATTTTGTTCCTTGGTTTTTTAATAAATATATTACAAATTATATTTCAGTGTTAGAAAGAAATTATAAATTAAATAATGGATAAGTGTTAACATCTGTATATCCCCCTCAACAACATTTTCAAATAAATAAAGACAATGTAAATTTACATTTTTCAGCATTTCAAAAATTAATGGAAAATGATACTTTACAAATAACGGCTACACATATTAATAAAATGATACAACAACAAAATTTTACAAATTTATATGTTGTAGTGCTTGGAGAACAAATTTTACATCTTAATAAAAGGATACAAGATTTAATGTCCCAAATACAAAAAATAAAATTTACAGAATGTACAAAGGGAGAGAATCATATATCTCTTACTAAACTGACTATTCAACCTCCTCCTGAAATAAAAGATTTCAAATTAAAATCTCCAAATGAATTAGGAGCAATAGAAGATTTAATAACAAAGCAATTTAGAAAGTTAAAAATCTGTTAATCATCAAATATAGAAGAAACATTAAATATAAATGTACTAGATAAGAATGGTAATAATAACTCCGATAGCGATATGAATGAATTTAGAGATCAATTGAATAAAATGTCTACCTATAATAATAAATATGCGGATAAACCAACTAAGAATTTATATTATTACCCTAGACCTACTCCTCAAGATGTCTTACATGAAGAACATTAATTTTTATGACAAAAATAGTTATAATGGTAATCATATTTATGAGTGGAATATAGATGGGATGTCGGTAAGACATATAAATAATATGATGCATAGAATGCTAATGTATAGTACTATATGTAAAAATCAACAAAATAGTGATAAGACAATTGCTCAAATGATAGTAGCAGGTTTTACAAGTCAATTAAAAGGATGGTGGGATAATTATCTTACACCAGAACAAAGAAATGAAATACTGAATGCAGTAAAAATAGAAGATGGTCAAACTTCAATAGCAGTATATAGCTTAATAATCAATATTATAGAACATTTTACAGGCAGATGGTCTGATAATTCTGAAAGTACTAGAATTTTGTTAAATGGATTAAAATGTCCAACCTTAACATCATTTAGATGGTATAAGGATACTTTTTTAAGTAGAGTATTAGAGCTACCAGATTGTAATTATAATTATTGGAAATCCAAATTTATTGATGGATTACCATATCTTTTTGCTGAAAGAATTAGGAAAAATCTTAGAGGAAATTATGTCTCTATAAGATATGAAGAATATACTTATGGTAAATTAATAGCCACTTGTATACAAGAAGGGTTAAATCTTTGTAATGAAATCAAACTTAATAAACAAATTAAAAGAAATCATTTAAATGAAAAAAGACAATTAGGAGATTTTTGTGATCAATTTTGCATGGAAAATCCAATAATAAAGACGGAAAGATATAATAAAAGATCAAGAAAAATAGATAAACCTAAATATAGGAAAAAGAGATATTCTATGAAAGGAGAGAATATAAAGATGAAAGAAAAAATAGTTTTAAGAAAAATAAAAAACAATCGATATGTTATAAGTGTGGGAAAAAAGGTCATTATGCTAATAAATGTAATTTAAGAAGAAAGATTAATAATCTTAATATTGAAGAAAATCTTAAAGAAAGTTTATGTCAAATTCTATTAAATTCATCAGAATCAGAAAATGAAGAAAATCAGTCTTCAGAAGAAGAAGAATATCAACTTAGGAATTTAGAAGATGAAGAATTAATATCATCAGAATCTGAAGAAGAAGAATGTGGATGTAATAAAGAAAATGAAATATATAAACTTCAATCTCAATTCCAGGACTTAGAAATTAATGTTTTAAATAAAGATATATTACAAATATTTGAAACAATAACAGATCCTGATATGAGATCTAAAATATTAGATCAATTAGTCCAAAAAGATCAAGAATCTTCTCAAACAAAATTAATTGATAACTCAAAAGCATATTCAATGACAGAAGTACAAAATATGCTAAAACAAAGAAATATTGACAATAATGATATTACAATAAAAGATTTATCTAATGAGATAAATAATTTGAAGCAAGAAATTTTAATATTAAAAACAGAGAATTTAATGATAAAAGATAGAGTAACAAATTTAGAGAAACCAAATAAATTAGTTTTAACTAAAGAAGAAAGTATTAATGAAAAAGATGAAAAACCATTTCTTTCAACATTAGAATTAATAACTTCTCAAAAATGGTTTGTAAAAGTTTCACTTTTAATTGATAATAATTTGATAAAAACATTTACTGCTTTAGTGGATAGTGGAGCAGATTTAAATTGTATTCAGGAAGGATTGATTCCTACTAAGTATTTTAAAGGGTTAATGTACAAATTCGTTACTGTACTTTGCCAAAATGTTCATTTGGGTTACTGTACTTTTAAATTATGCAATTGGATTACTGTACTTTGTAAAAGTATTCAATTAGGTTACCAAATTTTCGCCATAGTTCAATTAAGTTACTGTACTTGTAAAAATGTACATAACAATGTGCAATTGGGTCACTAAACTTTTAACCAAAATTAAGCAAAAATAGGCGTGGTGACAGTTTTTGAAAGTACAGTAATCCAATTGCATATTTTAAAAGTACAGTAACCAATATGAACATTTTGGCAAAGTACAGTAACGAATTTGTACATTAACCCTATTTTAAAAAGACAACATATGCATTAAATAATGCCAGTGGATTACCAATGAATATTAGGAATAAATTGACAAATGCAAAAATTTGCAAAAATAAAAAGTGCATTCCTACTAGTTTTGTATTAGTAAAAGATATCACAAATCAAATGATTTTAGGAAGCCCATTTATTGGAAGTATATTTCCTATAAGGTATATCGATGCAGGAAAAATAATTGGTACTTTTCAAAATGAATTAATTGAGTTTGAATTTGTAACTCAACCAATTACAAGAGTGATTTCACAAATACAAGATTTATTAATAGGAAAAACAAATCGAATAAATTTTTTAAAAGAAGAAATTAATATATTTACAATAGAAGAAAAGTTAAAAAAATTCTAAATTACAAGAAAAAATAAAATTCTTAGAATCCCAATTCTCTCTAAAAATTTGTAATGATCATCCTAATGCTTTTTGGGATAGAAAAAAACATATTGTTTCTTTACCATATGAAGAAAGTTTTGATGAAAAAACAATCCCTACAAAGGCTAGACCTTGTCAAATGAATAAAGAATATTTAAATATTTGTAAAAAAGAAATAGAAACTCTTTTACAGAAAAAATTAATAAGACAGTCCAAATCACCATGGTTTTGTACTAGGGGTGTTCATCGGTTCGGTTTTCGGGTTCCTCGGTTTATTCGGTTCGGGTTCTTCGGTTTTGAATTTTTTTTTAGCAAAACCGAAAACCGAATTCAAAGTTAAAACCGAACCGAAAACCGAATTTGAATTCGGTTCGGTTTCGGTTAAAACCGAAAAGCCGAAAATTTCAATTTTTTTTATTTTTTTCTTAAGTTAATCCATTTCGACTTGTAATTTTGTGTGTGTTATGGTTTCCCTAGAGTAAAAAGTAATGACATAAAGTTAATTTAAGATTTAAATGTAGAAATACTTGTTTAGATAATATAAACATCACACATATACTACATATATTAATAATTTACAATATTATTAATTTAAATTCGGTTTTGAATTCGGTTTTCGGTTAAACCGAATTCAAAACCGAAAACCGAATTCAAAACCAAAACCGAACCGAAAACCGAATTTAAAACGCCCAAAAATTTAGACAAATTTTTTTTTTTTTATTATTTTTTTTATAACTTTCGAAATAATTTCATTTACATTTGGTCCCATCAATTTATAACATCCGTCTAGTCCAATAAAAACATTTTCTACTTTAATTACTTTCAATAAATACTACGATAGCACTAAACCATAACCTTTTGTTCCATTTCTTTGACTTTACAATTAAATGTGTATACAAACATTATAACTAAGAATTTGTTTAAATTGCATCTTTGACCATAGACCTTTATGTAATTGGGCGATTTATACAAGTCTTGTCACAACGACAATTCAAAAGAAATGGAGCTTTGTCTAACCGTATGAACTAGCTCCATTATCCACTTTAGCTTCTGTCGTCATAGCCCAATACTCTTAGCCATGTTGTTCAACCAAATCAAACCTACAAAATTAAACACTTAATGGGGTAAGCTTCATTGCTTAGTGAGTATATAAGTAATCAAATGAATATCACTTTAGCACATAATACAAACAATCATAAACTTTATCAAAAACACTTAATACACTAAGTCTTACTTGAAATCACTTTCTTAAATCAATTTAACATACTTTAAACCTAATAACTTACCTGATCACTTTCTTTACTTCTTCCACAATGTTAAGGATCCTTAACCACTTCCACTAGTGATACCAAAGCCATTCCTTGGCTACCATCAAGCAAATGACATGGTAATCACTACTTTAACCATACTCCCATTACTTAACAAGTGATGGACGCTTTAACAACTTTAACACTTCCACAAGTGATGTCATGACAATTCCTCCATACTTATTTAATAAGTCATGGAGACACTTTACCATATCCATATAACTATATAATAGGCAATGGAAACAATAATTAAACATATAATAACTTTGCCAATTCTTTACCAAGAGCTTGTACCAATTACTTTCATCATCACTTACCAATGATCATATAATTAACACATCACATGCTAAAGTAACCACATAATCATTCCACAATATATATCTTTTCACTTTAACTTAAAAAGAACACAATTAGCACTTTATCCGGTTATATGAATCTTTTACGTAGAAACATATAACCGTTATTCATTTAACTCCTATATACTCACCTTTGCCACTTTTTAGTCGATTAAGCACTTCATACTTGATTATCTTTGCCATAACTTGATCACCTAACATATAACATATCAACATATAATTATCAATGTCGATGAATCAATATTTATCAACCTATTACTATATTAAGTTGACCAAGTTTGACTTTGAGTCAAACTATACGCATATATAACATCTTTACATAAACACCTTGATTATGTTTAAATACCATTAGTTCACCATCATTCACTAAGTTATGATCATTATGATCACAACACCACTTTAGTTGACTTTCATTACTACTAATTAACATAATTAGACCATTAATAAGGCCATTAATCTCAATTACCAATCATTTATCAAAACCCCAATATTAGGTCTTATAATTACTTAATCAATTAGGTTCTAACTTCACTTTATAATTATCAAATAAGTGTTCTTAATCATAACAACACTAGTTTTAATATGTAACCCATCATTATCATCATAATCATCACTAGCTTCATGAACCCTAATTAAATTTATAACTCTTAGCTTAAATTATGTTCCTTATCATCATTAAGAAGCTTAACTAACATCAATTTAACAAATTTAAACCTTAATTTCGGATTTAAAACTCACTAATTAACTAAAACCCTAAAAATCTAAATTCTAGGTTATGAGAATTGAAGAACACAACTTACATGATGTTAGGAAGAATGATATCGCTCATTTTGTATAAGTTTATCTTTAGCGATATCATTGTTTTTGCATTCATTTTAAGTAGACTTTATGAACTTTTGGTACTTATTTAGTTTGAATTGAATTATAGGCGCCAATATTAAAGAATCGTCGTTTGGACTGCATTGTGGTTATAATTCGAGCAAGTTTGTAAAGTGTTGAAGCCTTGAGCTAAAAACTGGTCTGCTGGAAAACAGGTTGAAGCCGCCGGCTTGTTGGATAAGCCGCCGGGTTGTGATGATTTGTTGAAGCCGCCGGTTTGAATGTTTAAGCCGCCGGGTTGTTTGAATGTTGTGAAGCCGCCGGCTTCACATAATGAGCCGTCGGCTTGGTGGGCGGCAGATCACTTTTGCTTAGAAAAACACCTTTTTCATTTCTAATCTCAACAACTTTCTTACACACGAAAAACACACACGAAAACCAGTCTCTAGGTGGCGATTTTGGCGTTTTTGAAGGTTTTCTTTCATTTTCTTGAAGATTTCCTTTAGTGTAGCATCTCTCGGTTACTAACAATCATCATCTCGACATTGTACGAACTCGGTTTGCATTTTTTATCTAAATATAATCATGTTTTCCTTGGTTTCTTTGATATTTTATGTGTATGATGATGTGATTATGATGGTTGGCTAGGTTTTGTTATACTTGCTTGGATGAACTAGTTAGTGACTAGGGGTGTTGTATTTGGTGTTTGATTTATGCTTCGAGTTTAAGATTCATCCATAAATTTGTATGTAACTAGTTGATGTGGTTTAACTTGTGGGTATTTTGCCTAAACAACTATGGCGAATGTTTGTTGTTTAATAAAAATACTTGTTATTTGTATGAAATGTATGAATGAATCTATTTTCGCGAATGTGAAAATTATTACAAGTGAAGCTAGTTAACTAGTATGATTTGAATTAGCGATTTTGGCGAATGTCTTTCGTTTGGATGAATCATAAACTCTTTTAACTCAAACTCGTGTTTAATCAACTATTTGTGTATTTGAGCTTAATGTCAAGTAATTAACTTGTTTGATAATTTGCGAATAGATATAGCGAACGTTTTCTATCTAGTAAATTGTTGTCAACTTTTTGTCTATAAATTGTTGAACTTGATTGCGGATGTGGTTTTGGAATAGGTTAACAAGTTAAGCTCAAATATGCAAATAGGTAACTATGGCGAATGTCCGTTATTTGATTGAATTATGGGTTTGTAAATTGAAGTTGAATTACTAGGTAATGGCGAATGTTAAGCCTAGGTTTGATGGAAAATTGTTTGCATAAAACAACCGGTTTTAACTTTACACCCCGAAATCACTAACGATCTAATCCAAGCAAGTATAGTTTTTTTTTAATATTTGAAAGTTCCAAATCAATCACTTTGACTCTAAAGAGTCCACTTGCCTAGTTTAACAAAAATTTCGTAGTTTTAAGCAACGTGACAATTCGGTCACACAAACCAACCACATTTTATTTTCTCTTTTTAAATTGCTCACACTTCTATTGATTATCCAATCTAGTTCCCTGTGTTCGAACCCGAACTTACCCAACTATACTACCACACGATAGGGTCCACTGCCCGGTTGTGTTTTGGTCTAGCTCGGTACTTTCTTGTTCACTTTTCAATGATAATTTTATAACTAGATTTAGCACATCAAGTTTTTGGCGCCGCTGCCGGGGATCTTGATTTGTGAAAAGTTGATTTAAGTGTGATTAATTGATCCTTTCTAGAATTTATTCTTGGAAAGTTACCTTTGTTTGTATTGCGCCGGTGCGTTTATGGTTTTATCGTTTGTGTACTTTCAGGTGTGATTTGGTTGTGGATGAACACAAGGAGCTCCGGTAAAGAGCTTCTAAGTCCTTTGTCCAATCCGGAGAAGACCAAAAAGAGTAAACGAAGGAGGAAGCCAAAGCAAAGATCATCGGAATCATCTAGTAGTCAAACGGATACCGATACATCTTCGGGAAACACCATTGAGGTGGAAGAGACTTTTGTGGAGGACATTCCATCACCCGAAGAAGAACCTTCAATACCATCCGAAGGTGAAGAAGAGATGGCGGATGAGGATGATACCCCCATTTTCTCACGGATGAGAACCGTGGCACCCACACCCGAGTCGGCCATACGGTTTCAAGATATTGAAAATGATAATTTCTCTTTGAAGGGGCATCATATGCAACTCATTAGAGATAAACAATTCGATGGAAGGGTGCGGGTCGATCCACACCAACACATTGCTAGCTTTCTTGAAATTGGGAGCTATTTCAAGTATGGAGCGAATATGGATGAAGTGATTCGCCTACGGACGTTTCCTATGTCACTTTGTGGTGAGGCAAAGATTTGGTATCAAGAATTGGAACCAAACACCATCACTACTTGGGATGAGATGAGGGAGGCATTTGTTAGACGATTTTATCCTCCGGCTTTGGCCGAAAGACTTTTGAATGAGATTAGAGCTTTCAAACAACAAGAAGGGGAAACTTTGGTAGAGGCATGGTGTCGGATGAAAGACATGTTGAGGAATTGCCATGGTCACGATTTGAAGAAGAGAGAAATCATTGTGTTATTCTACAATGGTCTTAACTTGGAGTCGGCAAGTATTCTTGATGCCTCGGGAGGAGGTCAATTCCTCTACAAGACACCGAATGAAGCATGGAAGCTTCTTGAAGACAAGGTTATCCAAAGCTTGAATTGGGCTAAGGATAAAGGAGGAAAACCGGTTAAAAAGCATGTTGCATTCGCCGAGGGTACTAGTAGTGGAAGTGGAAGCTCCAATGACTCGGCCATGATGAAAGAAATCAAGGCTTTATCTTCTAAGTTTGATGCACAATTCAAGACTATCAAAGGTGAAATCAAAGAGCTTAGAGATGGTTGCGGTAATTGTAGCGGAAATCATGCCACGGCTAATTGTGCACAAGACGATTTGCCAATGGTAGGAGGTGAGGAAGGTGTTAACTTTCTTCAACAAGGTAATTATCAAAGCGGAAACTACCAACGAGGGGGTTATCCAAACCGAAATTCGGGAGGTTACCAAGGCGGAGGCTATAACCAAAACCAAAACCAAAACCAAAACCAAAACCAAATCCGATTTTCTAGACCTAACCAACCTTACAACCAAAACTCCAACCAATCTCAAAACCAATCATACAATCAAAATGAATCCCAAAACCAACCTTACAATCAAAATCGACACCAAAGCCCATCTAGAGAACAACAACCACCACCGGTTCAAAAACAAGAACCAACATTGACTCCTATGGAACAAATGATGAAGGAGTTTATGTCAAAGCAAGAAACCGCCACCGAGAGAATGAAAACTCAAATGACAAATATTCGGTTGAGCATGGAACAAGGACAAAAGAATCAACAAGCTTCAATTCAAGATTTGGAGCGGAAAATGGAGAGGTTGTCCGAGGGGCAAAGTAGTAGGCCAACCGGTGGCTTACCGAGTAATACACAACAAAACCCAAGACCACAACCTTCACCCTCTAGCGGTCCCAAACCTTACCAACCACCATCCGCGAGAAATGAGCATGTGAATGCTATAACCACGAGAAGCGGAAAGGAGCTTCCACCACCTCAAGTGAAAGACAAAAATGTTTCTAACTCTTTTGTGCAGGAAATTGAGGAGGAAGACAAAGAAGAGAATGTTGATGCTCCTACACCAACGGTCACACCGGTGTCACCTACTCCGGTTGTGAAAGCTTACAAGCCGAAGATTCCTTATCCACAAAGACTAAGGAAAGAAAAGATTGCGGCTCAATATGGGAAGTTTGTGGACATGATCAAGGGCATTCGAATCAATGTGCCTTTGGTTGATGTATTAGCCGGGATGCCGAATTATGCCAAATTCATCAAGGATTTGGTGAGCAACAAAGAAAAATTGTCAGAGGCTTCGGCAATGTTTTTGAATGAGGAATGCTCGGCACTTGTCCAAAACCAAATTCCACCCAAGCTTGGAGATCCCGGGAGTTTCATCATTTCTTGTACATTGGGTAAAATCATTACTTGTGATGCACTTGCGGACCTAGGTGCTAGTATAAACTTAATGCCATATTCACTTTATGCTAAATTGGCCCTAGGATCCTTAACCCCCACTCGCATGAGCATCCGTCTTGCCGATAGGTCATTCCAATATCCCGTTGGGATTGCGGAAAACATGTTGATAGAGGTAGGGCAATTTACCTTCCCGGTTGACTTTGTTATCCTCGAAATGGAGGAGGATAGTAAGGTACCCTTGATTTTAGGTTGACCCTTCCTACATACCGCGGATGCCATAATTGGGGTTAAAGATAAGAAATTGACCTTGGGGGTGGGTGATGAAAGGATTGCGTTCACGGTCGATAAGGCCATGAAGCACCCTTATTCTAATGATGATTCGTGTTTTAGAATTGATGTGATAGATAATGCGGTGGAGGAAGAATTGGAAAGCTTGCTTGGATTGGAATCGGAGCTTGTTGACTTGCTAGAGTCAAATGTTGATGGAATGACCGAGGAGGAGTTGGTCATGAGCATGGAAGAGACAAATGACGAAGAAGAGTTTGAATGTGAGGATGCTTTTGAGGAGCTCACAAAGGATGATAATATGAGGATCAAAACGTCATTGGAGGATCCACCACGTGATTTGGAGTTGAAAGAACTTTCAAGTCATTTGGAGTATGCTTATCTCCATGAGGAAAATCTCCTCCCAGTAATAATCTCTTCATCCCTTGTGAATAATGAAAAACTTAAATTGTTGAATGTACTTAAGGCTCACAAAAGAGCTTTCGCTTGGCGGACATCCGACATACCGGGAATAAGCCCATCCTTTTGTAAACACAAAATTAGTTTTGTTGATGATTTTAAACCCGTTGTCCAAAGACAACGGAGGCTTAATCCCAATATGGTGGATGTGGTCAAGAAAGAAGTAATTAAGCTTCTTGATGCGGGTATTATTTACCCCATTGCGGATAGTTCTTGGGTGAGCCCGGTACATTGTGTACCAAAGAAAGGGGGGATGACCGTAGTTGCCAATGACCAAAACGAAATGATACCCACTAGGACGGTCACGGGTTGGCGTGTGTGCATTGATTATAGGAGATTGAATGATGCCACGAGAAAAGACCATTTTCCCTTACCATTCATTGACCAAATGCTTGAGAGGCTAGCGGGTAATGAATATTATTGTTTCCTTGACGGGTTCTCGGGATACTTTCAAATCCCCATAGACCCCGAAGACCAAGAAAAGACCACATTCACTTGCCCTTTCGGTACTTATGCCTATAGGAGAATGCCCTTTGGTCTTTGCAATGCTCCCGCCACATTCCAACGTTGTATGATTGCCATTTTTCATGATATGGTTGAAACTTCCATGGAAGTCTTCATGGATGATTTTTCGGTATTTGGCGATTCATTCGAGTCATGTCTAAAAAACTTGGATAAAATGTTGGAGAGATGTGAGAAAGCCCATCTAGTCTTGAATTGGGAGAAATGCCATTTTATGGTGAAAGAGGGTATTGTATTGGGACATAAAGTGTCGGGGTTGGGAATTGAAGTTGATAGGGCTAAGATTGATGTTATTGCCAAATTACCTCCACCGACCAATGTTAAGGGCATTAGAAGTTTTCTTGGTCATGCCGGTTTTTACCGAAGATTCATTAAGGATTTTTCGAAGATCACCCGTCCAATGACTAGGCTACTTGAAAAGGATGCCCCTTTTGTGTTTGATGGACCATGTTTGAATGCATTTTCGACCCTTAAAGACCATTTGACTAAGGCACCTATCATAGTTTCACCCGATTGGTCACAACCGTTTGAACTCATGTGTGATGCAAGTGACTTTGCCTTAGGAGCTGTCCTGGGACAAAGGATTGATAAACATTTCAAACCCATTTACTTTGCTAGCAAAACCTTGAATGGGGCCCAACAAAATTACACAACCACTGAAAAAGAATTGCTTGCCGTGGTGTTTGCCTTTGACAAATTTAGGCAATATCTTGTGCTATCTAAAACCGTAGTTTTCACCGACCATTCGGCTTTAAAGTATCTTTTCAACAAACAAGATGCTAAACCCCGTCTCATCCGTTGGATTCTTCTTTTACAAGAATTCGACATTGAGATTAAGGATAAAAAAGGAGCCGAAAACCTTGCCGCCGATCACTTGTCAAGATTGGAAAATCCACATCTTGACAAGCAAGGCGATACTAATATTGATGATTCCTTTCCCGAGGAATTTCTTTTGCAGGTGGGTGATGAAAACAAGGATGAGGAAGCACCATGGTATGCCGACTTGGCAAACTATTTGGTTGGTGGCGTTTTGAGGAAGGGCATGAGTCACCAAGAGAAAAGCAAATTTTTCTCTACCTTGAAGCATTATTTCTGGGAGGAACCGTATTTATTCCGTGTTTGTGCGGATGGCATGGTGAGGAGATGTGTTTCGGGTGGTGAAACAAGAAAGATTTTGGATGAATGTCACCATGGGCCCACCGGTGGACATTATGGTCCCTCGGTCACCGCGAAGAAGGTGTTTGACGCGGGGTTCTATTGGCCAACGATCTTCAAAGAGGCTAACACTTTATGCCAAACTTGCGATGCGTGTCAAAGAACCGGAAACATCTCAAAAAGGGATGAAATGCCGCAAACTAGCATCCAAGTTTGCGAAGTATTTGATATTTGGGGCATAGACTTCATGGGACCGTTTCCACCTTCATTCAAAAATGAATACATTCTTGTGGCGGTTGATTACGTGTCCAAATGGGCGGAAGCTAAGGCTTTGCCAAAGAATGACGCTCGTGTGGTCATTGATTTCTTGAAAAGCCTATTTTGCCGATTTGGGATGCCTAAAGCGTTGATTAGTGACCGGGGGACTCACTTTGCGAATGATCAATTGGAAAAAGTTCTCAAGAAGTATGGGGTAAATCACCGGTTCTCGACTTCCTATCACCCACAAACAAGTGGTCAAGTCGAGAACACTAACCGTGCATTGAAAAGGATTTTAGAGAAAACGGTGAAGGACAACCGGACCATATGGTCCAAAAAGCTTGAAGATGCATTGTGGGCGTTTCGGACCGCCTACAAGACACCTATTGGAACGACCCCGTACCGGTTACTTTATGGCAAAACTTGCCATTTACCCCTTGAAATTGAGCATAAAGCTTATTGGGCGCTCAAGAATTGCAATTTGGATTTGATTGAAGCGGGTGAGAAAAGGATGCTGCAACTTCATGAATTGGATGAGCTTCGGTTGCAAGCTTATGAAAATTCTCGTCTCTACAAAGAACGCACCAAAGTGTTGCACGATCGTAAGCTAAAAATGAGAAAAGAATTCAAAGCCGGCGACAAAGTTCTTCTTTTTAAATCACGTTTCAAGCTAAAACAACCAAAGTTCAAGCCTCGTTGGACCGGTCCATATATGGTCAAACATGGCTACCCATCCGGATATGTGGAACTTTTCGGTTCGGATGGGGGGACGTTTATTGTGAATGGGCATCGTTTGAAACTGTACCATGAGGAAGAAAAGGAGAGCGAGTGGGAGGAGCTCGCGGCCTACCCCAAGGACAAATGAATTCGGGGTCAAGTCAAGCTTTTGACTCGTTAATAAACAAAGTGTCCAAACGGGTCAAAGAAAACCCGTTTCATATCCTTTTAGTTATAAGGTGTATTATAATTATTATTATTGATATTAGTATATTCCTTGGTTTCTTTGAAAAAAAAAAAAATCGTTTTTTTTTTAACTGTAAGTGGAGCAGCCGGGTAAGTTAGCCAAGACGCCGGCTTGTCTATAGCCGCCGGGTTGAAAATAAAATACGGCGGTTGATACGTGTTTTTCATCACAGAAAAAATCGGCCTCAATAATCCATTTTTAGCCGCCGGGTTTACTACCATAGCCGCCGGGTCAACATACTGAAGCCGGCATGTTTGATTTAAAGCCGGCGGGTCTACATCATTATCACGACCCGAATTTAGGACTGACCCGGGACCAACCCGCGCCTAACCCGTCCAAGCCGGCGGGTCAAACACCCAAGCCGGCGGCTTTACGTCTGTATCTGCAGATTTAAAGTCGATTTTTGTTCTTTATTTCTCACAAACTACCCATTTTTTCTCCACCGGCTGCTCTCATCCGACCCCCAACCCCAATATTCGAAAATCTTCATCACTTTGCATCAACTAATTCTTGTTTCAATGGCACCTAAGGTATGGATTAACCACTTTTTACCTTTTAAATTGCAATTTTCATACCCACATTCATATGAATTTTGGGTTTTGCGATTTTCAAGTGTGGGGATAATTAATCTTGTGCTTTTCGTGTTATTGATGATGTATACATGCTAGTTGGCCTATTTTGTCCATAAAATTGTGTTTATTTGCATAAATTGATGAATTTGTATGATTAGGGTTTATGTGAATTTGGGGGTTCCGAATTTTTGATGATGATATATGCTTTTAATTGTTGAAAATACATGATATCTTTATCACTTTGCTTGTAATTGTTTATTTTATGATTAGTTTCATAATGTAAATGCGAAATTTAGTGATTAGGGTTCATGTAAATCTTGGGAAGATGATTAGGGTGCATGTTTTAGTCATTATTTTGCTAGATATCATTATTGGGTGTAAGACATTGCTTGAGAATTGTTGATACACTTGCGTTATCATTATTCAAGTATGTGTTTAATACCATTATTATTGAAAGTTGAATGGATGGATGGAATCCCTTGGAATGTTGGCACATTGTATGATTGGTGTGTAATTTTGATTGTAAGACTAGCTTAACTAAGATGATGTTGATTAGGCATTGTTTTGTTTTGGTCTAGTTTAATATTGGATTACATGTTCTTTATAAAATGGTTAAGTTTGTGGTTGACATTTGAACGTTTTAGGCATGCTTAGTTATACTGTTTTGGTGAATTGATCTATTGCTACACTTGTTTGGTACAAGATTAATTGTTTGGGGGAGGTTATGATTTTGACATATTATCGCTCATTTTGCATGCGAGACATGTTTATGATTACGACTAACGCTAACCATTGTTTTGTGCAAATATTGTGTTTCTCAATTGATTTTTCGCAGCCAAGAAAGGGACGCAAAACCAATACTTCAAAGCATGCTGCTGAAACCTCAACTTCTGCTCTACAAGATGAGGAGGAATTGGTCAGACCTGACCCGGACAGTGTTGAAGCCGTTTTAATTCCGGAAAATATTCACCCTTGGCTTCGGTTTGATCGCAATTGGGTGCTCTTTAACCAATACTCCCGGAATCTGTACTTTGTGATGCAAAAGCAGTTTAAATTGGCACGCTACGTGGATTGGGAACCTCTTGAGACTATTGGTTTGGCCGGTCAGGTTCGGGAGCTTCTCACCCAACATTTTGAGCATCAAGGACACCTTTATCATTTCACCGACTGGGAGAGACTGTTTGCTATCCGGGTGCCCGTCTACAAGGAGTTATGCTACGAGTTTCATGCTACTCTTGGGTTTAAACATAATCCCGAATCAGTTAATGATCGTACTTTCATGAGGTTTAGATTGGGTGGACAGCCGAGGTCTATGTCAATGAAGGAGTTGGCTGCATGTTTGGGGATCTATTCACCGGAAGAGCTTTCATACGATTGTTTTGATCATTATCTATGGGCCGGTGCTCGGGTTCTTGAAACCCACACATTTATAGAAGATGATTTCTGGGAGGAGCTTAGCGAGAAAGACTATTCGCCTAGTGGGGTATCACACAAGGACATGCACGATGTTAGGATCCGGATCATTCATCGTTTTATAGCACATACCCTCCAGAATCGCAGGGAGAACAGAGAAAAGATTACCCAAGCTGACCTTTGGTACTTGAGACAAATCAGAGAGCGGATTAATGTGAACATTCCTTACGGTGTTGGGTCCTATTTGAGTGTTTCTTCAGCTGGGGTTAAAGGAAAAAGCCCGATTTCTGGTGGGCATTTTGTCACATTGATTGCAAGATCTTTTGATATTAACTTTGGGCCTAATTCGGGGTTGACTAGGATCGATGTGCCACAAAAGAGCCTGGGCTACTTGATGTATAATGCGACCGAGGCGGTGGCCAAGGATAAGAAAGGACGCTATATTCCATTTCCTGACCAGCAGGCACCTGAGGAGCAACAACAATCTCCTCCCCAAGATAGAGTTCAAGAAGAAGCACCGGTGCATAATGATGTTCAAGCCCAACCATCTCTTTTTGATCTTATGCAGGGCATTGGAAGAATTGAAGTGGGCCATAATGCGTTTCGGGATGATTTCAACGACTTTAGGCATGAGATGGGTTACCGGATGGGGAACCTCGAATACCGCACTGATTGGACTGTCGGTAATCTCAACTGGATAGCTGAGCAACAAGGCTATCAAACTACTTATGCCGAGCCCTTGTACCAATGGGGTACACCTGAGTCCCGCGACCACCCACCCCCTGTTTATGATCATTCTACTGCTTTAGAGAGGGCTCAACGTCAACACCAGGAGGAATATGAGCGACAGTTGCAGCGGGAACGGATGTCTCATGATGCCTCTTCTGCATATCAGAGCTGGGATCCATGGACCCAGCCCGGCGACCATCAGGGCGGTTCTCAGGGACCGAGTTCAGGGGGTTGGGGATGGCCCTATTAGTTTGCTCGTTGCCCCGTTTTCAAACATTATCATAACTATCTTTATGTTTCAATTAAGAGTGCCTGCGTGCCTCATTTGTTAAACATTCTTGATACTTATCTTAGTTGGTGATGGGAACTATTTGATTCGACTGACATTTGGGTGCCGCTTTGCACAATGTCACTCGACTTCAAACCTTCTATGTTTGTTTTCTTTTTAGGCAATTGATTAAAGTTCTAGCTTTTATGGATGTCGGAATCGTGCACCGGCTGGCAATAAGTTCAGCAAATGCACTCGCTCCTCAAACGAACCCCCGGGGAAGTTCTCGTTCCCTTTGCCCCTTCACACTCGTACTTTTATACTGTTTTTGCATTGGGGGCAATGCAAATCTCAAGTGTGGGGAGGGTTAACTTCACTTGATTCTTGTTCCTAGTATATTGTTGTTTTAATAGCCACTTATTAGGTCTGTTATTGATCTTGGATTTTCCAATTGAACTTTACGAATTCTAATAACGGGTTATGGAATGGTAGTATGCTAGGAATTTGCTTGTCCTTATTAAATTAATTGCTTTGAAATGTGTCAGTTAAAATCTATTAAAAGCAATTAAATCTTTCCCTCTTGCAACATAACTTTTAGAGATGTGTCATAAAAGCAACCTAATAGGGTGAATTGCATGACTAGCACACTAGTAGCCCCACTATGAAAAATTGTGAGAAATTTGAGCCTTATTGAGAAAAACACTTACCTTTAGTGTTTATATTGTTTGATTGCTATGAGTGTGCCGGTGATTGTAGTTTGTTCTAGAACTTGCCTTAGTGATGCATTTTGAGACCGCTGTGGGATCACAGAAATGTGATTTAGGTGGGGTCGAAGACAAGGAGGTATTCTTTGGAATTTTTGATCTTATTTTGCTTTAAAACCATTTATATCCAGTTAACACAGGTCGTTAGCACTCATTTTTTTTTAGTGCTAAGAAACCCCTAGAAAACTTCCACATTCAATCCACTAAATATTAGCCTTATTTTTGTGTAGTCAATTCCCGAACCATCACTTTTCTTAGATGTTGCCTAGTTGGAACTTATGATGAATTTTACCAAAATGTGACTTAAATCGTTTTGAATTGGGATTCTAGTGTTAAATTCTATGAGTGAGGTTGGAAACAATTAAATGAATAGAAGTTATCCATTGAGCTTAAAGTTTATAGTTGGATGATTGTAGTCAACTAAATGGCCTTTGAATTCCTGAACAAGTAGTTCCCTAGGGGTGTTTTACACCTAGCCACCGAAGGCCTTTATCCGGTCTAGGATGGTTGGTCCGAAAGTTCGTTACACAGGGTTCATAGAAAGTCATCGAATGCAATTATTCCAATCAAATGTGAAAATCAATTTGAGTTATTTGTGCGAAATTGTTAAAGTGTTAGTCATAAATAATAAGTTGAATTGATTTGGCACGAGAGTCCTAAGTTTCATTACTGTCACATGTTTAAACCAATAGGTAACATTTCCGCATTTTTCATGGGTCTTGACTACCACTTTTCACCAATTATTGTGTCTATCATACACCTATTCCATAATTAGCCTACATTGTTACAACACATGCTAGAATACCTCCTTTGAGATCTCACTTGGTGCTCACGCCAAGTCGGTGGAGATTTGATCCTTTTGCAAGCCTATGGTAACAATGCATCACGACTTGGCTTGATTGAGTGTTACATTACTTACTTCCCTACCTTGTAGTCTTATAGGTTGAGAGTGAGTGACTAAACACTTATCCTTATGTGAGGTGCTAGGTCGTGCATTCGGGCTTGGCAAACTAAAACATCTCGAGTTTACTTTGCTTATACATATGTTGCTAGCCTAATTGCCTCGGTAGTTAGTGTTAGCATTATTTTGGTAAACTTGATCTTCACTTCAAAATGTTGCAAGAGTGGGTAATGAAATGATGAATAACGGTTTGCTTGAGGACAAGCAAAGTTCAAGTGTGGGGATATTTGATATCGCTCATTTTGTATAAGTTTATCTTTAGCGATATCATTGTTTTTGCATTCATTTTAAGTAGACTTTATGAACTTTTGGTACTTATTTAGTTTGAATTGAATTATAGGCGCCAATATTAAAGAATCGTCGTTTGGACTGCATTGTGGTTATAATTCGAGCAAGTTTGTAAAGTGTTGAAGCCTTGAGCTAAAAACTGGTCTGCTGGAAAACAGGTTGAAGCCGCCGGTTTGAATGTTTAAGCCGCCGGGTTGTTTGAATGTTGTGAAGCCGCCGGCTTCACATAATGAGCCGCCGGCTTGGTGGGCGGCAGATCACTTTTGCTTAGAAAAACACCTTTTTCATTTCTAATCTCAACAACTTTCTTACACACGAAAAACACACACGAAAACCAGTCTCTAGGTGGCGATTTTGGCGTTTTTGAAGGTTTTCTTTCATTTTCTTGAAGATTTCCTTTAGTGTAGCATCTCTCGGTTACTAACAATCATCATCTCGACATTGTACGAACTCGGTTTGCATTTTTTATCTAAATATAATCATGTTTTCCTTGGTTTCTTTGATATTTTATGTGTATGATGATGTGATTATGATGGTTGGCTAGGTTTTGTTATACTTGCTTGGATGAACTAGTTAGTGACTAGGGGTGTTGTATTTGGTGTTTGATTTATGCTTCGAGTTTAAGATTCATCCATAAATTTGTATGTAACTAGTTGATGTGGTTTAACTTGTGGGTATTTTGCCTAAACAACTATGGCGAATGTTTGTTGTTTAATAAAAATACTTGTTATTTGTATGAAATGTATGAATGAATCTATTTTCGCGAATGTGAAAATTATTACAAGTGAAGCTAGTTAACTAGTATGATTTGAATTAGCGATTTTGGCGAATGTCTTTCGTTTGGATGAATCATAAACTCTTTTAACTCAAACTCGTGTTTAATCAACTATTTGTGTATTTGAGCTTAATGTCAAGTAATTAACTTGTTTGATAATTTGCGAATAGATATAGCGAACGTTTTCTATCTAGTAAATTGTTGTCAACTTTTTGTCTATAAATTGTTGAACTTGATTGCGGATGTGGTTTTGGAATAGGTTAACAAGTTAAGCTCAAATATGCAAATAGGTAACTATGGCGAATGTCCGTTATTTGATTGAATTATGGGTTTGTAAATTGAAGTTGAATTACTAGGTAATGGCGAATGTTAAGCCTAGGTTTGATGGAAAATTGTTTGCATAAAACAACCGGTTTTAACTTTACACCCCGAAATCACTAACGATCTAATCCAAGCAAGTATAGTTTTTTTTAATATTTGAAAGTTCCAAATCAATCACTTTGACTCTAAAGAGTCCACTTGCCTAGTTTAACAAAAATTTCGTAGTTTTAAGCAACGTGACAATTCGGTCACACAAACCAACCACATTTTATTTTCTCTTTTTAAATTGCTCACACTTCTATTGATTATCCAATCTAGTTCCCTGTGTTCGAACCCGAACTTACCCAACTATACTACCACACGATAGGGTCCACTGCCCGGTTGTGTTTTGGTCTAGCTCGGTACTTTCTTGTTCACTTTTCAACGATAATTTTATAACTAGATTTAGCACATCAAAGAATCAAGAGATGAAGAATCCTTGATTAGTAGCTTCAATTTGATGTTTAAGAGTGTTTTAGTGGATTGATTTAGGGTTTTATGGTTTTTCTTGAGCTCTGCATCGACACACACACACAACGAGTTTCCTGTGTTTTCATATTTGAGAATGCAGTAGAAAATTAAAGAAGCAGTGTTTTTATACTGCAATATACATTTTAAACCCTTAATTTATGGTACTTGACATATTTAGTCCCTCCATTAACTAGTCAATTAATTGGCACATCCTAAGAACACAAAATACTTTACACAGTTAGTCCTTCTAACTGAAATAGTTAAAATAGCATAATTTAAAGTTAGGAACTTATAAAATTTGGGGTGTTACAGAATTCGAATTCGGTTTGGTTTTTTTTCGGTTTTAATTCAGTTCGGTTTTCGGATTAAACGGTTTCAAACCAAATATTGAACACCCATATTTTGTACAGCCTTTTATGTTAATAAACATGCAGAACAAGAAAGAGGTGTTCCTAGATTAGTCATAAATTATAAACCACTTAATAAAATTTTAAAATGTATTAGATATCCTATACCTAATAAAAAAGATTTATTGGATAGATTACATGATGCTGTAGTATTTTCTAAATTTGATTTAAAATTAGGATATTGGCAAATACTAATTAAAGAAGAAGACAAATATAAGACCGCCTTTAATGTTCCATTTGGACAATATGAATGGAATGTTATGCCTTTTGGGTTGAAAAATGCCCCTTCAGAATTTCAAAATATAATGAATGATATTTTTAATCAGTATAGTGATTTTACAGTTGTGTATATTGATGATATTTTAGTATTTTTAAAGAATATTGAAACACATTTTAAACATTTAAATATCTTTGAAAAAATAATTATTCAAAATGGATTAGTAATATCTAAGTCAAAAATGATGCTTTTCCAAGTTAATATAAGATTTCTTGGCCATAATATTGGGCAAGGGAAAATTATCCCTATAAATAGAAGTATAGATTTTGCTTCTAAATTTCCTGATCAAATATTAGATAAAACTCAATTACAAATAATTTTTTAGGAAGTTTAAATTATATTTCACCTTTTTATAAAAATATAGCTCTAGATACATCTATTTTATATAATAGACTAAAAAAGAATCCAGAACCATGGACTGATGTACATACTCAAACAGTTAAAAAAATTAAAGAAAAGGTTAAAAATCTTCCATGCCTATCTTTAGCAAACCCAAATTGGGAAAAAAAATAATTGAAACAGATGCTTCAGAAATTGGTTATGGAGGCATATTAAGCCAAAAATGTCTAGACACTAAGAAAATATACTTGGTTAGATTTTATTCTGGAAAATGGAATGAAAGCCAGAAAAAATATGCTACAATAGCAAAAGAAATTTTATCAATTGTTAAATGTGTTATGAAATTTCAAGATGATTTATACAATCAACATTTTATTATATATACTGATTGTCAAGCAGCAAAATATATGTTCACTAAGGATTTTAAACATGATGTGTCCAAGCAAATGTTTGCAAGATGGCAAGCCAATTTAGCACCATTTGATTTTACAATTCAATATAAAAAAAGGGCAAGATAATAGTCTCCCTGATTTTTTAACTCGAGAACTTTTACAGGATGCTTCCTTATAGAGGAAGAGGAAGAGGAAATTCTTCTTCCAGAGGAAGAGGTCGAGGAGATAGTAATACTATCTTACAACATGGAAGAGGAAAGCTAATAGCTATGAATATTGCTAATACAGCATCAAGTTCATCAATTCCTGATAAGGATGATCCATTAAGGAAAGAATTTATAGAATTCTTAAAATCAAAAAATATGGAACTACCTCCTTCATACGCTCAAACAGTAATAGATGACGAGCAAGATGAATCCGCTGAATATACTCAAAATTCATATCAAGAGGATATCAAAATTTTAGAAACTCAAGATATAATACAGTATTTCGAAGAGGGAAATAACCCATGGAATACCATGTCTAGATATCTAGACACTGCATCATATGCAGCTGGATCTTACAAGCAAAGGTCTTACTATGAAAATCTGTTGACACAAACAGGGTCATGTGAATTTAAACACTTTTATCCTGGAAATGAACTTAAACAAATAAATTTTAGCAAATGTATAATCAATAGGATAATATCCATTGACCAATGGGGAATAAATCCGTTGCAAGAAAAAGAATTTCAATTTCACAATGTGAAAGTAGAGTCTAATTATTGGGACTATATTGAAAGCTTTAATAAAGCATTTTTGTATCAAAACCAAAGAAATAAACATTCTTGGTTTTTCGAAATAAAGTCAGAGGTTTATAACCACAGGATACCAAATTGATTTATTAAATGGTGGAGATCATATGGTCCATCAGCAGAAATTCTGCCACCCTTTTACAAAGAATTTTATACAGAATATATAGAGATTTCTGAAAAATTAATAGAGGCTGTTTGTAGAACTGATGGTCCTAAAGAAGTATTACCTTCTTTACATTTCTTTATTGAATTTTCAATTCGTTGGATTTGGAGATGGTCGCCTAAAGTTGATTATTCTCCAAATAATTTGCCACTTTGAAAAGAAAATTTTATACAAAATTTTGGCAAACTATGATGAGAAAAGACAAAGAAACAGGTAAACTGGAATCCCATGATACCATTGATTATATTCAAAAAACATTGATAAAATATAAAGATCAAAAGGAATTCAGAAGAAGAAAAGAGGTGACAAGTCCTTATCAACTAATAGAGAATCAGCTCAAAGCTTAGGAAAAGATATGTCCTTCAAAGGAAGAAATTATCGAATCTTATTTGACTCAAATGAAAAAAGATTTAGCAACAAATTTGGGTGTTAATTTTAGTTCATCACAGTCGGATGCCTCAATGAAGACTATATCTGATGATGAAAATCAATATGCATGCCTAGCTGGAGAATCACAACCAGAAGAGGAAATACCTCATGAACAAATTGAAGATGTATTCGAAGAAATCAAGACTACGCTTATTCAAAGTGTAAAGGGAAAAGAAATAGCTTTGAAAATTGAAGAAAAGAAAAAGGAGTAAAAACAAATGTGTTTTAGAAGAATGATAATGGTGACATCATAATTATTGTAATAACTATTCATACTCTCAATTATTGTAATAACTGTTCATGCTCACTATAGTAGATAGTTCAATTGTATAATTTTTGAGTTCCGCCCATTATATAAGGGGGACACTACTTAGAAGGAGAGGCAGGTTTTTTACTACTCTCTCTCAAAAATTCTCTCTCTCTCATTGTAAATTTCACTTTTCGAAGAAATAAAGAGTTGAAATATTCAACTACTGATCTCGTGCAACGTTTCACTTTGTAAGTTAATTATTTACTTGTTTTAATTCAAACATTTATTATCATTAAAGCCTAATGGTAGGCTAAAACATTATGTTGGATAACATCAATCTTATGCAGATACAAGCCATGAGATAAAAAAAAAAAAAAAAAAAAACATGGACAAAAGTATGGAGAATCAAATGTCGGAATATATCATGTCAAGGTCGGCTATTTGGTTTGAGATTAATATAAAGAATCATTAGTCGTGGTGACTTATGCCATTTTTAGCCGGTTGAAGGCATGTTAGGGCTTTTCTTTCCCATTGACTCGATTCTTTTATAAATCTTTAAACTAGAGAAGCTGTAAATAGAATCCTTTGACAGTGATTGAGCTTCCGTAAATAGATTCCTTTTGGTTAAAATATTTTTAATCTATGTTTTATATGATGGCCTTATTTATGGCCTTGTATATGTAAATTAATGAACTTTTTGTTTTTAGGGCCTTGTTATATATAATCAAAATTACTGATTTGCAAAGAAAAAAATATTTAAAATAATTATGATGAAGGCTAAAGTAGTAGTCTAGCATATTAATGCAACGAATGTTAGCCCCATAATTAAAGTATTAGTATATAAATATCAAAAAAAATAATCCCTAAAATCTTACACCCTTACTGTATACAACATCTAATTCATTAGCTTTAATTAGAATCCATAGCGAATACAAAATATACATGCTATATTGTTCTTTCGTTATTTTTTTTTTCTATCGTCAACTAATCAATTTCCTTCTAAAAATTTAGCGATAAGAATATAACTAAAATAATTTAATTTGCAACTTTATTTATCTTTTTTGACTCATACAAAAGGATATAATTCTATCATATACATTATAAGCGTAATTATAAAAATCAAATATTCGATGGACCATGTGTATACACAGATACAAATTAACATACGACGGGCAGTGTGTATACACGGGTGGACTAGTTGTAAGCTATATATATTAAGCCCGTAAATTGCAAACAAACAGGCCTAAGTGAGGCCCAATCTCTATAATCACTCTACCAGCCCAAAATATGTACCAATTTAAACAACTAAATTCATTACAATTTTTATATATTTTCTGTATTATTAATTATTTTATTTATTTATACAGAGTATTTTTTAAAGTTTTATATCCATTCTATATCTATCGTATATGCTCCACCACCACCGGCGCGCATCGGAACACTCTCCCGTACGGATGATCCAAATTTCTGCAAACCGTAAGTATATCTATCTATCCATATATCTATTTCGATATTTCTCTGTATTTCATTCGTTAAATTGTTAAATTTTAAGGTTTTATATTCTATATTACGATTCAATATTTCATTTCTATGTAATAATCGTGCTTGTTATGCCTCGCAATGTTTCAATTTCGTATTTCAATCGTTGATTTGATTCATCAGTTAGGGTTTTGAAAAACGAAGATTAATGATACATGTTGTTTCGATATTCATGCAACGTATGTAATGAATTTATATTGTTTTGTTGAATGTGTGATGCTAAGTGAGGCTTCATGTGATATGATTAAGTTTTTTTTATTCGATTTACATATGTTGTAGTTAATAAATCGAAATCTGGTTGTTACTATGTGAAATTTGGATTAGATGTATTTTTAATGGACGGGACGACGTATTTGAATATGTGATGTTGCTGATGAGATGTGTGATTTCTAGTCGTTAGTTAAGATTTTTTATTTGTGATTTGAAATGTGTATAGTTTCGTTAGTGTTTTGCTAACCGTGCAATGTAAGTGATAAGTTAATAGTGTTTGTTAATTGGGTGATGTTGACTGTTGAGTGAGGTATGATGCAATCAACAGTATACCTTCATAGAATTTGTTGATTAGTCAAAAGCAATTTAGTTTCTTAATTGTAAGAGATTTACTTTATTTGTTTGTTTGGATTTAGATGTAAGTTGTAATGGACGATTATTTGAATTTACGATGTTCCAGATAAGTTGTCTCCTTATATTTGCTCTGAATAAGGAGTTATTGTTTGTGCCTGTATCACATGTGTTAGTTATATGCGCGAAGTTGATCAAATTTTATCTTTTCACAGTAACCAGATGTACTTTCTGATTTTTTTTTGTATTTGTATTTTTGGTGTTATTGTGACTGGTAATTTGACAGGTTGATAACTTGATATGGGAATATATCTAAGCACACCTAAAACCGATAAGCTTTCTCAGGATGGTGAGAATGAGAACCTAAGATATGGGGTGTCATCCATGCAGGGGTGGCGTACATCCATGGAAGATGCTGTAAGTAGTTAGTGTGCGCTGTATTGTATATGTATATTGCTGTTCTTGTTGGATTGTGAAAGATAATAAATTTGCTAACATAATGGAACTGCAATTGCATATATAGCTTACGTTTAGCATGCTGAAATATTATTCCATTCCTGGGCAATGTAATCATTTATGGTTCTGTAATCTGTAATTACGTGCTAGTGTGTTAATAACTATTATCTAATCCTGTTAAACTTTCTTTCTCTGTGTATCCCTGATAACTGATTTACTATAAGTTGGTTAAGCTAATTCTTTGGATGATCGACTTATGGTATTGGTGTTTTCGTGTTAGTACCAGTAGTATACAAATTTTATACCTTTAATTTAGTTTCTGGAATCTGTTGTTGATGAGTATCTTGTTGGTTTTTTGGATTGCGGTGTTCGGTAGCATGCTGCGTATCCTGATTTGGACTGTTCCACATCTTTCTTTGGTGTTTATGATGGCCATGGAGGTAATAGTACGAGAGCTTTACATAAACATGTATATGTAGTTAATGTATTCATAACATCCTTATTGCATAAGCAGCATCACAGTATTCTACTGCATGTAATCAAGTTATTCGTTGTATGATAACTTTCTTTATGCATGTCATATCTGATGTTTATTGAGTCACTACTCGATCGCCGAACCAATTTTGTATTATCGTTTAAAGGCCATGTTTCATACAACAATATGGTCAAGGATTTCTTCATTTTTTGTAGTGAAGTAGACAACTTAGATTTGTAGTCATTCAGAGAGCAATGCACAAATTTATGTAGTGTGTTAGTGATAATTTTCACTTTTTATGGTTACCTGTAAAGCTGAAATCAAGCTTTTCTGGAAGATGACTATGAAAGTTTGAAGTATCGCCCAGAAAATTGAAGGTATTTTAGGGGATGTGAATGCTCCTAGGATAAACGGATAAGGTTCTCCCTATTCAGGTTACCATGGAGGGCGAGGCTTTTTTACCAAGATGCATGCAGCCTAGCTGGGGTATCTGCGTGACCGTTTCCAACCCTTTCCCTCCTACCCACCCCAAAAAGATGTTCACCAGGGAGGTTCAAACCTGAGACCTCTTCTGAGGACATCAGGATGCCTTACAACTAGGCCACCTTGGTGAGATAGATATATTGAAAAGGAGATAGATATGTTTAAATTTTTATGCAGAGATGCATTACATATAGTGAAATAGAATGTAAAAGCAAAAGTCTGGATGGTTTTCAGATTCATGTATCAATGAACTTATGGAATATGAAAAGTGGTATACTAATATTTTGGGATGAACTTTACTTGCCAGAAGTACCCTGGAGTTTTCATACGCTGTGTAGCATATGTCATCACTGGCTATGCTGTCTTTACTAAGCCTTTAAGTTTGCAGGTCAGGCCGTCTCTAAATTCTGTGCCAAGTATCTTCACCAACAAGTGATCAAGCATGAAGCTTATTCTAGTGGTGATATTGGCACTGCTGTCCAGAAATCTTTCCTCAGGTCATTTACATTTCTTTAAAGTCAGTAGATATTTAGCATACATGAGTATAGGTTATCTAATCATACTTACACATTGATGATTTAACTTTTCAAAAGATCTATAAGAAAGTGTGTGGGTTGGCTGAATCCTTCACGACCTGTTTGACTCGGACTATAGTGTACCCATTTCGACTTATTACCCAACCTTCGCGACCTGCCCATTTCTCCACCTCTAGCTGTTACTGAAGAATTTGGTTGTTCCTTTTTGGCAATAGTTATTAGTTGTTACCCATCTGGTCCTATTATCATACCAAATATTGTATCCTTATGTAGAATGGACGAAATGATGTGTGGACAACGTGGCTGGAGAGAGTTATCAATATTGGGAGATAAAAGAGATCAGTTTGGTGGCATGATGGAAGGATTAATCTGGTCCCCTAAGAGTGGTGGATTAAAAGGTCAAAGCGATGATAGGTCTGTTGAGGAGGTACTTTCTTGCAAGCACCAAGTAGCTGATATAGAAGTGTCATTTTCAATCCATTTACTTCTGAATGTGTTGATTCAGGGTATGACTGATTTCTAACGGGTCAATCGGGTTGAACAAAAAATAGCTAAAAAGGGAGACAGGTCAAATGGGTCAAAACCCACCCATATTGTATCTTGATGCGTAAAAACTTATAAAATCGTATTGTTTGAAAAAGTAAATTCTTATTGTAATGATGTAGCTTTTATAATCTTGGTGCTCTAATTATTTACAAAAATATGTTGACAACAAGTGTTTTGGGTCAACCCAATCCGATTTGTTTTGACATGCAAAAGTTACCATTTTGACTCGTGACCCATCCTGCACGACCCGACCAACTCTGCCACTTCTGCTAATATGCATTTAAATTGTTCCACATGCTCTTTGGATGTCATCTCTACTCATTTTTCTGAGAAACATCTTCACGAGACTACTTATACTTGCAAATCTGCTTCTGGTTATAAGTCAAGTAACATGCCTGAAACATGTTTATTGAAACATGGCCTAGAATTTTTATTACTAAAAACGTTGGGTTTCTGCTTAAAGGAGAAAGGTTTTTCGTGGAGAATACATACCTTGTGCGAATGTTAAGTGTTAGAACTAGAAGAGTAAATCCATAGGACCCTTGGCTAAATATTCTGAAGTACTATATGGTAGATTTATTCTAATATGTTGTTGCAATGGGTCATACTTTGTTTTTAATGATTCAGGGACCACATTCTAATTACGAAGGGCCGACATGTGGTAGCACAGCTTGTGTGGCAGTCATCCGTAATAACCTACTTGTAGTAGCTAACTCTGGTGATTCTCGTTGTGTGATATCTCGGAAGGGTCAGGTAATGTTGTTCATATCTTAACGTATCTGATATCTGTCACTCTACGGTGACAACCTGTTGTTCGTACGGATGCTTCTTTTAGTCTACCGGAGTATTTCTATGGATCAGACCAGTGGTGATAATACCGACTCATTAATGTATAAATAGGCCAATTTGGTTATGTTTCACTTCTAACGGGTTATGCTAAAGGAATTACTTCAAAAGAAAAGGGCCGATTGGGTCAAACTCATTTAATCTTCTATAGTTTATCTTTCATCCTTGTACTTCTATAGTTTACCTTTCATCTTTGTCCATTATAGAGTATCCTTGGCGTGTATGTCATTTGATATATGACTCTGCTTGTTCTTCTGGTTCCTGAGCGAATATGCATTTAATCCATAACCAGGCATACAATTTATCGAAAGACCACAAGCCTGATCTTGAGTCTGAGAAAGAACGGATATCAAAAGCTGGTGGTTTTATTCACTGTGGTCGAGTTAATGGGACTCTAAACTTGACTAGGGCTATTGGTATTTCTCATATTAAATTTTTTCTAAATAATTGTTTACTAAAGGAGTTCTTGCATCACTTATTGCTCTGTCTTTTTACTTCATCTATGTCCAGGGGATATGGAACTGAAGAAGGATAAATCACTGCCCGCTGAAAAGCAAATTCTGACTGCCAATCCTGATATAAACATGGTGCGTAGTATCATTTATTCATGCTCTCTTTAAAATATGTCTTCTTGTATCTTTGACAGTTGCTTGTATACATTTGGAGAGCTGAGAATTAGAAAGCTTAGAAGCATGAATTTTCTGATGACACATGACACTACTTGATATTTCCCTTCTTTCTGTTCCTCCTTCCATTAGGTTGAGCTTTGCGAGGATGATGATTTTCTTGTTCTTGCTTGTGACGGAATATGGTAAGTTTTTCATTTATGTGCCTGGTCTTAAATATTCTATATTAGAGGTGGCAAGATGGGTGGGTTGAGTAACTAGTCAAACATGCTCGGGTTGAAACGGTTTGGTTTTACTATGGGTCGAAACAGGCGGGTCAAGTTGGATTGTCTCACAAACCCTTTCATCTATTTATAAAATTGTATAAAATAATGTATGCGTTATTTATCATTGCACAAACAATTTTGTTATACTTAGATTACATTTTTGAATAAATAAAGAGAAAATTCCATAAACCATACCTGTGGTTTGTACACATTTTCACAGATCATACCCGAACTTTTTTTTAAGGTTTTCGATACCCCAACTTTCAAAATTGCTCGCAAATGGTACCTCCGTCTATTTTTGTCGTTAAGTTTTACCAAGTGATTTGCACGGAGATATCATTTACGAGCAATTTTGAAACTTATGGGTATCATTTACGAGCAATTTTGAAAGTTAGGGTATTGAAAATTGACGAAATTGGTAAAACTTAACGACAAAAATAGACGGAGGTACCATTTGCGAGCATATTGAAAGTTAGGGTATCGAAAACCTGGAAAAAAAAGTTCGGGTATGATCTGTGAAAATGTGTGCAAACCACGGGTATGGTTTATGGAGTTTAGGAAGTTTGGAAGTTATGGAGTTTAGGAAGTTATATGCAATAAAATTATACTTACATGCGATTTATAACCTGTTTGACCCGTTCAACACATTTGTCCCATTCCCTTTTAGCTAATATATTGATCCGACTAATTTGTCCAATTCAATTTTAGGCTCCGTTTGTTGCCACTGAATGTCTGAATGGTGCCATTCAGAGGTAGGTGCGGATTCGGTCAGTGTTCTGGTTGTTTGATAACAACCACAAAACACCTCTGAACTATTCTTGTGGTTCTGAACAGTTCATTAGCTGGATATTTTGACTCATTTGAGATAAAACACAACCTAAGTGATAAGCAAATGGGTAAAAAAATCTAGCTCTATTGGTGCTAGTGAACATGGTAGAACATGAACTGGTTTTTGTGAATGAACCTTAAGAAATCCTGTGATTACTTCTTTATAATCAGTTGAATCAGTTAAATTGGGTAATCAAATAGTTTGTAGCATTATGCTTAGAAATCATATGAACTTAATCGTTATTGTAACACATTTTAAAGTTCTGGCTAACCGATAATTACTTGCTCAGAGATCGTATCTTAATGTCGTTCTACAACTTTCAACCTCAATATATTAATCCAAAGTGGCGCTGCAGTACCTACAACATGACATATTGATAGTGCTTAATATTTCCATCTTTTACAGGGATTGCATGTCTAGCCAACAGCTGGTGGACTTTGTACTAGAGCAATTAAAAACTGTAAGTCCAATAACACTTTTTACCAGAACCTTATAGATAAGCATCATTCAGGGATGAACTTGTACACAGTTTTGGGCAGGCCAGACCGTTCCTTTGGTTATACACTTGCAGAATACATCAACAAATATTAGATGGACATTCTATTGTAGTCCCATGTAGAAGTCTGGCTTTCTGACTAATAGCTGAGCTGCAAATAAACAGAATGGGTGCAAAATTAGAGATTCATTATATTTTTTCTTTTGAGCCCAAAATTTGGTTAATTCATGAGTTCCAAATTCTATTCATTACACAATTTGTGTATTACGCTGGTCAAAATGGGTCGAGTTGGGTTGACCCGCAAACACCTTTGTCCAGATTCAAATAAATAAATAATGTGTTAAATATGGTTAACAAAAACTATTACTTAGAATAGTAGTCTACATGCATATTGAACATAAGTACAGAACGAGAGTTTGTGTTGCATATATACCCTTTGGAAAACTTTGGCCTGTTTCCCTTTTAGCTAAGTTTCTACACTTGAAGCATCTGAGATGAAACTTAGTTGAGATCAGCACTTAAAATTCACTGTTAAAAACACCTCAATGTTATTATCTCAACTAACCAGCCTATAACAATACAGGAAAGTAAGCTTTCAGCAATCTGCGAGAAGGTATTTGACAGGTGTTTGGCACCCTCCTCAGGTGGTGAAGGTTGTGACAATATGACAATGATTTTGGTTCAGTTCAAAAATTGCCCTAAATACGGTCCTTCTACTTCAGAACAACCTTCTGATGATCAATCACCTGAATCAACCGACAACAAAGACAAACCAGAATCAAATTAGTGGTAATGCTTTTTTGCTCAACAAAACATCAAGAGTTTTACATCGATGGCTGTTAGAGAAACTTGTGTGTATATGTTACTATAGGTATCCTTTAGTTTGGTTGAATTACACTGCACATTGCTGTCAAGATATAGGTATCAAGCTGATCGATTACAGAATATAATAGTGAAACATTATATTCATTCACTTTGGATTAAGTTTTCATTCTGTTGGTATATATCTGATTATTCCCTAAGTTGGTTTCCATATGCTCATGATAATGCATGTTTTGTGGCTTAAATTATGACCTCACGACTAGTGCCTTTCTAAAGAACATCATTCCTGGCTTTTCATTTAAAGATACCAAATAAGTTTATATATATATATATATATATATATATATATATATATATATAGGTGGAGGTTCATATATATATATATATATATATCTTTTCTTTTCTTATATATATATATATATATATATATATATATATATATATATATATATATATATATATATATATATATATATAAGCAAGACTCTAATCTTCTAAATGATGACAAGTGTCACACCAACAAAAAACAACAACAATAATAATAATAACAATAATAATAATAATAATAATAACAATAATAATAACAACAACAAGGGTAAGGTTCAAATGAGACTAAAAATTTGTGTGAGAATAGATGAACCAATGATATGGTGCCATGTGTACAAAGAGAATACAAAACCCATTTACCCCTTAAGTTAAATATCTCACAAACAACAAATCGAAAAATTATGAAAATTGCACCATTAGATTCAGCGTTTGATCCTCTTCGATTTGCCGTCCATTAAGACATACTTTCGACGAGTTTTTTTTTCATTATTTTTAGTGGGTTTCACAATACTAACACATGTGTTACAATGTTGCGTTTAGGGTTTAGGGTTTTGGGGTTTAGGGGTTAGGGTTTAGGGTTTAGGGTTGGGAGTTTGGGGTTTCGGGAAGCAAGGTAAATTGGGTCCGCGATTTATTGGTCCTTTCAAAATCCTTGCTAGAGTCGGAAATGTAGCTTACTGCCTTGAGCTACCCGACAAATTATCAGGAATTCATAATACATTCCACGTGTCCTTTCTCTGAAAATGTTTAGTTGATGAATCTGCATATATTCCGTTGGAAGAAATTGAAGTGAATAATCAGTTGAATTACGTTGAACAACCGATCTCCATACTTGATGAAAAAGTTACTAAATTGAGGAATAAAGATCTAAGAATATTCAAAGTCCAATGGAAGCATCGAAAAGGTTCTGAAATCACGTGGGAACCAGAAGAAGTCATCCATTTCTATCCCTCTCTTTATCAGGATTGGATTGTGAGGACACAATCCTAAATTGGTGGAGGATATTTGTAACGTCCTATTTTCGTAAGTTTTAAATTTTATTATATAAGAATATATATATATACGTGTTATAGAGTATGTGTTAAAATACTTGATATATATATATATACATATATTATACATGTTTATATATGTAATAGATATTAATATAAGTTTTGGTCAGAAAGTGGATTTAATGAAAATACTGGGTCTGTAAGGGCTGAGATCGCGACGCGACCAATGGAAGATCGCAACGCGATTCAACCAGTTCCAGAAACGGGTTAAACAGCTCCACAAGCTTCCATTTCGTTTTAACACCTAAAAATCAATCCTACTCCAAACCTCTTTGTAAAAATGGCGATTTTGGGGAATTAGGGTCAATTATCTTGCTATCAAGCTAGAAGACCATCTATTAAGCTTCAAATCAATCCTTAAGCGATTATAAGGTATAAATTGCATATCTTTGTTGCTTAATTTATGTGTTAGGGTTTGGGTTTATAAACCCTAATTTTTATGATAATTGTTATATGAGTAGGTTATTAGTGTGGAGATATTGTACACTTGTTAATTATTCATATTATGATGTTGTTATGATGAAAGTAAGTTAGGGTTTAGAATTAGTAAACCCTAAGTCCATAGAAATTGATAAAGGATTGAATTAATGTTACATAAGTAATTTATACATGTTTATAGTCTTTATATAATTCTGCAATTTGTTATAAAAGTGAAGAGAAAGAAGTGTAAATGTTTTGGTATATGTATATGCATATGAATTTTGGTCTTAGAAAAGAAAGATGATTATATCTTAAGGAAGATTATGATTGTAAGGTTATATAAGACCAATATCTATGTATATGTGATTAAATGGTGAAAATTGATCATACATGATTATGAAGATTTTGTATAAGTGAATAAAGTGTATTATTATGTGCAATGTGTAATTATGTGTTTATGTGCCTATGTGATTAGGTGTTAAAGAGATTGAAAAGAGTACAAGTGATTATATTGTGCATTCGCAAGGTAAGTCTCGAATTACATGATCATGGTGTTAGGAATGGTTTTGGTCATTTGCTAACGGTTTGCTGCGGGTAATGGTTGCGGCTATAGGCTCGTGTGATTGCTAGTAGTATACAACTAGCATGGGTGGTTAAGGATCCTTAGCTTAAATTATCAATAATGACATGTGATTGTATTCGTTACTTACTAAGCTTTATGCTTACCGTTGTATAATTTCTCATTTTTTAGGTGAAGCAAGTGGGCAAATGGGTGATTTGGGTAAAACGCCCGTTGGAAGCTAGAGGTGGATTTGCTATTTTGGGGTAACTAGCTCGTATTCGTTAAATCGTGCTTATGATACCTAAATCCCCATCTTTTGTAAAAACTACGCTATAAGTTATTTTGAAACTTAATGGTTGTTGGGTTAAGTTGTTGTAATGGTATTTAGTAGTATGTAAATATTAATACCATATGGAAGTGTTTGAATTAGTTTTCTTTATAAAAGTGTAGAAATGGTCATATTAGAGAATTTGGTTTGATTCTCTTGTTAATGCGTGTTTTGGAAGAAAGGTTATGATGGAAAATTGTACAAATATATGATGATAACTTCTGGAAAGTTTTGTGATCAAATGTTGGCCGAGTCAAATTTTATGCAGGTTTGAAGTCGAGTTATAAAAGCTGTCTGCACAGTGTCTGTTATGACCTGGATCGCGACGTGATCTTGAGAGATTGCGACGCGATCTGTTATAGATAGCGACGCGATCATGGTTGGTTGCGGCACGATTGGGGTCACAGAATTGAAAATTTACTTTTAAAACTAAAATAAAAACTTATAAGTGTTGGGGTGTTTCAGAGGTATCATTTACGAGCAATTTTGAAACTTATAGTATCGAAAACCTGGGAAAAAAAAAGTTCGGGTATGATATGTAAAAATGTGTATAAACCACAGGTATGGTTTATGAAGTTTTCTCTTAAAACTGACTCAATATTGTTATATTTCGTATTACTTATTTTCTATGTATATTACATAAGTATGCTTTTAAATCGTCAAAAAGTACATTTAGTGCAAAAATATAGTGTATACATTGGAGTGAAATTTATTTAGTGCAACATTATTCTAATAAGATTTATTTTTTTTAAAACTATTTTAGTATAAAATTATGGTAATAACATTGGAGATGCTCTTACTATGCAAATTTTATGGTTATCCAAATTTAGTTATTAAGAGAAAAGCGTCTCCTTTAGATGCTATGTTATCTTAATAATAATATCCACCTTTTTATGCACAAGCTCACTCGTAATACTTACGATTAATGTCGGTAATCCATTCATGAAAAGATTTTTAAAAAAGCGGTGTTTCATTCTTATAGTTTATTTTGAATGAAATAATATTATATTTTTCATAGCTTTTCTTGTTAGTTTGTGTAACACCCTCGAAATTCACTGTTTTGCGGAAGCATACATGGGTGTTACTAATCAATATACAAAGCACAAGATATACAGCAAACGACCTCTAAATGAGACGTTTTGTAAATTAGTTACATTCCATAGATATAATGTTTGAAAACTTAGTGTTTTCGTATACAAAATGTAGTTTCCCCTAGAGTCCACGCGTATAGCGGGAGATTCTATTACATAATCGTAATATACAAAAGATAATGCTAAGAATCTCCGTTAATGCAGTTGTGTTGAAATCATGCGACTCTAGCTAAAATCCTGGAGTAATCCTACTCCATCCGGGTACCTGAGAAAACATGCTAAAAAGTGTCAACCAAAAAGGTTGGTGAATCTCACAGGTTTGTAAATAATATCGGCTTTGAACACGAGATTTCATTAGTAGTGCCCGTAGGCGTAAAATCAGCCATTGCAATCCAGCAATCGTAACATCAGTATTTGCAATCCAGCAAATGTAAATAAATAAGTTTATACCGTTGCCATGAGGCTCATAATCGAAGCTTAACCCGTAATAATATGTTTGCTCCCGTGACATGCTCGTAAGTGAGCAAGCATCAGTAACGAATAAGTTGTCACCCGTTTATACGTGTAAATCGGTACGTGGCAGCGCTACTGCCCCGGGTGGGGAGGGTCATTTCCCTAATGGATCCATTAACTACTGTTCGCGCTTAAGTCCATAACTAACGATGTATGATGGAGAGACTTCTGTTTGTAAGTAAACTCATGCAATTTCGTTTGGTATAGTAAACAGTTTAGTACTTGTGTTCAAGGAAAAAGTAGTAGCATGTATCTCCCCCAATAAGATAAAACAGTAAAAGTGGGGCCGTAAGACTCACCTGAGTCTTTGCAAGTACGTTTATATCAATAAACGAGTAAGTAATATCAACTGTAGGTTCTCCGAACCCGTAACCTTCAAATGCCTAAACATATAAAGTTAAGTAAGTAGATGTCTCGCAAGACCATCTAGGCTAGTTGTTTACACAACTCATTATGTCCAAGTGTTTGTTTAGTAATTCGTTTGTAGTTTGAAAACAAATATGGCCCGTTGGTGACGGTTTGTAATAATGATTCAAAGCGTTATCATTTCTAACGCAATTTAGTGTAATTGTAATTGAAAGTATGTTCTATGACGTTTGTTAAGTCGTATGACATAAGTATTTGAAGTTGTGTAAGTTCGACACTTAGTAAAATCTGACTTTTCAAGGTTCTGGTCTGTGCGACGTAGCATGCGACGTAGCATGCGACGTAGGGTGCGACGTAGGGAGGTACGTCGCATGATGCGACCTTCGCAAATCAATGCGACGTAGGAGGCGACGTCGCTAATGCGACGTTGGTTCGGTTTGCGACGTAAAAGTCTACGTCGCTATGTGCGACGTCCGCAAGTTAATGCGACGTAATAGGCTGCGTCGCTAGTGCGACGTTGGGATATCTGTGCGACGTAGGCCGCGACGTCGCTAAATGCGACGTTGGCCACAAAATGCGACGTTTCGAGCTACGTCGCAGAAAGTCCAGCGTCTCTGCGACGTAGCGGTCTGATCGGAGTTTGGTGGCCGGAAAATCGGTCGAAAAGCTTCCGTTCGGTCCAAATCTTTTACCCAACCCATTTTTGGACATTTTAAGCATATATAAACTATAAAAACGTAAAAATGAGTAAAAACGGAGAGTTTCGGGTTTTGTCGGAAACTTACGAAATGCCGAAATGAAAATCCGGAAAGATAGCGTGATAGATCGTGATGTGGTGGTCGTTTTCTTCCAAAAGGGTAGTATGTTTCGCGTGCGTTTAGTGGTAGTATTTTGCGGTTTTGTGAGGTTTTTGGGTGGTGGGGTTTGAGAGAAAAGAAAGGAAGAAAAAGAAAAGAGAAAGTGAAAAGAAAAGAGAAGAAGGTGGGAGGTTAAGCCTCCCATTTTCAGTCCGCGCCTCCGTGCTCCGTGCGGTGTTCGTTTCCCCCGTCGTTTAAACGTTATATTTTTAAAAGGTGACGGGAATATTTTAAATGAAATACCTTGAAATTAATTATAAAAACATTTTTCGAAGTATTAAAATTCTTAACTCGCGTTTAATTCGTATTCGTTAAATTATTTAAAATGTCGTCGCGATATTATAAATAATTTTTGTTCGCTGTGTATTTTATATAATAAAATACGTTCTCATTATTTAGGTAAGTTTCTGTCACCAACGTCAAAATAATTGTGTCGGACTCCGTCCGGTTAATTCGTACGATTTATCCAAATCGCGTAAATACACACATATATATATAAATCAACTTATATATATACAAATAGAGTCTGCAATTAGTCCTATTACATACTAATTACAACTAGTTACAAGTAATTAGGCATAATTAATTATCCTAATTTAGCAGGTGTTACATTCTCCCCTTGTTAAAGAAATTTCGTCCCGAAATTAGCTTGAGTGCACGGACGGTGCGTTGTCTGGGAAGAGATGTGGGTATTTCTGTCGCATTTGGTCTTCCCGTTCCCAGGTGAACTCAGGGCCGCGCCTAGAATTCCACCTGACTTTTACGATGGGAATACGACTCTGTTTCAATTGCTTGACCTCACGGTCCATGATTTCCATAGGTTCCTCGACAAAATGAAGTTTATCATCGATTTGAATTTCGTCGAGCGGTATAATCAGCGTCTCGTCAGACAGACATTTCTTCAAGTTAGAAATGTGGAATGTGTTGTGTACGCTGCTAAGTTCAGCAGGAAGTTGCAGGCGATATGCCACTGGACCAATCCTTTCAAGGATTTCGAATGGTCCGATGTATCTAGGATTTAGTTTGCCTCGTTTCCCGAATCGAATAACACCTTTCCACGGTGCCACTTTGAGAAGTACCATGTCTCCTACCTGGAACTCAAGGTGTTTGCGTCTCACGTCAGCATAGCTTTTCTGACGGTCACGTGCGGCTTTCAGCCGGTTTTGAATACCAACGATTTTCTCAGTAGTTTCTTGAATGATTTCTGGGCCCGTGAGTTGGGATTCTCCTAACTCAGTCCAACAGACAGGTGATCGGCACTTACGTCCGTAAAGTGCCTCGAAGGGTGCAGCCTTTATGCTGGTATGGTAACTGTTGTTGTACGAAAACTCACACAACGGTAAGTGATTTTCCCAAGAAGTACCGAAGTCGACTACGCAGGCTCGTAGCATATCCTCCAGTGTTTGAATAGTTCGCTCGCTTTGGCCATCGGTTTGCGGGTGATAAGCAGTACTCATATCCAGACGAGTACCAAGAGATTTCTGTAGCGATTGCCAAAAGTTAGAAGTAAAACGGCTGTCCCTATCCGAGATGATCGAGATAGGTACACCGTGTCGCGAGATGATTTCTTTGACATAGATGCGAGTCAGACGCTCCATCTTGTCGGTTTCCTTGATGGCCAGAAAATGAGCAGATTTCGTGAGACGGTCCACGATCACCCAAATGGTATCGCAACCACTCGAAGTTTTCGGTAGTTTGGTAATGAAGTCCATGGAAATCTGTTCCCATTTCCATTGAGGAATTTCAGGTTGTTGAAGCAACCCAGAGGGTCTTTGGTGTTCGGTCTTTACTTTGGAACAGGTTAGGCATTTACTGACGTACAAGGCGATGTCAGCTTTCATGTTAGGCCACCAATACAACCCCTTGGCGTCATGATACATCTTGTCAGATCCAGGATGTATAGAGTATCGAGATTTGTGAGCTTCAGCCATCACTAAATCTCGCAAGTTTCCGAATTTGGGTAACCACACCCGGTTAGAGAAGTATCGAGTTCCATCGGGTTTGATTTCGAATTGTTTATCCAAGCCTCGCAGGGCTTCATTTTTCAAGTTTTCATCGTTGAGTGCTTCAAGTTGAGCGGTAAGGATTTGAGCAGGAAGCTCGTTACGAATTGTCATAGAAAGTGCTCGGACTCGAAGGGGTTTCACTCGTTCTTTTCGGCTTAAGGCATCGGCCACTACGTTAGCCTTGCCCGGATGGTATTTGATCTCGCAGTCGTAGTCACTAAGTAACTCAACCCAGCGACGTTGTCTCATGTTTAGATCTTTCTGATCGAATATGTGTTGGAGACTTTTGTGATCGGTAAAGATAGTGCTTCTCGTACCGTAGAGATAATGTCTCCAGATTTTCAATGCGAAGACCACAGCACCTAACTCAAGGTCGTGGGTCGTATAGTTTTTCTCGTGAATTTTTAGTTGTCGTGAGGCATAGGCAATGACTTTTTCCCGTTGCATCAACACACAACCAAGTCCCTGGTGTGAGGCGTCGCAGTAAACTACGAAATCGTCGGTGCCCTCGGGTAAGGACAAGATTGGTGCACTGCAAAGTTTGTTTTTCAATAGCTGAAAAGCTGACTCTTGTTTATCAGTCCAATCGAACTTCTTATCTTTCTGAGTCAGTGTGGTTAGGGGAACAGCTATTCTTGAAAAGTTTTCGATGAATCGGCGGTAATAACCAGCAAGACCTAAGAATTGTCTCACTTCGGTTGGAGTGGTCGGTGACTCCCAGCCCTTGATTGCTTCAATCTTGGCGGGATCAACATGAATTCCTTGGCTGTCAATCACGTGCCCGAGGAATTGAACGGTTCGAATCCAGAACTCACACTTAGAGAATTTGGCATATAACTCTTCGTGTTTCAGAAGTCCTAGAATAGTTTTCAGATGTTGAGCATGTTCCTGCTCATTGCGAGAGTAAATCAGGATATCGTCGATGAACACAATGACGAATTTGTCAAGATATGGTTTGCACACCCGATTCATAAGGTCCATGAATACGGCCGGTGCGTTGGTTAACCCGAATGGCATCACTTGGAACTCATAATGCCCATAACGAGTTCGGAAAGCTGTCTTTGGGATGTCATTGTCACGGACTCGGAGTTGATGATAACCCGACCGTAGATCAATCTTCGAGTAAACACTCGATCCCTGGAGTTGGTCAAACAGGTCATCGATTCTAGGAAGTGGGTACCGATTCTTTATGGTTAGCTTATTCAGCTCTCGGTAATCGATACACATGCGGAAAGATCCATCTTTCTTTTTCACGAATAAGACCGGAGCTCCCCAAGGCGAGGAACTTGGTCGAATGAATCCTCTGTCCAGGAGTTCCTGTAGTTGGTTAGACAACTCCTGCATTTCGGATGGTGCTAAACGGTAAGGGGCTCGTGCCACGGGTGCAGCTCCGGGCACAAGTTCGATTTGAAATTCGACTTGTCTAGGTGGCGGAAGTCCGGGCAAGTCTTCAGGAAAGACTTCCGGAAAATCCCGCACGATCGGAACATCCTCAAGTCGCTTCTCCTCCGACTTCTTCTCCGTTACATGTGCGAGGATGGCTTGATACCCTTTTCGTAGATACTTTCTAGTTTTCAGACAGGAGACAATATTCAGATTCCGTCTGCCGGTCTCCCCTTGTAGGACTAAGGTTCCACCGGAGACAAGAGGTATGCGAACGAGTTTGTCATGACAGATGATTTCAGCTCGGTGCTTGGATAACCAATCCATACCGACAATAATATCGAAGCTGCCGATCTCGACAGGGATTAAATCAATGGAAAATGTTTCGTTCGTGAGGTTAAGTGTACAGTTGTGTATGATGCTATCAGTCTCAATCAGTTTGCCATTAGCTAATTCAACAATGTATTTAGTATCTAAGGCAGTGGGAGTTATATCAAGTAAAGGGCTAAATTTCTCAGATATGAAGCTTCTATCGGCACCGGTATCAAATAACACAGAAGCAGTAAGGTCGTTGAGAAGGAACGTACCCGTCACGACGTTCGGGTCCTGTCTGGCTTCCCCAGCCTTGATAACGAATGATCTGCCGCGAGCAGGGTTGTTGTTGTTTTTCAGCTTTGGGCAATCTTTCTTGAAATGCCCTGTATTTCCGCACCCAAAGCAGGCCTTTGGTGCATTAGTGTTGGGGGTGGGAATGTTGGTTCGACAATCCTTGGCTAGATGTCCGAACCGCTTGCAGTTGGAGCAAGGGCAAGAACCGTCATGGTGGCGGTTGCATTTGGGACAGTAGGGTCTGCTCCCGCTGTACCCTTTCTTCTCCGAAGTTCCAGATGAATAAGCCTTAATGTACTCAGGCTTTTTGTTGGAGGTTTGGTTGGATGAGTTGGGGTTACCTTCCCACTTGCGTTTGTTGTTTGTAGATGGGGTTGAAGTTGTACCACGGCGGACAGAATTTGCCGTTAGTTCATGGGCCATACGGATGGCGCTCTGAATAGTACCCGGTTTGGAAGAAGTTACCAGATCTTGGAGTCTCTCAGGAAGACCATCAACAAATTTCTCGATCCTCTTGTACTCAGGATCGACCATGGTTGGGCACAGAAGTGCCAGTTGGTGGAAACGGTTGGTGTATCCGGTGATGTCATCACCCTGCATCTTGTGGTTCCAGAATTCCACTTCTAGTTGTTTCAATTCATCCCTGGGGCAATACTCACCCCTCAACATCTTCTTCAACTCCTCCCACGGGAGTTGGTAAGCAGCAGCAACACTCACAGTCTGGGCATAAGTGTTCCACCAGGTGAGTGCGGTGTCAGTAAAAGTACTAACGGAGAACTTAACCTTATCTCCCTCCGCACAGTTGCAGATAAGAAATACAGACTCAACTTTCTCGATCCAGCGTACTAGACCGATAGCTCCCTCGGTACCTGCAAAGTTTAGAGGTTTGCAGTTCTGAAAGTCTTTGTATGAACAGGGTTTAGCAGTAGTGGTTTCAGCGGCATCGCTGTTTCTCGAGGAGTTTGGTGGAGTATTCCGAGCCAAGGCTTCAGTAACAGCCTGGGTTATAAGGGAGGTGATCTGGGCATCGGTGTATGGTCGTGTCTTTGGCGGCATGATTCTTCAATAAAAGAAATGAAGATACATGAGATTTGGTATGAAATTGTAATTGTCACAGATGTACATGTATAAAAGCAGTAATACATAACATCAACATGGAAAATGACAATTAATGTGAGCTGAGATAACAAAGGATATCTGATAGATAAAGTGAGTTCAAAAGTTACATCCTACAGAGATATTACAAAAGGTGTCGGGAATGGTTACATCCGACTAGTTTATAGAGTAGTGCTAGATAGTCCCTAGATTACGAGGTAGATTACAAGGCAAAAACTACATTATTCTTAATGTAGATTAATTTGCTCCATCAGCGTGATAAGGCGGTCCACGGTTTCTGCTAGTCTGTTGGTTTGCCTGGCGTCGTCTTCCACCAAGGCCAGTCGTTGTGCTAGTGTTCGAGAGTGATCCTCGGTCTCCTGTGAACGCTGTTCACATTCCTCTAGTCGGTTTCTTACAAGTTCATCCGCACCTAATTCGGCGGTCATTGAATCCTGAATTATGCTTACAGAGAGGTTGGTATCCTCTTGTTCTCGCTGGAGTTGGGATATGTGATCAAGTGCTTGGCGAAGCAGGTAGGTCATTCGGTGTTGTTCCCGTTCGAGACTTTCGAGCCTTTGCTCTTGACGGCGGAATTGGGTAGTCAACACTGGCAACGTGAGATGTGCCGATTCATGAGAGTTATGAACAGGATAGGGGCTGTTTCGAGGCGACCTTGCGTTCCTCCTGGCTACTCGTGGGTTCCGTGACCCGTGTGAGTGAGAGTGTGACGGATTAGTTGGTGTGTTTGCCATTCCTGTGGCAGAGTGTAAGTAAGACGAGGCTAATATATATAAGTATATAATATCCAGCCTAGTGTCTAACACGCATCAAGTAATGGTCCGGTTCTCTCGTGGTCAGAGTCAACTAACGCATCCCCGTTTAACATAACCATTTCAGACCTCACATCATCTTTCCTTAATTGTACATAGTTGATCAGGCTATGTTAAATTAAAGTCGTATGATGTGATTCCTGAACCAATTATGCCTAATAAGGAAATACTGCCTAATGGTCATAGTCTAGGCCCACTAAATGCAACCTAGTTCACTATAACCTTAGGCTCTGATACCAATCTGTAACACCCTCGAAATTCACTGTTTTGCGGAAGCATACATGGGTGTTACTAATCAATATACAAAGCACAAGATATACAGCAAACGACCTCTAAATGAGACGTTTTGTAAATTAGTTACATTCCATAGATATAATGTTTGAAAACTTAGTGTTTTCGTATACAAAATGTAGTTTCCCCTAGAGTCCACGCGTATAGCGGGAGATTCTATTACATAATCGTAATATACAAAAGATAATGCTAAGAATCTCCGTTAATGCAGTTGTGTTGAAATCATGCGACTCTAGCTAAAATCCTGGAGTAATCCTACTCCATCCGGGTACCTGAGAAAACATGCTAAAAAGTGTCAACCAAAAAGGTTGGTGAATCTCACAGGTTTGTAAATAATATCGGCTTTGAACACGAGATTTCATTAGTAGTGCCCGTAGGCGTAAAATCAGCCATTGCAATCCAGCAATCGTAACATCAGTATTTGCAATCCAGCAAATGTAAATAAATAAGTTTATACCGTTGCCATGAGGCTCATAATCGAAGCTTAACCCGTAATAATATGTTTGCTCCCGTGACATGCTCGTAAGTGAGCAAGCATCAGTAACGAATAAGTTGTCACCCGTTTATACGTGTAAATCGGTACGTGGCAGCGCTACTGCCCCGGGTGGGGAGGGTCATTTCCCTAATGGATCCATTAACTACTGTTCGCGCTTAAGTCCATAACTAACGATGTATGATGGAGAGACTTCTGTTTGTAAGTAAACTCATGCAATTTCGTTTGGTATAGTAAACAGTTTAGTACTTGTGTTCAAGGAAAAAGTAGTAGCATGTATCTCCCCCAATAAGATAAAACAGTAAAAGTGGGGCCGTAAGACTCACCTGAGTCTTTGCAAGTACGTTTATATCAATAAACGAGTAAGTAATATCAACTGTAGGTTCTCCGAACCCGTAACCTTCAAATGCCTAAACATATAAAGTTAAGTAAGTAGATGTCTCGCAAGACCATCTAGGCTAGTTGTTTACACAACTCATTATGTCCAAGTGTTTGTTTAGTAATTCGTTTGTAGTTTGAAAACAAATATGGCCCGTTGGTGACGGTTTGTAATAATGATTCAAAGCGTTATCATTTCTAACGCAATTTAGTGTAATTGTAATTGAAAGTATGTTCTATGACGTTTGTTAAGTCGTATGACATAAGTATTTGAAGTTGTGTAAGTTCGACACTTAGTAAAATCTGACTTTTCAAGGTTCTGGTCTGTGCGACGTAGCATGCGACGTAGCATGCGACGTAGGGTGCGACGTAGGGAGGTACGTCGCATGATGCGACCTTCGCAAATCAATGCGACGTAGGAGGCGACGTCGCTAATGCGACGTTGGTTCGGTTTGCGACGTAAAAGTCTACGTCGCTATGTGCGACGTCCGCAAGTTAATGCGACGTAATAGGCTGCGTCGCTAGTGCGACGTTGGGATATCTGTGCGACGTAGGCCGCGACGTCGCTAAATGCGACGTTGGCCACAAAATGCGACGTTTCGAGCTACGTCGCAGAAAGTCCAGCGTCTCTGCGACGTAGCGGTCTGATCGGAGTTTGGTGGCCGGAAAATCGGTCGAAAAGCTTCCGTTCGGTCCAAATCTTTTACCCAACCCATTTTTGGACATTTTAAGCATATATAAACTATAAAAACGTAAAAATGAGTAAAAACGGAGAGTTTCGGGTTTTGTCGGAAACTTACGAAATGCCGAAATGAAAATCCGGAAAGATAGCGTGATAGATCGTGATGTGGTGGTCGTTTTCTTCCAAAAGGGTAGTATGTTTCGCGTGCGTTTAGTGGTAGTATTTTGCGGTTTTGTGAGGTTTTTGGGTGGTGGGGTTTGAGAGAAAAGAAAGGAAGAAAAAGAAAAGAGAAAGTGAAAAGAAAAGAGAAGAAGGTGGGAGGTTAAGCCTCCCATTTTCAGTCCGCGCCTCCGTGCTCCGTGCGGTGTTCGTTTCCCCCGTCGTTTAAACGTTATATTTTTAAAAGGTGACGGGAATATTTTAAATGAAATACCTTGAAATTAATTATAAAAACATTTTTCGAAGTATTAAAATTCTTAACTCGCGTTTAATTCGTATTCGTTAAATTATTTAAAATGTCGTCGCGATATTATAAATAATTTTTGTTGGCTGTGTATTTTATATAATAAAATACGTTCTCATTATTTAGGTAAGTTTCTGTCACCAACGTCAAAATAATTGTGTCGGACTCCGTCCGGTTAATTCGTACGATTTATCCAAATCGCGTAAATACACACATATATATATAAATCAACTTATATATATACAAATAGAGTCTGCAATTAGTCCTATTACATACTAATTACAACTAGTTACAAGTAATTAGGCATAATTAATTATCCTAATTTAGCAGGTGTTACAGTTTGTCAAACTTTAATGTTATACAAATTCATCTATTTTAGTTAAAATCGTTTATTTCTAAACAGGCTGTGAACAAAACAAATATTCATTCTTAAAGTTGAATATCTTCATCAAAACAGGTATGTAGAATACTTGAGTAGCTAGAGTTTAGATTGAGCAGGAAAAATAAGGGGTAGGGTGTGTTGTGGGTAGATTTTTATCTAACTTTGCAGGATCCTTACCAGCATCATAATACTATTACTCAGGTATGGAAGTTGTTTACATTTATTATTCGTATCAAAGGATATTGATGGTTTGTAGGTCTGCATTCAGAATCACGGATATAACTGAGGATCCTGGGAGTATCTTTATTATTTGTCTTGCAGGATCCTATTCAGGATATATTTATCTAACACAATTATGCAGGATTCTGGACCAGGAAGATATTTATTTAAGGATCCTATGGTCAATCTCGGAGTACATATAGCTCAGGATCCTGGACTTATCTTAGTTAAGGATCATGAACTATATAAGACGTTTATTTTTCTTAAGTATTGACCAGGTCTTAGAAGAAACGCATTAATGATATATGCTCCGGATTACGTGAAGAGGATCTGATACAATTCCATGAAGACGAAGTCTTATGCACGTGTGGAATAGAGTCAAAAGAGACGTTGGAGGTCTTCATCATTCCTCGGAGGATCCCTGATATTTCGGAATTATTGTTAAATGCTCTTAGTATATAAATGAGGCTCGGATGATCACTTAGGTTAACTAATACTTGTTATTTTTTCACCTGTAAACACTCACACACTCTGCTCTCATTCTCGTTTACGATCATTTCATCAACACTTAGCTAAAATCACACACAAATTCACCTAGCCGATCATCCTTGTGCTCTTAGTTTGTAATCAATTACTTTCATTTTTATAAGATTAACAAAGACAAGGATCGTTTGATCCTTCCCGAGGTTTTGTGCCGGCGATCAACCTTGATCAAGGGCTTTCCTCGTATATCATCGTGTCGACTTTATTTACTTGTCATTTATATTGATTCCGTAGCATTTTGTTCACATTTTTTTTTATCGTCAACATTGTCATTATCCTCAGTTTATACTCAAACTTTGATATTTAAACGTTTGTTCAACAAGGATCCACGGATTCAATCAACCTTTTTAACACAAAATATTGACTTACTAACAGAGATAATCGTGTAAAGGCGTAATTATCTTGATAGTCATTTTTACACCTGACCTCACAAACTAATTTTTGATCACTTAATTGCTTTTAGTAATTTTTGACCAAAATAATTTGGCGCCCACCGTGGGGCAATTGGTGTTTTGCTTGATCAAATTTTTGTTAAAATCCTTGTTGAGTCATTTTTTTCAAAAATTTCTGTCAAAAATGTCGAGCCAAGGACGATCTACATCATCCACCATGCCATCATCATCGTCTGCTAGAACTACTCTTCCCCCTGCTCCACCTCTCACATCATCTCAACAACAGCCGCAAAATGTCTATCAAAGGCTTTCGTCGGCTGGATCCACTTCTATGGGGGCTAGATTCTTATCGGATCCAGACCCTGTTATGATTGCTAACCGGGATATCGTGTCTATGTTTACGCAGGTTAAGGAGCAGCTTCAACGAGTGGAGAGAAGCAACGAAATCCTGAGAAAGGATGTGGAGGACATGAGGACTAGGAGCAATGTTCCGGTTTCTCAAGTTACTACTCCTATCCGAAGCAGGATCCTTGATTTTGGCACTCCTCCATCAGCGGAACATCAAGGAGATTTCATATCTATGCAAGGGAGCACTAGGATCCCAGATCCAATATTTGCTACAGGAGTTTCTACATCAAGGGGTCAACAATCTAATCCAGGATCCTCATACAGGACTCCTGACGGTGGTAACATGTTCAATAATTTTACCTCTAATAATACTGTTGGGACTAATAATTTTCAGGATCCTGGAGTCAGTCCTATGATGGCGAGAGAAATACAGAAATTGAAGGATATGATATCAAGCGTCCCCGGAGTTGTACAACCAATTCCAGAAGTTGCACCAACGGCGCATAGGATCTCGAGATTTGCACCACCTATTTGTGATGCCGAGATCCCTAAGAGATTTCAGACACTCAATATGAAGCTGTATGATGGAACGACGGATCCTGAGGAGCACATTGCGCAATACAGGGAGAGGATGGAAATCATTCAAATTCCTTCTGATCTTAAAGAAGCATGTTTATGCAAGGGCTTTGGCTCTACTCTCACAGGATCCGCGCTAAAATGGCTATTGAACGTTCCTCCTTACTCTATTACTTCAGTTGCTCATTTGGTTAATTTATTTAATAATCAATTCTCTTGCAGTAGGACATTTGAAAAATTAACGACTGATCTATATAGAATTGTCCAAAAAGCTAACGAGTCTCTTCGAGATTTTGTAGGGAGATTCGGGAGAGAATCCTTGAACATACCTAACTTGGATATGCCTACTGCCGTACAAGCCTTTAAGATGGGAATCAAAAGGGATTCCCCATTTTATGAGGATCTTGTTATGAATCCTTGCAGGAACCTCGATGAAGTCAGAAGCAGGGCTTTAAGGTTTATCAGATTGGAAGAAGATGCAATGATACAGAAGAGGGTGGATACTCAATCAGCATACGATAGACCTAACAGGAAGTCAGACTCGTCCTCATTCAGATCAAACCGGAACAAACCTTATACCAGAAATGAGGATCGTCGTGTGAATGATGTTGACGAAGATGACGAAGAATATCCTAAAATAACTTATTATAATTTTTCTGTAGATACAACAGATATATTGTGTGCCATGCATGATCTTGGAGACAAGGCAAGATGGCCAAAGAAGAATGACAAGTCGTATGCATGGAAGGATAAATCTAAATGGTGTGCCTATCATGAGGATTTCGGCCACACAACTGAGAATTGCATAGCTCTCCAGAAAGAGATCAATCATCTTCTCAACAAAGGATACTTGAAGGATCTGCTTGGGAAAAAGAAGGATCACACGAAGGATCATGACAGCGTTCAGGATCCTGAGTCTCGGGATAATCGCAGGATCCCTACTAGAGCAGGATCCCCACCTTCGGACTCCAAGGTAATCAATTTTATTTCTGGTGGCTCTGATATATGTGGCACTTCTTATTCTGCAGCAAAGAGGCACACAAGGGAATCAAAGTCAGAAAAGCCATATAAACCTACAAGGACTTCCATGAAGAAAAATGAGAAGGTCATAGCATTTGATGAGGATGATTTGCAAGATGTTCAGGATCCTCACCATGATGGTTTGGTTATTACTCTTTATGTTGCCAATCACTTTGTGCGAAGGATCCTGATTGATGGAGGAAGCTCAGTCAACATCATTCGTCTGGAGACTTTGAAAAGGATGGGTATCCCAGAATCAGAAATCACTTCGAGATCCACTGTATTTGAAACACTCCACATTTATTTGTTTTAAAATAGCATTGTAAATAAAAGTTATATATTTCTGACATAAAAATCGCGTCGCAATCATCGCATAATCGCGTAGTGATTTTACATAAGTCGCGTCGCGATTCCCAACGTTGACAGACCTGTACAAACAGTTAAACAATCTGGCCTATATCACCTGTTTAAACAACCAAACCAAATTCTGCAAAGATGTAACTTTTCCGCAACAGTTTTTAAACTAACAATTGTACCAAATTGTTTACTACAACACAATAATGTTTTTCTAATTATAACATATCGACTAACACTTCTTGATTGATAGAAACAATCCAAAATATCCATCAATCCTTTTCAAGACTTGAACTATCCAAATACAACATCAACAAGTTATATTACCACAACTATATTTAACACAAAAACTTTGACATGGTATCAACATTTACAACCACATCATACGATCTTACCACAAGTTTAGGTGTCCAAAACAACATAAGTTATATTTTATTGAAAGAGTTGGGGTAATCGGCCTCAAGAGCATGATTCAAAGAAAACGAGCTATTACCCAAAATAATAACAATCCACCTTTAGCTACCAACGGGCTTCTTACCCAAATCACCCCGTTGTCCACTTGCTTCACCTAAAACATGAAAATAAACAACGGTAAGCAAAACGCTTAGTAAGAAACGAAGTACAATCACATGTCATTAATGATAATTTTAGCTAAGGATCCTTAACCACCCATGATAGTTTTATACTACTAGCAATTACACGAGCCTATGGCCGCAACCATTACTCGCACCAAACCGTTAGCAAATGACCGAAGCCATTCCTAACCCATGATCATGTAAATCGAAACTTACCTTGCGATTTCACAATTAATTTACTTGCACTTCCTTCAATCTCTTTACTACCTAATCACATAACATATAAACACATAATTACATATTGCACAAACTAGTACACTTATTCGCATATACACATAATAACACATTACAAGAAATCCCACACTTTATCAATTGAATCCATAATCTTAATTTTAATACCTTTAATAATAGACTTATTTAAACTCATTACAATTTCATCATATACACATGAAGAATGGTTCTATTAATCATAATCCTCATGATCTTTAACAACAACTATTCTTTTCTTTAGAATCACATCTCATGTGCATAGGTACAATTTTATCATTTTCTTTCTTTCAATAACAATCTCATAATCATGCCATGATCACTAACATGTTTAGTTTACTAATTCATCTTTCATACCTAGTATAATCACTTTCACTAACTTAAGGTTTCACAAATTTCAAACCCTAACTTGAACTTATCATATAAGCTTCATAATATGAATCATTAACATATATATAACATCTAAACACATATAAGCTACTGAATTAATACGTCTTATAAACTTAGGGTTCATATGCACCAAACCCTAAAACAAAATTAAGCAACAAAGAGGTGAATTTATACCTTATAATCACTATAGAAGTGATTAGGAGTTGATTATGAAGCTAGTAAGCTCTAATATGAAGGGTATCACTTCCAAACTCAAGAAATCGTCATTTTCCGACAGAGTTTCGTTTCTGTGTTTTTATTTTGAGAGTTATGCAGAAATGAAAGTTCTGGTGCTTAAAAACCCGTTTCTGGAAATTAAAACATCGCGTCGCGATCTTTCCTAAATCGCGTCGCGATTCAAGATCGCGATTCAGACCCTATTGCGTGGCGATTTCATGCTTTCCAAGTCCAGTCCAAATGATATCTATACTTCATATAGTTTTACAAACAACACATATTTATACATGTAATTACACATAATCATTTAATATAACACATTTATATAAATTTATAGGACTTACAAAAATTTTAGGATGTTACAACTATCCTCCACCAATTTAGGATTGTGTCCTCACAATCCAGTCTTGATACAGCGAAGGGTAGAAATGAATAACTTCTTCTTCCGGTTCCCAAGTGATTTCAGAACCTTTGCGATGCTTCCATTGGACTTTGAACATTCTAAGGTCTTTATTTCTCAATCTAGTAACTTTTTCATCGAGAATAGATACAGGTTGTTCAACATAATTCAATTGATCACTTATTTCAATCTCCTCCAATGGAATATAAGCAGATTCATCGACCAGACATTTTCGCAGAAAAGACACGTGGAAAGTATTATGAATTCCTGCTAATTTGTCAGGTAGCTCAAGGCGGTAAGCTACATTTCCAACTCTAGCAAGGATTTTGAAAGGACCAATAAATCACGGACCCAATATGCCTCGCTTTCTGAACCAAATTATTCCCTTCCATGGAGACACTTTCAACATAACTTTATCACCAACCTGAAATTCAATCGGACGCCTTCTATTATCGGCATATGACTTTTGTCGATCTTGAGCAGCTTTCAACCGTTCTCTGACTTGATTAATCTTTTCAGTGGTCAATTGAACGATGTCAGTGCTTCCCAATTCCTTTTGTCCGATTTCTCCCCAATAAATAGGAGTTCTACATTCTCTTCCATAGAGCATCTTGTAAGGTGACATTTTAATACTCGAGTGATAGCTGTTATTATAAGAAAATTCCACCAGTGGCAAATGTGTATCCCAGCTACCTCCAAAATCAATAACACACGCCCTTAACATGTCTTCCAGAGTTTGAATTGTTCTTTCACTCTTGCCGTCTGTTTGAGGGTGATAGGCGGTGCTAAAATTGACACGAGTACCCATAGATTCCTGAAATTTCGTCCAGAAACGTGAAGTGAATCTAGTATCTCTATCAGAGACAATAGATATAGGAGTACCATGACGAGCAACAACTTCACGTATGAATAAATCTGCAAGTGCTTCAGAAGAGAAAGTTTCTTTGATCGGTAAGAATAAAGCACTTTTAGTTAAACGATCAACAATCACCCAAATTGCGTCATGCTGGCGTTGCGTTTTAGGCAATTTGGTGATGAAATCCATTGTAATATGCTCGCACTTCCAAACAGGTATTTCTAACGGTTGTAATTTACCTTATGGTTTATGATGTTCAGCTTTTACCTGCAGGCAAGTTAAGCATTTTTCGACATATTTTACAATTTCTCTTTTCATACCTGGCCACCAGAAGTTTGATTTTAAATTACGATACATCTTAGTAGCACCAGGGTGAATGGAATATCGAGATTTATGAGCTTCATCCAGCAACATCTTCTTTAACTCGATTGAGTTAGGAATCCAGATTCTTCCATATCTTGTCTTTAACCCACGAGAATCATCAACAAAATTTTGAACTTGACCTTTAATGCGTTCAGAATTAAAATCGTCTTTTTGCCAAGCTTCCAATTGTGCACATTTGATTTGATCAAGTAAATCCGGAATAACGGTGATTCTGAGAGATTTAACCACCAAAGGCGACTGAATAGCTTTACGACTAAGTGCATCAACAACAACATTAGCTTTTCCAGGATGATAAAGAATTTCACAATCATAATCTTTCACCAGATCAAGCCAACGCCGTTGCCTCATATTTAAATCCCGCTGATCGAAAAAGTATTTGAGACTTTTATGATCAGTATAAATAGTACACTTCACGCCATAGAGATAATGCCTCCACAGTTTCAAGGCAAAGACAACCGCCGCCAACTCAAGATCATGAGTTGGATAATTCTTTTCATGATCCTTAAGCTGTCTAGATGCATAGGCAATTACCTTGCCACGTTGCATCAAAACACAGCCTAAGCCATTATAAGAGGCATCACAGAATACAACCATATCTTCAGTACCATCAGGAAGTACTAAGATAGGCGCTTGACTAAGCTGTTGTTTAAGAATATGGAAAGCTTGATTAGCTTGCTCGTTCCACTCAAACTTAACATTCTTTCTGGTGAGTTTAGTGAGAGGAGTAGCAATCTTTGAGAAATCCTGGATAAAACGTCTGTAGTACCCAGCTAATCCCAAGAAACTTCTAACTTCAGTAGGAGTAATTGGAGGTTCCCATTTCAGAACTGTTTCAATCTTAGCAGGATCAACTTTAATTCCCTGATCATTTATTACATGCCCCAGAAATTGAACTTCTCGCAACCAGAATTCACACTTTGAGAATTTAGCATAAAGCCTTTCAGTTCTCAAAATTTGCAACATTTGTCTTAAATGAATTTCATGCTCACTAGCTGACTTAGAATAGATAAGAATATCGTCAATAAATACAATTACAGACTTATCGAGTAAAGGTCGACATACCCGATTCATAAGGTCCATAAAAGCTGCTGGAGCATTAGTTAGACCAAAAGGCATCACCACAAATTCATAGTGTCCATATCGAGTTCTGAAAGCAGTTTTAGGCACATCATCATCACGAACTTTCAATTGGTGATAGCCTGAACGTAAATCAATTTTGGAGAAATAACTAGCACCCTGTAACTGATCAAACAAATCATCAATCCTAGGTAAAGGATACCTGTTCTTGATGGTTACTTTGTTCAATTCTCTATAATCAATACACATTCTCATGGTTCCATCTTTCTTTTTAACGAAAAGTACAGGAGCTCCCCAAGGGGAACTACTTGGACGAATGAAACCCTTATCAAGTAATTCCTGCAGTTGTTTCATCAATTCTTGCATTTCTGAGGGAGCAAGTCTATAGGGAGTTTTAGCGATAGGAGTGGCTCCAGGTACCAAATCAATACGAAATTCGACTTGCCTATCGGGTGGAATACCCGGTAGCTCATCGGGGAATACATCTGGAAACTCATTTACTACAGGAATATCATCCAATTTAGGGGCTAATTTCTGAGTATCTACCACATGTGCCAAAAAGGCGTGACACCCATGTAGCAGATGACGTTTAGCACGAGCATAGGTACAGATAGATAAAGAAGATTTCTGCTTTTCACCATATATATCAACTATCTTACCACTAGGCGAGCTAACTCGAATAATCTTTTTCTCGCATTGGATAATAGCCTTATGCTGGCCTAACCAATCCATGCCTATTACAACGTCAAACTCACCCATATTCATAGGAATCAAATTTATAACAAATATTTCATCATCAATTTCAAGTTGACACCCACGGAAGACATTTACCACATATATAAATCTATTATCTGCCACCTCAACATCTAAAGGGGTATCTAACTTTGTGAGAGGAGTCGAGAAGTTTTGACTGAATCGTTCAGATATAAATGATCTTGAAGCACCAGAATCAAACAATATATAAGCTGGTTTCTAATTCACAAGAAAAGTACCTGTCAATACATCTGAAGCTTTTTGAGCTTCATCAGCAGTGATCTGAAAAGAACGAGGTCTGGATCTTTGAGGTTCATTTGGTTTTCTTTCCACATTAGCTCGAGGAACAAAAGGAGCAGACTGAGTCTTCAGATCAGGACACTCAGCTCTAATATGACCAGGTTTATAACAGTTATAACAAACTCGTAATGGATTGGGACAATTGGTACTAAGATGACCTTCCTTTTTGCATTTATAACACGTAGGTGGTTGAAAACGACAAACTCCAAAATGCCATTTATGACAGATTTTACATTCAGCAGGCGGTGGTCCCCGCTTTTCATCAGATTTAGAACTATCACCAGTTCTCGACTTCTTGGAAGGAGTAGAAGTGGTTTCAGCAGCTTTTCTTTTAGAAGTATAACGAAGCAATTCCAATTCATGAAATCTAGCCTCGTCAACCATTTCTTCAAAGCTAGCACATCTTTTAGGAGTTATGAACTGTCGAATCTCCTTTTTCAGAACATTGTGAAAATGACCCATGAGCATCTTTGGATTAGACATATACTCAGGGCAAAAACGAGCTCGATCCAGAAAAATACCAACCAACTCATTAATAGATTCAGTAGTTTGTTCCATAGAAAGGAACTCCCTACGAATCCTGTTCAATTCAGATTCTTGAGAATAAGCAGTTTGGAACATTCGTCTAAAATCACTCCAAGACAATTGTTTAATGGCGTCATCACCTAGAGTACTACACTGTACTTCCCACCAACCCTTAGCACCTGATCGTAAAAGATTAGCAGCAAAACGAACCTTCAATCTTTCAGGACATTCGGTGGTGGCGAAAGCTCCCTCCACTTCAGAAATCCAACGGTAGCACTTTATCGGATCCATCTCACCATGATATTCAGGGGGATTACAAACAGAGAAGTCTTTGTAACTGAATCGACGATTTTCATCAATAGGAAGAATAGCAGGTGGAATAACACGAGGAGGTTCTTCTTCTTCTCTGGCTAAATCTCTTCTTTGAAATTCAGACATTACCACTTCTTGAACGGTTTCAGAGATTTGATTTAACATAGAAGAAAGGGTCGCTTCTTGAACACGTCCCACTTCTTCAGAAACGATGGTTCGTAGATCAGCTAGAGATATTTTAGCTTCCCGAGCAGGAGAATCAACTCTTTCATGTTGTTCTCCCGTTTGGTCAGCTTCACGTTCCTCAGTCATTATTATACTGTATTAAAAATCAATATTTAATATAACAATTTATATCTTTACAAATTTACCTTAATTACAAATTGCAACAAGTAACGGCTAACAATCACTATAATTTCATCATCTTAACATCATGTGGGTTCAAAAGTTCCATAGAATGTCATATGATAATTACTGCGTTGGCCAGGCGCATTAATTACCATACCACATTCTTATGTTACCTAAGTCTCCACATAACATCTTGATTCAGAAATCATAACAATATATTAACCGGATCACAATATCAAATAATAAAGATACACATATCATGCTCAAATGCAACTACAGTGGTCTAAGTTCAAGTACCCTCCTAATGGTGGATACTCGAATCCCTTAAACCGATGCTCTGATACCAACTTGAAACACCCCACATTTATTTGTTTTAAAATAGCATTGTAAATAAAAGTTATATATTTCTGACATAAAAATCGCGTCGCAATCATCGCATAATCGCGTCGCGTTTTATTGTAAATCGCGTAGCAATTTTACATAAGTCGCGTCGCGATTCCCAACGTTGACAGACCTGTACAAACAGTTAAACAATCTGGCCTATATCACCTGTTTAAACAACCAAACCAAATTCTGCAAATATGTAACTTTTCCGCAACAGTTTTTAAACTAACAATTGTACCAAATTGTTTACTACAACACAATAATGTTTTTCTAATATAACATATCGACTAACACTTCTTGATTGATAGAAAGAATCCAAAATATCCATAAATCCTTTTCAAGACTTGAACTATCCAAATACAACATCAACAAGTTATATTACCACAACTATATTTAACACAAAAACTTTGACATGGTATCAACATTTACAACCACATCATACGATCTTACCACAAGTTTAGGTGTCCAAAACAACATAAGTTATATTTTATTGAAAGAGTTGGGGTAATCGGCCTCAAGAGCATGATTCAAAGAAAACGAGCTATTACCCAAAATAATAACAATCCACCTTTAGCTACCAACGGGCTTCTTACCCAAATCACCCCGTTGCCCACTTGCTTCACCTAAAACATGAAAATAAACAACGGTAAGCAAAACGCTTAGTAAGAAACGAAGTACAATCACATGTCATTAATGATAATTTTAGCTAAGGATCCTTAACCACCCATTCTAGTTGTATACTACTAGCAATTACACGAGCCTATGGCCGCAACCATTACTCGCACCAAACCGTTAGCAAATGACCGAAGCCATTCCTAACCCATGATCATGTAAATCGAAACTTACCTTGCGATTGCACAATTAATTTACTTGCACTTCCTTCAATCTCTTTACTACCTAATCACATAACATATAAACACATAATTACATATTGCACAAACTAGTACACTTATTCGCATATACACATAATAACACATTACAAGAAATCCCACACTTTATCAAATGAATCCATAATCTTAATTTTAATACCTTTAATAATAGACTTATTTAAACTCATTACAATTTCATCATATACACATGAAGAATGGTTCTATTAATCATAATCCTCATGATCTTTAACAACAACTATTCTTTTCTTTAGAATCACATCTCATGTGCATAGGTACAATTTTATCATTTTCTTTCTTTCAATAACAATCTCATAATCATACCATGATCACTAACATGTTTAGTTTACTAATTCATCTTTCATACCTAGTATAATCACTTTCACTAACTTAAGGTTTCACAAATTTCAAACCCTAACTTGAACTTATCATATAAGCTTCATAATATGAATCATTAACATATATATAACATCTAAACACATATAAACTACTGAATTAATATGTCTTATAAACTTAGGGTTCATATGCACCAAACCCTAAAACAAAATTAAGCAACAAAGAGGTGAATTTATACCTTATAATCACTATAGAAGTGATTAGGAGTTGATTATGAAGCTAGTAAGCTCTAATATGAAGGGTATCACTTCCAAACTCAAGAAATCATCATTTTCCGACAGAGTTTCGTTTATGTGTTTTTATTTTGAGAGTTAGGCAGAAATGAAAGTTCTAGGGCTTAAAAACCCGTTTCTGGAAATTAAAACATCGCGTCGCGATCTTTCCTAAATCGCGTCACGATTCAAGATCGCGATTCAGACCCTATTGCGTGGCGATTTCATGCTTTCCAAGTCCAGTCCAAATGATATCTATACTTCATATAGTTTTACACACAACACATATTTATACATGTAATTACACATAATCATTTAATATAACACATTTATATAAATTTATAGGACTTACAAAAATTTTAGGATGTTACAGTATTGGTAGGATTCAGCAGAGAAGCAAAGAATACGGTTGGTGATATCAAGTTGCCAATCTACATTGAAGGGGTAAACTCTGTTCAAAAGTTCTATGTTATGGATTGTTTGTCGAGCTCTAACATTATCCTAGGAAGACCATGGTTGCATGATATGAAAGCGGTACCCTCAACATATCATCAATGCGTCAAATTACCAACTCCATGGGGGGTGGTCAAGATCAGCAGTGACCAACAAGAAGCAAAGGATTGTTATACAACGTCAATGAAATCTACTGCCAAGCCTCCGTCAGCATAGCAATTAAAGAACAAGGCATGAGATGTCCTGGATACAAAGGAGCAGGACGTCAAAGAAGTGCCGCTGAGCTCGAAGGATCCCGAACAAAGGGTGCTTATAGGGTCAAGCATCCTAGGGGATCTTGAACAGAATCTGATGAAATTCTTGAATAAGAGGAAGTCAACTTTTGCCTGGAAGCCAGAGGATATGACAGGTATATCTAAGGATATTATAACTCATAAACTTGGAATTGATAATAGTTTCAGGCCGGTTCAACAAAAGAGAAGAAAATTTGCGCCGGAAAAGAATGCTATTATCCAGGCTGATGTTGAAAGACTACTTGCTGCTGGTATGATAAGGGAAGTAAAATTTCCAAGATGATTGGCAAACGTGGTGGTGGTACAAAAGAATAATGGGAAATGGAGAGTGTGTGTGGACTATACGGATCTCAATAAAGCCTGCCCGAAGGATCCTTTTACATTGCCTCATATAGACTCAATGGTGGATGCTACGGCTGGGCATGAGATCCTGACTTTTATGGATGCTTCGTCAGGATTTCAAAAAATTCAGATGGAACCTTCAGACCAGGAAGACACAGCCTTCATAACCCCCACAGGTATTTATTGTTATGTTGCTACGCCTTTTGGTCTTAAAAATGCAGGTGCAACATATCAAAGGCTAGTCAATATGATGTTCAAAGACCAATTGGGAAGTACAATGGAAGTATACATCGATGACATGGTAGTAAAGTCAAAGAAAGTTGAGGATCATCTTCAGGATCTTAAGGTGGCCTTTGACATTCTGGATCAGTATAACATGAAGCTCAATCCTGCTAAATGCCACTTTGGAGTGGGGGCAGGAAAGTTCTTGGGATATATGGTGACCAAGAGAGGGATAGAAGCTAGCCCAGAACAGATCAAAGCTATTCTTAATCTGAAGTCTCCATCAAGTCCAAAGGATATACAAAGGTTAACGGGAAGGATAGCAGCTCTGAACCGTTTTATTTCAAGATCCTCGGACAGATGCAAGGAATTCTATGATGTCCTTAAAAAGAACAAAAAATTCGAGTGGGGAGAAAGGCATGAAGCTGCATTTCAAGAATTGAAGGATTACTTGTCATCATCTCCTTTATTGATGAAGACTGAGAATGGTGAACCACTGTTTCTCTATTTATCGGTATCCAGAAATGCTGTAAGTGTAGTGCTCGTGCAGGATCATGAAGGGCAACAACATCCTGTTTACTATGTAAGTAAAAGCCTATTAGATGCGGAAACCAGGTATTCTCAGCTCGAAAAACTTATACTTGCATTAGTCATGGCATCAACTAAACTTAGGCATTATTTTGAGACACACCCGATACATGTAAGAACCAATTATCTTATTAAAAACGTTTTGAGAAAACCAGAAATGTCAGGATGTTTAGCTAAATGGTCTGTAAAATTAAGAGCTTATAATCTAATTTATTAACCTAGGAATGCAATTAAATCTCAAGCTTTAGCGGATTTTATTGCTGACTTTACTAGTGATCTCCAAAATGAAGTAGATTTAGAAGTGCAAGAACAAAATCAAATAAGTGAAAGATGGACATTATATACTGATGGTGCTTCTGATGTAAAAGGGACTGGATTAGGAATTATATTAAAATCACCTCAAGGTGATATCATGCTTCAAGCCATAAGATGTGAATTTCAAGCTACAGATAATGAGGCAGAATATGAAGCATTAATTGCGGGATTACAATTAGCTAGGGGTATTGGAATAAAATACTTAAATGTATATGTTGACTCATTGTTAATTGCTAATCATTATAATGGATATTATACTGTAAAAGTAGATAGATTAGCTGTGTATTTGGAGATTGTTAAGGATCTTGCAGGTAGCTTCGAGATATTCGACATTCAACAGGTACCCCGTGAGGGCAACACTGAAGCGGATGCTTTGGCTAATCTAGGATCAAGTCTAAGGATCCCACCGGATGTCAAAATACCAATTATACATATTACAGCGCCTGCCATCGCTGATAAGGATCACAATGAAGAGCAAGTGTGTGAATTGAGGATCCTCAGCCTGGAGACAAATCGAATGCATCAGGTTCTGGGGGCAAGTCAGGATCATGGATGCAGCCGATCATGGAATATATACAACACGATGTGATCCCTAAGGATGAAAATAATCCTAAAGCCTTCAGGTTAAAGGTATCCCGTTTTACTATTGAAAATGGTATATTGTATAAAAAATCACTTGCAGGACCATTATTGCGATGCCTTGAGGATCCTGAAGCAAAAGCAGTTCTCAAGGATATACATGAAGGCAATTGTGGGAATCATTCTGGGGGCAGAGCATTATTTTCGAAAGTTTTAAGGACATGATACTTCTGGCCTACTATGAAGAAGGATTCCATGGATTTTCCTCGCAAATGTGATGCTTGTCAAAGGCATGGAAACATCCATCATCAACCAGCAGAACCGATGCATCCGATTATTTCACCATGGCCATTTATGAAATGGGGGATGGATATTGTTGGAAAACTAACAGTTGCTCCAGGAGGAAAAGTGTTTATGCTTGCAATGACGGATTATTTTTCAAAATGGATTGAAGCTGAAGCATTTGTTCAAGTAAAGGAAAAGGATGTTATCTCATTCATTAAGAGAAATATCCTCACAAGGTTTGGGATCCCGGCAGAAATAGTGTGTGACAATGGATCTCAATTTATTGGAAGAAGAACAACTAAGTTTTGTTAAAGCTGGGGAATCAAGATGATAACTTCAACTCCAGTCCATCCTCAAGCCAATGGGCAAGCAGAATCTAGCAATAAAATTATAATCAACAATCTGAAGAAGAGGCTGGATGCTAAGAAAGGAAGATGGGCTGAAGAATTGCCTTTTGTGCTACGGGCTGATAGGACCACAGAAAAGGAGGCAACTAAGCAAACTCCTTTTGCTTTGGTGTTTGGATCCGAAGCTATGATCCCAACAGAGATGGTAATCCATACGGCAATATCCCGGATGCAGACTGTGGAAGCAAACAAGGAAGCGTTGATTCAGGATCTGGATATTGTGGATGAGTTAAGGGATCGTGCTAAATTCAGGATTGCAGCATACCAACAGAGGATTTCAAGATCCTACAACAAGAATGTTAGGATAAGAAGGTTTCGAGTAGGAGATTTGGTATTAAGGAAAGTATTTCAAAATACTAAGAATCCTGTAGAAGGAAAGCTAGCACCAAAGTGGGAAGGTCCATATTTGATAGATTCGGATGCTGGAAAGGGGGCATATTGGTTGGCCAATATGGATGGTGAACTACTTACGAGATCCTGGAATGCCATTCATTTGAAGCTCTACCATGTGTAAGTTGAATGTTTTTATTTCAACACAAAAGGTACTCCTGTGATCCTTAACTTTTCATTGATTTTAATACTTTTTACTATATATGTATGTGTGTATTATAATTATATATATATATGCATGAAAGGTTATTATGATTATTATTCTCATTGAATACCCTACTGACTTAAGCATCGGAGGGGTGTTAGGCAAACTAACACCCACCTTTACCCAAGATTTTGTATTTGTTGTAGTTCATACACTTAAGGATCATGGAATGAAGATTAGAGGTTGGCCACCTCTCCTCCGTTAAGGATCCCAGCGATTCTCTAAGGTTTAGAGGTTTCCGTACGGATAAACACCTCTCTACGAAAAGGGTTTTGACACCTCGCCGGGTGCGCACGATGTTTGATTATAGTGCCATGGTTAGGGAATCGGTGATGCCTCTGGTACCCGACAACTTCATTTCCGTTGGCCTATAGATCAAGCGCCAACGAATGTCGATACTGATGTGCACTATACGTATCGATCTAAGGTTTGTGTCGTTTTCACGTCACTCTAAGGTTTGTAATGTTTTCACATTACCAATTGGTTAGGCATTTTCATGTCTCAAATGGCGTAGCCCAAGATTCAAACAATTTGTAATGTTTTCACATTACCTAATGGTTTGGCATTTACATGTCACTTTTATAGTTTTCATAAACTATCCAATGGTTATAATGTATTCACATTATCAAAATTTTCATTGGTTAAGTCTAATAAATAACTTTATTAGCTCTAATGTTTTCATGATTATCAAAAGCTGTTCTGATCTAAGGATCGCAAAATCTTTTTAAGATCACAACATTTTTCAAAAAATAAATTGTTTTCACAATTGTTTGACAAATTATTAACATTTATATGTTACAGGAATTACTCATTGGGAGTTCCTCATTATCAACAGTTTATTTTAGGATCTTGAAGTCTCAGGATCCTAAATTCCAGTTTATATGAAATACAGTTAAGGATCCTTGAATCTGAGGATCCCTATCCCGTCATTATCTCAGATCCAATTAAGGATCCTCGAAGCCTGTAATGTTGAGAAAATCTTCTCATTATCCTGTAAGTATTCTGAGGGAATCTCCTCAGGATCTTGTTTCTAAGTAAACATATATATGTATACTGAGGGAATCTCCTCAGTATCCTGAAGACACAAGATGTAGATAGTATCCTAATATTATTAACAGCAAAAGTCTAAGGATTATCTAAATCCTTATATTGAGTTTAAAAGAAGTGCAGGAAATTAAAATTGTCTTGTGGCCAACATAAACCACAGTCATACACAACCATGATTGACCATACCAGGTCAATCTCTCCCCAAATAATTGTTTATTACAGACACAACCCAAAAGGAACAAGTAAACATCAAAATAAAAGTCGGGCTCCGGCTAGTCAAATGCCATCCTCGCCCGAGGATTCTTCGCTATCGACTACGTCATCGGCTACCACCATATTTTCGTCATCTTTGGAATTAGATGCTTCACCTTTGATCAGGGTGTCGGCGATCCTCATCTTGGGTGCCTTGGTTGCTTCTCCTTTTGGAGCTTTGGATCCTCCGAAACCTATGAAGAATGGGTTTGGGGAATAATCATCTTTCATTCTTTCCAGTTTCTCCTTCCATCCCTTGATGTCCCACAAGCTGGCATCTAGACCATTTTTGGCAGCTTCTGTGGCCATATGGATTTTGGATTCCAAAACAGCGATAGTGGCATCTCTCTTCATCTTTGCCATTAGGGTATTGTTCATGCTTGTTCCTTCCTCGTTGGAGTAATTGGATCTTGCGGCAAGCATAGCTTAAGGGCTTTGATCTTCCGTTTGGCTCTCTCCAGCTTAAGAGCATTCTTCTTTTGGTCAGCAATCAGATTGTCGACCTCTTCAACTTTTCTTGAGTATCTATCTATCATGATGTCTGCGGCCTAATAACAGGATCAATGTTAGTAATTATTGTTCAAAAAGAAGTTAGGAATGAAGGGCCTTACCATCATAAGGTTAGAAGCAGGGGTTTCGATATCATATAGTTCTTCAACTTTTCTCTTTTTGGAGAGAAAGTGCGTGGAAAAAGGCTTGAACCTTGCATTACCGATCTTGATCGCTTCTTTTTGAGGAATCTCTGGATCAACGTCAGATAGGCTGAAGTGCACTGAAAGATTATTGAAGGTTATTATGAACGAAAAGGATAAAATTACGGAAAGTAAAAAAGAAAAAATTACCTGACATGGTTGCTCCGATTGTTTTTGTAAGGATTAGATATGAAGATGAGACTGTGGGATGCTTTTAAGCAAAAAGTGACGAAGAAGAAGGATGAGAGATAAAAGGACTTATCTGATATTATGATGACGGTTTGATGTGATAAGGGTTTAAAGGTTATCATTAATATTTGGGCACGATCCTCGATACGCGTAAAATATCTTACCTAACACGATTTAAGCGGTTACTCTGAGAAGTTACAACGTTTAAGGATCCTGAAAAACGTTATAACTTCGGGGGCAATTGTTGTGGGTAGATTTTTATCTAACTTTGCAGGATCCTTACCAGCATCATAATACTATTACTCAGGTATGGAAGTTGTTTACATTTATTATTCGTATCAAAGGATATTGATGGTTTGTAGGTCTGCATTCAGGATCACGGATATAACTGAGGATCCTGGGAGTATCTTTATTATTTGTCTTGCAGGATCCTATTCATGATATATTTATCTAACACAATTATGCAGGATTCTGGACCAGGAAGATATTTATTTAAGGATCCTATGGTCAATCTCGGAGTACACATAGCTCAGGATCCTGGACTTATCTTAGTTAAGGATCATGAACTATATAACACGTTTATTTTTCTTAAGTATTGACCAGGTCTTAGAAGAAACGCGTTAATAAGATATGCTCCAGATTACGTGAAGAGGATCTGATACAATTCCATGAAGACGAAGTCTTATGCACGTGTGGAATAGAGTCAAAAGAGACGTTGGAGGTCTTCATCATTCCTCGGAGGATCCCTGATATTTCGGAATTATTGTTAAATGCTCTTAGTATATAAATGAGGCTCGGATGATCACTTAGGTTAACTAATACTTGTTATTTTTTCACCTGTAAACACTCACACACTCTGCTCTCATTCTCGTTTACGATCATTTCATCAACACTTAGCTAAAATCACACACAAATTCACCTAGCCGATCATCCTTGTGCTCTTAGTTTGTAATCAATTACTTTCATTTTTATAAGATTAACAAAGACAAGGATCGTTTGATCCTTCCCGAGGTTTTGTGCCGGCGATCAACCTTGATCAAGGGCTTTCCTCGTATATCATCGTGTCAACTTTATTTACTTGTCATTTATATTGCTTCCGTAGCATTTTGTTCACATTTTTTTTATCGTCAACATTGTCATTATCCTCAGTTTATACTCAAACTTTGATATTTAAACGTTTGTTCAACAAGGATCCACGGATTCAATCAACCTTTTTAACACAAAATATTGACTTACTAACAGAGATAATCGTGTAAAGGCGTAATTATCTTGATAGTAATTTTTACACCTGACCTCATAAACTAATTTTTGATCACTTAATTGCTTTTAGTAATTTTTGACCAAAACAGGGTGGTAGAAGCCATGCGAGTGAGGTGGGATTAAAAAAAAAGAAGGAAAAGTACAGAAAAGTACATAATGTAAGAATGAATGATTTAAAAAAGTACAGAAAAGTTAATTTAAAAATAAGTAAATGGTATGAAGAGTAGATGACTTTTGGGAATGGGTAAACTGACAAAGAGAGGTGGATGATATGTTTTTACTTTTTACCTACTCTCTGTTGTTTCAATCTTTTTAGTCCAATCAAATCTAATTTTTTATCTAAACTATAAACTTTTGACTTTTTTTTCAAAATACGGAGTACAATTGTATCAAATATAGAGTACCATGCATTCATGCAAGACAAAGCCTTTCATTTACTTATATTTTTTCTCGGAAAGCATATTTTTTATATATATAAAAGAAAAAAGATGAGCTCTTTAACGATAGATGAAGAAGACCTTGAAGAGTACCGCATGGACTACATGAACCTTTGTGATGGAAACTATCATGACAAATTGACGATTGAAAGATTGAGACTTAAACTACCCATAGACTAATGGGTTGTTTACTTTTTTTTTCCTATTAAGTCTTATATGGATAGATGTATGAATATCTATATTAGAAAAGTAGTTCTTTCGTCACTATGTTAAAATTTCAACATCTACAATCGTGGGCTGTATGCACAGCCTTAAAGGCTCACTAGTATATATATACATACACACACACATCTAAATGGAGGTGTGTACGTGGGGTGGAAGAAAATGTCAAAAGGTAAAAATATCTACATGTTTATTACTAGTACTATTATATCAAAATAGAATAGATGCATGAAGTATTACATTTTATGGTGACGACTTGTTAGCTTATCAACTGGATCTTAAGAATTTAATAAATCTAAGTTAAAGTTGAGAGGTCGTAAAAACTAAGAACTAGTTTACCGTATTTTTCAAATATCAGTAATAACCAATCAAATAAATTTTTTATTTCAATGAGCTTATTATAAGTTGTTAAAAATAAAGCTAAGTTGTTCATTTTAATAATAATTCGAAGACAAATAATCAAGATCGGATCTTAACATATTAGATAAAATTTGATTGATTACTATTTCAGTAGTAGTGCTAAATACTTAAATAAACTAGAAAATAAGGCCTAATTTTCTGATTGATTTTCTATTTTAATTTCATCCAATCAATTTTTAAACCGACCAATAATATCATTATATGGCTTACAAATTTAAACATACCAATCATTTTTCCTATGTCAGTATCATCCGGATGTATGCAAAGGCAACGACTGTCCGATTCAGTTTCAACACATTAATGGAGCTTATGATGTAAGTTCACTTTTGATTCCACACTTTATCATTCATTTCATCGAATGTAATAAAAGAAACATATTTTATAACATAAGATTGCAAAAAACTTTTAAGTATAAGAAATGAAATCAAATACGTATTGGAATTTGAAAGAGTACTTTTTTTATTTGGGAATTTATTTTTTTAAAATGCTTTTCTATTTAAATATATTTGTTTAATTTTTTAATTGCCGAATATGCTTTGGAGTAGCATTGCGATACTTTATGTACGGCATATTTATTGAAAAAATTTTACCCGACATTAACCTTGGAAAAGTGTTTTTTAATTTAAAAAAAAATAATAGTACAAGCAAATGTTTCATCTTTAGTTAAACGAAAGAATTCATAGATAATTCTATTTGTAAATTTAAGCTTTCTTAGGGTTTTATGAAAGTATTTTTATAAAATAATCTAAAGAATAACATTGTCACATACGGAGTATTTAGGTTACATAGACTTAAAAGTGTGATTAATTTTTTAATTGATTAATTTTTTAATTGATTAATTTTTTTCTCTTTTTTAATTATCATCCAATCAATTTTTAATAGACATGAATCACATCTTTATTTCTATATTCAATCTTACAAATTTAAGCATCCCAATCATTTGTCATTTAGGTAGCTAAGTCAACTAGTCAAATTACGCGCTTTTATTAGGGAAAAGCACAGATTTGATCCGTTTACCAACCTATTTTTAACAAAGTAATCCGTTGACTTTCATTTTTCACAAACTAATCCATCGATTGGCGCCGCCCCGGCGCCCCTGACGCAACCCACCACCCAAATAATGCCACGTGTACGAGGATTTCGCAAAAAAAAAAAACCAAACCGGCGCCCCATGCATTTTTTGGCGCCCCCTCTCTCTTCATTTTGCATGTGATCGGCGCCAATCAACCAAAATAAAAAAAAAATGGCGCCCCACCCCTATTTTTTTGCAGTGATCGGCGCCCCCCTTTGTTTTCTTGGCGCCAATGGTTTTTTTTGGCGAAATCCTCGTACACGTGGCATTATTTGGGTGGTGGGTTGTGTCAGGGGCGCCGGGGCGGCGCCAATCGGTGGATTAGTTTGTGAAAAATGAAAGTCAACGGATTACTTTGTTAAAAATGAGTTGGTAAACGGATCAAATCTGTGATTTTCCCCTTTTATTATTACTCTGTATTATTATTCTTTTTTGAAAGGCGAACACTCATAGACCCATTTTATGAATAGATATATATTCATCCACAAATATTTATAAATAGTTCCACTCTATGAATTGAACTCACAATTTCAAAGGGGGAGTGATCCATACACCACTACTTTTTATCCATACACAACCAAATGTGTTTTATATAGTCTTGTACTGTACAACACTGTAAAACATAAAAATGGTGTATGGATAAAAAGTAGTGGTGTAAGGATCAATGACCATTTCAAAGTTAATGGGTTAACTTGTTACCACTATATCAATAATCCTTTTAGTAGTTACACGCTTTATTTGTATTCGTGTTGTTGAATTATGACCAAATTTGTGAAAAGACATGCGAAAAGGGAATGTTTACATATTTGGGTCATACTACATGAGTGAACTTTTTGTGATGTTTATTAAATGGGTTTTAGTTTTTTTAAAAGAGTCGGATGCAAAAGCGATTTATATTCATTTTATTATTAACATAAAGTTTAGGTAAATAACACATGTTGTTATTGGTACGAACAGATTGTAATGAGCGATTTGAGGGGTGAAACAAGCACGAATGAAATGGAAGATGGACCGTTGGATGAGACGATGAGAGGAATGGACGATCCAGATTGGGACATGTGGGAAGAATGGATGGGTTGGGACTTGGGAAGGAGCAAGCATTCGTGATTACTCTTCACACATTAATCCTTATATCTAATTATTTCTTAAATTCAAAATTTTTAAACAGTTCAAATTATGTTAAAGATGTATTATTTGAATTAACCTTTAGTCTAAGAATACTAATAATCAAAATATATAAAGCAGGAGCGGAGCTAAAAATTTTTGGTTAAGAGGTTTGTGGCTAAAATTTTAGTTAGGAGTAGAGTGTTTTACATCTTCAAAATAGCAAGTTTTTGACAGAATTATGATTCAAATTTATTCATGATTTATCTGGAACCACAAGAATTATGTGCTCACTCAGATTAGTTGGTAAAAAATTTACTCCTGTTTTGTATGAAAAGTATTCCCAAAACCCTTAATATGGTAACAAGTTATGAGATTGTCAAGTTTTTTTATTAGTTAAAAAGATTAGAAATAAAATTTTTAACCTAGTTAGTATAATCTATATGTTTATAATGTCAGATTATGTGTTTAATTAGAAGTTGCTACGATGGTTCCAAACTACTACTCCTAATATAAGTTGATTTACATACTTTAAATTCTATTGTAATAGCATCTTACATAAACAATTGAACTACATATAATATAAATACAAAAATACAATATAATCATACAGAGATGACGATGGAGATACATATAGGTTAATAAATTGAAAAAGTAAATAAAATAAAAAAATACCTAAATCAATGATGAAGTCAAAAAATATTTTGTAGTGAAAAGTGATTGTGACCCTAAACCCTAAACCATAAATCAAGCATATTAAAAAATCATTTTATAGACCCCTTGCAATTTAACCCACATATACCTGAAAGTTGCTCTAAGTTTATGCTTCTAATGTCCTGCAGCATGATACGTCGACATGATATCCACTCTTCCCAATTCATAGGTGGCAATTTTAGACCCATTGGTTAATTATGGGTCAATTTGGTTAATATTTAGGAGGGGATGAGTTTGTTGGGTCTCCTCCCCATTTTTTGGATGGGTCTAAATGGGTTTTTCAATACAACCTCCAATTGTGTAACAATTAACCAACGGGTCCAGACGCGTCTATCGGGTAATTTTTTTTTTTTTCATCTCATTTCATTTTTTTCATTTTACACTCAAATTTAAAAAAAAAGTTCGGTAAAAACCCAATGACCCGACCCGACCCGAGACCCATTTGACCCGAACCCGTTTAAACCCATCCTTCTAAATGACCCATCTAGACCCGGACCCATTTAGACCCAAACCCATCTTGACCCGTGACCCAACCCGACCCGACCCATTCATTTCGCCACTTATAGTTTATTCATTGAATAATTGAATTTGCATTGAACTTTTTTTTATTGAAGAATCAAAGACAGCCACTTAATAACGATTATATATTTGACAGTACGATTTAAAAGGCCCAAAAGCTAGGAGCCCAATTATAAAACTAGGAATGATGGGCTGATTGGGGGTGGCCCAACACTATCAGCTCCGCTATTAATTTATTTGGATGTATTAATAATACATCATCTCCCAAAACTAAGATCATTTTATCATACGTAGTTATGTGAAGAAAAAAAAAATCAAAGGGCAATTGGTTTAGCGATATCGAGGTGACCATCCAGCTAAGAGGTTGAGAGTTAAAGTTCAGGGGTGTGCAAATGTATATATTCGTGATGAGTGTATGAGTAATATAAAAAAATTACGTGAAAAAAAGAAAAAAGAAAGAAAGTAGAGTTGTAAAACGACGTTGGTGCTCTAAAGTCCCATTGCAGTATTGCGCAAAATTGATATGTAGGGTAATATGAAAAGGTTGATGTTTATGAAATGAGTGGACCAAATATACTAAGATAGCCACATACTTAAAAACAATAATGTTGCAATCAATCGATGTTAGTGGGTCACAACTAGGTTATTAATGTCTTTTATATTGGCTTCTAGTTCGTTCCTTGACTAGACCAAATTGAGTTCAACAACTTGGTCTTTTAATTAGGTGGTTCTTGATTCTTTTATTGCATGTCCTCAATAAAAATGAGGTTTACGTTCAATATGGTTTTTGTCATGGATATAAATTGTATGCGTACGTTTGTTCAATTTTTTCCCCCTTTTTAAAACGATAACGGTCCTTATAACTGTCTTTAAGGTCTTCAGACATTCATCAATACTTATATTCATATCAAAATAATAAATTTAAGGAGATATAATCCATGATGTTAACAGTACAAAACAAATGTGCTCCTGACCGATAAGAATATTACATATTTTACATTTTGATCCTTCAATTTATAAAATGTGCAAAATTAGTTTTATCACCAAAACTAACAGCACTGTTCATTTGGTGCTCATTTGGTGCAATTCAACATCAGAGTGTATTTCCCCTAAATGTAAAATCCTTACCGAGTATGTTGACCCCAATGAATTTGATTGAGCTACAAGAATGTATACATGTTCAAACTTCTTAATAACACCCCTTTAATTAACGCAATCACCTTTTTAAATCGTCTTTTAAGTGTGGCTTCAATTTTGTGTGTTCATCTTTGTGCCCAAAATCAAAGATGGATAGCTATTTTGGGTACAAGGTGAATTTTACAACGGCTAATAGTTTCATTCACTTATACGTATAGATGATAGATCTATAGCGGTAATAAAGTTTGGCGAACCCGATGACCCGACCCGACCCGAGACCCATTTGACCCGGACCCATTTAGACCCATCCTTCTAAATGACCCATCTAGACCCGGACCCATTTAGACCCAAACCCATCTAGACCCATGACCCGTGACCCGACCCATTCATTTTGCCACCTCTAATATAAACTAATCTTATATTATTATTTATTTATTTATTAATTGTTACAATAATTTCTAGAATTATGAGAGATTGACACGTGGCATTGCCTACGTGGCAAAATCTGGAGCAACTTTTTATACTCGCTTAGTATATACATAGATATAGTTACAAAATATAATATACTAGGCTTTGAGCCCGTGCGATGCACGACCGTTTGAAAAGTGCAGTGGTATAGTTAATTTGTAAGTAGTCCAATATATTAATTCTTAACTTAAAGGTACTATTATCATTGAAGAAAAATAGAAACATAAACCAAACTTCTTTGCAAACGAAGTTGGTTGTGTTGTAGCTGATTTTCTTGCATTTGTTGCAAATCAAGATCTTTAATTAATATGTTTTTCCTTTCAACTCTTGAAAGACCGACATAGTTGTAACACCCCCAAATTTAATGATTTGCGGAAGCATACATTGGGTGTTACTAATCAATATACAAAGCACAAGATTAATAGTAAACGACCTCTAAATGAGACGTTTGTAAAATAGTTACATTTCATAATTAATAATCGTTTGAAAACCGTAGGTTTTCGTATACAAAATGTAATTCCCTAGAGCCCACGCGTATAGCGGGAGATTCTATTACATCACCATAGTTACAAAAGATAATGCCAAAGAATCTCCGTTAAATGCAGTTTGTAAATCATGCGACTCTAGCTAGTAATCCTGGAGTAATCCTACTCCGTAAGTGTACCTGAGATACAAAGCTAAAAAGTGTCAACCAAAAAGGTTGGTGAATCTCACAGGTTTAGTAATAAGTAGGTGTTATGAACCACAAGTATGTACCCGTATTGCTATCAAGCAAAGTAAGTAAATCAGTAAACCAGTACAGTGCCATGAGCTCATAAGTTGAAGCTTAACCGTGTAGTGTGAATATATCACGTACCCCCGTGAGTGCTATCCGCACACTCATATGTAACAAATACTAATATGCCCGTTTCTACGTGTAAATCAGTACGTGGTGGCGCTACCACCCCAGGCAGGGATTGTCAGTCCCAAATGGATCCATCTACTAGTAATCGCGCTTAAGTCCATAACTAACAACTTACGAATAGGAGGCTTTCAGTGGATAAAAGTAACTCATGCGTTTGTTTGTAAACAGTAATGTTTTCAGTTCAGTACATTGTGTTCATACGTAAAACAGTTGCTAAGTATCTCACCCCAAAGTATAAAACAGTAAAAGTGGGGCTGTAAGACTCACCTGAGTCGAGCAGTGGTAACTAGCAAGTAGTAGTAAAGCAAGTAGGTTCTCCGAACCCGTAACCTTCTAGTGCCTAAACACGTAAGGTTAAGTAAGTAGATGTCTCGCAAGACCATCTAGGCTAGTTGTTCATACAACCCGTTGTGTTTAAATGTTGGTTTGTTCGCGTTCGTATCAAAGTATACGGCCCGTTGGTGATTTGTTATATTTAAAGTTTATCATTCAACATGCAAATTAGAGGAATTGTAATAGGAAAGTATGTTTTATTATGATTGTTAGGTCGTATCGTATAAGGATTTGAGGTTGTAAAAGTTCGACACTTAGTGAAAATGTGAGTTTTCAAGGTTCTGGTTTGTGCGACGTAGCATGCGACGTTGCAAGCGACGTAAGGTGCGACGTAGGCAGGTACGTCGCATGATGCGACCTTCGCAAATCAATGCGACGTAGGGGGCGACGTCGCTAATGCGACGTTGGTTCGGTTTGCGACGTTAAAGTCTACGTCGCTACGTGCGACGTCCGCAAGTTAATGCGACGTAATAGGCTGCGTCGCTAGTGCGACGTTGAGGTTTTTGTGCGACGTAGGTCGCGACGTCGCAGAGGCCCCTGGCCAGGTGCGACGTAGCGGTCTGATGGCCGGAATTTTGGTCGATAACGAGTTTCCGGGTTTCCGTTGGGTCCAAATCTTTTACCCAACCCTTATATGAACATATTAAGCCTATTTAAACCATAATCTAGTAAAAATGATCAAAAACGAGAGATGTCGGGATTTGTCGGAAACTTACAAAGTGTCATATTGAAAATCCGAAAAGATAGGAATGTAGATCGTGTGATGGTGAACGTTTTCTTCCAAAGAGAGGCTATGATTCGAGTGCGTTTAATATATTTATTTGTTGATTTTGTGAGAGTTTTGGGTGGTTGTGGTTGAGAGAGAAAAGAAAGAAAAGAGAAGGAGAGAGAGAGAGAGTAAGTTGGTTGAATGAGGAAAAAGGGAGGAAGAATGGGGGTTTTGGTGGAAGCCCCCATTTTTCAGTCCAAACGCCGCGCTCCGTGCGGTGTTCGTTTGCTCCGTCGTTTAACGTTAAATAATTATTTTACATTTTAAATGGTAGGTTTTAAATACAAATAATTACGCGACATTTCTATTTAAATATTTTACAATTAAGTTTGAATACTTTTGTTTTTAAATCGTGTAATACGAGGCAGTTACTAATTGTTATTAAATAGCATTTCGGTCATAGTTGCGTTATTTTAGTTTATAAATCTTTGTTCACCAACGTCCGTATTAACCGAATAGAATTTCATTCTATTTAAGTTGCGTACGATTTAAGCCAAATCGCAAAGTTGTATATATTCACCAACATATAATCTGATACATAAATTAGCCTAACACAGAACTAATTACATGTATTCACAAAGTATTAGGCACTAATTCTAGTCCTAATTTGCCGGTTGTTACATTCTCCCCTTGTTAAAAGAATTTCGTCCCGAAATTAGTTCGATTGCACGGTCGGTGCGTTGTCTGGGAAAGAGATGTGGATATTTCTGTCGCATTTGGTCTTCCCGTTCCCAGGTAAATTCCGGACCACGTCTAGAATTCCACCTGACTTTCACGATGGGAATACGACTCTGTTTTAGTTGTTTGACCTCACGGTCCATGATTTCCATAGGTTCCTCAACGAAATGAAGTTTATCATCGATTTGAATTTCGTCGAGCGGTATAATCAGTGTCTCGTCAGACAGACATTTCTTCAGATTAGAAATGTGGAATGTGTTGTGAACGCTGCTAAGCTCAGCAGGAAGTTGCAGGCGGTATGCCACTGGGCCAATTCTTTCAAGGATTTCGAATGGTCCGATGTATCTAGGATTTAGTTTGCCTCGTTTTCCGAATCGAATGACACCTTTCCACGGTGCCACTTTGAGAAGTACCTTGTCCCCTACTTGGAACTCAAGGTGTTTGCGTCTCACGTCAGCATAGCTTTTCTGACGATCACGAGCGGCTTTTAGTCGGTTTTGTATGCCGACGATCTTTTCAGTTGTTTCATGTATGATTTCTGGACCGGTGAGTTGTGTATCCCCCACCTCAGTCCAACAGATAGGTGACCGGCACTTACGACCGTACAGTGCCTCGAAGGGTGCAGCCTTTATGCTGGTGTGATAACTGTTGTTGTACGAGAACTCGCACAACGGTAAGTGATTTTCCCAGTTTTTACCGAAGTCAACTACGCAGGCTCGTAGCATGTCTTCCAGTGTTTGTATGGTTCGTTCGCTCTGACCGTCGGTTTGAGGATGGTAAGTCGTACTTATATCCAGACGAGTACCAAGAGATTTTTGCAGTGACTGCCAGAAGCGAGAAGTGAATCGAGCATCTCGGTCGGAGATGATTGAGATGGGCACGCCGTGTCTTGATACGATCTCTTTCAGGTAGATCCGTGTCAAGCGTTCCATCTTATCAGTTTCCTTGATGGCTAGGAAATGAGCAGATTTAGTGAGTCGGTCAACGATCACCCAAATGGTATCGCAACCGTTAGAAGTTTTCGGGAGTTTAGTAATGAAATCCATGGTGATCTGCTCCTATTTCCATTGTGGTATTTCGGGTTGTTGTAGCAAACCGGAGGGTTTCTGGTGTTCAGCTTTAACTTTGGAACAAGTAAGACACTTGCCAACATAGGTTGCAATGTCAGACTTCATGTTGGGCCACCAGTACATTTCCTTGATGCCGTGATACATTTTGTCGGCACCGGGGTGTATAGAGTATTTTGACTTGTGAGCTTCATTCATCACCAAGTCTCGAAGGTTCCCAAAACTTGGTAACCAGATTCGATTCGAGAAGTATTTGTCCCCGTTAGGTTTGGTTTCAATTTGTTTGTCCATGCCTCGCAAGGCCTCGTTTATCAAGTTTTCTGGTTTGAGTGCTTCGAGTTGAGCGGTGAGAGTTTGATTGATGAGGTCGTTGTGAAGGGTCATACCGAGAGCTCGAACTCGAAGTGGTTTCACTCGTTCTTTTCGGCTTAAGGCATCGGCGACAACATTCGCCTTGCCTGGATGATAGCGAATTTCGCAATCGTAATCAGTAAGCAACTCAACCCATCGACGTTGCCTCATGTTGAGATCCTTTTGATCGAAGATATGTTGGAGACTTTTATGGTCAGTAAATATTGTACACTTGGTACCGTATAAGTAGTGTCTCCAGATTTTTAGAGCGAATACAACAGCCCCCAACTCTAGGTCATGAGTTGTGTAATTCTTTTCGTGGACCTTGAGTTGTCGAGAGGCGTAAGCGATGACCTTGTCTCGTTGCATCAACACGCAACCAAGACCTTGGTGTGAAGCATCACAGTATACCACGAAGTCATCGTTGCCTTCGGGTAAATATAAGATAGGTGCACTGCAGAGTTTCTGTTTTAGTAGCTGGAAAGCTGACTCCTGTTTGTCAGTCCAATCGAACTTCTTTTCTTTTTGAGTCAGTGCAGTGAGAGGTAGGGCTATTTTCGAAAAATTCTCAATGAACCGCCTGTAGTATCCGGCGAGTCCTAAGAATTGGCGTACCTCGGTCGGTGTAGTAGGTGCTTGCCAACACTTGATAGCCTTGATTTTTGAAGGATCGACATGAATCCCTTGATTGTCAATGACGTGTCCAAGGAATTGAACGGTTTGCATCCAGAACTCACACTTAGAGAATTTGGCGTATAACTCTTCGTGTTTGAGCAGCTCTAGGATAGTTTTCAGGTGTTGCGCGTGTTCTTGTTCAGTGCGCGAGTAAATCAAGATGTCATCGATAAAGACGATAACAAACTTGTCAAGGTAAGTTTTGCACACCCGATTCATAAGGTCCATGAATACAGCCGGTGCGTTGGTTAAGCCGAATGGCATCACTTGGAATTCATAATGCCCGTAGCGAGTTCGGAAAGCAGTTTTCGGGATGTCATCGTCACGAACTCGGAGTTGATGATAACCTGACCGTAGATCGATCTTTGAGTAGAAACTCGACCCCTGAAGTTGGTCGAACAGGTCATCAATGCGAGGAAGTGGGTAACGGTTCTTGACAGTTAATTTGTTGAGTTCACGGTAGTCGATGCACATGCGGAAAGAACCGTCTTTCTTTTTCACAAACAGGACCGGAGCTCCCCAAGGTGAGGAACTTGGTCGAATAAATCCCTTGTCCAGGAGTTCCTGTAACTGAGTAGACAACTCCTGAAGTTCGGATGGGGCTAGTCGGTAAGGGGCTCGTGCCACGGGTGCTGCGCCGGGCACAAGATCAATAGAGAATTCGACTTGTCTAATTGGCGGTAGGCCAGGCAAGTCTTCAGGAAAGACTTCTGGGAAGTCTCGAACGATAGGCACATCCTCAAGTCGCTTCTCCACCGACTTTTTCTCCAAAACGTGTGCGAGGATTGCCTGGTGCCCTTTTCTCAAGTATTTTCGGGTTTTCATGCAAGAAATGATATTTATTCTCGTCCCACCGGTCTCCCCTTGTATGCTCAAAGTTCCACCGGTGACGAGAGGAATGCGTACAATTTTCTCAAAACAAACGATTTCGGCTCGATACTTGGACAACCAATCCATACCGACGATGATGTCAAAGCTGCCGATTTCGACAGGTATCAAGTCAATGGAAAAGAGCTCGTTAGCTAAGTTCAAAGTGCAATTAGGTATCACACTGTCGGCCTCAATAAGTTTTCCGTTTGCCAATTCTATTGTGTACTTAGAATCTAAGGCAATAGGTGCAGTGTCAAGAAATGTATAAAACTCATCGGAAATAAAGCTCTTATCAGCACCAGTATCAAATAATACAGAGGCAGTCAGGTTGTTGAGAAGAAACGTACCCGTGACCACGTTCGGGTCTTGACGGGCTTCCCCAGATTTCAGCACAAAAGCTCTTCCTCGAGCATTGTTGTTATTCCTGTTGTTGTTGTTGTTCAGCTTCGGGCAGTCTTTCTTGAAATGCCCCGTACCGTTGCACCCATAACAGGTCTTTGGTGCAGAGGTGTTGGTGTCAGTGGTGTTTGATCTACAGTCCTTAGCCAAGTGTCCAAATCTCTTACACTTGCTACAGGGACACGAACCATGGTGGTGTCGTTGGCACTTGGAGCAATAGGGCTTGGTTCCCTTGTACGCCCCCTTATCATCAGAACTGGAGGTGTAGGCTTTAATGGTTTCAGGTTTCTTGTTTTGGTGGTTGTTGTGGTTGTCGGACCATTTTCGTTTATTGTTGTTGGAGGATGGAGTGGGTAGTTCTGGGTCCTCATTCATAGCTAGAAGTTCATGGGCCAACCGGATGGCACCATGAAGGGTGGTTTGGTTTGATGAGGTGACGTTTCCCCGGACGGGTTCCGGGAGGCCGCGGATGTATTTCTTAATCTTGTCGGGCCCAGTACCTGCCATAGCTGGGCGAAGGACGGTGAGTTGTTGGAATCTGGTGGTGTATGCAACGATATTAGTTCCTTGCACTTTTAAGTTCCAGAACTCTTCGTCCAGCTTGTGAAGTTGTTCGGACGGGCAATACTCATCCGTGAGCATTTTCTTTAGATCCTCCCAAGGGAGTAGATAAGCGGTGTCAATCCCCACGGACTGGGTATAGGAATTCCACCACGAAAGGGCACCATCTTCGAGGGTGCAGGTGGAGAATTTGACCTTGTCGTCTTCCGCACACTTGCTGATGCGGAAAACAGATTCCATCTTTTCGAACCATCTGATAAGTCCGATGGCTCCTTCGGTTCCCTTGAAGCTCAAGGGTTTGCAGTTTTGAAAATCCTTGTATGAACAAGGTTTAGCAGCAGAGGTTTCAGCGGCATCGCTGCTTCTTGTGGAGTTAGGTGGAGTATTCCGAGCCAAGGCTTCAGTAACAGCCTGGGTTATGAGAGACGTGATCTGAGCATCAGTGTAAGGTCTTGACTTTGGCGGCATGATTCTTCAATAAAAGAAATGAAGATACATGAGATTTTGTAAGAAAGTTGCATTTATTTCAGATGTACATGTATAAAGGTGGTAATACATAACATCAATATGAAAAGAACTATGGCAATTAATATGAGTCGAAACAGCAAGAAATATTTGATAGATGATACGAGTTCAAAGGTTACATCCTGCGGATGTATTACAAAAGGTGTCGGGAATTGTTACATACTACTGAAACATAGAGTAGCGCTTAGATAGTTACTAGATTACAGGATAGTTTACAAAATGAAGACTATGCTAGTCTTAACGTAGGTTAATCTGCTCCATCATTTCGATGAGACGATCCACAGTATTTGCAAGTCTGCTGGCTTGTCGAGCATTGTCTTCAGCTAATGCTAGTCGCTGTACCAATCCGCGGTTAGATTCTTCCGTTTCCCGTGAGCGTTGTTCACACTCATCAAGTCTGTGTTTCAAAAGAGCGGTTTCCACGCTTATCTCCACCACTTTGTTGAAAAGAACGTCCACATTATTAACGGTGGTTTCGTGATCCTCAGAGACTTGTTCGATGCGCTCAAGTGATGTAAGTCTCCAGTTTTCGTTGGTTTCTTGCAACACGACATCCATGGTGCGAAGTCGTTGCTCGTGTTGGTTCACCCTAGCAGCTAAGGCCGGCAAGGTGAAGTGAGTAGAGTACGGGCCAGCTCGAGGCAACCTGTTGTTCCTCCTTGCTACCCTTGGGTTCTGCGACCAGGATTGAGAACGAGGTGAATTGGATGGGGTATTTGCCATTTCTGAGACAAAGCGTTAGTAAGATTAAGGCCTATATTCATATAGTTCCTATATAATATAGCCTATTGAGTGTCTAGCATAAACATGTTTAAGTCTCGGTTCTCTCGAGATCAGAGTCACTAATGTATTCCGGCTCAACATAACCATTTCAGACCTTACATCATCTTTCCTTAATTGTACATAGTTGATCAGGCTATGTTAAATTAAAGTCGTATGATGTAATTCCTGAACCAATCATGCCTAGTACGGAAATACTGCCTAACGGTCATAGTCTAGGCCCACTAAATGCAACCTAGTTCACTATAACCTTAGGCTCTGATACCAATCTGTAACACCCCCAAATTTAATGATTTGCGGAAGCATACATTGGGTGTTACTAATCAATATACAAAGCACAAGATTAATAGTAAATGACCTCTAAATGAGACGTTTGTAAAATAGTTACATTTCATAATTAATAATCGTTTGAAAACCGTAGGTTTTCGTATACAAAATGTAATTCCCTAGAGCCCACGCGTATAGCGGGAGATTCTATTACATCACCATAGTTACAAAAGATAATGCCAAAGAATCTCCGTTAAATGCAGTTTGTAAATCATGCGACTCTAGCTAGTAATCCTGGAGTAATCCTACTCCGTAAGTGTACCTGAGATACAAAGCTAAAAAGTGTCAACCAAAAAGGTTGGTGAATCTCACAGGTTTAGTAATAAGTAGGTGTTATGAACCACAAGTATGTACCCGTATTGCTATCAAGCAAAGTAAGTAAATCAGTAAACCAGTACAGTGCCATGAGCTCATAAGTTGAAGCTTAACCGTGTAGTGTGAATATATCACGTACCCCCGTGAGTGCTATCCGCACACTCATATGTAACAAATACTAATATGCCCGTTTCTACGTGTAAATCAGTACGTGGTGGCGCTACCACCCCAGGCAGGGATTGTCAGTCCCAAATGGATCCATCTACTAGTAATCGCGCTTAAGTCCATAACTAACAACTTACGAATAGGAGGCTTTCAGTGGATAAAAGTAACTCATGCGTTTGTTTGTAAACAGTAATGTTTTCAGTTCAGTACATTGTGTTCATACGTAAAACAGTTGCTAAGTATCTCACCCCAAAGTATAAAACAGTAAAAGTGGGGCTGTAAGACTCACCTGAGTCGAGCAGTGGTAACTAGCAAGTAGTAGTAAAGCAAGTAGGTTCTCCGAACCCGTAACCTTCTAGTGCCTAAACACGTAAGGTTAAGTAAGTAGATGTCTCGCAAGACCATCTAGGCTAGTTGTTCATACAACCCGTTGTGTTTAAATGTTGGTTTGTTCGCGTTCGTATCAAAGTATACGGCCCGTTGGTGATTTGTTATATTTAAAGTTTATCATTCAACATGCAAATTAGAGGAATTGTAATAGGAAAGTATGTTTTATTATGATTGTTAGGTCGTATCGTATAAGGATTTGAGGTTGTAAAAGTTCGACACTTAGTGAAAATGTGAGTTTTCAAGGTTCTGGTTTGTGCGACGTAGCATGCGACGTTGCAAGCGACGTAAGGTGCGACGTAGGCAGGTACGTCGCATGATGCGACCTTCGCAAATCAATGCGACGTAGGGGGCGACGTCGCTAATGCGACGTTGGTTCGGTTTGCGACGTTAAAGTCTACGTCGCTACGTGCGACGTCCGCAAGTTAATGCGACGTAATAGGCTGCGTCGCTAGTGCGACGTTGAGGTTTTTGTGCGACGTAGGTCGCGACGTCGCAGAGGCCCCTGGCCAGGTGCGACGTAGCGGTCTGATGGCCGGAATTTTGGTCGATAACGAGTTTCCGGGTTTCCGTTGGGTCCAAATCTTTTACCCAACCCTTATATGAACATATTAAGCCTATTTAAACCATAATCTAGTAAAAATGATCAAAAACGAGAGATGTCGGGATTTGTCGGAAACTTACAAAGTGTCGGATTGAAAATCCGAAAAGATAGGAATGTAGATCGTGTGATGGTGAACGTTTTCTTCCAAAGAGAGGCTATGATTCGAGTGCGTTTAATATATTTATTTGTTGATTTTGTGAGAGTTTTGGGTGGTTGTGGTTGAGAGAGAAAAGAAAGAAAAGAGAAGGAGAGAGAGAGAGAGAGTAAGTTGGTTGAATGAGGAAAAAGGGAGGAAGAATGGGGGTTTTGGTGGAAGCCCCCATTTTTCAGTCCACACGCCGCGCTCCGTGCGGTGTTCGTTTGCTCCGTCGTTTAACGTTAAATAATTATTTTACATTTTAAATGGTAGGTTTTAAATACAAATAATTACGCGACATTTCTATTTAAATATTTTACAATTAAGTTTGAATACTTTTGTTTTTAAATCGTGTAATACGAGGCAGTTACTAATTGTTATTAAATAGCATTTCGGTCATAGTTGCGTTATTTTAGTTTATAAATCTTTGTTCACCAACGTCCGTATTAACCGAATAGAATTTCATTCTATTTAAGTTGCGTACGATTTAAGCCAAATCGCAAAGTTGTATATATTCATCAACATATAATCTGATACATAAATTAGCCTAACACAGAACTAATTACATGTATTCACAAAGTATTAGGCACTAATTCTAGTCCTAATTTGCCGGTTGTTACAATATTGCCCTTATTAATGGTATTACGAAGCAAAGCGTCAATGGAGATCAAGTTGAAGGTTGCTTACTAATGGGGATAAGATGATTGGTTTAAGGTGTTCTTAACTTACTTGGCTAAATAATAATACTTGCATATCTTTGGATTATTTGTTTTGTATAGCTCTCGAGAAAGTGTATTATATATTGCGGTATATCTGATATTTGAATTGGAATACTCATTTGTTTATATTGTACTATATGTTATAAACTAAATTATTGGCATGAAACAGTGGATTTGAATCGAGGTGTCAGAACATATAGTGTTATTAAACACTTTGAAAATGAAGATGTTATTATTATTAAAATGAGAAATTGGTTAATATTTAGATAGAATGTAAATATTTGAAATCGAATTAATAGCAAAGAGGTTATTCAACTTTACATTTATAAGGAGATTTCTTTATCAATAACATGATTTGGTTACTCAGAAAAATAAATAGTGTACTAAAAATATGTGGTATAAATGAGAATAAATTAAAAAATAAAAATAAATAAAAATAAAAATAAGACACAAAAGATTTGTAAGAAAATGGAAGACAAAGAAACGTGCCTCATAACTTATAGAAAATTTTATTTTTAAAGCCCGTGCAATGCACGTCACATATTAGTATTGTTGTCTGAAGTTGTAAACTTATTATTAATAATTTAAAAATTGTTATTATTATAGACTAAAATGTATAGAAAACAATGAATATCAAAGTTTTATACAGACAAATATTTAACCGAAAATGTTAAAGTCACAAATGTTGCAAAACTTCTTCATAAACTATGTCATCGGTCAAAATTTACCTGAAATTAATGGTTTAAGTAACGACGATTTATAATATTGCGAGTTAATATTTTTAAATATTATTATTATTATTATTATTATTATTATTATTATTAAAATCACATTAAATAAGTTGATATATGGAAAGCCATGTGGCACGTTTAAAAAATGAGATCAATCAAAGAGTTTGTAAATTAATGACACGTCATCATTAACTAAAATAACACGCACTAATAGGCAATTAAAAATCTATGTTTTATATAGATAGATAGATACGCCAAATACTATGGATAACAATAAAAAACAAATAAATTTTTAATGCACATTAGAGCATGTGGGTCAAGTAAGATGAACTCGTGAACACTTCTTTATTCATTTTAAAACTTTATAATTAATTTAACATAAAAAAACCGACAAAACAAATAGAATAATCGTACTACATTTACATCGTATTAAATTAATGAAAACATTAATAAATGGTAGAGGATTTATTTAACATAACTAATTACTAATCCACATATTTATATCGTAGAAATATTTTAGATTAAATTGAACTTTCGTATAAAATTAAAGAAAGTTATTGTAACATGACTCTTCCGAGTCTTCGATTCTTGCACGACTTTTACGGATTAAAAAATCAGACAAATTTTTGATATAATGTAGTAAAAAAGCAAAATCACAAAATAAGAAAGTAAAGGATTAGAATCGATTTTAGATTAGGTCTTTTCGTTGATGTTCGGTTCATGATTTAAGTATCGGCTCTCACCATATTTTATCGTTAAATATGAACTTTTACAAATTGAGTCAAATCGCGAGTCATGAATTAAAAATTGAGATTACGAGTTACAGGTCGAGTAACGAGTTATCAACCGTGAGTATGCATTTTACAAAACCTAATAATTACTCCAAATTTGCAACTACCAAAACGTGGGGAGTAAACACAATCTAATCGTTGAGGTTACTGCAAGTACGACGTCGTTTAACAAACTCCACCACACGCAATCCGCATGATAAAATAAATAAAATCATTTTTAGTAAAATAAAATCCGGTAGGCAATCAGAGTTTGGTTATGTTTGCTTCCAAATTGATTGCAGATTTCATTCTTTTCTTCATCATCATCATCTATACATACACCAACTCTGTATCTATAGGTCTCTTAATAAGCGGCAACAAACTTCTCTGATACTTCTGTACATCTCATTCATTATTTCATCATAAATTCACATTTGATAATTCATTACAATACAAAACAATTCATGTATCTGTAAGTTAATTCGTACTGTTTGTTATTTATATGTATCTATATCTATATATATGTATGTATCAATTGATGTTTTGATTTTAATAGTGTTTTATGTTGTTATTTCAGGCTGTTTGATGATCGGAAAGTGTTGTGATTGAGGTTTATGCAAATTGAAAACCTAATTATTATCAATTGGAGAGTAAGTAACCCGTTTATACTTTTAGGTTTGCTGATTAGTTTGATTAAAAATTTAGGTTTATTCTTAAAATTGTATTCGTGAGCAACTGTTTTATTGCAATATGGAAATTTTGTTTTTCACCTTTTGTAAATGTTACTTATAATGTCATAATCTAATACTATTAGAATTTGGAACTTGAATATGTTATGTGGAAGTATAGGTAAAAATGATTATACTGTTGATTACATTTTGTTGTAAGTCAATGTGACAGATGAAGTTAACGAAATGGGCCAGTATTGCCATATTTTGGTATATCATACTCTTATGTACGAGTAGATACTTTATCAAGTGTATTGGGTTTTGTTCTCAATTTTTTTTGATAATATAGCTAACACTAAGAGGTCTACTAGCTGGCTTCTAATGTCATAAAGCTCAATATCGGCAGTCTCTCAGACGTCATATATGAAAACATGGGAAACTTTTCAAATTGGTATTGGTACATACATATTCAGTAATAAAATGAAAAATGAAAATAACATTCAGTTTTGCAGGTTGAAGTTTCCAATTGTTATCCAACATTATTGGTGCTTACTGGGTATATTTTGTGCGCCTAATTAAGAAAACAATCACCCCTATGTTATGTTGGGCATAAGTTATTTAGTTCGCATTAGAAAATATTCATCTATTGGATTTAGTTATTTTGGATCAGTTTGGTTTTTAGGCTTTACATTTGTGTTCTGCAGTTAGACCTCTATAATGGCAGACCTAAAAGAGCGACTGTTGCCACCAAAACCTGCCTCAGCTATGAACCTTCGAGATGCATCTTATAGGCCATCTGCATCTGGTCGCCAGCCTTTTCAAGGGGTGGATGTTTTAGGTCTCAAAAAGCGTGGCCAAGGTCTTCGATCATGGATTCGTGTTGATGCTGCTACTGGGGACTCACAAGTTATTGAGGTCGACAAGTTCACTATAATGCGTCGGTGTGATCTTCCTGCTCGAGATCTTCGTCTACTTGATCCATTATTTGTCTATCCATCCACAATTCTGGGTAGAGAGAAGGCTATAGTTGTAAATTTGGAGCAGATTCGGTGTATTATAACAGCTGATGAAGTTCTCCTTTTGAATTCTCTTGATAGTTATGTGTTGCAATATGTGGTGGAATTACAAAGACGATTGAGAGCTGCAGGAGTTGGTGAGGTTTGGCAGTCAGAAGGCGCTGAATTGAACAGACGTATAGGAAATAGGGATTTTGGGGATATGTTCGGAAACACGTCCCCTGATTACTTGCCCTTTGAATTTAGGGCTCTAGAAGTTGCTCTAGAGGCTGCTTGTACATTTTTGGATACACAGGTATGTTATATAACTATCAATTCTTACAGTTTATCAGCACATAAATAATGCTTATACTTTTCTAAAACTGAAAGTAGCTATCTTTCCATTGTTACATGTATTGGTTCCATTAAATCTAGTATAATTTGGACTATTAAGATCTGTGAGTGAGGATAATTGAAGCTATAGACAGAGGTGGTGAATCATATGCTTAGTTTCTAGCCATGTTATAGAAAGAATATAGAACTGCTACCATGTTATTTCCTTTTGATTATAGTTCAACCCTATCTCTTGTTTCAAACATTATAATGCAATGATAGCAACCATTCTGTATATTTTCATTGGAGATATATGTATGTGACTAAATTATTACAGAATATAAGAGGTTAGATTGTAACTGTAACTGTCGATTGCAAAAATTTGTGGGAAACATTATATAATTCTAACTAGGTCAGCAAGCTATAGATATCAGATCGATGAGTTATTGTTATTTGTACGATACATAATGCAGCTATATACAGTAAGTCAATAACCACTGGAATATGAAAATCTATAATATTTGTTGCGTAATGCTTTTTGTAAGATGTATTAGTATAAGGTATTTGTTTGATATATTTCAGATTTTCAGGCAAAAATATACGTATGAAACCAATAAAGTTTCCAATCATTTGAATTTTCTTTAGTTCATTATTCACATTAGTGAGAAATGTTTATTACTTGGTTGGATTGTATTCAAGATAAGTTAGAGGTACTGCTAAATATAGTCACAAATTACATCTGATGGTCAAAAGAGAACCAGTACTCTCTTGCTATCATTTACCTGAGTAATTAAGTGATCCATAATACTATAAGTCTATAACGCATCACATAGCTTAAATGCGCTTCATACGAGTTAGCATACTTTCGCTCACAAACTAAAGCGTATTATATTGCTGATCAACTCTTTACCCCAAAAATCTTTCTTTGAATTCATCAGGCAGCCGAATTAGAAATTGAAGCGTATCCGTTGCTAGATGAACTTACTTCAAAGATCAGCACATTAAATCTGGAACGTGTTCGTAGACTGAAAAGCAGACTTGTTGCATTGACTCGGAGGGTTCAGAAGGTGCTAAAGATAGTCTCTGTCTCTCTTATTTTTATTTTGGCTTTTTTAACGTGTATTTGAGGTAGAAACTCCAACCCATTAATAAATGGGTATCTCTAACAGGTCAAAAAGGGTTAAGCTGAATTTTGATTAACTAAAATAGGAATGGGTCAAACGGGTGGAAGTCATCCAAATTGTATCTAATTGCAAAATAATTTCCAAAATTGTTAATAACAAAAGGTTATATTATTTTTTTTGTTAATATAGTTTATATTGCCGACCCTATTGTGACAATTACTTGCACACAGGTAAGAGATGAAATAGAGCAATTAATGGACGATGATGGAGATATGGCAGAAATGTACCTTACTGAGAAGAAAAGGCGGATGGATTCACTATTCGATGGAGCAGAACAATCTGTAATGGGATACAGGTCAAACGATGGTGCACAATCCATTTCTGCTCCGGTTTCTCCAGTTTCTTCACCTCCAGAAAGTCGAAGGCTTGATAAAACTTTGAGCATTGCAAGAAGTAGGCACGATAGCATGAGGAGTTCAGAAAGTGCTACAGAAAACATTGAAGAACTGGAGATGCTGTTGGAGGCTTATTTTGTCGTCATTGATAGCACTCTTAATAAGTTGACATCGGTAATAAGTGCACTCCCAAGACTAGATTTGTCAATATCGACCCATTGATTTGAAAATGAGTCGATTTGCGTATATATCTTATGAGCAGAAGGGGTAAAATGAGAATCATAATATTCAAGAATATTACGGGTCAAAAAGGATTGAAATGGGCAGACTGGTTGAAATACGTAAAAAAGTGTATTTTCTTAAAAGTAGATTGTTATCGTAATAATATAGTCATATTAATACACTATTTATTTGAATTTAAAAATTGTATTTCGGGTTAACCGAACCCAACCCAAGGCAAAAGTTTCCATTTCAACCTGTTACACAGCTTTATTTCTCTCTAAAATGTGTAGCCTTCTATGTTATTTTTGGTAATGTATTTCTTCCTAATTCATTTTTGTAATGCGCTTCTTCCTGAATCATTATTTTGATGTGTTTCCTTTAAAATCATTTTAGTCAAAAATAATAAAGTTCTGGGTTGACCTGATACGAAGAAAAGGTTACCTGTTTTCACCGGTTACCCACCCAATTTGTCCATCTTGCACCTATATTCAAGACAGTTTTATTTCCATAATTTACTCTTATATTGCTTCTTGGTGTAGTTGCAAGTTTGCAACTTTGTTGACAGACTTTCTTTTGTCTTGTACCAGCTGAAGGAATACATTGATGACACTGAAGACTTCATCAACATCCAACTGGTATAATTTTCTTCTTTATGCACCATATAACCTTCTTCAGATATTAGTAGGACCGAGAAGGGTAGTTCTATTGGCGTCTTGAGGTTAACATAAGGGTGTTCAGATGTGTATCTTCATGATTATTCCCAATCTAATGTTTGGAATAAAAACTAATTGATTCTAATTAGTAGTTAATTAAGGGTCAAAATAATTAGATTTGGAGAAGAAGGCAGTGCATTGCTGCAAGAAAAAGGTTATTGATATAAAATGTGAAGTTACCTAACTAACTTAAAATATATGATTATCTGATGCTTAATGTTCAACTTGCAATAACTACTTTGAATATAACCATCCGTATCCTGAACACTCCCATCCTTTATGAAGTAGAAAGTATAACACTTACAATCTACAAGACCCTAAAATTACGAGCATTTATATTGACTGTATAATTTTCTTAGAAATGGCGCAATGGATGGGTCGTTCAAGTTGGGTAACGGGTTAAAAGGTTGAAGGGGTAATTAGTTGGGTTGATTTGGGTTGGGTTGATCCATAGCACTTTTTTTCCGACTTTATTTTTAAAAATAAATAACTAGTGTGTCATGTATGGTTGTACATTAATCCTATTAGTCCATTAATAATCTATAATATATTTACTTAGGAGGTTTTATGCGTTAGTGTGCACATTGGACAATTTTTGACATGTTCATCCAACCTGTTTCCTTTTAAGCTATTCCTCTACCCATTTGACTTGTTTGTGATAGTACACAACACCATCTATTTATAAGTAAATAGGCCAAAAGTGCCACCTGTGGTTTTTTTTAACTTGCTGCATTATGAAAATTTGAACTGCAGGATAACGTCCGCAACCAGCTTATACAGTTTGAGTTGATACTAACTACGGCAACATTTGTTGTCACCATCTTTGGAGTAGTAGCAGGCATATTTGGCATGAATTTTATGATACCATTGTTTGATAGCCCGTCAGCATTTACATGGGTGCTGGTGATCACGGGGATTACTGGAGCCATCATTTTTAGTTCGTTTTTGTGGTTTTTCAGATATAAAAGACTCATGCCATTGTAGAAGGTTTATCGAGAATTGGTTCCAGTGTAACTTTTATCACAATCGAAATCTTCACATTCAAATAAAGTTAAACTGGAGCTCTCTTGTAAATCAAATTCTGCTTGATGAGCTTTTGCAATGCAATTGGAGGACAAAGGTAGTTAGTTGCATGGTAATAGAGAAACTTGACTCTAAAGAATGGTTGCTAACCTTTGAACCGCTTCATCATTTACTCCGATCCCTCGAATACTTAACTCGTTCTTAGAAAAGTTGATTTTGAGGGTGGAGGCAATATAAATACATCCAAGAACACATAATTTGATACCAAAATTCATCTGAGTCTCAAAAGCTCTCCATTTATATTTTATATATCCTTTTTTTTTAAATAAATAAATGTTGAACACTAAACTTATAATAATATATTACAACTTAGTTTTGTTCTATCGGAAATACCAACTATACTCTTGATGATATAATTGGAAACTATGTGGTAAATCTTAAATCAACTATGGTAATAAAATCAGTTATTTCTCAACTCTATTTCAATGGTTGCAATAGTTAAATCGAAAATGTCAACATAGGTGCAATCAATTATTATTTGAACAAAATAAATTTCAATATATCAGCTAATTATTTAGTTAAAATGAGACTTTATGTGTGAAACACAACTTATTATCACAACTTCACAACATATGTTTTCGCAAAGATCAATAACAACACTTCAAACAATAACTTTCCATCGTGAAACCGGTCAATCATAGAACAACGCGCAACAATGTACCGACCATAGTTTAACATATCCATTCTTATATACATATGTATATATACATATAGACGTAACACTGTTTTACATATCCATCTCCTGATAACGAAACACTATTTTATATATCCATTTCAATCATAGAACAATCCGTCGGATTAACATATAGACATATATATACATATCCATTTTTAATATGCTTATTATCACTTATGTTAAGGAAGAAAGTGCACCCGCTGCTTTCTAGTGTATAATAACATATCATTCTTGAAAACAGGCCGGTTGCATTGCAGATGGAAGACTAAATTACATTGTCACTCCACGTGGTTTGTCCATATATTACATATCCAGTTTTTGAACGGCTATTGTGTGGATACAGTTTCTTGATCCGGGTTTTTGTTTCTCCGATAGTCACTAGCCCTAATTAATGTGTGTTGATTTTGTCCGTTATCGTACGTCACATCCATTAGCTCAATGACTGGCGGTGAAACAAAATAGCGACGGACATGACCTGAGATAACGGATAAAAACAACACGTACTCGTTAGGGTCAGGGACTCGTAGTGAAACAAAAACCTGGGTCAAAGGATTGTATTCGCACAATACCCTACATTACTGTAATATATGAACAACGATAGTTACTGGCAATGTAATTTACTCTAGATGAAATATCTTTACTACAAGTTAAAGTTGTCAGATTCATGAAAACAGGTTTGCGTGGATTCTTAACATTTTTCTCTACAAAATATCAACGTTTGTAATCAATCAACATCTAAACATAGAATAGTTTTTTAAAACGTTAGACGAATAATTAACTAAAAGTCTGAAATCTTCGAAGTCGTGACTCGTGACTCGTGAGAACGACCAGGCCCGGCCCTAGGGGGGGTGTTCACCCTGGGCTGTAGCACAGGGCCCAATTTTTTGAGGGGCCCAAAATGTTGATATTATATGTATATATTATATATGAAACGAAGTAATTACAAAATTGTTTGCTAGTTTACCGTTAAAGTCCTTGTTTCTGAACACAAAGTCACAAGTTCGAGTCCAGCTTTGAGTGACTTTATTTTTTTACATGCCAACAAAATATTTTGCACAAACACAGAACTTAATTAATAGCTTATATTAGGGGCCCAATTAGAAATTACGGTACAGGGCCAACAAAATTCGCGGGACGGGCCTGAGAACGACCATATTTATGTTGCGTCTTCTCAGCATAACAACAAACCCAGAAACAACGATCTGTTATTTTTTTTCCTTGTTATTTTTGAATAAAAGTGTTAAGCACACAACTCAAATTAAAAATGATAACTTACATTATTCCACATAAGAACTTTCGGTTTATGATAGTTGGAATTATACAATTATTTTTCCAAAAGTCATCTGACCAAAGGGTTGCTCATTCAATGCTGTATATAACACCCCTCATTAATTATAAATAATCATATAATATTGGTGGCACGGAAGCGTATATATTAAAACATTTCTATCAATGTACTCAAAATGTCAATAAACTTTTTCAAAGCCAATCACATGACATTTCAACAACTGGGTGTTAATGCTTCAAAACACTTTTACAGTTATAAAATTTACATCAGAGTAAAAGCCTGTCAAACATTCCATCCAGTCCAACAACCTCCTGCCCAATATGTCCCATCTATTTTAACCTGCAGGAAGAACTGTGGTGGGGTTAGCATAAAGCTAAGTGAATGAAACTATAAGCAACAGTCCAACCTAGCATAACAATCTGTTTACATCAAATAACAATAAACAGAAAATCAATCAATCACTCAACATCCAATCAATGTCATACACGCAACATCATGAGGATCGGTGGTCCCTGAGACACCCTAATACCGGTTTGGTACTCAAGGAACTCTTATCAATCATCTGTATTGGCCCATACAGAACTACCGATAACTTGTTGTCAATCACACACGACCTAGATCTCTAAACCAACATTTCAAGTTTTCGAGATCTCCTGTCGTCTACAACAACAACAAGTCCAACCATCAAATCAAGTTGACCTCAAAATCTTACATACTAGCACAATCAGCCAAGTAACTAATTAAACTATCATGGCAAGATATCTCGACAGATATATCATATCAAAGTAATACTATAAATTACTTGTTGTAAATCAAATCATTACAACTAAATCACACTGAGGTTACAGATCCACTCACCGACTACCTCAGGCGCAAGCTCAGAAGTCTAATATTACTGAGCCTTCTCCACATCTGAGAATACAATCAATAAACAATAAGTTAATAACTTGTCTCAACTGATAACACACAGGTAATTAATATCGTTACACAATCATAACATAATTACATGTATCAGGTGATCCCTACGATCACAGCAAACAAAGGTCCAATTCGGAACATAATCAAAAGTCCCGAAATAAGATTCAAAAACAGTAAAATGCCATTTTCGACCCCTAAACGACCCCGAATGGCCAAAAACTGACTAGGCTATAGTATATAGTTTTGATCATTGGGTCGTTTTCGAGTGGACATGCGAATTTCAGCTCAATCCGTGTTAATGAAATTTTGTTACAAAAAAGAGGTCTCTAAAGTGCTATTAAACACTTATGCACTTTTGAAATTTGCAAAACATAGGATCCGGTTTTTAGCATTTGAATCCGCCGGATTCCTTTGAATCCGACCGGATTCCCTAATTTATCTGAATCCGCCGGATTCAATTGAATCCGACCGGATTCCCACCTTCGTTCCAGCCCTGTGCGATTCTGCTCAAAACCTAACCCACGGATTTAACACCAAAACTCTCAAAACTCAGTTTCTAACAGTCTTATACTACTAAAAACTTCATATAATCATTATAGCATAGTTACAACATGATTCCTAACATCAATTTCACACAAATCATCAATTGGGTTAATTTCAATAAACTTCAAATTTAAAAACAAACTTACCATTATAATGGAAATTGAATGGTGATCATGATGATGATTATGAAATCAAACCCAAATCAGAATTCATGATTTCAACATAAGGTTAATTTCTAGTTTTTAGGTTTCAAGTTTTCAAAGAAAGGAAAGTGATTAACTTTCCTAAAAGGGAAAGGAATAAATAGGTCGGCACAATCCAACCGACTTCAATTATACGGGTATAATTTAATACCCCATCTCAATCTATTGTCTGGAACCCGAAAACCATTTGCGAGTCCAAACATTTTATTGTACCGTCAACTATATTAATTTACAACAATTAATAATTCACTTATCACATTGGAATATTCTACTCCTATTCCAATTATTTCAACTATTTCAAACAATATTATTTCCAAACACATTTAAATACTAATTTAAATCAAGAAATAATACAAAACAACTAGGTCCATTTCGAGGATGTTACAACTCTCCCCCCCTTAAAGAGATTTCGTCCCCGAAATCTAACCTCAATCAATCTAACTAATGTGATATAATCACATACCTCTTAGCATACGTTAATCCTCAATAGCAACTTACAACTATACTCAGACTATTTGAATTCTTTCCACATGCACATATCCAAATGTACATGCTTCTGTCTTTTCCTACGCACACATACAGTGCATCCAATCAATATCATCAATCAGATATATCTTATAGAACAAACATTTACTTAAACAAGTGAATTCACTATCATTTAAACAACAAGTGAAACCTACAATCACTTAATAGGTCAGTGCAACTAGAAATTAGCAATATGCTAAAATCTTTAACCTATTCTCACTATTCACATCTGTTAACAACAAAACAGAAACCACAATATCACTAAGACAGTGATTCTAAAACCCTCATACACATATCCACATTGAAATTTAATTTCAGCTATGACTAACAATCAGTCTCATATACAGATAACAATTTCAAATCTCTACTATTAAATATTTAAAATTCAAATCTAGGTCAACTTTTCATTCAAAAGTTTCATACTTACTTTCTGGAACAACCTATCATGTTCACCTATCAATACTACCATATGAAATTCTTTACTTAAAAGTAACTCCAGATTCATATTACCTTACTAAGCAAAGCAGAGGTTAAACTCAGTAGGTAAGACTACAATCAACAAGTATTTTGCTCAATCAGCAAAAGTACCAAAAATCAAACATTACATACACTCAACCAACCTCTACATTGACTTATTTCCACTAGTAACTCCTTTCATTACTACCTATCAATTGTCAACAACATCAAAGTCGATAACAACTACTATTCCAACAATAATCACAACACTAGTGATTATACATTTCAGTACACCTATCAGTACTTAATATTTACCTTCAAAGTCTAACTAACCATCAAATTAGAATTTATTTATTACTTAAACTGGTAAGACATCTATAATCTTCTCTTAGCAACCAGTTAATTCAATTCACATTCTTAAATTTTAAACTACTAATCACAAGCAATTAGAAATTATTCAACTTTAACCACATAATCACTTAGTACTACATCCCATCAATATAGCAACTAAATCAGTCTTAATCAATATTATGATACTACAATTCAAGTATCACAATATCACAATGTGCTACTTCTCAACACATTTCCAACAATTTCTACATCAAGTTAATCCCAATTAACTAGCCTCCACATAACTTATGGCACAATTCAAGTAACTTTCTAAAATGGACACGTACACCTCAATTCCATTTTATTCTATACACTAGGCCATTCAGACTATCAAAGTTTTTATTAAGCTTTCTCAGTACAACTAGTCCTCACATATCCATACCACAGGACATGGAACAATTTCCAAATTTATGTTTCACTTATATACATACTACATCGTATATAACTTAAACAATTCAACTTAAACTTGCAAGAAAAGCTTGGTGAATATAATCATCACCTATCAATTTCAAGGTTTCTCTTACTTTTTAAGACATTCACTATATCCACATACCTTATTTCTCAAAATATGAATAACTTTTCAATCCATATTCCTCAATTTATCAAATAAGAATCAACTAGACCTTTAATATAATTCAACTTCCAGATATCTTTTCATATCATTTCTTATTTGGATCTAATCCCAATTTACCACTTACTTCATTTGTATACAATCAACAATTAACTAAAGAACTCATTCAATTCTTTCAATACTTAAATAATTCCTTATGAGGTACAAATCAACCTATGCAACTATTAATAATAACTTTCAATTATTTCTTATCTCACATTCTTACCCAATCAAAGTTATCATCACAAGCCTCATACACTAGTAAGATTTTCTTATCACAATTCTAATCAATGTGATTTAACTTACTCTTAACATATCTTAGCAAATTATAACTGTCATATCAAACAATGACTTCATATCTGTATAATTCTTCAACACATATTCAGTTCAAATATCAAATATTACCCAACTGAGTACTCAATTACACTTAACAATATTTCAATTACTTAATACTAGCTTTAAGTAATAATCAAGTTTCACAAACTTAAACAATTCATCTATCTCCTTTGGATCTTAAATGACCCATTTCAACATGTTTTAACTAATCAAGGAATTCAATCATATTCCACAAAATCATAACATTACAATCTATGTTAGACTATTTCAACACACACAGTTGACTACATGTCAACTTTGATTTCAATCAACCAATTAATAAAATCCTCTAACTGCTTTTCTCAAGTTTGACCTATCCTCAAACCAATCACAAGCAATTAATTTTATACACAATTCACTATCCATGGTTTGACTTTCAAAGTTAACACACTATCAATATTAACTCCCAACAAACCATTTCATTTCATATGTTCACTTTCAAACATATATTTTAAATTATTACTTTCAATAATCTTATCAATCTTTTACAAGGACAAGGTCAACCTACATCAATCTTGGCTCCATACAAGCCAGATACAAAATAGTGATTCATTTAAACACTATCAAATCCACCTATGAGCAATTTGACACAATCAGTCACAACTATATTTTCAACAAAATCAAATTAGTCAACTAGGTTTATCATCAAAACCTCTATCAATGACAAATATTATTTACACTGGCACCTTTACAGTCTAAATGTCACAGTTCTATTAACTGATTGTTTTCTTATCAAAACAACTTTTAAACAACTTAGCATACTTTCATGCTTAATTCACAAAATCACATTACATTTCTTTTATACCAAGTAGCCTCAACAAATTCATGTGACACAACATAATATAACAACGGTGATCAGGCGTTGCAAGATTATGTTCTTCACAATCCATTCTCAGGCTACTCTACATTATAATTATCAATGTGATCTACTCTCACTTCATACGTATTAAATACTTCATGATTTCAAATCAATCATAATCTATTTAATAGTTTCTATCAGCTGATACACACTCAAAATCAGCTTACTACTTACATATTCAACCTTACATATGCAAGTCATCTCACACAATTTATTTTCAACAACTGAATTACTCAGTATATCTACTTGTCTGAAACCTCAAACATATGATAACCTATCATCATAATTTTAATACTAAACACAATTCAATGTCCCTATTTACTACAAAATTCAGGACACATCTTAATTAATTATCATCACTTTGACATATGTTATACTATCAAGCAACAATGTCACAACAAACCTACTCAATCAAGTTACTACCAAAACATTTCACTTATTAATTCACAATGGATCAGAAAGATCTATCACTTCCCAACTCAATTTAGCTTTATCATAAGCCTTATTTCTTATAAACCTATCAGTCATGGTTTAGATCAAGTGTTTAACTATAGTCAACACATATCATATAGTCACATAAACACATATTTTCTCAAATAGCAGTCATTATCAATTCAAATGATACAACCTTCCTTAACAAGGATTTAGATCACACCTTGTGATTAATCCATTAACATAATACTATCAATTATTTTGTCTCACCAATAAAGACACTCTTAGGTTCTAACATCAATCCAATTGAACCTTAATCAACTCTTTTCTACTTAAACATATTTCTGCATTTTCAATTCAATCAGAAATACTAACAACAATGAGCAACAATAAGCATCTCATTCAGTAATTCTATCCTCATGTCAACATATAACAATCATTAGTTGACTCGAAACTGGGGAATCATATCAGTCTGACTCAATTAACTTCACAACAATGCTTACTTATCATAACAAAGTAAACAGTTCAAGCTAATTTAAATTAACATAGGCTTATCGAAGATTACCTGGCAATCTTAAGCCCACGAGTGTTGAGGAAACATGAAATATACCAATCTAATACTCATGTTCCTCCGTCTCTGCAATCAAACAACAACTTCACAACTTGTTAAGAGTTAGTACATATTCAACCAATCACTTTCTCACACATTCACTAATCAACTAAACCCTCACCCACTGGAATGTTTGACTCAACTCAATCAAAGTTTAGGATTGAACATTCTGTCATGTCCAATTCACCCAAACTATTGCTCTGATACCAACTTATAACACCCCTCATTAATTATAAACAATCATATAATATTGGTGGCACGGAAGCGTATATATTAAAACATTTCTATCAATGTACTCAAAATGTCAATAAACTTTTTCAAAGCCAATCACATGACATTTCAACAACTGGGTGTTAATGCTTCAAAACACTTTTACAGTTATAAAATTTACATCAGAGTAAAAGCCTGTCAAACATTCCATCCAGTCCAACAACCTCCTGCCCAATATGTCCCATCTATTTTAACCTGCAGGAAGAACTGTGGTGGGGTTAGCATAAAGCTAAGTGAATGAAACTATAAGCAACAGTCCAACCTAGCATAACAATCTGTTTACATCAAATAACAATAAACAGAAAATCAATCAATCACTCAACATCCAATCAATGTCATACACGCAACATCATGAGGATCGGTGGTCCCTGAGACACCCTAATACCGGTTTGGTACTCAAGGAACTCTTATCAATCATCTGTATTGGCCCATACAGAACTACCGATAACTTGTTGTCAATCACACACGACCTAGATCTCTAAACCAACATTTCAAGTTTTCGAGATCTCCTGTCGTCTACAACAACAACAAGTCCAACCATCAAATCAAGTTGACCTCAAAATCTTACATACTAGCACAATCAGCCAAGTAACTAATTAAACTATCATGGCAAGATATCTCGACAGATATATCATATCAAAGTAATACTATAAATTACTTGTTGTAAATCAAATCATTACAACTAAATCACACCGAGGTTACAGATCCACTCACCGACTACCTCAGGCGCAAGCTCAGAAGTCTAATATTACTGAGCCTTCTCCACATCTGAGAATACAATCAATAAACAATAAGTTAATAACTTGTCTCAACTGATAACACACAGGTAATTAATATCGTTACACAATCATAACATAATTACATGTATCAGGTGATCCCTACGATCACAGCAAACAAAGGTCCAATTCGGAACATAATCAAAAGTCCCGAAATAAGATTCAAAAACAGTAAAATGCCATTTTCGACCCCTAAACGACCCCGAATGGCCAAAAACTGACTAGGCTATAATATATAGTTTTGATCATTGGGTCGTTTTCGAGTGGACATGCGAATTTCAGCTCAATCCGTGTTAATGAAATTTTGTTACAAAAAAGAGGTCTCTAAAGTGCTATTAAACACTTATGCACTTTTGAAATTTGCAAAACATAGGATCCGGTTTTTAGCATTTGAATCCGCCGGATTCCTTTGAATCCGACCGGATTCCCTAATTTATCTGAATCCGCCGGATTCAATTGAATCCGACCGGATTCCCACCTTCGTTCCAGCCCTGTGCGATTCTGCTCAAAACCTAACCCACGGATTTAACACCAAAACTCTCAAAACTCAGTTTCTAACAGTCTTATACTACTAAAAACTTCATATAATCATTATAGCATAGTTACAACATGATTCCTAACATCAATTTCACACAAATCATCAATTGGGTTAATTTCAATAAACTTCAAATTTAAAAACAAACTTACCATTATAATGGAAATTGAATGGTGATCATGATGATGATTATGAAATCAAACCCAAATCAGAATTCATGATTTCAACATAAGGTTAATTTCTAGTTTTTAGGTTTCAAGTTTTCAAAGAAAGGAAAATGATTAACTTTCCTAAAAGGGAAAGGAATAAATAGGTCGGCACAATCCAACCGACTTCAATTATACGGGTATAATTTAATACCCCATCTCAATCTATTGTCTGGAACCCGAAAACCATTTGCGAGTCCAAACATTTTATTGTACCGTCAACTATATTAATTTACAACAATTAATAATTCACTTATCACATTGGAATATTCTACTCCTATTCCAATTATTTCAACTATTTCAAACAATATTATTTCCAAACACATTTAAATACTAATTTAAATCAAGAAATAATACAAAACAACTAGGTCCATTTCGAGGATGTTACACTGTAGGCCTCTCCAAATTTGAGTCCTGCGAACAAACAATTCACATATCTCGTATCCAATGCTGTAGGCACATTTGGTTATTGTGATCCTCTATACGTTGGATCAGGTTTCTCAACGAAAGAGTCGGATGTTTACTCTTTTGGTGTGGTGTTGTTTGAGGTGTTATGTGGGAGGTTGTGTATAGGCAACAACAACGTCAAGTGTCCACCTTTAATTGGATTAGTGCGACGATCATATGAATAAAACGTCGTAGAAGAAATAGTACTTGATAGTATAAAAAGGAAATATAACCTGATTCTCTCAATGTCTTAAAGGAAATAGCTTATTATCACTTATGTTAAGGAAGAAAGTGTACCCGCTGCTTTGCGTGGACACTATGCTATGTATAATAACACATCATTCTTGAAAACAGGTTGCACTGTAGATAGAAGAGTAAATTACATTGTCACTCCACGTGGTTTGTCCATATATTAAATATCCAGTTTTTGGACCGCTATTGTGTGGATACTGTTTCTTGATTCGGGTTTTTGTTTCACCGATAGTTCCTGGCCCTAATGTGTGTTGATTTTGTCCGTTAGCGTAGGTCACGTCAGTTAGCTCAAGGACTGGCGGTGAAGCAAGATAGCGACGGACATGATGAGATAACGGATGAAAACAACACTCGTTAGGGCCACGAACCGATGGTGAAACCAAAATCCCGAATCAAGAGATTGTATTCGCACAGTACCCTACCTGAAGGCTGAGAGTGCAATATATGAACAACCATAGTTACCGGCAACGTAATTTATTCTAGATGAAGTATCTGTATTGTTGGGTTTTAATCTTGACAATTTTAGTTTTATTATTTGTTTTATTTAAGTAGTATTTAGTTGGTTATTTGAAAATATATAATGGTAAATAGTCAAGTAGGTTGACCGACTTTTGTGGAGGAAAAGGGACGTTGGAGTATGCAGTTAGGAAACGAGGTATAGATCCTCCTTTATTTCAGTCTATGTATGGCTATATATATCCCACCTAGTTTATTAATTTAATGCATGACTTTTCATCATATATGTTTTTATTCTTAATTTTTTCTCTGTAAATCACCATACGAATAACATTCAAGAAGGGCCTGAACCTACATTTGGTATCGGAGCAACAGGTTGGGTTCATATAGAGAGAGAGTAGCATGTTCCTGTGAGTTGCAGTAGGAAGATTGAAGACCGAAAAAGACCGACACCGTCAAGAAGACCGTGAGAACGAGAAAGCTCCGGCGTGAGACTGAAGAACGAGAAGACCGACGCTAGGAAGAGAAGAAAGATAGACAGAGACCGAAGTTTTAACAGAAAAGGAAGTGAAGAATGGCGATGATACAAGCAAAAGAGGCAGATACGATGTCTTACCAAGTTCCGATGTTGACCGCAACCTACTATCCGGTATGGGCTATCAAAGTTAAGTCCATATTGGATGCCCATGGTTTATAGGAGACGGTGGAACCAAGGACTCTTGGGGAAGAACCAGATGCTAAGAAGTCAAAACAAGCTCTAGCCTTCTTGCTTCAAGCAATACCAGAAGAGATAGTGTTGCAAATGTCGAGTCACACGGACCCGAAGAAAGTATGGGATGGCTTGAAAACACGATACTTGGGTGTTGATCAGGTAAGGAAGGGAGCTTGAAGGTTTGAGGATGAAGGAAGGAGAGCTTGTTGATGATTGTGCTACTAAGTTGAGTGGACAGGTTTCAAAGTTGAGGAGTCTTGGACATGAAGTTGAGGAAGAAGAGTTGGTGAGAAGGATACTTGATGCAATGCCAAAGTCGTTTCTTCAAATTGTGGCTTCGATCGAACAGTGTTTTGAATTGGATACGATGCTCTTTGATGAAGCGGTTGGAAGGCTTAAGGCGTACGAAGAAAGACTCAAAAGCCATGGTGAGAAGGAAGGAGAACAAGGGCAACTCTTGTGGGTACGTGAGCAAAAGCACGGAGAAAGTAGTAGACGAGGAAGAGGTTATGGGAGAAGCAATGAAAGAGGTGGTAGAGGCCGTGGAAGAGGTTTGGGGCTAGGTGACAAGAGTGGAATTCGTTGTTATGACTGTGGAGTCTTTGGGCACTTTAGCTATGAGTGCACAAAGTGGAAAGACCCAGACAACGACAAGGATAAAGAAGCCAATTTGATCCAAGATGAAGAGCCAACTTTACTTTGATGAAGAAATGGAGTAAGAAGTCAAGATTATGGGGGTGAATGTTGGGTTTTAATCTCGACAATTTTAGTTTTATTATTTGTTTTATTAAAGTAGTATTTAATTGGTTATTTGAAAATGAATAAGTAGGTTGACCGAGTTTTGGGAAGGAAATCCTTTATTTGAGTCTATGTAGGGCTATATATAGCCCACCTAGTTTATTAATTTAATGCATGACTTTTCACCATATATGTTTTTATTCTTATTTTTTCTCTCTAAATCACCATACGAATAACATTCAAGAAGCTAGGGCCTGAACCTACATGTACTACTAGTTCAAGTTGCTCAGATTCATGAAAACAGGTTGCGTGGATTCTTAACATTTTTCTCTATAAAATATCAACGTATTCAATCAATCAACACTTAAGCATAGACTAGTATTAAAACATTAAACGGAGAATTAACTAAAAGTTTGAAATCTTCAAAGTCGTCGTGAGAACGGCCATATATGTGTTGCGTCTTCTCAGCATAACAAGAAACCCAGAAACAATAATCTGTTTGTTTTTTCCTTGTTCTTTTCGAATAAAAGTGTTATTCCACATAAGAACTTTCGGTTTATGATAGTTGGAATTATACAATTATTTTTCCAAAAGTCATCTGACCAAAGGGTTGCTCATTCAACGTCTCCAATTTTATAACACACAGGAGCTCTTAGTCTCTTACTTTGTGTTTTGTGTTATCTATTCCACCAATATAATGGCTGATCACATAAAACAATTTAGACATCTCAAAATACAATTAGATGCTATAAATACAGCAACCAACAACTTTGCCGAAGAAAATCGTATAGGAAAAGGAGGATTTGGGAAAGTTTATCTAGGAAAAATCGTTGATAGTTCCAAGGGCGAGATGATGGTTGCTTTGAAGCGTCTAGATCGTGCATTCGGGCAAGGAGATCCCGAATTTTGGAAAGAGATAATGATGCTTTCCCTTTATAGACATGAGAATATCGTCTCTCTTTTAGGGTATTGCGACGATCAAAATGAAAAGATCCTTGCATATGAATATGCATCTAAGAAAAGTCTCGACTTGTATCTAGGCAGCGAGGACCTAACTTGGGTTCGACGCCTTAAAATATGCATTGGGGCGGCTCGTGGACTAGAGTATCTTCATGCTCCATCTGAGACCCAACTAAGAGTATTGCACCGCGATATTAAAAGTTCAAATATTTTACTAGACGAAAATTGGAATGCTAAGATCTCTGATTTTGGCCTCTCCAAATTTGGTCCTGCGAACAAACAATTCACATATCTCGTATCCAATGCTGTAGGCACATTCGGTTATTGTGATCCTCTATACGTTGAGTCAGGTTTCTTAACGAAAGAGTCGGATGTTTACTCTTTTGGTGTGGTGTTGTTTGAGGTGTTATGTGGGAGGTTGTGTATAGGCAACAACAACGTCCAGCATCCACCTCTAATTGGATTAGTGCGACGATCATATGAAGAAAACGTCGTAGAAGAAATAGTACTTGATAGTATAAAAAAGGAAATAGAACCTGATTCTCTCAATGTCTTTAAGGATATAGCTTATCAGTGTTTAAATAGAAAACGTGAGGAACGTCCACTTATGACTCAAATCGTGAAAGCACTTCAAACTGCACTTAAATATCAAGTAAGTTTTCTTTGCTTAATTAGATCAATTTTTGGTTAATTTTTCTTTACTATAAAGGTATCCGGTTAGAGTTAAGATTCCCATATGCATCGGGTTCAGGTTGAGTAATTTCGGCATGTCCAAAACAACATTTTTTAAGTCATTTTTATGAGTAAGTTCCACGAGTGATCCATGTGGTATACATGAATTTATCGAAATCGTCCATAAACCTTTTCTCGTGCTATTAATCCGAAAGGTCTACTGTGCTATTAATCCGAAAGGTTTACTTTTCTCCCTCGTCCACCTAAATTGACTAAACTACTCTTAACCGTAATTTTATCCATAGATTTAAAAATGAGAGGAAGAGGGAATTTTAGTCAATTTACGTAGATGAGAGACATCTATGAGAAAAACGTAAACTTTTTGAACTGAAAATGCAAAAAAAAAATAGAGACAGTTTCCATTAATCCGTGTAAACCACGTGGACGATTTATGAAATTTACTCCGTTTCTATTTATTACTAACAACAATTTTTTTTTGTAGGTTGGTCAAAAATCTGGAATTTTGAAGGTGAAAGTTGTAAGATCAATGAAACTGAAATTAAGAAAGATAAGGTTTTTCAACCCTTCAAATCCTTACGTGGTAGTAAAACTGACTGAAAGTAGTCTTCCATGCGCAAAGAAAACGACTGTGAAGTACACGACGACTCCCGAGTGGAACGAAGAATTCAGTTTCTATGTGGAAAATCTTGATGTTCAGCATCTACAAATATGCATTTTGAACGCAATATCGGTATTAAGTAACTTATCTTATGAATTCTTCAAAGTACACTATAGCTTCTAAGAACTCAGTTCACTATAAAGTTAATCAATAGACAATGCAGATTGGAAATTTTGAAAAATACTAGAGGTGGCAATTTTAGACCCATTGGTTAATTATGGGTCAATTTGGTTAATTTTTAGGAGGGGGTGGGTTTGTTGGGTCTCCTCCCCATTTTTTGGATGGGTCTAAATGGGTTTTTCAATATAACCTTTAATTGTGTAACAATTAACCAACGGGTTTAGACGGGTGTAGCGGGTAATTTTTTTTTTTTCCAGGTCATTTCATTTTTTTCATTTTTCAATCAAATTTAAAAAAAAAGTTTGGTAAAAACCCGATGACCCGACCCGAGACCCATTTGACCCGGACCCGTTTAGACCCATCCTTCTAAATGACCCATCTAGACCCGTGACCCGACCCGACCCATTCATTTTGCCACCTCTAAAAATACCTAGGGTGAGTTTAGTTGCAGATAAGTGTATGTTAAGTTATAAGTACGATTTTTGCAGAAAAAAATCATAAAAATCATTGAAAATGAAAAATGCGTTATTGTAAATTTTAATAATATACTTGTGAAAAGTACCCCTTCAGCCGTTTTCATTTCTAAAGATATAAAACTCCCTACGTTTTATACTCTCTGCGTTAAACTCTCTCCGTCTCACTATAAGTATCCACGTTATTATTTTGGGTTGTCATAAATAAGTGTTCACTTTCATGTTACAACCAATCGAAAGAGACTTTTAATGGGTAGATATATTATTTGATTAGTGAACACTGTAGTCAGTGAAGAATCTTAAAATTTTGTGTCCAGTCAAATACACTTTAATCGAGACGGATGGAGTACTTCGTAAAATGACCACATTTGATCACGTTATCAAAGTTTGTCACTGATTTTGTCAAGATAAATAATAAAAATACATCTCATTTTCTTAGAAAACTTTGAAGTGAATTATTGAGAATTGGGTTAATGTACAAATTCGTTACTATACTTTGCGAAAATATTCATGTGGGTCACTGTACTTTTAAAATGTTCAATTGGATTACTGTACTTGTAAAAATGTTCAATTAGGTTACCAAACTTTCGCCATAGTTCAATTAGGTTACTGTACTTGTGAAAATGTACATAACAATGTGCAATTGGGTCACTAAGTACTGTAGCAAAAATAGGCGTGAAAACACTTTTTGAAAGTACAGTAATCCAATTGAACATTTTAAAAGTACAGTAACCCACATGAATATTTTCGCAAAGTACAGTAACGAATTTGTACATTAACCCATTGAGAATTTCTTCTACTAAATACACCCTTAGGTTTGACTTTTTGTATTTATATTTCGGTTAATTGTACCAAAATATATCAAATTAAGTTGTCATATTCATAGTGTGTATTTATTTTTGGACGTGTCAATTTGTATGAATGTTACGTGGTAGCTTATATAGATGAAACATAAGTCAAATTACACATAATAAGCCACAATTGAAAATTGAATACATACAATGAAATTTTGAAAGTTTAATACACACTGTGAATATCAGATCATCGTTTAATACATTTTGGTGCAATTAATACTTTATATTAAAGATTGATTAAAACCGAGTATGGCTTATGATGGTATCTCTCTCTCTCTCTCTCTCACACACACACACATATACACACACACACACACACACACACACACATATATATATATATATATATATATATATATATATATATATATATATATATATATATATATATATATAAAGGTTTTTTTGAAAGAGAAGAGAGAGAATGATTTTTTGTTACTATGATTCGGTATATTTATTTTAAGATTCAGTATTTTTATTCTAAGATTCAAATTTTTATTACTATAACTTTTGAATCACATTGTGAACCTTTTTTTTTCAACTGTGAACCTTAATTTTTTTTTGGGTTCATGGAAAGTTTTTAACTTTTTCAATGAGTTAATTGCATGGATGGTCCCTGTGGTTTACACACAGTAATACACTTTGTCCCTATACTTTAGTTTTTACAAGGGCAGTCCAAAAACCTAAAAGTTGTTGCGCATTTAGTCCCTCATCCGTTAAGTTTAATATTTAAGTGTTAAATACAACCCAATTCATTCATAGCGCCGAAACAGCAACAAACGGAGATAACTCCTCGATGTCACCACTAACGATGTTACTCAAATGTGAAGAAACTCCGGCCAATGTTACCATCCGGCCATCATCTTCGGCGCCGTTTGAGGCCAATATTTTCAGCTTGGTTAGAACGATGTCGGTGTTATTAACTAAAAAGAGAATAAACTACTCGTATAAATTAAAAAATAAGGGTATTATGGTCATTTCATTGTATTTAACACTTGAAATGCTAAACTTGACGGATGAGGGACTAAATGCGTAACAACTTTTAGATTTTTGGACTGCCCTTGCAAAAATGAAAGTATAGGGACAAGGTGTGTTACTGCGTGTAAACCACAGAGACCATCACATCCATGTAATTAACTCTTTTTCAATTGTGAACTTCTTTTTTCAACTGTAAACCCTATTTTTTTTTTTGGTTCACGAAAAGTTTCTAACTCTTTCAATGGTGAACTTTTTTTTCAACTGTGAACTTTTTTTTTTTTTTGGTTCACGGAAAGATTTTAACCTTTTCAATTGTGAACTTTTTTTTTTCAACTGTGAACCTTAATTTTTTTTGGGTTCACGGAAAGTTTTTAACCTTTTCAATTATGAACCTTTTTTGTTTGTTTTGGGTTCATAAAAAGTTTTTAAGTTTTTCAATTGTGAACCTTAATTTCTTTGTTTTGGTTTACGGATTTGATTTATTTTATTTTATATTCACAAAAAATATTTTTTTTAGTTAACATAAATTATCAAATATGAAACTTTTTTTTTTTTTTTTCGTTTTTACGGTTTTTTTTTATCTCCACCCTTTCACACACACACACACACACATACACACACACACATATATATATATATATATATATAAGGTATATTAGATCAAGGGCTGAGATCTGTTTCCACCGCTTTTTTTATCCCCTTGTTTTCACATGATCACATTCATATATATAGGTGACGGTTCAAGAGGGAAATATTTTTTTGGGGGAATGAGGGAAGTGTAATATTCATCACGGAACACCTTAACTTCGACAATACAAATATCAAAGATAAAATTAATTTTACTCGCATATAGTAATCAAAATCGATGTTATAAAGAATATATACACATATGAAATTCAATTTTAAGTCATAACATTAGTTTATGCTTATTTATTTAATAAAATGTTAATATTCATCGTGGTGAATGTTAACTTAACATTCATTACAATGAATGTTAAAAATAATATTAATTTAATTTTAACATTCATCGTGATGAATGTTAAGTTAACATTCACCACGACGAATATTAACGATTTTGGATATAAAATTCATCAATTGATGTTATAACCTACAAAAAGAATTTATCAAGGAAGCTTAACATTAATAGCATCGATTCTGATCAACATATATTAATTTTCACTTTTTAATTTTTGACAAATATATTGATGAAGTTAAGATGCTTCGTGATGAATTACTTCCCCCAAAAAAAAGAGATTCCCCTTGAATCCTTATGTTCAAACGAGAATCACAAAAGGTACAGAACTGCGAGAACTTTTGAATTATGTTGTTTTTGTACATGTAAATGCAACAAATTACACATAAATGTTATTTAATGTTCATATTATTGACAAACAAAAGTTAAAAACCACAAAACACGTGTTAAGCTATAAAATACATGAAGTGTTCCCATGTGCACATATCAGATGTGCACATGTGAACGAAATATATAAATTTGATTTTAAAGATTATTTTGATACTTTTTCAAACTATTTTGCTTTTAACCTTAATATAGATCAATGTTGATATGTAATTGAATAATTAAACATGTTAAAATCTCTATAATTTAAAAGTTCTCGTAATTCTATACCATTTTGTGGTTCTCATTTGAACTTTTGGCTATATATATATATATATATATATATATATATATATATATATATACACACACACTAGAGTATAGAGTTATTACTAGTTTGACTTGAGACGTTAAAGGCGGGAACATTGTACTTTTGTTATGTAGGATATGAAGCATGATATCATAGGAAGTGGATTTCTGTCATTAAAAAATCTTAGATCTGAATATCCAGAACATCGAGATCTTTATATCTTCGGTGCGAGTTATAATAGTTCCATCACGGGGAACCTTCTTATTGAGATGATGTACGAACCTTTCGCAGATGACCAAATCGTGATCCCGACTCACATAAAGTATACAATGGCAATGCTAATGGATCTTGTGAAAACGCCTCACGGTGGAGGGTTGCTTGTCGTTATAATCCATGAAGCCCGATCTCTTCAAGGAAAAGATCACATAAATCCACGTGTATCGGTCCTTTTCCAAGGGAAATTAAGAAAAACTCCGGTCTGTTTTTACTAAGCTTGTAGTGAGTTTGGAAGTAATATTCTTGCAAGAGCTTCTTAACTAAATTCTGCTATTCCTTTACATATTTTGGGTTTGGTTTCAATTTTTTCTTTTTCAGATTATGATGAATAACAAAAATCCAATATGGGAAGAAGTGTTTACATTCATGTTACAACAGCCACCATCGAACGAAACGTTGCATTTGAAAGTCATTAATGTTCCACGGATGAGACTTATTCACCAAGAGGTATGACGAATTATTTATCTTAATTCGCTATAAGTTAAGACCAAGTTTTCTAATGCATACACTACGATGTCTGTTTTGTTAGGAATCTATAGCGCAGATTGATATAAGCCTTGCGGATGTCGTGAACAACAAACGGATCATTCATACATACGCCCTTCAAAAGGGAATGAGTCAGCTTGATGTGGAGTTGCAATGGACCGGAGAACTTCAAGTCTGACTAATTAATGGTGATTGATGGCAATAGTGAGCAGATACATGTTCCAACAAACTTTTGGATAATTAATCTGGGACTATGATTAGTTTTGGTTACTCTATAAATAGATGCATGTTCCAACAATTTTTTGGGGGATTCTTATTTGTATAACGTAATTTATCAGTATAGGGTGGTGATATTTTCACCATCTAATTTGATAGATCCATCATACAGGTGTATTTACTAGTTGTATTTTACAATCAGTTACTGCATACTTTTGATGGATCTATCAAATTAAATGGTGGAAATATCATCTTCCATCAGTTTAACTTGGTAATTAAATACTCCCTCCGTCCTAATTTTATTGTCCTGTTTTGATTTTTGAAGTCTTTCATTTTCAACTTTGACCTTCAATATTTTTGTTTGTGCTATATAATATTTGATGCAAAATATATGAATGGATTGGATTTTGAATGTATTTCATTGGTATAATTTGCATTAAGTATTATATAACACAAACAAAAATATTTCAAGGTCAAAGTTGTCAAAGAAAGACTCCAAAAGTCAAAAGAGAACAATGAAATTGGGACGGAGGGAGTAAAAGTTAAACGATTGAGGGTAATATCATGTCTACGTGTTCTTGTCATCTTGTGTGTTAGATTTTAATCTTGTTTCTCATTGTCGATAGGGTTATATTTAAAATCCTCTTTTTTTTCTATAAGTTTATTAATTAATATATAATTTTGTGCATCGATTAAATCACGACTGGTCACTGTTGTACGTATAATTCAACATCTACAATACTATACTTTTTGAGTCTTGACAACATTAATAATGGTAATAACTATATGAATTCTAGCATTAACAATACAATATTTATTTAATAGATGTAAGCCGCTTTGTTTCCTAGCTTTATTAATCAATGTACGTTTCATATTTAATTGCATATGCAAATATGAAAAACCAACCATTTGTGCACCAATTAATATTAAAGTTTCATTACTTGCTAACTCCAGTATATTTGATGAATTGTAAATCGTTTACGTTCACGTGAATCTATAATTTCCCTTCTATGGTAGAGATCAATCTCACAAACACAATAATTTTGAAGTCTTGGCAAAATCAATAATGGTAATAACTACATGAATTCTAGCATTAACAATATAATATTTATTTAATAGATGCATGCAAGCCTCTTTGTTTCCTAGCTCTATTAAACAATGTGAGAAAAGTTAATTGAAGTACAAGAATTTTTGAAAGAATAAAAATACTGATCAAATTGTGCCATGTGTACAAAGAGAATGTTCCACATGTACAAAACTCATTTACACCCAAACTTAAATATCTCACAAACGACAAATCGAAAAATTATGAAAATGGCACCATTTGATTCTGCGTTTTATCCTCTTCGATTTGCCGTCGCTCAAGGCATACTTTCAACGAGTTTTTTTTCGTCTCGTTTTTTGATAGGTTTCACAAATTATTAACACATGTGTTAATATTTGGTTGAACATTTAGTTTAGATATAGGGTTTAGTAGGGTTTAAGGTTTAGTAAGGTTTAGTAGGGTTTAGGGTTTAGAGTTTTGTAAAACGTTTATGGTTTGGGGTTTAGGGTTTAGGGTTTGAGGTTTGGGGTTTCGGGGCCCTAAACCCTAAACGCAACACTTTAACACATGTGTTAGTAAAATGTGAATCCACTAAAAAATGAAAAAAAAAAACTCGTCGAAAGTATGCCTTGAGGGACGGCAAATCGAAAAGGATAAAACGCTGAATTTAATGGTGCAATTTTCATAATTTTTCGATTAGTCATTTGTGAGATATTTAAGTTTGGGGGTAAATGAGTTTTGTACATGTAGAACACTCTATTTGTACACATTGCACAATATCATTGGTACTTCCATTCTTTAAATAATTTTTGTACTCTAATGATCTCATCTCTAAACAATGTAAGTTGCATATATAATTGCATATGCAAATATGGAAAACCAACCATTTTTGCACTAATTGTTTCTCCGTATTTGTTTATGATCGATCAAATCTTTAGCCATCAAAATTTGTGAACATATTATATTACTTTAGCGATTGATGGATACCAGGTTTGCATGTACACACCATTCCAAAACTATATGTTATTTGTTTCTGATTTAAATATGACACTCAGACTTGAACATGCATGAAGGAAAAACTGCATATGTAATAACAAAAGCGGCGTTCGGTCGTATTAATCATACGATTTTGTGTTTTCTCCTAAATTCCCCCCTTTTCACAATTCGCAAAATGTAGACCCACCTGCAACTTCTTAAATGATATTCTTTGCAAAACAAAATATGTAGTTTTCGTAGGTGCAGCTATTAATGTCATAAATTATATCACTACTAGAAAAATGACTTTTTGCGACGCTCAAAAGTCATCTCAAAAGCCCCAAAAGTCGTCGCAATAGTGCATTGGAGACGACAAGTCGTCACAAAAGCGTCGTCGCAACAGCCCCGTGTGTGTAGATCTACTGAGACGACGAGTGGGTCCCACCTGTTAATTTCCGTACCTTAAAAAATAAAGGGAAAGTAATTACTTTTGCGACGACACCCGTCGTCACAATACAATTTTCATTTTTTAAAAAAACCAAAAAAAGGAATTAAATAATATCATATTAAATTTTCAAATGTCGTCGCAATAGGGTTTTAGAGACGACATGTCGTCGCTAATTCCACCTGTGAATTTGTGCATTATTTTGCTGCTTTTGCGTTTTTCCCGGGTTTTACCCCGTTTCATTTTTCTGATTCCTGATGCTTTATATCAAATATAACCAATAATTTTCGCACATTTCGCATTCAAAGCACAATTACACAAACAATTAAACCATTCAAATCTTCCAAATCATCCAAAGTTCCTATAAAAGTACAAGTCATACAAATGTTCAAAATGCTTAAAAGTAAATGGTTTTAAAGTTTTACACAAACCTCCTAAACGAAAAACACATTACAAACCAACTTACTCTTCATTTTCTTCCTCCTCATCTTCATCTTCTTCCTCCTCATCATCTTGTTCTTCAACCATAGCCGGATAGTGAACGGGTGGAAAGTTTGAAAATTTTAGAACTTTTATCTTCGCATCTTGTAAGGCGGCATGTATAGATGTCAAATATTCAACTTGAGCCTTGTTAAAATTTTGTTGACTGTTGAACATCTCATTGACTTCTTCTATGTTTACCATCCTTGGTCCACTTGATTGGCAATTTGAACTTGATGCCTCATTTGCCAACTTTCTACCCCGTCCACGTCTATGCCCGCGACGGACCCCCAAGACTTTATCCATTATATCCGACTCACTCATGTGTTTGGAACTCCCCTCTTGTAGTGTGTGCTCATCCACCATTTCCTCCTAAAAGTAACAAAACAATAATTATTAGTAATCACCCATGCATTTTAACAAATCTATATCGTTCTTGGTTTTCCTAATAACTCATCAAAACTTCATCAAATCTGTACAACTCTAAATCCATCATTAACAATTCTATAGAATTCAACTATTTTTACACTATAGCAATTAACCATAACTCGTTTTACCTCAAGACCCATATAACCCATGACCCATATATTCCATGACCCGTTTAGCCATTTTGGTCCAAAAATCACCGAAAAACATCAGCAAAAGCTGATGCGAACAGTAGCAAAATCAGTTACGAACAACAGCAAAAAGTTTTGCAAAAAAAGCATATATATAACCGCTGCAAAAAGATGGTTTGTATTGAAAATTCTATACTTACATAGTGACCTTTGGCAATATCATTAACCCACACTCCATCATCACAATGCCTATTCTTCCAGTCCTCAATCATACTTGTATATTATATTCACCAGTTTTAGGGTTTCGCTGTAACAACAAAAGAAATTAATATATAATAACTACACAACATACCTACTTATCACGAAACTAGAGATATATGTTTACAAATAACAAGGGATAAAGTAACTTACATCATCATATCTTCGAGCAGCTAAGGACTTGGTTCCATGATTACTATGGTACAGTTGCTTACCTCGGTTTTGTATATTAGCTGCTGACTTTTTTCGGAATGACTCGCTAGTGTAGAAGTCCACATGATTACGCCACTCACTAATTTCCATGTTAGGAGGTGGAAACTGTATAATTTCTGTGGGATGTTCATACCCCTCCTTGTCCACGAACCACTCTTTCTTATATCGATATTTGCGATTTCTGTATGTGTCCGCCAAACTTTTGTTAACCCCTTTTCTGATCAATTCTGCAAATGGACCTCTCCAATGACGACGCATATTAAAATACGTCTGCATTAGTAAAGAAAATAGTTAGGCAATGTAAACATTTACAAATTAACATGAAGATATGAAACAACCTCAATCTCCGGCCAAAGAGCGGTTTTAACCGTCGAGGGAACTAAGTCCCACGATGCATAGTATTTCGGGACTGTATCCGCCAAGGTCCCAATTAAATTGCCGAAATGGGATGCGTTCGGGCCAACAGGTCGGGCCGTCTCCATATCAGTCGTGTCGAACTCTATGGGAAGGGCTTGGTTGTTGTTAGCAACTAACCGGTTCCGTAGCTCTGAATTTGTTGTAATACCACGCGTCTTAGCAGCTTCTGCAAAATTCAAATCTGAAAATTTAAAATACAAGAAATCAAATCAAAGTGAACAATGTCAAAATACAAGTATTCAAATTCAAGTAAACATAATATTTCAAAAGTTCTTACTTTCCGAGCTGCATGGTGGTGGTGGACGCCAGTTAGGATCCCCCGGGGGATCACCACAATCGCCACTGTGATTTCTTCCAACACATGCCATCTGCAAACTCAATAAACATATAACCAACAAAATTAGTTTGTGAAACTCACTAAACATATACTCTATAACTAACATAATTAAAGCAACAATTCATCAAACATGTAACCAACATAATTGAACCAACAAACTATATAACAATTCATTGAAACCAGTGTCATTTTACATATAACAATTACAAATCAACCAGACTCATCACTAGAACAATATTTATCTTCACCAGGATTATTAAAATTCAAATCTTCACTTTCCGAATCACTACTGGTATGATCATCGTCGTATTCAGCGTCATCAATAAAATCACCATCGTCAAGGATAGAAGTAGGAATAACATCGTCATCGACATCAATAATAACTTCTGTTGATTGGCCATCTCCACCCAAGCTCGTATCAGTAAAAGCATCCAAATTAGCATCCAATGCAAGATCGGATGAATTGCTGTCGTGTATAACATCTGTGACGTTCTCTTCCGCAACTTTTTGGTCCCAGATCTTTCGATGATTCACCTCTTGGACCACCATCCAACGTTGTTTACTAGACTGGTCTTGAAAGTAAAAGACTTGATTTGATTGTGTTGCAAGAATGTATGGTTCATCTTTGTACCATTCATCTCTTACGGATATACGGGTTATGTTATTCTTGGTGACACAAAGTTTGGTACGAGCAGTGTTATTAGTTTTGAACCATTTACATCTGAATAAAACAACGTTGCAACCAAGCATATAATTTATCTCCAGAATTTCTTCCAACTGACCATAATACGTACAACCATCAACCCCGGGTGTTGAAACTCCGCTGTTTTGAGTTGTACGGCGTACATCACGACTATGAACCACAAACCTCACGCCGTTAACTATACACGCGGTGTAAGAGTTTGTGTGGATCGATGGCCCATTTGCTAGAGAAAGTAATTCATCACTACAGCTGGACGGCTCGTTTACTCGCAAATTACGTATCTTTGAAAAAATAGATAGGAATTAGTAATAATTGTTATTTTTACAGAGTAATATATACAATGAATTTACCTTAGTCAAAAACCATCCAGGAAAGTGTACATCGATATCACTCCCAGGCTGGTCAATAGCAAATTCACTGTAATTGTTATTAATTATGCTATGATCATCATAAATATAACTTACGAAAAAGATATTTCATAATAACAAACACTTACTTCCTGTATTCATCGATATCAGGACTGTTGTTAAGTACAAACCATTCCATTTTCTTCCGACGATGATGATCCAATGATATAACTATAGCTTTACTAATTGGTGTACATACAGGAACACATGTAACTTACGTGTTGGAAATGAAGCGTCCTCATTCCTATCCGGACGATTAAATTTTGTTTGTACATTCTGAAGATACATTGAACAGAAGGTTAAGGCTTCGTCTGCAACGTACCCCTTCGCTATAGAACCTTCAGGTTTAGCTTTATTCCTGACATATTTTTTTTAACTTTTTCATGTATCTTTCAAATGGATACATCCACCTCATATAAACAGGCCCACCTTGAATAGCCTCTTCGGGTAAATGCATAACCAAGTGAATCATTATGTCAAAGAAAGCCGGAGGATATACTTGCTCGAAAGTACACAAAATTTTGATCAACTGGTCTTCGACTTTCAACATGTCCGACACCATCAAATTTCGAGCACAAAGTTGCTTAAAGAATGCACAGAGTTCGACTATTGGTGTTGAAATAGGCTCGTCCAAGTACCCTTGAACTCCAACCGGAAGCAACCGTTGCATCATTACATGACAATCATGAGACTTCATGCCTGTTATGTTATCGTCATTGTCAATCACTTTACTCTTGAAGTTTGATCCAAATCCATCAGGTAATTTAACTCCTTTAATAAATTCACAAAAACGTTGCCGATCATCAGTTGTGAACGAGTACTTGGGATGAGGCTTTAAGAATTTTCCACGCCCTTTATCTTGTAGCCACAACTCATTTCGAATGTTCAAATTCTTCAAGTCTTTTCTTGCATTAAGAGTGTCTTTGGATTTTTCATTCATTAGTAAGGTACCCAACAAACTCTCACATACATTTTTTTCAATATGCATGACATCCAAGTTGTGTTTTAGTTGAAGAGAAGACCAATAACTGAGTTCAAAGAAAATAGAACGTTTACTCCAATTCAACTCACTTGCATCACGTTTTCTCTTGACACCCCCAAAACTAGGATGTTTCCCCGGAATACGAAACGGCAATCGATCAAGTTGTTGTAAGATTTCATCATTGTTGAATTTTCTAGGACGAGGCGTTTTCTCAATCTTACCATCGAACATCTTGCTAATCCTCCAAGGATGATTCAAGCGTAGGAATCTTCTATGACCAACATAAGCGGTTTTCCCTAACACACGAGTAGATGGAGTGTCCTCATTACATGTAGGGCATGCTTTGTAGCCTTGACCACTCCAACCAGACAAGCTACTGCGAGCAGGATAGTCATTGATGGTCCATAAAAGCATAGCACGCATTGTGAAGAAAGTGTTTGTAGCAGCATCTCGGGTCCGGACTCCGTCAGACCATAGACTTTTCAATTCTTCAACCAAAGGCCTCAAGAAGACATCAATGTCCTTCCTAGGCGATTTAGGGCCAGGAATCAACAACGTCAACATGAAAGAAGACTCTTTCATACATAACCACGGGGGAACATTATATGTTGTCAATATGACCGGCCACATACTGTAAGTCGAACTCTTGTTGCCATACGGATTGAAACCATCAGCGGCCAACCCTAATCGGACGTTTCTAGTTTCGGATGCAAAATCTGGATACCTTTCATCAAAATCTTTCCATGATTTACCATCAACCGGGTGACACATCTTGCTATCTTCCATACATCGTCCAGTAGCATGCCAAGTCATATTCTTTGCAGTGTGCCTGGAGCTGTACATACGCTTTAGTCGTGGAGTCAAAGGAAAGTAACGCAACACCTTTTTAGCAACTTTCTTCCCCGTTGTGTCTTTGTCTTTCCATCTGCTCTCACCACATATTGGACAACTTTGCATATTTTCGTTCTCCTTCCAAAATAAACAACAATCATTCTTACAAGCATGGATCGATTCGTATCCTAACCCGATCCTTTTCATCATCTTTTTGGCTTCGTAGTTTGACGACGGAAGTTTGTTAGGTTTTGGAAATGAAAATCTTAGTAATTCTAGCAATTGGTCAAATGAGCTATCTGTCCACTTATTCAAGACCTTCATGTGCGACAACTTTGCCAAAAAGTTCAATGAAGAAATCCAGGTGCAACCAGGGAATAGCTCGGTTTCAGCCAACCCAAATAATTCATCAATATCGTCATTTGTATCACTCGGACCTTCGGTCGACTCATTACTTGTCTCATCACTATTCGTGTTGTGTTCATTGCTAGTATTCTCCCGACGAATATCACTGAGGACACCAACCATCTCATTTATCACATCTGCTGTGTCAAAAACTACTTGTGGATCTAATAGTTCTCCATGATACTTCCAAATATTATAAACGATACTAAACCCTCAGCGTTGTATGTGAGCATGAATAGTGTTGAGATCACCCCATATACGGTTATTACAACGTTGACATGGGCAACGACATTGACCGTCTGAACTTAAGTGGTTCTTACACCGCTCGATGAACACGTTAAGACCATTTTTAAAGTCATCGGAAAAACGATTCCTAATTTTAGTCCAACTCTTATCAATCGTCATAGCTCTGGAATTTATAGTTTAATTCATATTGTATAAGATTCATGTAACAGTTTGTAAAGACAGATATATGTAATGTGCAAGAGTGTCCAACTATGGAAGGCAATCCTAAATGAGACAAAACAATCAAAAAGCAGTCCCAATAGGAGACTCTCCGAAATTAATTTCTAATAAACTAATAGTATATTCGCATATATTTTATACATTGTTGATACAAGTAGTACATTCGTATCTTTTGAATTGATCTAATAAACAATTATATGATGGTCGAGCTGTTTAGCTCAAATAGGAGAGAGTGTGCAATAACGGTTTATGGTCGAGCAGCACAGAAGTTGTAAGTAGCTGAAGTTCACATTTCTGTGGTGGTCGAGCAGCACAGAAGTTCCACAGAAGTTCACATTGGTATCTAAGTCGATGTGATTTTGCACTCAACTGGAGATGGTATATCTAATAAATTAAAGTATCTGAAGATTGCACTGCCACATACCACATTTCCTTTTGTAGAATCAAGACTCTGCCTTTATTCAATCTAGGATATAAATTATCACTACTATGTTCTTTTAATAATTTTATATACTTAACAAGTAAGACACTTTAACAATTTCAACTAATATTAATGAGCATACACACATACGAGCGTTGGACTACATATACATACTTTTAGAATAGATATCAATCAAGTTAAACAAAAGCTAGCCTAAGTCTTAGACTACATATACATACTTTTAACATCAATTTCTAACGAGCAAACCTAATGGTTTATACACATAACCGCAAAAAAGTTTAAGGACCCAAGATTTATTTACCTCACTTTTAGAGTTATCGTCTAAGACAAGAGAAGTTAGCCAACTTGAGAACGGATGAAACAGAAGCCTCGGCCTACATTCAAAATCAAATTACTCATTAATATTTAATGAAATTCAAATAGTTCCCTTCCCATACGCATTTGTGCAATCTATATCTATATATCTATATCTATATATATATATATATATATATATATATATATATATAGGGGGAAGATCCTTGGGGAAGTAAAATAATTAGGGAATGAGGGAAGTGATTCTCAGCCACACATTCTGGTCAACTAAAAAGTCAACGCGGTGGCATTTTTGTAAATAACTTGAAATCACCTCCCAGAACGTTAACATGCATCTCAAAATCATGTTAATAAAAAACAACTAAAAACGTGATTTTCATCTTAAATTCATCAAATTAAAGCTTGAAACTTGCAAAAATAAATTTAAAAACACTAATACACAACTCGTTGAGATGTATATAAAGCAAAATTCAAATAAATCGATCATGTACATCAATAATCAAACAAACTTGTAGTTATTTTACGTTTTACACAAAAAAAAAAAATCTCAAAATCAAAATTTTCAGAAAGTTAACACTCATTTGAAATGCATGTTAATTTAAATATTCATTTCTGATGAATATTTTAGCTTATATATGTTATTAGTGTATAATAACTCATATTCATCATAAATGCATGTTAACATCTCATTGAGTCTTTAACATTCATTTATGACGAATATTAACTTATATCATGCTGATGAACATTATAACATTCATTTATAATGCATATTAACTCATATATATTGTAATACATTGATGAATGTTATGTTATAACGTTCAACGATGTATAATAACTTATATAAGGTAATATTCAACAAATATGAATGTTTAAGAATCTTACTTGTAATTTTGATAACATGCATTGCAAATGTATGTTAACGTTCTGGATATTTTCAAATTTGTGAAATTTGATGATTAATGACAACCATAATTCGATTAATTACATGTTTATAAGTTTTGTATGATGAAATTCGTTTAATTTTATTGTTTTCATTGGCAAAATAAAATTTTATATAAAAACTCAAAAGTTATACCCAAAATTCATAATTTTTGATGATTTCAAATCATGACGAATTGAAGATATGTATGAATGTGTTTGATGGATTGGAAAGTTTATAATGTTTTTGGTTGATGAATTATTGAATTTGATGCTTTAATTTTGGATTTTAGACTAAAGTTGATTAAATGGGTATTGTATATGTATTATTTATTGTATGAAAAAGGTGGGAGAAAATTAGTGGCTAGGATTTGCTTCCCTCCTTCCTTCAAACTTGATGCTTCCCTCTTGATTCTTCTCCTATATATATATATATATATATATATATATATATATATATATATTCCATTTATGCATTTGTTTAGCAAGTGAAAAACCACCAAACCTGACCCGTTTGAGAGCACCCACAGAACGAAAACAAAAACAGATTGTCTAAACCACTGGTTAGTTTGAGAGCAGAAAACGAAAACACATTTTAATCTTTATCTTCTATTATTCTGGATTTGCTACTAAGTCTATTATATAAACATTAACATAAATATTTATACCACTAATTATGATTCACACACCACTGCACATATCATATTTATATGCTCAGCAAAACAACATTATATCATCAAATTGTCTACCTCATCATGAAATTATGCACATCGTGAAATTCCCACTTTAATTACATCTATTGCAAACTCACCTTACTGTATCAATTATTTAATTTAACAAAATCACTAAAATAAAATTTAAATCTACAAAGTAGCAATTTAAGAGACAAACCTGTGTAGATGGGTTTGAGGTGGTGTGAGCCAGAGGTAGTGAGCAGGTGGTTGTGAGGCGGCAGGGGGTGGCGAACGTGGGTGGCGGAGTTGGTGTGGTGGTGGTGTCATGAGCCTAAGCTTGTACGCAGGTCGGTGTGAGGCGGAAAGGGATGACGAAGGTGGGTGGCGGAAGTGGGTGACTGATGTCGTGTGAATAGAGTACAAAATAACAAGTTTTAAATAAATGGAAATACTAAAATAACTATCACACAAGCCAGACAAGAATAACCCGTTCGTATAATATAGCTTTTAAGTAAGTCTGAGTCGAACACTAGGAATGGTGGTTATAAATAAAATAGAATTTATAATTCAATTAAAATATACAATATACAGATAAGGGGGATACGTTTTAGTTCCGTATGAACGTATTTAAGAATACTAAATTATAATCAATTCAATAGAAAACAATTAACTAAGGTTAGTAAACAATTAGAGATAAATATGTATTTACTTAGATTATTTATTGTTGGCTATTATTATTGGTGAATTACTAATGTAGAAAATCACTTAAGCTTAAGCTAATTTTCATCATAACAACACAATCATAAGGTTACGCAAAGTATTACTAATTATTAAGATTTATCAGCAGTTTATTAGTACAATTTCATCGGTATGGCGTGAATCACAATATTACTTTACATCAATGAATTATATTCTTCGTCTATCGCATAAGATTAAGATTAAGACATAAACACAATCACTTAATTTATAAAAACTTAATATGGTCATCCTCGTTTAATATAAATCAGTTAACTATGTCAAGAACAATCATTAATATAATATAATATAATATAGACAATTCTTGTATAATAAACATTCAATAATATAGTTCCAACATAAACATAAATTCATATAATAAACTCAATAAACATTCATTCAAATAATTATAATGAAAACCTAATTCACAATTAAATCAAATAAACAATATCCATAAATTAACTCAATAATGTTATTAAAGTTACAAGGATAAAGAAACCGAACCAATTGTCGAACCAGCTTTTCCTAGGGTTAAAAACCTTCAAATCCTAGCTCCTTAGCATCCAAATTCGCACCTTAAGTCGACCTTAAACCCTAATATTCGACTTTGTATTCTAAGAATCGTATATCGTTAACCCTGAACTAGGCCTCTATTTATAGTTTTCAAAACCGCCAGTCCAACCGTCGGTTGGACTTCCCAACCGCCGGTTGGATCAATTTGTGTCCACATCCAACTCCGCGTCTGGAACCGCCTTTGATTAAATATATTCAACCGCCGGTTGGGTTGTTCAACCGGCGGTTGAGCTTGATTTCCAGAATCTTCCAACTTCGGGCAGGGCTTTATTTTGGACTTTCTTCTTTTCTTTTACGGATTTTAATCTTCATTATGGCCCAATTCTTCAATATTATTATTTAAGTCTTCAATTCTTTAAGGTTTAAGCTCCATTTTCTTCATTTCTTCATTTTTGGATTCGTTCTCGTTCCTTTTTCTTCAATCTTCAATTAAAATACATCTCTGCAAATATTAACAAAATAAGTATCTAAAATCATATAAATGCATTAAAATGTATATAAATATAGGGATAAAATAGTATAAAATATAGTATCTATTTGATGCTTTTCAGTGACGAAGGTGGGTTGTGGAGGTGTACGTGGCGTGGTGGATGGGGGTAGCAGAGGTGAGATGGATAATGAAATGGTTAGGTTTTGTTTGGAGGCTACAAGTTTTGGGGATAAAATTGACCGGGAAAGAAGACTTTTATTGGTGGAAAATTTAACATTTTTGTGAAAACTCAATTGAGACGACAAAGTCGTCTCTCATTCCATACTGCGACGACAATATTTACTTTATTTTAATACCATGTTTTTAAATTAAAATAGTACTTATAATACATTTAATTAGTGTTTAATTTTATTAAAAATTGAAATATAATTTTTAGTATTTAAAATTGTAATAATTAGTATCTCATTGTATCTAACTATATATATATTACAATTTAATTATAATAGTGTTGTTTATATTTTAATATTAATAATAATATAATTAGGGGTTAATAAATTTAACACTTAGAATGTAAATTATTTCGTAAGTATTGTTAAATTGGTTAATAATTAAAAGAGTAAATTACATTGCCCGTCCCTGTGGTTTGCACGTTATTACAAAGCCAGTTCCCGGGTCGGGTATTCCTCGGATACAGTCCCTCGACCCGGAATTTTGTATCACTGCCCGTCCCTACATCAAACGGGTGTTTAGTATAGTCGTTATCTCACCCCATGTGAGTTGCACATGGTCGAGTAAATTACATTGTATGTCCCTGTGGTTGTCCGTAAATTACATTGTCTGTCCCTGTGGTTGTCCGTAAATTACATTGCCCGTCCCTGTGGTTGTCCGCACAATACCCGACCCGAGGATTGGGACCGTAATATATGAACAACCACAGGGACGGGCAATGTATGTGCAACTCACGTGGGGTGAGATAACGGCCATATTAAACGCCCGTTTGACGTAGGGACTGGTAGTGATACAAAATTCCAGGTCAAGGTACTGTATCCGAGGAATACCCGACCCGGGGACTAACTTTGTAATAACGTGCAAACCACAGGGACGGGCAATGTAATTTACTCTAATTGAAATATATAGTATATCATCAAAGAATGACATTATAATCAATTTATTAAATTATTCGTCTACTTATAATTTAGTTGCTAATAGTTTATGATTTAAACTATATTGAACCGCTAATTCATAATATTAACCTTTATAAATAACGATTTAGGGTTTTTAATGATCATTTGAATATTCTATGAGGGTTCGCATATAAAACGTCTTAGTAAAAGCGTCTTAGGGATCAGTGAACAACTATGGTTGAATTGCAATAACTCATTTGTTATGAGGTGACAACGATAACGAGGCAGATATCATTGGTGATGAAACGCCTTACGTCACACACATATACACATGTGTGTCAAGTAAGTAGCATTCAAAGTTGAGTTCATTAGTATCTATTTGATGCTTATCAAATATCCCCACACTTAACTTCTGTTTGTCCTCAAGTAGAATACTTAATAAAAAATTAAAATAAGCATCAAACTAATATTTAAAAATCAGAATACCAATACTAAAAATCTGTTTCATAAATTAAAAATTTAAACAATTTAATTAACACGGATAACTATAATGTATAAATAAAATTTATTATTATTTGTGTAATATATAGCTCATGAATGATTACTAATATTTTTTGTCCACTTTAAACAATCTATATTTATACTTATGAATACACCTTTATTGTTAGTATGTATATTACTTATGATTTCCATATATGATATACTCTTAAATTTAATTATAATATTTTCTTTTATATTCCCATAAAATATATAAAATACATTTTTAAGAATCAAGACATTGGTGACAGGTCTGCATTTTCATGCAACAGAGCGACATAACTTGATTCAGGTTTAAGCAAAACCAGACTCGGTCAAACCATTTTGGCGACCTCATTAGGTATCTTTTATTTTTAAGACTTTTCAAGTACTTTTGACTTGTGTTTGCTTAATGTTAAGTATATATTAATAGAGACTAGGTCTGTACTTTCGTATAACAGAGGAAACCATCAATATATACCCCCAAATGTATTCACATAAGTAAAAAGATATATAAAATTATTGTGTAATAAATTTAAAATTTAAGACTTTTTATGTCATACATCATATTATGTACCATAAAATAATATACAAGTTATTTTATTAACTTATTAAAATTCAGAAATCTTTATATAGATTGCCTATTAGTACATCATATCATATAACTATATATTACTTCCTTTATTAAGCAGCTTACATTATATGTACAAAACAGTTAATCTACATTAAAGTTTAAACCTTTAAATACAAAACAAAACTTTTAACAAAAGTATTCTAACTAATAAATACTTAGTTATTCACTTTAAAAATTTTAAATTTTGATAAAATTTAAGAACAATAGAAACTTAAATGATTAATTAAAGAAATTCTTTTTCTTACGAACCCTATCCCCACACTTAAACTATACAATGCCCTCATTGTATAAAAATTGATAAATAACAGTGAGTAAGGGAAAGAGAAATAGATTAGAAAACTCCCCTGACTGAAATTATAAATTTCATCATCGGCTAAGAAAAATCTGCTTGGTTGGTTCCTTGATCTCTTGAAAAATATACAACATCAACACTTTCGTAGTTAATCACGATTGCATTTAGCATATGCAATAAGCCTTTAAACCCCTCGGTATCCCAAGTGGACGAGTTATAGTCTCGTGAGGGTTTCCAGGGAACACACCCACAAAGTTCATAATTAATAAGATAAACTTATTAAATTTCTAAAAATTCCAATTTCAATGCATTATTCAGCTGTACTATATCATACCAACTTCGAAAAGTGGAAATGGTATTCTAAAAATAAACAGGCAAAAAAATTAAACATACCAAATATAAAAATAAAAACTAAAATTAAAATGAAAAATACAAATTAAAGATAGTCCAGAAACATATAACCACGCTACTAATTTTTGTCATTTCTAATGGGTTAGTTGGGCAATAAAACTTATGAAACTACTGCTATTCGTCAATTTATCTCCTAATAAAGCCAAAAAAATATTCAACCTCTAGTTGGGTACCTACAACTATCGGCTTCCTAATTTAATTAATGACAGGAGTCTTAGATAAAAGTACATGCAAAGTAGCTCCAACTTCTTAATTTAAAATTTTAATTTTCCACTAGGGTTAATAAAAATGAAGATCTTAACTTATTATGAAAACTACGTTTACCATACATATTAACATAAATAAGTTCTAGATTGGAACCCCAAAGTTTTTCACTTATCACCTAATCTGAATCTGTAAACAAAAATTGCAAATATTAGAATCAATTTTAAGAGAAACAATATCATTAAGTGAACTCTAATAATAAATTTCTCAGAAACTAAATATGACAATTTCGTAAAAAGACATACCCAAAATTTTCTTCGTTTTTTGTAAAAAGTGTGGTAATCTTGCTGCCATTAGTTTTTAATTGAAAAAGTGTCCAACCGTCGGTTGGATTACCAACCATCGGTTCGGTTTAAAAATTGAAATTTGAGAAATCCGCCCAACCGCTGGTTAACTATGTCAGCCGCCGGTGGGTTGCTAGCAGCGGTTTTTGAAAATAATGACTCGTACAACAAAGCGACATAGTTTGATTTTTTATTTTTATTTATTTTTCTTGAAAGATTTTTTTCTTTCTTTTGCTTTATTTAAGAATACTAATTAGAGACCTAGTCTGTACTTTCGTACAACAGAGGAAACAATTAGTGAACCCCCAAATGTTTTCATATAAGTATAAAGATATATAAAATTACCGCATGATAAATCTAAGAATTAAGACTTTATGTTATACATCATATTATGTACCATAAAATAATATACAAGTTATTTTATTAATTTTTTTTTCTTTTTTAAAATTCAGAAATCCTCATATAGATTGCCTATTAGTACATCATATCATGTAACTATATATCACTTATTATTAAGTAGCTTACGTTATATATACAAAACAGTTAATCCACATTAAAGTCTAAACCTTTAAATACAAAACAAAACTTTTAACAAAAGTATTCTAACTAATAAATACTTAGTTATTTACTTAAAAATTTTAAATTTTTACTAAAATTTAAGAACAATTTAAAACTTAAATGTTTGATTAAAAAAATTCTTTTTCTTACGAACCCTATGCCCACACTTAAAGTATACAATGCCCTCATTGTATAAAAATTGATAAACAAAAGTGAGTAAGGGAAAGAAAAAGTAGAACAGAAAAACTCCCCTGACTTAGAAGCGATTATCGTGATCTGATTCGGCTGAATGGTTCATCTTTTCTATTTGTAGTTCAACGTATTGGTTTCCGAGATCTATACTCAAAAATATACAACATCCACACTTTCGTAGTTAATCACGATTGCATTTAGCATATGCAATAAGCCTTTAAACCCCTCGGTATCCCAAGTGGACGAGTTATAGTCTCGTGAGGGTTTCCATGGAACACACCCACAAAGTTCATAATTAATAAGATAAACTTATTAAATTTCCAAAAATTCCAATTTCAATGCATTATTCAGCTGTACTATATCATACCAACTTCGAAAAGTGGCAATGGTATTCTAAAAATAAACAGGCAAACAAATTAAACGTACCAAATATAAAAATAAAAACTAAAATTAAAATGAAAAATACAAATTAAAGATAGTCCAGAAACATATAACCACATGCTACTAATTTTTGTCATTTCTAATGGGCTAGTTGGGCAATAAAAACTTATGAAACTACTGCTATTTGTCAATTTATCTCCTAATAAAGCCAAAAAAATATTCAACCTCTAGTTGGGTACCTACAACTATCGGCTTCCTAATTTAATTAATGGAAGGAGTTTTAGATAAAAGTACATGCAATGTAGCCCCATCTTCTTAATTTAAAATTTTAATTTTCCACTAGGGTTAATAAAAATGAAGATCTTAACTTATTATGAAAACTACGTTTACCATACATATTAACATAAATAAGTTTTAGATTAAAACCCCAAAGTTTTGCACTTATCACCTAATCTGAATCTGTAAACAAAAATTGCAAATATTAGAATCAATTTTAAGAGAAATTATTTTACTAGAGTAAACCCTAAATAACAAATTTCTAAGAAACTAAATATGACAATTTCGTAATTAGATATTCCCAAAATATTAAACCTTAACAAATATTACAATTATTTAGTATCATAACAATTTACTTTAAGAATAATTGTATGGTGTTCTTTGGTTTTTATGAAAAAGTGTGGTAATTATAACTGCTGCTTTTAGTGTTTAATCGAAAAAGTGTCCAACCGCCGGTTAAATATGTCAGCCGCCGGTTGGTTGCTAGAAGCGATTTTTTTTTTTTGAAAATTACGACCTTTATCATATTTTATTTAATTAGCCCTTTTTAATTTTAAAATTCCAATTTCAATGCATTATTCATCTGTACTATATCATACCAACTTCGAAAAGTGGCAATGGTATTCTAAAAATAAACAGGCAAACAAATTAAACGTACCAAATATAAAAATAAAAACTAAAATTAAAATGAAAAATACAAATTAAAGATAGTCCAGAAACATATAACTTCATGCTACTAATTTTTGTCATTTCTAATGGGCTAGTTGGGCAATAAAAACTTATGAAACTACTGCTATTTGTCAATTTATCTCCTAATAAAGCCAAAAAAATATTCAACCTCTAGTTGGGTACCTACAGCTATCGGCTTCCTAATTTAATTAATGGAAGGAGTTTTAGATAAAAGTACATGCAATGTAGCCCCATCTTCTTAATTTAAAATTTTAATTTTCCACTAGGGTTAATAAAAATGAAGATCTTAACTTATTATGAAAACTACGTTTACCATACATATTAACATAAATAAGTTTTAGATTAAAACCCCAAAGTTTTTCACTTATCACCTAATCTGAATCTGTAAACAAAAATTGCAAATATTAGAATCAATTTTAAGAGAAATTATTTTACTAGAGTAAACCCTAAATAACAAATTTCTAAGAAACTAAATATGACAATTTCGTAATTAGATATTCCCAAAATATTAAACCTTAACAAATATTACAATTATTTATTATCATAACAATTTACTTTAAGAATAATTGTATGGTGTTCTTTGGTTTTTATGAAAAAGTGTGGTAATTATAATTGCTGCTTTTAGTGTTTAATCGAAAAAGTGTCCAACCGCCGGTTAAATATGTCAGCCGCCGGTTGGTTGCTAGAAGCGATTTTTTTTTTTTGAAAATTACGACCTTTATCATATTTTATTTAATTAGCCCTTTTTAATTTTAATTTACGTAGCAACGTTTTATAATGATTATTGTTTCTTAACTCTATCCTTAATAACAAACTAAAAATAAAAGCTAAAAATAAAAACTAAAAATAAAGTAAAATCTACTTAACTAAATTTACCTAAAAATTCTACAATATACAAGCACGGGTTGCCTCTCGATAAGCGCTTGTTTTTGTTCGAGTCACTAGCTTGACTCCAAACTTATTTACCTAAAAATCTAGTGACTGTCCCCACACTTAAAACTAAGCATGGATGATAATATCTATAAATAATCCAAAAATTTAAATTTAATAAAATTAAAGAAAAGAAATACTTATCGTTTAATGCAGGCATTTGTCCAGACCGTGATGCTCCATGATTTTCCAAAAACTGTGAGAAACTTGCTTTTCGCTCGAATTGCCAAAAAGGATCTTCATATTGATAAAACAATGAACTTGTGCTTATAGATACTTCAACCATTGGTTGTATCGACTCAACCACCGTTTGAATTTCAACTGGTTCGGCTGCTATCTGATTACCGCATGTTTTGTTTTCTGTTTCTTCTCCAGTCCTTACCATTGCTTGATCATTTTCCTCTAATTGTTCAACCTCTGGATGTAATGATGAAGTTTCATCAATAGCTGGATCCATAGCGACTATTAATTCTTCTTCTGTCATAACCCCATCTTGGTTTTCTAAATCAAGGTTATACTCTTCATTACAATTAAGTAACGAAAATGATTCCTCATCAGAATCATAATGGTTAAATCTTGGAAAAGGCAACCAATCTACCTCCATATCTTCTTCCTGTTTAATTTTACTAAAAATTTCATTAGAAAATAAGGATTCAGAAGATTGAGAGTACTTATCGATTTGATTGTCCATCCCCTCAAGTTGCTGAATGAAATCTCCTTGACTGTGGCCAATAGTTTCGGTATCTTCCACTTTTTCACTTGAGGTCTCTATAGATTGCGTAGCGTTCACAATCACTGGTCGAGATAAACTTTTAACAGTATCTTTCTTAAGCTTTGAAAAAATTGATCTTTCTACTTCATTATAATCTCTATTCAAAGCAGCTGGATAAGGAGGCGGAGGTATGTACTTTTTAATAATTTCTTCTGTTAAGGCTTGTGGGTAAGAAGGTGAAGGCGTATAATTGTTGAAATTTGGTTTTTCTTTTGTCTCGTGTCCTTCAATCTCGATTTTGCTAAGATTCTCCTTAAGTGTGCTTTCTATTTCTTTTAACAATTTCGCAATTCGTTGAATGGAATCACTTTGACTTTCTAGAATTGCTTCGTTTTTTTCCATTCGTATATTTGTAGTCGACATCCGACTCATTATCTCTTCCAAATTTACATTAGGTTTACATCCTTCATCTTCAGATTTGTCAAAATTTTCCACCTTGTCGCTTTTCATATCCTTCACAATTGGATCTTTATTCCAAAATTCTTCATTACTCTTCATTGAAATTTCACTATCTTGAATAGCTTTCGAAAGTAATGCCTCTATCCTATCAATAGCTCGATGCATATCCTCCTCTTCATCCATAATCATCATATCTTCATTCATATGATAGTTTCTCGCATTTTGATAAATCACATGAATATTATTCCTACGGTGGTACATACCTGCCAAAATAAAAGAAAAAGAAAAAGAGTAGAAAAGAAAATAAAATAAAAACTAACTAAAAAAAAATTCCAATAAAAATTCTTTTACAAAGCTAGTCAACGGATCTCGGTACCTCCATTAATTGTACACAAAAGCGAAGAAATAGGTCAGCGCGAAGCGTATTAAAAACCTATCTCTTTCGAGAAGCACCTTACATCTTATATGATAAATCAATGAGGTAGGGCTTAACTCTCCTTATACCTTTGTTTTTGTCAGTATTCTCAATGGGTGAGCTGATATTTCGATTGACCAACAATGTATAAAAAAATTTTACAGGGTAAATTTAAAATAAAATACTATAAATTTCAATTTAAATAATAAACAGCACCATTCCACGGCAGCGGCGCCAAAAACTTGATGTCGTGTGAATAGAGTACAAAATAACAAGTTTTAAATAAATGGAAATACTAAAATAACTATCACACAAGCCAGACAAGAATAACCCGTTCGTATAATATAGCTTTTAAGTAAGTCTGAGTCGAACACTGGGAATGGTGGTTATAAATAAAATAGAATTTATAATTCAATTAAAATATACAATATACAGATAAGGGGGATACGTTTTAGTTCCGTATGAACGTATTTAAGAATACTAAATTATAACAAATTCAATAGAAAACAATTAACTAAGGTTAGTAAACAATTAGAGATAAATATGTATTTACTTAGATTATTTATTGTTGGCTATTATTATTGGTGAATTACTAATGTAGAAAATCACTTAAGCTTAAGCTTAAGCTAATTTTCATCATAACAACACAATCATAAGGTTACGCAAAGTATTACTAATTATTAAGATCTATCAGCAGTTTATTAGTACAATTTCATCAGTATGGCGTGAATCACAATATTACTTTACATCAATGAATTATATTCTTCGTCTATCGCATAAGATTAAGATCAAGACATAAACACAATCACTTAATTAATAAAAACTTAATATGGTCATCCTCGTTTAATATAAATCAGTTAACTATGTCAAGAACAATCATTAATATAATATAATATAATATAGACAATTTTTGTATAATAAACATTCAATAATATAGTTCCAACATAAACATAAATTCATATAATAAACTCAATAAACATTCATTCAAATAATTATAATGAAAACCTAATTCACAATTAAATCAAATAAACAATATCCATAAATTAACTCAATAAGGTTATTAAAGTTACAAGGATAAAGAAACCGAACCAATTGTCGAACCAGCTTTTCCTAGGGTTAAAAACCTTCAAATCCTAGCTCCTTAGCATCCGAATTCGCACCTTAAGTCGACCTTAAACCCTAATATTCGACTTTGTATTCTAAGAATCGTATATCGTTAACCCTGAACTAGGCCTTTATTTATAGTTTTCAAAACCGCCAGTCCAACCGCCGGTTGGATCAATTTGTGTCCACATCCAACTCTGCGTCTGGAACCGCCTTTGATTAAAAATATTCAACCGCCGCTTGGTTTGTCCAACCGGCGGTTGAGCTTGATTTCCAGAATCTTCCAACTTCGGGCCGGGCTTTATTTTGGACTTTCTTCTTTTCTTTTACGGATTTTAATCTTCATTTTGGCCCAATTCTTCAATATTATTATTTAAGTCTTCAATTCTTTAAGGTTTAAGCTCCATTTTCTTCATTTCTTCATTTTTGGATTCGTTCTCGATCCTTTTTCTTCAATCTTCAATTAAAATATATCTCTGCAAATATTAACAAAATAAGTATCTAAAATCATATAAATGTATTAAAATGTATATAAATATAGGGATAAAATAGTATAAAATATAGTATCTATTTGATGCTTATCAGTGACGAAGGTGGGTGGCGGAGGTGTACGTGGCGTGGTGGATGGGGGTAGCAGAGGTGAGATGGATAATGAAATGGTTAGGTTTTGTTTGGAGGCTGCAAGTTTTGGGGATAAAATTGACCGGGAAAGAAGACTTTTATTGGTGGAAAATTTAACATTTTTGTGAAAACTCAATTGAGACGACAAAGTCGTCTCTCATTCCATACTGCGACGACAATATTTACTTTATTTTAATACCATGTTTTTAAATTAAAATAGTACTTATAATACATTTAATTAGTGTTTAATTTTATTAAAAATTGAAATATAGTTTTTAGTATTTAAAATTGTAATAATTAGTATCTCATTGTATCTAACTATATATATATTACAATTTAATTATAATAGTGTTGTTTATATTTTAATAATAATAATAATAATATAATTAGGGGTTAATAAATTTAACACTTAGAATGTAAATTATTTCGTAAGTATTGTTAAATTGGTTAATAATTAAAAGAGTAAATTACATTGCCCGTCCCTGTGGTTTGCACGTTATTACAAAGCCAGTCCCCGGGTCGGGTATTCCTCGGATACAGTCCCTCGACCCGGAATTTTGTATCACTGCCCGTCCCTACATCAAACAGGTGTTTAGTATAGTCGTTATCTCACCCCATGTGAGTTGCACATGGTCGAGTAAATTACATTGTCTGTCCCTGTGGTTGTCCGTAAATTACATTGTCTGTCCCTGTGGTTGTTCGTAAATTACATTGCCCGTCCCTGTGGTTGTCCGCACAATACCCGACCCGAGGACTGGGACCGTAATATACGAACAACCACAGGAACGGGCAATGTATGTGCAACTCACGTGGGGTGAGATAACGGCCATATTAAATGCCCGTTTGACGTAGGGACTGGCAGTGATACAAAATTCCAGGTCAAGGTACTGTATCCGAGGAATACCCGACCCGGGGACTAACTTTGTAATAACTTGCAAACCACAGGGACGGGCAATGTAATTTACTCTAATTGAAATATATAGTATATCATCAAAGAATGACATTATAATCAATTTATTAAATTATTCGTCTACTTATAATTTAGTTGCTAATAGTTTATGATTTAAACTATATTGAACCGCTAATTCATAATATTAACCTTTATAAATAACGATTTAGGGTTTTTAATGATCATTTGAATATTCTATGAGGGTTCGCATATAAAACGTCTTAGTAAAAGCGTCTTAGGGATCAGTGAACAACTATGGTTGAATTGCAATAACTCATTTGTTATGAGGTGACAACGATAACGAGGCAGATATCATTGGTGATGAAACGCCTTACGTGAATGAGTCCGTACTACAGTTAAAGTTTTCACAAACTTTATTAATGTTTGAACTATATAGTACTTGAGGCCGGCTTCAGTGGTGATGAAATGCGCGAGGGGAATGAGTTTATTCCACCATTCACGTTTCGCAAACTTCATATATATGTTAGAACTAATTAGTATTCGAGGTTGACTTCACATGGATGAAACACTTTACGTGAATGTATTCGTACTACCCGTTAACTTTTCATGTATTGCATACACACACACATAGACACATGTGTGTCAAGTAAGTAGCATTCAAAGTCGAGTTCATTGGTATCGAAACGCCTTACGTAAATGAGTCCATACTACTGTTCACGTTTTACGAATTTTTATATATATGTTTGAACTATGTAGTGTTTGAGACCGACTTAATTGGTGATTAAACGCCTTACAATTATGAGTCCGTACTACGTTAATGTTTCATTAATTTTATATATCTGTTCGAACTAAATAGCATTCAAGTGTGAGTTAATTGGTGATGAAACGCCGTAAGGGAATGAGTTTGTACCACCATTTATATATGTTACGAGAATAAGTTTGTACCGCCGCTATTTTTAATTTCTAATTAATAAGTTAATCATTTATTATTTTATAAAAAGAAAACGCTATTACTTCGAAATAAAGTTATGTTTTTGGTTTTGGAGAAAAATAAAAAGTCAAAAATGGAAAAAAAAATGAGACTGCGACGATGTTTGCGACGACACTGTCGTCGCAAGGTTAGGCGGGAAATCCTTTCTTATTTTGGCGCCAATGGAAAAGTAAAAAATAAAAAGGAAAATGCTACTGCGACGAATATTGCGACGACCCGGCGTCGCAAATTCTTACGCGGGAATTTTTCGGGAGCGCGGGAGATGTTTTTATTTTGGAGCTCAATTAAAAAGTCAAAAATAAATAAAAAAAAAAGCTTCTGCGACGACCTTTGCGACGACAGCGTCGTCGCAAAAGAAAAAGTCAATGTTTTTTGTGGTCAAAGTTAAAAAACGTGCTTTCTTGTCGTCTAGTGGCCCTTTTGCGACGACATCTAAACCCTTCGTCTTATTAGCTGCTTTTTCTTGTTGTGAAAGGAAACAAAGAAATATCGACTTGAGATATGAATAACTTGAAGCGTGATTATTTTTAATTAGGTCAAATCTCAGGAAGAGATTACAATCTTGAGTTTTTTCAGTTACAAAAGGGTAAAAAAGTCAAAATACTTGTTAATTGAGAGTTTTAAATATTAAAATCATTTAACTAAAATAAAATTATATATTTGTATATACATGTGTATTTTAAAGTTTTACAAGGATATTAATGTAATTTTAAATTTTACAAGAATATTGACGTAATTTTAAATTTTACAAGGATATTGACGTAATTTTTAAAGTTTACAATGATATACATGATTTGAAACAAATAGTTGCACCAAAATTTGGGGGTTATGGCTCTTCTTTGCTTTTAAATGTAAGGCCCGACCTTTCGCAAACCAAAACATATCATTTTAATATTATGTTTCGAAAACGGAAGCGCAAGTCCCCCAAAACAAAACATTTACCGACTTACTATGCTTCCAAGTTTAACGACTAGTGACAACATTAGTTAAGTATTTACAACCACATTAGTTACAATCCATATTAACACAAAACGGGCCTTATATAAAACTTTTCCAAAAGACATCTACAAAAGATCAGAGTTGCGCCAAGCTTAGTCAAACTTCCAGTCAACATCTACAACCCGAACATCTACATCAACAACAAGCTAACCTAATCTGCAAAAAGAATCAACAACGAGGGATTAGCTCACGCTAAGTGAATGGAACCGTAACCGACGGTTCAACCCACTCATAACAAGTCTTACAACTAAGCAACAACCACAAGTAAAACACATAAGCACATAACGTCAAGAGGACCGGCGGTTCCTGGTATCCACCAAACCCAGAAACCACGACTACTGGGCGCTACGCCATTTCCATTAATCAACCGATAGCTTGAGTACTACCTTCACTGACTAGGCTTGTTCTCAACTATGTGTCTCAAAGAAACCTCGACAACTACACAGTAGTACCCAAACCCAACCAACAACAGTTGACCTCTGAAAACAACCACATTGCATTCACAATGCAAAAGCACACAACAACAAGCAACAGTTCACAACTGTTATCAATTAAACAACAATTCAACAACAATCACACAACAACTCATATATTCAGCAATATAAACAAACAGACAAGACTGGTACCGGTACGACCAATAACAACAACCTATTGATATAAACTATCCTGGTTACCCGTTGTAACCGAACCCGTTACAACTGGGTGGAACCGAGGACTACAATTCCACTCACCGATAGTCAAGATCTTCAACTCAATGGTCTTATATTACTGAGTTGCCGCCCGCTTATCTGAATAAACAAATAATAACCAAGTCAGTATCTCGCCTCATCAATGTATATCTTATACCAATACAAATTCATATATTTCAAAACATATATTTCTAAGCATAAAGTGCCACTAAAATGTCACGGAAGTGCCACTAAAGCAATATCATATACAATACCCAATTGACTTTAAACTCTTTCATTAAGCCCCGAAACCCCTTAAAATCGTTCACATTATTATGTATTTCTTTTAATAAAAAGTGCCACTAAATTACCGTTTAAGTGCCACAAAAGGAATGTCAACCATAAGTGCCACTAAAAACACCATCTTCTAAACACTTATGCATTTTCAAAATTTACAAAATCCTTCAAAATAATTCATGCAAACGCGATCCGGATCAAAGTGGCTGGATCGCGTTCACCTTTAGAAAAAGTTCTGTCACCGAAATACACATGGCAACGCGATCCGGAACAAGGTGCTGGATCGCGTTCACATGACCAAAACTCGACTATACCAAATTATAACTAAGGAACGCGATCCGGAGACATGGACGGGATCGAGTTTGCAAGTTCAAAAACGACCTGCACTTTCAGCAAGAACACAACACGAACCAAAACCCCCAAATTTCATAAAACTCAGTTCATAACACGAATATCAGCTGAAATATAACCACAACTTCAACTACTAACATAATATATCAACAAACAATTATCATCTATCCTCAAAATCAAACATGCATCATCATCTAATTCTCCAAAATCACCAAAAACCTAGCTTATGAACTAACATGAAGAACACTAACAATTCTAGCATAATCATCATGTAATCAGTTAACTATAACATATTATCATCCTATAATCATGTTACAACCAATTTCACATAAACTCTACTAATCATTCAAAACCCAATTTTATCAAATAAGCTCAAAAACACCAAGAACACAAGATTACTTACAATTCAATGAGGAAGATGATAGAGATGATGATGAAACTCTTTCAAGTGGTAAAAATCCAAGAACACAACTAATTTGATTGATTCTTTTGATTTCTTTGCTTTTCTTTCAAGAGATGAGAGGAAAGTTCAAGAACAAATAAAGGTAGGTGAAAAAATGAGTCGGTCCACACATTTTAATCCCACCGCCCCAATTAAAACACAGTATAAATTATACCCGTTCCTAACCTATTGTCTGGAACCCGAAAATACCCGTAAGTCAAAGTACTTTTATTTTACCATCAACTTTAACTTTTTAAAACAAACAATATTCTACTTGTCACAATTAAACTAAGGCTCTTTTACTTGTTTATTCTTAAATAAACCAACCACACTTATTAAAATACAATTTATTTCCAAGCCCAGAAACAGGGTGTTACAAATCTTCCCCCCTTAAAGGATTTCGTCCCCGAAATCCAATCCCACACATAATAGACCAAACGCTACAATCACACATGGGCGTACAATACTTTAAACTATATTACATCAAAGTAATTATAGAATCTACCTTGGTTATTCACTTCGAGCAATTCCCCCACTGTCATTTGATCTCCCACTGTCATATGAAAAGCTCGTGGAGGCGCCATCTTTCTCTTTTGTCCAATTGATGATGTAGAACCCGAACCAGAACCCGAACTTCCAACTAAACCCGAACCTTGTCTAACATATTCCGGACATTGACCTGCCCGATGACCCTCTTTCTTGCAGTTCCAACACACAGACTGAGGAAATGTACAATCTCTACTACCATGCCCCAATGCTCCACACTTAATGCACCTTAATGTTTGAGGAATACATGGACCCGAATGCCTCGACCTACAAGTGGCACACCAAGGGTTTGGATCACTACCCACCGAGCCCTCACTAAACTCAATCCTTCGGTTCTGACTCTTATTTCCAGTAGTACCACTCTTAGATTGTTGCACAGACTTATTCTTACCCAACTTTTCCCATGCTTGATTGTCACTATGCACCGACCTAGCTAACTCAAAAGCCTCGGTCAAATTACGAGCCAACCTCACTGATGTTCGGTACTGTGGTGGTAAAGTCTTAACAAAATGGGTAATCCTAGTCCTCTCGTCTGGAACCCATTGTTGAACAAATCTTAACTTATCGGTGAATTGATTGATGAGTTCATCCATTGTCATTTTCTCAGAAAACTCCAAATCCAGAAACTCCTGTCTAAGTCTAATCATATCAAACTCAGAGCAGAATTGTTTACTAATCTCTCTATGAAACTCAGCCCAAGTAATTCTAGATCTCTGCTCCGGTGTCATTTGTGCAGTCGCAGAATCCCACCAGTTCATAGCTTGACCTTTCAATAGCTGAACCGCATACTTAACTTTTAACTCATCTTCACACTGACACACATCAAATTTTCTCTCGGTGTCCCTTAACCAGTTCAGTGTCACCATCGGATCATTACCTCCCTCAAAGTCTTTGGGTCCACACGCCTTAAAAGTCTTAAATGAACACAACCTATTCTGCTGTTGTGGAGGAGGAGACTGATAAGCTTGCTGAGCTATCCTAGATTGTAACTCTAAGTACAACTGTTCAATCTTTTTGAGTCTTATCACATCATCTTCTAATTGTATCACATAATCATCTTGATTAGTTTCATCTTGATGAACATTCGAAGTACCACCCTGATTAACATTATTAATTTCTGGAGGTGGAAGCTCAGTTCTAGCAGCATTATTGGGAGTCGTATTCTCATCATCTGCCATTCCTGTACTCACAATCAAACACATCTTGCAACTTGTTAATCGTTAGTATCACCTATACTAACCAATCCCCAACCAAAAGCTAATCCCACAAACCGAAAAGTTTGACTAACACCAAATAGATTTGGGATTGAACATTCGCAAATGCCCAATTCACCCAAACCTATGCTCTGATACCAACTTGTAAGGCCCGACCTTTCGCAAACCAAAACATATCATTTTAATATTATGTTTCGAAAACGGAAGCGCAAGTCCCCCAAAACAAAACATTTACTGACTTACTATGCTTCCAAGTTTAACGACTAGTGACAACATTAGTTAAGTATTTACAACCACATTAGTTACAATCCATATTAACACAAAACGGGCCTTATATAAAACTTTTCCAAAAGACATCTACAAAAGATCAGAGTTGCGCCAAGCTTAGTCAAACTTCCAGTCAACATCTACAACCCGAACATCTACATCAACAACAAGCTAACCTAATCTGCAAAAAGAATCAACAACGAGGGATTAGCTCACGCTAAGTGAATGGAACCGTAACCGACGGTTCAACCCACTCATAACAAGTCTTACAACTAAGCAACAACCACAAGTAAAACACATAAGCACATAACGTCAAGAGGACCGGCGGTTCCTGGTATCCACCCAACCCAGAAACCACGACTACTGGGCGCTACGCCATTCCCAGTAATCAACCGATAGCTTGAGTACTACTTTCACTGACTAGGCTTGTTCTCAACTATGTGTCTCAAAGAAACCTCGACAACTACACAGTAGTACCCAAACCCAACCAACAACAGTTGACCTCTGAAAACAACCACATTGCATTCACAATGCAAAAGCACACAACAACAAGCAACAGTTCACAACTGTTATCAATTAAACAACAATTAAACAACAATCACACAACAACTCATATATTCAGCAATATAAACAAACGGACAAGACTGGTACCGGTACGACCAATAACAACAACCTATTGATATAAACTATCCTGGTTACCCGTTGTAACCGAACCCGTTACAACTGGGTGGAACCGAGGACTACAATTCCACTCACCGATAGTCAAGATCTTCAACTCAGTGGTCTTATATTACTGAGTTGCCGCCCGCTTATCTGAATAAACAAATAATAACCAAGTCAGTATCTCGCCACATCAATGTATATCTTATACCAATACAAATTCATATATTTCAAAACATATATTTCTAAGCATAAAGTGCCACTAAAATGTCACAGAAGTGCCACTAAAGCAATATCATATACAATACCCAATTGACTTTAAACTCTTTCATTAAGCCCCGAAACCCCTTAAAATCGTTCACATTATTATGTATTTCTTTTAATAAAAAGTGCCACTAAATTACCGTTTAAGTGCCACAAAAGGAATGTCAACCATAAGTGCCACTAAAAACACCATCTTCTAAACACTTATGCATTTTCAAAATTTACAAAATCCTTCAAAATAATTCATGCAAACGCGATCCGGATCAAAGTGGCTGGATCGCGTTCACCTTTAGAAAAAGTTCTGTCACCGAAATACACATGGCAACACGATCCGGAACAAGGTGCTGGATCGCGTTCGCATGACCAAAACTCGACTATACCAAATTATAACTAAGGAACGCGATCCGGAGACATGGACGGGATCGAGTTTGCAAGTTCAAAAACGACCTGCACTTTCAGCAAGAACACAACACGAACCAAAACCCCCAAATTTCATAAAACTCAGTTCATAACACGAATATCAGCTGAAATATAACCACAACTTCAACTACTAACATAATATATCAACAAACAATTATCATCTATCCTCAAAATCAAACATGCATCATCATCTAATTCTCCAAAATCACCAAAAACCTAGCTTATGAACTAACATGAAGAACACTAACAATTCTAGCATAATCATCATGTAATCAGTTAACTATAACATATTATCATCCTATAATCATGTTACAACCAATTTCACATAAACTCTACTAATCATTCAAAACCCAATTTTATCAAATAAGCTCAAAAACACCAAGAACACAAGATTACTTACAATTCAATGAGGAAGATGATAGAGATGATGATGAAACTCTTTCAAGTGGTAAAAATCCAAGAACACAACTAATTTGATTGATTCTTTTGATTTCTTTGCTTTTCTTTCAAGAGATGAGAGGAAAGTTCAAGAACAAATAAAGGTAGGTGAAAAAATGAGTCGGTCCACACATTTTAATCCCACCGCCCCAATTAAAACACAGTATAAATTATACCCGTTCCTAACCTATTGTCTGGAACCCGAAAATACCCGTAAGTCAAAGTACTTTTATTTTACCATCAACTTTAACTTTTTAAAACAAACAATATTCTACTTGTCACAATTAAACTAAGGCTCTTTTACTTGTTTATTCTTAAATAAACCAACCACACTTATTAAAATACAATTTATTTCCAGGCCCAGAAATAGGGTGTTACATTAAAAAGCCCCGTCCTTACTTTCCATCGGTGTTGCTTTGTGAGTTTGAGGGTTATATTAAAAATCATTTTCTAGCTATAAGTTTTTTTTTTTTTTTTTAATAATTCTCACTATAAGTTTATTTATTAACTAGATTTAAGACCCGTGACAACGCGGACAACTCAAATGTAACTTTTAACAAAATTAAATTGTTTCAAGTATCCACGTTCATACTGAAGTTGAAAGAACCCGACCGCCATTATATTTTCCATCATATTATATTATGTAGTAATCAAAAGTAACTTCTAATAAAATTAAATAGTTGCAAGTATCCACGTTCATACCGGTTGCTAAATGTAAGTTTCAATTTTTTCCGTTGAAGAATAAAAAAATAATAGTTGCAAGTATATATGCATTTTCATACCGAAGTTGGAAGAACCCGACCACCATCATATTTTCCATCATATCTTATCATGTAGTAATCGCGCGAGATCCAAATAGTGAGTTGGATACCTGTGGTATCTTTATAAGTGTATATCGCATAATAAAAGAGGAGTAGTTATGTAGTTATATCACTTATAGTTATAAAATTATAATCTTCAAGTATGTAACAATCTTACCCGCCTATTCTTAAAATTTGACCAGTTGATCGATACTATTATTGGGGCCAGTGGTGTCATCAATTATTGAAATTAATTATGTTGTACAATCTTGTAGCAAAATCATTTCAAAGAGTGCAATCTAGCTTGTGAAATGGTTTTTAGTGAGATGCTATATAACAAAATTGTTAACAGATTTAAGTGAAACTGTTCTAACAGTTGTACGTATATGTGATTGTGTGTATAAATATATTAAGAATATAACATGTTAAAGTGTGACAACCCATACTTAAGCGTATTAATTTACCTTAAGCTTGATTGCTATTACTTGTATTTAGTATAGAATAGGACTAATTACTTACTCCCTCCGTCCCAATTTTATTGTCACCAGACAAAAAGACACGCAGTTTAAGAAAATATAACTATCTCTCTCTTACTTTTTGATAAAATGACAGTTTTACCCTCTACTTTTTACCTATTTTTTTGTCTTATATATATACACTAGGGGTAAAAAAGAACTTTATTTCCTTAAAATTTCTATTTATGGAAGTGGACAATTAATTTGGTACACCCCAAAATGGAAATAATGGACAATAGAAATGGGATGGAGGGAGTATAACATTTTGTATATTGTATATATACGCGTACGTGATTAATTATAATTATGCGATTTTATCGGTTGGACTCCGACACATACGACCGTTGGTGAAACATTTCATAAATAGCGTAAATCTATTTTTATGATAAAATAGTAGTTAGTTATGGAATAATATACACGAAAAACTATTACCTTTGGTATAAAATGTAACGTACGTGAGAAAACGCGCGAATCGAGCCCGACACACGAACGAAATTCGACAAAACATTTTGAAAATATTACATGAAGTATTTCAAAATATCATTTTAACCAAAAATAACGCGAATGTCATTAACTAATACGAAACCATTAAATGTTCGATGATTTAACGATTAAACGCGCGATTAACGTTTAACCAACCACGAGACGTAACACAGATTTGGGAGATGAAATACGCGAGCCCAAGACCTATGGGTCAGGCCCATGGATCAGCCCGAGGCCAGCCTCAAGACCGGCCCACTTCCCCCATGACCCATCTATTTTAATCCCTCCATTTCTTTCATTTTTCATTTCATTCCAAAGAGACACTCTCTCTCTATCCTACCTATTCTCTCTCTCTCTCTCTCACTAAAATCTGCCAAACAGTAGCCCTCAACGACCATGTACAACCATCACAACACCTCAGCTCATCATCATCATCATCATCATCATCATCATCATCATCTACCATCATCCGCCATCGTTTTGATCAAGAAAGAGCAAGAAAACGCAGCAGCAACCTACCTCTCATATCTTCTCTCCCTCTAGATCACGTTTTTGTTTGGTGTGAGCCCCTTCTCTCTCACTAGATTTCCATGGATAATAATGTTATACATGTTAGAGGTTTGATTTTGCTAGATTATGTCCAAGATCCACTCGAAAAACCATCTTGTAATGCGAAAAACCATTGGACAATAGCTTTACCCACTGGACAAAACTTAAACCGACTTTAGATCGGTAAAATCTAACTCGTTTTTCAACTAAACCAAGTGATCCTTAAGCCTAAAATCAATTTTAGGATGTCTAGTTTTGACATATGCAGGCCCTGTATTTTATTTGGGTCGTTTTCCATTTTTAAATAAATATATAAAAGTACATATACTTTCTGCAAAAACTGAACAGATTTTTGGTCAAGATTGAAAGGGCATATCTTGGTTTGTAGGTTATAAAAACGAGTGAAACCACTTGGAAAAACTTGATATTTTTGTTACCTATAATTTTTGTTAAGACCTTGCTTCGTGAAAATAAACATAACTCGAGTTATAAACCGAACAATGAGTGTATGTCATAAAACCGACCTGCTAGACACGCATGTAGGTTTTAATTATTTGGACCACTTAGACTCGACTAAAAATCATGGAAAAATTATATAAATTAGTAAGACATAGGAGAACATTGTGGAATTTTCTCGGATTTTATCTCGACCATCTACCTAGGGTGTGTTTGGCAACATATTTCTAAGGGATTATAAGGAAGGAAAATGATTGGTAGGCCTAAAGTTAGAGGACTAATTTTAGACCTAAAGATGTGATTGGTAGGTTTGAAAAATTGATTGGATGAAATTAAGAGAGAGAAAAAAAGCAACCAATCAGAAAGTTAGGTCTGTTTTTAGGTCTACGTAAGTAGACCTATTTAGCATTACTCTATAAGGAATTCTAGGGGATTGAGATTCTCATTTTGAGAATCTCCATCTCTTGTAAATTAATAAACCTTGTTTGGTATAAAAAATTAAGAGAGGATTCTATAAAAAATAATCCCTTTAAATGGAAGCTTTCAAAACTAGCTTCTCCAAAGAAGCTCCATCCCCTAATTGTTGAATTACTATAATACCCTCCATTTTAATTAGAAAAACCTAGAGTCATATAATATTATGTCCATTTATGTCATTTTACATTAATAATCTTCAGCTCCAGCTAGTTTGTCAAACACATATAAACAAATAAAATCTCCAGCTCCAGCCCTAAATAAAAGCCCCAGCTCCAGCCCCAAGTTTCCATCTCCAGCTCCATCTCTAACTCCATCCCCATCTCCATCTCCATCTCTTTTCCCCAAACAAACCCCTAGTTTAAACGAGCCTCAAAAGTGACTAAAATATCGAATAAACAACAATAAGGGCTGTTTTGGTACGAAGTTTAAAAACGACACTTTCGGATATCCACATAACATGAAACTTATTTTCTCTAAGTAATATAAAATTTAAGCATTGTGTAAAAGTTTCGGGTCAAACCGAACACGTTTGACCACGTTCCCGAAAATGAAGTCACGATCAGATCCTTGTGTCGCTTTTGGCCCAAAGCCATTGCGACACAAGCCCCTATGTCGCAATACCTGATTTCCACAAAACGCCTGCGACACGAACCTAATGTCGCTACCCACACGATGTCGCAAACCTGCGACATAAATCCTTATGTCGCAAACTAATCTGAAACCCTAATCTGCGACACAGCCCTCTGTGTCGCAACACTTCTTTGGGTCGCACCTTGTGTCGCTAAACAGTCTTTTTGAAAATACTAAATTTCACCAAGTGTCGGATTCGCACAACAACTACTAAACAACATGCAATACTATACGTACATTTAATACATATACTTTATAAGTATACAATGAAATAAACATAATAATAATGTCTTCGGAAATTATTATTACATACCTAAACTTCACCAACGGGCCGCACACGCTTCTAAAACAAACGATTATACTTGGACATAACTAGTTGAGTGGACAACTAGCATGGATGGTCTTTTGAGACATCCACTTACATACAACCTTATGTGCTTAGAGCATTAGAAGGTTGCGGGTTCGGTGAACCTACTCGATTATTACTATTAGACTCAGGTGAGTTAATAACCCCCCTTTTAAACGTTTTCGATTTTACATTGGGGTGAGAATGCATGCTCCCTTTTCATTCTTTTATGAATACAAATACTGAAATCGTTTAGCTGGTGTTTATAACAAATGTGCTAGATTTAAGCACTAACTAGTCTCTTAAATGTACTCCCGAATAAGTTGGTATACAAGAACTGAAAAACACTTAGACTGTTTGCATGAACAACTTATTAAGAACTAAAGGCCTCTCTACATTATTGTTCAAAAATTTCTAGGTTTATTCTAGTGTATGATTAGACACTGCTAGAGGCACCAACTTACCTATTAAACTTTGAAATGTGAATACTTGATAAAAACTGTACATACTTCCGGGCACGTGGTCCTACTTCCGATATACATATGCATATATGATGACATGATATAATACTAGGGCACGTGGTGCTACTTCCGATATACATATGCATACATGATAACATGATACACAACGATAACGATATTGCAGTGGAGCAATACAAAACGATATTGCGGTAAAGCAATACAAAACGATATTGCGGTAAATCAATACAAAACGATATTGCGGTGGAGCAATACAAAACAATATTATGGTAAAGTAATACAAAACGATATTGCGGTGGAGCAATATAAAACAATATTACGGTAAAGTAATACAAACGATATTACGGTCAAGCAATACAAAACGATATTGCGGTAAAGCAATACAAAACGATATTGCGGTAAAGCAATACAAACGATTATGATATTGCTGTAAAGCAAAACAAATATCTAAATCTTAAGATTTACATTTACATTATTGCGGGGGAGCAATATAACTGTTTGACACTTGTGATTTACACTTACCTTACTGCTGGTAGAGCAGCACAACTGTTTAAACCATATGATTTACTTATATGATGTTGCAGTGGAGCAATATTCTATACCTTGTGATTTACAATAACGATACAATGAATTTACAATACAACTACTTAAACCTATAAACTCACCAACATTTTTGTTGACCCGTTTTAGCATGTATTCTCAGGTTCACCGCAGGAGTAGGATTACTTCAGGATATGCTAGCTCGAGTCGCATGCTTTACAAACATCAGAGATTTTTCTTGCATCACTATTTTGTAATATTCGTTATGTATTAGAATCTCTAGGATTATTTCGCGAACTCGCAACTTATGTAAACTCATTTGATATCAATGAATTATTTTCAAAACGTCTCATATTGAGGTCGTTCGTATGTAATCTTATGTAATGATACTTGATTAGTCGCGCCCCGTGCCTTGCTTCCGCTGTACGAATTTGGGGGTACGACATAAATCCACAAAGAAGACGGATAGAAAGTAAAACGAAAATTTTAAAAATGCATATATCATACCTTCTAATTTTTTTGGACTTTTGAAATCTTCAACTACACTCGATTTTTAGGATGAATAATTTTTTGAAAGAAGTTGAGATTGTTGTGGATTGATATCAATATGAGAGAAAACGTGGAGAATGATGGATTATATATGTGGGGTTAGAAATAAAGAATTATTATTAAGAAAATAAATTTAATGAATTTTTTTTATCTTAGATAGTATTGATTTTGTTTAATTTGCAAAAAAAATTCATCAATAGTGAGAATATATTGTGAAAGTTATATGGGTTTTTATTTTTTGTGTCATTTTATTTAATAGTATTATTAGCCAAATAAAATTTATTCATATATTAAATAATATTTAATATTTAAAAGGGGGGGGGGGGGGGGGGGGGTGTAATTATTTTAATAAAATCTAGATCGTCGGATGATATTGAAAAACCCCATCAAAGAGCTCAAATTCCTCCACGGGGTTAGCTTAAAGCCCCGCGACAGCGCGGACGACTAAATTGAAAATCGTTATAGATTTAAAGTTTTATTTTTTATCTTTTAATTTAATTAATTAGTGAGTGTTATATTTCATATATGTATAACTTTGAGACCTGCAACAACGCGAGCAACTAAATCGAAATTGTTAAAAATATTCAATTGAATAAGAGTGTAAACATTGTTGTAGATTGAAATTGTCATATATACAAATTTAAATAAAAAATGCTTACATCATACCTTCCATTTTTTTTTATTTTTTTTACTTTTGGAATCTTGAACAACCGGTTATTTTTTATAGGAGGGATGATCAATTATACTTAATTTTTGATATGAACAATTTTCTGAAAGATATTGAGATCTTTATGGATCCATTAATATGGGAAACGTAGATAATGATGGATCATATATGTAGGGTTATATATAAAGAATTATAATTAAGAAAAAATTTGAATGAAATACATTTTTATTTTAGATAGTTTTGATTTTGCTTAAATTTATGAAAAAGACTTCATTAATATTGAGAATATGTCATGAAAGTTGTGTAGGTTTTTATTTTTTGTGTTATTCTATTTAATAATATATTTAGCCGATTTTTTTTTTGTTAATATATTTAATATTTAAGGGGAGAAAGTGTAATTATTTTAATTAAATCTCGATCGTTAGATCAAATTAAAAATCCCATTGAAGGATTCAAATTACTCTATGAGATTTTGGTTTAATTATATCTATATATGTATTACTAGATGCAAAACCGTCCTATGCACGACAATCTATATTTTGCGATTATGATAACCACATTAATCGTTTTGATAACGAATAAGATACTCAAATATATGTCATTGTAACAATAAATAATGATAATCACACACACACACACACATACACACATATATATATATATATATATATATATATATATATACATATATATATATATACACACACACACACACACACACACACACACACATATATATATATATATATATATATATATATATATATATATATATATGGAGATCCTTGGGGAAGTAAAATAATTAGGGAAGGAGGGAAGTGATTCTCAGCCACACATTCTGGTCAACTCAAAAGTCAACGCGGTGGCATTTTTGTAAATAACTTGAAATCACCTCCCAGAACGTTAACATGCATTTCAAAAGCATGTTAATCAAAAACAACTAAAAACGTGATTTTCATCTTAAATTCATCAAATTAAAGCTTGAAACTTGCAAAAATAAATTTAAAAACACTAATATACAACTCGTTGAGCAAGATTGATTAACAATTGTTAGATTCAATAAAAAAAAATGTTAGAAAATAGATTTTATGAAAAAAATGTAGAAACCCATAAAAAAATCACAAATTCATTCAATTGAGTACAAAATTGAGATGTATATAAAGCAAAATTCAAATATATCGATCATATACATCAATAATCAAACAAACTTGTAGTTATTTTACGTTTAACACTCATTTGAAATGCATGTTATAAAAATTACAATTTAAATATTCATTTATGATGAATATTTTAGCTTATATATGTTATTAGTGTATAATAACTCATATTCATCATAAATGCGTGTTAACATTTCATTGAGTCTCTAACATTCATTTATGACGAATATTAAGTTATATCATGCCGATGAATATTATAACATTCATTTATAATGCATATTAACTCATATATATATTGTAATACATTGATGAATGTTATGTTATAACGTTTAACGATGTATAATAACTTATATAAGGAAATATTCAACAAATATGAATGTTTAAGAATCTTATGTGTAATTTTGATTAACATGCATTGCAAATGTATGTTAACGTTCTGGATATTTTTAAAAACTGTGAAATTTGATGGTTAATGACAACCATAATTCGATTAATTACATGTTTATAAGTTTTGTATGATGAAATTCGTTTAATTTTATTGTTTTCATTGGCAAAACAAAATTTTATATAAAAACCCAAAAGTTATACCCAAAATTTGTAACTTTTGATGATTTCAAATCATGACGAATTGAAGATATGTATGAATGTGTTTGATGGATTGGAAAGTTTATAATGTTTTTGATTGATGAATCATTGAATTTGATGCTTTAATTTTGGATTTTAGACTAAATTTGATTAAATGGGTATTGTATATGTATTATTTATTGTATGAAAATGGTAGGAGAAAATTAGTGGCTGGGATTTGCTTCCCTCCTTCCCTCAAACTTGATGTTTCCCTCTTGATCCTTCCCCTATATATATATATATATATATATATATATATATATGTTATTGTTAATTGTTAATTGCATAGAAAACCAATGATAAGGTGTTGGATTACAGTTATAAAATATAAACGTAGAGACTTTATTATTATTATTATTATTATTATTATTATTTATTATAATTATAATTAATTAAAATTAAAAACATGACACTTTATATATTGTGGACTCTATAGTAAGTACTAGGTCTCAAACCCGTGTATATACACGGGCCATTAAATTTTCATTTGATTTTTAGTTATGTAAATAATGTACGGAGTATATGATTAAACAATAAGGTTTTATCTAAATTCTATAAATATGCAATGTGGTTTGTAACTAAGTTATTCAAGGTAGTACGTGTATTAATTATCTATTAGTTTGTAATAAAAAATATTCTAGAAGGGAGTAGTTAATTGGGGACGTATTGGGTGGCATCGAGAGAATATATAGTCAACCTGTGGAAGCACTATATTAACAACCACCATTCAATTTTCATAGGTTAAAGCTATAGATTTTAGATTAGATTAGATTAGATCAATATTTCTCTGAGTTAAAATTCAATTTTAAATTTTATTATTTGACTTAATCAGGAAACCATATCGTCGGATTACTTCAAATCAACATCAGTATAGAACCACCTAAATACAATACAATGTTTATCATATAAACATATAAGTTATCAATTAAAGAAACAAATTTGAACCCGGAGTTTAATTTAATATTGATTTGAAGAACATTAGACTACATTTAAGAATATGGAGAATTTACTATTTGAAACACCTCGAAACTTAATTTTTTTTTTCGTAATATCAACCGTTTTCCAAAAGCATGTACATACAAGTTTACTTCATGGTTGATTATCAAAGTCAACATACTTTAAAACAAAGACCATAAACATCATGTATGACTTTCAAAACAAAACCTTTGGGCCTATTATACAAGCTATATTCAAAACGATAATTCAAGGAAAGAAACTTGCACTCACTAACGGCAAGCAATTCACGCTATCCTTTCTTAATCTCCTTGCCCTCTTTTTTCCCAAGATTACCTAAAACGTTAAACACTTGAAAGAATAAGCACGCATGCTTAGTGAGCATATAAGCAATCAACCAAGTAATTCACAACATTATACACAATAAACCACTTAAAACCTTACACAAATAACTACCGGCACAATATGTAGAGATCAAAACACTATGCGGATCCGCGGCCATAAGAAACAAGTATGCAAGGCACCAAATCACGTCGAAATGGATACCAAACACAAGAAATAAGTCTATGCTAGCAACGCTAGCTAATCTCTACATTATTGTCTATCCACATAATTTAATCATTAGAAACAAGTAACTTCCACTTGATTTTGCAAACCTCTTGCTCGGAAGCAATCCGGTAACATACACAATCATTCATATAACTTAACTATAATGATTCTCAAGTTAAAACACATAAATTATAATTAACTTCCACATGATTGTATGATCCTCTTACTCGAAAGCAATCCAGAAACACATACAACCATTACTTGATCAATCCCTATAATACTCACCTTGGTAATTAAATGAAGATTCACTATGGATGAGCAACACAAATGTTCCAAGCTTTTTAATCACCTAACATATAACATATAACAACATATTCAAGTTCTAATAATCATCATATTCAATTAATAATCAATTCTAGTTCCCTTTCCCACTTTGATTTCTCTAAGTATGATTTTTGATTAATCACTCAAAATCACACTCTTCATAACTCAATTTAATTATTTCACTTGAATTTTGATTTTATCCTTATATTTACATCATAATGATCCTTCTAATTACCATTAAAGATAACTACTTCAATTCATTTGATTTTTGATATAAACCCTAATAATCACCAAGAACCCGGCCTAACTTGTGATTCTTTACTTTCATGATGTAATATGATCGAATATAATCACTATGTCACTAACTAACACTAATTCAACTCATTTCTAGGTTTGATTTCGGATTAATTACACCAATTATTCATAACCCACTAAAACCTGGTTCTTAGGTTAAAAAAGATGAAGAAAATCACTTACAAGAGGTTAGAGATGAACCAAAGATGATGAATTGAGAATTAAAAGCTTGAATCAAGAGTATAGGAATTGGAATTGAGATTAGAATGGTTTTCCTGCGATCTTGGTTCTTCTGGATTTTAACTCTGGAATGTTTGAGAGTAGTATAGAGAAAATTAAAGCACGCACATACTGTAACACCCCCGAAATTCACTGTTTAGCGGAAGCAGGTTTTGGGGTGCTACTAATCAAATATCACAGCACAAAGATAAAGCAAACGACATCTATATGCAACGTTTGTAAATTAGTTACATTCCCATAGATATAATGTTTGAAAACTTAATGTTTTCGTATACAAAAATGTAATTTCCTAGAGCCCACGCGTATAGCGGGAGATTCTATTACATAATCAAAATATACAAAAGATAATGCTAAGAATCTCCGTTAATGAAGTTGTGTTGAAATCATGCGACTCTAGCTAAAGTCCTGGAGTAATCCTACTCCATCCGGGTACCTGAGAAAACATGCTAAAAAGGTCAACACGAATGTTGGTGAATCTCACAGGTTTGTAAGTAATATCAGTTTTGAACACGAGATTTCATTAGTAGTGCCCGCAGGCGTAAAATCAGTAATTTCATTCCAGCAATCGTAAAACAAGTATTTGCAATCCCGCAAATGTAAGTAAGTAAGTTATACCGTTGCCATGAGGCTCATAATCGAAGCTTAACCCGTAATTAATAAGTTTGCTCCCGTGACATGCTCGTAAATGAGCAAACATCAGTAACGAATAATTAGTCACCCGTTTCTACGTGTAAATCAGTACGTGGCAGCGCTACTGCCCCGGGCGGGGAGGGTCATTTCCCTAATGGATCCATTAACTAGTGTTCGCGCTTAAGTCCATAACTAACGATATATGATGGAGAGACTTCTGTAAATAGTAAACAACTCATGCAATTCCGTTTGGTATAGGAAACAGTTTAGTACTTGTGTTCAAGAAAAAGTAGTAGCATGTTTCTCCCCCAATCAGATAAAACAGTAAAAAGTGGGGCCGTAAGACTCACCTGAGTCTTGTGGTAATCAGTTGCAAATAGCAAGTAGTAAGTAAAGCAAGTAGGTTCTCCGAACCCGTAACCTTCAAATGCCTAAACATATGAGGTTATGTAAGTATGTGTCTCGCGAGACGTTTCGTTTAGTTGTACACAACTAGTATATCCAGTGTTTGTCCGTATGTTTGTAATTGTTTGTTGTTGGAAAACATGTCTGGCCCGTTGGTGACCATTTGTTTGGAGTGTTATGCTTGAAAAAACGTGTTTCTATGTCCCGTAGATGTTATATTGTATAATCGTTTGAAGTCCCAAATGTTTAACACTTAAATTGGAATTAAATTGTAAAACTGCTGTGTTTTGCGACACAATATGCGACACAAAAGTTTGTCGTGCGACACAAGGGTTGTGTCGCAGACGTCATGCGACACAAGGATACGACACAAGGACTGTTTCGCATAGGATACGATATGCTAAATTAATAGCGACATAGTGGTTGTGTAGTATAAAAATACGACAAAATATGCGACATAGAGTGCGACACAATATTGTGTCGCAAAGGTTACGACACTAAAGGTTTGGTACGACAGAAGATGCGACATAACAGGCTTTATGCGACACAACATGCGACACAAGCGTTGTGTCGCAAAGATGAACACCAGCCCAGAAACTTTCGGATGTCGAGATTTTTCGACCAAAAACGCAAATCTAACCCATTTTTGAGCTGTAAAATCGTGTTTTCTTCTTTGTTTAGGTTATAGCTATGTTGTGTACACAATATTTCGTCAAAACATTACACCAAAATGAATAGATCTAAGTTTTTAGAAATTTCTTACAAATGCGAATCGAGAGAGATGGAGGCCGAAAATGATGATGATGCTTTTGCAAATCTTGTTCCTCTTGTAATGGTGATTCCGAAAATATAAATCTCGTGGGTCGGTTTGTGAATCCGAAAATTTAAGAGAAATTGGTGAGAGTGTTTGTGTGTGTTTGTTTAAGAGAAAATGAGAGAAAGAGATGAGAGGGTGGTGGGTTGGTGGCTGATTCCAAAAGGAGGGGAGGGAAAACACTCCTCAAAACATAGTGTTTACTCCGTGTCCTAATCGTTTAATCCCTCGTTTTTAATATTTAACCAAACAGTTATATTTTTAAAATGTAACTGGAGTATTTAAATAAAAATACCTTGAAATTAGTAATAAAAACATTTGTCGAAATATTTAAATTATTAATTCGCGTTTAATACGTTTTTGTTGAATTATTTAAAATGTCGTCGCGGTAATATAAATACTGTTCGTTCAATTGTGTATTTTATATAACAAAAATACGTTCTCATTATTTAAGTAAATTTCTGTCACCAACGTCCAAGTAAACTGTGTCGGACTCCGTCCGGTTAATTCGTACGATTCATCCAAATCGCGTAAGTACACACATATATATATAAATCACCTTATATATATACAAATAGAGTCTGTAATTAGTCCTATTACATACTAATTACAACTAGTTACAAATAATTAGGCATAATTAATTATCCTAATTAGGCAGGTGTTACACATACATATATTATACCTTACTTCTTTTAATTTACACAGTCTGGAACTAACAAACCTATTTACGTATTCTATTATATCATATGATTTAAATAACTATACCTCATAATAAATATATATCCGCGTACGAAAATAATAACCTAAAATTTGGGGTGTTACAACTCTCCCCACTTATTTGGGTTCGTGTCCTCACGAACCACACTCATACTGAAAACTACTTATAAGAAAAGATTCAATCAAACAATAAGAATATTCAACGGTTCATAACAGGAAAACGATACCAACGGTTAAGTGGCTCCAGAGTCGAATAAAAATGTGGGCAGGTGTAAAATGATAAGGAACCTGACGCTACATCGGATGACTCTTTCGCCTCTCCAGCTACCAATTGAAAAGAACGAGGCCTAGACCTTGACCCGGTCGTTGCTAACTTCACCTCCATTTCCTTTCGTCTAGCTTCCTTCTTGTCAGGACAATCAGCTTAAATGTGATCATCCTTAAAACAATAATAACATAAACGATAAGGGCTTGGGCAATTAGGAGCCATATGCCCAGGTTTTCCACATTTGAAACATTTGCATTCACCGGTATGTCTCCTACCACACTTATCACACATAGGCAATTCTCTTGTTTGGGTTTGAGAACGAGGTTGTTGTGATGGTTGCGGTTGTGATGTTTCATCAATTCGTGGTTTCTTAAATGATAAGGATTGCGAAGCAGTCGAATGTTATGCTTTTCTCTTACTTGCAGCTTCAGCAGCTTTAGCCTTCAAGTCTTTCTCGCGAACCAATGCTCTATTTAACATTTTAGGAATAGAATCAAAAGATACAGGATCAATGGACTCACGGATGTCGGTATTCAAATGACGATAAAAGTGATCAGTCAACAACTTCGGATTAGACGTGTATTCAGGACAAAAATGAGTTTTCTCATGAAATGATTTAGAATATTCAGCAACCGACAGACTTCCATGGTTGATAGCAAGAAATTCTCCTTTAAGCTTTTCCATCTCCGCCGATGGTGAGAATTCTCCCTTAAACATCTCTTTAAACTTGTCCCATGGAAACTGTGAAGCTGCTTCAAAATCATAGGTTTCAATTTGGGAATTCCACCACTCGTGTGCACCCCTTTCAGTTGATGCGCTGCAAATAATACCTTCAACCGTTCTGGACAATTACAAAGCATAAACGTTTCCTCCATCCTACTCCACCACCTTAAACTAGCAACCGGATTTAACTCCCCTTCAAATTCGGGTGGTTTGCAACCCACAAATTTCTTATAATCAAAGTTTTCTTTCTCTTTATTCATTGCACCTTGCGCGGCTAGAAGTTCCGCATTCAGTGGGGGATTCATTAATATGGGGTGTTTATTCTCAAATTTAGCTAACTTAGAAGTCATAATTTGTTCCATTTTGGGGATCATTAATTGTTTAACCTGAGATAATATAGTTGGGGTAAAAGCCTCAAGGGCTCGACCAATAACCTGTTTTAACTTTGGAATGTTTGAGAGTAGTATAGAGAAAAGCACACACATATATATATATATATATATATTATACCTTACTTCTTTCAATTTACATAGTCTGGAACTAAGAAACCTATTTACGTTTTCTATTATATCATATGATTTAAATAACCATATCTCATAATAAATATATATCCGCGTACGAAAATAATAACCTAAAATGTGGGGTGTTACGCTATTGCTTTATAACTAATGTTGGAATTGATTGGAAATAATATTCTTCTGCTTATTGCTGTTATATATGGAGGTCTTGTACGTACGTAAACTATAGAAAAACGTTTTAACCAATAATTAATTAATCAAAAATAGTATTAGAGTCTCGATCAATAACTACTTATCTTCTTGATGTACGTAGCATGCTAAAAGGGGAATTATTTTTGAACAAGTCGTGACACGTACTAACTTATTTTAATTATTTTATATTAACAATATATAAATTAATAATAAATTAAATTAAATACTAATAAAATAATACTGAATTCTGATTGGTTAATTAGACTTCAATTTTAAAATTGGATGTCATAAGTCCGCTTCCTATATTATATTTATTATTAAGATAGTAAGTAGATAATTATTATCTACTCCAAACGTAATTCCAATCATATGAGATTTAATTAAATTAATTAAATAATTAAATAATTTTTTAATTGAAATTTTAAGAGCTTGACACGTGGAATTGTTGCCTACGTGGCAAAATATGGAGCAATTAATTATACCCGCTTAGTATATACATAGATATTATATTATATATTATTATTATTATTATTATTATTATTATTATTATATATTATATATTATATTATATATATATATATATATATATATATATATATATATATATATATATATATATATATATATATATATATATATTATATGTATACATTTAAGATATTTAGGCGATCAAGAGGGTATTTAAGTAGTAATCAATACAATATAATAATAGTACTTCCTTCCGAGAGTCTATATTAAAAGCAATAATTTATGTATTCGTGCTGAATCTATATATTTTTCTTAGTAAACTATCAACGTAAACTTTAGATTATTTGAACATGTTGAAAAGTGCAACTTTTTTTGGAAACGGCAAATATATTATAAAAGACCGCAATCTTAGAAAGAGACTAAGAGCGGCAAGAGTACATGGATGAAGTAATAACAAACAAAACGAATTTAGAAAGGGGCAATACCCCATTCTACCCAATTACAAGATAATCTACTCCTATGTTTTATCCACAAGAAAGAAGAGGAGACGATATCTCCAGAAATAACCATGTATGGTTTGATAATGTTGTTGAAAACCCAATCGTTCCTTGCCTTCCAAATGCACCAAATCGAACATTGGATGATTGCGATTAAAATCTTCCTTTTCCTTGGACAATTGCCCCATTTGGCACCAAATTCCAACAAGCCTACAACCGAAGATACGTTAGGAAATGGAATGCCACACCAATTAAAGATCCACTTTAAAGTATCCGAAGCTCTAGAACACGAAACGAGCGCATGATCAACACATTCATCAACCAAGTTGCATATCTTACATCGAGCTGAACCAATGTTTATGCCTCTAACCGCAAGGCATTTTGACACCGGAATTTTACCCAAGCTAGCATTCCATGCAAAACAACCAACTTTTAAAGGAACACATTTTAACCATATCATGCAAGATGCTCTTCTGGACGTGATTTTTTCATCTATCAAACGCCTAACACCACTAACGATGTATGAACCATCACTTGATAATTTACTTACCAATGTGTCATCAATGTCTTTTGGAATGAACGAAGCAAGTAAATGAAGCAGAGAGCAGAAATCGTCTATGTTGAAAAGTGCAACTCATTCAATTTCTTTATGTTTCGTCGAAAGCATTAAATTTAAAAAATTTCTTCTTCTTCTTTTGTTCTTCACATAAATCGATAAAAATTCCTACTTTTCAGAAGACTGATATATTATTTCAAGAAGATATTCTGATGCTCGTGAGGATCGAACTTGAGAACTCCGTCCTCAAAACCACAAATTATTCAAATTTTATAAGCAGTTAGTTAGGGAGTTGTTTATATGAAATGGACCCCCCGAATTTGTATATATCCATAATAATATCTGAAGAAACAGCAAAGTAGCAAACACTAGCTGGCAGAGTGGAAGTGTGGCACCACCACTCAATGATGTCCACCTCACGCCTCAATCACCTTATCATCTATCTACTTGTCATCACCGCCGGGACAACCACCGTCTCCGCCACCGATCACATTGTAGGCGCCAACCGTGGCTGGAACCCGGGCATCAACTACACTCTCTGGGCCAACAATCACACCTTCTATGTCGGGGACTTCATCTGTATGTATATCAGTATATTTCCTCATCTTTCTTACTTTTAATATTTATGTTTTTCCTAAAGTGGTCTCTCTACCTCGAGTGGAGGCACAATTGCCTACATCTTACCTTTCTATACCCCGTCTCTAACGGATTATAGTTGTGTACTTGTGTTGTTATGTGGTCTACATCTCAACTCTGCTCTTCAAAAAATAATGTGGAACAAGAAAATTATATGAAAATTCAAATTCTACCAAGTACAAGTAAATGCATCATTTTTTTTACTTTCACATAATTGTGAGGTCATCTGCGTTCACCCATTTTAATCTTAGTTATCATAAAACCTGAAATGATAAGGAGGTCTTGAAATATACGCTATTAGTCATATACTAGTGTAGATTCAAATGTGTAGATTAAATGTATAATGTTGTTGTAGCATTTAGGTATCAAAAGATGCAATACAATGTGTTTGAGGTGAATAAAACCGGCTACGATAATTGCACACTCGATAGTGCGGTAGGGAACTGGAGTAGCGGAAAAGACTTCATTCTTCTCAACAAATCGCAACGCTATTATTTCATTTGTGGCACGGGCGGTTGCCTTAACGGTATGAAAGTTACGATTCGTGTTCACCCGCTTCCATCTCCTCCGGCTTCCACGATCGCTGCTTCCGAGCACTCATCTGCAGCCCGAAAATTGATGCTTAGTGTATCATACTTGGTGATGGTGTCATTGATATTGTTTTGGATATTATGAGAAGTTTTATTTGTAATATTTGGTTGAAGGATGTTTTAAGAATTCTGTTATTTTTCTGTTTAAAATGTTCATGTTTTTTAGTTTATTTTTTTAATTTAAGGTGATTTTAATTATGATTAAAATGTTTATTAGAGATTAATTTGGTAATTGTGAATTTCTTAAATCTGTTAAACTTTTTTTTTTATCTCGAGTAATGACTTACTACTTTCGCGCCTTTTAAGAAATTGAAGTTTTTCGAGGTTTCTGTATTTGTAATCTTTCAAGAAATGGTAAATCGTTTCCTACATATTGTTTATTAGAAAGGGTACGTTTGGAAGAGGGGCTTCTAAGGGCTTTTAGGGGCTTGAGTTTTTATTTTTAATATGTACTGGCTATTTGCTTTGTTTGGTAACACAAAAAATGAGGTATCTAGAAAAAATAAGCCTCCAGAAACTAAAAAAGTAAAGAAACATCCCATGCCGCCTTCCGCGGGTTAGGACCCAATATCGTCTAGGACAGTTTATGTGGTAGGTATAGATGTAGACAGCCTTACCCCTACCCTAAAGTAGAGAGGCTGCTTCCAGTTCTACCTAAAGGTAGAAAGGACCTCCAGCCTTTGCAAGGATGGGATAAAACCCCACCCTTGCTGTCCCCTGGACCCCTGACCATGGGGATAAAACCCACATGCTCAACCATTTTGAATAGAAGCCACATTGCCACAGCTCCAGCAACAAGCTGTAACCCGTTGTTGCCAATAACATCAAAATAAGTTTGTTTCTTGCTAGTTATTTGATTAATAGTCAACTTGCTCGTAATTGTTTGGTTCAAATAAGTCCGATGATCAAATTGTTCGGAAATCATAGTTAACCATTTATTTTATTTTATAATCATAAGATGGCTATAAAAACCAAAGGACATGCCTAGTAGAGACTTATTAACTTTGTGGTAATCTTATATGCAACTCGTGAGATAGATTGTGCATATTTACCTTTTTAAAATAAAAAATATAAATATAAAATTCCAAAACAATCATATTATCAACTATGTATTGTTAATTCAAATTCTGTCAAAGTATTTTAACTTAGGTGGTGCTTGGTTGAGGGTATTAGGGGGTGGGGAATGGGAAATGTAATGAATGATGGTGCTTGGTATTCTATAATACAATGCTCCATTACTCATTAGTGGGCAATCACCTATCCCCCACTAAATTGGGGGTAATGAATATCATTACTTATCATTATGCCGACATATAACGTTTATATATGTATCTTAACTTGTCAACCCGATACTCGCCAATTCATTTAATTTTTGAATTGGGTCGGACTCAGGTCAAGTTTCAGGTTAACGGGTCAACTCACCAACCTAAAAGTAACCCATGGAAGTTAACTCGTTTGACGTGAAACCATTGCACCAACTGAAATTAACTTGATACTCGCCAACCCGTTTAATTTTTGAGTTTGGTTCGGGTTAACGGGTCAACGGGCCAGTCCAAAAGGAAACTTGACCCGTTTGACACGAATCCAACCCACCAACCCGCCAAGGTTCGGGTTAACGGGTCAAACCACTTATCGAAAGGTAACCCATTAAATTTGACCCGTTTGACGCGGAATTAACCACCAACCAATATTGAGATCGTATTCGGGTTGGGTACATGTGACCCGCCAACTCGTTTATCAAATCATCTCGGGTTCGAGTTGGGTACTTTAGACCCGTCAACTTGATTCGACCCAATTTGTTACGTTACTCGTGATGATTAATTCTAAAAAATCAAGTAACATCAATGATAAATGTATTACTAAGGAATGCTCATTGCATTGCTTAGTATTTCCCTAGTATACCCTTTCCCTTTCCCTTTCTCATTCCCCACTTTAAATCAAGCGCACCCGGTATGAAATATATCGAAATCAAAAGTGAAGAATTCAAATGCACTGTACAAATGATTATTCTCCATGAAAAGTTCAAAACCATCTTTGATTCTTCAAGTCTTCGTTTAATTAAAACTTCATCCGTCTCAATTTAATTATCCACATTCAGTATGTATACAGTTTAAGAAAAATGCATTAATTATTATGCTGACCAATAGGATTTCATTTTTCTCTAATTAAATGTTTTTTGATTGGTTGAAATTGAAAGTGGACTATTATTTTACGACATTCAGAAAATGAAATATATATGGACAATCATATTGGGACGGAGAGAGTATAAAATTTTGACGTTTAAACTTACCTTTTAAATGTGTTTGGATTGGCGGGTCAATCCGTAAATCCATCGGGTAACCTGAACCTTACCTGAGAAACGGGCTTGTCGGGTGGTTTCAAAATCCGATCCCAACCCAAACGTGTTAATTTTATGCCGAATTTGGGATCGTTTCAAAAATCCACATCTCCATTTCTTTAACCATTTCTATCCTGATTACTCGCTTTCGAACCAGGCACCTGAATGCATCATCAATCACATATATGTAGTTAAAGCCCACAAGAATGAGAAATATTGTAGTTTCAATCGTAGTACAAGGCCCAGTTAAATTTGGCCCAATCTTTCTCACAACCTCCTCAAGGGAGAAGTTAACTTGCTGGTAGAAGGTTAAGAAGATCTTACATGGTTTTATAATATCATTGCATCATAAAATCTTTGATTTCGAGTCAGATACTGTGCTTTTTTTGGTTTAACTTTTTCTTTCATGCATTATTATTATTATTTTCGCGGGGTGTCTACGGGGGAAGGGGATCATGACCATCCATTTAAGTGATTAATGGTCCAGATTTTTGCGAGTTTCTAACAGTTTTTATGTGAACCAAAGTGTAACATGTATTAAAATGCGAAGATCATTTTTGTCATTTAACCTGTAACCTGCATCTCCATAATTGTGTATGATCAATCACGGTCAGAGACCGTATTTTGGTGACATTTAATAACATTCATATCTCTCTGCACGTTCAAAACACATAGACTAGATCAACCATTCCTACAAAATGATACTCGTTCATAATATCATGCACCAAGCATGCGTCACCGAAATTGCTACATAAAGTTATAAATAAATATGTTGACCACTAGTATTATTCATTTATTCTTTATATAAAAATGATACTTAAATATTCGCTACGATAAATATAACTTATTTCATTGCATCTTATTCCTCGAGTAGCATATGCCATAAATACACATTCAAAACTCAAAAGAGATGAGTCATGGTGGACTACTCAAGAGACATGAATCGCTAATTTCTGATGAGCGTTACAATGACCCGTAATTGAACAAGAGTAATGGTTTCCGCCTTCAGTCAAGTTGACGAGAGCAGGGCCTTCTGTTATGATATTTGATGGATCTGGAGGTTGGAAGTTATCAAACTGTTGCTTGTTCACTTTTGAAACATCATGAAATGAGGTTTAAAAACCAAAAAAAAAGTATGTCACCGACCCTAAAGGTGCGCTTGGATTGCCAATTATTGAAGAAATTCGGATCCGCAGGAACCTTCCATCCCATGTCATCGTCGCCCACTTTATGTACGATTCCTAGCGAGCTATGAAATGTCATGCATGCAAGAATGGCCATTAAAATAACCATCTTGAAGTTGAACGCTGCCATTTCTCATCGTTTATGTTTTATGAATTGAAGATCTTTGAGAGCAATGTTGTGTTATTTGAGTTTGGGGCTAGTGTATGAGATTAAATAGGCATGGTTTGAAGATGATAATATATTCGTTTTTGGAAGTTTATTTATTAGTTTTTAATCACCTTAAATTATAAGTTACATAAATAGTTATTTTACCGCGGTTTTTTTGCTATTATATGGGAAATTCTAACCGTTGCAAGTAAGAGCAGTGCTAACCGTGGTTGAACCACTTCCAAACCACTTCTGACACATCAGAGCCACATCAGCTTTCCACCAACTGATTCAAAACTGATTCCCCCCATACCAACAGTTTAACCACTTCCAAACCACTTTCAAACCACTTTATTTTCATTTTAATTATTATTTAAAATAGGAACGTAAATAAAAACGTAAATAAAAAAATATTATTTAGTTACATTGGGCCACGAATCATCCACCGTTTGAATCATTTTTTAAATTTTTTTTATAAACGGTGAAAGTCGGTATATATAATAGGAGTATTATTTAATTACATTGGGGTCCACAAAATAGGAACTGATTTGAATCAGTATTCCGGTTGTAACCGGATCATCCATCTAACCGGTTTGCAACCGGTTAGCGATGGCATTCCCCAAACCTAGGGGTGGCAATTCGGGTTGGGTCGGGTTGGCGGGTTCGGGTTGTCGGGTTGGCAGGTCAGAAATGGTCAACCCGAACCCAACCTGATTTTAAAATCGGGTTGGGTATTTCAACCCAACCCAAAACCTGACAACCCGAACCCAACCCGACCCAACCCGAATTGCTAATAATTCAACAAATTTTCACGTTATTTTCGAGTTTTCAGGTCGGTTTTGGACTTTTGGGTCAGTTAAGTCACATTGATCAATCTTTTGAATAAAATAGCTAATCAATTATAAGCATAAATAATTATAAAATTTCAAATTTTATAAAAATAAATATTATATCAATTTGAATGGATCATCAAAACATCATTAATTCACTAACTTATATGAAAACGTAAATATACCAAAGAAAAAATTATAAATCAGTAACTGGAAAGGTCTAAATTATGTGTCATATTTAAATTAAAATAAATTTATAATGATATTAACTGAATTTCGGGTTGTCGGGTTCAACCCAAAAATGCATTTGCTGACCCAGACCCGACCCAAAAAAATATCGAGTTGGCGGGTTTCGGGTTGACGGGTTGGCGCCTCAAAAATCTCGACCCTAACCTTATAATATTCGGGTTGGGTTCGTGTCGGGTTTCGGGTTCACGGGTTGGTTGCCAGCCCTACCCAAACCAATCGGTTCCAACCGATTCTCCAAACCGATTATCCGTTGGCACCCCTCTAAGGCACATTATAACAATTTATTATGAAGTTATTATTGCCATTTATAAAATGATACAAGTTTAATGTTACACGAACTTTTTTGTAACGTCAATTTTACTCTTTTAGTATATGTATATTTTTTTGATACTGGTTCATGAGCGCAAGTTGATTTTTGGATGCAAGTAGAGGAACTGAACAGGGTGCTGCCATACTTCTTTATTTCTCCACCTCCTTCATTTCTTCACCATTTTCATTTCTCTAACCTTATCATTTCTCCTTCACTTTTTTTCTTAAATTTTTTTTAGTGTTTTATTTTTTTACAATAATTTTGTTTCTTATTATTATTTTTTAGTTTTTTAAATTTTTTTTTCTTTCATTTTTTAAAGTGCTTGTTATCAATTTTTTTTTCAACCATTTCATATAACCCTTTTCACGGCTTGTTTATCATTGTTTTTGTTTTTGTTTTTTTTTTTGCGTTTTCAACATTTTTTCTGTTGTTGTTTTACCTCACGTTGTTATGTGTAAATACAATTTTATATATAGTATTACGAAAAAAAAAAATTATATGATGCACCATATTCATACCTTGAATAAAATAAATTTTGATATAATAAAGTTATAACTTAATGCATTAAAATTTTGATGCATCATATTTTATAACTATGATGCACCAAGATTTATACATGTCAGAGCATCATATTTATAACTATAATGCACCATGTTTTATAACTATGATATACCATATTTTATAACTATTATGCACCACCTTTTAATTCAATAACGATGTTTTATAGTATATTTTGAAAGTCAATGCATGATATTTTAAGCACTCGATGCATCATGTTTTATAACTATGATGAACTATGTTTTATAACTATGATGCACCACTTTTTAATTTAATAACGATGTTTTATAGTATATTTTAAAAGTCGATGCATGATATTTCAAAAACTCGATGCACCATGTTTTTTATAACTATGATGAACCATGTTTTTATAACTATGATGCACCACTTTTTAATTCAATAACTATATTTTATAGTATATTTAGAAAGTCGATGCATTATATTTAAACACTTGATGCATCATATTCAAAGAAAATTAGTGCATCATAGTTTATTATGTTAGTGAATATAATAATAATAATTTATTTTTATTGCATCTTGTTTTTTATATTAATATTCATCATAATATATAATATCTGGTGCATCACAAATGTGAAAATGATATAAAAATGAAAAAATTAAACAGTAAAAAAAGTTTTTGAAAAATGTTTAAAACTATTTTTTTTTTAAATTTTAATTGTTAATAATGATATTTTTCTAAAAAAAAATGTTAACAAATTTTATTTAGTTATTTATTTTTGATAAAATTATTCTAGAAGTTGTTACAAGTTAAAAAAAAAAAAATTAAAGTTTAAAATATTTTTTTAAACAAATGTTTTTTGAAAAAAAAGGGAAAAAAAAGGAAAGAAATAAAGAAAGAAAGATGGAAGAAATGGATAAAAAAGGTGGAGAAATAAAAAATGGGAGGAAATGGATAAAAAAAGTGGAGAAATAAGAATGACACTTATCACCTCCTCATTAGCTTCCCTCCCTTCCCTCACTTTTGCCCCTTCTCTCAGGAACCTCACCTTTTTTTTTTTATACTCTATACCATTTCACCTCTCAACTACGATTTACGAAACATTTGTTAACTCAATATTTTATTATTTTATTGAAACTCTCGAAATCATGATCAGATTGCGTGCATCTTCTAGTTATGTTTTTTCCCTTATCGTAAAATTTAGGGAAGGAATGTGTAAAATTGGAGGGATCCAAGCTTTAGGTATTGCTTATGAAAATTAATATGCATCAGATCAAAAAATTAATATGTAATCAAGAAATCAAACAAATGAAATCAACTACATTATAACAAGATCAATTGTAATAAAAATATTGAAGAGGTGAATCGCTTGAAATTTGATCATGCTTTTAAGTTGAGATTTGGGTATTTTATGTTCAAAAATATTTGCACAAGGCTGGAACACATCCATGGATAAACTTAAAGAAATTAAAAGAAAGACACAAAATATAATATAATGTGTTTAACCAAAACCCCTATAGTTTAGCAATATGTGAGAAACTCATCAATCTAGAGGTTGTGAGTTCAAGTCCTCTGAGTGGCAATTTGTGTATATATTTGTGTGGATGTATATGTGTATATTGTGTGGGATATGTGCGTTAGATTTGTCTTTCTTAAAAAATAAAATAAAATAACATAGTGTCCGATCCCTATTTCCTTAATAAATAATGGGTAAGATTATGAGAAACAACTACATTTTGAAGGGAATGAGGGTTAGACGCTCTCAGCCGTTAATTATATGTAATTAACAATCCAATTTACCGCATATTAACAACACTGCATTTTACGTAAAATGTAGTGTTTACATAGACATACAGCGTTGCGAATTTAAGTCGTTGATCATAAAAATCAATGGCTGAGATCTTCTGCCTTTTTATACTCCTCAAAATGCGAATCTAAGGGTGTGTTTGGCAACAATGTGCTGGAGCTTATGGCTGGGGCTGGAGATGGGGCTTGAGCATCTATTCAAAAACCACTTCAAAAAGCTTCTTGTTTAAGGGCTTCCGTGGGCTTATTTATTCAAGAAGCCCTATTTTTTATATTGTCAAACAAGACTTAGGGTGTGTTTGACAACAACGGGCTGGAGCTGAGGACTGGAGCTGGGGCTGGAGTTTGAGGCTGGAGCTGAGGCTTGGGCTTCTATTCAAAAGCCACTTTAAAAAGCTTCTTGTTTAAGGGCTTCTGGGGGCTTATTTTTTCAAGAAGCCCCATTTTTTTTAGGCTGCCAAACAAAGCTTATGGCTGGGGATTATTAAAAATAGAAACTCAAGCCCTTAAAAGCTCTCATAATCCCCTCATCCAAAAACAGCCTTATAGCTAGGGCTTATAAAAAATAGAAGCTCAAGCCCCCAAAAGCTCCTTATCCAAACACACCCTAAAGGTTTATCACATGAAGTTAATTTATGATTTATTTTGAATGTAGATTTAATTTATTTATTTATTTTCAAAATTATTATTTTTGCATGAATGTAGAGCGCGCAGCATGCTCTTGAATTTTGTTGTGTTGTATATATACTCCATTATTATGCAATTATGTATAGTTTGTTTTCATTTTTACCAAATATATTATGTTTTTGTATATATCTGTTTTTTTTTTTTTTTTTTTATTGACTTAATCATCAACTTTTATTTATATAATTTATGTAATTTTCTAGAGACTTTTTATGTTCGTATTATTTCTTTTGAAACTCGAACTCATATATTTTTTTAAAAAGCATACCACCATTAAAATAAAACACCAAATACAAAAGAGTCCAACAATACCAAGAGAAAACTCGAACTCGTATGTTACCTTATAATGATCAACTTGATAGGCAAAAGGCCGACTAATTTTCTAGACCAAATATCTCGGAGATTTATAATGCTTCATTACCTTAGTGATGAATGTCGATCCCCATGAATGTTATCTAAATTCAACACGATGAATATTAACAATATATTTAATATATATTAATTAGCTGATGTTATGACCTAAAAAGAAATTCCGAAATTAATTTTAATCTTCATAACATCGATTTCGATTGACATTAATTATTATTTATTATTTGTTTTAAGATTATCATTGGAAAATGTAAGATATGTCATAATGAATAATAACCGTGTTCCCCCATTCCCTCCAAGAGAGTAATTCCCTCTAGATCATTCCAATATATATATATATATATATATATATATATATATATATATATATATATATAGTGGGAGGTTCAAATGAGAACCACTTTAAAGTTGAGAACTGTGACAACCACAACGAATACGTGTTTGTTCACATGTGATTAACTTCAATCATATGTGAACATTGATGTACGTTTAATTGAAAAAAAAAGTAAAAAAAAAAATCATAAATTTACGTCTTAAAACACAATTTAACCGATTTGTTCACATTATCGTTCACATGTGAACATGTATTTGTTTTTTACGTTTTTCGATATGATTTTAAGATTTTTTTTTACTTTTTTCTTTTTCAATTAAACGTACATCAATGTTCACATATGAATAAAGTTAATCACATGTGAACAAACATGGATTCGTTGTGGTTCTCACGGTTCTCAATTTTAAATTGGTTCTCATTTGAACCTTCCCCTATATATATATATATATATATATATATATATATATATATATATATATATATATACACACACACACACACACACACACATATGTACACACACACTTTTTATGCTTGCATTTCTTTTGAAACTAGAACTCATAAGTTACCTTTTTATCACTAGTACAAAAATGACTATTTAGAGCACAGTGTTATAGCGGTTTTACGTGATAACCGCTATAAAAAGTAAAAAGTGGGTCCAAAATATTTTTTGAAACGGTTTAATGGCATTACTTGTAGCGGTTTTAGAAAAAACCGCTCTAATTACTTATATTTATAGAGGTTTAGTAAACACCGCTCCAAAAAAATATCGTTATTTGTGACGGTTTAAAACAACCCGCTTTAAAAAAGTACTCCCTCCGTCCCAAATTGTTTGTCACCAAGTTGAAAACACACATATTAAGAAAATCACATTAAATGCAATTTTGACCTTAGTATAATGACAACTTTAACCCTCAATCATTAATTAAATTGTTTTCTTTGAAGTATGTGTAGTTTTAAAGTTAAGGGTAATATGGGAAATCTAATCATTAATGCATATTTATTTTTAGAAGTGTGCAATAGTTTTGGGACAAACATAAATAGTATAGTGGACAAACAATTTGGGACGGAGGGATTACAATTTTAAAACGGTTAAGTAAAGAACCGTTTCAAATAGAAAAAAGTGGAGCGGTTGTTTCCAAAGTAAAAAAAATGAGTATAGTTAGAAGCGGTTAATTGTTATTTTATAGCACGTTCTTTGTGAACCGCGCTATAAAATAACAAATAACCGCTCCATAATTTTTTCTCATTTTACCTATAAATAAACATAAAATAATGAGTGGTTATCTATTTGTTATTTTATAGCGCGTTCTTTGTGAACCGCGCTATAAAATAACAAATATGGAGCGGTTATTTGTTATTTTATAGCACGGTTCACAAAGAACGCGCTATAAAATAACAAATAACCGCTCCATATTTGTTATTTTATAGCGCGGTTCACAAAGAACGCGCTATAAAATAACAAATATTTTATAGCGCGGTTCACAAAGAACGCGCTATAAAATAGCAAATATGGAGCGGTTATTTGTTATTTTATAGCGCGTTCTTTGTGAACCGTGCTATAAAATAACAAATATGGAGCGGTTATTTGTTATTTTATAGCGCGTTCTTTGTGAACCGTGCTATAAAATAACAAATAACCGCTTCTCTTTTCTCATTTTACTTATAAATAAACACATATATCTTCTCCACCACACACATATTATCTCCAGCATGTACCCACTAATTTACACAAGCAAGATTTATTTAAGTTATTCCCCACTATAGAAAATAAATTGAAGAGTTGATCCGGTGATGACTAACAGGGAGTCACGGTGGCAGCAAACGAGTAAATTAATGTAAGATTCAAAGAAACTATGAATTAATATTTTTTTTAGATCTGTGTTTTGGTTCATCAGATCTGTGTTCTTACATATCTGTATTTGTGTTCAGATCTCATCCATGATGACGGCTCACATCTAGTTGTACTTCATCGGTTGTTATAGTGAGCATATGTATCTTCTATGTATATGCAGATACAACAAACATAAAAATAATATAAAATTTATAGTGTGTTTATATCTATTGCAGTATCCTCAAGAAACAAATGGCAAATTGTTAGTGGACTAGTGGTTACTGAAAAGGCGATGAGTTGCAGTGTATCGTTAGTGCAATTGAAGAAGTTTTACTCTATAGATATATGATTGTTGACTTGTAGTATAGTATTGCTATATTCAAATCCATGTATTCTTGATTTATTGTAATTTGATATGTTTATTTAAGATATGTAATTTTTTGTTCGATTAAGACAGGTTGATATTTTCCCTTTTAGTTATTGTGTATGTATATTTATATAAGTTGAAAAGGAATCTATTTTTTTTCATAAAAGAAAACTAATTTGAATTTGAAATGTAAGTTGAAGCAAGAATAATGAATATATTTGGGTGATTAGCGGGAAACTGAAAATGAATATATGCTTCTGGGGTAAAAGTGATTTTTTTTTTTTTGAATTTTTGTTTGACTTTTGAAGCGGTTTATTGGCCCAATGATCACCTCATGTACTGTCCAACAACCAATTTATTAAAGTAAAGTAACCGCTTCAAATTTATTCTTTTGAAACGGTCGTTTGACCGCTATAAAAGATGTTTAGGCTTTTGTGTCGCCGGTATCAGGAGCGGTTAGATCACCGCTTCAGATGGCCTTTTTCACCGCCATAAATATCCATTTATGTACTAGTGTATGATCAACATTATAGGCAAAAGGCCGTATAATTCTCATAAAGACTAAACTTGTTGATCCCCATCGATATATGTTACCGAGTGCCCTTTGGTTCCTCGGGTTGTGAGGTATTCATGGACAATCGAATTTACCTGTCAAGTTAATTAAAAAAAGATAAAATTTGATGGGTAAATTTTGAGGATGTGATAAATACAATAAAAAAGTGATTCATACATCAAAGTTATGCTCACTTTGGTGTATGAAACACTTACACCAAATTTTGGTTGCTTACTTTGATAATAAAATAGGTATGTTACTCACTTTGGTACAAAAAGTTAAGTACGTACATTTTACTTGATCGAATAACCGAACCATCATAAAATTGAAACCCAACGGTTTTTTGATCAAATAACTAAAATATTCGGTTTAATTCGATTTTGGCCGGTAACCAAATCAAACTGAACTGTTAACACATAGTTTTAACCTAGGAGGAGAGAAATTAGTGAAATACAAATTTAATTGCTTATGGTACACGTCTTTATAAAAGTGTATGTAATATTTCTTGAGAAGACATAAATGCCCTCACATACTTAGCATGTTACCCAATTTAACGGATAAAAGTTAACGTCGTCAATCATAACAGATAAAAAATGCAACCATAAGCATAACCTGTGTTAAAAAAAAAACAAATAAGGATAGATCGGGTCCAAAAATGAAACCGTAGGGATGGTCCGAGTAATCTACTCTATTAATTATTAACTCATTATGATTATGGCGACCTTTAATATTATTCGTTTAATTTTAATACCAAATGTATAATAACTTATATGCTACAAAATATATAACTTATTTAGTTGCATATATTACTTGAGTCAATTACACCATAAAGACAAACTTAAAAGAGGTATCATGGTGGACTACTTAGGAGACATGAATTGCTAATTTCATATGAGAGTTACAATGTCCCGTAATTGAACAAATATAGTAATAGTCTCCGGCTTGAGTCAAGTTAAAGAGAGCGGGACTTTCTGCTGTAATATTTCCTCGATCAGGGGCTAGTCATTTATCATACCCTTCCTTATTCACTTTTGCCACAACATGAATTGCATCGTCAAAACCAAAAAAGATTATGTCACCGACCTTAAAAGTTTGTCTGGATTGCCAGTCAGAATAGAAATTCGGATTTCCTGGGATCTTCCATCCTCTATCGTCCAGACAATAGGGTTTAAAGGGGATAAAATTTAGTTTTCTAGTTCCAGACAATAAGGTTTAAAGGGGATAAAATTTAGTTGACTTAAATGAATATACGGGTATGTGTTTATCTACTTCTTTCCAAAAACCTCTGGAACCATTCTCCACATATGAAGAAAACGCAGGAAGCATCCCCAAACCCTAAAACCAGTCTCTAATCTTTGATTCAAGCCTTAGAAACTCGAATTCATCATCCTTGGAACAACTCTAACATGTTGTAAGTTGAATTCTTCCATGATTTTTTTTTTGGGTAAAGGGGACGGAACCCCGGCAAAATGCATTAAAAGTAAATAAAAAATATGTACAAAAAAACTAAAGGCATACCTCTAGGGGTGGTTTTTAGTGTACCACCCAAACTCTAATACAAAAACCTATCATCATAATAATACTAGCAAAGTCATAGTTATAACCTAACATAACTATACATCTCAATAATAATACAAATTCCCTAAAATTCTGTAAACAAAAATAATCCACATGTATTTTGAAATCTATACTTCTGCTTACTGATGTACTGATCTCGTTTGTTGCCCTTTGCTTCACAGCCCACACCATTTGTTTCCTTATATCATGAACTGAACCTAATACAAATACAAGCTTCAGCCCAAACTTACCTCTTGAAACCCACTCCATTTCCGTAACTTTTTCTAGCCCATTCCATCATACTTACCATTCCTTCCATTCTTTGTTTGAGACTCCACATCCTTCTGATCAGGAATTGAAGCAACATCATACTCTTTGCATTTTTCATTGTAATAATCAACTTGACCTTCACTCCAACCCATAATAGTTTCTTTTGGTGGAAATAATTTTTTCTCTAACTGAATCATAACTGCCTTCATTTGATAACCATACAATCTATATTTAACATCCCAATCATCATCAGAGTCAGATTCCTCCATTTCATTGTTCTCATCATTCAATGCACTATATGGATTTGATGTTGAAAATTCATTCACTTCCATCACTGAATTTGTTTTCAAGTAATTCAAATCCATATGAGCAGCTCTACTCTTCATTTTTTCACCCAACTCCACATTTTTACCTTGCTGCACCTGATCAGTCACTTTTTCAGAATTCTGCTTTCCATTCTCATTTACTTTAACATACTTATATTGCATATTTCTTGCTTGATACCCTCCTCTAATTCTATCAAACACACTACCTCTATTTGCTATTACACCTCTGTTCTGACTTGAATTCCTACTCTGCCCATTATATCCCTGCTGCTGCCCACTTTGATTGACTTGACCTTGAGCAAACCTACTGCCATTATTAATACTACTCTGCCATTTTACATTTAGTCTATCAACAATTCTATTCTTCTTTCCCACAAATTGATAACCCTCGTCATCAACATCATTTTGGCTTTCAACACAATCCTCATGCCTTTTAACCTTCAAAGCATCTTTCAAAACATTTGCAGCTACTTCATCTTCAGTCAAAGGTCTGACTTTACATTGCTTGAATGTATGACCAAATACCTTGCAATGTGTACACAAAGGTGGCTTCCATTGAAAATTCACTTCAAGTTTACCAACTTTAGATGGAAAAGCACCCATTGTAGGATACTCAAATTCTACAAAAGAAGGTAAAACCTCATCAGCTGTAACCTCCACCAACACCCTAGCATAACCAAGCCTACCACTCTTGTTCAAACATCTTTCCATGGTGACTTTATCCATAATAATGGGTCTGCCTATTCCACTTACTAACTTTCCAATACTCTTACCATTCCACAATTCTATGGGCAAATTATGAATGCATACCCATAATGGAACCTTTTGAGGTTCTATCTTCTCCAACCACACTCCTGGTTCCCATTGATTTATAAATAACGGCACATTATCCACTAACCAGGGACCACTTTCTAACACAGCTTTTAACCCTTCTTCACTCTTAAACTTAAACAAATAAAAACCAGTTGCTGTTTTGGTAACATCCTTCAAATCATAGCTTCTCCACATCCTTCTCAAATTGGAATTAACAACTTTATAATCCATTGATGTCCCTATAAAATATCCATATAACTTAAGTGCAAAATGACTTCCACCCCTTCTAACTTCATCCTCAGTGAAAACTACACGTTTCTGCCCATTTGGTAGTTTAATTGGTGGAATATATTCCATCTTGACTTCATCATCTTCATTGCTCTTTTTCAATAAATCAGCAAAAGACACTCTTGGTTTTACCCATACATTTGATTGCTGCATATTACCAGGTTTACTCTTGTCATTCATCTCAGAGTACTTAAAACCAGCAACATGCCCAACGTTTGTACCATTAACAAAATTGATATCATTGATAGGATCCAAACTACCACCAGTATTAACCTCTTCTTCCTTTGATTCCAAATCCATTGCATTATCATTATCACTAAATTGAACACCAACATTTGTATCAGCTTCAACACTAATCACATTCTCACACTTATAATTATCCATTTCAACATCATTATTCCCCCTTACAACCTGAATAAACTGCTCCTGTATAGCCATACCTGTACCATCATCGTTTACAACTCCACCCAAATTCATATTCCCTTTATCAACCAATTTTCTGTTACATTGATCATCTTTCCTAACCATCTTAGACACAATATCCATAGTCGATTTCAAACTAATATCATATGATACTACTGGAATATGATCATTCTCCTGAGGTGTGCTCAGACTATCTATCTGCTTATTATTAAGACAGATAATAGGTGTATTTTTAGCAACCTCGTGTCCTACAGCTAACTCACTTTTACTATCACTTTGAGATTCAAAGAATCCAACCACATCCTTAACATATGTAGATGAATTAAGTGGTGAAGGTAAACCAGTAGTATCCTCAACAGGTTTTGATGCAGTAGGAGCTAAAGATTCATGTATTAATTGAGCCTTAGAATCAAACATATGAATCTCAATTTTTTGAGCTACAGGAACTTGAGCCGAACCAATTTGAAACTTATTACCTGAAATAGGCAGATTCAATAGAGGAAAAGGCTCAACCAGTTGTTTGTTCTTCTTTGAAGCATTATCTGGATCAGAATAGCCTTGTACCACGGCCCCCTTCCTCAATTTTTGTTTACGCTTATTATTTTTTGAGATTTTCTTGTTGATCGTAGCTTGAATACTCTTATCTTCTTTACTATGATCATTATCAACAGATTCACGTTTCATAGCTCTTGTTTGAGCACGAATTTGAGCTGGGCTCAAATTAATAACAGGTGTTGGTTCAGTCAAACCATGAGTCGGAGTTTGAAAAACTTCAGATTCATCCATAACTGGTGGATCTGGAGGACGATTGAGTGATGCAGAAGTAATAGAGGATGGATTCATGAGATTAATCGGTGAAATTGGGAGGTTTTAATTAGAAAAATGGCTTGAATCGATAATTCTTCCATGATTTAACCTAGGGTTTTGGGGTTTTATGAGATTTTGATGGGTTTTGTATAAATAAGGGTTTTAATCCAAAATTAGGGTTTTATTTTGATTGAATTGATGTTTATTAGTGTTATAGAGATGGTAAGTAATCATATAACATGTTGGAAGTGATAAATTTATGATTTGTGTTCTTGGGTAATTATGGGGGTTTTGAAGAATCATGATTATAACTTGAAGTTAGAGTTTAATTTGATATAGTTAGTGTTAATTAGTGTTATAAAGGTTGTTGGAAATCATATAACATGATGAAAATGAAGAAATTATGATTTAGTGTTCTTGAGTAATTCTAGAGTTTATGTTAAGATTATAGTAATAAGCTTAGTGGTGAAACTAGTGATCTTAATAGGGTATGATTATGAAGAAAGTAGTAAAGAGATATAACTAAAGATTTAACTTAGTGTAATTAAAGTGGAGGAGGGATTTAATATGATTAAAGTTAATGATGATTAGTGTTTAAATATGTTGTTATGTGTTATGTATTATATGATAGGGATTGAAGAAATGGAGGCTTATGTTGATCAAGATGGTGAAATCGTCGTTTAAGAGATTGTGGTGAGTGATACGGGGGTTAAATAGGTGATGTGATTGTGTAGTACCGAATAGCTTGCGGGCTAGAGGTTTACACAATCAGGAATAATTTATTTGTTTATGTTTGTTTAATTATGTTTATTGCTTAATTTAGTTGTTGTGTTAAATTACTGGTTATTCTTAATTGTTATGTGATTAAATGTTACTTGGTAAGAAAAGTAGTGATTTCCTCATTAGCTTGATGTTAGTCAAGTAATGAGTAAGTCACTAGCTTAAAGGTAAAGGAAAAGAATTGGTTGTGAATTATGATGAATAGTACATGATTCGATTGTGTTGGATCCGGATTGCTTCCGAGCAAGAGGCTACACAATCGGGTGGAAGATGAATTGTTGATATATGTATATTTAATAGTGATTATGTGATGAACAGAGTATGAATTGATTGTATGTGTTTCCGGATATATAGCTTCCGAGCTAGAGGATGATACAATCAAGTGGAGGTTGCTTATTATATGTTTTATTTCTTATGTGTGTATTTAAGATTATGTTAAAAAGTTGTTGTTGCTAAGTGCTTTGATTTTTAGTTGTTGAAATATGTGGAATGAGATTATACAGAGATTCAGTGGTGATCAGAGAGCTAACTGCGGTTAGCATAGTGTTCAGTGTTCAGAGCATAGTGATTTTGTGTTTATGTAATTGTGTTGCTATGTGTCAAGTGTTATGTGGATTGCTTGTTCAATTGCCTGTGTACTTACTAAGCAGTTATGCTTACCCGTTTCAGTGTTTATGTTGTAGGTTAATGTTTTGCTAGCGACATGTAGATAGAAGGGTTATGAGAAGCTAGTGACATAGATATGGAGCATGCTTATGGTTAGAATATGCTTCTTTCTTTTGAATTGTTGTTTTGATGCCCAATTATGTAAATCGCCCAAACAAAGAGTTTTCGAATTAAATATGATTGGTTTGATTTGGGTCAAAGTGTTGAATTGTAGAAATAGGTCAAAAGTGATTGGTTAGTCAAAGATGAAGTTGACAAATAGTCAACAATGTTGTAAGAGTCAACCATGTGTGGTATTGGGTAATGTTGTGGTGTTATGAAGTCGATTTGGTAAAAGTGTCCAAATGGACAACAAACGGGTCAAAAGAGTTAAATTGGGTTAACATGTACTTATGTGGGTTTGGGCAATGGTGTTAGACTTGTTTTGGTATGTTGATAATGTGTGCAAAAAGTTAGAGTCAAAGTGTTTATGGTTTGGGGAGTGTGTTGTAGTCAAAAAGTGGTTATACGTCCGTTTTATGGTAAAACGTGAATTTTAGAAAAGTGCAAAAATAGAAAGTTTCGTTTTGGTGATATGAAGGTGTCTGCAAATTTTGAGAATCTAACTCCTTACGGTTTAAGAGTTATGCGTATTTGAAGTTCGTGTTTTGAGTTGAGTTAAATTGGGTCAATTTTGCTATGTTTCAAGTCTAAGGAAAATACGTGGCCATGTAAATCAGTTTACGTAGCTATGTAAAATTCTGTGAGAAATGAGTCAAGTTTTTACGTAGCCATGTAAAACAGTTTACGTAGCTACGCAAAATTCTGTTAGTAAATATGTATGGGACCAATAGAGATTGTTTTTAAAGTATGTATAAAAAAAAATGGTTCTGTTTTCGGGGCGTTTCACATATGTTGGAAATGTGTGTGTTTACGATTATTTGAAGTAAACAGATGGTTATGCTAATTTGAATTGTGTGTGACTTATTCATTCACTTAGCTTCGTGCTAATCCCCTACATTACTTCTTGCAGGTTATGAGTTATGATTTAACGGGTGGGCAAGAAGTTGGACTTGAAGGAATGTTTGGCAACAGGGCGTGTACTCTGATATTGATTGTTTAAATCAATGTGTCTTGAAGTTACATAACACCTCAATCTTTGTGTTTTGATCACCTAAATTATAACTTGAGTGTTTAGGGTTTGAAATGGTTTGACTCCTATATGTATATACTAGCCCTTAAACCCGTGTATACACACGGCCTGTGGGATGTGTATTTGATTTTTATAATTACGCATATAATATATACGATAAAATTCAATCCTTTTGTATGACTCAAAAAAGATATACAATGAAGTTGCAAATTAAATTATTTTTGATACAATCATATCGTCAATTATTTTAGAGGGATATCGATTAGTTGACAATCAGAACAATAGAGCATGAATTAAATTTTTGTATATTGTAAGGATTCTAGTTAAAGATAATGAATTGAATAATGATGTTATCATGTCTTTTAATTTTAGTCAATTGATCAAAATTATTTAATTTTATTATATTTATTCTTATGATGAAATGATGATATGATTTAAGATAGACAATAAAAACAACCAAAATTAACAAAGGATATTATGTTTAATATTGAACAACCGTTAAATTAATATTTTTAATATTATGATTAATTATGTTTTAAAAGTTTAACTAAAATGGAAAAGTAATTATTATGCAATTAATATTAATAGTTAACTAAGAATCCCACGTTGACATACATATAAGTAACCCACTTCATATACAATTAGAACATGAATATAATAGTTAATCTTACTTATGGAGTATTTATTTGTATTTTATTAAATTATTAATGATTATTTATGATGTCATGATTTTCTAAATTTTAGTCAATTTAATAAATATAAACAATTTGATTGGTTGATTAAAATTTTGATGACATCATCAGAATTTTCTTATATATAATTTAAGATGTCATTAGAAAAATATTTTTTAAACCTATGCTTCCGAATTAAATCATATAATAATGGTATATGAATGAGGGGTGTTATACCAATTCACCGTATTTTAACAACACTGCATTTTACATAAAATGTAGTGTCTACATAGAAACACAGCGTTGCAAATTTAAGTCGTTGATCATAAAAATCAATGCTTGAGATCTTCTGCCTTTTTATACTCCTCATAATGCGAATCTAAGAGTGTGTATGGCAACAACATGCTGGAGCTTATGACTGGAGCTGGGATTGGGGCTGAAGTTGGAGCTTGGGGTTGGAGCTAGCTTCTATTCAAAAGCCACTTTAAAAAACTTCTTGTTTAAGGGCTTTTGTAGGCTTATTTTTTCAAGAAGTCTTTTTTTTTTTATGTTGTCAAAATTATGAGTTTTGCATGAATGTAGAGCGCGCATCATGCTCTTGAATTTTGTTGTGTTATATATATACTGCATTATGCAATTATGTATAGTTTGTTTTCATTTTTACCAACAATTTTATGTTTTTTATTATTTTCTGTATTTTATTGACTTAATCATCAACTTCTATTTATATAATTTATGTAATTTTCTAGAGACTTTTTATGTTTTTATTTCTTTTGAAACTCGAACTCATACTACCATTAAACATAACACCAATTAGAGCACACGGAGTGGTGACGGCCTAAACACGGTGTTCTGAGTGAGAATTTTGTGGTGATGATTTTGTGGAGTGGTAACAGTGTTCTGGACAGTGTTCTAGAGTTTTTTTTTTTTAAATAACATGTTAAGACTAAGAAAGAAAAAAAAAACAAAAAAAACATAAAAAATGAGGAAACCGAACCGTTCAGCGTCGCGCAGAAGATTTTGGTCGCAAAACGCCGTCGAGAACGGCGTCGAGAACGCTGTCTCGGAATGGCAGAACGCCGTTTTACGGCGTTCTCGACGGATAATTTTGACGAAAACGGTGCCACTCCGTATGCTCTTACAAAAGAGTCCAACGACAATACCAAGAGAAAACTCGAACTCATATGTTACCTTTTAATGATCAACTTGATAGGCAAAAGGCCGACTAATTTTCATAGACTAAATATCTCAGAGATTTATAATGCTTCATTACCTTAGTGATGAATGTCAATTCCCATGAATGTTATCTAAATTCACCACAATGAATGTTAATAATATATTCAATAAATATTAATTAGCTGATGCTATGACCTAGAAAGAAATTCAGAAATTAAATTTAATCATCGATTTCGCTTATCGTTCATTATTATTTATTATTTGTTTTTAGATTATCATTTGAAAATGTAAGATGTCATGATGAATAATAATTGTTTTCCCTGTTCCCTCAAAAAGTAATTCCCTCTAAATCATCATTATAGGCAAAAGGCTGTCAAATTTTCACAAAGAGTAAACATGTCGATCCCCATCGATATATGTTACCGAGTTCCCTTTGGTTCCACGGGTTGTCAGGTATTCATGGACAATCGAATTTACCTGTCAAGTTAATCATGTGTAAATTTTGAGGATGTGATAAATACAATAAAAAAAAGTGATTCATACACCAAAGTTATGCTCACTTTGGCGTATGAATCACTTACACCAAATTTTGGTTACTTATTTTGATAATAACATGTGTATGTTACTCACTTTGGAACAAAAATGTAAGTACGTTTTACTTGATCGAATAACCGAACCATCATGAAATTGAAACCAAACGGTTTTTGATCAAATAACCGAAATATTCGGTTTAATTCGATTTTGGCTGGTAACCAAATCAAACTGAATTGTTAACACATAGTTTTAACCTAGGAGGAGAAAAATAAGTGAAATACAAATTTAATTGCTTATGGTACAAGTCTTTATAAAAGTGTATGTAATATTTCTTAAGAAGACATAAATGCCCTCACATACTTAGCATAACGGATAAAAGTTAATGTCGTCAATCATAACAGATAAAAAATGCAACCATAAGCATAACCTGTTTTAAAAAAATAAATAAAGGATAGATCGTGTCCAAAAATGAAACCGTAGGGATGGTCCGAGTAATTTACTCTATTAATTATTGACTCATTATGATTATGGCGACCTTTAATATTAGAGCCCAGGGAGCGCTTGATGGAGTTTCAGTGTTAAGTTCAGTGTTTTTGAAAACACCGAACCATAACACTGAAGCAGAAAAGTGGGGTAATGGTTAATCTTGAGGTTCAGTGTTAAGTTCAGTGTTATTGTGATTATTATATTATTTTTTTTAAACAAATTAAATATTAAATACAAATTTAATATTAAATATTAAATATTAAATCAAAATACATTCACCAACACAAAAATAAAATAAAATTAAAGCATACAAAATAATAAAAAAACAATAATATAATTAAATAAAAAAAATAAATAAAAAAGTATATATAAAAACAAACAAACATACCAACCCACCCACACAACCCCTTTCTTCTTCCTATCTTCTTCACCCTCACAGCACTCGTCGTCCACCTCCATTTTTATGAAGAAAAAAAAAGTTTTGTTTTTCTTTAAAAAACCTTGCATCCAAACGAAAAACAAAAAAATATATATATATTAAAATGGGAAAACGGTTTGGAACCAGCGTTTGGGGCTCGACCTTGGTGGAAAACGCCGGCCACGAACGCTGGCCGGGAGCGCCAAACGCCAGGATCCGGCGTTTTCCAAGGCAAAACGGCGAGATGATTCCGGGCACTCCCCATGCTCTTATTCGTTTAATTTTTACACTAAATGTATAATAACTTATATGCTACAAAATATATAACTTATTTAGTTGCATCTTATTACTTGAGTCAATTACATCATAAAGACAAACTTAAAAGAGGTATCATGGTGGCCTACTTAGGAGACATGAATTGCTAATTTCATATGAGAGTTACAATGTCCCGTAGTTGAACAAATATAGTAATAGTCTCCGGCTTGAGTCAAGTTAAAGAGAGCGGGACTTTCTGCTGTAATATTTCCTCGATCAGGGGCTAGGCATTTATCATACCCTTCCTTATTCACTTTTGCCACAACATGAACTGCATCGTCAAAACCAAAAAACATTATGTCACCGACCTTAAACGTTTGTCTGGATTGCCAGTCAGAATAGAAATTCGGATTTGCTGGGATCTTCCATCCTCTATCGTCGTCCCCCACTTTATGTACTACTGCTAGCGAGCTATGGAATATCATGGATGCGAAAATGGATATAATAACCATCTTGAGGTTGAATGTTGTCATCTTTTACTAGTTATGTTTTATGAAGATGTTGTGGTATTTGACATTTGGGGCTGAGATATGGGGTTAAATAGGATGTGGTTTGAACATGACATTTACTTCGTAGTTTAATATTCATAAAAACTAAATATATTCTTACTATAATCGACAGTAACCATTAATTATCTCGACAAAAGTGAATTCAATATATCATATCCATTTACGAAATTATCAAATAACAGTCTTTATGGACTAACCGAATATACTCGATTTGTGAGGGTTTCCAAAATCCTATCAAATATCTCATTATTCATCACCGTTTTTTGATAGCATTTCTCACATAAGTACATATTTTATTCAGTATAAAAAAGATTTCGTATTCCTCATGGCCGTTGTTCAACATTTTGATCGTGATATTCATGGTGAGAAGGATGGATGGTACCTCGGACTGAAGGTTCTTCTCTTTTGGAGGCAATTTCGAAACAACTTAAAGAATATGTAGCCTTTTTGGACATAATATTTATTAATGAAGAGATTAATGAGCTTTTGATTTTGTTACATGAACATTCTAGTTAATTGTAATATACTAATCCTAATATGTCATTTAAATTTGCATAACCTTCCAGGGCGACAAAATTCAAGCTACCATAAGATAGAGTGATGCCACTCATGCTTAGGCGGTGCACATCACTTTTTAAATAAATCTAATAAATTAACAAGTGGAATGAGATTCAAAATTTTTTTGCTACAGCTAACATTTTCTGAGTCCACAACTGGTTAAGTGGATGAAACTTTAGGATTTCCTGATGCCAATGGAACCAAATATTTACTCTATTGTAAATCAAGGAGATAAGTTGATATTCAATATATGTTAGTTGTTACATGTGCAAGATTTTATTGACATTGCCTTCTAACCCTCTTTAGACATTTACAAATATATCACTGTCATATGTACGTAATCGTCTAGAGTGGAGAGATGCTCACAAGGTTACAAATAATGTTACTTAGATCGGATATTTGGGTCACTAAATTCTTTGCTTCTTAAATACAGGTTAACGCTTATGATTTTGTCCATGTTGTTGACTCTCTATATCAGTCATAGTATACAGTACTTTTTGACCTCAATGGGATCTTACCAACATTATCTTGATGCAAAGGTGCCGGACAGTTGCAAAAATGATGGTGAGCCATTGTACTTGCATCAAGAATGTAATAAAGATAAAGACAAAGAATTATCAGAAGAAACTTGCACACACCTTGAGGACAATATAAAAGTACTGATGAGGTACGTAAAAGTATCAATGAGGTGCATAAAAGTAGTGATGAGGTGCATCACTGAGTAACCATTCTAAATCACTCGAAAGAGATTTCTCATCCTATGAGGGAAGTGGAGATGAGTAACAATATATGATATTAAAACTTACGAAATTAAGTAATGTCTCCAAAAACGGGTCCACGGGAGAATATACGTGAATCTCGTGTTGGTGTACGTCTTGGTGATACTCATTCCTATTCCTATAAGCCAATATTACCATGGGTAAATGGAGATGATAACATAATGATTTAATTTATATGGGACTTGTACGCGGTGTTCTTGGTATTGTGATGCAAAATCCTGGGATTTTGGAGGCATGTGTATGTTCTTAGATTTGTAGGTATGTAATGATATAGATACATACTTTAGACATGTGTATGTCTGAAAGTAAGTTCTTAGTTATCAACATAAAACCTATATCAAAACGAGTAGTTATTTAAAACCCTTTAATTAAAATTGTGATAATTTAAAAACAATTAACCCTGTAATATAAATATGCAGTTCAACTTGTCATTATGTTGTTGCAGGAGCACGTCATAAGCTATATGAATGTATTAAATCCTCAGGTAGGTACATGACTCCTATACAAACTTACTACGCATAATTATGTAGATGGGGGTAGTATTTTATTAATTACTTAGTTTCATCCTAGACCATCTATTCGGGATAAACCACTGTCGTTACTTAAAAACCTAGGGTTTGCGATTGAAAATAATCAATAATACTTGCTTTTTGTAATATGATAAACCGAAAAAAAAAATCTGAATTATTATCTGCCAAACTTTCGGTAGTTGCAAACTTCTTCCATCTATTAAGAATTGCATTCTTAGTCAAATGTTTATCAACCAAAACCATATGAGCTTCAATTAGCTTCTTTCTTATGATAAATCAGGTGATAGAACCATAAATTTAGTTTTAATATGAATATTTCCTTTGGATACTTATAATGAAGAAGTAATCCTTAAATTTGAACATATTTGTAAGAGTTATAGAAAATGATTGGCGTTGATGATTCTAGATGGACATATCACGGTGAGGAAGATGTATCAGTCCATATCCAACGGACCTCCTCCCTTGTTAGATCGTCTTCTTGGTTGCAGCTTTAAGAAGCCAAAGTTGGTTTGCAAAGAGCATATGTATATAAGCATCAAGCTAGAGTACTCTCAGCTATTTGTAGAATCTTGTGCTATAGATGTATATAAATAATAGTCGTCTTTTGCTGTTCTCTGGGGCAAGTTAGGTGGATTCCTTCCTTAACGATCATATTTGTGGCAGTAAGTACATGTTTTATGTTTGTTAATTTTCATCATGTGTTGATATTTAAGATCAATTTTCGTAAATATCTTACATCACCATCTTCTCTGCATCATGGTTGTAAATGATGTTTATAAATTTGAATTGTAATTTTCGTGAGAGAGATTTGATTAACACAGGAATGACTCTAACTGTTCGTATTGATTCAACTTCTGCAAATACAAACGGTTCCTTACTTATTGATACAAACCACACACACATAACTGCTAATATTTAAAAACCGACACATAACTGGATACACACGTGCACAACATATGACAACTTAATAAAGTATAAACAGACACTTTAAAATTCAAAATAAAAACTGAATATTACTGGTACTTCCAAACATATGCTTTCTTTGACTTGCTTTGACTGATTATTTGAGTTTACCATCAACAAATTCCTCCCTTAAACTCAAAGTTTTGCCATCCTTCATTCCCAGCATCATCTTACAGTTGTTAAACAGCTCTGTTGGGAGTGCCTTTGTGAAAATGTCTGCTGCTTGATCTCGACTAGCCACATGGTTTAGCTGCACTTCCCCTTTCTTCACATGTTCTCGAATAAAATGGAAACGCACATCAATATGTTTGCTTCTTTCATGATGTACCGGGTTCTTTGCCAATTCAATTGCAGATTTGTTGTCAACTCGTATTTAAGTTGCTTCATGTTGCTCAAGATTCAGATCTCGTAACAAATTCCTCAACTAGATTGCATGACACACACACCATGAAGCTGCTACATACTCAGCTTCACATGTCGACAATGTGACTATCGGTTGCTTCTTTGAGGCCCATGTAAAAGCTGTATCTCCCATATAAAATGCGTATCCAGAAGTGCTCTTGCAATCATCTACATCTCCTCGCCAATCGCTGTCACAGTAGCCTATAAGCTTGTAATCTGTAGTACTTGAGTAAAACAACCCCAATGATTATGTTCCTTTAATGTATCGTAAGATTCTTTTAAGCGCCTTCCAATGTGTATACTTGGGATTTTCCATGTATCGACTCACTACACCAACACTCTACGAAATGTCTGGCCTGGTACATGTTAGATATCGTAAGCTTCCAACTAAACTTCGGTAATTGTTTGCATCGACTCGATCTCCTCCCTCAAACTTAGAAAGTTTTGTACCAAGCTCCATTGGAGTTGCAATTGGATTGCAATCATTCATCTTGCTCTTCTTTAATATATCTTTTGCATACGCTTCTTGAGACACAAATATTCCAGATTTTTGTTGTTTAATTCCTAGACCAAGAAAGTATTTCATGAGCCCCAAATCAGCAATCTCAAACTCCCTGGTCATAGCTTCTTTGAATTCTTTTATCATCTTCTCATCATTTCCGGTAAATATGAGATCATCAACATACAAAGCAACAAATAATAGCCTACCTTTTTCTTTCTTCACATATAAAGCATGCTCGTATGGACATTGGATATACCTGTTTTTCTTGAGGTACAAGTCACTACAAGAAAAATGACTTTTAGCGACGAAGACTTTTAGCGAGGACAAAATGTCGTCGCTAAAAAGTGCTAAACGACAAAAAAATTCTGCTTTTCCCCGGGACCACCTACTTTTTGACTTTTTTTTTTGCGAGGACTCTTTGGCGACGACATGTCGTCGCTGCAGTTTTTTATTTTAATTTTGATTTTTTTCTTTTCGGCGCCCAAAAAAATTACTTCCCACGCATTTTTGGCGACGACCTTTGGCGACGACATGTCCTCGCTAGGTTTTTTTATTTCAATTTTGATTTTTCACATTTTGGCGCTGGAAAATTTACTTCCCGCGCACTTTTTGGCGACGACTTTTGGCGAGGACATGTCCTCGCTAAGTTTTTTTATTTCATTTTTGATTATTCATTTTGGACTGAAAAATATAAACTTTTACCGCGCAATTTTGGCAACGACCTTCCGCGATGACATGTCGTAGCCAGATTATTTGATTTTTCATTTTGGCTCTAAAATGAAAAAAAAACTTTCGCGTGCGCTCTATAGTGACGCCATTTTTCGTCAACATTTTTTTACCGTAATATGTTAACACTATGGGTTTAGGCGTTATCCCTATTTGAACATTCAAATGATCGGGATAAACCTAAGGAGTTTACACAATGGGTTTAGGCGTTAACCTTGCTTGAACATTCGAATGATAAAGATAAACCTTAAGACGTTTACACCATAGGTTTAGGCTTTAACCTCATTCTAACATTGAATGATTAGGATAAATCGTAAGGCGTTTACACCATGGGTTTAGGCGTTAACCCTATTTGAAAACATTCGAATGATCGTGATAAACCCTAAGGCGTTTACACTATGCGTTTAGGCGTTAACCGTGCTCGAACATTCGAATGAGCGAGATAAACCTTAAGGCGTTTACACCATGGGCTTAGGATTTAAACATATTTGAACACTCGAATTATTAGATAAACCCTTAAGGCGTTTACACTATAGGTTTAGGAGTTAACCCTATTCGAACATTCGAACGATTGGGATAAACCGTAATGCGTTAACACTATGCACTTAGGTGTTAACCTTATTCAAACATTCGAATGATCAGTTTAGGCGTTTACACTATGGGTTTAGGCGTTAACCCTATTTGAAAACATTCGAATGATCGAGATAAACCCTAAGGCGTTTACACTATGGGTTTAGGCGTTAATCGTGCTCGAACATTCGAATGAGCGAGATAAACCTTAAGGCGTTTACACCATGGGCTTAGGATTTAAACATATTCGAACATTCGAATGATTAGATAAACCCTAAGGCGTTTACACTATGGATTTAGGCGTTAACCCTATTCAAACATTCGAACGATCGGGATACACCGTAATGCGTTAACACTATGTGTTCAGGTGTTAACCTTATTCAAACATTCGAATGATCGGGATAAACCCTAAGCGTTTACACCATGGGTTTAGGCGTTAACCCTATTTGAACATTCGAAGGGTCGGAATAACCCCTAAGCCGTTTACACTATGGGTTTAGGCGTCAACCGTGCTCGAACAATCGAATGAGTGAGATAAACCTTAAGGCGTTTACACCATGGGTTTAGTCTTTAAACCTATTCGAACATTAGAATGATTAGATAAACCCTAAGGCTTTTACACTATGGGTTTTTGCGTTAACCCTATTCGAACATTCGAATGATCGGGATAAACCGTAATGCGTTAACATTATAGGTTTAGGTGTTAACCTTATTCAAACATATGAATGATCAGGATCAACCCCAAGGCGTTTACACTACGCGGGTCCGGGGGTAGTGCCCCTGGTAGCGGGGTCCAAGGGGCAGAGCCCCTGGCTGAGGTCGAGCTGCCATGTCAGCTGAAATTTTTTTTATTTTGGTTAATATTGCTTTATTAAAAATGCATCGGAAATTCAAATTCGAAATAAAAATGTGTTGAAAAAATTTAAAGTTGTGTACCTTAAATTAAAATATATGATAAGTGTAGTTCATTTTATCGTACTTTTTCGAAATAAAAATGTGTTGAAAAAATTTAAAGTTGTGTACCTTAAATTAAAATATATGATAAGTGTAGTACATTTTATTGTATTTTTCCTAACAAAAAATAGGATATCAGTTAAAATTTATTGAAAGTTAGAAGCAGGGATTGAACCTTCAACCACCTTATTAAACACAAGTTGGGTTAACAATGCACTAACCAAATATTTTTGTTAAGAAAGTGTATAATATATATTTATAAACTATGCTAGCTACTAAAAATTAAAATTCCCACCAACAATTGGGGATTTCCATCGATATTTTCCTCAAAAAAATCAAATTACCCACCAAAATAAAACCCTCTCTCTCTCGTTCCCATCCATACCCACCTCCGCTACCCCTGCCGTCATCTCTCTCTCTCGTTCAATCCAGTCGCCCACCTCCGCCACTCACCTCCGCCACCCACCTCTGCCCACCTCCACCCACCGCCGCCCACCTTGGCTACGCTCTGTCATTCAATCCAGTACCCACCTTGGCTTGCGTCCTCCACTTCACTCGCCGATCTCAAATTGCTAACAACTACCACCGATCACTCTCATACTTTCCGATCAATCATCCTTACTGTTAATTTCCTTGGCAACGTCATCGTAAGTTATAATAACTACTTAATTTTTATTATCGCTTACTGTTTGCTATTGGTATATTTCTGGTAAGCTTTCTTTCTCCGTCTAATAATTTGTGTATGTTTTGATAATTTGTATGATGCTAAGTATGCTTTTTAGTATTGCTAGTGAAGGCTGTATATTTTGTATGATGTTTGGTTAATTAGGTAATGATTTGTGTGGGCATCTAGAAGTATGAGTGTTTTGTTGAGAATATTAATTTGTAAATGATATGTATATGTATGTCTGTAATGGTAGGTTCACACATACATGAATCGATTTGTACAGTTGGTTTTATGTGCTAATAATATTTGTACAGTTGGTATATGCATGTCTGTAATGGTTGGTTCACACATACTTATCCTCATATATATGGAGTGATCACTACTGTATTTTTTCATGTACTGCTTATTGCATTCTTAGATACACATAGTTATTCTCATGTACTTCTTATTGCATTCTTATTGCTTTCTTACAAACCATACAACACCATTCTTACAAACCACACAACACCATTCTTAACCATTTTATGACATCAACAGTGCACCACAAGATTCTCACTACAATTTGAATTAAACTACAAAATTTCGCAGTTATGACGATTAATAAGAGTTGGACTAAGGTTAAAAACCGTCTTTCTAATGAGTTCACAACTGGTCTTGATGCATTCATTGAGAGGTGTAAGAACCATTTGAGTAAAGACGGTCAATGTCGTTGCCCATGTGAAAAATGTGATAACCATAGATGGGGTACACTCGATACTGTTTATAGTCACATACAGCGTCATGGGTTTAGCAGAAACTACACTACGTGGTTGTATCACGGTGAGCATTTACATCCGCCAGTAGTGTATGAGACAAATGATACAGAAGATGAGATGGTCGATTTCCTCAACGATGTTTTCAACAATGTTCATCAGGAGAATACTTGCAATGAACCCAATGCGAATAGTGCCGAGACAAGTAATGAACCAAATGAAGGTCCGCGTGTGACTGGGAATGACGATATGGATAAATTATTTGAATTGGCCGAAACCGAACTATATCCTGGTTGCACCTGGACGTCTGTATTGAACTTTTTGTCAAAGTTATCGCACATGAAGGTCTTGAATAAATGGACAGATAGTTCGTTTGACCAATTGTTAGCATTACTTAAGTTTGCATTTCCAAAAGGCAACAAAATTCCGTCGTCACACTATGAAGCTAAAAATATGATGAAAAAGATCGGGTTAGGATACGAATCGATCCATGCTTGTAAGAATGACTGTTGTTTATTTTGGAAGGAGAACGAAAACTTTCAGAGTTGTCCAATATGTGGTGAGAGTAGATGGAAAGACAACAATACACCAGGGAAGAAAGTTGCTAACAAGGTGCTGCGTTACTTTCCTTTGACTCCAAGATTAAAGCGTATGTATAGCTCCAGGCACACTGCAAAGAATATGACTTGGCATGCTACTGGACAGTGTACGGAAGATGGTAAGATGCGTCACCCGGTTGATGGTACATCGTGGAAAGATTTTGATAAAAAATTTCCAGATTTTGCAAGAGAAACTAGAAACGTTCGATTAGGGTTGGCTGCTGATGGTTTCAATCCGTATGGCAACATGAGTTTATCTTACAGCATGTGGCCTGTCATATTAACAACATACAATCCACCCCCATGGTTATGTATGAAAGAGTCTGCTTTCATGTTGACTTTGTTAATTCCAGGCCCTAAATCACCAGGGAAGGACATCGATGTTTTCTTGCGGCCGCTGGTTGATGAGTTGAAGACTTTATGGTGTGACGGAGTGCAGACCCGAGACGCTGCTACAAACACTTTCTTCACAATGCGTGCAATGCTTTTATGGACCATCAATGACTTTCCTGCTCGTAGTAGTTTGTCTGGTTGGAGTGGTCAAGGATACAAAGCATGCCCAACATGTAATGAGGATACTCCATCTACTCGTGTCATTGGGAAAACCGCTTATGTTGGTCATAGAAGATTCCTGCGCTCGAATCATGCTTGGCGGAATAACTTGTTGTTTAATGGTAAGATCGAGAAGATAAAACCTCCTAGAAAATTCAGCAATGATGCAATCTTGCAGCAACTTGATCAATTGCCGTTACGTATTCCGGGGAAACATCCGAGTTTCGGAGGTGTAAAGAGAAAACGTGATGCAACCGAGTCTGACGTGATGAAAGCTGAACAACAATTGATCAATATTTTGTGTCATTTGGAGATGATATTTCCTCCGGTTTTTTTTGACATAATGGTTCATTTGGTTATGCATTTACCCGAGGAGGCTGTTCAAGGTGGGCCTGTTTACATGAGGTGGATGTATCCATTTGAAAGATACATGAAGAAGTTAAAAAATTATGTCAGAAACAAAGCTATGCCCGAAGGTTCTATAGCGGAGGGGTACATTGCAGACGAAGCCTTAACTTTTTGCTCAATGTATCTTCTGGGTGTACAGACGAGATTTAATCGTCCGGACAGGAATGAGGACGCTCCATCTCCAACACGTAAGTTGCGTGTGTTCCAATCAGTATGTACACCAATTAGTAAATTTGAACCTACAAAATTGGATCACCAACTTAAGAAGAAAGTAGAATGGTATGTACTCAACAACAGTCCTGAAATCGACATATACAAGAAGTAAGTATTTTTACTATGAATTATATTTTTCGTGAGGTATATTTTTGATGATATTATATATAACATAGACACTTATAGTGATTTTACTACCTCCGAGCCTGGAAACGATTTACAATCAGGATTTCCCGGTTGGTTTAAGAAAAAGGTAAAATCCTTGTATATATTACCGCGTAAGATAAATGATTATTACTCAAACTTATCAATAAATGTATTTTTAATAGATTTGTTGTCTGCGAGTAGCTGAGCCATCCAGATGTAGTGATGAATTACTTGCCTTGGCATGTGGACCGTCAATCAATGCACACTCTTACACCGCTTGCATAATTAACGGTGTAAGGTTTGTGGTTCACAGTCGCGATACACGCCGTACAACTCAAAACAGCGGAGTTTCAACGGCCGGGGTTGATGGATGTACGTTTTATGGTCAGTTGGAGAATATTTTGGAGCTGAATTATTCGAGTGGTTGCAAGGTTGTGTTGTTCAAATGTAAATGGTTCAAAACCAATAATACCAAGAATGTCCAACGTTGTGTCACTAAAAATAACATAACCAGTATTTCTCGAAGTCATGAATGGTATAAAGATGAGCCATACATTCTTGCAACACAAGCAAAACAAGTTTTTTACCTTGATGACCCGTCCAAAAAGCATTGGAGCGTCGTCCAAGAGGTGAATCATCGAAAGATCTGGGACCGAGAAACCATTTTGGAAGAGAACGAAGAAGATGTTATACATGACATCAGTTCATCTGATCTTGCATTGGATGCTAATTTAAATAGTTTGACTTATACGAGCATGAACAGAGATGGCCAAGCAACGGAAGTTGATGTTATTCATACATTTGTCCGCGACAATGCTAATGATTTTATTGATGACGTAGACGACGATGCTGATGATGATGCTACTGATGACTCTGAAAATGAAGATTTGGATTCTGATAATCAGTGGGACACGACATGTTATTCTAGTGATGAGTCTGATTGATTGCTAATTGTTATATGTATCAGTACTTTAATATGACTGACATTGTTATCGGGTTGCTTGCATAAAATATGTTTGTTATGTGTTTATTTGGTTATTTTGGTTATTCGTGTTATTATGTAGTTTTGTATACTTGTATGCTTACAGATGACATCTGTGGCCCGAGATTGTAACAACCGGCAAATTAGGACTAGAATTAGTGCCTAATTCTTCGTTAATACATGTAATTAGTTCTGTGTTAGGCTAATTTATGTATCGAATTATATATATTGTTAAATATATATGAAAATGCGATTTGGTTAAATCGTACGCACTCTAAATCGAAAGTATTTCGATTCAATTTAATACGGACGTTGGTGACCAATTTTATTAAATAACATTGTTATGTCAAAAATATTATTATGATAATATTTCGTATTCATTTATATCGTACAAACAAAACGTACACAAGTTTAGATATTAAAACGCGCAAATTAAATAAACAAACTTACCTTTTTATGATTCAAATATAAAGTGATTAGAAAAATATTTAAATAAAATATCGCAAATAATTTGTATTTTAGAACGTACCATTTAATATTTAAAATAATTATTTAACGTTTAAACGAATGGGTTAACGAACACTGCGCGAGGCGCAGTGCGCAGACTGAAAATGGTGGAGGATTTAACCTCCCACCATTTCCTTTTCTTTCTTCATTTCTAAATTCCATTCTCTCTCTCTCTCTTTCTTTTACTTTCAATCACCAACCCACATTCATCACCAAAATCGTAAAATAACACCACAAAACATCGCCGAATCATACCACTCGTTTGGAGAAAAGTGACCACGACAACACGATCTACATTCCTATCTTCTCGGATTTTTCATCCGACATTTTGTAAGTTTCCGACAAATCCCGACATCTCTCGTTTTTGATCATTTTTACTAGTTTATGGTTTAAATAGGCTTATTATGTTCATATAAGGGTTGGGTAAAAGATTTGGACCGAACGGAAACCGGAAAACTCATTTTCGGCACATTTTCCGGCCAACAGACCGCTACGTCGCACCTGGCCAGGGGCCTCTGCGACGTCGCGACCTACGTCGCACAAAAACCTCAACGTCGCACAAGCGACGCAGCCTATTACGTCGCATTAACTTGCGGACGTCGCACGTAGCGACGTAGACTTTAACGTCGCAAACCGAACCAACGTCGCATTAGCGACGTCGCCCCCTACGTCGCATTGATTTGCGAAGGTCGCATCATGCGACGTACCTGCCTGCGTCGCACCTTACGTCGCTTGCAACGTCGCATGCTACGTCGCACAAACCAGAACCTTGAAAACTCACATTTTCACTAAGTGTCGAACTTTTACAACCTCAAATCCTTATACGATACGACCTAACAATCATAATAAAACATACTTTCCTATTACAATTACTTTAATTTGCGTATTGAATGATAAACTTTAATTATAACAAATCACCAACGGGCCGTATACTTTGTTACGAACGCGAACAAACCAACATTTAAACACAACGGGTTGTATGAACAACTAGCCTAGATGGTCTTGCGAGACATCTACTTACTTAACCTTACGTGTTTAGGCACTAGAAGGTCACGGGTTCGGAGAACCTACTTGCTTTACTACTACTTGCTATTTACCACTGCTTGACTCAGGTGAGTCTTACGGCCCCACTTTTACTGTTTTAACTTATTGGGGGAGATACATGCTACTGATTTTTCTTGAACACAAGTACTAAACTGTTTACTATACCAAACGGAATTGCATGAGTTACTTACTATTTACTGAAGTCTCTCCATCATATATCGTTAGTTATGTACTTAAGCGCGAACAGTAGTTAATGGATCCATTAGGGAAATGACCCTCCCCGCCCGGGGTAGTAGCGCTACCACGAACCGTTACGTATAAACGGGCGACTATTATTTCGTTTACTTATGCTTGCTCAATTTCGAGCATGTCACGGGAGCAACTGATTATTTACGGGTTAAGCTTCGATTATGAGCCTCATGGCAACGGTATAACTTGATTTCTTTACTTTTGCGAGATTTGCAAATACTTGATATACGCCTACGGGCACTACTGATGAAATCTTGTGTTCAAACTGATTATTTACTGATAAACCTGTGAGATTCACCAACCTTTTGGTTGACCCTTTTAGCATGTATTCTCAGGTACACTTACGGAGTAGGATCACTCCAGGATTACTAGCTAGAGTCGCATGATTTCCAAACTGCATTTAACGGAGATTCCTTGGCATTATCTTTTGTAACTATGGTTATGTAATAGAATCTCCCGCCACATACGCGGACTCTAGGCTTACATATTTTTGTAAAGAAAACTATATGTTTTCAAACGATTTAATTATGAAATGTAATTATTTTACAAAACGTCTCATTTAGAGGTCGTTTGCTGTATATCTTGTGCTTTGTATATTGATTAGTAACACCCAAGTATGCTTCCGCAAATCATTAAATTTGGGGGTGTTACAGATTGGTATCAGAGCCTAAGGTTATAGTGAACTAGGTTGCATTTAGTGGACCTAGACTATGACCATTAGGCAGTATTCCCTTACTAGGCATAATTGGTTCAGGAATCACATCATACGACTTTAATTTAACATAGCCTGATCAACTATGTACAATTAAGGAAAGATGATGTGCGGTCTGAAATGGTTGTGTCGAACAGGAATGCGTTAGTTGACTCTGACCACGAGAGAACCGGACCATTACTTGATACGTGCTAGACACTAGGCTGGATATTATATATTTATACATATTAGCCTCGTCTTACTTACACTCTGCCACAGGAATGGCAAACACACCACCTAATCCGACACACTCTCACTCACATGGGTCACGGAACCCACGAGTAGCCAGGAGGAACACAAGGTCACCTTGAACCAGCCCTTATCCTGTACATAACTCTCAGAACTCGGCACATCTCACGTTACCAGTATTGGCTACCCAATTCCGCCGTCAGGAGCAAAGACTCGAAAACCTAGAACTGGAACAACACCGAATGGCTTACCTGCTTCGTCAAGCTCTCGACCGTATATCACAACTACAACTAGAACAAGAGGATACCAACCTCTTTGTAAGCATAATTCAGGATTCCATGACCGTCGAATTAGGTGCGGATGAACTTGTAAGAAACCGATTAGAAGAATGTGAACAGCATTCACAGGAGACTGCGGATCACTCTCGAACAATAGCACAACGACTAGCCTTGGTGGAAGACAACGCCAGGCAAACCAACCGACTAGCAGAAACCGTGGACCGCCTTGTCGCGCTGATGGAACAAATTAATCTACATTAAGATTAGTGTAGTTTTTTGTCTTGTAATCTATCTCGTAATCTAGGGACTATCTAGCACTACTCTATAAACTAGTCGGATGTAACCATTCCCGACACCTTTTGTAATATCTCTGTAGGATGTAACTTTTGAACTCACTTTATCTATCAGATATCCTTTGTTATCTCAACTCACATTAATTGTCATTTTCCATGTTGATGTTATGTATTACTGCTTTTATACATGTACATCTGTGACAATTACCAGCTCATACAAAATCTCATGTATCTTCATTTCTTTTATTGAAAAATCATGCCGCCAAAGACACGACCATACACCGATGCCCAGATTACCTCCCTTATAACCCAGGCTGTTACTGAAGCCTTGGCTCGGAATACTCCACCAAATTCCTCGAGAAACAGCGATGCCGCTGAAACCACTGCTGCTAAACCTTGTTCTTACAAGGACTTCCAGAACTGCAAACCTCTAAACTTTGCAGGTACCGAGGGAGCTATCGGTCTAATACGCTGGATCGAGAAAGTTGAATCGGTATTTCTTATCTGCAACTGTGCGGAGGGGGACAAAGTTAAGTTCTCTGTTAGTACTTTTACCGACACCGCACTCACGTGGTGGAACACCTATGCCCAAACTGTGGGCGTTGCCAATGCTTACAAACTTCCGTGGGAGGAGTTGAAGGAGATGTTAAGGGGTGAGTATTGCCCCAGGGATGAACTGAAACAACTGGAGCTGGAATTCTGGAACCATAAGATGCAAGGTAATGATATCACCGGTTACACCAACCGTTTCCACCAGCTGGCACTTCTGTGCCCAACCATGGTCGATCCTGAGTACAAGAGGATCGAGAAATACGTTGATGGACTGCCCGAAAAACTTCAGGACCTGGTGACTTCATCCAAACTAGGTACTATCCAGAACGCCATCCGTATGGCCCATGAACTCACGGCAAACGCTGTCCGTCGTAACACAACCTCAGCCCCACCTGCAAACAACAAACGAAAGTGGGAAGGAAACCCCAACTCATCCAACCAAATCACCAACCGAAAGCCTGAGCCCCTTAGGGCTTATTCATCTGGCACTTCTGAAAGGAAAGGGTACGTTGGAAGCAGGCCCTACTGTCCCAAATGCAATCGTCACCACGACGGTTCCTGCCCTTGCACAAACTGCAAACGCTTTGGGCATCTGGCCAAGGATTGTCGAAACACCAGTGCCCCGAAGACTTGTTATGGGTGCGGAAGTCCTGGGCATTTTCAGAATAATTGCCCTAAGCAGAAAAACAACAACAACAACAACAACAACAACAACAGCAACAAACGGAACAACAACCCTGCTCGTAGCAGAGCATTTGTCATCAAAGCTGGAGAAGCTAGGGAAGACCCGAATGTTGTAACGGGTACGTTTCTTCTCAACGATCTTACTGCTTCAGTATTATTTGATACCGGTGCTGATAAAAGTTTCATATCTGATGAGTTTTGTCCACTACTTGATATCACCCCCGCGGCCTTAGATGTTAAGTACGCAGTAGAACTTGCAAATGGTAAACTTATAGAAACCAGTAGTGTGATACCTAATTGCACTTTAAACCTCGCAAACGAAACCTTCTAAATCGATTTAATGCCTGTTGAACTAGGAAGTTTTGATGTCATCGTGAGTATGGACTGGTTGTCCAAGCACCGGGCCGAAATTGTGTGCCATGATAAAATCGTCCGAATTCCTCTCGCCGCCGGTAGTACCTTGGTCATACAGGGGGAGACCGGTAGGTCGAGACTAAAATTAATCTCCTGTTTAAAAACCCGAAAATTCCTGAGAAAGGGTTACCCAGCAATACTCGCGCACATCACGGAGAAAAAGTCGGAGGAGAAGCGACTTGAAGATGTGCCAATCGTTAGAGACTTTCCCGAAGTCTTTCCAGAAGAACTACCTGGTTTACCTCCACCTAGACAGGTCGAGTTCTCGATTGACCTCGTGCCGGGTGCCGCACCGGTGGCCCGAGCACCGTACCGCCTAGCTCCATCTGAACTTCAGGAGTTGTCCACGCAGTTACAGGAACTCCTGGATAGAGGATTCATCAGACCGAGTTCTTCACCTTGGGGAGCTCCGGTCTTGTTTGTTAAAAAGAAAGACGGTTCATTTCGAATGTGTATTGACTACCGAGAGTTGAACAAACTAACCGTCAAGAACCGATACCCACTTCCTCGAATCGATGATCTGTTCGATCAACTCCAAGGATCAAGCTGTTATTCAAAAATTGATCTTCGATCAGGTTATCATCAGTTGCGTGTTCGCGATGCTGACATCCCAAAAACCGCATTCAGAACCCGTTACGGGCACTACGAATTTCAAGTAATGCCCTTTGGCCTAACCAACGCACCGGCTGTATTCATGGACCTTATGAATCGGGTGTGCAAACCATACCTCGACAAGTTTGTCATTGTTTTTATCGATGACATCCTTATCTATTCGCGAAACGAACATGACCACGCACAACACCTCAGAACCATCCTAGAACTATTTAGACACGAGGAGCTCTACGCCAAATTTTCTAAGTGTGAGTTCTGGATACACACCATTCAATTCCTTGGACACGTTATCGACAGTCGGGGAATTCATGTAGACCCGTCAAAAATCGAGGCAATCAAGAACTGGAAAGCACCAACCACTCCAACCGAGGTACGCCAATTCTTGGGATTGGCCGGTTACTACCGTCGTTTCATCGAAAACTTCTCAAAAATTGCCAAACCCCTCACAGTGCTGACTCAAAAGGAAAAGAAATTTGATTGGACCGATAAACAAGAGTCGGCATTTCAACTCTTGAAATCCAAGCTTTGCAGTGCACCCATTCTATCTCTACCCGAAGGCACCGATGACTTCGTGGTATACTGCGATGCTTCTCACCAAGGTCTCGGTTGCGTGCTGATGCAACGAGACAAGGTCATTGCTTACGCCTCCAGACAACTTAAAGTTCACGAGAAAAACTACACAACTCACGACCTCGAGCTAGGGGCCGTGGTGTTCGCTTTAAAAATCTGGAGACATTATCTTTATGGTACCCGCAGCACTGTATTCACCGACCACAAAAGCCTCCAACACATTTTCAACCAGAAAGATCTTAACATGAGGCAACGTAGATGGGTTGAATTACTCACCGATTACGACTGTGAGATCAAATATCATCCGGGCAAAGCAAACGTGGTTGCTGATGCTCTCAGTCGTAAGGAACGAACAAAACCACTCCGAGTCCGGGCACTCAGTATTACCATTCATAACGACCTCACCACCCAAATACACCTTGCCCAACTCGAAGCCCTGAAACCCGATAACTTCAAGAACGAGGCCTTGCGAGGCATGGACAGACAATTCGAGATCAGACCCAACGGAGTTAAGTATTTCTCTAACCGAATCTGGTTGCCTAATTTCGGGAACCTTCGGGACTTGGTGATGGATGAAGCTCACAAGTCCAAATATTCTATCCACCCGGGATCCGACAAAATGTATCACGGCATCAAGGAGTTTTACTGGTGGCCGAATATGAAAGCTGACATTTCTTTGTACGTCAGCAAATGTTTAACTTGTTCCAAGGTCAAGGCCGAGCACCAAAGACCTTCTGGATTGCTCCAACAACCTGAAATTCCTCAATGGAAATGGGAGCAAATTACCATGGATTTCATAACCAAACTACCTAAATCGGCGAGCGGTTGCGATACCATTTGGGTGATCGTCGATCGTCTCACCAAATCGGCTCATTTCTTGGCAATCAGAGAAACCGACAAAATGGAACGCCTTACACAAATTTACATCAAAGAAATCGTTTGCCAACATGGTGTCCCTCTCTCGATTATCTCTGACAGGGATGCCCGTTTCACATCTCGCTTCTGGCAATCGCTCCAAAAATCACTGGGTACCCGTCTCGATATGAGTACCGCGTACCATCCTCAGACCGATGGCCAGAGCGAACGAACTATTCAGACACTGGAAGACATGCTACGAGCCTGCGTAGTGGATTCCGGCACAAATTGGGAAAGACACCTACCGTTGTGCGAGTTCTCGTACAACAACAGCTATCACACCAGCATTAAAGCTGCACCTTTTGAGGCACTGTACGGTCGTAAGTGCCGATCACCGATCTGTTGGACCGAAGTGGGAGAGAGTCAACTCACTGGTCCTGAACTCATACATGAAACCACAGAGAAAATCGTTGAAATCCAAAACCGACTCAAAGCCGCGCGTGATCGTCAGAAGAGCTATGCTGACGTGAGACGCAAACCACTCGAGTTCCAAGTTGGGGATCGAGTACTCTTAAAAGTATCGCCTTGGAAAGGCGTAATCCGATTCGGCAAACGCGGAAAATTAAACCCCAGGTACATTGGACCTTTTGAGATCCTCGAGAAGATAGGTCCAGTGGCATACCGATTGCAGCTGCCCTCTGAACTCAGCAGCGTGCACCCTACCTTTCACATTTCTAACTTAAAGAAATTTTTGTCTGACGAGACACTTATTATCCCCTTGACGAGATTCGCATAGATGACAAACTACATTTCGTTGAGGAACCTGTCGAAATTGTGGACCGTGAGGTCAAACAACTGAAACAAAGTCGTATTCCAATCGTCAAAGTCAGGTGGAATTCGCGGCGCGGTCCGGAATTCACTTGGGAACGGGAAGACCAAATACGACTCAAGTATCCCCACTTATTCACCGATTCTGCCCCTAACGCGACTTCGACTTAAATTTCAGGACGAAATTCTTTTAACAGGGGGAGAATGTAACAACCGGCAAATTAGGACTAGAATTAGTGCCTAATTCTTCGTTAATACATGTAATTAGTTCTGTGTTAGGCTAATTTATGTATCGAATTATATATATTGTTAAATATATATGAAAATGCGATTTGGTTAAATCGTACGCACTCTAAATCGAAAGTATTTCGATTCAATTTAATACGGACGTTGGTGACCAATTTTATTAAATAACATTGTTATGTCAAAAATATTATTATGATAATATTTCGTATTCATTTATATCGTACAAACAAAACGTACACAAGTTTAGATATTAAAACGCGCAAATTAAATAAACAAACTTACCTTTTTATGATTCAAATATAAAGTGATTAGAAAAATATTTAAATAAAATATCGCAAATAATTTGTATTTTAGAACGTACCATTTAATATTTAAAATAATTATTTAACGTTTAAACGAATGGGTTAACGAACACTGCGCGAGGCGCAGTGCGCAGACTGAAAATGGTGGAGGATTTAACCTCCCACCATTTCCTTTTCTTTCTTCATTTCTAAATTCCATTCTCTCTCTCTCTCTTTCTTTTACTTTCAATCACCAACCCACATTCATCACCAAAATCGTAAAATAACACCACAAAACATCGCCGAATCATACCACTCGTTTGGAGAAAAGTGACCACGACAACACGATCTACATTCCTATCTTCTCGGATTTTTCATCCGACATTTTGTAAGTTTCCGACAAATCCCGACATCTCTCGTTTTTGATCATTTTTACTAGTTTATGGTTTAAATAGGCTTATTATGTTCATATAAGGGTTGGGTAAAAGATTTGGACCGAACGGAAACCGGAAAACTCATTTTCGGCACATTTTCCGGCCAACAGACCGCTACGTCGCACCTGGCCAGGGGCCTCTGCGACGTCGCGACCTACGTCGCACAAAAACCTCAACGTCGCACTAGCGACGCAGCCTATTACGTCGCATTAACTTGCGGACGTCGCACGTAGCGACGTAGACTTTAACGTCGCAAACCGAACCAACGTCGCATTAGCGACGTCGCCCCCTACGTCGCATTGATTTGCGAAGGTCGCATCATGCGACGTACCTGCCTGCGTTGCACCTTACGTCGCTTGCAACGTCGCATGCTACGTCGCACAAACCAGAACCTTGAAAACTCACATTTTCACTAAGTGTCGAACTTTTACAACCTCAAATCCTTATACGATACGACCTAACAATCATAATAAAACATACTTTCCTATTACAATTACTTTAATTTGCGTATTGAATGATAAACTTTAATTATAACAAATCACCAACGGGCCATATACTTTGTTACGAACGCGAACAAACCAACATTTAAACACAACAGGTTGTATGAACAACTAGCCTAGATGGTCTTGCGAGACATCTACTTACTTAACCTTACGTGTTTAGGCACTAGAAGGTCACGGGTTCGGAGAACCTACTTGCTTTACTACTACTTGCTATTTACCACTGCTTGACTCAGGTGAGTCTTACGGCCCCACTTTTACTGTTTTAACTTATTGGGGGAGATACATGCTACTGATTTTTCTTGAACACAAGTACTAAACTGTTTACTATACCAAACGGAATTGCATGAGTTACTTACTATTTACTGAAGTCTCTCCATCATATATCGTTAGTTATGTACTTAAGCGCGAACAGTAGTTAATGGATCCATTAGGGAAATGACCCTCCCCGCCCGGGGTAGTAGCGCTACCACGAACCGTTACGTATAAACGGGCGACTATTATTTCGTTTACTTATGCTTGCTCAATTTCGAGCATGTCACGGGAGCAACTGATTATTTACGGGTTAAGCTTCGATTATGAGCCTCATGGCAACGGTATAACTTGATTTCTTTACTTTTGCGAGATTTGCAAATACTTGATATACGCCTACGGGCACTACTGATGAAATCTTGTGTTCAAACTGATTATTTACTGATAAACCTGTGAGATTCACCAACCTTTTGGTTGACCCTTTTAGCATGTATTCTCAGGTACACTTACGGAGTAGGATCACTCCAGGATTACTAGCTAGAGTCGCATGATTTCCAAACTGCATTTAACGGAGATTCCTTGGCATTATCTTTTGTAACTATGGTTATGTAATAGAATCTCCCGCCACATACGCGGACTCTAGGCTTACATATTTTTGTAAAGAAAACTATATGTTTTCAAACGATTTAATTATGAAATGTAATTATTTTACAAAACGTCTCATTTAGAGGTCGTTTGCTGTATATCTTGTGCTTTGTATATTGATTAGTAACACCCAAGTATGCTTCCGCAAATCATTAAATTTGGGGGTGTTACAGAGATCATGAAGGAGATGCTGGTGGTGATGATCGTGATCCTTCTAGTGGCCATTCGCGACCACCTTCCCATTGCGAAAGTAAGTAATTTTTGAATTTTTAGTTTACTCAAATTTGTTTATTTGTAGTTAGACTAATTTGGTCACTTGAATTTGATTGCTTGTACTTTTAATTTGCAGGTTCAAAGAAGGTGCGAGGTCCCACCACTTTAGCAAAGTTACGAAGCAAGTTTAAAGCGAATGGTGAAAAAGCGTTGCCTATCATCTTTCATGTTGGGGTACAGACACCTACTGGACGACCCCTTGGAGATAACGCAAAAGACTTCGTTACTTTAGTCGGGTCACTTGTTGGTGATAACATCCCCTTATGCTTTGAATCGTGGGAAGTAGTACCCGCTGAAGACAAAACACTCATTTGGCCTAACATAACAGTGAGTTTATTTAATATATCGTTTTAAATTTGTACATTGTTAGAAGTATTCAGTATTATTATCGAGTGTTAGGACCATATTAAATTATTTTAGTTTAGACCCATTTAGATATTAGCCGATGAAGACAGAACACTCATTTAGGCCCGTTTGTACATTGTTAAATATCGTATTAAGTAGTACCCAATGAAGACAGAACACTCATTTCTTTGGCCTAACATAACTATCCCTAACTATTTCATCTAACCTGTAGCATTACTTTGACATGGATCCCCACTTGGACGGGCCAAATAGCGAAGAAGTAAAAAAGGGGATTGAGAGTCTCTGTGCTCAGAGATATTCAGACCGAAAGTCAAAGTTCAAGAAAAAGTGGTTCGAAGGTCGGGGCGGGTATGGGAGTGTTGCTGATATTAGACAAAAACCTCCACCGAACATGGAATCATCCGACTGGAATAAGTATATTGACTACTACATCGCAGAAAAAACCAAAAAACGCTCGGAAGTCAATATTGTTAATCGGAGTAAGCAAGCATATCAAAGTTATCATGGGTCAAAATCGTTAGCTGCGCACAGACATGATAAGGTGAGTCGCTTTATAACTGTTATTTATAATAATTCTGTCATGATTAATATGGTTGATTGTTATTATATATTCATTTAATGTGTTTTTAGCTTATCGAGAAAAAAGGTAAATATACACTTTTTGATCAATACAAGGAGATGCATTCTCGAGATGGGGTGTGGACCAATGAGACCGCTAAAAGGCGATATGTAAGTATCAATTTATTAATTTTGAGCATTTAAATTTATGTATATATTTGTTTATTTGTGTTTGATTGTTGTTGAATGAGCTTATTCAGTGCTGAATAAGCGATGATTTAGCATTCAGCATGTTTGTTACCAAGCAAATAGTTTGATCTCTGAACTAAATTGAAACCTTTGAATCGGTCAGCACTTTTTGTTTCTGTTAGTATTTCCTTGATCATTAACATAGAATGTTATGCATGTTTAATCAGAAACCGAGTATAGTAATCAGAAACCGAATGCAATTTCATCTAGGAACCAACAAGACAAATATAGTAATCAGAAACCGTACATAAGGTTAAAATAGTTTTGATCATGCTTATGGTTAGATACTTTGATCATACTTATAGTTTTGAAATACTTATGCATGTTTAATAATGGATATAAACAGGCACTTCTCTGCTGTTATATTTGCATATAAACATCTTACCTTAATCAACGTTTTAATTTGTTTGAATGTGATTTTGATAACTTTTATGTCGTTTTTGTAACTTCTAGGATGACATGATTACGGACACCACTTCCACTGCTTTAGGTGAAGAGGACATCATAACAAAAAACTTGGGGGAACGTCGTGGGTTTTATCGCGGGATTGGTAAAAAGTTACCGCGTAGTTCAAGAGTATGTGGCCAACGGGCAAGTGGTTCAAAAGGTAACATGTATACAAAACAGGAAGTTCATCATGCGGTTAGTAGTGTGGTTGGTAAAATGTTTGGTAAATTGGCGAGGCATATAAATGAAAACTTTGCAATGGTTTGTGACGTCCTACAAACCGCCAAAGTTGACCGTCCAAAGCTTAAAGAGATTGATCCCATGATGTTTCTAGCAGATGACGAGGAGGAGGAAGACGAGGAGGAGGATGACGAGGAGGAGGATGAAGAGGAGGAAGACCTTGAGTAAGGTGGTTAGTTTGTATTTCATGTGTTAGACAACCTAAAAACCTTGTATGTTTTTGGTTAACGGATTTGGATGTTTGAATGACTTTGAAACGTTGTAGGTTTGTTTTGGATGATAATGTTTTATTTGCGGATTTGGTTTAATTTGTGGATTTTGTTTTATTTGCGGATTTGATTTTATTTGCGGATTGAGCAGGAAAAATGCAATTGTAATCAGGAAAAAACCTGGGAAAATGGAAAAAACAGGAAGATCAGGTTGAAAATGTCTATGATTTTTAGCGAGGACCCTTTTGCGAGGACATGTCCTCGCTAATTTATTTTATTTAAAATAATAAAAATATCTTTGGCGACAACTTTTTGGCGACGAAATGTCCTCGCTAATTAAAATAATATAATATAATAAAAAAAATTGGCGACGACATGTCCTCGCAATTTTTTTTAATTAAAGAAAATCAAAAATAAAAGTAAATATCTTTGGCGACGGACTTTGGCGACGACATGTCCTCGCGATTTGTTTTTATTAAAGAAAATCAAAAATAAAAGAAAATATCTTTGGCGACGGACTTTGGCGACGAAATGTCGTCGCGAAGCATTTTTAAAACAAGAAAATCAAAGTCAACGTGGACCCCACATGTCCTCGCTAATGGTCGTCGCCAAAAACATTCAGATACGAAAGTATAGCGAGGACCCTTTGGCGAGGACATGTCCTCGCTAAAGACCTACGGCGAGGACATTTTGGCCCTTTGGCGAGGACTTTTGTCGTCGCCAAAAGTCCCGATTCTAGTAGTGAGTCAATCCGAGTGTTCCATGCTCGAGGTGCTTGCTTCAGCCCGTAAAGTGCCTTTTTTAACTTCAACACCTTTGTCTCCTTCCCAGCTTTCATGTACCCTGGTGGTTGCTCAACGTACACTTCTTCTTCAAGTACACCATTCAAGAACGCATATTTTACGTCCATTTGTTAGATCAACCATTTGAACTGTGCAGCTTGAGAAATGAGCAATCGAATAGTCTCCATTCTTGCAACGAGTGCAAAGACTTCATCATAATCAATCCCAGCTTTTTGTCGATAACCCTTCGCAATGAGTCGTGCCTTGTATCTTTAAACTTGGCCTTGAGCATTCATCTTTCTTTTGTACACCCATTTTACTCCTATAGGCTGATTACCTTTAGGCAAATCCACTAGATCCCATGTTTTATTCCTTTCGATTGCACCAATTTCTTCATCCATAGCGGCTTTCCATTTCTCATCTCGTACCGCCTCTTCAAAGGTTATGTTTTCAGAATCTGCCAATAGACAAACCATGTGCATTTCTGTTGTGGAATCATATATATCTTGCAAACTTCTCATCTTTGGCTCTCTTGGCTCATCTTCATTTTCTGAATTCTGATATAGTGAATTAGATTTTGAACATTCTCCTCTTTCATAGATGCTTAGAGGTGCATTCAAAGAAGTTTCTTGCCTGTCTGAAATCTCTTGTTCACTATTAAATTCTGCTTGTTTAGACCAGTCCCATGTACTCTCTTCATTCACGTGTACATTTCGACTCACGACCACCTTCTTTTCAACCGGGTCAAATAACTTAAAGGCTTTTGTTTTCTCATCATACCCTATAAATACATACTTTTTACTTTTATCATCCAACTTGGTTCTTTTCTGATCTGGTACATGTGCATAGGCCACACTACCGAACACCTTGAAATGTGACACAGTTGGTTTAATTCCGCTCCAAGCTTCTTGCGGTGTTTGATCAGTCAACTTTGAATGTGGACATCGATTTTGTACATAAACAGCACACTGAACCGCCTCTGCCCAGAATTCTTTCGGCATTCCCTTGCTCTTCATCATTGAATGAACCATGTCGAGAATAGTACGGTTCTTCCTTTCAGCCACACCGTTTTACTGAGGTGAGTAAGGTGATGTCAAGAATCTCTTAATACCATGTTCATCACAGAAATTGATGAAGTCAGACGACATGTATTCTCCGCCTCTATCAGACCGTAATGCCTTAATGTAATAACCCGCTGTCTTCTCAACCATCACCTTAAATTTCTTAAAGATTTCAAACGCCTCAGACTTCTCTTTAAGAAAAAATACCCATGTCTTCCTCGTGTAGTCGTCAATAAATGTGATAAAGTATCCCTTTTCTCCCAATGAAGCTGGTGTTATTGGGCCACATATATCGCTGTGTACTAAATCAAGATGATTATTTGCATTATAATCAGCCCTTTTTGGAAACGAGGTCCGTGTTTGTTTCCCAATTACACAACTTTCACAAAACTGTTTCGTGTAATCAATGTCGGGTAACCCATGAACCATACCCTTAGTTGCTAAGTCTTTTATGCCACCATAGTGTAAGTGGCCAAAACGCATATGCCATAAAGATACTTCATTAATCAAATCAACTTGAAAACATCTCTCTTGAACGTTACTCAAGTTGAGTTTAAACATGCGGTTTCTGGCCATCTCCACACGTACAATCAATCTACCTTTTTTGTTCTTAAGGCGCATCAATCTATTCTTCATGGAGATTGAATATCCCTTTTCCATCCGTTGGCCTAAACTTATGATATTGCTTTTCATATCAAGCACATAATATACATCTTCAATAATAGTCTTTTTTCCATAATAGAAAAGACATATTTTACCTCATCCCTTGACTTGAATTTTCGATGCATCACCAAATGAAACGTGACCATCTTCAATCTCTTGAATTTCACAGAACAGATTTTTCTGACCACACATAGCACCAGTGTCGAGATACCATACCGTGTCATCATCGGTAACAGAGTCTTTATAGGCCATCAAAAGGACACCATCATCTTTGGTTTCATCTTCTGTCACAAGATTTGTGCTTTCTTCAACCCTTTTTGCTGATCTGCAATCTCTAGCAAAATGTCCATATCTCCCACAATTGTAACACTCGACACTTGAATGGGATCCACGACCGCCTCGACCGCGTCCTCTACCACGCCAATTTTGCTGACTTTGGCCACGCCAATTATGCTGACTTTGGGATGATTGTTCTCTTTCATGGTGACTGTTATCTCTCCCACGGCCTCTACCCCGTCCGAAACCACGACCTCGAAAGTTGTTTCCTCTTACTTGGTTGTTTTGTTGCACGTACAAGGCTTTATCATCTTTTATAGTCGCCTTTGTCTGCTAAGTTTCTTCAAGTGACTCTTTTTTATTCTGTTTCTTCCTTTGTTCGTGTGCCTCTAACGAACCGGCTAGATCATCGACTGTCATCGCCTCGAGATCTTTCGAGTCTTCAATTGCACATACCACATTCTCAAAATTCTCGGTTAGTGACCGCAGAATTTTCTCTACAACTCTTGAATTGGGTAGAGTTTCACCATTCCTTTTAAGTTGATTCACCACTGTTTGAACCCGAGTGATGTAATCTGTGACTCCTTCTGTTTCCTTCATTTTCATGGCCTCTAACTCACCACGTAGAGTTTGGAGCCGTACTTGAATGACTCGATCAACACCATGGTACACCCTTTGTAGCGTGTCCCATGCCTCTTTCGCTGTTGAGGCACCCGCTATCTTCTCAAATCCCGACTCGTCTACTGATTGAAACAGTAAATAGAGAGCGATTTTAACATTCATTCGCTTCTCTTTCGAAACCTTCAACTGATTTGCATACATCGCACCGAGTTCGGCTGCACTCGGTTCCTCATAAGCGGTCGTGACATAATCCCAAACATCTTGAGCACCCAACAATGCTTGCATCTGAATGCTCCAATTGTCGTAGTTCGACTTCGTGAGTTTCGGTAACGAAACATGGCCTAACGAAGTACTTGCGGGGTTCATCTTCCCTGTGCTCTGATACCAATTTGATGTTTATAAATTTGAATTGTAATTTTCGTGAGAAAGATTTGATTAACACAGGAATGACTCTAACTGTTCATATTGATTCAACTTCTGCAAATACAAACGGTTCCTTACTTATTGATACAAACCACACACACATAACTGCTAATATTTAAAAACCGACACATAACTGGATACACACGTGCACAACATATGAAAACTTAATAAAGTACAAACTGACACTTTAAAATTCAAAATAAAAACTAAATATTACTGGTACTTCCTAACAGATGCTTTCTTTGACTTGCTTTGACTGATTATTTGAGTTTACCATCAACAGTAAAGAGTCCGAATATGGATAATCGAATTAATGGCCTAAAATGATGTATAGTTATTGGTGGAGGTAATCATAGGGGGTGGGTGGCGGAGCTTAGGATTGGCGGTTGTGTTGATGATGGATCCCTCGGCCAGAAGCCTCGTCGACCGCCACATCTCTGTCACAATCATCACCACTTAATCCAACCACTCAACCATCAGATCCGCCATAAACCACCAATTCCATAATCATCAATGGTGGTGGTGGTGGTGGTACGCTGGTTGTTGTCAACAGTGACGAGATTTGATTCTTTTTTTTTTCTTTTTTGTATAAATATGAATGAATGATTTTTTGATATACTTTTTTGTTGTAATAAATCTTTGAAATGTATTAATGATTAGTAGAAGTGGAAGAACATGAATGATTGAATGATGATAACATGTTGCAGGTGAGGGTTTTAACCCAGTATAAATGACAGATCGGTTACGTACTGTGATTATTCCAAGTATGCATCCTACTCATTTTATTATCTAGATATGCAACAAACCGAATAATTTCATGCTGACATCTTAGTAAACCATGTTTTTACATGTTAATATTTTAAAATGTTGATGAGGCTACCACGTAATGCGTCAGCCGTACAATTTTTGTCACATCTGTGTACATGTCATCTATATGTCAACTAAAAGATCTAAACTACCTTTTATCTACCACTAGAATGTTCCTCTTGAAGAAACCTCCATCTACCACTAGATCCATAGTTCCACACCTAACACCGTAAATAATGTTGAAACATAGTTTGTGACAACATATCTAGCTTGAAATAGGACTGATGTAATTGTTATCATATTTGTATAATTGGTTTAGATTTGTAAATGAATATCTGTTTTGTTATTAATATTCGTTAAATATATTAAATGTGTTAAAGTGTTAGACGAATATCGAAAACGAAATAAATAAGCTTGGCGAGTCGAGATCTCAAGTCGCAGGATTGGTCTGGCGAGATGAGATCTGGATCCGCGATAGTCATAACGAGCCGAAGCCATACTGGGCTTGGGCTTACGGAACGAGTCGAGTCAACTCGCAGGCCCAGCGGCTGCGAGTTGAGACGAGATATATAATGTTTTTCAAGCCGTGAAAAACATAACTTTTTGAGAACTTTTGCTTACGAACTTGTAACCTGCGATTTCAGTATCCAGAGAAAACCATAGACTAACGTCTAGGCTTTGACGGTATACGTTTAAGGCAAAGTTATTAGTTAATAATCGTATAAACGCGAACTTATTCGTTGTTAGTAAGATAACACCGTACTAAGGGATTCCGCACCTTAATACTACAGATAACGAAGTTATCGATCCTAAGAACTAGGGACTTACATCTGGTATCAGAGCTTTCGGGCTAAATACGAGTGAGTTCGAGGTTTTCGGGTTATATCGCGTTTGATTTCGGATTGTTTTTACGTGCATTAGTACATATTAATGATCAAAATCATTCTCTGGACGATTTAGGGTTTGTTTACAGTCGAAATTTTAAGTTTCAATCGTAAAAATACCAAAAATTTTCGCTTTCGGGTTTTTTTTTCCAGCCGTTTCGCGAGTTGAGATTAGGGTTTCAGCTACGTCTGCGAACCGAGTTGAACTTGCGAGTTGACTTCAGCTGCGAATCGAGATCCCTTGCGAATTAAGATCACTTGCGAATCGACATCTGTCGCGATCCGAACTGAGATTGGCGAACTGAAGTTTGCGAGTCGAGCTGAGATTGCGAGTTGAATTGAGTTCCCGCGAATCGAGTTTTCTGAATTCGCGAAGACAATTTGATTTTTAATTTTACGATGTCGGACCTAAGTAAAATGATCGAGATGGAACACGAGGTTGGAAAATCTAATGTTCCACCTAAATTGTTGAGGATTGAAGATTACTATAACTGGAAGGATAGATTTGAATCTTACTGTAGATTTCACGATCTGTCAATCTGGATCTGTCAAACGGTTAATAATGCAATTGTTACTCTCGCTTATAACCGGATGAGTGAACAACAAAAGGAGGACTATAAGTTGGAGAATAAATCCCATTCTGCAATCAAGATGAGTTTACCTAAGGAGATAAACCATCAACTCAAGTCTTTTCAAACTGCTAGAACGCTCTGTGAAGCGTTAGAGAAAAGATGTGAGGGAAGTCCTCAAGTGAAGGCAAGCAGGAAGAATCTTCTCAAGAAATAGTTTACGGCTATTAAAGCTTTGAAGGGAGAAGATCTTGATGCTTATATCACTAGATTCTACCACTTGTTAAGTGAGCTTGACAACCATGAGATTGTTACTACTGAGACTGAAAGAACTGACAAGTTTATTGAGCGTTTACCGTCTAAGTGGGAAATGTATGGTGTAATGCTCAAGGACAATGATGAAAGGTATGCAACCATGACCTTAGAGCAGGTCATTGACAAGCTAAAAGGTTACGATTTCACTAAGAAATTGAGAGAAATAGATTCTGATCAGGTTCAGAATCCTGGGCTATATCATGGGAAATCAAATCTCTCAACTACTTCATCTAGTTCGACCACTGCACTCTTAGTTGGTAATACTAATGAAAATGGTGAAATGATAACAGATGACTTGTGCCTTCTTACCTCATCAGGTAATGAAACTAAAGGTACACCTGCTGAGAAGTCAACTCAAGGACATCAAAAGATGCCGATGAGTGTGAAATCTGCTGAGCAACAATTATCTGTTCTTGCATCCTTTGTTGCTTCCTATGAAAACTACATTCAGGGTAAAATCAATGATCCGATTATGTTTGATGAAGACTATGATCCGATAGACCCTGATTATCTTGAGGAAATAGATCTCCAGGATCAACTTGCAATGTTATCTAGGAGAGTTAAAAATTTCTTAAAGAGAACTGGTAGAAAAGTGGTGGGAAATCGATAAGGGTTTGATAAGACCAAGATCAAGTGTTTTAACTGTCAAGGTTATGGACACTTTGCTCGTGAGTGTCAAAGACCTAAGGTTGAAACTGGCAATAGCAAACAAAGCTCGGGAAGTACTCTAGCTTCCAAAGCCTTAGTTGTGAAACAGTTAGATGGATCTTATGATTGGAAACCTCAGTCTGAGGAAGCTCTCATGGCTGAGATTGACGATCAAGAGATAGCTGCTGAGTCCACAAGCTATATGCCTACTGATGTTGAGGTGAAGGTGCCGGAGATTCAAGAAAAAGCAAGTGATGAGGACGTGTTGTACATGGATTCAACTGCTGATATGAGTCCAGATGACTTTGTGGCACGCATGGCTGAAGTACAAACTGACAAGAAAAGGGTATGTTTGGATATTCTTACTCTTGCTGATGTTTGTTATCTAGTTACTGATTTACAATCTCAATTAAGTGTATTAACTGTGTCTAATCAGAATTTGTTATCCCAAGTTAGCACTTTTAATGATTCTAATAAGACTATAATATCTGAACTTGAACAAGCTAAAAGTGATTTCCTTAGATTAAGTACAGATAAGGTAGATCTTAAGAATAAGATTAAGTCTGATGGTTCTGATAAGATTGCACTTAGAGATACCATAAATGAAAAGGCTATAATCGTAGATGGTCTCTATATGAACATTAATGACTTGAATCGAATAATCGCTGATAGGGATAGAGAGCTAGCTGAGCTTAAGCAGAAGTTAGTTGAGCAAAATCGTAAGATTGAGTCTTATAGAACTTTAGAAATGGATAAAATGCTAGATGCTCAACGTAGTGTAAAGGACAAGACTGGGATAGGATACAATGATGTACCTCATCCTTTTAATGCCAATTACACTAGTACTCCTGAAGATTCTGAGATGACAGATGCTAATCCTGAGAAAGTAGTAACTAATAAACCTGAACAGTCAGAGGCACAGAAGATTTCTGTTAAGAATCTGTCATCTGATAATAGTAAGATATCACATCACACCAAAATACAGTTTGTATCGGGTGGAGTGATTAATGATACTAAGACTGATGATAAGGTTAATAAGGAGAAAACATCTGATCCTTTAGTGCCTAAGACTCCAAATGATAAAGCAAAAGTTAGTAAATCACGTAAACAGATGTCTTGCTTCAAATGTCACCAAAAGGGACATGTAGCTTCGTGTTGTCCAAACAAAAAGCCGGAAGCATCACATAAGTTAGTGATTAATGAACAGACACATACCAATTCTAGTTCAGTTATGGACAGGTTAGGTACCAAACCAGGATTAGGTAGTAAACCTGTAAATATTCTGAAAAGAGATGGTAATCATAGTGTCTCTCCACCTAATCCTAAACGGCCTTATTCTCAATCTGATAATGTTTTAAATAAATCTAGAGATAAGACACCGTCGAGATTTAGGACTCCTAGTAGAAACCACAGTCAGTTTGAGAGCGGTTCTACTTCACGTACACAAGGACAAAGTTATGTGCCTAGGAGGTTTTCTACTCACTCTCCTCATAGGCAAAAGACTTCTGATCATCAACAGCCTCAAACTCCTGTGAAAGTAACCAAGACTCCTGATGAGAATAGTTATGGTTATTTCAAGGAAGTTCAGATTGTTGATGATAAGGGACAAACCAAGATCGTAATGGCTTGGGTCCCTCTTGAAAACTAATTGTGTATAACTTGTTATGTGCAGGAGCAGACTGTGAACAAAGACAGCTGGTGGTATGTAGATAGTGGATGTTAAAGGCACATGACAGGAGAGAGAAGTCTACTGAAGGACTTCAAAGAGAGTCTGAAGCAAAGAGTTAACTTTGCTGGAGACAAATGAGGAGTAATTACGGGAAAAGGAAAAGTTTCAAATGGAACTTTGACTCTGGAGGATGTGAACTATGTTGAAGAACTAACTCACAACCTAGTGAGTGTTTCCCAAGTCTGCGATAAAGGTCATCCAGTTTATTTTAATGAAAAGGATGCTTTAGTTCTGAAGCCGGGCTTCACAATTCCTGAAGAATGGATATTGATGAGGGCATCAAGGAAGAAGGACATCTATGCTATCAACATGGGTGTTCCTAGTTCTTCAATGGTGTCTACATGTTTATTATCCAAGGCTTCGAAAGCAAACGCATTATTATGACATAGGAGAATGGCACACTTGAACTGGAGAAAAATGAACTACATAACCAAGAATGGATTAGTTCTGGGTGTACCACACAAACGTTTCGAGTCTGAAGATAAGTGTGTTCCTTGCATGAAAGGAAAGCAGCACAAGAAACCACACAGATCTAAGACTGAAAACTCTATCTCCTCACCATTTGAGTTGCTACACATGGACCTCTTCGGCCCTATAAGCAAGAGAAGTCTAGGTGGCAAATGGTATTGTTTGGTTGTCACAGATGATTATTCTAGATTCTCATGGGTATTCTTTTTGGGATCTAAGGATGAAACTCCAGGAATTCTAATTGAGTTATTTGATCTGGTAGAAAATGTCTATAAAAAGAGAGTAAAGCGTATTCGTAGTGACAACGGAACGTAATTTAAAAATTCAACGTAGAATATCTATTGCTTAAGCAAAGGGATAATTCATCAATTCAGTGCACCTTATGAACCTCAACAGAATGGTGTAGCTGAAAGGAAGAATAGAATGTTGATTGAAGCTGCTAGAACAATGCTTGCTGATTCAAAGCTTCCGGTTATCTTTTGGGCATAAGCAGTGAACACAGCATGTTACGTTCTAAATAGAGTTCTTACGGTTAAGAAGTAGAACAAGACTTGTTATGAGCTTTTGAACAATAAGAAACCTAACTTAAAATGGTTTGAGCCCTTTGGAGTTTCATGCACAATATTAAAGACAGGACATCAAGTTAAATTTGGTGAAAAGGCTGACGAAGGATTTTTCCTAGGTTATATGCCCAATTCGCCCAACAAGAGAGTCTTTAATAAAGTCACAGGACGTTTGGAGGTAGTTTATAACATTGAAGTTACGAGCTACACACCGGATGTACATAAGGGCTTAGATTGGCAATTTGATTATTCTGATCTTTTTGCATCATTTAAAGTTCCTATTAGTGACTATGTCAGTGATTCAGAGATACCTGAACATTTATTGTCTGAAGATGTGGATACTGGCCACACTTCAACATCGGGTGTTCCAGTTTCTGGAATCAAGACAAATGTTGATCCAAATTAACCATCTACTAGTGGATCTCAAAAATCTAAAGTAGATACACCTCTAAATGAAGAAGAGCTGACTGAAAAATTAGTGGACGAAATCCTCACTCCACTGAGAGAGTTAAGGATATCTATGGGTATTGATAACTCACAGCTATCTAGAGAGGGTGTACCGGATTTGGAAGACACTACTGAACAACATAGTGTCTATGAGGAAATTGGTACTAACTTAGGAGATGAGATTCCAGTTGAGCCTGTTGCTTCAACTAGAACGAGTAAGAATCATCCCATTGAAAACATCATCGGTGATATTAATACTCCGTTTCAAACAAGGACTCAATCAAAGCTAGTACGTCTGAAAACTTAGAATACCAAAGCTTGTATACTGCATTGAAAGAGACAGGGATTCCTAATCAATGTCTACATTCATGCTTTATCTCACAAGTTGAGCCGAAAAATGTTCAAATGGCTCTAAAAGAAAGCTCGTGGGTAGAAGCAATGCAAGAAGAACTATCTTAGTTCTCTAAATTACAAGTATGGGAGTTGGTTGACCTACCAAAGGGAGAATATCCAATTGGAACTAGATGGGTATTTAAGTGTAAGAGAGATGATAAGGGAATCGTTACTCGCAATAAAGCTCGTCTAGTGGTTCAAGGTTTTAATCAACAAGAGGGTATAGATTACAACGAAGTGTTTGCACCAGTTGCTAGGCTAGAAGCAATTAGAGTGTTCTTAGCATTCGCATCATTTTATGGTATAAAGGTTTATCAGTTGGATGTTAAGAGTGCCTTCTTGTATGGTAAAGTGGAAGAATTTGTGTATGTTTCACAACCGCCAGGATTTGCTGATCCTGAGTATCCAGATAAAGTATATCGACTGAATAATGCTCTATATGGATTACATCAAGCACCAAGGATGTGGTATGGAACACTATCAACTTATCTATTTGAGAATGGATTTACAAGAGGATCGATTGATAGTACACTTTTTGTAAAATGGAATAAGAAAGACTTTCTTCTCGTGAAAGTTTATGTTGACATTATCTTTGGATCGTCTGATGAAAAGATGTGTCAAGAATTCGAGAAAGTCATGAGAAAAAGGTTTGAAATGTCTGCAATGGGAGAGTTGAATTTCTTCTTAGGATTACAAGTTGATCAAAAGAAGGATGGATTCTTTATTCATCAATCTAAATATACACATGAGCTATTAGAACACTTTAAGATGGATGAAAGTAAGGTCTACAATACTCCAATTCCAGTCAACAATGGACTAGGTCCAGATACATCGAGTGATAGCGATATGGATCCAACTCTTTATAGAGCCATGATCGGATCACTAATGTATCTAACTGCCTCTAGGCCTGACATAATGTTTGCTGTTTGTTTATGCGCAAGATATCAGGCTAATCCGAAAGAGTCGCATATGCAAGCTGTTAAACGAATCTTTCGTTACCTCAAAGGGAAACCTAAGCTGGGACTTTGGTATCCGACTGATGGAGACTTAGACCTCGTAGCTTATACTGATTCGGATTATGGAGGATGCAATCAGAATAGGAAATCTGCAACCGGAGGATGTGAATTCCTAGGAGGTAGATTAGTATCCTGGCAGTGCAAGAAGCAAACCTCGGTAGCCATTTCTACATGTGAAGCTGAGTGTGTTGCAGCTGGCAGCTGTTGCTCTCAAGTACTTTGGATTCAACAGCAACTGCGGGATTACGGGTTAAATATAACCAATACTCCTATGATGATTGATAATGAATCAACTATGTCGATCACCAATAATACGGTAAAGCACAGTAAAACTAAGCATATTGATATTCGACATCATTTTATTAGAGACTGTGCTGAGAAGAAGTTGATAAAGTTAGTTAAGGTTCTATCATTGGATAACTTAGCAGACTTATACACAAAGGCGTTCGACAGAGCAAGATTTGAGACGTTGGTTCAACTGAACGGAATGAGAAATCCAGAGTGATTAGTCTTCCGAGGGTACTTTTGTAATAGTTAGTATTTTTATGTATTACTAAAAAAAAAAAATGGGGGCGTATGGCATTCATTTACTTGTTACCTAAGGGGAATCGCCTTCATTAAAGAATATAAATATAATACTCTTTAAAATTTGTTTAAGTTTTTATCTGCAAAAACTATGGGAAATGATAGTACATTAGGAGAATAAGCTTCACAATAATAAGCTTAAGTCCTAAGTATGATGTGTTAGTAGGTTCAACTAAAGCTACATTAAAACTGCAGCTGTTTTATCAGGTATGTATTTATATTTATTTGATTATACACCTCTTTCCACAAGTTATAATTTGTCTGTTTTAAATGTTTAGACAGATTCATCAAATGATATACTGGTAGGCAAGTTATACAAACATTTCTAAGTGTTAAGAAGTAATAATTTATTTGATTATTATCTAGTGTATCTATTATATGGTGTATGACATAAGTCTTAAATTGATAAATGATAGTATTCGCGTACACTGTAAGTATAAAGCTATAAAAAAGGACAAATAGTTATAATATGGGTATTAGCTTAACTAAAGGTAGCTTTGTTGTACTATGTACAGACCTGGAGCCATTAGTTAAGATAATATTCTCAAGTATATTTTGTTTATACTAAGGGTTTCTTTGTTGTACTAAGTACAGATCTGCGACTACTAGTATCTACAAGGTATGTTTGATATTTGTCTAAACTTAAATTCAAGTGTATGTTACATTATGTAATCAATACTTTGTCTTAAAAAAAACAGTGTTATGTGCTTTACTAGAATTCTTCAGTATATCATATATTAGAGACCACTTGATAATATTCATACTAACAATAAAGGTGTTACTTAGAAATGTGAGTATAATTTGTTTATGTGGATCATAATACTGGTAATCGTCTAGAACTGTCTCTACTAAAATATTTTCACTTTAAGTGAATAATTTATTTTTCAATTATGCTATGTGGATAAAGGTATCTAAGATATAATTTTATAAATATAAGTAGATTAATGATAAAATAAGTTGTAATTTTATTGTATTTTGTTTGAATTTCATGAGGTATGTATACTAACAATCTGCTTATACTTTTTCATAATAAATTTAAATTACTTATTCTTTCTAATATGATCCATAAGCAGATAAATTCTTATTCATTTTGTTTATGTATTTTGTTTTGCTCAAGTGATTAATAAAATGGTACTTGATACCAATGTTTATATAATTGTGTTTTTATCTTATTTTATTTTTTTATCTTTATGTTTAAATAAAGTTTTTGTGTTTATTAGATTTTACCCTTTGGAATTAAATTATACTGAATATTTTCTATTTTGAGTTGAACAGTCGTAACAAATACAAGTGAAAAATAATTTTATTTTAGACTTGTACAAATGATGGGTTTTTAATTTATACTTAGCATTTAATTCGCGTTTTTATTTCATTCTGCGAGTTTGACTAGTCAAACCTACGGATCCACTTGAAATCTCGCGAATCGAGTGAATGGTATAAAAGGGTGGTCAACTGAGTCCACAGTCACCGAGCCCACATCACATTCGCGAGTTCACTTCATCTTGCGAATCCGCTTGTGGCGATAAAAACGAAACTCATTTTTCGTTTTAGTTTGATTTTCACAAGTACAAGGAAGAGTTTTTGATCCGTAGTTTTTATACACCTTTCGATTAGAACATTTTGAGGTATAATACAACGGATTTCACCGTGTAATTAGCGAGAAATCGATAGTTTTATAAACTTAGGGTTTCGGTTTGAATTTTGAACGATTCATATCGATTTACGGTGTTATTAGACATGAATCCTTAGGATTAATGTTAAACGAACCTAAATGAATGTGAATGTATCGATTGATCGTGTTAAAATTAACAAAATCATTGATTTTAAGTTTAAACTCGCGACGGCAGTTTGTGCAGCGAGTTGAGTTCCAGATTGAACTCGCAGCGAATTGAGTTTGAACTGTAGCGGATCGAGTTGATTAGCGGATCGAGTTGATTAGCGGATAGACTAGCGAGTTGACCTGCGGATTGACTTGATTAGCAAGTTCAATAGGCTGCGGATTCAGTTGCGAGATGACTGGCGAATCGACTATTCCTCGATTCGCATGTCATTACTCTGCGAGTCCAGCACTTATGTCACACCCCCTAATTCGGGTTGCGGAAGCGAATCGGATCGGGGCGTGACTAATCAATAACCAAAGTACAAGATATATAGTAAACGACTCTAAATGAGACGTTTTAGAAAATACATTGCAATACAATATATTACATAAGTTTTCAAAAGTAATAAGTCATAAAGATACATCATTAGTGAGTTCGCAAATTTATTCTAAAGATTTTAGTTACATAATCATAGTACAAAAGATAATGCCAGTAAAATCCTCATAAGGGTGTATGAATGCGACTTGTAACACCCCGCAAATTTGAGTACAATTAATGCAGTAAACACAGGTATTTTATGCTAGTTGTCTGACAGAGGTTTAAACAAAACTTTTGATGTGTTGTAAGCCTAGCAAGCCCAATACTTTTAAACAAAAAGTATTACATATTATGTGATTAATTATAATCGTGTACAACCGTATCGGAACGAATCCGACAAAATAAATAACAAAAGTTGGTGACACAAAAACAATTAAATATTCAGTTATTATTACGAGTATTAATATATCTATAACATATAGATAAAATGATTTAAATATACGTTTTACATAGAACGTATTATTTAACGAACAGAAACAATTTTAAAACGTACCCAGAGATCACAAATTATAAAAGTTCTATTTTTCTCGTACGTTTGAAAGTATTTGGAACATTACCTCAAAATATGACATCATAATTTAACTGAAATTTGGCACCCAATTGGATGCGCGCAGTAAAATGTACAAATTTGTACAACAGTCTAAAATAATGAAAATCTCATTATTCTAATTTTAAATAACGAATCTGGTGAACATCTACAAAATGAAAATATAAAATATTATATTTTATATTGCTAAAATTATACCCGTACTCGAAATTAACGAGTAAAATATTACCCTTTAAACTCAATTATTTGAGGACAGAAGACTGTAACTAGTCATGCTTGAACAATATCATCCGTATCATATTTAATATATACTCCACCACCTCAATCATTCATTCACCATCATCTACTCTTCTTCATCTCTTTTCATCTGCTTTTCTTTTTCTTTTTAAGTTAAACAACAGAAGCAGCAAGGCAGATAGCAAGGGTAGCAACAAACAAAAATTTAAAACCTTAACAATAATAAACATCATCATCATCCGGTCCATCATCTATTTTTCATGATCATCGTATCAGAATCATCATCTTTTTCACCATTGTGAGGAAAATTCTTCTCTTCCATTTACTTTCATATATAAACTTAAATTGTTATAACTAAATTATTATGCAAATATACCATTGTTGTAGTTGATTAAACTAGCAAAAAGAGAAGAATTGATGATGATAAATTTTGCACCAAAAACTTATACTCTCTGTACAAATCTTCTTTTTAGTATGAGTATAAACTAAATAAATGGGTAAAATCAAGTGATAAAACTTGTATGAGGTTGTCGATAACACTCGAAAAAGATGCAACTCGAATAATAATAAAAACTTGACTTGAATCGGACTGAAAAACTGGACACAAAACAGAGCATGGACAGAAAATAAAGTGAGCCGAACGGCTGGAGTATGTTAGCCGAATGGTTTCATTCATAAATCATGACAATACTTGCGATTCTAGTTCCTTTCCATAAATTGAAAGAAATTAATGATATATTAATAAATAATATTTATAATAAGCATTACTATCATAATTAATGTTTATTTGATCAACGTGCGATGGTACCAAACTACCGATAACCAATACATGATTAAAGCAAGTGGATCATCATAATTGACACTAGTATATAAAACATTCGGGCCTAACTTAGGATCATGTAGCAAAACCAACAAATTAATGGAACATCTCAAGAACAAAGATACATTGTTTTTTTATAATGGATGCATGATTGATTTATGTTTTGAGCAGAGACTGACCTAGAAAATTTAATCACCGGTGTCACAAATTTTAAATCTACCTCGACTTGGTAGTTGATTAAGTTTATTTAGAGAGTGAGGTGCACCACCTAAATACGAGTGACAGCACACTTAAGGAACCAATAACTTTTCAACTAAATTTATATAATGTCTGAATACGACACGAAATTTGGATCTAAAAATGTACACGACCGCGAGACATTATTTTATACGGTCATTTATACAAATAATGTTATAGAATGTACACGATGAACTTTGGGACAATAATAATTATTTATTTCAAAAACGACAATTTTTGGAACGAGTAAAACGATTGGTACAAACTATATTTTAAATATGTATAAACAACGACTATTATTATATAATTATACGAACGACGACAATTTATATATGTGTGTGTATATATATATATATATATATATATACAAAAATATATATTCAACTAATAAGTATATATATATACTTACACGCAACAAATGATACGACTCGAGAAATAGTAAGTAACAAAACAACGAACTTAGAACGATTTGTTAAGTCACTTACTTATACATATAACCTCACATGTTTAGGACGCTAGGAGGTTACTGTTTGGATCACATGCGCGTTTAGGAACGCTAGCACCCAAAGGTGAGTTCACAGCCCCACTTTCTACTGTTTTATTGCTTTTAAAACTTGAGGTGAGAAACATAGCTAATGTTTTTGCTATACATGCAATAACTGTTCATAATTGCTTTGATGCCTATGTGATACTTAATTGCTTTGGTGCTATGTGCTACTGATTATATGAATGATTTCATTTTATGATTGAGAACTATATGTGGATACTTATAGGTCCTTGTACGAACTGATTTGATAGGATATTTGTTTTCCTACAGACCTTTATGTACGAAACTTATTTGACTCTTATGTCAACAACTCGCAAACGAACGTGGTTTAACAAATCAATCTACAAACATAAAACCTGTGAATTCACTCAACAATTTTGTTGACTTTTTACTATGTTTTTCAGGTGGTTCACAGCACAAGTAAGAATGCATACTTACGGAGTTAGGCGACCCATGACGAATTAGGATGCCACATTTTGGGACAAACAACAATTTATTTTGTATAACTAATACTATTTCTACGACTCAACAAGTCGTAGCTCTTTTGTAAACCAACTACTTACATAAATGGCATCTTAATTAAATTGTTCTGCAATAATCATACGCTTTAATCTGGCATGATGTTCAACGTTAACGTCAGCACCCCCGCACATACTAATGCTTCCGTTAATCGCGCGTTGACCGCGCTGACCGAATTTGGAGGTGTCACACGACTCGTACTAGCTTAGCATATAAGTAGATCCTGCTGGGCATCCCTACTCAAGCTGCGTACCTAAGAATGCATCACTAAAAAGGTCAACCAAAAGGTTGGTGAATCTCACAGGTTTATAGTAAGTAACAGTTTTGAACACATCAAGTAGTAAAAGTAAGTAATGATTACACGTATGCAATTGTTTCGATATACATTGCCATGAGCACCATAGTTGAAGCTTAACAGTAAGTAAGGGTACAATCAAGTACCTAGTAATTGCCCTCGTGAATGCTAATCCAAAAATATTCATATGAAACGAGTAAGAAACGCTCATTTATACCTGTATGTTCGTGGTAGTGCGTGCTACCCTGGGCGGGGATTGTCAGTCCCAAATGGATTCATTTACTAAAACTCGCGCTTAAGTCGATAACTAACAACTATGATTAAAGGGACTTCATTGGATTAAGTAAAACCCATGCAATCGATATACCGATAAATCAGTAAGTAAGTTCGTGTGTTCGAGTAAAACAAGCAATGCATCTCCCCCAAAATAGTAAAACAGTAAAAAGGGGCCGTGAGACTCACCTGAGTCTAGTAGTATCAAGCAGTAAATCAAGCAATGAGGTTCTCCGAACCAGTAACCTCTAGCGTCCTAAACGCGTAAGGTTAAGTAAGTAAGTGGATATCATTAAGATTATCCATGCTAGTTCTCCACTCAACTAGTTAATGTCCATTAGTCTGTTATTTGTAATTGTTCGTATTTGTAGTCTGTCGTTGGGTAAATATGGCCCGTTGGTGAGTTTGGTAATAATGATTATCAAAAGCATTATTATTATGTTTGTCTCATTGTATACTTACAAAAGTATACGTGTCATATGTTTCCGAGTTATTCCAAATAGTGTATTGACGTTTAATCAAGTATATTGTGATATTGTCTTGTTTGAAAAGGCGGTTATGCAAAGTTAGTGTTGAACACTATTTATGAGACAATAAGGATTGTCGGGAATTACTATTCATGAGACAATAGCAAGTTGCTATTCATGAGACAATAGCGATTATCGGGAATCACTATTCATGAGACAATAGCAAGTTACTATTCATGAGACAATAGCGATTATCGAAAATCACTATTCATGAGACAATAGCGATTATTGGGAATCACTATTCATGAGACAATAACATCGTCGAGAATTACTATTCATGAGACAATAACATTGTCGGGAATTATTATTCATGAGACAATAACATTGTCGGGAATTATAATTCATGAGACAATGAGGTTTGCGACAATGATGTTTTCGACAATGATGTTTTATGCGACAATAGTTATTACGAAAATAGTGATGCGACAATAGATTCTCGGAACACTGTTCATGCGACAATGGTATTGTCGCAGGTCTGAGATTTCCCGTTTTTGTTTAAGTGTTCGTTTTTGTTGACTAGATCAAACGTGTTCGGTTTGACCCGAAACTTTTAGGGAAGTCTTAAATATGTTTCTAAAGCTTGTAAAAATTATCGTTTCGTGTCGTGGTTAACCCGAAGTATCGGTTTTATGAAAATACCAAAACAGCCCTTTGTATTCTTTTTTTTCCAGATTTTTACTCGGTTTCGACTCGCGATTTCACCCGTTTCTAGTCCGATTAAAGCCTAATCAAAAATCACACATGTCGTCATATATGTATAGTTCATTTCTGCACTTTATGGTATTTTTATATGTTCATTTACTATTTTTAACAAAAATGGAAATGAACAGTGGTCGGATTAGGTCCAAGAACAGCTACAGCCCAAAGATTGAGCTCCACACAAAAATACGTAGATTTCTGGAAATAGTCAAAGAAGAACTTTTTGTAGAGATCTTCCATACGAAAATTTTGGTATGTGTTTCGTTGTCTAATTCTTCCTAGAACTCAAGATATGGACGTTTATGTGTGACGTATTTTCTGGGACAGAATCTGCCTTCATACTTAGGTGTTCGAAAAACGTTTTTCATTATGATTTTTGGACATTAACAAGTTGTATGGACAATATAACATCTATATAAACATAATAAAAGTATTTTACGAATGTTTTCGGGATTCTTACAATGAGTGTTTGAAGAATCCGAAAAGATAGGAACGTTGCTCTCGTCGTGGTGATCGTCTTTGCTCCAATCGGTTTTGTGACTTAAGGAGGTTTGATGGTGGGTTAAGGTGGTGATGATGGCTGGTTCTTGGATATTGATTGAGAGAAGAGAAAGAGAAATGAAAGAGATTTTTGAGAATTGAAATGAAATGAAAGAGGAATGGAGGGTGTAGGATTTGGTCTTGCATTTTTCAACAACAAGATCCACATTTTGTGGATCTTGTTTTTGATGGTTTGAAAACCAGTTTGGGGAGGGCCCCACAAGATGGTGGTTGTCTCAAATTTTGTTCCCCGAGTATGCGCTTTGTGAGGTGTTCGTTTCCCCGGTCGTTTGAACGTATAATTAGACGTTTAGCGTTATACGTACGTATTTTAAATAACGATTAAAGTTCGATATTTTTAACTTGAAGTAATACTTATTATTAGTTAGAAACATTCATTAAAATGTTTGGTATGGTGCCGGTAATGATTTACGAGGTCGTTGTATGATTTAAATAATCTTGACGTTTAAACTAAACGTTTTTGTTATCGCTATAAATTACGATAATTATACTGAAGTACTTTATCAAAATACTTTTTGATGAGTTTTAAAAATATAACTTTAGTTTATTTCGTCGGTCGGGCGCTTTTCGTGCATTTTCGTCGCGTTCGGTTACGTTTTAAGCAAAACGTACGTGTTTGTTATATTATAAACATAATATAAAGTAATAATTGACGTTATTAAATACTTCCATATCATTTAATAATAGTTTCACCAACTTCCATTTTAAGTTTCTGCGTTCTGTCAGATTCGCAAATACACGATTATTAAAAAATCGTTTAACGTTATTATATATATTTATATGTATAATAATTGTACACTTCAGTAGTTTGAGTATATAATACTTGAAACAAAAGTTTAAATTTTGACCAAATTTTGGGTCATTTTTGACCGGGTGTCACATTCTCCCCTTGTTAGGAGAATTTCGTCCCGAAATTTGTTCGTAGTAATTGTTGGTGTGTCAGAGTAATAGTTCGTGCATCATCTAAGAACACCTGTGAGATCATTGTGTGTGGGGCATCACCTGTCTAGGGTTGCCTTTCTCCCCTTGTTGGACTAGTGCCCTACTGGCGACTAAAAGAATGGGAACGGAAAGTTTCGAGGTGTCTTGACCATCATGTCTATATGACAAGGTCAGTCAGTCGGTTAGTCGGTAACCATAGTATAGCTACAATGTGTACTAGTAGCCTAGAGTAACTGTAATTCCTACAGTGTTCTTAAAGTCGGTAATAGTCGGTAGTACTTTAGAGTAAGCTAAACTCTATTGGAGTCGTGTAAAAATCATGGGTATCAGGTCATTCGTATTCAAGTGGTAGTGTATACTTTTAAAAGAAAATGCGTTTGTATGTATAAGTATCATCCTATACTTATAAAGTGGATGTATTCGTACGTTATAGTATTATTGTGTAAAGTATACTTGTCATTTTCGATGGTGTGAGCGTTAACGAGGGTATTATCGTGTAAAGTTTTTATATACATACATTCAATATGTATAATGGTGTGGGAAGTAGTTTGTAGGTAAGGCCTATTCATATATATACAATATATAATAGCCTAATCATATATGTATATATGGAATATACATATATGATTAGGTAAGGCCTATTCATATATGTAAAGTTTTTATTCCATATGTATATTCCATATACATAAATTCCATACGAATACATACACTTTATAAGTATAGGATGATACTTATACATACAAACGCATTTTCTTTTAAAAGTATACACTACCACTTGAATACGAATGACCTGATACCCATGATTTTTACATGACTCCAATAGAGTTTAGCTTACTCTAAAGTACTACCGACTATTACCGACTTTAAAAACACTGTAAGAATTACAGTTACTCTAGGCTACTAGTACACATTGTAGCTATACTATGGTTACCGACTAACCGACTGACTGACCTTGTCATATAGACATGATGGTCAAGACACCTCGAAACTTTCCGTTCCCATTCTTTTAGTCGCCAGTAGGGCACTAGTCCTACAAGGGGAGAAAGGCAACCCTAGACAGGTGATGCCCCACACACAATGATCTCACGGGTGTTCTTAGATGATGCACGAACTATTACTCTGACACACCAACAATTACTACGAACAAATTTCGGGACGAAATTCTCCTAACAAGGGGAGAATGTGACACCCGGTCAAAAATGACCCAAAATTTGGTCAAAATTTAAACTTTTATTTCAAGTATTATATACTCAAACTACTGAAGTTTACAATTATTATACATATAAATATATATAATAACGTTAAACGATTGTTTAATAATCTTGTATATGCGAATCTGACAGAACGCAGAAACTTAAAATGGAAGTTGGTGAAACTATTATTAAATGATATGGAAGTATTTAATAACATCAATTATTACTTTATATTATGTTTATAATATAACAAACACGTACGTTTTGCTTAAAACGTAACCGAACGCGACGAAAATGCACAAAAAGCGCCCGACTGACGAAATAAACTAAAGTTATATTTTTATAACTCATCAAAAAGTATTTTGATAAAGTACTTCAGTATAATTATCGTAATTTATAGCGATAACAAAAACGTTTAGTTTAAACGTCAAGATTATTTAAATCATACAACGACCTCGTAAATCATTACCGGCACCGTACCAAACATTTTAATGAATGTTTCTAAGTAATAATAAGTATTACTTCAAGTTAAAAATATCGAACTTTAATCGTTATTTAAAATACGTACGTATTACGCTAAACGTCTAATTATACGTTCAAACGACTGGGGAAACGAACACCTCACGGAGCGCATACTCGGGAAACAAAATTTGAGACAACCGCCATCTTGTGGGGCCCTCCCCAAACTGGTTTTCAAACCATCAAAAACAAGATCCACAAAATGTGGATCTTGTTGTTGAAAAATGCAAGACCAAATCCTACACCCTCCATTCCTCTTTCATTTCATTTCAATTCTCAAAAATCTCTTTCATTTCTCTTTCTCTTCTCTCAATCGACATCCAAGAACCAGCCATCATCACCACCTTAATCCACCATCAAACCTCCTTAAGTCACAAAACCGATTGGAGCAAAGACGATCACCACGACGAGAGCAACGTTCCTATCTTTTCGGATTCTTCAAACACTCATTGTAAGAATCCCGAAAACTTTCGTAAAATACTTTTATTATGTTTATATAGATGTTATATTGTCCATACAACTTGTTAATGTCCAAAAATTATAATAAAAAACGTTTTTCGAACACCTAAGTATGAAGGCAGATTCTGTCCCACAAAATACGTCACACATAAATGTCCATATCTTGAGTTCTAGGAAGAATTAGATAACGAAACACATACCAAAATTTTCGTATGGAAGAGCTCTACAAAAAGTTCTTCTTTGACCATTTCCAGAAATCTACGTATTTTTGTGTAGAGCTCAATCTTTGGGCTGTAGCTGTTCTTGGACCTAATCCGACCACTGTTCATTTCCATTTTTGTTAAAAATAGTAAATGAACATATAAAAATACCATAAAGTGCATAAATGAACTATACATATATGAGAACATGTGTGATTTTTGGTTAGGACTTAATCGGAATAGAAACGGGTGAAATCGCGAGTCGAAACAGAGTAAAAATCTGGAAAAAAAGAATACTAAGGGCTGTTTTGGTATTTTCATAAAACCGACACTTCGGGTTAACCACGACACGAAACGATAATTTTTACAAGCTTTAGAAACATATTTAAAACTTCCCTAAAAGTTTCGGGTCAAACCGAACACGTTTGACCTAGTCAACAAAAATGAACACTTAAACAAAAACGGAAAATCTCAGACCTGCGACAATACCATTGTCGCATGAACAGTGTTCCGAGAATCTATTGTCGCATCACTATTGTCGTAATAACTATTGTCGCATAAAATATCATTGTCGTAAACATCATTGTCGCAAACCTCATTGTCTCATGAATAGTAATTCCCGACAATGTTATTGTCTCGTGAATAATAATTCCCGACAATGTTATTGTCTCATGAATAGTGATTCCCGATAATCGCTATTGTTTCGTGAATAGTAACTTGCTATTGTCTCATGAATAGTGATTCCCGATAATCGCTATTGTCTCATGAATAGTAACTTGCTATTGTCTCATGAATAGTGATTCCCGATAATCGCTATTGTCTCATGAATAGTAACTTGCTATTTTCTCATGAATGGTAATTCCCGACAATCCTTATTGTCTCATAAATAGTGTTCAACACTAACTTTGCATAACCAACTTTTCAAACAATACAATATCACAATGTACTTGATTTAACGTCAATACAATATTTGGAATAACTCGGAAACAAATGACACGTATACTTTTGTAAGTATACAATGATGTGACACCCGACAAATTAGGGCTAGTTATTAGTACCTAATCACTTGTCAATACATGTAATTAGTGCTATATTAGGCTAATTGTATGTATCATTATATATATTGGTGGAATATATATATACACGTACGCGATTAAAATAAATCGTGCATTATTATATCGGCCGAATTCCGTTACACTTTCATACGGACGTTGGTGAAATTTTTTAATAAATAACATAAATCTATTTGGCGATTAAATAGTAGTTATTTACATTATATTATTATGTATTAATAATATACGAAACAATGTACGTTTTGTTTAAAACGTAACCGACACGAATTAAACGCGTGAGATACGCCCGACAAATCAAATAATCTTAAGTTATATTTTTATAACTTCAAACAAAGTATTTTGATTAAATGCTTTCATTATAAATATCGCATTTTAAACCAATGACAAAAGCGTGCACATTTAGTGCCACGCGACTAAACAACCGAAACTCGAAACCGCAAATCAATACCGACACCATCACCAATCATTTTTAGAAATGTTTTTCAAGTATTCTAAACAATACTTCAATTTAAATATATCGAACTTCAAACGTTATTTAAAACACGTACGTATAACGTTTAAATTACAAATGAACGTTTAAACGACCGAGTAAACGAACACCGCACGGAGCGCAACTTTGGGGAAACAAGTTTGAAACACCCACACCATGGTGGGGCCCACTTAGGCCGGTTTTGACCAAGCCCCAAACAAGATCCACAAAATGTGGATCTTGTTTTCTTCCTTGTTGACTACAAACCACCCACCATCCCTCATTCAATCAATCTCCTCTCTCTCTCTAATCTCTCTCTCTAAAATCTGCTCTCTCTCTCTAATCTCTCTCTCTAAAATCTGCTCTCTCACCCTCTCTCTACAACCACCACATCTGCACCATCAAACCACCACCATCCACCATCACTTGCTTGGAGAAAAACAAAGGAGAAGAAGCAAGAACAAGGAATCTAGTTCATCTCACTCTACTCTCTCTCTCTAACTCACGTTTTTGGTATGATTTCCACCACTTCTCTCTCTATATTTTTGTGGTATACTTAGATCTATATGTTATAAAGCTCATCTAACAAGATAATGTCCAAAATATAAGCTTAAACACGTTTTTGAAGAAGTTGTATAAAAACAGAAAGCTGACCAGAATTTTCGTCTTACAAAAACGACTATAACTTGAGTTGTAGGATGAATCAACGCATGAACTTTATACCAAAATCTTCGTGTGAATGTCTTGTACAAAAAGTTCTTCTATGGCCATCTCTGAAAATACACGGTTTTTAGTGTAGAGGCTAATCTTTGAGCCGAGGCCAGTTTTGAACCGAAACCGACCACTCTTCATATTTATTTTTGTTAAAAATAGTAAACGAACTTATAAAAATACTATAAAGTGCATATTGGGACTAGATTCATAGTAGTTTAAGTGTGATTTTTCGTAGGACTTGAATCGGAATAAAAAGTGGATAAATCGGAAGTCGAATCAAGGGTAAAACCTGGAAAACAGAAACTCTAGGGACTATTTTAGTCATTTTGTGAAAGTGGCACTTCGAGAGACCCATGAAATGTAACGACAACTTTTATAAACTTATTTTAACATATTAGAAGTTGTGTAAAAGTTTCGGGTCAAACGGTGGTCGTTTGACCACTTTCCCGAACTTGAACCCATGACATACGGACTAAAACTACCTTCGGACACACATACACATTTGGAATTAAACACAATCGGATACAAACATTCGGACATAGATATATATATATATATATATATATATATATATATATATATATATATATATAAGTACTCACTTTCGGAAATGTATTTGTGTATACTTTTATAAGTATACGAAATGATGAGACGCACAATAATAATACTTGAAAACTATTATTACAAAAAAAACCCACCAACGGGCCGTACATATTTACAGTATATAAACAATCCAAAACTAATCATTTGGACATTACTAGTTGAATGAGCAACTAGCATAGATGGTCTGCTGAGGCATCTAATCATTTAAAACCTTGCGCGTTTAATACGCCCAGCAGGTTTCAGTCGTTGAAGACGACATCATTCCTCTTGAACATCATCATTATTGCTTGCTAGCAACTCATTAGACTCAGGTGAGTCTCATAGCCCCTGTTTTACTGTTTTAAACCTAGGGGTGAGAATTCATGCCTGTTTTGTTTTACATGTGAACGCAAGTATCAAACATCGCTATATTCTGCATGAGTTATTCATCTAATCATCATAAGTCCTCAATAGCATAGTTTGGTAATACTTTGTAGCGTGAATGTTAGTGTATGGTACCATATGGGACTGACAATCCCCGTCCGGGTCAGCAAGCACTGACTGGTCAAACGGACGCATTATCATTTGTTCATACGTGTGTTGATTAGGCACACGCATAGAGGCACCCTCGCTCAGGCACTTAATTGTGATCCTGACACCTCAGTTAAGCTCAGACTATGTGCTCATGGCAGTTATATACATCATTCATCATTTACTTATTTGTTAATTACAAATATTCATACTTAAATCTTGCGGTTCATACAGTACACTTTATCATTAAACCTGTGAGCTCACCAGCTTTATAGCTGACCTTTTAGCATGTATTCTCAGGTTCGCAGCAGCAGTAGGTCTGCTCATTCAGGATGCCCATTAGCTCGAGTCTCATGCAAACATCAGGAGATTGTCATGCATTACTATATTTTGTATAATTAGTTATGCCCTAGAATCTCTATCATTTAGAACTTGAGCTTTTGTAAACCATATTATAACCGTGTAAAACTTTATAATATCAATGTATTGTAAACGACGCATGTAGAGTCGTTCATTTTGTAATCTTGTGCTTTGTGTATTGATTAGTAACACCCCAAAGTATGCTTCCGCTCAACAGTAAATTTGGGGGTGTTACAGATTGGTATCAGAGCCTAAGGTTATAGTGAACTAGGTTGCATTTAGTGGGCCTAGACTATGACCGTTAGGCAGTATTCCTCATTAGATATAACTGGTTCAGGAATTACATCATACGAGTTTAATTTAATATAGCATAGCTAACTATGTACAATTAAATACAGATGATGTAAGATCTGAAAGGGGTTATATTGAACCGGAATGTACTAGTTGACTCTGACCATGAGAGAATCGGGACTTTTAAATTTCTATGTACTAGACACACATTAGGCTATTATGGTATATAGATATATATACATATATAGGCCTCAACAATGTTTTACTCTCGGGGCTATTATATATTGAAGATATATGAATAGACCTCATCCGATAACGTACTCGCTAACGCTTATCCAATAATATCACTTTCATTCGGACGAATTCCGAATCTCAATTCACTCATCCTCAATATTTCTCATAAACTCACGTTTCGAAATCATTGGAAAACCCCCCGCTTGTATTCAACTCCGTTGTCTATCAAAATATGATTATCACGTGTGCTTTTGTATATTACCCCATAAATATATATGTACATACGTGATATATCATGATTTGGTACAAACAACTCATCTATTCTTTTTGTCCTTGTCAGAATCATGCCGCCAAAGAGGAAGAGTTACAGTGAGGCAGAGCTCAACGCAGTTGTTGCTGGAGCTGTAGCAGAAGCCTTGGCTACTCGCGACTCTCGAAGGAGTGACGAGACAGTCAATACTACTCCTACTCCTGTCATCAAGCCTTGTTCCTATAAGGACTTTCTCAGCTGCAAGCCACTGTACTTTAAGGGCACAGAAGATGCTATTGGCTTAATCCGTTGGATGGAACGCATGGAATCTGTTTTCAGTCTCTGTAACTGTGCTGAAGACTGTAAAGTCAAGTTTGCTGCCTACACATTTCAAGAAGGTGCACTCACGTGGTGGAACACCCACGCAAACTCTGTTGGTGTCGAGATCGCAAACCAAATTCCTTGGTCTGAATTGAAGAAAAAGCTGAAGGAGAAGTACTGTCGCGAGGAAGAACTACACCGGCTGGAAGTAGAGTTCTGGCAGCTGGCGGTACAGGGGAATGATATTGCTGAGTACACCACCAAGTTCCAGCAATTCGCTCTGTTGTGCCCAGGTTTGGTTGATACGGAAGGAAAAAGTATCAAGAAATACATCCGCGGCCTCCCGGAAAATATCCAGGGGAATGTCGCCTCAGCTCGACCAACCACCCTTGAAAGTGCTATCGGGATTGCACACGAACTCATGGCAATGATTGTTAGCCGTGAAACATCCACTACACCATCTGGTAACAACAAAAGAAAGTGGTCTGGAAACTCCACTCAAAATCACTCATCGTCCAAGAGGTCTGAGTCTGACAAGACCATCAACACTGGTTCTGGTTCCAGCAAAGGTTATACTGGGAGTAAACCGTTTTGTTCAAAATGCCGCCGACATCATGATGGTCCTTGCGGTACACCCTGCGGAAAATGCCAAAGGTATGGGCATTTGGCCAAAGACTGTAGGTCTACCAATGCCAATACCAACACCACCACCAGCCAGCCAAAATCCTGCTATGAGTGTGGAGATACCGGGCACTTTAGGAATGAATGCCCGAAGCTGAAGAACAAGGGTAGCAACACGGCGAAGGGAAGAGCCTTTGTTCTGAACTCAGGAGAGGCCCGTCAGGACCCGAATGTGGTCTCGGGTACGTTTCTTCTCAACAATCTTACTGCTTCTGTTCTGTTTGATACTGGTGCTGATAGGAGCTTCATATCTGATGAGTTTAGTTCATTACTTAAAATTGCCCCTATTGCTTTAGATGCTAAGTACATTGTAGAGTTAGCTAATGGTAAACTCATAGAGACCGACAGTGTAATACCTAATTGCACTTTAAATCTATCTGATGAAATCTTCCCTATTGACCTTATACCTGCTGAGATTGGAAGTTTCGATGTCATTGTTGGTATGGATTGGCTATCCAAGCACCGAGCTGAAATTGTCTGCTATGACAAAATCGTCCGCATTCCTCTTGTCACCGGTAGTACTTTAGTCGTACAAGGGGAGACCGGTAGGACGAGAGTGAATATCATTTTCTGCATGAAAACCCGAAAGTATCTGAGAAAGGGTTATCAGGCAATCCTCGCTCACGTCATGGAGAAAAAGTCGGAAGAGAAGCGACTTGAGGATGTGCCCATTGTTAGAGACTTCCCAGAAGTCTTTCCCGAAGACTTGCCTGGCCTTCCGCCAACGAGACAAGTTGAGTTCTCGATCGATCTCGTGCCCGGGGCAGCACCTGTTGCACGAGCACCGTATCGTTTAGCTCCTTCAGAACTTCAGGAGTTGTCTACTCAGTTGCAGGAACTCTTGGATAAGGGATTCATTAGACCGAGTTCTTCACCATGGGGAGCTCCGGTACTGTTTGTGAAAAAGAAGGACGGTTCATTTAGGATGTGTATCGACTATAGAGAGTTGAACAAATTGACCATCAAGAACCGTTACCCACTTCCTTGTATTGATGACCTATTCGACCAACTTCAAGGGTCAAGTTTTTACTCGAAGATAGATCTAAGATCAGGTTATCATCAGTTACGAGTTCGTGACATCGACATCCTAAAGACTGCTTTCCGAACTCGCTATGGACATTACGAGTTCCAAGTGATGTCATTTGGTTTGACAAACGCACCGGCTGTATTCATGGATCTCATGAACCAAGTGTGTAAACTATATCTCGACAAGTTTGTCATTGTCTTCATCGATGACATTCTTATTTACTCGCGCAGTGAGCAGGAACACGCGCAGCATCTCAAAGTCATCCTAGAACTTCTTAGACACGAAGAGTTATATGCTAAATTCTCCAAGTGTGAGTTCTGGATGCAAACCGTTCAATTCCTTGGTCATGTGATTGATAGTCAAGGAATTCACTTAGATCCATCAAAAATCGAGGCTATCAAGTGCTGGCAAGCACCGACGACGCCGACCGAAGTACGCCAATTCTTAGGACTGGCTGGTTATTATCGGCGCTTCATTGAAAATTTCTCCAAAATAGCCCAACCTCTTACAACACTGACTCAAAAGGAAAAGAAGTTCGATTGGACTGATAAACAAGAGTCAGCATTTCAGCTATTGAAGCAAAAGCTTTGCAGTGTACCAATTCTATCATTACCCGAAGGTAACGAAGACTTCGTGGTATACTGCGATGCCTCACACCAAGGTCTTGGTTGTGTGTTGATGTAACGAGACAAGGTTATAGCCTACGCCTCCCGACAACTCAAAGTTCACGAGAAGAACTACACAACTCATGATCTCGAATTAGGAGCCGTAGTGTTCGCACTCAAAATCTGGAGACACTATCTGTATGGCACAAAATGTACCATCTTCACCGATCATAAGAGTCTCCAACACATATTTGATCAGAAGGATCTTAACATGAGGCAACGTCGCTGGGTCGAGTTGCTCACCGATTATGACTGCGAGAACAAGTACCATCCGGGCAAAGCAAATGTAGTTGCCGATGCCCTAAGTTGAAAAGAGCGCACAAAACCACTTCGAGTCCGAGCCCTTAGTATAACCATCTATAATGATCTAATCATTCAAATTCTCACTGCTCAACCCGAAGCATTGAAACCCGAAAACATCAAAGATGAGGCCTTGCGAAATATGGAGAATCAGTTCGAAATCAAACCCAATGGGGTCAAACACTTCGCAAACCGGATCTGGTTACCCAAGTTCGGAAATCTTCGAGACTTAGTGATGGATGAAGCTCACAAGTCCAAATATTCTATACATCCTGGATCTGACAAGATGTATCACGGCATCAAGGGATCATACTGGTGGCCAAACATGAAAGCAGAGATTGCCACGTATGTCAGCAAGTGCCTCACATGCTCTAAGGTCAAAGCAGAGTATCAGAAACCTACCGGCTTACTTCAACAGCCGGACATTCCTCAGTGGAAATGGGAGCAAATTTCTATGGATTTCATCACTAAACTCCCGAAAACATCAAGTGGTTGCGATACTATCTGGGTAATAGTTGATCGTCTAACCAAATCTGCTCACTTCCTTGCCATGAAGGAAACTGACAAAATGGAACGTCTCACACGAATCTATTTGAAGGAGATCGTATCCAGACACGGCGTTCCAATCTCAATTATCTCTGATAGAGACAGTCGATTCACATCTAACTTTTGGCAATCATTGCAAAAGTCATTGGGTACTCGTTTAGATATGAGTACAACCTATCATCCACAAACCGATGGCCAAAGTGAAAGAACCATCCAAACACTGGAAGATATGCTACGCGCCTGTGTAATTGATTTCGGTGCAAATTGGGAGCATCATTTGCCTTTGTGCGAATTCTCATACAACAACACCTACCACACCAACATCAAGGCTGCACCTTTTGAGGCATTGTACGGTCGGAAGTGCCGATCGCCTATCTGTTGGACCGAAGTGGGGGACAGCCAACTCACTGGTTCTGAAATCATTCATGAAACCACCGAGAAGATCGTTGGTATCCAACAACGGCTGAAGGCCGTACGTGATCGTTAGAAGAGTTATGTTGACGAGAGACGCAAGCATCTCGAGTTCCAAGTTGGGGATCGAGTATTGCTCAAAGTATCACCTTGGAAAGGTGTTATCCGTTTTGGCAAATGCGGGAAGTTAAACCCTAGATACGTTGGACCTTTTGAGATTCTCGAAAGGATTGGTCCAGTCGCATATCGTTTGCAGTTACCATCCGAGCTTAGTAGCGTGCATCCCACATTTCACATTTCTAACCTTAAGAAATGCCTGACTGATGAGACGCTCATTATTCCTCTAGATGAGATTCAAATCGATGATAAACTTCATTTTATCGAGACACCAGTGGAGATCATGGACCGTGAGGTCAAACAGCTTAAGCAAAGTCGTATCCCAATTGTCAAAGTTCGGTGGAATTCGCGGCGTGGTCCGGAATTCACCTGGTAACGGGAAGACCAGATGCGACACAAGTATCCACATTTTTTTTTCAGACTCCACTCACACGCCAACTCAGAGCTAAATTTCGAGACGAAATTCTCTTAACAAGGGAGAATGTGACACCCGACAAATTAGGGCTAGTTATTAGTACCTAATCACTTGTCAATACATGTAATTAGTGCTATATTAGGCTAATTGTATGTATCATTATATATATTGGTGGAATATATATATACACGTACGCGATTAAATTAAATCGTGCATTATTATATCGGCCGAATTCCGATACACTTTCATACGGACGTTGGTGAAAATTTTTAATAAATAACATAAATCTATTTGGCGATTAAATAGTAGTTATTTACATTATATTATTATGTATTAATAATATACGAAACAATGTACGTTTTGTTTAAAACGTAACCGACACGAATTAAACGCGTGAGATACGCCCGACAAATCAAATAATCTTAAGTTATATTTTTATAACTTCAAACAAAGTATTTTGATTAAATGCTTTCATTATAAATATCACATGTTGGTGCATTTTGTGTGTCAGTCAGTTGGTCAAACGTTTGTAATTGTCAAAGTCAATTAGTCTGCGTATGTATAGTGTTTAGTGTGTATATGCAAGTCTGTAAATGAATAGTTAAATAGAAAAATATACACGAATATAGTGTTCATGCGACACTTGGTAAGTGTCGCATAGGGCGACACTTGTTAAGTGTCGCAATAAGGTGGTGACCTGCGACACTAAGCTAGTGTCGCAGGTAGGTCAGGTTATACTATAAATAGGCGTGTTATATTCAGAATTAGGGTTAGACATTTGAGAAAGGGGCTGAGCCGTTTTGTGAGAGTAGGGAGGAGAGAAACGAGTTCGTGTTTGTGATTGTAAATCTTTATTATTCAATTGTGAATATATACAAAAGATTATAGAGAATTGCGTGTTTGATTCGATTAATACGTTCATATATTCAATCAAACGATCCGATAAGATCCAAGATCAGTAACGGGGTAACGGGACTTTCAACTGGTATCAGAGACAAGAATCGAGGATTCGTCGGTTTCGGATCGTTATTTTGAGTGTTTTCGGTTGATTCGCGAAGGTATTAATTGATTATAATTAGTTTCTGGGTTATTTGTGTTGATTATATCGTGTTTTGGGTTGATTTTTGAGCCCTGTTCATCGTTCGTTCGTCAATTTTCGTTAGGGTTTCGAAAAAATTCGTTTTTGGGGTTTTTGGGGCTGCTGGCCGCGACATAGCATCACTTACCAGCGTCACTTCCTTACTAGCGTCACTTCCATAGCGACACTTCCTTAAGTGTCGCCAATTAGGGTTTCAGCGACACTTGATAGCGACACTTGTCTTTTAGCGACACTACATAGCGACACTTAATCGAGTGTCGCCATTTGACTTTCTGCGGTACTTCTATACGTCACTACAGTGCGTCACTTCAGTGCGACACTTCAGTGCGTCACTTCTTAGCGACACTAACCTAGTGTCGCGCTAGATTCGAAGAAAAAAAAAAAAAAAAAAAAAAAGGAGTTTTTTGGCGGGAAATCTCCAAAAAAATTTGCATTTCCAAAATTTTTCCTTAGCCTTACAACTGTTTAATTTTAGGCTGGAAAAAGTTTCATTTTACCCGGCCAATTTTTGACGTTTTCGGATGAAATTTTGGCGGGAAATTCGCGAAAATTTTTGTAGTACCAAATTTTGTTTTTGAACTTAAAAGTACCTAATTTTAGTGTCGGAAAAGTTGCGCTACACTCTGTCGGTTTTCGGATATGGCTTTTGGTGCGAAAATGCCTCCTTCTACATCTTTGTTCTATAGTGATTTTGCGAGTTGGAAGATTAAGTTATGCAATTTCATTGAATACAATGATCCAAATCTGTGGAATTGGTTTAACACCATTGATCGATATGAGCAACCAAGACTCGATGGGGTACTTAAGTTAAGAGCACAAATGTCAGTCAAAGAACGAGAAGAGTTTGATAAAGACAATAGAGCGTATGAGATGATTACCAAGTGCTTGCCAGAAGTTGTGATTAATAAATTTAAAGATCAAGCAACTTCTATAGGGTTATGGGATGCTCTTATAGCGGCTTACGATCAAAAAGAAAAGAAGTCAGAGGCTAATATTCAAATTCCTAGTCTAAATGATACTTCCGGATCTACTTCCAACTCACCAGCATCTACTTCTACTAGCACTTCATATGCTTCATATACTTCTCATACAGCTCCTTCAAAGGCTACTGAGGATCATGCCTACAATCTTTGCAGCTTTCCTCAACTATTATGAGAATTTTCTTTCCAAGAAGGCTAGTACTCTACAGCTTACTGAAGAAGACTTTGAACAGATCGATTCTGATGATCTCGAGCAGATGGACATCAAATGGAGTATGGCCATGATAACCCAAAGAACTAAGAAGTTTCTCCAGAGAACGGGTAGAAAAGACCTGGATGATGATGGTGATACAGGTCTTGGTTTTAATAAAAGCAAAGTAAAATGCAAGAACTGTCAGATTCATGGGCACTTTGCTAAGGAATGTGTGGAGAATAAAAATCCCTCATCTGGATTCACTACACCTTCAGCACCCACGACTCCAGAGAAGAACACAACACCACAGGCGATGGTGGTGTTTAATCCAGGAACGTTTGATTTTAGTGCACTTCAAGGAGAGGTTCAACACAGTGCGCTTTTGGCAAAAATACATGAGGTACATGATGAACCTGAGGTACCCATAAACTGTGTTTCCTGTTTTACATTGACTGAATCTCTTGAGAATTATCAATATGACAATTTAGAGTTGCGAAAAAAGGTTGTCAAACTTACTGAATCAAACAATTTTCTTAAAGCTAATGAGAAACTTTATGATAAGAAAATTGAGGCATATAAGTTAGACACACAAACTTATAAAACAAAAGTCTTTAGTCAACAAGATGCAATTAATAGTTATCTTGCTGAAATTGAATTGTTGAATAAAGAGCTTTTTGATTTAAAAAGTGAGTACGATAACCATAAAAGCAAAATTTTAGGTTCTTCATCCGCAATTTTTGTCTTTAATGAAATCGTTAATAAGCAAGGGACAGGCGGTAAAAAGAAGGCAGGACTTGGTTATAATCAAGTTCCACCACCTTCCCACGCCGAATACTGCCCTACGCCTGTTAAGGAAGGTCTTGAAGAGATTCCAGTTGATTATATGAAGCTTTATGGTATTAAAGCTAAAGAAGCTAAGCAAAACAAACAGGCAAAGGAGATAACCATAAGGCCAGAGTATCCTTTACCTAAGTTTGTTAAGTCTGATAGTGCACCTCCAGTTCGTGTTGAGGAGGTCGTTGAGGTAGAAGATATACCTGAAGAGTCTACCATTAAGGTTCAGAAAATAAATGTCAAACCTGAAAATTTCATCATTACAACTGAAAATGATGATTGTTTTAAATGCAAAGGCAAAGCTAAGGTTGACAATGAATCCTCAAAAGTTGTAGTTGATAAATCTGAAAAGAATAAACCTTCAAAATCAACTAACTCAACCTCAGGAACATCTACTTCAACATGTCCACCTAAGAGTGCATGTTCAACAAATGTTCCTGTTAATAGACCTTCTGTGTATTGTCCTCCACCGAAACGATTTGAGGGAACTCATTGGAATCAATCTTATGTTGAGAGACGTTCTTGCTCCCTAGATAGGTTTGGTAGAGGGATGCCAAGAACTTCCTCTTTCAGGAATTCTTTTTCAAAATCTTTTTCAAGGCGTTGTTCGTATTCGCCTGTATCTAGTTGTGCATCAAACTCTCCAAAACCTATGGCAAGAGTAAACAAAGTTGTGCCTAGTAGACCTCAAGTTCAACAGCACAACATTGTTGAAAACAAATCATCTGAACCTAAACAGGTTTGGACACCCAAATCCACAAACAACGCATCAATGAAATCTTCTGAGTTTTTAAAATATCATAAACTCATTGATGTGATGATTATGGATGACCATGGACAACCCAAGTCAATTAAGGCTTGGGTGTCCCATAAGTACTAACGTTTAATTGTTTGTGGTGGTGCAGTCAGGTTTTTGATAGTTAATATTTTTAGTGACTGCAAGGATGTGAATATTTTTGGAAGATTGTTTTCAAAGTGCTCATGTGTGATGATTTTGATTGGATGGATGAGATTTTCGATGTTACGAGGTGGTAAAAGTGCTAAAAGGCATTTGACTTGACTTGATATGTGATTTTGATAATTATCTATTTTTATTTGTTATTAATGCAACAACCATTCTTTGTACTTCTTAGTATCAAAGAAATGCAATGTTGCGAAATTTGTTAAATTAAAAAAATACAAAAATACATGTTTTAAGGTTTAAGGGGATTGCCTTTGACTTAGAATTGCGATAAGAATTTGCTGTTCAGGGGGAGTAATTTTAAAAGTTAAAAATTCTGATTATTTGTATCAGAAATGTGAACAGCAAGATTCTTATTTCTTGAAAAGATGTTGGATTGTGTCTGTAAACAACTTGGGATATGATAGTACATCGGTTGACATGCATAAAATTTGAAATTTTAAGGTTTATGTTTGATGTGTCAGTAGGTTTATCTGGCATATTTAAAATAGCTTCTATAAACATTGGCTTCATCATATGATGTATCGGTAGACATGGTACACACCGGTTTGTGAGTGAGTAAGAAGTAATAATAAAACTTGTCTATTACTTTGTGAAAAATATTATATGATGTATGACATAAGTCTTAATTGATAAATGAAGGTACTGCCATACACTGCCATAATCATTATGTAAATGCAAATTTGGCATATAGTAATAATATGATTATTCGCGTAACTAATGGTGACTATTGTTGTACTTACGTACAGACCTGAATCCATTAGTTATGCAAATAGTCTCAAACTTGTTATGTTCATACTAAGGGACCCTCTGTTGTACTAAGTACAGATCTGGGGCCACTAGTATCTTCATAATCGGTTTGATGTATGCCTAAATTTAAATATCAAGTGTATGTTACGAGAAAGCCGAGATAAACTTGGTCTTGTAATCTCTACCTTGCTTAATATGCAGTGTTTTGTGTTTTACTAAAGTTTATCAGTATATCATATAATAGGTTTCCCAAAATTAATATTCATACCAACAATAAAGGTTAGCTCACAGATACGGATGTAATATGTTTAAGTGGACAAACAATACCGATAATCGTCTTGAACTAATTTTTATAAAAGGTGCTTTAAATATGTCAAGTAAATTTAAAGTGGACAAATATACTGATGATCGAAATAACACTTACTATTTCCTAATAATTGCATGTTGGCCTGATATGATCCCTAAGCAGACTTAAAACAATCTTATCCCCAATGTTATTTTAATATTCGTTCTTTACTTTTCCTTTATAAAAAAAAATACAAAAAGATTTTATTTCTATGTTATTTTCTTCAAACATCACATATCTTGTTAAAGTCAAAACATTGAAGATGTAAAGGATGTCGGTTGCTCTCCAACGACTGTGAAGATAAATTCTATCGGAGAAGCGGTTGATGATTGAGAGATGGTCACTGAATTTGAAGATCTAAATGTATGTCATTCACATGAATCTGGACATCAAGATTTTTCTGAAGACCATGCTATCTCAATGGGGGAGCTTGTGATTGTTGAAGACATGAAAGAGTTTGTTGATGAAGACTAATTGAAGACTTATTTGACCAAGCTGCTGACATGGGGGAGTTTGTTGGTGCATTTTGTGTGTCAGTCAGTTGGTCAAACATTTGTAATTGTCAAAGTCAATTAGTCTGCTTATGTATAATGTTTAGTGTGTATATGCAAGTCTGTAAATGAATAGTTAAATAGAAAAGTATACATGAATATAGTGTTCATGCGACACTTGGTAAGTGTCGCATAGGGCGACACTTGTTAAGTGTCGCAATAAGGTGGTGACCTGCGACACTAAGCTAGTGTCGCAGGTAGGTCAGGTTATACTATAAATAGGCGTGTTATATTCAGAATTAGGGTTAGACATTTGAGAAAGGGGCTGAGCCGTTTTGTGAGAGTAGGGAGGAGAGAAACGAGTTCGTGTTTGTGATTGTAAATCTTTATTATTCAATTGTGAATATATACAAAAGATTATAGAGAATTGCGTGTTTGATTCGATTAATACGTTCATATATTCAATCAAACGATCCGATAAGATCCAAGATCAGTAACGGGGTAACGGGACTTTCATCACATTTTAAACCAATGACAAAAGCGTGCACATTTAGTGCCACGCGACTAAACAACCGAAACTCGAAACCGCAAATCAATACCGACACCATCACCAATCATTTTTAGAAATGTTTTTCAAGTATTCTAAACAATACTTCAATTTAAATTTATCGAACTTCAAACGTTATTTAAAACACGTACGTATAACGTTTAAATTACAAATGAACGTTTAAACGACCGAGTAAACGAACACCGCACGGAGCGCAACTTTGGGGAAACAAATTTGAAACACCCACACCATGGTGGGGCCCACTTAGGCCGGTGTTGACCAAGCCCCAAACAAGATCCACAAAATGTGGATCTTGTTTTCTTCCTTGTTGACTACAAACCACCCACCATCCCTCATTCAATCAATCTCCTCTCTCTCTCTAATCTCTCTCTCTAAAATCTGCTCTCTCACCCTCTCTCTACAACCACCACATCTGCACCATCAAACCACCACCATCCACCATCACTTGCTTGGAGAAAAACAAAGGAGAAGAAGCAAGAACAAGGAATCTAGCTCATCTCACTCTACTCTCTCTCTCTAACTCACGTTTTTGGTATGATTTCCACCACTTCTCTCTCTATATTTTTGCGGTATACTTAGATCTATATGTTATAAAGCTCATCTAACAAGATAATGTCCAAAATATAAGCTTAAACACGTTTTTGAAGAAGTTGTATAAAAACAGAAAGCTGACCAGAATTTTCGTCTTACAAAAACGACTATAACTTGAGTTGTAGGATGAATCAACGTATGAACTTTATACCAAAATCTTCGTGTGAATGTCTTGTACAAAAAGTTCTTCTATGGTCATCTCTGAAAATACACGGTTTTTAGTGTAGAGGCTAATCTTTGAGCCGAGGCCAGTTTTGAACCGAAACCGACCACTCTTCATATTTATTTTTGTTAAAAATAGTAAACGAACTTATAAAAATACTACAAAGTGCAGATTGGGACTAGATTCATAGTAGTTTAAGTGTGATTTTTCGTAGGACTTGAATCGGAATAAAAAGTGGATAAATCGGAAGTCGAATCAAGGGTAAAACCTGGAAAATAGAAACTCTAGGGACTGTTTTAGTCATTTTGTGAAAGTGGCACTTCGAGAGACCCATGAAACGTAACGAAAACTTTTATAAACTTATTTTAACATATTAGAAGTTGTGTAAAAGTTTCGGGTCAAACGGTGGTCGTTTGACCACTTTCCCGAACTTGAACCCATGACATACGGGCTAAAACTACCTTCGGACACACATACACATTAGGAATTAAACACAATCGGATACAAACATTCGGACATATATATATATATATATATATATATATATATATATATATATATATATATATATATATATATATAAGTACTCACTTTCGGAAATGTATTTGTGTATACTTTTATAAGTATACGAAATGATGATACGCACAATAATAATACTTGAAAACTATTATTACAAAAAAAACCCACCAACGGGCCGTACATATTTACAGTATACAAACAATCCAAAACTAATCATTTGGACATTACTAGTTGAATGAGCAACTAGCATAGATGGTCTGCTGAGACATCTAATCATTTAAAACCTTGCGCGTTTAATACGCCCAGCAGGTTTCAGTCGTTGAAGACGACATCATTCCTCTTGAACATCATCATTATTGCTTGCTAGCAACTCATTAGACTCAGGTGAGTCTCATAGCCCCTGTTTTACTGTTTTAAACCTAGGGTTGAGAATTCATGCCTGTTTTGTTTTACATGTGAACGCAAGTATCAAACATCGCTATATTCTGCATGAGTTATTCATCTAATCATCATAAGTCCTCAATAGCATAGTTTGGTAATACTTTGTAGCGTGAATGTTAGTGTATGGTACCATATGGGACTGACAATCCCCGTCCGGGTCAGCAAGCACTGACTGGTCAAACGGACGCATTATCATTTGTTCATACGTGTGTTGATTAGGCACACGCATAGAGGCACCCTCGCTCAGGCACTTAATTGTGATCCTGACACCTCAGTTAAGCTCAGACTATGTGCTCATGGCAGTTATATACATCATTCATCATTTACTTATTTGTTAATTACAAATATTCATACTTAAATCTTGCGGTTCATACAGTACACTTTATCATTAAACCTGTGAGCTCACCAGCTTTATAGCTGACCTTTTAGCATGTATTCTCAGGTTCGCAGCAGCAGTAGGTCTGCTCATTCAGGATGCCCATTAGCTCGAGTCTCATGCAAACATCAGGAGATTGTCATGCATTACTATATTTTGTATAATTAGTTATGCCCTAGAATCTCTATCATTTAGAACTTGAGCTTTTGTAAACCATATTATAACCGTGTAAAACTTTATAATATCAATGTATTGTAAACGACGCATGTAGAGTCGTTCATTTTGTAATCTTGTGCTTTGTGTATTGATTAGTAACACCCCAAAGTATGCTTCCGCTCAATAGTAAATTTGGGGGTGTTACAGAGACAAACATAATAATAATGCTTTTGATAATCATTATTACGAAACTCACCAACGGGCCATATTTACACAACGACAGACTACAAATACGAACAATTACAAATAACAGACTAATGTATATTAACTAGTTGAGTGGATAACTAGCATGGATAATCTTAATGATATCCACTTACTTACTTAACCTCTAGCATCTGTTTGAAGAATCCGAAAAGATAGGAACGTTGCTCTCGTCGTGGTGATCGTCTTTGCTCCAATCGGTTTTGTGACTTAAGGAGGTTTGATGGTGGATTAAGTTGGTGATGATGGCTGGTTCTTGGATGTCGATTGAGAGAAGAGAAAGAGAAATGAAAGAGATTTTTGAGAATTGAAATGAAATGAAAGAGGAATGGAGGGTGTAGGATTTGGTCTTGCATTTTTCAACAACAAGATCCACATTTTGTGGATCTTGTTTTTGATGGTTTGAAAACCGGTTTGAGGAGGGCCCCACAAGATGGTTGTTGTCTCAAATTTTGTTACCCGAGTATGCGCTCCGTGAGGTGTTCTTTTCCCCGGTCGTTTGAACGTATAATTAGACGTTTAGCGTTATACGTACGTATTTTAAATAACGATTAAAGTTCGATATTTTTAACTTGAAGTAATACTTATTATTACTTAGAAACATTCATTAAAATGTTTGGTACGGTGCCGGTAATGATTTACGAGGTCGTTGTATGATTTAAATAATCTTGACGTTTAAACTAAACGTTTTTGTTATTGCTATAAATTACGATAATTATACTGAAGTACTTTATCAAAATACTTTTTGATGAGTTATAAAAATATAACTTTAGTTTATTTCGTCGGTCGGGCGCTTTTCGTGCATTTTTCTCGCGTTCGGTTACGTTTTAAGCAAAACGTACGTGTTCGTTATATTATAAACATATATAAAGTAATAATTGACGTTATTAAATACTTCCATATCATTTAATAATAGTTTCTCCAACTTCCATTTTTAAGTTTCTGCGTTCTGTCAGATTCGCATATACACGATTATTAAACAATCGTTTAACGTTATTATATATATTTATATGTATAATAATTGTACACTTCAGTAGTTTGAGTATATAATACTTGAAATAAAAGTTTAAATTTTGACCAAATTTTGGGTCATTTTTGATCGGGTGTCACAACTTAGAAAACTTTTGCTTTAAAAATTAATATATAAATGTTAAGGTTTTTTAAGTAATAACTTGTATATATTGGACTTGTATTACAATGTATATTTTTATATCAAAAGTCTACCGATTCAAAAAGTAATCGAGTGGCGGGTCCTAATTTTATGTTAGCGGTATAATATATATTTTTGTTTTATAAAAAGTTAATGACTTGAGAATTTTAAATTTACAAGTAACTAACGGAAATTTACATATTGAACTTACGACTTACTAGTTATAAGTTATATATGTTAGATAATTATGTATACGACTTGAGACAATTATGTAACAAGTTATATATTCTAAATTTAGAACTAAGATGTTTGATGAATTTTAATTCATATATACATAATAGTTTAAAATTTATTTATTGTAATTAACGTGCATTAATTGTTATTGTTATTTGTGTTATTATGCAGATATGGCTAGACAGTTTGATAAAGGTCACAATATTCTTGTGGATCTAAATCTTACAATCAAGGGAGCTAGACATGTAGCTCAAGTCCTTACATTTTTCGCACGTTCATGCATTAGATATGCGATTACAGAGTGTCCATCGATCTCTCTGTCGATACTGAACGATTTTTGGACGGATATTCAGTATGACGAGATGGTCAATCCACCGGTCATCCGAGCAACGGTTAACCAGCAACCGGTTGCATTTACAACTTCTGACCTTCGTCAGAATTTGCATCTGGGTACAGTAGACCAAGAAGATGGTCCTACTGAGTACTCAAGTGATTTTATTGAGGGTGCACTAAGCCGTATGGGATATACGGGTGAGCATAGAGGACGACAGTTCCTTAAGGCTCTTGTTATCGGCCAGTGGAGATTCTTGTGGCACGTTATTGTCACTGTTTTTGGACAGCAGAAGGGCGGTTTTGATGAGTTGAGCCCTGCTCTTGTATCGGCGGTACTGTCACTGGTTTACAATAAACCATACAGTTTTTGTGATTTTATTTTTGGCGAGATGGTTAGGTAGATTTCGGGTTCTGTCAGATCACGTTTTATGATCTACCCGAGGTTATGTATGATGATTATCTGTGATCGTCTTCCGGATATTGTTATCCCTGAGCCGCATTTACGTGTTGATACTATCGCGCTCAGAGGATACAATGCGATGTTTCAGCAGACTATTCGACGGGAGGAATATGTCAAGCCGGAGATCCGTATCTTTTTGGCTATCTTATTGATCCCGCTTACATTACGCCACCGAACAATGGTTGGCTAGATGTTGCTGCTGCTGCTATTGTACCTGAGCCTGCTGCTGCTGCTGCTGTGGTTCCACAACCTGAGCCACAGGCACTGCTTGAGGATGTGTTGATACAGGCTGATCAACCAGGTCAACAGGTTGATGCTGAGGTTGCTACACAATTGGTGCAAGATGTGCTTGGTCAGAATGACGATGCACAAGATCCCGATCTGAGGGAAATAGATCAGTTCTTTGATGTTGCACCTGAACAGGTACTATATCAATTATATAATAATATAGATATTTAGATGTTCGATGTAATTGAATATTATCGTATAATATTATTATATAAAGATAATGTTATAGATATTTAGTTGATTGGATAATATTTCTGATTATAAAATATAAATATCATTATATGAACAGGAAGCTGAAGCTGAGGCTGTGAACCCAGAGGTTGCAATACCTGAGGGTGAGCAGAGACAGCAAGATGTATCAGTTGTTGTACCGGTTAAGGTATTATATCTTATTAATCTTAAATATATAGAACTTGTATGATAGAGCTTTACGCTAATCATCAATGTTTAATATATTCAAAATTTAGGATCATGTTGGTTCATTCGGAGGTCGTGATGGTGAGACGGCTTCAGATGATGATTCTGAAAATACACCTTCTCCTCCTCTGTCTATTTCTCTTTCTGATAAGAAGAGGAAGGGTAAGAGTATTTTGGAGGAAGGTCCTGAGGAAATTGAAATTCCTTTGAGGAAACGGTCGAGGACCTTGACCATAAGAGAAGGTTAGTATTATATAAAGTTAGATAATCTTAACTTGCTGTTTATCAGGAGTTAAACTGAGACAGTTAATTCTGTGACAGTTGCTCAGGATACACCGCAGGTAGAGACGGTGATATCGGCAGAGTCTGAACGAATTTCTGTACCTCCTGAGGTAAGAGATATACGTTTAGTACTACAAGTATTACAAAATTAATTAGAGATTGAGACAGAGTAATCTGTAACAATTACTTATTTAATTTTTGTCTAGTGTTTTTAGGAGATTGTTGACTTAGTAAGTTCGGAGCCGATTCCGACTACTACAGCAAGCACATTTACAGCTGATCTTCTGACGACAGCTTTGACTCAGCCACTTCCACCGCGTACATTCGAGTCACATGTTGCTTCGCTGACACCACCTGGTCCGACGATCATTCCCATTACTCCTATGACTGATGCTGAAAGGATTACATCCTTAGAGTCGAAAGTGAGGGAGTTAGAGAAGGTTGTATCGAGGGTTCCAGAGTTGGTTGTGAACAATCTTACTCTTGGCCAGCAAGTGCTTCAACAGAGTCAAGCTTACAATACACTGCTGCAGACTCATAATACGTTACTTGACGATTTCAATACCCAGCGACTGAAGCTTGATAACTTAGAACGATTGGTGTTGAGAGTTAATTCATGATAGTCTGCTTAGGGGGAGATATTGGTATACTTGGAGTCGTCCAAGCAGGATGAGCTGAGAAAGAAGAAAGACTCTGACAAGGACGATGATCCCAATGCACCGAGTGGTGAGGAGACCGGTCCTTCAATGACTGGTGAGCAAGCTACAATTCAGGGGGAGTCTGGTGCTGAAGCGAGTGGTTCTGGAGCTGGTACAAGTACAGATAAGACCGTACCGGTTGATACTGAAGCTGGTAAGATAGCTTAGTATTAGCAAAGTATTGTAATATTTGTAATAATCTGTACGGAATAAATGTAAACTTAATATTATTGTGTAAATATATTCGGCTTATGATTATTATTATTTTAAGTAAAATATGTTTTATGTAATTTAAGTTCAAATAATTTGATATATGTTAAGATAAAATAGTGATCGAAAGACTTCCGACTCATTGAGTAGTTGAGCGGCGTGTTCCGATTAATATCGGCGGTTAAAATTTTTATATAACATATGCATTTTAGACTTGAGAGTTTGTATAACTAACAAGTTAAAAATATGATAACTAGGTAAATGATATATAATTTAAAGATATAATTGAAAGTTAAGTTTTTGGAAAATATAGCAGTTCAATTAAGTCTTAGATTTTATATAAGTTAATTAATGGTAAACATGAATGTTTGGTGATTGTTCACAAGATATTAGAGTTTAAATTTAATTAATATTTACTAAGTGTTTGAGATAAGACTTTAGAAATCGTAGTTTGATTCAGGGTAATCAATAAGAGATTTAAAGGTTATATAGAATGCGTTTATATTATGGTTTAATAATACAAAAGGATTAATAAAGGAATTCTTAGATTGGTTCAGGGAAATCAATGAAGAATTTGAATTATTAATATATTTGTATTTGTGTTTTTCTCTAGGATTGGAAATGCTTGATCTATCAGATTCAGAAGATGATCTTTTGGATGAGATAGATGAATGTTGAGACCTGAGCCACTGTCGAATCTGCTCAGAGTACAAGTATGCTGCCGCTGTTAGAAGTTTACCACTGCTAGTTAGTAGTTGCCACTGTCAATTAGTTTTAGTCTAACAGTGCCACTGTTGAACATGTAATTTGTATTTTGTATCAAGTACTCAACCTCTGTTAGTAATATACGAGTACCACCCCTGTTAGATATATAGATAACCACTATTGGTTAGATATAGTCGGTTAGAGAGAATTATGGAATAGATATGATTCCATAATAGTTTGATTCTGTAAAGGACTCTATATGTTATAAATAGAGATCCTGTGAAACCCTAGAAGATACGATTCATTCTAGTTATTAGCTTCAAGGTTGTAAATCCTAACACAATTGTGTGTTCGTATTATTGTTAATAATATTGAAGCTTTTGGTTAGATATTCTGTTATATACAAGTTTATTCTTCAAGTTATTAATAAACTATTCCGCAAGCTTATTAATAATCAATCAAAGTAATACATACTAAGATCTCTAGCTGGGATCATCAAGTGGTATCAGAGCTTGATATTACTTTGATCTTGAAGAAGGTAATTGAATTTTGCAACTTTTTCAACAAATAATAAGATGTCTACTGAAACAACGGAAGGTATTCAAGCTACAAAGATTCCCATGCTCAAACCCGATGAGTTTGAGCTATGGCAGACTAGGATTAGGCAATACATGTTGCTGACAGATTATATGATGTGGGAGATGGTTACTAATGGACCAGTCTATACTAAGGATGCAGATGGTAAAAAGGAGGAAAGACCACCACCAAAGACTGATGCAGAGAGGAAAGAAAGAGCAACAGAGTGGAAGGCATTAAGTACTCTACTTTTGTCTATTCCTAATGAGTATCAAAGAAAATTTGAGAACTGTGAAGATGCTCAGGTTCTCATGGAAGCAATTGTTAAGAGATTTGGTGGTAATGACAACACCAAGAAGAATAAGAGATCTCTTCTCAAACAACAATTTGAAAACTTTGCAGGTGTAAAGTCTGAAACTTTGACTCAGACTTTTGATAGATTTCAAAAACTTGTGGGTGATCTTGAAAATCACAATGTTAAGATTGATAAGGATGATTTGAATAGGAAGTTTCTAAGATCACTAGGCACAGATTGGAATATGTACACTGTGGGACTTAGACAAAGTGCAGATCTTGAAGAAAAGGAGATTGAAGATCTATACAATGATCTGAGGAACTTTGAGCCTGAGGTGATGGCTCTGAAACAGTCCAATGGTAGCTCTAACAATGCTGCTTTTGTGTCTGTTGGTGAATCTGGTAGTTGTAGCACATCTGGTGCTAATGATAATGTCTTGGAAGCTTTCTTTGCAAGTCATGTGAATTCATCCTTAACAACAGAGGATTTGGAACAGGTTAATGAAGAGGATCTTGAAGAGATGGATTTGAGATGGCAGATGGCTATGATCACTATAAGGGCAAAAAGGTTTATGCAGAGGTCAGGGAACAGAAACTTTACTTACAAGAGAGATGGTGTAGCTGGATTTGACAAGATCAAGGTGGAGTGTTTCAACTATCACAAGATGGGACACTTTGCTAGAGAATGCAAGAGCACACAGGCTGGAGGATCTCAGAATACTTCTAATGGTATTGTAAGAAATAATTCTGGTCCTCAGAGAAGATTGGTACCTGTTCAGAACACCACTTCAGATTCATTGGTTGCACAAGATGGGATGGGAGGATTTGACTGGAGTGACCAGGAAGAGCTTGTAGTCAAGAATCAAGCTTTGATGGCTGTCACAGAAGAACCAGAGCCTTCAGACATTCCATATGAGGTACAATCTAAATTATGTTCTCCTACATGTAAGAAAATGGTTAAATTTTATAGGGATCATAATATGGTTGTGTGTAATGAATTGAAAGCTAGTGTGGAGAAGAGTCAACATGCAACTTTAGCTATTGAAAACTTAGAAAGACAGATAAAAGCTTTTGAAAAGAATGAATCACAATTTCACTTAGATATTAAATATCTGAATTGGGAAAAGAAAGCTTTACAAACAAAAGTTGATATGCTAAGTGCAAAGTTGGCTGAGGCAATTTCTGATAAAGAATCAATAAGGTTGAAAGTAGATGAATTGGAAAATGCTTCAAAAGGTGTTTAAAACTTAATCAAGTCTCAAATTCATGATAAATTAAAAATTGGATTAGGTTACAACCTTAATGCTGTACCCCCACCTTATAATCATACTTACTTCCCATCTAAACTTGAGTTTGACTTAGAAAAACTTAAGGTTGGTGTGTCTGAGGAGGTTAAAAAGGTAGATCCAGTATTTAATTGTGCTAATAATGTAAATTTTGATAAAGTGGATGTATCTGATTGGACTGAGGAAGATGAGAGTGATAGTGATAGCTCATCTAGTGGTAATTCTGTGGATGATTGTGTTAAGCCTATTACTGGTCTAGTTTCTGAACTAAATAGTACTAAACTAGAAGAGGGTAAAAAGATGTTTGTTGAGAAAGCAAAGGCTCAGATAGATCAAGTTAGAAAAACCAATAAATCTAGATCTGGTCTAGGTTATGTGCACAAAAGAGTCAATACTGAATCAAAAGATAAGTCGAAAGATAAATCTGAGTGTGATAAATGTGCATGTAAATCAAACAGGTCTGATTTAAATACTGCAAATAATGTAAGTAAATCCATTCCCAGGGGTAATCAGAGAAATTGGAACCAATTGGTTTCACAAAGGCTGGGTAATGGGTTTGAATGTGTGAAAAGAAAATCATGTTATATTTGTGGTAGGTATAATCATCTTCAACAGGACTGTTACTACAATCCTAAAAATAATAGGAACAGTGGTAACGGACAAATGTTGAAAATTAAGCCAAACAGAGGCAAAGCTGCAGCCCCTGTTAATGCTGCAGCAGTGCCACTGTCAAAGGATAACAGAGGCAAGACAAGAACATGGGAGGGTTTGACCACTGTCAGGCATGGTACCTCTGCTGGTATTAAACATTTCAAAAGAATGTTTATACCAAGTAAAGCTACCACTGCTAGGGTAATAAATACGAATTTAAAGGTGACCACTGTCAGACCATTAACCCCTGTCAGGTCTAAAACAGATTGTTTTTGGAAACATAAGAATGCATCTACATCAAATGTATCCAAAATCAATGGAGCATTGAGATCAATCACCTTTAAGAGGGTTGATATCAAAAATGCTCATGGGAAACCCAAAGCCAAATTGGTTTGGGTTCCCAAGAGAAACTAATATGTTTTCTTTTTATATGTGCAGGGCAAGCCTAAGAGCTTATGGCACATTGATTCTGGTTGCTCAAGGCACATGACTGGAGATAGGGAAAAGCTGCAGAACTTCAAAGCATTTGATGGAGGAAATGTAGCATTTGGCAGCAATCCTAAAGGAGGTAAGATCACTGGAAAAGGTAAGGTAAAAAGCAGTAAGCTCACTTTCAATGATGTATATTATGTTGAGCAATTGAGATATAATTTGCTTAGTGTGAGTCAAATCACAGATAAGCAAAATCCTGTTTATTTCACTGACACAGAATGCCTTATACTTTCTGAAAAACTCAAAATACCTGAAGATAAAATTTTAATGAGAGTTCCAAGAAAGGATAATGTATACTGTAGTGATTTAAACAAGATGGGATCTCAAAATGTTAACTGTCTTATTTCTAAAGCTACTGTATCTGAATCTGAACTATGGCATAGGAGGATGTGTCACTTGAATTACAAGACCATGAATAAACTTGTTAGGAATAAGCTAGTGAGAGGCTTACCTAAAAAGTTATTTGAATGTAGTAACCACTGTGTAGCATGTCTCAAAGGCAAGCAACACAAGACCTCTTATAAGACCAAGCTTGTGAATTCCAATACCACTCCCTTACACCTGTTACATATGGACTTGTTTGGCCCTACCAATGTAACTAGTCAAGGGAAGAAATCTTACTGTTTGGTGATAACTGATGATTATTCTAGAATGAGTTGGGTATTCTTTCTTAGGACCAAGGATGAGACAGGTGAAATACTTAGATCATTTATAACTAGGATTGAGAACTCAACTAATCAAAAGGTTAAGATCATCAGGTGTGATAATGGGACAGAATTTAAGAATCATGAGATGAATAAGTTCTGTGAGGATAAAGGTATAGAAAGACAGTTTAGTGCACCTAGGACTCCACAACAAAATGGAGTAGCTGAAAGGAGGAATAGGACACTAATTGAGGCTGCTAGAAGCATGCTAGCAGATGCTAAACTTCCAATGTCCTTTTGGGCAGAGGCAGTCAGCACTGCTTGTTATGTTTTGAACAGGATTTTGATCATTAAACCTCATAACAAGACACCCTATGAGTTATTTTTTAAGAGAAAACCTTTGGTTAGATTTTTAAAACCATTTGGATGTCCTTGTACTGTCTTAAATACCAGGGATCACCTTGGTAAGTTTCAGAGTAAGGTAGATGAGGCTGTATTTGTTGGATACTCTATTCAAAGCAAGTCTTATAGAGTATTTAATAAAAGGACTAGGATCATAGATGAGACCATGGATGTGACCTTTAATGAAAATACATCTAATGTAGAAGGAAAAGGTCCAGAAGTTTTGTTTGATATTGATGCACTAACTCATGCTTTTAGAGATCCAGATTTGTCTACTAGTGCAGGTACAGATGCAGGTAATGATGCAGGTGAAGATGGGCCTTCAAGCTCAAGTCAGACTAAAAAGGATGACTTGAAGTATGTTTTGTTTCCTATTTGGTCTCCAGATCCTCCAGAACCATTCCAATCAGAGCAAGATGAACCTTCAGATGATACAAGTGGGTCAACTGGTAAAAATGGTACAAACAAGGATGAAGACGGTTCAACTTCATCAGATCCTCAACCATTTACTTCAAAGGGTTCTCATACAGTTATAGAGCATGATTCAGAAGGAGAGTATGAATCTCCAAAGCATTTTGAACAAAGTCCTCCATTTCAAGTTTTGGAAAGGACTTCTTTGTCAGATTCTGAAGCAACTCCAAAGCCTTCAAAAGAAAGAGAGGAAAGAGATTCTTATTCAGAATCAGAGATGGATAATCTTTTGGGTCCTAATTTGGAAAGAGAAAATCCATGTCTAAGTATATGGTTCACAAAGATCACTCCTTGGATTTGGTCATTGGTGATATTGATTCATCTGTTCTGACCAGACAGCAGTCAAAGGTAAGAGAAGAAGATTTACATACTTCACTATATGTTTGTTTTCTTTCTTAGATGGAACCAAAGAAGGCAGTGGAAGCTCTCAAAGATCCAAGTTGGATAGAGTCAATGCAAGAAGAATTGTTGCAGTTCAAACTGCAAGATGTATGGGATTTGGTTGATCTACCAAAAGGAAAGAAAGCTATAGGCACAAGGTGGATCTTCAAGAACAAAAGAGATGAAAGAGGAATAGTGATAAAGAATAAGGCAAGGTTGGTAGCACAGGGGTACATACAGGAAGAAGGAATTGATTATGATGATGTCTTTGCTCCTGTTGCTAGAATAGAAGCTATTAGGTTATTTTTAGCTTATGCATCTTATCAGGATTTCAAAGTTTATCAAATGGATGTGAAGAGTGCTTTTCTTCATGGTCTAATTGATGATGAGGTGTATGTATGCCAACCACCAGGGTTTGAAGATCCAAAATATCCAGATAGAGTGTGCAGATTGAAGAAAGCTTTGTATGGGTTACATCAAGCACCAAGAGCTTGGTATGATACTCTATCTGAGTATCTTCTCAAGAATGGATTCAAGAGAGGTACTATTGACAAGACTTTGTTTACCAAGAGGGTTAAGAGAGATATATTGTTGGTACAGGTTTATGTTGATGATATTATTTTTGGGTCAACTAGGGATTCATTGTGCAAAGAGTTTGAGGGATTAATGCATAAGAAATTCAAGATGAGTTCAATGGGTGAACTCACTTTCTTTTTAGGATTGCAGGTTAAACAGAAGACAGATGGAATCTTTATTAACCAAGGGAAGTATGTGCAGGATATTTTGACTAAATTTGGTTATAAAGATGTAAAGATAGCTAGCACTCCTATGGAGGCACACAAACATCTTAATTCTGACCCTGAGGGAGAGGAAGTAGATGTGCACTTGTACAGGTCAATGATTGGTTCTTTGATGTATTTAACTACATCTAGACCTGATATTATGTTTGCAGTGTGTCTTTGTGCTAGGTACCAAACCAATCCAAAGCAGTCACACATGTATGCTGTGAAAAGGATCTTTAGATACTTGAAAGGTCAACCAGATTTGGGACTTTGGTATGCTAAAGGATCAGATTTTGAGCTTAAGGCTTTCACAGACAGTGACTATGGTGGTGAGAACATGGATCGAAAGTCAACAAGTGGAGGATGTCAATTTCTTGGAAATAGGCTAGTGTCATGGCAATGCAAGAAGCAGACCACAGTTTCCACTTCTATAGCAGAAGCAGAATATGTTGCAGCATCAAGTTGCTGTGCACAGGTTCTTTGGATTCAGAATCAAATGTTGGATTATGGTTTGACTTTCATGAACACTCCTATTTATATTGATAATACCTCTGCTATTAGTATCATTCAAAATCCAGTTAAGCATTCAAAAACCAAACACATTGAGATCATATATCATTTTATACGAGATTGTTATGATAAAAGATTGATTCATATTTTTAAAATTCATACTGATAATCAACTTGCAGATCTTTTTACAAAAGCATTTGATGTAGGAAGATTTACATTTTTGATAACTAATATTGGTATGATCAATCTCACTTAGTGTTTTGGTCTGGATTTGATACTAACAGGGGTGAAGTATATTGTCTGTGATAGGGTCAAGTGTTGCCACTGTTAGCTTCATCATGATAACAGTTGGTGCCACTGTTAGTTTACTTATGCCACTGTCAATGTATTTTAAACCCCTGCTGTATATTTATGTAGATTAACCCCTGCTGGTTGTTTTTCTTAGTTCAATATTGCAGGACTCAGCCACTGTCAAGAGACATCACTTGAGCTGGAGTCTAATGTTTTATTTGTTGCTTCTTATTTTGGTTAAAAAAAAAATTCGTTTTCTAATAAAGCTAAGTTTATGCCCCTTTTAGTTCTAAGCTGGAGTTTCCCTGGTCGGATACCCCTGCTAGACTATCAGCCGCTGTTAGCTTTGTTAGATGGTTAAAAAGGGTTGACTATAATTGACCAAGTGAGGTACCCCTGTTGGGCTTATTTGTAAATTGTGCCCCTGCTGGGTATAACTAGCAGTGCCACTGTTAGTTCTATTTTTAGGGCTTGGCACTGTCATCATATAAATACTCAAATAACTTCACTTTTTCAATTACGCTTTCAAAATTTTCAAAACCCTTCGATAATCACTCTCGTTGCTCTTCGTTCTTTCATCAATTACATCAATGGCATCGTCATCTTCTTCTGATTCTGGTACTTCTACGCTAAGTGTTCATTCTGAACACAACATGAGGGCTTTCTTGAATAAAGAACTAGCCGATGAGTATTTTCACCCTATTATCGATTTCTTGAGTAATTGTCCAGTTGCTTATGCCCTTACTGTCGCTCCACGATTGATTCGATCACATATTCAAGAATTCTGGCAGAATGCAAAGGAAGGGAATGTTAATGGAATTACTCACATTCATTCCACTGTTAAAGGAAAGAAGGTAATGGTGACTGAGATTGTTCTTAGAGAACTTCTGCAGTTTGATGATGAAGGAGGAATTCTGGAATTGTCAAGAGATGATTTGTTTAAAGGCATAATGGATATGGGGTATGAAGGTTCTGGAAAAGCAAGATCAGAATATACTTTCTTGAAGTCATGGTTCTGTCCTCAATGGAAGTTCTACATTCATACTTTTCTGGTATGTTTGTCTCAAAAGAGAACTAGTTTTAATGAATTTAGTTCTAGTATTGCATATCCTATTATCTGCTTGGCACAGGGTATTAAATTTAATATGTCTAAGTTTATCTTGGATAATATGATTAGGAATGTAAAGGGTGATACATTCATCATGTACCCTAGATTTGTTCAGCTTTTATTGAATAATCAATTGTCAAATTTGCCAGCAGAGGATAGTGTAATAGTTAGTTCTACTCTATCCTTGAGAACTATTAAAGCCATGAATCAGTATCAAAATGCTTTTTCAAAGAAGGAAACTGCATTATTTTCTACAATGTCAGTTGCTCCTTCTGCCACTGGTGGTGTATTACCAACACCATCTGGACCAAATGATGACAGGCCAACAACACAAGTTGGTTCTGAACACACATCAGGAGGTGGCACCAAAAGAAAACAAGGGAACCAAAAGCCTACCCAAAGTAAAGCCAAGAAATCCAAGAAGGCTAAACAGGCTATGGAGATTCCTGTTTCTTCACAGTCTCAGTCAACTGATCCATCACAACAGGTGAACATACTTGATGAAAATGTTCATTCTGGAAGGGCTGCCACTACTGTTTCTAGCCCACTGGTAGGGCAGGATAGTGGTAACATCAGTAAGACCCAACCAGAGGCAACTATATTTGATGAACCGATGGGTGATGATTCAAATGTAGGTCCCAGTACCAATAACAGAGGGACATCTGCAGTGGCAGATGTAGTCGATGATTCATCTAGGAGGTCACACTCCAATGTTGATGAGGCTAGTAATGAAACTAGGGAATTGACTTTTGCTGATTTGGTACAAGATGTCAATCTGATTTGGACTAAGTTTGAGAGGGAAAGAGCTTTAAGAAGAGAGCAACAGGTTATGTTGGTTGCCCAGGGTGAGTTGATAAAGAAGCAGAGGGAGGAAATAATTGATTTACAAACCAGGTTGTCAATTGTTGAAGATGCAGTTGATAAAGTTTTGTTGCCTGCTAGGGAATCTTCAGGCAAGGGGGAGAATAAAGATGATGATCATGAGCAGAATGATATGCCTGAAGATAAGAATGATCATGATGGTCATGATGACAACAATGATGGTGATACTGAAGGTGCAGATGATTTCAGTTTCATGGATATACCTGCTGATGTAGAGATGAGTGATAGAGTTGCTGAAGATGAATTAAATGTCTCAGATTATGTAGTTAATGAAGACATGGATGAACAGATGGTAGATGCTGAGAATGATAGGAGAATGGTGGTGTATGTTGGTGAAAATGTTGCAGATAATGATACACCAAGTGGTCCAGCTCTAAATTTTTTTCCATTAAACAAAGGATTACCTTTTAAGGCTGTGGCTAATCTGTATATCTGGGATATTATGGGAGCAAATCTTGATAGGTGCAAAAGAGTAAGTTTTAGTGATAGGTTAGTGTATGAAGAAAAAAGTGATGATAAAACTGTTGAAACAGAGAAGATGGAAACTGATGATGTAGAGGGCAAGGGGGAGTTGATAGAGTCAAAACCTGAAGCTAAAGAGGAAGAAAGAGTGAAGATTTATAATAGAAAGAAATCAATTCCAAAGAGAAAGTCTTCCTCTGCTAAGGTACAAACCCCTGTTGAAACTCAACGTTTGACCACTGCTAGTAGTGTTTCTACCTCTGCTAGTAGTTTGGTATCTACCCCTGTTGATGTATCTACCACTGTTGGTACTTCAACAGCAACCCCTGCTACTACAATTTCTACCCCTATTATCACAACCACTGTTACTACAATTTCAACCACTGTTGTATTAACCTCTGTTAGTACTTCAAATATTCCTACAACTGTTGGTACACCTATTGTTACTCCAGTGTACACCACTGCTACAGCAATGACCACTGCCAGGGCTCTAGAAGTGCCTGTTACAATCAGAGAGCCTGCACAATCACCCAAACCTAAGTCTGATCTTCCAAAGATTGATTCAAAAGACAAAGGTAAGGGAAAATTGAAAGAAGAGAAAAAGATTAAGAAGGTTGTAGAGCCTCCAATTAATTTGGATGAGGCTAGAAGAGCTCAGGAGGAGCATGATGAGAGAATGTTAAGAATGGCAGCTGAGTCTAAAAGAAAGGAAGGTCATGATGTTGATGTTATACTAGAAGATTCAAGTGTGGTGACCTTATCACAAAAAGCTGCACAGATGTTGAATGATATGGCTGCAAGAGGTCAAGGTTTGTCTGCTCAACAGATTCTTGATATGATCAACAGAAAGGATGATAAAGATGGTTTGGATCCAGGGTTTGCAAAGCTTAAACAAGCTAATGAAGAAAAGGCAAGATTGAAAAGACAATCTGAGCTTGAAAAGAAAAGGAACAAACCTCCAACTGCAGCTCAGAGGAAAAAGGATTTACTCAAAATTCTTGGTGATAGGTATGCACCAAGAAGTGTGCTTGAAGGTTGGGATGTAGAGAAACTGGAAAGAGCTTATGAGAAATATCAGAATGAGGAAAAAGAAGATTTTGATAAAAGGATTCAAAAAGACAAATTCATTAAGAAAAAGTTGGCAGAAGATAGAAATAAGATTGCAGAGCAAGTGAGAAGAGAGGAGGAAGAGAGAATTGAAAAGAAAGAGCAAGAGGAGATAGAAGCCAAAGAAAGAGAGTTAAAAAGGCTTTCTGATCAAAATATAAAGAGCAGATGGAATGGAGTTCTTGCTTCTGATAATGTAGTTTCTGATTTAGAGAGAGATGTAGAGGAGTTGAAGAAATATATCAAAGAAGTGAAGGATTATAAAGAAAATATTCACATCAATCATGATAGATCATCAAGGATAATTGAATGGAAAGGAATTAAATCAAAAGTTGCTGATGGTGATAAAGAACAGATCAAGATTGTTAATGAGAATGGGGATAAGCACTACTTGTCATCTGTTACTGATGTGCTTAAGAATGTGAATAGATTGGACATTCTAGATCTGTTTGAGCTAAACAGTCAAGGAGATAGACAGGTTTCATTGGTGATTATGGAAAGAGAATTGGGAAGATGTCTGAATATGCTGTTTGAGCCTGAGCCATTCATCAATTTGTTCCTACATTGTATTGATGCTGTGAATACCTGGAGACATTTTGTTAGAGCTGGAGTTCATATGATTCTATTCAGAAGTGGAATGTCAATCTACATGCTTGATGATAGAAGATATGTTCTGGGAACTCAGACTCTGAGAAATGTGCTTGCTTCTCAATTGAAAACTACAGTTATATCAGAAGGAGCGTTCAATGCTTTATATATGGTGCTTAATCAGTTTCATAAAAGAATGGAGTTGGAAAAAATGAAAGAGGAGGAGAGAAGGAGAAAACAGAATCAAACTCAGAAAGATGAAAAGAAAGATGAAGAAACTTGATTCATTGCTGGGAATGATCAAGTTTAGGGGGAGATTGTTGAGACCTGAGCCACTGTCGAATCTGCTCAGAGTACAAGTATGCTGCCGCTGTTAGAAGTTTACCACTGCTAGTTAGTAGTTGCCACTGTCAATTAGTTTTAGTCTAACAGTGCCACTGTTGAACATGTAATTTGTATTTTGTATCAAGTACTCAACCTCTGTTAGTAATATACGAGTACCACCCCTGTTAGATATATAGATAACCACTGTTGGTTAGATATAGTCGGTTAGAGAGAATTATGGAATAGATATGATTCCATAATAGTTTGATTCTGTAAAGGACTCTATATGTTATAAATAGAGATCCTGTGAAACCCTAGAAGATACGATTCATTCTAGTTATTAGCTTCAAGGTTGTAAATCCTAACACAATTGTGTGTTCGTATTATTGTTAATAATATTGAAGCTTTTGGTTAGATATTCTGTTATATACAAGTTTATTCTTCAAGTTATTAATAAACTATTCCGCAAGCTTATTAATAATCAATCAAAGTAATACATACTAAGATCTCTAGCTGGGATCATCAATGAAGAAATTGATTATGATATTGAAGAAGGAGAGTTCAAACTTCCAGAAGATTGGACTGCGGTATTTGAATCTGAGATAGATGAAGGTGTTGATCTGGATGCAAATGTAGATGAACATGTTGTGAATCCGTCAACGACTGAATTTGTTTTTGTGAATGAACAAGGAGAATCAGTTATTGATTTAGAAGCTTTTGAGAATGCTTCTGAAGATTCAGATACTAAAGTTGAAGAAATTGAGGATAATTACAAACATTTGGTTGGTAATCCTATGTTTATCCAAGAAATGCTTAAGAAGACAAAGGAAAAGAAGCCACACATTTTGAAGGAAGTTGATATTACTGGAAAGCGGGTACTCAAATCTGGCATTATTGGATGGTATTATGACTCTGACCTGAAGCTCTTCGCGATCAAAAGGTTTGACGGGGTTCAATATTTTGAGAAGAAGCTTGCAGTGTTTAGTTCGTTGCCTCGATATGAGATTCGAGACTTGGCTAGATTAGATATGATGAATCCAAGTAATGATGAATATGCTAAGTATGTTGAGCGTATCATTAAGACTGATGGATTATCTATGAAGTTTTCAAAGATTAAGCGAAGGAAAGGAAAAACGATTAAACTGAACGAGTAAAGTCAGAGGACTGGAAGAAGAAGAAGGAAGAAGGTTTATCCAACAGTCAAGTGTATTAAGCAAATACCTATGAAGATCATGCCTCAGAATATTTTGGGAAAATTGAAATATTGGGGGGTAGATGCTGCGACAGGAGAAGCCTTTATGATTGAAGCTGATGATGATTATCCTAATGGAGAAAAGGAGATTCTTCGTGTTTATGATCACCGACACCTGATGAATTTGTCAAAGGCAGATCTGATTATGTTATACAAGAACAAGATCATATCTACTATTGCTTGGGGTGATTTAGCACGAGATTATCACAGGATGGTTAAAACATGCATCAAACTTAAGATTTTTGCAGGAAGTAAGATTTACTCTTGAAGACTAATTAAAGACAATATGAAGATAAAGACGCTAGAGCTGTTGTCAAGGGGGAGTCTGTTGAAACATAGTTTGTGACAACAGATCTAGCTTGAAATAGGACTGGTGTAATTGTTATCATATTTGTACAATTAGTTTAGATTTGTAAATGAATATTTGTTTTGTTATTAATATTCGTTAAATATATTAAATGTGTTAAAGTGTTAGACAAATATCGAAAACGAAATAAATAAGCTTGGCAAGTCGAGATCTCAAGTCGCAGGATTGGTCTGGCGAGATGAAATCTGGATCCGCGATAGTCATAATGAGCCGAAGCCATACTGGGCTTGGGCTTACGGAACGAGTTGAAGACACGCAAAAAGTCAAGTTTTGAGTGCCATTTCCTTCCCTTTTTAGCCCAATTATGGATGAAAACATTTGAAATATACATTTTTATACAAAAATTCATAATGAAGGCTAAAATATAGATGATACTTCAAGAATCAATCAAAAAGGCCTAAAAACGAATAAAATAGAGAACAAACTATCATAAGCATTCCCGTTCACGCTTTTTAGCACTTTTTGAGTTCCGCTTGGAATTATGACCTCTAACTTATGTCATTTTCTTCCTTAGGAAAATACGATCGCGTGGATATAAAGAACGCTGAAAACGGACACCCGAGTCAAAAGTTACGCCCAAACGAAGAATCAAGGCAACCGGAGAAGACCAATACGGGCAAACCAAGCCGTATACGGGCAGCACAAGCCGTATACGGGCAGCACATGACCGTATACGGCATGGCAAGGGCGTATACGGCCTGGACCAGCCGTATACGGCCTGTGTTCCCACGTATACGGCCTCGTTCTCCCGTATCTGACCCGTGTTCGCTCGTATCGTGCCATTTCCACCAGAAATACGGGAGGTCCTCCCGTATCGTGCTCTCCTCCCGTACAAGGTGACATTTTGATACGGTTGAGCGATACGGTTGAGCGTTTGAAGGTTAGAATACGGCTGGACGATACGGCTGAGCAACTAGTATATATATATGGGACTAATTCACCTCATTTCAACATCATCCATTCATTCACTAATCCATCCTCCACTCTTCACACACTTCTCTAGGTTAGGTTTATATTTTCAGTTTTCGTAGTTAGCGGCTAGTGTGACACCCATCAAATTAGGACTAGAAATTAGTGCCTAATCAAGTGAAATACGTGTAATTAGTTCTGTGTTAGGCTAATTAATGTATTGAAATATATATTGTTGAATATATACAATTATGCGGTTTGGTTAAATCGTACAAGTTTCAAATCAAATGTAATTCGGTTCAATTAAATATGGACGTTGGTGAACAATTTTATTAAATAATAAAACATTATTTAATGACACAATTATGTCCAAAGTATTATTTTTATAATATCTCGTATTCATTCCGTATCGTATAAACAAAACCTACGCGGTTAAAACGCAAACAAAGCAAAACAAGTTAAAGTTATAATTTATAACGCAATTATTAAGTAATTGGAAAAATACTTCAACAAAATATTGGGTAATTATTCATATTGTAAAACGCGTATTTGAACGTCTAAAATAATTAATTAACGTTTAAACGAATCGGAAAACGAACACCGCGCGGAGCACAAAGGCATGGAATGAAAAATGGGTGAAGCCCACACCCGTGGGCCCCACCCAACCGGCCAACAAAGGGAGGGATCCCCTCCCCACCACCTCACTTTCATCATCATCTTTCCATCTCTTCTTTCTCTCTCTTTCTTTTCTCTCTAACTCAAACCATCACCACCATCACCATAAATCACCAAATAACACCCTTAAACGTCATCAAATCATCAAGCCCCTTTGGAGAAAAGTGTTCACCTCGCTACGATCTACAGCTTCATCTTTTCGGAATTTCATTTCGACACCGCTTAAGTTTCCGACAAAAACCCGAAACTCTTCGATTTCGTTCATTTTTACATAAGAGTTGTTTATATAAGCTTAAAATGTCCACATAAGGGTTGGGTAAAAATTTGGACCAAATGGTCGCCGGAAAACTCGTTTTTGGCTCAAAATCCGTTCAACAGCTTTAAGTGTCGCAAAGACGATCAGTATAGCGTCACTTCGTGCGTCACTTAAGTGACACATTGAGTGTCGCTAAAAGCCCTAATTCTGCGTCACTTGTCTAAGTGTCGCTAAAAACCCTCTTTTTCCGTCACTACTTAAGTGACGCATTTTTAATATCAGTCACTAAAACCGACACTTATAGCGTCACTTGCCTAAGTGACGCCTATAATTGAAAAACGATTTCATACGACACTAGTTCTAGTGACTCATAATCCTTATGCCGACACTTACATCCGACACTTGTTCAAGTGTCGCTCTCAATGCGTCACTTCATCAAGTGACGCTATCAATTCAGAATTTACAATTTCATGCGACACTTACTAAGTGACGCCTAAAACCTAAGTGTCGCTATAAGTGACGCATAAAACAGAATGTTTACAATGCATTTTTACTAAGTGTCGAGACCTAAATTTCATCACTTGATTTCACCCAAATTCAAGTCCAGATGCGTTTTTCACCAAAGCAATTTAGTAGAAATAAAAAATTTTCGAGCTGACTTGGCATCTCGACCCTAACCAGGGGCCAGCCCCTTGGACCCCGCCAGGGGTTGCCACCCCTGGGACCTCGCTAACCAGGGGCGCTGCCCCTGAACCCCCGTCACCTAAAAGTTTGTAAACACTTTTTTTAAGTACAACACTTCAAAATCAAAATAATAATGTTGAAAATTATTATTACAAACAATCACCAACGGGCCGTATACCCTTTCTAAACTCAAGTTAATCAACCAAATCGTAGTAATTTGGACAAGTCAATCAACCAAATGGGGATAATTTGGACATTATAGTTGAACGAACAACTACAAAGGAAGTCTTTTAAGATACCTATTCAATTAATAACCATCGCGCGTATTGGACGCCCTTAGGTTACAAGTCTTCGGACATCAATTCACAGCTAATCAATTCAAGTTATTTCGATAAACACTCAAGGCTCAGGTGAGTCTCATGGCCCCTATTTTACAGCTTTTCAAATAGGGGTGTGATTACATTGCTTGTTTTATTTACATGTTGAACGCAAGTACAAATCAAACAAATACTACATGAGTTGTTTTCAACTAATCACTAAAGCCCTCTATAGCATAGTCTGGTAATACATTTGTAGCGTGAATGTTAGTGTATGATATCATAGAGGATTGACAATCCTCGTCCGGGTTAGCACGCACTAACTGGTCAAACGGGCGTATTAGCATTTGGAAAGACGAGTGTAGATTAGTCACTCGTAGGAGGCACCTCAGTTGGGTTTCCTTGATTGGACATGACACTCAAGTTAAGCTCAGACTATGTGCTCATGGCTGTATAACATTTATTTTGCTTAATTGCATTTTAAATTCAATTATAAATCTTGCGGTTCATACAAATATTTGTTGACATACAAACCTGTGAGCTCACCAGCGTTTTCGCTGACCCATTTTAGCATGTATCACAGGTACACAGCAGTAGGTTGGACTGCCCAAGCAGGAATCATTAGCTCAAGTCACATTCATACAATCAGAGATTTAATTGCATTATTATATTTTGTATAAAGTAATTATGTGATGTAAATCTCTCAATTTCAGAAACTGAGCTAATGTAAACTTTATTTTGATGTAAACTTATGTTTTATCAATACAAGTTCAAACGACGCATATAGTGGTCGTTCATTATATCTTATGTGCTATGATTATTAATTAGTCGCGCCCCGACCCGAACCGCTTCCGCATCATAATTTGGGGGTGCGACGGCTAGTTAGTCACGGCTCTGACCGGACGAATAAGGGGTAATATTGTAATATTGCTTGGAGGATACTCGGAGTTCCGCCTGTATTCGTTCACTTTGTATTCAGCTACGCTGTTATTCTGGTTATATCTATCCTTTATCTATTTCGTTATGATGATTGTTATTACTGTTATCATGCTAGATTTAGGATTGTTTACCATGCTTAGCGAGTAGTATTACTGCGTGTTTGCTATGATGTAATTAGTCGTATTAATTGGGATGATGTCATTATGAAAACAACGGAGGTAACGTTATATGGCTTTCATTTGTATAGCGCCGGAAACATCACGAATGTGTGTAGTACAGAACGTGGAAGCTATGAAAGTCGTGGGCACAATCCGTTGTCGATTAATGATTAATTAGTGTGTTGATCCACTTTTTATCTATGATTTTAAACCTCAATCAAACTTAACGCCTTTCAACCAGTAAACGTGGCTACGGCCTTAATGATAGGACGTCGCGAACCCTATCCAAGGTGATTAGTTATCTAGTGTCTAAAACATGGTCTGATTTGCGAAGAATGTAAACATTGTTTTCTAAACAGAACACCAAGTACATCTTCATCATGGAAATAATGTTTTCACTATTGAACGCAAAGTACATGGTGATTATGGAACAACGTTTTCTAACTTGAACACAAAGTACACTGGTACTGTGGAAAGATCGCTTTCCCTTAGAACACAAAAGTACACTGTACCTGTGGAAATACTGTTTTCTAATCGAACGCAAATATTACGCTATTTGCAAATTAGGGATTTATTGGGATTTTAAAGTAAGGGCTGGTTTATATCATAGATGGATAATTACTGCGCTCAAATACAAACTTAGTTAAATAAAGTCTAGGATTCAATCTATAAGCAAAGTAGGTACCGCAAATCGGCTAAGTACTTGGTATTCCCATGGAAAAAGCCGTAGTTACCTATTGTGCACTTCATCAATAATCATACCTAGACTTTACAAACCCATCGATAGAAAGTGATCAACGCACGCTAAATCTGATCATGAAAGTGAATATTTTGTTTAGATTAAAGTATCCTTGTGGGGTTAAGAAAGGTCGGACATCGAGATTGGTTTGTCGCCTTATTCATGCACCCAGGATTTATTTCCATATAAGGGTCGCTATACCGTCATTGGTTAGTGTTGTATGGCTGGATAAACTACTCCGATCAGAATCACGATAGCCTAGTTACTCAGTGACATACTGATCGAGAAATCTATCAGTAGGGAACTAGTGCTTACTCCACTAATACTTGAAATGAATGGAATATAAACTTTTGAGATCATATTACAATCCATCATCCCAATTAAGAAAACTAATGAAGTCATAGCAAACACCTCCTCTAGATTATCTGCTAACTACCGATATTTTATCTTGCTTTATTTAAATTTTCTGCCTAAGTATAAAAACCAAAACCAAACCCCCAAAAATCTGTTAAAACCATTACTAGTTAGATAAATCATCTTCAACGTTAACGTTTCACAATACTTCTGGTTTATAGAACGAACCTAGGTCATACTTACTACTGTACTCCCATAGTTTTAAGTATACTTAGGCCCCGCATTTACAAATTTTAAAACCCACTGATCGCCGCGCCAGGAGGAAGGCCTGCAACGACGCGAGTCAAATCGCAACCGACCTCTCGGACGCGCGTCAAGTTTTTGGCGCCGCTGCCGGGGAACCAGTTGTAAGATCCAAAGACGTTCTAGACGAACTTCTCTTTCTAGTAAATATCCGTAGTTTAGTTTTACTTTCCTAGTTTTAGTTTAATTGTCCCAGACGAAAATTCCTCACCACAACACACAACGATATTCGACCAGATCATCCGGATCTGAACCGCTCATTTTCATACCCGATCCTGAGTCGATTATCCGAACTGCTAGCAAAGAAACGCGCACTCGACATCCGATGGCTGCACGTGTCACTCTCGCCGACAGCACCAAACCGTCAATCGAAGGACGAGGTGGACCCATCAACTATCCAGTTATCGACGGCGCATCTTTCGAACTTAAACACCACATCATTCAGCTAATCAAGGAATTATGCCAATTCCATGGTTTGCCCAATGAAGACCCCAACGCCCACATAAACCGATTTATTCAAACCACCAACTCTTACAAGAAGAATGGGGTTGAGCAGGACATAGTTCGCCTATACCTATTCCCCTATTCGCTTACTCACCATGCCTTAACTTGGTTTGAGGGATTAGAGACCGGCTCTATCTCCTCTTGGACGGAGATGGGTAATAAGTTTCTAACTAAGTACTTTCCTCCGGCCAAACAAACCAAATGCAAAAATGACATCATGAACTTCCACCAAGCTCATGATGAATCTATCTATACTGCATGGGAGAGATATAAGAGTCTCCTAAACAAATATCCAAACCATTTGATAGAGAAAACCAGCCAGCTGTGCACGTTTTACAACGGTCTTGCTCCAAATCATCGCATCACCCTCGACGCTGCTGCTCAAGGAAACTTCATGCAGTTAACTGATGAAGAGGCATGGAACCTTATAAAAAATATGACGATGCATCATCACGATTGGAACTCTGGTGAGCAATCCTCATCATCGGCACCGCTTGCCACTCCAAACCCGTTCCAGGCTGAAGCTATCAAATCTCTAACGGAGAAAATCGAAACCCTGACGAAACAGATCGACGAAATAAAGAAACCATCCCAGCACGTCCATCAAGTTCAGGAATGCCAGAACTGTGCCAACCTTCCGACTGCTGCTTATCAGGTTGAGTACGAGGATTCCACTGACGGAACGGTTTACTATGCTCAATTTCCAGCTCGCCCTCAAAATCAGTCACGTTTCGCTCAAACCTCTCCCCCTAGGACTAGAAACACCCAATACCCACCTAGAAACCAACCACCTTTCCAACCCACCTACCAACCTAGATACCCATAACAAAACCAACTCACCTATAACCAACCACTGTCTTTGACTGCACCTGACGCAGCTCAATCAACCGAACCCACTAAAACCCTTGTGCCCAATACTAGTACAGATGACACCCTCACTAAGTTCATCCAAGGCCAACACCAGGTCAACCAAAAGACTAGCGCTAGGCAAGACCAAACTGACCTATACCTTAGGAATCAATTGGCCGTTCTCAAAAATCTTGAGGCCCAAATTGGACAGCTAGCCCAACGACTTGACTCTAGGCCTCAGGGTAATCTTCCTAGTAACACGGTAAAAAAACCCCCATATAGAAGAGGCTAAACAGATAAGTACTACAAACACGAAGGAGGCACCGGACCAACCTTCCACTAACTCTCCTGTCCCACCAACAGTCGAGACCCCGTCTGTCCCTACACCACCAAGGGAAGTACAGATTACGTTTCCTAGCCGCCTTAGGAAAGCCTACAAGGCTAAAACCTTCCGACTCGATGGAAATTTCATGGACACCGTGTCCAGAACCCCTTCCAGTTCAAAATACATCCTTAAACTCCTGTCTACCTAGGACAAAGTACCCAATGTCCCACTGAACACGGAATGTTCAGCAATCATTAAGAATTCCCTACCTGAGAAATTAGGAGATACAGGACGTTTCACCCTTCCCTGTTCGATCTATCACTCGGGCATGATACACTCTCTAGCCGACCTAGGAGCCAGTATCAATCTTATGCCTTATTCACTCTACACTCTACTGGAATTAGGACCCCTTAAGCCTACCAAGATGAGCGTCCAGCTAGCTGACCAATCCATTAGATACCCTAAGGGAATAGCTGAGAATATCATGGTTAAGGTAGATAAGTTCCTATATCCCACAGACTTTGTAGTGATGGACATTCAAGAGGATGTGCATATCCCTATCATCTTAGGAAGACCATTCTTGAACACCGCGCGTACTATCATCGATGTTTATTCACAGACTATCTGTCTTAGATCTCATGGAGAAACTATTACCTTCAAGATTGATCAGACTGACCAGGCCTTGACCGAGCATGCTGAGATATGTATGATTTCTACAGGAAGAGTTACTTCGGATAATGAATCTGAACCAGACACATGGATGTCTGAAGAGCCCACTACTTCCGACACTAAGGAAGAAGAAATGGAAGAAGAGGAAGAGACTGAAGAAGAAATAGAAGAAGAAGAGGAGGACGAGACAGAAGAAGATCACACCACACCAACTTAGCTTCCTGAGTCATACCTTCCGACAGCAGAGATAATGTAGATAGACTACACTCGAAGTTTTATTCCACTGCCAGATAGTGATTCAGAGGAAGAAGAACCAATGGAAGATCATTCTTGTGATACCAAACTCATCACATCAGACCTCGATCCACTCACATTTCCTAGACTTCGAACTCAACTTGAGCTAGGAGGTACTTCTGGTTCCAGTCATGATTCCGAATCTCAGGATGAAAGGGGAATTGAGATGATCTCTTCTCAGCCGATATCTTAGATCACCGACGAGTCTCGGTCACCACCTACCGTTATGGTGTTCCCTGATTCACTAGAGGTTGATCCCACAGTGACAGAAAGTGACGAGGACAATGTCGTATTCATCGATGTTCCGATAGATATCCGCTCTATTCACCTTCGTCTACCTTCCACCATTCCAGACTCTTCTCTCGGAACGATCCAAGTACCGATCATCTCTAATCACGAAGAGATGATCAGTGCTATTGAGCAATACGAGGATGACTTTCGTACCTTGATGGCGATTATCAGAGATTCTACTATTGAGTACACGCCACATTAGAGAGACTTGATCGAAGAAATTAAAGCAGAATATGATGTTTATCATGCCACCAACTCTCGAAGTCCTCAGCATCTACAAAACCGCATCCATGCCTTCGCTGAAGATCTCGCTACTCAGCTTCTGCAAGAACCTCAGAACAATGATGAGCCATCCGCAGACGAGCTAGAGTTCTTTGAAAACCAGAAAATCATATATGGTAAGGTATACGAGACACTAATCAGGTCTGCATTTCCATATTCGCCCAGACAGATGGAGTTTCTACACTCTTACAGATACAATATGGACTATGCTACTGGGAACCCTGATGACGAAGTCGACAAACAGATGATGAGTGATCTTCAGGGATTGATGAACTCTATGGCTAATAACGATCATATTGACGATTCTTCACCACACAGGTTTTACATTGACTGCATTTTAGAGTTCCACGCTCACAAGATTATCGAAAGGCTGGAGCGTGTATGCCAGGAGGAAAGGACCCGTGACATCCCTTCATCCATACCTGACGATTCATTGGTTAACACCGCGAACTTCATCACAGAGCAGCTTAGAGATATCTTCGGTACTGTCTTTAGAGGGGAACCTAGACAGTTGTTCCATGATGGACTGCGTGAGGTTTATAATAGAATGATTAACATATTTCGTAAACCCAACCTCACATATTCCGATCATCAAGAGCAGCTCATCCAAGGCATCCTCGAGTCCCTCGAAGAATTAGGAAGAAGCACCAGCGTCAGCACTCATGAAGACATCCATCTGCGCTTCTTTGGATTCATGGATTCATTAAGGTAGAAACGACCAGAGCGTGAGAGACTTGAGTACAACGGGACCTACTTCATAGATTCCGATGGACCCATCTCCAAAGCAGTCTATGACATCTCCTGGGACCTCTTATACTTGCAGAGGGTGGCTGAGGAACACTTCGATAGCTTCCCTCTCTTCGTTTCAAGAATCCCGAATATCACCCAAGTCATCACTCGCTATTTCCTCAAGTTCTATCCTCAAAACTCCAGGGCCCCACCACCGAGCAACTCTAGCCCTGGAGGTTCCTCTTCCGGCTGATCCAGGAGGAATGAAAGTCGAGCCCTCGACTTTAAATAGAAGCGCTTCTCGGGAGGCAACCCGTGGAATAAATATCCTTTAGTATTAGTATTAATTTTATTTTCCAAGAAGTGAATTATCTCTGACTATCTTTCACACTTGAATATACAAATGCTTTAAAAACACCACTTCATTTTAAAACTAACAGCTTTTACCACATCGCTAATCTTAGAATTTTGGAAACATTTTTAAAATAATAAGTCATGTGTTTCGAGCATTTGAGGTACTTGTGTGCTACTTTCACACATTATGCTCGAACTCGTTTAAAAACACATGTCTTACAAATGATTTGTAGTAGAAAGCATCTCTTCACATTCTGGGATAGTGATACTCTTGCGGTAAAAAGCTATAAAAATGAGAAGTTGGTTAAAAAAAGTATATCCAACGTGTTCACACTTACGAGATATTTTCACATGAGAGAACAGTGGAGAAGATGAAGAATTGAACCATTTTATACTAAGTGCTCTTCCCAAAAGCCGAATGAACTTCATGGAACTGCCGAAAGAAGGATATTTGGCAAGTACTCTTCTTCAAAGGCAGCATATCTTCAAGCTCTCAGCATCCTTCAACCACTTTGATAGGGGAGTTCTCTCGTTCTTATCCTTGTTTTGATTATTTTGCTTTATTTTTCAAGTAATCTATGCCATATCCTAAACTTATCACTAAGTGTGGGATTCCAGCCCAAAACAAACACTTGAGCAACATTTTTCGATATGTTCAAACTCTAAGTGTGGGATTTTACTTACAATAAAATCTCAACTCAAGAGAACATTAGGGAAAATGTTCCTCTAAGTGTGGGATAGTGGTATAGAATACCTTAGGTCTGATTCTTATTTCCAAAAGCAAACCCGGAAAATGTTCCTCAATTTTAAATCCTCACTTTTGCTTGAAATTTTTTCAAAATTTTTGAATTAAAATGTCTTGAGAGGAATCATTTTCATATATGAGTAATGTATTTTGGAAAATAGGATTAAATAAGTTAGGACTTTCTTAAGCTGAAATAATAATCTAAAAGGCATCGCATGACTAGACACATACAACCCAATCTTGTAGTGAGGTATCTTGAGCCATGAAAAGCATTCATTTTTAATGCTTCACTATTCGTTTGATGAGTGTGTGCCGATGCTTGCATCCGGAATTAAAACTTGCTCCTGTTATACATGTCGAGACCACATTGGTTTAGTACCGTACGCGGTATAGGTGCAATCAGAGGACCTTGACATTCCTTAGGATTAACCATTTTTCTTTAAAACCTTCTTTTCCAGCCCAAAACCCTTCCAACACTCATTTTTAGTGTTGATGATCCGCCTAGAAAACCCTTTTAAGCCTTAGCCTTTTCGTTTCTTTAAAACCCAAACCTTTAAACCCATTTACATCCGCACCCACCAAAACCTTATCTTAGAAATTTTTAAATTTTTGAAAAATGCTATTTAGGTATTCTTTTTGCTTTCACTCAAAATTACAAATCTCGTGTTTACTCAAAACTCCTCGTGTGCGTTTCCATGATCAATACTCAAAAATCGAGAATCTTATGGTGCGTAAAATTGGCACCAAGTAAATTCGAAATTGTCAAAAGTGTGAAAAATGAAAGTCAGAAAAGGTCTCAAAAAGGGCAGTGAGTAACCTTAAAAATTCCCTAGAAAATCCTTGGAAAAGAAATTCCAAGCCAAAAATATAGAAAAAATGGAAAAGAAAAGAAACAAAAATATAAATCATCTGAAATAAAGCTAAGTGCTTCAAAATCTCCCAAAAACTCCGATTCTTAAAAGAGTATAATCTTCCATGTGTTTTAAGAGATAGAAGTCAAAATAGCTATCTCCTCCCCTTATCTTTGTCCGTTTCCGTTTTCATTGAAAAGTCTATCTAAATAAAATTCTTCATAAGTTTAAAAAGGCCTAAGATAAGCAAAACCTCCCCTTTTACTTAAGAACAATTTCCCACTTATCCATTCCCTTTAACCTTCACCAAACATTACAACCCATTTGAATGTCCTGGGATGATTAGCACCGTCCTCACCTAAGTGGTGGAGATGTGATTCTCGAGCAAGCCTATGACGATGGGTGCTGCATGACTGGCTATTGAGCGATTTCTTTTGATTAGAATGATAGGTAACCCGAAACACTTCTGAGTGAATTGAGTGACCACCTTGTGAGATCGCCTAGTCATGTATACCCAAGAGCATTATTTCACGCTCATGAAACGAATACCTTATTTTCTCTTGCTTTCCAGGATATATTACTTTTGTATAGGATTGTTTGCTCTCAACATTTTGATTCACCCAAAAAGCATTAACACTTTCAAAAGGAAAAGCAAGTGAATTTGAGTTTTGCTTGAGGACAAGCAAAGTCTAAGTGTGGGATATTTGATGACACGCAAAAAGTCAAGTTTTTTAGTGCCATTTCCTTCCCTTTTTAGCCCAATTATGGATGAAAACATTTGAAATATATATTTTTATACTAAATTTCATAATGAAGGCTAAAATATAGATGATGCTTCAAGAATCAACAAAAAGGCCTAAAAACGAATAAAATAGAGTACAAACGATCATAAGCATTCCCGTTCACGCTTTTTAGCACTTTTTGAGTTCCGCTTGGAATTATGACCTCTAACTTATGTCATTTTCTTCCTTAGGAAAATACGATCGCGTGGATATAAAGAACGCTGAAAACGGACACCCGAGTCAAAAGTTACGCCCAAACGAAGAATCAAGGCAACCGGAGAAGACCAATACGGGCAAACCAAGCCGTATACAGGCAGCACAAGCCGTATACGGCCTGGACATGACCGTATATGGCCTGGCAAGGGCGTATACAGCCTGGACCAGCCGTATACGGCCTGTGTTCCCCCATATACGGCCTCGTTCTCCTGTATCTGACCCGTGTTCGCTTGTATCATGCCATTTCCAACCGAAATACGGGAGGTCCTCCCGTATCGTGCTCTCCTCCCGTACAAGGTGACATTTTGATACGGTTGAGCGTTTGAAGGTTAGAATACGGCTGGATGATACGGCTGAGCAACTAGTATATATATGGGACTAATTCACCTCATTTCAACATCATCCATTCATTCACTAATCCATCCTCCACTCTTCACACACTTCCCTAGGTTAGGTTTATATTTTCAGTTTTCGTAGTTAGCGGCTAGTTAGTCACGGCTCTGACCGGACGAATAGGGGGTAATATTGTAATATTGCTTGGAGGATACTCGGAGTTCCGCCTGTATGCGTTCACGTTGTATTCAGCTATGATGTTATTCTGGTTATATCTATCCTTTATCTATTTCGTTATGGTGATTGTTATTACTGTTATCATGCTAGATTTAGGATTGTTTACCATGCTTAGCGAGTATAGTCGTATTAATTGAGATGATGTCATTATGAAAACAACGGAGGTAACGTTATACGGCTTTCATTTGTATAGCGCCGGAAACATCACGAATGTGTGTAGTACGGAACGTGGAAGCTATGAAAGTTGTGGGCACAATCCGTTGTCGATTAATGATTAATTAGTGTGTTGATCCACTTTCTATCTATGATTTTAAACCTCAATCAAACTTAATGCCTTTCAACCAGTAAACGTGGCTACGGCCTTAATGATAGGACGTCGCGAACCCTATCCAAGGTGATTAGTTATCTGTGTCTAAAACATGGTCTGATTTGCGAAGAATGTAAACATTGTTTTCTAAACGGAACATCAAGTACATCGTCATCATGGAAATAATGTTTTCACTATTGAACGCAAAGTACATGGTGATTATGGAACAACGTTTTCTAACTTGAACACAAAGTACACCGGTACTGTGGAAAGATCGCTTTCCCTTAGAACACAAAAGTACACTGTACCTGTGGAAATACTGTTTTCTAATCGAACGCAAATATTACTCTATTTGCAAATTAGGGATTTATTGGGATTTTAAAGTAAGGGATGGTTTATATCATAGATGGATAATTACTGCGCTCAAATACAAACTTAGTTAAATAGAGTCTAGGATTCAATCTATAAGCAAAGTAGGTACCGCAAATCGGCTAAGTACTTGGTATTCCCACGGAAAAAGCCGTAGTTACCTATTGTGCACTTCATCAATAATCATACCTAGACTTTACAAACCCATCAATAGAAAGTGATCAACGCACGCTAAATCTGATCTTGAAAGTGAATATTTTGTTTAGATTAAAGTATCCTTGTGGGGTTAAGAAAGGTCGGACATCGAGATTGGTTTGTCACCTTATTCATGCACCCAGGATTTATTTCCATATAAGGGTCGCTATACCATCATTGGTTAGTGTTGTATGGCTGGATAAACTACTCTGATCAGAATCACGATAGCCTAGTTACTCAGTGACATACTGATCGAGAAATCTATCAGTAGGGAACTAGTGCTTACTCCACTAATACTTGAAATGAATGGAATATAAACTTTTGAGATCATATTACAATCCATCATCCCAATTAAGAAAACTAATGAAGTCATAGCAAACACCTCCTCTAGATTATCTGCTAACTACCGATATTTTATCTTGCTTTATTTAAATTTTCTGCCTAAGTATAAAAACCAAAACCAAACCCCCAAAAATCTGTTAAAACCATTACTAGTTAGATAAATCGTCTTCAACGTTAACGTTTCACAATACTTCTGGTTTATAGAACGACCCTAGGTCATACTTACTACTGTACTCCCATAGTTTTAAGTATACTTAGGCCCCGCATTTACAAATTTTAAAACCCACTGATCGCAGCGCCAGGAGGAAGGCCCGCAACGACGCGAGTCAAATCGCAACCGACCTCTCGGGCGCGCGTCACGAGTCGAGTCAACTCGCAGGCCCAGCGGCTGCGAGTTGAGACGAGATATATAATGTTTTTCAAGCCGTGAAAAACATAACTTTTTGAGAACTTTTGCTTACGAACTTGTAACCTGCGATTTCAGTATCCAGAGAAAACCATAGACTAACGGCTAGGCTTTGACGGTATACGTTTAAGGCAAAGTTATTAGTTAATAATCGTATAAATGTGAACTTATTCGTTGTTAGTAAGATAACATCGTACTAAGGGATTCCGCACCTTATCAAAATTTAAATTTCCTACAACAAGATCTAGTCTCTATCACAACCAAATCAAACCCATATAACCTATCACTACTAAGATTATAAACCACTATCAAATCGAATAATCAATGAATCTCTTGAGAAAAGGGACAAAGTTCGAGAAAGACAGAAGGGTGGTAGAGGGATCTGGTGGCAACCAATGGTTTACCAGCAGATCGGAATAAATGGCAGACTAAACAAAATACTCTGGCCTTTTGTATTTTTTTTTTTTTAAATTCAGTATCACTTTCGGTTATATGTACTTTGTCAGAGATGGTTTATTTGCCCAGTGGGTTTCTCCGGTCGCCAATCACTTCCAGAAGCAAGTTAGAGATATATAATATGTATAACTTTTTGTGTATCGTATGTATCATGAGAATCGAGATGTAGAATTGAGAGACTGGTCTTGAATTGAGTTTTAAATGTTGATGGTGGTGGTTCGGAATTGGTGGTTATGGTTTGAATGGTGACAGTGGTGGTTCCTAGATGGCGGTGGTGAGCAGGAGCGGCTCAACACATTTAGAGGCCTAAAGCGAATTTAATATATAAGGCCTAATCGATTTTAAGTAATGGATTTTGCTATGCATGGTGCTTAGGGCTATGGTTAATTAATAGGTGGTTGGTAGAAAGTATTTGAATAAGTAACTTAATTTGTTAAAATTCAATATTTAACTCAATGTGATTGATGGTTATCAGGAAGTTGACAATTTTTTATAAAGGTTAACAGTTTATTTAGAGCAATTACACTTTTAAATATAGCCCCATCAAAATCCTTAACGATCACAAACTATGTAAAATATTAGACTAAGCTTATTAAACAAATAAATATGAATTAATCTACTTAACCACGAGTCACGTTTCTTCCTTTCACATTATCACGGAAAAAGGGGATTGCCTATTAGTCAATTTTGACTGGAAAAGGACCCGGAACCCCATACCCTCTCATTCACTTACTATAGGCCGAGGAGCGTAGATTCATCTTACTTTTTATAAATGGAAAAAGAGACAAAAGAATGATTAGAGAATTCAATCGTGAAATATAAAGAAAATGATTAAGATAATTTAATGATAGCCAATGTAAAATGAAGATTGCATTTAAAACATGAAAATAGAACTTTTTTTTACAAAAAAAACACTTGGAACTAAGTGACAAAAATGGGCTTAGTCATTTTTATCACATAAAATGGGCCTAAAAGTTTACGACTAAAACTCTTGTGAGACCTTATAATGTCGTTTTCTTACACAAATAAGGTCTTATCTCTTAAAGCTTATATTTCGCAAGACCTTAATTAAAGGACTAAAAGACATTGAAGATCTTTGTCGTTATACTATACTAATACATGACATTGATAATTTGGGGGCCTTACAATTTCGGAGGCCTAAAGCGGTAGCTTTACCCTCGAGCTACCCTTGGTGGTGAGAATGGTGGTTTCGAGATGGTGGTGATGATTTGAATGAGGATAAGAGATGGATGATGAATCAGAAATGGATGTATCAATTTCGATTCTAATTTGGGTTTCAAATTGATTAACTTCAATAATTAATTGGGTGTATTAATTTTGATCGTGGGCAAAAAATTAGAAATTTATGTTGATATTGTTGTATTTAATGATGATGATGCTTCCTGCTATTGTTTTTGTTGGTGATGATATGAAGAATTGCTCGTGCTGATTCTATTTTTAATTTTATATTTGTCCATGCGTGCAAAATATTTTCTGTTTATAATAACGGGGTCATGTAGAAAAGAAAAGCCACGTAAGCACTGACATTAAAATAAAATTGTTAAATAATAATATTTACCGGTTAACCGGTAGCATGTTAACATGTTACTCACATAATGTCGCACCCTCAAATTCACTGTTTAGCGGAAGCATCATTTGGGCGTGACTAATCAGGTAAACAGTGCACAAAGATATATATAATGAACGACTCAACATGCGTCGTTTACAAAATACATTGATTTAATAAAAGTTTACAATTGTTATGATATTACAAAAGCTCTGTACCCTAATCTTAGAGATTCTATGGCATAACTACTTGTACAAAATATATTAATGCAGGAAAATCTTTTGATGTTTCCATGCGACTCGAGCTAAGGTATCCTGAGTGTGCAGACCTACTGCTGCTGAGAACCTGAGAATACATACTAAAAGGTCAGCTAAAAGATGGTGAGCTCACAGGTTTAATGATAAAGCACAATGTATGAACCACAAGATTTAATAATATTTGAAACCAATCAATTAAGTGTATATAACTGCCATGAGCCCATAGTTAGAGCTTAACTGAGGTGTTAGGATCACAATCAAGTGCCTGATTGTCGCGCCCCCAGCGGTCGGTCGGATTTTACTCCGGTCGTTGGTCCGGCAACCGAGACACACGGCAGGGTAGTTTTAAATTTATAATAGTCGGGGGGAGCCTAATCCTCCGTACTACCTACTGAAACTGGTATGAATACCTGATACGAGTAAGCGGTAAGGATGATCCAGGGTCGTTCCTCACGACGGTAGAATTGAAACAGAGCTAGTTCCGATTAATCAGAAATTAAGCTAGGGTTTTAATGACTTGGAAGGGTTTTGTTTTGGTTTTTTTATATTTAATTAAACTAAACTACTGAAATTAACAAAGCATAAAAATAAAGGGAGACTAGCATATATAACACTTAAGGATGACAAAGACGTGGTTCACCATGACTTAGAATAGCTGAGATGATGGTTTGATTTGAAAATGTCTTTTAAAGATTTGTGTCTTGCTTTCACGTAGATATCTTGTAGTGTAAACATTAGCACCCTACTGATCAGATGAACCGATCAGTATGTCACTGAGTACTAGGTTATCGAGAGTATGATCAGATCGGACTGCCTTGAAACCTCCCTCACCGTCTCTTGTGACGAGACCAAGTGACCATCCAGATGGGGTGCAGGAATAAGGCGACAGTCCGCAATTTATCCACTGACCTTTCTTTAACACAAACATAGATATCTAAGCTGGGCAAGGCATTTAAGATTTAAGACAGGTGGTGACTGATTACTAATACATTAATGGTTGTGATTGAGTTCAGAGATATTCGGCTGTGATACAGTCTTCAACCCACAGACTTTTCCACGGTTACATTGTGTACTCACCCGTATTACGGTCTTTCCCGGATCACAGACTACACCAGGATGTAACACAGTATACAGCCTTCGACCTTTTCGTAGTTTGCACGTGTTTGTACTTCACCATAAGTGGTTCCAACGTTAAACCGGATACTCAGTCGTATTAGGGCTTTAACTGGGCTACATACTTTACAGCCATCTGAACTCAATATATCTAAGCTTGTATTACAGTAAAACCATCTATGATAGCTAAACAACCCGTTCACTTTATAAATCCCAGCCCAATAAATCCCTGATTAATTCACGGTGTACTATACGATAAGTTAGGCAGTATTTCCACAGCTTCAGAATCAGACCATGTTTATTTTGGAAAACATAGATAGGTAGTGACCGTTTGATCAATGGTTAGCTACTCCTTGTCATAAAGGTTCTAACCACGTTTATTGGAGGAAAGGCGATAGTTTAGTTTAAAATCATAAATGTATAGTTAAACAGCACCACAAGTTTTCAAACCTATCTGTATTACATTTATCATGTTTATGAAAACATAATCATTAAGGCAGCAACAGTGTTATTGTATGTCTAGTATGCAGTACCTAAGCAACAATCAAACAAGAACATGCAATAGGACGGAATACTAGCATCACAGTACTAACCTAAGGATTACATCATGGGTACCCCGGAAGTTGTCCCAAAGATACACAACAGATAAGCATGAACCTAATCTATCTCTAATCCTATGTTTCGTGTCCCTCACAGATATATTTCAATCAAGGGAACAACGACCATGTTGAGTTCATTGATCATCATACACAGAATAGTTGGCAATCCTACTTCTAGTAATTGGTCAGGTTCTAGGGAGGAGGATACAAACCATAGCATAATTTGGACAGATAAACGGGTAGAGGTTCAGCTTATAAGTTCACAAACAATTGTAATATATAATAATTGGGAACATTATTCCACAACGGATTGTGCCCACGACTTTCATAGCTTCCACGTTCTGTACTACACACATTCGTGATGATACCGGCGCTATACAAATGAAAGCCGTATAATGTTACCTCCGTTGTTTCATAATGGTGTTATCCCAATTAGATATATCACAACAAACTATTCATTAATCATGGCAAACATACAAGCACACTACTCACAATGCATAGAAATAAACATTTCTAATATTAATAAATCACATACATCAAACAAGAACAATATGACAAATTAATAATAGAAAGGATAGAAAATACCGATAGGAATTGCGAGCAGAATAACACTTGTATTTCTTCATTAATATCCAAGCATTACATAAGTTAGCCTCTACTAATTAACTACATAATTAATCTAATCCTAATCTTCTCTCTAGTTCTCCTCTAACTCCTAAGAGTAGTGCTAGAGAGAGAGACTAGAGAGAAGAACTAACTACAAGAACAATTCTCCTCTAACTCCTAAGAGTAGTGCTAGAGAGAGAATTCTAGAGAGAGAAAAAAAAGTTGTAAGAATGAGAGGTGTGTGGAAATGAGAAATGGAGGTTGGTATTTATAGGAGAAGGGTGAAAGCCATGGTACAAGTCTTGAAGCATCAAATACAAGCATCAAAGCAGCATACGGGGAAAGCGGACCAATGGGGGGTCAAACGGCACCTCACAAGGCAAACACCCCCGTATACGGCACCCTAAGGGCCGTATACGGCACCTAGGGTACCGCATACGGTACCTAGGTGCCCAGGGGGGGTTGGTGCTTCGTTTGGCCTCCGTTGATTTCTCGGTTGCTTGGTTCGTCCGTATCTTCTTCGTTTGGGCTCCGATTTTCTTGATTCTTGCGCCGTTGGCTTCGTTTTTCCGTTACGCTTTCAATGAAACTAAGTTTGCCAAATTTGGAAGTGTTTGACTTTTGCGTGTTCCGGATGACGATCGGCGGACTTCCAGACTGCACATCTTCTTCGTTCTTCGTCCGTTTCTCTTGATTCTTTCACCTCCGATCTTGTATTTTCCTATAGAATCATAAAATATGAATTAAGATCTAATTTCATAAGAAAATCAAGAAGGCAATATTTAAGGTGATAGTTTTGCCTCGGTTTGCGTGTTATTTGGACGTTTTAACCGATTTTTGCAGCAACGTCTATATTTAGACTACCTTGGTGATTTTTAGTAAATAATGATGGTTTAGAAATGTTTTCACCAAATAATAGTCCAAAAAGTGCGGAAATATATACTTAAAAACATGACTTTTAAGGTCACATCACTGATCGAGGGTGCCTCCCTGCGAGTGCCTAATCTACACTCGTATGAACAAATGATAATGCGTCCATTTGACCAGTTAGTGCTTGCTAACCCGGACGGGGATTGTCAATCCCATATGGTACCATACACTAACATTCACGCTAAATCCATATAAACAAACTATGTGATGGAGGACTTTTATGATTATTAAAACAACTCATGCAGTGTATATCGATGTTTTGTATTTGTGTCCACATGTAAAATAAATGAGCATGTATTCCCACCCCGGGAGTAAAAACAGTAAAAATGCGGGTCTATGAGACTCACCTGAGTCTGATGAGTTGCTATCAAGCAAGTAATGATGTTGCACAAGGAAATGATGTCGTCCCAACGACTGTAACCTGTCGGGCGTCCTAAATGCGCAAGGTTATGGTAATGAGTAGGTATCTCAAAAGATTACCTATGCTAGTTGTTCATTCAACTAGTTATGTCCAAACGTTTGATTAGTCTGTTTGTGTTTTGGAAACATGTACGGCCCATTGTTGATGATTTTTGATAATAATTCAAAAGTACTATTATTATAGGTTTCATTGTATCGTATACTTATCAAGTATATGTATATCATGTGCGAGTATCGTCGTATGAGATTCAGCTGCTGTAAGTGTTCAATACTTAGTGAGTTATGTACTTTCATGGTTCTGTGAATTGCGACACTAGTGGCGACACTGGGTATAGGTTGCGAAACTGCCATCAGTGTCGCATGATGTTGAAATTTGGAGTGTTGTGACGTTAGGGTTAGTGTCGCAATGTGCGACATTAAATGGTTTGGCGACACAAGTATTAGTGTCGCTGCATGCGACATTCGCAATTTAAATGCGACACAAGGGCTAATGTCGCTATATGCGACAATCGGAATAGTGCGACATTATCATTAGTGTCGTAGTATGTGACATTCGGGTAATAGGTGCGACACAAGCTTAGTGTCGCAATTGGGTTTAGCCCAATGCGACACTACCGGCTGTGAATTTTTTCCTTGTCGAGAAAATGGTCAAACAACCTCGGTTTGACCCGAGACTTTTACAAAACCTTTAAAATGGTCAAATAAGCTTATGAAAATTATTGGTTCGTGTCAGGGTTAACCCGAAGTGTCGGTTTTAGAAATTACACAAAATCAGTCCTTACGCTGTTTTGGTTATGTTTTCGGTTTGTTTCGCCTCTCGTTTTTACCCATTTTTACTCCGAAATCAAATATGAGAAAAATCATGAGTGTTCATTCATATCTCTAGTATTTTACCAAATTTTTCCGGGAATTTTAGAGGTCGCTTAGTTAGGTAAATAAAATCGAGAAGCAAGTGTGTTCCATTTTAGGCCAAAACTGACTGTCTTGAACAAATCAATTTTTAGAGGGAAATCCGCGTATTTCTGGTGAAAATGTTCAACATGAAAGTTGTAGTCAACGAACATACGAAGATTTTGGCATAAGTTTCATGCATTTATTCGACCTAGAACTCGAGATATAGTCGAAATGGTAGGGCTGTTTCTAGAGGTAGAAAACTGTCACATATATATATGCTTATGAAAAACGTGTTTTAAGCTTGGATTTGGACAATTTTTAGTTATTTTAACATACTAACATGTTAATAAACATAGTACAAGTATTTTTTTAAAGGCGACGAGATCTTACAAGTATCGTATGGAGAAACCAAAAAGATAGGAATGTAGCTCGCGTTATGGTGGTCATTTTTGCTTCAAACCGTCTTGCAATCCAAGGTGATTTGAGAAGGCTTTTTGTGGTGTTTAATGGTTGTTCTTGAGATGTTTTGGGATGGAGAGAGAACCGAAAGAGAGAGAATAGAGAGAGATATGGATGGTTTGTGAAATAAGGAAATTTGGGTGTGTTTGTGGCTTAATGGTCAAGAACAAGATCTTTGTTTTGGGGGTTTTGGTTGGCCGATTTTTCTAGTCAAAAAGGAGGCAAGATTTGTTAAAATCTTGTCTCAAAACTTTGGTGTTGAACCCGTGTACGTTTATCTGATCGTTTAAACATTTAATTAAATGTTATACGCATGTTAAGCGTTATAGATGTTATTATATATTCGAGATATTTTTAGTTGAAGATATTTCATCAAAATACTTATTAAAATATAACTTATGTTTGTTCCGATTATCGGGAGCGAATCACTCGTTTTCGTCGCGTACGTATAATTTATGCGATCCAAAATACGTGCTAAATATTATTAACATAATATTCAATAAATAATGAGGTTATTAAATAATTTCATATTATTTAATAATTTGATTCACCAACGTCCGTATAAAATGTATCAGAATCCATCCGATATGAAAATGTACGATTAAATTTAATCGCATAGGTGTGTATATATAACAATACACATAATGATACATACAATTAGCCTATCACAGAACTAATTGTATTAATAAAATGATTAGGTACTAATTACTAGCCCTAATTTGTCGGGTGTCACACATAAATATAGATTCTTCGATCCGGTTTGATGCATACCTGAACAATAAAATAAATAGGTTGCATACATGGAAAAATGTGTGGTAGTACGTATCCGATTTTTTTCATTTATCCTTTAACCTAAGAGGAGAAAAAATTTAATTTCTCATGGACAGTGGCGGAGCTAGGATATTTCGTATAGGGGGCAAAAAAATTTTTTTTCCTTTTTTCTATCATTTTGGGGGGCAAAACTCCAAAACTGTCACTAATAACCTTAAAAAGATTATTTTTTTTCCACAATTCTAGATTTTAGGGGGGCGACTGCCCCCCTCTAGCTCCGCCCCTGCTCATGGTACACCTTTTTATTTAATATTTCTTAAGAAGACAAAAATGCCCTCACATGCCTAGCATGTGACCCAATTTAACAGATAAAATGTAACATCGTCGGTCATAAGGAATTAAGGATGTCCCGTGTCAAAAAAATGCAACCATAAGCATGGCATGTGTTATAAAATGATAAGAACTGATCGTGTCCAAAAATGAAGCCATATGGATGGTCCGAACAATTTACTCCATTAATTAACTCGTTACGAAATCCTATTCGTAAGATTATTGTGAACTTTTTCTATTATTCGTTTACTTTTAATACTAAATGCATAATAACTTATATGCTACAAAATATATAACTTATTTATTGCATCTTATTACTTGAGTCAATTACACCATAAAGACAAATTTAAAAGAGGTATCATGGTGGACTACTTAGGAGACATGAATTGCTAATTTCATATGAGAGTTACAATGTCCCTCAGTTGTACAAGTATAGTAATAGTCTCCGGCTTCACTCAAATTAAAGAGAGCGGGGCTTTCTGCTGTGATATTTAGTAGATCAGGGGCTTCGCATTTATCATACAATTCCTTATTCACTTTTGCCACGACATGATATCTTTCGTCAAACCCAAAATACATTATGTCAGCAACCTTAAAGGTGTGTCTGGATTGCCAGTCAGAATAGAAATTTGGATCATCTGCATGGAGCTTCCATCCATGATCGTCGTCACCCACTTTATGTACTATTGCTAGCGAGCTATGGAATGTCATGGATGCGAGAATGGATATAAAGATAACCATCTTGAGGTTGATTGCTGTCATCTTTTACTGGTTATGTTTTATGAAGATGCTGTGGTATTTGACATTTGAGGCTAAGATATGGTGTTAAATAGATGGGGTTTGAAAATGACAATTTAATTCAGTTTTCAATGTTTACTTATTATAATATTATTATTATTACTATATTATTATAATATTATTACTATATTATATTATAATTCAATATAAGATATTATAATACAGTATAGCATAATATAAATATAATATATTATCTTATAAATCTTAAATTATATATAGGAAGCGGGTTATGATTTCATCAAAAATTTAATTAACCAATAGAATTATCATATTTACTCAATTATCATATCTTATTATTATTATTATTATTATAAATTAAATTAAATTATATTCCAATTAGATTAAATTTATATTATTATTATTTTTAAATGATTATATTTAGGGATGGCAATGGGTGAGAAAAAAACCCACGACCCGTGAGTACCCGCCCATTGTGGGTGGGTAAACCCGTAAAATTTTTACCCATGGGTGGGTTACGGGTATGAATTTCTACCCGTTAACGGGTCACGGGCGGGTGATGGGTATGGACTTATACCATCGGGTAAACCCAACCCGCGAACCTACAAAACACATTATAGATACCTACAAGTTAATTTTTATAATTTATTGCATATATATGTATATATAATGGTTAATTTAAACAATATATAATAAAACTATTCATATATTGACTAAAAAATATAGTTTTCAAGTTTTGAATAGCAAACTTATCAAATGATCAAGAAAAAATTATCAAATAAATTGATAGTTATCGAACTATTAGTTTGCATGTCTTAAATTTCAACAATTTAATTCGTTTAAAATTACGATCCATTGATTTGAACATGTTTTAAAACATTTTTATACAATAAAATTATATAAAATCTTTTGATATTTTGATAAAATGTTTATATTATTTAAAACCCGCGGAAACCCACGAATATCCGCGGGTCGCGGGTACGGGTGTAAAAATAAACCCGTTAGCGGGAATTTGCGGGTCAAAAAAACCCATCACGGGCAGGTGATGGGTTTGGCATATCTGTGCCCACGACCCGCGGGTGCTATATCCGTATGGATGAAGAATTCTAATTATTTTTTAACCGTGTTTATTAAATTATTTTTAATGGAGGTGCCCAACATAGTCAACAATATATTAGGGATTTTGGGTTTAACGCACAGTTCTAGATTAACTTTTTCAGAAAGTGTTCAAATTTGTATAAGCGGATTGACATAAATGTAAATAATTTAAGTATGCATATTTTTCAAGTTATATAAACCATTACGAGTAGAATTTTCTTATATATATTACGTACACTTAAAAAATCAAATATAAATTCAACGACCCATGTATATACACGGGTTCAAAAACTAGTAAATAAATATAATATATGATTAACCTTTATGATGTCATCAAATCAAAAAAATTCAATTAGTCAATTAGGCCCCTTAACTTTACATAATTTTAAAATTAAAACTCCATAAATTTTTCTATTTAAATAAAAAAAAAATTAATTAATTATAGTTATTACTATTTCTAATTTAAGAAAAATCCACAAATGTCATGGGATGTATACGTACGTAATTTGGTGGATATATTATAATAATAATAATAATTATTATTATTTTATATACTATAAATAATAATAATAATTTGTCAATTCGTTAGGTTATTTGCAGTTGATGTATGTTACTCATATATACTATCACTAGCCCTTAAACCCGTGTATACACGCGTCCGTTGGATGTGTATTTGACTTTTATAATTACACATATAATGTATATGATAGAATTTAATAGTTTTGCACAAAAAAGACATACAATGAAGTCTCAAATTAAATTATTTTAGGTATAAATCATATCATTAATTATTTTAGAGGGAAATTGATTAGTTGACAATAAAAATAATAACGGATGAACAATATAGCATAAATTAGATTTTGTATATTTTAAGAAGACTGATTAAACCTAATGAATTAGATGTATACGGTAAGGTTCTTTCATCGTGGGATATTAGTAATTATCTTTTTAAATAAAAAAAATAAAAATACTACTAATACTTTCATGATGGGCATAGCTTTAAGACCCGCGACCAAACAATCAAAATGAAATTGTAATAGATATAAAATTTAATTACAATTTTTCATGTGATGAATATAATATAATATTTAAAGATTTTCCTTTTGATAATAATCAATAATAATAATGATAAATATAAATAATATATTGTTTTTAATGATGGGGCTAGCTTTAAGACCGCGACAACGCGGATAACCAAAATGAAATTTACATATAAAGTTTAATTACAATTTTTCATGTAGTGTATATATATAATATATTATTTAAAGATTTTCCTTTTTAATAATAATTAAAAACAATAACAATAAAGATAAAGATAAACAGTATATATAGTTTATTAATTTAAAAGAACAAATAGATCACGAGATACGTATAAATTTAATACTACGGAGTATTACAGATTTTCAAATATATGGGACAAAAGTTATGGACATGTATTCGTTGATTTTAATTTGAATATTTCATACCCATTAAATATTATCTTTAAGTAATTCATATTATTTAAACAACATATATTATCTTTAAATATGTTTGAAGTTCGGATAGCTTTTAAAGTAAGTAAAAGACAAGGAGAAATTTAAAGGGTGTTTTTTAAATATTAAGTAAAGTTAAGGGATTAGATTGATTAATTAAAAATTTTATAATTGATGACCTCATAAAGGATAATTGTATATTATAGTTAAGATTAAGAGTATTATTACTATCATTATTATACTTTTTGTTCTCCAAATCATATTATTTAAATGTAAATGAAAATGTAATTTCTTAGTTAACTAATAAAAATCTTATATCATACACCCTTATAAAGGGTTTAACCCATTTCTTTCTAACCTTACAAGTTTAAAGATCGGAAAAGACACAATTACCCTATGTACAATAATAATGACATAACTACCCACAACTAAATTTGGAAATAATCAATACAGTATAATCAACATAGATGTATATATTAGATGACATGTAATGTTGTCTATGAATAAACATTTTTTTATTATGGATATATTGATTATTTGAGAGTGAATTATTTTCTGTTTGATAATTACAAAAATCGTATTTTAAGTGTTACTAAGATATAGTTGAACTTCAATAGGATCAAATAAATTATATATGTAACTACTAATCACTATATATTTTGATAAATTTTGTAAAAGTTATCCGCCGCATAGCGCGAGTCTCTACTAGTTCAATTTTATATTAGTGTTGATGTTGATTTACTACTTATATTCAAATCTTAAATAAATCTTAAATTATATTTAGGAAACACTTGATTATGTCATCAAAATTTTAATCAACCAATTATGTCGTTTAATTTTGTTCAATTAACTAAAATTTAGGAAACGATGACATCATAAATAATAATTGATAAATTAAATATACCCAACTAATTTAGAATTCATACTTACATAGGATTGTATTTATTTTCATTTATAGTATTAATAAATTATTCTGATTAATGGAAATATTGATTTGTAAACAACCTAAATATAATTGTCGATACCTATACAAAAAAATCCTAACTTTATCACTTCTACTATACTTTAATAATAATCTTCTTTTGATATTATCTTTTAAAATTATATACTTTAATTTTAATAAAGGAAAAAGTACAATAAAAGGTATTAAACTTATCACATATTCTTATTTAAGGTACACAACTTAAAATTTTTTAATTTAAGGTATCGAACTTTCAATTTGTAATCAAGTTAGGGATGCGAATTTCACAAATGATGAGTTGTAATCGAATTTATTTTTTATAAGTAACATATCAAAATAATTGATTAATATTCCTCGATCAATTTTAAAAAATATTGAGTATAATGGGAGATATTAAACTTGAAAGTGGTAATGAGTTTTTGCTAAATTATTTCTCCTCACTCAATATTTTTTTAAAATTGATCGAGGAATATTAATCAATTATTTTGATATGTTACTTATAAAAAATAAATTCGATTACAACTCATCATTTGTGAAATTCGCATCCTTAACTTGATTACAAATTGAAAGTTCGATACCTTAAATTAAAAAATTTTAAGTTGTGTACCTTAAATAAGAATATGTGATAAGTATAATACCTTTTATTGTACTTTTCCCTTTAATAAATCAATTTCTATATCATTATAATAATAAACTTCTTTTGATATTATCAAACTTTAAACTAATCAATCACAACCCTCAACTATATTAAAAAAAAATACAATTAATACAATTATATTCTCTAAAATGTTCAAAGTATATTATGATATTTTAATTCATAATATTTAACATATAATATTGAATAATTTAAACATAGAAGACTATGCATATCTAATATACTGTATAATATTTGATTTATTTAAATTAGACATAGTCTTTGTAAACCCATACACGATCACAATACTTATTATTTTGATCCGTACATTTTAATGGATCATTAACCGTATACTAAATAAACGAATAGGCAAGATGAAATACAAATTTAAAGGCCCATGTGTATACACGGGTTTAAAATCTTGTAATATGATATTATATATAACACCCCTCATTTAATAACATTATTATATTGAATTTACTCGAAAGCGTAAGTCCCAACTATAATCAATTTAAAAGATATAAATAAACATAAACTTTTTCCCATCAAAACCTGGTATCCGACAGCTCAAATCTTATTTCAATGTTAATATCACCAGAGCGAGGTGTTATATAATTACAAAACAATACATTACTGATTTAGTCAAATCAGATATCAGAGTGAACGCTAGCTCATCAAACATTCCCTTCCAGGTCAACAACTTCACGCTTAGTCAACTATCCAACCTTAATCTGCAAGGAAGGGAAGATGTGGGGGATTAGCACAACGCTAAGTGAGAAGATCCATAAACAACAGTTCAACTTGGTACAACAACTTGTTTCCAACGAATAATCATATTCCATCAACAAGTCAACAAACAACTTATATTCACACAATCAACTGGCGACATAGAGGACCGGTGGTTCTTGAGATCACAACCACTCAAAGAACACTTAGAAACCAACTGCTGGCCAAAACAGAGGTTTAACCGACTACTTGGTGCTATTAACCCAAGCAACACAGGCTACGACAAATAAACTTGTACTAAGACCCTGTGTTACCTAACTAATAGCTAACCCAAGCCCAGCCCCATGCTGACCCCCGTCTCAACGATGCCCAAAGGCAACATATCAATACCCAGCAACAACTTTAGTGATCACATATCAACACACTAACATCATATCAACAATTCAGGTCAATAGTTCACTACCAGTATCATTACTAAGAAACCGCAAACATCATGGCAATAAAACAACAGTAATAATACAATTACCAGTTGTAACAAATTTGTTACAACTAAATCAAACTGAAGGTTATTGACCCACTCACCGTTACCTCAGTCGTCCCACTCGGTAGTCTAATGTCACCGAGTCTTCTTAGTTTATCTGAAACCACAACAAGGTAACTCAAGTTAGTTTCATATCTCAACTGATAATACTCCTGAAATCAACAACATGAATTAAGCTATTATACCAATAATCAATCTCAACATCATTTATAGTAATCACATTGGCATTATTCATCTCAATCACTTAATCATACTTCACATGATTACATTAATCGAATCTCATAATAGTCAAGTTATAATTTCATTTATAACTTATCTACTTGTATTCTGATTTACATTATTCAAGCTACCGCATTATTAAGTCAATCACAAGTACTATGATACATCTTCATGGATATTATCCGTTTCCGATCATTTAGCTTCATCTTATATGATCACATATAATCGTACTCATTCACACGTACTTATCATCATATAATAAACTACGGATCGATAATCTTACTTATTCTAGTTCCACCATATCACAACTCACTTTAATGTGTTATTAACTCATAACCAGTTATCATTTATCATAATATATCTTATAATCATCAACAGGTTAATTATTTCAACAATCGAAATGCGTTTCAAAAACTTAAAATAAAAGTGCCCTGAGAACAGATGAAGCCGCCGGCTTGGCCATGGAAGCCGCCGGCTTCCCATGGCTAGCCGCCGGGTCACCCCATGAATCCGCCGGGTGAATTACGTTTTAAGCAAACAGAAGTAAATCGCGTTTTAAAGGTTATACAAGCCGCCGGTTTAGATGTTTAAGCCGCCGGCTTCCCTGTGTTTTGTATCAAGCCGCCGGCTTCAGGAGGAAGCCGCCGGCTTCCTATGAACCAAGAACTGACCGCCGGCTAAAGGTAGTACCCGGCGGGTACACCACCCAGACCAGCGAGCTGCTGCTGCTAACCCATCTCAAATCCGAAACAAAACCCATAAAATCACCAAACCAAAGTGTCAAATCGATTACATACAACAATACACACTTTATAATACTAATCAACTACACATAACATTATATATCATCATCCATTACATACTTAATCAAAAACCCTAAATTAATAATATGTATACATGTATATAATGATCAAGTTTGAGGAATCAAACTTACCACCAAAAGAAGGAGGTTATGATGATGAAGATAAAGAAGCCAAAATCACAAGATCATCAAACAACTTTCTTTCTTTTTCTTTTGATTTCAAAGATATGTATGTGTGTGTTAGTTGAGAGGAAAGATCAAGAACAAAGGAAAATAAGAAAAGGGTCGGCCTATCCCTTTTTCACCAACTCAACATCAGTACAAATTATACCCCTTCTAAATCTATTGCCTGGCACTAAATTACTAACTGCGTGAAATTTATTTTATTGTACCGTCAACTACAACTATTTAAAACAGACAATATTTCATTACCCACAATAAGTCCTGAGACATAATTTAACCATTTCACAAATAATCAATTTATTGCAATTAAATCTCTAAAACAAATAAATACGAAATTTAAATATAAAATACTAGGCCGTTAAAGAGGATGTTACAAATCTCCCCACCTTTAGGAGATTTCGTCCTCGAAATCTAATCCTATCCGACAACTCAAGGAAACATACATTATCGAGGCCACACATTAAATTTGATATTAAATTTCAAATTCTGTCTCCGAAAATCATCAACCGCTGAAATCCACAAAAGTATAGATAACTTCATCGTTCGCAATTCAATAATCCATCGCATTACAGATTTCAAGTTTTACTCAACTCATATCGGATCATAAATTACCGCAAAATTTCATTTGTGTCCACAACCGTTCATCAATATTCCGTTTTCAAACTCTAATTCATCCACTAACAATCTCACAAGAAAATCATCCGAGATAAAAACTCTCTCATAACAATCTCAATCAAAATTTTAACATACTTTCGAAAAATACAAATCCACTGATTGTCACCTGTTCCCATTCCTCAAGTTAAAATTTCAAATCATACTCAATCGGTAATTCATATTTCTTTAGGTGTAAACTCAACCCACCAACACATTCATTATAACTCATACTTCAAAGTATATTAATCCTCATGATAATTTATCCACACACTACTCACAACCCGTTTACAATTTAATACTCCATTACTAATCAAATCATCGGGTACAATTCACATCTTAGGATTTTCATAACAACAAGACTTAAACACAAGGTAATGTAGTCTTTAATCCTTCATTATTAGTCAACATTTAGGTATCTCCGTTATATGATCGTACCATACTGACGACTTAATAATCAACTCAGATGTGCGCTCAGTTAGCAAAATCCAACATGGGCTGCAGCTTCATAACACAAAATTAACTTTAATCCTTCGAGTTACAATAAGTTAACTCCATCATTTACACAAACCGAGTTATCACATAAGTGGTTTACCATAACATTACTTCGAAAATTATCAAATCCATCAAGATTTCAAGCTGAACAGTTATCAATCCAACTACTGGATTAAATTATATTTCTACAACATAAGATAAATGAATTATATCATAGTTCCTTCTCAAGGCATATACAAATACCCTTGAACTCGTCACAACAACAAAATCGCATCTTCAGATCATGTTAAAATAACTCATCCAACAAACTTGTGTCGATAAAACATGACGACAACTCAATCCCAATGATCCACATTCACAAGTTAAACTTAGGCATAAATAGTTCTCCAAATCTTTCAAACAACATAGAGATAATCAACTTTTCAATGTTTCCAAAACCGTTTCCAACACCGGTTTATGTTCCGATCTAAATATCGAATAATCAACATGTCATCAATCAACAATTATAATGTCAACCAGGAAGTTGCCACTTCCGGATTAATAACGCATTAACCTCACACGTATCTTTTAATCACATCAATATACCCGATTGTATACTAGCAACTACACTTGATATAGCAAATAATCAATGGTATACTTCTTTTAATCAAACTCAAGCATCATGCCAATCACTATTTTACAATTCAACTGATTAATTCCATAATCTCGTCAATCAAAGATGAATCTTTCCAAAGAGGGACACATTCGTTTCAACAATATAACTCCCTTTTTCAGTTCCAAGAATTAATCACAACTGTATTATATGCTCCATTTCCAATCTTTATAATTACTCAATATTGTCATTCCAACAATCTCAACTCGTTCAACAAAATTGACATATCAAAACTATTTATTCCACTAAAATCACATGAGCATTTATTAGTCTCAACAATATAACCAAACTTACAACAATAAAAGCGGATTTAACAGGTAGTTATGGAATATCCACTTATTCAACATATAGTTTAACTCATGTTAATCCGGTATTTCCCAACCAATAATATTTTACCGTCAATCTCATCCATATATACAAGTATTGACAATCACACCACATTATCCAGTTAGTTTCATCAATCGACAACAAATCTTTTCACAAAGTTCACACACAGGGTTCAACTAATTCACGTTATTCACATAACCCTTTTCTGAATTCAACAACATAATTATTTTCTCACATCCCTCGAGTCACCCACACGACTCACCCAACAAGGATATTCTTTAATTTCTTTTAATATTTAACATTTTACTTTTCCAATTCAAGTCAATCCTATTTCAACTAAGATTGACACAACAATATTTTATCAATTATAATGACCCTCAATCAAACACACAAATTCAGTCACTAATACAGTAACAGAAATTACCTTATCACCAATCTTTATTCTAAAGAATAAGTCACTAGGGTCACTATCAACTTATCACACAACTTACAACAATCAAACATATAGATACAACTAGTTCAAATCAATAAAGTAAAAGCTAATACAAGGTAAATACGAGTGTACCTGTAATAGCGTCATCCATCTCGACAGTGTCATCAACTGTCATCAGAAAAACTACCAACTGCGGACTCTAGTTTCTTCCGCTTATGGCCAGAAGACGACGAGGCACCGACCAAACCCGAATCTTGACTTATCTTTTCTGGACACTGCCCCGCACGATGACCTTCTCGTTGACAATTCCAACACACTTTCTCGGGATAATCACAATCTCTGACTTTATGTCCAATCAATCCACATTTAATACATCTTGTAGTTTGAGGAGTACATCTTCCCATATGTCTAGTTTTACAATCATTACACCAGGGAGATCGATCATTTATAATACTCTGACTCCTTGATTTTCTATTCCGTCTTTTATGTTTACTTTTACATGACGATTCACTTTCAACTGGATATAACGCCTTTTTCATATTCTGTTTATTCTGGCCTCTTAATTCACTATCCGCTAGCCTAGCTAAAGCAAAAGCATCGGCCAAAGAGTTCGCCAATCTCACTGAAGTACGGTATTCTAGTGGCAATGTTTCAACAAAATGATCTATCTTTGTTCTATCATCAGGTACCCATTGATGTACAAATCTCAATTTCTCATTAAACTTGTCAATCAACTCATCAATCGTTATCCCACCAGTTAATTTTAATCCCATGAATTCCTGTTTAACACGCGACACATCAAATTCAGAGCAATATTGTCTACATACCTCATTATAGAAATCTCTCCACCGAATAGATGCTTTCTGTTGTGGCGTCATATTTGCGGTAACCGAATCCCACCAAAACATTGCTTGGCCTTTCAAAAGCTGAACAGCATAAGGAACTTTAAATTTATCCTCATATTGGCTAATCTCAAACTTTCTCTCCATGTCTCGCAACCATTCTAGTGTAACAGCTGGATCAAAGCTTCCATAATATTTCGGAGGCTTACACGACATAAACTTGGCAAAAGAACAACTCTCTTCTGAACAAGGGGCATCCGTTCTCGAAGAACCTTCGGGGATACGGGTCGGGTGCTCGTGTCCTGCCATATCTGTACCGAACACCACAACAACAACAACAACTCGCAACTTGTTAATCGTTAGTACTCAATAAATCAACTACTTCTCACTTAGCGAAACCCCACATCATGGAATGTTTGACTAACACATAAATAGATTTGGGATTGAACACTTACCACGTTCAATTCACCCAAACCTATGCTCTGATACCAACTTATAACACCCCTCATTTAATAACATTATTATATTGAATTTACTCGAAAGCGTAAGTCCCAACTATAATCAATTTAAAAGATATAAATAAACATAAACTTTTTCCCATCAAAACCTGGTATCCGACAGTTCAAATCTTATTTCAATGTTAATATCACCAGAGCGAGGTGTTATATAATTACAAAACAATACATTACTGATTTAGTCAAATCAGATATCAGAGTGAACGCTAGCTCATCAAACATTCCCTTCCAGGTCAACAACTTCACGCTTAGTCAACTATCCAACCTTAATCTGCAAGGAAGGGAAGATGTGGGGGATTAGCACAACGCTAAGTGAGAAGATCCATAAACAACAGTTCAACTTGGTACAACAACTTGTTTCCAACGAATAATCATATTCCATCAACAAGTCAACAAACAACTTATATTCACACAATCAACTGGCGACATAGAGGACCGGTGGTTCTTGAGATCACAACCACTCAAAGAACACTTAGAAACCAACTGCTGGCCAAAACAGAGGTTTAACCGACTACTTGGTGCTATTAACCCAAGCAACACAGGCTACGACAAATAAACTTGTACTAAGACCCTGTGTTACCTAACTAATAACTAACCCAAGCCCAGCCCCATGCTGACCCCCGTCTCAACGATGCCCAAAGGCAACATATCAATACCCAGCAACAACTTTAGTGATCACATATCAACACACTAACATCATATCAACAATTCAGGTCAATAGTTCACTACCAGTATCATTACTAAGAAACCGCAAACATCATGGCAATAAAACAACAGTAATAATACAATTACCAGTTGTAACAAATTTGTTACAACCAAATCAAACTGAAGGTTATTGACCCACTCACCGTTACCTCAGTCGTCCCACTCGGTAGTCTAATGTCACCGAGTCTTCTTAGTTTATCTGAAACCACAACAAGGTAACTCAAGTTAGTTTCATATCTCAACTGATAATACTCCTGAAATCAACAACATGAATTAAGCTATTATACCAATAATCAATCTCAACATCATTTATAGTAATCACATTGGCATTATTCATCTCAATCACTTAATCATACTTCACATGATTACATTAATCGAATCTCATAATAGTCAAGTTATAATTTCATTTATAACTTATCTACTTGTATTCTGATTTACATTATTCAAGCTACCGCATTATTAAGTCAATCACAAGTACTATGATACATCTTCATGGATATTATCCGTTTCCGATCATTTAGCCTCATCTTATATGATCACATATAATCGTACTCATTCACACGTACTTATCATCATATAATAAACTACGGATCGATAATCTTACTTATTCTAGTTCCACCATATCACAACTCACTTTAATGTGTTATTAACTCATAACCAGTTATCATTTATCATAATATATCTTATAATCATCAACAGGTTAATTATTTCAACAATCGAAATGCGTTTCAAAAACTTAAAATAAAAGTGCCCTGAGAACAGATGAAGCCGCCGGCTTGGCCATGGAAGCCGCCGGCTTCCCATGGCTAGCCGCCGGGTCACCCCATGAATCCGCCGGGTGAATTACGTTTTAAGCAAACAGAAGTAAATCGCGTTTTAAAGGTTATACAAGCCGCCGGTTTAGATGTTTAAGCCGCCGGCTTCCCTGTGTTTTGTATCAAGCCGCCGGCTTCAGGAGGAAGCCGCCGGCTTCCTATGAACCAAGAACTGACCGCCGGCTAAAGGTAGTACCCGGCGGGTACACCACCCAGACCAGCGAGCTGCTGCTGCTAACCCATCTCAAATCCGAAACAAAACCCATAAAATCACCAAACCAAAGTGTCAAATCGATTACATACAACAATACACACTTTATAATACTAATCAACTACACATAACATTATATATCATCATCCATTACATACTTAATCAAAAACCCTAAATTAATAATATGTATACATGTATATAATGATCAAGTTTGAGGAATCAAACTTACCACCAAAAGAAGGAGGTTATGATGATGAAGATAAAGAAGCCAAAATCACAAGATCATCAAACAACTTTCTTTCTTTTTCTTTTGATTTCAAAGATATGTATGTGTGTGTTAGTTGAGAGGAAAGATCAAGAACAAAGGAAAATAAGAAAAGGGTCGGCCTATCCCTTTTTCACCAACTCAACATCAGTACAAATTATACCCCTTCTAAATCTATTGCCTGGCACTAAATTACTAACTGCGTGAAATTTATTTTATTGTACCGTCAACTACAACTATTTAAAACAGACAATATTTCATTACCCACAATAAGTCCTGAGACATAATTTAACCATTTCACAAATAATCAATTTATTGCAATTAAATCTCTAAAACAAATAAATACGAAATTTAAATAGAAAATACTAGGCCGTTAAAGAGGATGTTACATTATATCATATATAGTATCTAATATATCTCTTCTCTATTCTCTATATATACTAACAGAGAAGCTTTTTTTCTATATGTGACAAGTTTCTTCTTTCGTCACATATGATTTTATCCTACGTGTCACTTTTTCATTGATTTGCTAAAACTAATTTGACACCTCATAGAATCCTAGGGCGGGCAATTTCCGACACGAAACCGACTCGAAAATATTAAGCTTGGGTTGAGATTTTTTTACCCACTAACCCGTCAACCCGAAACCCGCCAACCTGACAATTTTTTGGGTTGGGTTTGGGTCACCTAAAGAGTTTTTGGGTTGACCTGACAACCCGAATAATTTTTAAATGTAGTTAAAATTTTAGAAATTGTATTTTTAATATAATAATCCAACGTATTTAATGGTGGAATAGTATTAAATTTTGATGAACATAATAGGTGATATGAGTTTTTTTGAATTTTATAAACAATTTTATGCTTATTAATGTGATCTATTTGATCTGAAATTGATCCGTCAACAGAAAATGATCTGAAAACATGTTGATCTCACCAAATAAATGGGTAATCTGGGTCAGGTCCGGTTGGGTCAAGGTTGGGTTGGGTTGAAATACTCAACTCGATTATAAAATCAGGTTAGGTTTTGGTCGACTACCTCTGACCCACCAACTCGATAACCCGGGCAGGTCAACTGGACTCAACTCGAATTGACACCCCTATAGAATCCTCTAATTTAATATGTCATTCGTTTCCTTAATTTAATTCCATTAATTTTAGATGGTCAACAAAATAATTCATTTATTTTTGCATGTCATTCATTTTTTCTTAATGATATCTTCTTAGTATTTAATTTTCAATGTAATGATTTTTTTATAGTTATCATGTCATTTATTTTTATTACTAACATCCCATGTTACATATATAAATCAACTACTCCTTTATTTTTCTAATTTATCATTAAAATTCAATTTTAGAATATTTTTTTACGAATATTGTCATTCTATAAATACGTTTTTTCTTTGTAAAAGTAAATTTACACATTATTTAACCTTTTTCATTATATATTCATCTCACGTACATCACATTTGATAGAATATATAGGAAACACATTACACTAATAAATTTCAAAATTTAATAAGAAACATATGTTATGCAAACCTATAACTTTCATGTGTATAGGAAACATGTATATTGGTAGTAAATCTTAAATGAAGAATAAAAACGTAAATTTTAGTAGGAAATTTGTATAGTATAAGTCCACTATATATATTAGTTTGACATTCATTTCCTTAATGATAACCTATTATTTTTGGAAGGTTAAACCAATGAATGTTTCTTTTAACATGTCAATATATGTTTCCTTTATGACATCCTATTAGTATGAGTGACTTTTATATATTAGTATGTCATACATCCATTTGTAGTTCATTCATTTCCTTCTCATCATCCATACAAATTTGTATTGATAAGATATGTAGATACACATCTTCATACTATTATCTTATTAATTTTGGAGTTAATCTTTATTGTATGTTGATGCTATTTTTTATTATATTTTTTGTTACTTAATATCAACTACAATTCATACATTAGAAATATGAGTAGTATCAATGTTATGAAATCAACGTTATGGCTAGAGTAAGATGTTAACAACTTCAAAGTATTGCAAATGTCTTTTCCTTTACCTTTAGACATCAATTTTTCTTGACACCCTTATTTACTTTTCTTTTGTAATAAATTAATAATAATGAAAACTACAGTAATTTATAATTATATGTAACATACATATGTTTCTTAATTTATTGTTGGCCACTAATGTATGTATTTTTATTATTGTCTATAGGAAATTGAAAGAATTGAAGAAATTAAGATCATCACAAGTAAGTTTTTTAAAATCATAAGATAAAAACTTATCTTATGTGCACCTAATAATGTGTCTATACATATTTTAGATTTTATTATACTCAGGCAAAAAAAAAGGTGAATAAAAATATCACACAGGTAAAGAATAGTTAATGTTCATTAGTCTAAATGACTATTGGCGTAAAAAGTTTCTAAATAAATGATGATTGGTTTAATTAAAGTTTGTAAATGACTGTCAGTGAAATTTGTGTCAAACTTAAAGGACGATTTGTGTAATTTTCTCTTCATTCTATATTTTTTCTTTACAAGTATTAATGCAAACTCAATTCCAATATATAAAATTAAATAATTTTTTCAAACACTTGCACGTATACGTTTTCTTTTGTAACTTTCAAACCTATACTCGTTCATAATCTTTGAATTAACGAAACAAACACCACCTAAATTGAAATATAAAGTTGCATAGGGTTGTCGTGAGTGGCGACCATTAATATTATTTATTTAGTTTAAATATTAAATTGATAATAATTTATTTGCTAAAATAATACGGAGTATAACTTAGAGTAAAGGTTCAGAGGAGAAGGTATTATTTGAGGAGAAGGAGAAGAAGAATTTTCAAATTTTTATTTTTACCCCCTCCACCTTTTTAATAGTGTACACTACTCTCTCCTACTTTCTTCCTACCCACCCCTCCCCTCCACCACCCACCACTAGCTGCTGCCATCCGCCGCCACCCGTCGTCGGAAAAAAAAAAATTCAATTTTTTTTAATTTTTTAAAAAAATTTTTTTTTTTTACATATTATCACTTTGTACTGCATTTTATTATTTTTATTGCATTTTGTATATATGTTTAGTAGATATTATTCGTTTTTACTGCATTTTTGTATTTTACACATAATTCTTTTGATTTGTTTACTGTATTTTATTTATACACCTCAATCTTATATATATTGTTTGTTTTAGATTGCATTTTGAGTTATACATAATATATTTTTTACTGCATTTTGTTAAAATTACACTGCATTTTATTATTATTCACTGCATTTTGCATATATCACATATATTACATATTGTTTATTTTTTGCTGCATTTTATATTATACATATGATCCATTTTTACTGCATTTTGTAGTTTTACTGCATTTTATATTATATATAATCTATTTATACCACATTTTGTTTTTTTTACTGTATTTTGTTATTTTCACTACATTTTATATTATACATAATCTATTTGTACTGCATTTTGTTATTTTCACTGCATTTTGTTATTTTTGCTGCATTTTTCATATATTTCATTCATTATATATTGTTTGTTATTCACTGCATTTTGTATTTTACATATTATCGATTTGTACTGCATTTTGTATTTTATATATTATCTATTTGTATTGCATTTTGTATTAAAGTATAATACATATTGTTGTTTTTATTGCATTTTGCATATACATCATTTTGGAGATATTGTTCTCTTTTTACTGCATTGTAGATTATATATATAATCCATTTGTACGGTATTTTGTTGACGTCGGGTGTAGAAGATGCGGTAAAATATATAAAAGTTTTAGTTAATTAACAATAATATACAAAATGCAATGAAAAAAACGTATAGTTTTATTAAAAATGCAGTAGGAAAAGGAATACTATATCTAATAAAAGATTTATGGGGAAAAAATTTGAAAAAAAAAAAGTTTGAAAAAAAAAATTTTTGAAAAAAAAAAAATTTGAATTTTTTTTTCCGGCGGCCGGAACCGGCAGCGGCTGGCGGGTGGTGGCAGCAAGTGGTGGGGGTGGTGGTAGGTGGGGTTGGAGGAAGAAGAAGGTAGGAGGGGGAAGAAAATAAAGTGGTAGGGTTAAAATGTAAAAGTCTAGATAGTGGAAGGGGTGTGGAGTGAAAATTAATGTTTTTTTTTGTTAACTAATACCCTTATTTTTGAAAGTAATTACAAAATTGCCACCCTTTTTAACCATTGATCCAACCCAAAAGATCATCCAATGGCCAGAAATAAAACTTCTCCTCCTTCTCCTCATATGATCCCTTCCCCTATGATCCCAATCTATAACTTATTTGATTATATACTTTTACTTGAATCACTTATACCATAAATACAGATAGATAGCAAACTCAAAAGGAGACAATAACCTACACTCAAACAAATACTCCAATAGTCCAATATTAATATAGTAATGGTCTCCGCCTTCAGTCAAGATGACAAGAGCATAGGTTGGCATTTATCATACTCTTTCTTTATTCACTTTTGACACGTTATGAAATGAGGTATCGAACGGAAAAAAAAAAAAAAAAAAAAAAAAGTAGGTCAGCAACCTTAAAGGTGCGCTTGTACTACCGATCTTTGTAGAATTCGGATCCTCTGGAACCTTCCATCCCCTGTCATCGTCACCCACTTTATGTACGATTCCTAGCGAGCTATGGAATGTCACGAATGCAAGAATGACCATTTAAATAACCATCTTGAAGTTGCACGGTGTCATTATTTATGTTTTATATAATTTAGATCGATGTTGTGTTATTTGACTTTGAGGCTGGTATACGACTATACGGGGTCAAATACTTGTGGTTTTAACTAACATGATAATTTAGTTAGGTTTTGGATGTTTACCTATAAATTTTGATGACATTTAGTAATTAGGTAAATAGTTATTGTATATTGTACATTGTATAGTATAATATAAAAAGTACTCCCTTCTTCCCAAAATAATTTTCACCCGACCAAAAACACACTTTAATAAAAGCATAATCATTATTTTTATCTTTTTCTTACTTTTTGCATAATGACAGTTTTACTCGTAACGAATTAATTAATTACGGTATGTAATAATAATTTCAAGTGAGGGTAATATGGTAATTTCAATCAAGTAAATTACATTAAGTTTGATTTACCAACTTATGAGTCAATCTAGTAAATTACTTCCGTAAACTCTACTATCTCACACGTTCATATTTAATTGATCCTATTTAAAATCTTGCTTCCGCAATCAATTAACAATCATTCATATACAAATAATTGTAATGAATTATCAATATGGAAAAGCTCCCACTAAAATTGATCATACAACAATTCACCAATACGATAAATCAATGTAATTAAACTTAAATACGTAAGGGTTTCGATTAAACATAGATCGTTCAACTATAAACTCAAAGGATCAACAACCCTAATCAATAGTTTACATCATCCAAGTAAGCGTAAGGGTATTTTAGCTCATGATTACGTATGAAAACACAAAATCAATAAGTGAAATTAAAAAAACAATGTTTCAAATGGAAAGAAAGTTAACTTAATGATTACAATTACGTGATGATCAAAGAAAGTAACCGAATGATTAAGCGAACGGATTCATCTTCAAACGTGATAAAAAAAAAAAAAAAAAACGCGCCCAAGAGCTCCCAAAATCACCCTCTTAGTCGCTGGTGTGAAAGATATGTGTTTTTAGGGTTTTTAATTTCATATTTATACCCTTTACTTAAATTTCCTATCCGGAGCTCGTACCCGACAAGTACACTAAGCTACCCGATGGGTAGTGATGGTTTGTTACCCATATGAGTTTAAGTTACCGGATGAGTTTTGGCATGCAAGGGGTGTGCCTGGCAAGTACACATGCTACGCGGCACGTAGTCTTGTGACTTCAACTCGATGTGACTTTCTACACTAGGACTACCCGGAATGGATAGTGGTACCCGGCAGGTACGCTGGCGGGTAAGCCCTGTTTTCAGCTCAAATTTTGTCAACTTCTTAAATTCACTCCAAATCATCACCGATTGAGCTCCTTTCACCATTCCTTCAACAATTGTACCTATATTCAATTCCGAACAATATAAGTACCAAAAGTTCATGAAAATGATCACAAAATAAGTACAAAAGTAACGATATCGCGTAAGATAAACGTGTATAAAATGAGCGATATCAAGGATTAAACCATTATTAACTCTAAATAAAATAATTAGTACCTTTGATTTATTTAAATATTTAAGAGCATTATTTGGATTTGAATGAAGACAATAGCACCCTTGAAATCTCAAGTAAAGAGACGGATTCACAGACTTATTACATGGGTCAAGTGACCCATCTTGAATTTCAAAATTATTTACGGAGAATAAAATATTTCTTATATGAACCATGCAAATATTAAAGGGTCCAGATCAGAGGAGCACAGGGAACCAGGGTGGAGGGACTTTTTTGCAATTTCAACAAATTTGTAAAAAGGAGGAGGGATTTTTTTGCAATTTTAACTAAGTTATAGGTTCATTTGTAAAATTTCGTGAAAAAAAATTCTAAAAGTTCTTAAAAAAATTGTTCAATCATACAACTATTTAAAATGCAAGATTCAGTCAAAAAGTAATAAAAAAACGTAAGATGCAGTGATAAATATATAAGATACAGTAACAAATGTAAAAGGACGCAATAACAATAAAAATACATTATGCAGTAACAAAATGTACAAGATGATGTAAACAAATTAGTACTGATTTTCTAAATTATACGTAAGATGCAGTAAAAAAATACATATGATGCTAAAAATATACATATGATTTAGATCAAATATTACTATGAGTACTTAAAAGTACGATGTAGTAAAATGTTAAATTATACATAAGATGCAGTAAAAATATATAAAAAATGCAGTAAAAACTACTCATAGTTTTTTTTAGATCTAAAAGGTACGATGCAGTAGGGAAAAACATACGATGTAGTAATGTATGATGCAGTAGAATCAATGTGTGATACAGTAGAATGTTTTTATATTCAAACATAAAATCAAATATTTACAACACATAAAAATGCTAAAAAATTAGAAGATGCAGTAACATTATACAAGATGCGGTAAATAATAATCAACAAAAATTTACATTAGTTGCATTTAAAGATGCAGGAACGTAAGATGCAGGGAAAAATGTACGATGCAGTCAGATCTAAAAAGTAGATCTAGATCTAAAAAGTAGATCTACTTTTCAGATCTACTTTTTAGATCTGGATTTACGAATTTTCAGATCTAGATCTATATCTATATAGTGGTGATGGTTTAGCGGCGTTGGTGGTGGTAAATGGTGGTGACGTTGGAGCGGCGACGGAGGCGGTGAGGGGCGACGATGGTGGTGAGCGGTGACGGTGGCGGTGAGCGACGATAGGAGATGGAGAAACGACCACTGTTTGGTTATGTCCGGTGGAGGCCGGTTCACCAAACGTTACTAATAGAAATATGATATAACTTTTTAGATCTAGATCTACTTTTTAGATCTGACTGCATCGTACATTTTTGTCTCGTTCTGAAGAACCTACTTGAAATTAAAAAAAATACCCATTATAACATTACTAATAGAAATATGATATAACTTTTAAACCGTAAAGAGATACGAGACGTGCCAATTATGTACGGAAAGGTCAGAACGAGACAAATGTGTTGGCAAACTATACTTTATATAAATTTGAGTTATTCGGCCTCATTTTTGCTTTACTTCAACCATTGTATTTATAGCGTCAACCAATTAAAAATACACAGTTTTTAAATGTGTTTGGTTGATTCGGTTTTTGTTTAATTAACACAATATCTCTTCCTTTTTTTTTCTCTTTTTTTTTTTAAATGAAAATTTACATTCAAGAAACAACAACCATCAAAATATCAAGTCATTTTATTAGATAAATAAAAATGATCAACATAGACAATATGAATAAGATTACTAATATAATTTGTTTAATAAGGCAATCAAGAAAATCAAAAGTAAAATCAACTTATTTATATCTATACTATTATATAAAGCATTTGAGTGTTTTTTTGTAAGATATAAATGACTACTTTACCCCTTGAATTACTAATAGTTTTTTTAAAAATCTATAGAAATTACTAACATACCCCTACAATTCTTAAATTCTCATTAATACTATATTTAATAAACCACTAACTATGTAACATATGATATTAAATATATATTAAATAAAACTTATCAATATCTATACTATTATATAAAGCATTTGTAATATTTTTTTTAAGAGAGAATTAATTACTAATCTACCCCTAACATTACTATTAATATTTGAATAACCTACTTGAAATTACAAAAATACCCATTATAACATTACTAATAAATATATGACATAACTTTTAAACCGTAAAGAGATACGAGACGTGCCAATTATGTACGGTAAGGTCAGAACGAGACAAACGTGTTGGAAAACTGTACTTTATATGAATTTGAGTTATTCGGCCCCATTTTTGATTTACTTCAACCGTTGCATTTATAGCGTCAACCAATTAAAAATACACAGTTTTTAAATATGTTTGGTTGATTCGGCTTTTGTTTAATTAACACAGTATTTCTTCCCTTCTTTTTTTTCTCTCTTTTTTTTTTAAATGATAATTTAAATTCAAGAAACAACAACCATCAAAATATCAAGTCATTTTATTAGATAAATAAAAATGATCAACATAGACAATATAAATAACATTACTAATATAATTTGTTTAATAATGCAATCAAGAAAATCAAAAGTAATATCAGCTTATATATATATCTATACTATTATATAAAGCATTTTTGAGTGTTTTTTTTAAGATATAAATGACTACTTTACCCCTTGAATTACTAATAGTTTTTTTAAAAATCCATAGAAATTAATAACATACCCCTACAATTCTTAAATTCTCATTAATACTATATTTATTAAACCACTAACTATGTAACATATGACATTAAATATATATTAAATAAAACTTATCAATATCTATACTATTATATAAAGCATTTGTAATGTTTTTTTTAAGAGGGAATATAGTAATCTACCCCGAACATTACAATTAATATTTGAAGAACCTACTTGAAATTACAAAAATACCCATTATAACATTACTAATAAAAATATGACATAACTTTTAAACCGTAAAGAGATACGAGACGTGCCAATTATGTAACACATGTGTTAGTGATTGGTTGTACATTTGATTTGTGGTTAGGGTTAGGGCTTAGGGCTAGGGTTAAAGGTTTATGATTTAGGGTTAGGGTTTAGCAGTGTTTAGAGTTAGGGTTTAGCAGGGTTTAGGGTTTAGTATGATTTAAGATTTAGAGTTTTGTAAAGTGTTTAAGGTTTGGGGTTTTGGGGTTAGGGTTTAGGGTTGGGGGTTTGGGCACCCCCAAATTTACTGTTGAGCGGAAGCATACTTTGGGGTACTACTAATCAATAAACAAAAGCACATAAGATACACAATGAACGACTCTACATGCATCGTTTACAAATACATTGATATTATAAAAGTCTTACACTGTTATAATAGTTTACAAAAGCTCGTAAGCCGAATGATAGAGATTCTAGGGCATTTATAATTATACAAAATATAGAAATGTAAGGGAATCTCCTGATGTCTGTTTGCGACTCAAGCTAATGGGCATACTGAGTGAGCAGACCTACTGCTACTGCGAACCTGAGAATACATGCTAAAATGGTCAGCTAGAAGCTGGTGAGCTCACAGGTTTAATGATAGAGTTTAATGTATGAACCGCAAGATTTAAGTATGATGATTTGCAATTAAGCAAATAAGTAAATGATAAATGATGTATATAACTGCCATGAGCACATAGTCTAAGCTTAACTAAGGTGTCAGGATCACAATCAAGTGCCTGATCGAGGGTGCCCCTCTGAGAGTGCCTAATCTACACTCGTATGAACAAATGATAATGCGTCCATTTAACCAGTCAGTGCGTGCTGACCCGAACGGGGAGTGTCAATCCCATATGGTACCATACACTAACATTCACGCTACAGAAGTATTACCAAACTATGCTAGAGGACTTAAATTGATTAGAGAAAACAACTCATACAGTATATGGTGATATTTTGATACTTGCGTTCACATGTAAAACAAAACAAGCATGTATTCCCACCCCTGGGTTAAAACAGTAAAATGAGGGGCTATGAGACTCACTTGAGTCTGATGAGATGCTATCAAGCAATAATGATGGTATACAAGGAATGATGTCGTCTTCAACGACTGAAACCTGTTGGGCGTATTAAACGCGCAAGGTTTTAAATGATTAGATGTCTTAGCAGACCATCTATGCTAGTTGTCCACTCAACTAGTTATATCCAAATGTTTAGTTGTTTGTTTGTGTTTTAAAAACATGTACGGCCCGTTGGTGACGGTTGTAATAATAATCTTGACGTATTATTATTATTATGTTGTCATGTTACACTTGTAAAGTATGTTTCAGTGTTGTATCGTATATAAGTATTGATGTTACACCAGTTCGACACTTAGTGCAAAAATGTATTTTCAAGAATTTGAATGACGGGGGTCCGGGGGCAGCGCCCCTGGTAGCGGGGTCCAAGGGATGGCAACCCCTGGCGGGGTCCAAGGGGCAGAGCCCCTGGCGGGGTCCAAAACGCATTTAAAATTTAAATTTGGAGTAAAACTAGGTGGCAAAATCTTAGTCTCGATACTTAATAAAAATCTCTATTTTTACACGAAACCCGATCGGCTGAGGAAGTTACCCGATCGGCTGGGAGGAGCACAGCCGAACGGCTGGGAGCATGATGTGACCTAAAAAGTCATGTTTTTAGGCACATTATTCTGCACTTCTTGGACTTATATTTGGTGAAATCATCTTAAAACATCGATTATTTACTTAAAATCACCAAAGTGGTCTAATTATGGGCGTTGCTATTAAAATCACCAAAAACATCCGTTTATCACGCAAAACGAGGCAAATAATGTCACATTAAATATTCCCTTCTTAATTGACTTATGGAATTAGATCTTAATTCATATTTTATGATTCCATAGGGAAATCCAAGACCGGAGGTGAAAGAATCAGAAGAAACGGACGAAAGACGGAGAAGATACAAGGTCTGAAAGCTCGCCGATCGTCATCCGAAACACGCAAAAGTAAAACACTTCCAAATTTGGAAAAATCAGTGTTATTAGAAGCGTAACGGAAAAACAAAGCCAACGGCGCAAGAATCAAGCAAATCGGAGCCCAAACGAAGAAGATACGGACGAACCAAGCAACCGAGAAATCAGCGGAGGCCAAACGGAGCACCAACCCCCCCTGGACACCTAGGTACCGTATACGGTACCCTAGGTTCCGTATACGGCCCTATGGGTGCTGTATACGGGGGTGTTTGCCTTGTGAGGTGCCGTTTGACCCCCCCCCCCCCCCCCCTTGGTCCGCTTATCCCATATGCTGCTTTGATGCTTGTATTTGATGCTTCAAGGCTTGTACCAAGGCTTTCCTACTTTCCCTATAAATAGTCACCTCCATTTCTCATTTTCAAACACCTCTCATCTCATTCTCATTCTCTCTCTAGAATTAGGTTAGCATTCTCTCTCTAGCACTACTCTTAGGAGTTAGAGGAGAATTAGTAGGAAATTAGCATCCTCTCTCTAGCACTACTCTTAGGAGTTAGAGGAGGATTAGTAGGGTAGCTTTTGTAATAGAGTTGGAATTCTTGGAGGATCTCCTTTGTAATATTGCTCAAGATATTTCGGAGCTCTGTCCGTGTAACCTTTCAACTGCTATTCAATCTACGCATTACTTTCGGTTATTTCTATCCTTATCTTTCATAATGTTGCATGCTATTATTATGTTTGATTTAGGATACATTGCCATGATTAGTGAGTAGATTAGCTATTGTGTTTGTTATGATGTAGTTAGCTTGTTAATACTTTGGGTGATGCTACTTTAAATACAATTGGGATAACATCGTTATGAAACAATGGAGGTAACGTTATACGGCTTTCATTTGTATAGCGCCGGAATCATCACAAATGTGTGTAGTACGGAACGTGGAAGCTATGAAAGTCGTGGGCACAATCCATTGTGGAATAATGATCCCAATTGTTAAATATTGAAAACCGGTGCACTGTTAACTATACATTTATGATTTTAAACTAAACTAACGCCTTTCCTCCAATAAACGTGGTTAGAACCTTTATGTTAAGGACTCGCAACCCTTAGTCAAACGGTCACTGCCTATCTATGTTTTCTTAAAATAACATGGTCTGATTTTGAAGCAATGGAAATACTGTCTACCTATCATATAGTACACTGTGAATCAATCAGGGATTTATTGGGTTGGGATTATAAAGTGAACGGGTTGTTTAGCTATCATAGATGGTTTACTGTAATACAAGCTTAGAAATATTGAGTTCAGATGGCTGTAAAGTATGTAGCCCAGTTAAAGCCCTAATACGACTGAGTATCCGGTTTAACGTTGGAAACACCTATGGTGGAATACAAACACGTACAAACTACGGAAAGGTCGAAGGCTGTATACTGTGTTACATCCTAGCATAGTCTGTGATTCAGGAAAGACCGTAATATGAGTGAATACACTATGTAACTGTGAAAAGCTCTGTGGGTTGAAGACTGTATCACAGCCTAATATCTCTGAACTCAATCACGACCATTAATGTATATGTTAATCAGTCACCACCTGTCTTAAATCTTAAATGCCTCGCTTAGCTTAGATATCTTTGTCTGTGTTAAGAAAGATCAGTGGATAAATTGCGGACTGTCGCCTTATTCCTGCACCCCATCTGGAGGGTCACTTGGTCTCATCATAAGAGACGATGATGGGGGTTTCAAGACAGTCCGATCTGATCAGAATCTTGATAGCCTAGTACTCAGTGACATACTGATCGGTTTATCTAATCAGTAGGGTATTAGTGTTTACACCACAAGATATCTACGTGAACGCAAGACACAAATCTTAAAAGACGTTTTCAAATATAAAACCCCAATACAGCATCACCCCACGTAAAAGCTAACGACGTCATAACAAACACAAGTTCCCCTATACTGATTCAACCTACTACTTTTATTTACTGCTTTAATTAGTTTTTAATTTTAATTACGGACCTAAGTTAAAACTCCCACTCAAAACTATTTTCAAACCATCGCTAATTTGAACTTTCGTCTCGACAAGTCGTTTCACAATACGGTTAACTCTTTAGAACGACCCTAGGTCATACCTCAGCTATACAGCTCTAGTAGAACTTAGGTCCCCTGCAAAATATAAATTTTAAAACTTCCACCCAGTCGTGCTCTCGTCAGTCGCGACAACGACCGTGACTGCTGGGGGTGCGACAAGTTTTTGGCGCCGCTGCGGGGAAGTTAATCGTAAGATTCTGAGGCATCCCGACGAACTTTCTCTTTAGTGATACCCGTAGATTAGATTTCTCTCTCGTAACCACCGAAAATTCTTTCCCACAATCAACAACGATATTCGACCAGATCATCCGGATCTGACCCACTCATTTTCGTACCCGATCCTGAGTCGATTATCCTTACCATCCGCAAAGAAAGATGTTCCCGTTTTCCACCAATGGCCGCTCGTGTTACTCTCGCCAACAGTACCAAACCATCCATCGAAGGACGAGGAGGACCGATTAGCTATCCAGTGATCGACGGACCATCTTTCGAACTCAAATAGCACATCGTCCAACTCATCAAGGACAACTGCCAATTCCACAGACTACCCCGTGAAGATCCCAACGCCCACATTAACAAATTCATTCAAATCTCTAACTCGTATAAGCGGAATGGGGTTGATCAGGACATAGTTCGCCTACACTTGTTCCCCTTTTCTCTCGCTTTACATGCTTTGAGCTGGTTTGAGGGACTTGACACCGGATCAATTACCTCATGGGAGGACATGGGAAACAAATTCCTTACGAAATATTTCCCTCCGTCCAAACAAACTAAAGCCAAGAATGACATCGCGAACTTTTCACAAGCTAACGACGAGTCAATCTACTCAGGATGGGAGCGATTCAAGAGTTTGGTGAGGAGATGTCCCAACTACCAGATGACCAAAACCGATAAACTCTATACTTTCTATAATGGTCTCAATCCTATCCATCGCATCACGCTTGACGCAGCTGCTCAAGGCAACCTCATGAAATTAACCGACGATGAAGCATGGGCCTTAATCGAAGACATGACAATGCATCACCACGACTGGAAGTCCGATGAGCAATCCTCACCCCTGCCTATTGCAAGCACTGCACAAGCTGAAGCAATCAAATCTCTGAGCGAGCAGATCGAAACTCTAACGAAGCAGATTGAAGAACTAAAGAAGCAACCGCAGCAGGTTCACCAAGTTCGGGCTTGCCAGAACTGTGCCCATCATCCTACCGAGGAATACGCTGTGGAGTATGAAGATCCTACCGACGGAACTGTCTACTATGCCCAATTCCCAACCAGACAACAAAATCCACCTGGCTTCGCTAGGACGTCTCCGCCAAGAGCACGAGGAACCCAGTTTCCTCCACGGAACAATCAACCACCCAGGTTTCAACCTCGATATCCGATGTACCCACAACAACCACAACTTCCATACAATCAACCACTTCCATTAACCGCCACTGAGGATACTCAACCTGCTGAACCGGTGAAGACAATCGTCCCAGTCACGAGCACTGATGACAACCTGAATAAGTTTATCCAGGGGCAGAACGCTTTCAATCAGAAGACAACGGCTAGACAAGATCAAACCGACCTATTCCTTCGAAATCAACTCTCGGTTCTAAAGAGCCTCGAGAATCAAATTGGTCAGTTAGCCCAGCGTCTCGACACTCGACCCCAGGGATCACTACCGAGCAATACTGTTCACAACCCCCATGTTGAGGAGGCCAAGACTCTGAACTCCACGGATAACCAGAAGGCACCAAGCCATTCTGAAGCTTATTCTCCGATGAAGAACCCTACTCCTGTCCCGACGACAGTTGAGACCAAACCCGTACCTACTCCTATTCAAGAAGTTCGAGTCCCCTTCCCACATCGTATCGGAAAAAGATATAACGCTAAATCTTTCAAACTCGACGGAAAATTCTTAGACACCGTGTCTAGAATCCCTTCCGGCTCCAAGTATATTCGACGCATGCTGGTTAATAAGGAAAAGGTACCCGAAGTACCTAAAATCTCTCTCAACGCTGAATGCTCCGCCGTCATTCAGAATTCCCTTCCGGAAAAACTAGGAGACACGGGCCGATTCACCTTGCCCTGCTCTATCTATCACTCTGGCATGATCCGTTCCTTGGCCGATCTCGGAGCGAGCATCAACCTCATGCCCTATTCACTCTATTCCAGACTTGAATTAGGACCACTGTAACCCACTGGAATGAGCGTCCAGCTTGCCGATCAAACAATCCGATATCCTAGAGGCATAGCTGAGAACGTCATGGTAAAGGTGGATAGGTTCTATTTCCCGACTGACTTCGTAGTGATGGATATTCAGGAAGACATCAATATACCCATTATCCTAGGAAGGCCTTTCATGAATACTGCTCGTGCTATTATTGATGTTTACTCGCAGACTATCAGCCTCAGAGCACATGGACAAACTGTTGCATTCAGAATCAATCCGGCTGATGAGCTTCTCGCAGAGAAAGCAGAGATATACGCCATCTCTATGGGCAGGATCACTTCGGACGATGACACTTCTGATTCGGAACCATCAGACACCTACATACCAGATGAGCACACTTGCCTCATATCATCAACAGAAGAGTCAGAGTCAGAAGAAAAGAGTGAAGATTCCGAGCCAGATGAGTTAGAACCGGAAGAAATGGAGGAAGAAGAAACTGAACCTGAACAAGAAGAAATGGAGGAATCCGAAGAAGAAATGGAGGAAGACCCAGAGGAAGACTTATACCAATCCACCCCACCGCATCACTGCTTACCTGATTCTCACTACCCGACAGAAGAAATCATGCAGATCGAGAACGCTATTCCCTTGTCAGATAATGAATCAGATGATGATCCACCTACTGATGAACCATATGATGCAGGATTCGGCATAACTATGGAAAGGCTTATAGCCTCTGCCATGGACCCCTCTAAGCCTCTTATCACGCCTCGACTCGACGCTCTGTTAAACATCGAGAAAACCATTGCGTTAGCAAAACAACACCCAGAGCTTAGAGACAAACTCCTGATGAAGATCTCAGCTTACAAAGCTTCTCGATTGCCGGAGTTGCATTCAAGAGAGCCTTCCCGAAGGATTCAAACATTCGACGCATCTACGCCACAAACCCTGTTCGAATTTGGAAGCACCTTTGAATCCAGTCGAGGTACTGATTCTCAGGAGGAGAGAGACATAGAGATGCATTCTTCACAACCGATATCTCAAATCATCGATGACACCCAGCCACCATCTGATCATGTTGAGTTCCCTGATTCCCAGGCTAGGGATTCTCCATTCATAGAAAGTGACGTGGATGATGTCGTCTACGCTGATATTCCAATAGATATCCGGTCCATCCATCTTCCTACGCCTCCAGCTAATCCACCTTCTCCAGAAATTCCGATTATCACCAACCATGAGGAGATGATAAGTGCTATCGAGGACTTTGAAAATGACATACCCACTATGACTAGCATTATCCTCAACTCTACCAACGAGTACACTCCAAGACAACAGGCCCTGATCGAGGAAATTATAGCCGAGTCTGAAGTCAACCAAGCCGAGAATTCCCAAGATTACAGATTCTTCCACAATCGTCTCAATGCCTTCGTCGAAGATCTCGCTGCTCAGCTCCTGCAATAAAGCACTAGACCAACATCTGAAGAGCTGGAGTTATTTGAAGAGCAGAAGCGCATCTACAGGAAGATCTATGACACTCTGATCAGATCTGCATTTCCATATTCTCGGGAACAAAGTGAGTTTTTACACTCATTCCACGAGGAAATGTACCGTGCTACTGGAAACCCTGATGCAGATGCTGATATTCGATTGATGAATAATCTTCGGGGCATACTTAATTCTATGGCAAGGAACGACCACATGGACGAGACTTCCCCTCACAGGTTCAACATCGACTGCACTATTGAGTTCCATGCTCACAAGATTGCTGAAGATCTTGAGTATGTGAGTTTCACTGAAAGGTCGTGTGACATCCCTTCCTCTATACCAGAAGGTTCGATGGTTAACATCGCGAACTTCCTCACTGAACGGATCCAAGAAATCTTTGCTGAGGATAATCCGGACGAGCATCGACAGATATTTCACTATGGTTTACGTGAGGTGTACGATATAATGTGCAACACCTTCAAAGACTCAAATCTCACGTTCACCAACTACCAGAACAAGCTCATCCAGGATATTCATGATTCAATTCGAGAAATAAGAGGAAGCTCTGGCATAGCAGATCATGATACTTTACACCTCCAATTTCTCGGATTCATGGACTCATTCAGACAGCAGCACCCTCAGAGAGAAATGATTGAATCTGATGGTTTCTCTATAGTTGATTCCCGCGGACCTATATCCAGAACAATCAGGGATATCACTTGGGACCTTCTGCACGTGAAAAGGGTTACTCAGCAACATCTTGAAAGTTTCCCTATCTTTTCAAAAGAGATTCCAAACATTGTTGAAATCATTTCTCGCCACTTTCTGAGGATCTATCCACGCAATCCCAGGGTTCCACTTCTGAGCACTTCCGACCCTGGAGGTTCCAGCACCAACTAGACTGAAGGAAGGCAAAGTCAGGCTCTCGACTTTAAAAGCAGCGCTTCTCGGGAGGCAACCCGTGAAATACAGTCAGGCTCTCGACTTTAAAAGCAGCGCTTCTTGGGAGGCAACCCATGGAATAAAAGAAGAAAGAGAACCTGAGAAATGAAGTAGATCTCCGACTATCCTTCACACTTGGATGAACCCAATTGTTATATAAAACATCTTTTAAATACAACTCGTTTTGCAAATAAACCACTGTTCCCAGATGAATAGGAAAATCATCTTGTGTTTCGAGCATTTGAGGTAGTTGCATACTACTTTTATGCATTATGCTCGAACTCGTTTAAAAACACATGATTTATAAAACTGGTTTGTGTTAGAAAACATCTTTCAAAAATCTAAGACAGTGATTTCCTTTCATTTGCAAAAACAAAACCGAGTTTGTAAAATGGGTACATCCAATGTGTTCCCACTTAAGAGATCTCTTCATGAGGATAAAATTGAGATGATGAGATGGAAATAAGCAAAGTCGCTTGAAGCTGAGCCGATCCTCATAAAGAACTCAGAAGCAGATCTTGGCCACATCTTCTTCTGTAAATTCAGAAACTCAGCTCCTATGCAACTTACTATCTGGGGAGTATCTGATCCTTTCCTCTTTTATCTTTTTTATCTTTATTCATGTTTATTTGTTTTGTTAGTATGATAATAAAAGAAGTCTATACTCTATCCTAAACTTATCACTAAGTGTGGGATTCCACCCCAAAACAAAACACTTGAGAAACATTTTCTAAGTGTGGGATAGCAGGTATAGAATACCTTAGTTTGTTTTAATGATTTTAGTTCAAAATAGTTAACACAGAAAATGTTCCTCTAAAATTTTCAAAATTTTTCAATTTTCAAAACCCCTTTTTCAAAAGAAAAACGAGTTTAATCATCCGATTAACTCTGATTTTTTGAGTTTTGATGTTTTTAAGAGAAGTCATTTTCAAAATATGAATTAGTTGTTTTAAAATCTAAGAAAAATAAGTTAATAATTGATTAAGCAAGAAATGATAATCTAATAAGAACATTTACTAGGCACATACAACCCATTTGCAGTGAGGACTTGAGCCTTAAAAGCATTCATCTTTAATGCTACATTGTTCATTTCTTGTGTGTGCCGATGCATGTATATCTGAATTAGAACTTGCTCTTGACATACATTTCGAGACCACATTGGTGAGTACCGTACGCGGTATAGGTGCAATTAGATGACCTTGACATTCCATAGGATTTAACCCACTTTTTAGCCTTCTCTTTGAAGCCCAAAACCCTTTCCGATGCTTATTTTTAGTGTCGATGATCCACTTAGAAAACCCTGTTGAGCCTAAACCTTTTCGTTTCATAAACCCACATGTTTAAACCTCTACTTTCCCAAATACTTCCAAAAAAACTTATCTTAGAATTTATGAGGTTATGAAAAACGCTTTTTAGAAACATCCTTTTAAATTGTCTTACTCTCTCGTGTTCTCCGAAAAAGAAATATCCTTGGTGTGAAAAATTGACACCATGAAAAGACTCGAAGAAGAAAGATGAGAAGAAGGATTCCTGCATTTAATAATCCTTGGAAATTCTCTGGCAAAGAAGTTCTGAAAGAAAAAAAAAAGATAAAATAGGAAAAAGAAATAGAAAAAAAAAGAAAAAAAGAAGAAGCTCCGAAAAATAAAGCTTAGTGCTTCGAAGTATCGCCCTAAAAGAAGAAGATCCGATAGAAGACAAAAGCTACTTTCATCCGTTTCTAAATTAAGTTTTTCGTGACCTTAGGAGTCCTAGAATAAGCAACACCCTTACACCCAAAATTTCCACTATCCATACCCCTTAACCCTCACAAACATTACAACCCCTGAATGTCTTGGGATAATTAGCATCGTTCTCACCTAAGTGGTGGAGATCCGATTCTTGATCAAGCTTATGACGATGAGTACTGCATGACTGGCTAATTGAGCGTTTTCTTTGTTTAGAATATTAGGAAACCCAAAACACTCTTGAGTGAATTGAGTGACCACCTTAGTGAGATCGCCTGGTCATGTATACTCCAAGATCACGAGATTTGGAAGTATGCTTAAGGAGAGTCACTACCTGTTTCTGAAATGATTAGCTTATCTTTCCTGATGATTTTAAAGCAAATATATGAATATGAGAAAATGATGACTTTTGGAAATGTTCTGACTCACCCCAAAACCAGATTTTAAAATATCTTTTTTCACGAGGCATGGATGTGTTGCTTGAGGACAAGCAACGTCTAAGTGTGGGATACTTGATGTGACCTAAAAAGTCATGTTTTTAGGCACATTATTCTGCACTTATTGGACTTATATTTGGTGATATCATCTTAAAACATCGATTATTTACTTAAAATCACCAAAGTGGTCTAATTATGGGCGTTGTTGTTAAAATCACCAAAAACATCCGTTTATCACGCAAAACGAGGCAAATAATGTCACCTTAAATATTCCCTTCTTAATTTACTTACGAAATTAGATCTTAATTCATATTTTATGATTCCATAGGGAAATCCAAGACCGGAGGTGAAAGAATCAGAAGAAACGGATGAAAGACGGAGAAGATACAAGGTCTGGAAGCTCGCCGATCGTCATCCGGAACACGCAAAATTCAAACACTTCCAAATTTGTAAAACTCGGTGTTATTAGAAGCGTAACGGAAAAACGAAGCCAACAGCGCAAGAATCAAGCAAATCGGAGCCCAAACGAAGAAGATACGGACGAACCAAGCAACCGAGAAATCAGCGGAGGCCAAACGGAGCACCAACCACCCCTGGACACCTAGGTACGGTATACGGTAACCTAGGTGCCGTATACGGCCCTATGGGTGCCGTATACGGGAGTGTTTGCCTTGTGAGGTGCCATTTGACCCCCCCCCCCTTGGTCCGCTTGTCCCGTATGCTGCTTTGATGCTTGTATTTGATGCTTCAAGGCTTGTACCATCTAAACCCTAAACGCAACACTTTAAACCCTAAACGCAACACTTTAACACATGTGTTAGTAAATGTGAAACCCACCAAAAAAGATGTAAACAAAAAAAAACTCGTCGAAAGTATGCCTTGAGGGACGGCAAATCGAAGAGGAGAAAACGCTGAATTTAATGGTGCAATTTTTATAATTTTTCGATTTGTCGTTTGTGAGATAATTGATGTTGGGGGTAAATGGGTTTTGTACGTTTGGAACATTCTCTTTGTACATATGACACAATATCATTGGTTCCCTCGTTTTTACACAAATTTCTATTCTCATTTAAACCCCACCATATATATATATAAAATATTGTTTTCACATATTAATAAATATTTTTTAGACATTTTATATAAAATAGCAACATACATTCATTATAAATATCTTTTCATATAACTAGAAATATTATACACGAAAACATTATAAAAATATATCATTGTCAAATAAAACATTATAAAATTAATTGTGATGACACGTTGCAATTAATTTATAAGCATTTAAATCATATATATGTACATATCTAAAATGATATATGATATAAAATTATATATACAACATATTATGCTTATAATGAAATTTACATTTATCGTTTTGATTATAATGTACATACAATACAATTAGATTGTTCCTAAATTGAAAAATTAGATTGTTCCTAGATTTTTTTGTTAACTCTTTATAATCAAAACGATAAATGTAAATTTTATTAAATGCTTATAAATTAATTGCAGCGTGTCATCACAATTAATTTTATAATGTTTTATTTTGACAACGATATATATTTTTATAATGTTTTCGTATATAATATTTCTAGTTATATGAAAAACTATTTATAATGAATGTTTGTCGCTAAAAAATGATAAATGACTTTTTTAACAGGTTATATAAAGTTGGATTGTTAAAATTTAAAAAAAAAAAGTTGAAGTGTTAAAATGAAAAAAAGTTGAAAGTTTGAGTATTAAACCGTTAGTTAAATGAAGTCAATTATTTCAACATTACATATTAAGCAGGTTACCGGTTACCAGAAGTGTAATTTTAAACGGTCAAACAAACTAAAAGGATTAAATTGTGGTCAAACTATAAGTTAGAGTGTTAAAACGTCAAAAAAAGTTGAAGTGTTAAAACGAAAAAAAGTTAAAAGTTTGAGGATTAAACCATTATTAACCCAAAATAGGGATAGCAGTTGTTACGGTCCATTCTCATTATGAAGTGTAATTTTTAATAAAAATATCATTTTTAGTTGTTTTTATTGTTATGCTGCGAGTTCAGAAACATTAGAACAATATTATTACGGATCAGTCAAAATTTTGTATCCACCATTTAAGTCCTCGAAAGCCGACTTTTGTGATTTGGGTAGAAGACTCCGTAAAACAAACATTCGTTCCGACCACGGCCAACTATGTTAATAATCGGGCCAAGTGTGCGGCCCAACATTATATAGGAATTAATTTATGCATTTGACTATTTGTCATATTTTAACTCATACAACAGATGTGTTTGGGAAAATTAGCTGGTAGCTGGAGCTGGAAGCTTATAGCTGGAGCTGGTAGCTAGAGCTTATATTATAAGCCAGAAGTTGGAGCTTATGTGTTTACAAGTGTTTGGTAAAATTAGCTGAAACATATTGATGTAAATTGACCTAAAAAGACAAAAAATATATGATAAATAATGATATAAAGGGTATATATGTAATTTTTCATTTCATAAGCTTGGAGCTTATTTTTATAAGCTACATCAAGTAGCTTCTTTTTCTTATAGCTTATTTTTTCAGTAAGCTACTAAAGTTTTGTCTACCAAACGATGCTAAAAGTTTAAGCTTGTGGAAAAAATAAGCTTAAGCTCCAATAAGCTCGCGTGCCAAACACACCCATAATATTCTTGTTACATTTTTAGGTGAACAAAATAATATGTACGAGTATAAATATACTTAATCAAACAGCTGATGATATTTGAAGCATACAACACTAAAATGTATCATTAGTATATGTAAAATCTAAAACATTTCTAAAATAACTTTGTTTTAATTTATGCAACCGTGACATTATTGGAGTACCTAGTTTCCATAAGCTTACTATAAAGAAAAAAATAATTATAAATAAATAAATACTCCGTAGTTTTCAAAGTTGAATCGTTAAATCCCAAAATTAGGGCTTTGATAGATACAACAAAATTTTTTGATACATGCATCAAATATATGCATCAAACTGTTGTACAATATAGATTAATATACATAACATTTGGTGTATGTATCAAAAAATTTGTTGTATTTGACAACACCCCAAAATTAAAGCATGAATAAGTGGCAACGATTCCTTTTTATGATGGGGATATAGCAAGAAAAAACCAAAAACAATAATAAAAAGTCGGTCAAATTACCATTTTGACATCATTTTTATTTTAATAAATATAGCAATTTGCCCTAGCATGTGTAAGAGCTAACGGCAGTGTTTTAAGACCCGGTTCAACTGGTTCGGTCTGACCGTATTTTTAGGGAATTCCGGCTCAAAAAAACCCGGTTTTTTCGATACTTTGACTAGTCAATGACCCGGTTGACCCGGCAGGTCGGACCGGGAACCGGACCGACGCATTGACCCGGTTTTATGTTTTTTTTTTTTACAATTTCTATGTACATTTAATCATTTATAAGTAGGGAATGTTGACTGATTGTGTATTTCAAGAATAATGAGGGTAATGAGGGAATCTTTTACTGATATGTCATCACCATTTATTACTCTATGGATTGTATAATTATTATATTTACGTGTATTCCAAGAATAACGAGGGAATCGATGCGTCATCACCCTTTATTACTCTATGGATTATAATTATTATACATGATATAATTAATAATTATAATTATAATTAAAAAAAATAAAAAAAATTCCTTAAATAACACTTTCCCGGGTCGACTAAAAACCCGGGTTTTAAAACACTGGCTAACAGGCTATCTTGATCTTTTTTATAACATACATCTTATATTGGTAATAGACATGTTCTATTGTAGCAAAAACAATGTGCTCATTTATGATAATCTTTCTATCATCTTTTTCACTATAAATCTATAGGGTGGGGTTCAAATGAGAATAGGAATTCGTGTGAGAATGAGAGAACCAATGATATTGTGTCATGTATACAAAGAGAATGTTTCAAATGTACAAAACCCATTTACCTCCAACATTAATTATCTCACAAACGACAAATCGAAAAATTATCAAAATTGCACCATTAAATTCAGCGTTTTCTCCTCTTCGATTTGCCGTCTTTCAAGGCATACTTTCGACGATTTTTTTTCATCTTTTTTGATGGGTTTCACATTTATCAACACATGTGTTAAAGTGTTGCGTTTAGGGTTTAGGGTTTTGGGTTTAGGGTTTGGGGTTTAGGGGTTAGGGTTAGGGTTTAGGGTTGGGGGCTTGGGGTTTCCATAATCTATTTTGGTATATAAAATTCCACTTTCAGTGCTTTAAATTAAAAGACATGATTGAAATACAGTTTCCATAATCTCCTTTGGTATATAAAATCAGAGTAAGGAATGGCGAGAGAAGACACACTCATATGGTTTGAGTAATGAATTCAGATCAAAACTGTAACTTTTGGTATAGGCTGAAATGGATATGTATGCTTTCACCCAAAATACTTTTCCTCTAAGATATTTAAATTTTTTATTGATAGTTCATATGTCATATTTGAACAAAAATATATATTTCTTCCAAGAATTATGTAACTATAAAAATAAATATGATTTAGTAGGTTTTCTGTGCAAAAATTAGAAAACCATAGCGGCGACATTTTACCCGTTCATTCCATTTTTGTCTTCAATATTACATGTTTGACCGTTAAGTATAAACCATAACTTGAATCTACTCAGACATATGTAATTCGATTGAAATCTTCCCGACTAATTACTATGTTTGGATATGAATGTAGAAGCAGAAACTAAATGAGCCACCGTTGTGTTAATGTAACGGCCTTGAGATCTCCAATGTGCGTCTTTGCACATCATCTTCTTCTTACATGAAATGTTTGGAAGCTGCAAAAATCAAGCTTTTTGTATTGCTTAAACAGATTATGATGCAGAGGAGCTTAAAGCCGATGTAAAGATGTTTTTTTATGATCTTTGGATGCAAGCTGAAGTCATTGTCATTTCAATGAAGACATGGGACCATAGTAAGCTATGAAACCATGAATCCTTAATCGCAAGTCAAACCATTGCATTCAAGTATCTTCATATAATCTCTTTGTGTAGCAATTTTTTGAAGTTAGATCTGATGTCAAATGAATGACATTTGAGGTTTGATTCAATGTAATCTCTTTTCAACTTTTGTTGAATTAGTGTATATAAATATATATTTCTTTTTGCCAAAAATAAACTATGAGTCAAGTCAAACATGCTATTTTTCTATAGCATTTTAAGAGTATATGTTAACTATAATCCTGAAAAGAAGTATTGACTTCTGAATTGTAAAAATAATATATGATACTTGATTTCTTTTGTCTCAAATTTTTATATTCTAAGTTGTGACTTGATCAGTGAGATCTAATATAGAGATTCGATATACTTATTTACCTAAGACATAATCTATATTCATTTTGTTTTTCATAAAAATAAAGTGCATCTATCTAAAATTGACAACAGTGATCTATATCAAAACTAAAACTTAGTCTAAATGATTTAATCAGTATTCTAAGTTAGGAAGATAAAGTTTCAGCGAGATAAATGATCAAAATTGTCTCTTTATGATATTTATACTATTTTTTTTTCGGTGGTAAATCAAGCATTTGATTATGTATCTTCAGAGACTTTCACTCCCTGAGATATCATTTAATGGTGAAAAATGAATCGACAAACATTCGTTATATTTGATACGTTTCGTATTTAATTTAACAGATTTCAAAATAAATGTTTTATGGTATAACGAAAAGTCACATGTTCTGACACTCTCTCTCTTACGTCAGTGCACTTTTCCGGCGCACCACTCCCATCACCATTAATGCCACCATGCTCCACCATCATCACCCCTATGCCACTACTACTTACCACCACCATCGTCCACGACGTTCCATTTTCAACCACACGATCATCAAGTTGCGTACCACTATATAATCAGGGACTTAAACCGATTTTCATTTTTTACGCATACTTGATTTTCGTATTATCAAAAATACTCTCAATTTTCAAAACCCCCAAATTCACTAATTTGCAAATAAACTTTAGGGCTTGTAATGGCAAAATCAAAATTCTTCTTAAACTCATACACACCCACTGCAGAGATTAAAGCTCTTCGAGCCTCTGCAGTGAGTAATGATCTTGTTATTACAGTCCCAAAAACGAATTATTTGGGAAACCTTACATGCGCCAAAACAGAGTATGGGGAGATACTCGATTTTATGAAATCTCATTTCATTCTCCCTGCCCTTACGTTATCTCCTGGAGAAATAAATCCAGAATGGCTTAGTGAGTTTTGGTATACCTGTACTCACTCAGTTGTTGATGGAATCTCTCAACTCCAAGGTTTTATAGATAATGGGGGTAAAAAGATAATTATCACTGCCTCCATCCTTCGAACTGTTCTATAATTACCCGTACTTGATGTTTATGATCCACTGCCTGATGGAGATGTAGCCAAGGGAGGCTTAGTCAATCTCACTGGGATTGACTGTTAATACTCCGTCGATGGTAGTGGTAATCGTAAGTATTCCACTGTACACAAAACTAAGATGGATGGTGTGTGGAATGCCCTGTTTTCAAACTTTATTCAATGTTTGGGCACAAAAACAGGGAGCTATGATCAATTCGAATCCCTAGAGGCACAAATCAGCTGGACACTGGTCAACTCTTTAAAAGTTGACTATGCAAGTGTGATCTTTAATGAGCTGGTTAACAGAGTTGCTGAGAAAACCAGAAGCAAGTATGTTCCATACTGCAGGTTCATCTCACTGATCTTTAAAGATCAGTTTCCTGAGTATGAAAGAATCCAATTCTAAGAATTCGAACCTACTCTGTAAGTCCCTAGTTCTAGGATCGATAATTTGTTATATATAGTATTAAGGTGCGGAATCCCTTAATACGGTGTTATCTTAGTAATAACGAGTACGTTCGTAATTGCGTATATTAAAGCTTAACTTTAAACGAATAATACGTCAAAGCCTAGCCGTTAGGTATAAGTTTTTCTCTGGGTTTACCGAGTTCGCAGAATGCAAAAGTATCAAAAGTGTTAACGATTTTCTAAGAGAAAATCGTTTAAATAGTCTGTCTTGGCTCGGCTCGCATGGGCCTGCGAGTTCAGCCCAAGTCCATTAACTCGGCTCGCCAGACACTTCCTGCGGATCCAGTTCTCATCTCGCCTCGTTAGGCTCGCGACCTGAGAACTCAACTCGCAGCAAACGTATTTATTTTGTATTTAATTATTCGTCTAACTTAACACAATAATATGTTTAACGAATATTACTAACAAAACAAATATTTATTTACAAATCTAAACCAATATACAATCATAATAATAATTACACCAGTCCTATTTCAAGCTAGATCTGTTGTCACAATCTATGTCTCAACATACTCTGGTTGGTTCTCAAATCTTTTCTAAACCAGCAACTGTGTCTCTCCCTGATTTTATGAAACCCAAGGGGATACTTGCACCTCAGCCTGTAACTTCTGTACATCCGTCTGCTGCTGCCCCCTATCAACCACGTCACTAAACACACCCCAGTGACTACTGTGGTCAAACCACCAACCAAGAAAACCTCCATAGTGTTGAGACATAGATTGTGACAACAGATCTAGCTTGAAATAGGACTGGTGTAATTATTATTACGTTTGTATGTTGGTTTGGATTTGTAAAAGAATATTTGTTTTGTTAGTGATATTCGTTAAGCATATTGTTTTGTTAAGTTAGACGAATAATTAAATACGAAATAAATACGTTTGCTGCGAGTCGAGTTCTCAGGTCGCGAGACTAACGAGCCGAGATGAGAACTGAACTCGCGAGGTATCAGTCTGGCGAGCCGAGCTCCGAGTTGGGCTTGGGCTGCGAGTTGGACCGAACTCGCAGGCCCATGCGAGCCGAGCCGGACAGAACTATTTAAACGATTTTCTTTAGAAAATCGTTAACAATTTTTAATACTTTTGACACTTTCTGCTTTCTGCGAACTCAGCAAACCAGAGAAAAACATAACCTAAGGCTAGGCTTTGACGATTCGTTGTTTAAAGCTAAGTCTAGTTAAAACGCAATACGAACATATTCGTTGTTAGTAAGATAACACCGTATTGAGGGATTCCGCACCTTAATACTACAGATAACGAAGTTATCGATCCTAAAACTAGGGGACTTACATCTGGTATCAATCTGGTATCAAAGCTTTCGGGCTAGATACGAGTGTGTTCGTGAGTTTTAGTTTATTGCGTTTTTTGATTCGGGTCGTTTTTACGTGCATTATTGCAATACTAACGATCAAAATCATTCTCTGGAAGTTTTAGGGTTAGTTTACAGTCGAATTTCTCAGATTCGTTCGTAAAAATACCTTAAAATTCGTTTTTTCGGGTTTAACAGCCGTTTCGCGAGTCGAGATTAGGGTTCCAGCGTCGCCTGCGAACCGAGTTGAACTAGCGAGTCGAACTGAGGCTTGCAAGTCGAACCGAGATCTCTCGCGAATCGACATCACTTGCGAATCGACATCTTTTAGCAATCCGAACTGAGGCTTGCGAATCGACAAATTCTGCGAGTCGAGCTGAGATTGCGAGTTGAGCTGAGTCTTGCGAGTTGAGATTTCTGAATTCGCTGAAACAGTTTAATTTTACGTTTTTAAGATGTCTGACTTAAGTAGAATGATCGAAATGGACCACGAGGTGGGAAAGTCAAACGTTCCACCTAAGTTGTTAAGAATCGAGGATTACTACAATTGGAAGGACAGATTTGAATCTTACTGTAGATTCCATGATCTGTCTATCTGGATGTGTATCAAGAGTGGATACACCCCACCTACTCAAACTGTTCAAAATGCTACTGTAGTTCTTACCTATGCAAACATGAGTGATCAAGAGAAGGAAGCGTACAGAAATGAGAATAAATCACATTCTTGCATAAAGATGTGTCTTCCTAAATCCCTTGCTCATCAACTCAAGTCTTTTCATACTGCTAAAGCGCTCTGGGAAGCTCTAGAGAAAAGAGGTGAGGGAAGTCCACAGGTGAGAGCTGGCAAGAAGAGTCTTCTTAAAAAGCAGTTTACTATGTTTAAAGCTTTAAAAGGAGAAGATCTTGATGCATATGTCACACGATTCTACCATCTGCTAAGTGAATTAGAATACCATGAAATTGTTGAAGAAGAAGTATCTAAAACCGACAAGTTCCTTGAGGGTTTGCCTTCTAAATGGGAAATGTATGGTGTTATGATTAAGGATAACGAAACTAGGTATTCTACTATGACCTTAGAGCAAGTCATTGACAAGCTGAAAGGTTATGATTTCTCCAAGAAGTCAAGAGATAGTGATTCTGATCAGGTTCAGAACCCTGGGCTGTATCATGGAAAGTCAAGTCTTTCGACTGCGTCATCGAGTTCGACCACTGCACTGTTAGTTGGTGATACTAATGAAAATGGAGAAATGATCACTGAAGATCTGTGCTTTATTTCCTCCTCTGGTGATGAGACAAAGGGAAAGAATTCTGAGAAGTCACCTCAAGAGCATCAGAAGATGCCGATGAGTGTGAAATCTGCTGAACAGCAACTGTCTGTTCTTGCTTCCTTTGTGGCATCATATGAGAACTACATAGAAGGAAAGATCAATGATCCTATTCTATTTGATGAGGATTATGAGCAGATAGATTCTGATTATCTTGAGGAACTGGAACTTCAAGATCAACTAGCGTTGATATCTAGAAAGGTGAAGAATTTCCTCAAGAAAACTGGTAGAAAGGTGTTAGGCAATAGATCAGGGTTTGATAAAACCAAGGTCAGATGCTTTAACTGTCAGGGTATTGGTCATTTTGCTAGAGAATGCCAAAGACCTAAAGTAGAAGCACAAGGAAAACAAGGTTCGGGAAGTACTCTTGCTTCCAAAGCCTTAGTGGTGAAGCAGTTGGATGGCTCGTATGATTGGCAAGCTCATTCTGAAGAAGCTTTGATGGCCGACATCGAAGAAACAACTGCTGGATCAGTGTCCTACATGCCCACTGACATGGAACAGAGAGTAGAGGTGGCTGAGTCTGAAAAAAAGGGCAAGTGATGATGATGTGCTATATATGGATTCAACTCCAGATATGAGTCCTGAAGAATTAGTGGCACGTATGGCTGAATTACAAACTGACAAGAAGAAGGTATGTTTAGATATTCTTAATCTTGCTGATGTTTGTTACTTAGTTACTGATTTACAATCTCAGAATAGTGTCTTAACTGTGTCAAATAGCAATTTGTCATCTCAATTAAATATGGATAAGGAATCCTATAAGACTGTTAGATCTGAACTTGATCAAGCTATTATGGATATTCGCAGATTAAGTGATGATAAACATGTCTTAAAAGATAAAATTAAGTCTGATGCTTCGGATAGAACAAAACTTAGAGATACCATAAGTGAAAAATCTGTTATCATAGATGGTCTCTATATGAATATCAAAGACTTAAATGAGACGATTGCTAGTAAGGATCAGGAAATAGTGAACCTTAACTTAAGGTTAATTGAGCAAAACCGTAAACTTGAGAATTATAGAACATCTCAAATGGATAAAATGTTAGATGCTCAACGTAGTGTAAAGGACAAGACTGGGTTAGGTTACAATGATGTATCCCCACCTTTTAATGCCAATTACACTCCTATTCCTGAAGATTCTGAGATGACTGAAGTTAATCCTGAGATTTCAGTAGCTGATAAACCTGAACAGTCAGAGGCACAGAAAGATGTTATTAAGAACGTATCATTAGATAATAGCAAGGCTTCTCAGTTCACCAAAATACATTTTGTATCGGGTGGAGTGATTAACGATGCTAAGATTAATGATAAAGTTGATAAGGAACAGCTTAAACCTTTAGTGCCTAAGACTCCGGATGAGAAAGCAAAAGTGAGCAAATCACGCAAGCAGATGTCATGTTTCAAATGTCATCAAAAAGGACACGTGGCTTCGTGTTGTCCTAACAAAAAGCCTGAAGCACCACATAAGCTTGTGATTGAGGAAAAGACACAGACCGACTCTGATATGACTGTAGACGGGTTAGATACCAAACCTAAGTTAGGTAATAAACCTGTGAACATTCTTAAAAGAGATGGTAAGCATAGTGTCTCCCCACCTAAACCTAAACGGTCATATACTCAAAGTGATAATTATGTCCATAAGTCTAGGGATGTGACACCGTCGAGGTTTAGAACTCCAAGTAGAGGCCATAGTCATTATGAAAGTGGCACTACTTCGCGATCACATGAGTTTAATTATAATTATCATAATAGAGCTCATACTTTTATGCCTAAGAGGTTCTCCTCAAATTCACCTCTTAAGGCTGATCGTCCACAAACTCAAGCTACTTCGAAAGTAACCAAAGCTCCTGATGGGAAGAATGGTTATTTTAAAGAGCTTAAGTTTGTTGATGATAAGGGACAAACCAAGACCGTAATGGCTTGGGTCCCTCTTGATAACTGATCGTGTTTTGTGTTATGTGCAGAAGCATGCTGTGAACAAGGACAGTTGGTGGTATGTAGACAGTGGATGCTCGAGGCACATGACCGGTGAAAGAAGTCTACTGAAGGACTTCAAGGATAGTCTCAAGCAAAAAGTAAATTTTGCAGGAGATAAAGGAGGAGTAATTTCGGGAAAAGGAAAAGTTTCAAATGGAACTTTGACTCTTGAGGATGTGAACTATGTTGAAGAACTTACACACAACCTAGTGAGTGTTTCCCAAGTCTGTGATAAAGGTCATCCAGTTTATTTCAATGAAAAGGAGGCCTTAGTCCTGAAGCCAGGTTTTAAAATTCCTGATGAATGGATATTGATGAGGGCGCCAAGGAAGAAGGACATCTATGCTATCAACATGGGTGTTCCTAACTCTTCAATGGTGTCTACATGTTTATTGTCCAAGGCTTCGGAAACAGATGCTCTGTTATGGCATAGGAGAATGGCACATCTAAACTGGAGAAAGATGAATTATATAACCAAAAATGGTTTGGTTCTAGGTGTACCACAAAAACGTTTCGAGTCTGAGGATAAGTGTGTTCCTTGCATGAAAGGAAAGCAGCACAAGAAACCACACAGACCTAAGACTGAAAACTCTATCTCCTCGCCATTTGAATTGCTACATATGGATCTCTTCGGCCCTATAAGCAAGAGAAGTCTAGGTGGCAAATGGTACTGTTTGGTTGTCACAGATGACTATTCTAGATTCTCATGGGTATTCTTTTTGGGATCAAAGGATGAGACTCCTGGAATTCTAATTGAGTTCTTTGATCTAGTAGAGAATGTCTATAAAAAGAGAGTTAAGCGTATTCGTAGTGACAATGGAACAGAGTTTAAGAATTCAACGTTGAATATCTATTGCTTAAGCAAAGGGATATTACATCAATTCAGTGCACCTTATGAACCTCAACAGAATGGTGTTGCTGAAAGGAAGAATAGAACGTTGATTGAAGCTGCTAGAACAATGCTTGCTGATTCAAAGCTTCCGGTCATCTTTTGGGCAGAAGCAGTGAATACAGCATGTTATGTTCTTAATAGAGTTCTTACGGTTAAGAGACATAACAAGACTTGTTATGAGCTTTTGAACAATAAGAAACCTAACTTAAAAGGGTTTGAACCCTTTGGAGTTTCATGCACCATATTAAAGACTGGACATCAAGCAAAATTTGGTGAGAAGGCTGACGAAGGATTTTTCCTAGGTTATATGCCCAATTCGCCAAATAAGAGAGTCTTTAATAAAGTCACAGGACGTTTGGAGGTAGTTTATAATATTGAGGTTACAAGCTATTCACCGGATGTTCATAAGGGCTTAGATTGGCAATTTGATTATTCTGATCTTTTTGCATCATTTAAAGTTCCTATTAGTGACTATGTCAGTGATTCAGAGATAGCTGAACATTTAGTGTTTGAAGATGAGAATATTGGTCCCGCTTCAACATCGAGTGTTAAGCAGTCTGGAATCAAGACTACTGTTGACTCAGATAAAGCTTCCACAAGTGAGTCACAAAAACCTTCAGAGGATAAGTCTCTAGAAACAGAAGATCTTGATGATCTTCATACAAAGTTTGATGACATACTTACTCCTTTGAAACATCTAAGAATATCTTCAGCACGTACGGAAGATGTACCTGATTTGGAAGAAATTGGTACTAATTTGGAAGATGAGATACCAGTTGAACCAGTTACTACAACTAGAACGAGTAAGAATCATCCAGTTGAAAACATCATCGGTGATATTAATACTCCGGTTCAAACTAGGCATCAATCCAGAACTAATACGTCTGAGAATTCTGAATACCAAAGCTTGTATACTGCAATGAAAGAGACAGGGATTCCTAATCAATGTCTATATTCATGCTTTATCTCACAAGTCGAGCCTAAAAATGTTCAAATGGCTTTAAAAGAAAACTCGTGGGTAGAAGCAATGCAAGAAGAACTATCTCAGTTCTCTAAATTACAAGTATGGGAGTTGGTTGACCTACCAAAGGGAGAATATCCAATTGGAACTAGATGGGTATTTAAGTGTAAGAGAGATGATAAAGGTATCGTTACTCGCAATAAAGCTCGTCTAGTGGTTCAAGGTTTTAATCAACAAGAAGGTATTGATTACAATGAAGTGTTTGCACCAGTTGCTAGGCTAGAAGCAATTAGAGTATTCTTAGCATTCGCATCATATTATGGTATAAAAGTGTATCAGTTGGATGTTAAGAGTGCCTTTTTGTATGGCAAAGTGGAAGAATTGGTGTATGTTTCACAACCGCCAGGGTTTGCTAATCCTGAGTATCCAGATAGAGTATATCGTTTGAATAAGGCTCTATATGGATTACATCAAGCACCTAGGGCATGGTATGGAACACTATCAACGTATCTACTTGAGAATGGATTTACAAGAGGATCAATTGATAGTACACTATTTGTGAAGTGGAAAAAGAAAGACTTTCTTCTTGTACAAGTGTATGTTGATGACATTATCTTTGGATCGTCTGATGAAAAGATGTGTCAAGAATTTGAGAAAGTCATGAGAAAAAGGTTTGAAATGTCTGCAATGGGAGAGTTGAATTTCTTCTTAGGATTACAAGTTGATCAAAAGAAGGATGGATTCTTTATTCATCAATCTAAATATACATATGAGCTATTAGAACGTTTCAAGATGGATGAAAGTAAGGTCTACAATACTCCAATTCCAGTCAATCATGGATTAGGTCCAGATACATCGAGTGATAGCGATGTGGATCCAACTCTTTATAGAGCCATGATCGGATCACTAATGTATCTTACAGCCTCTAGGCCTGACATCATGTTTGCTGTTTGTTTATGCGCAAGATATCAGGCTAATCCGAAAGAGTCACACATGCAAGCTGTTAAACGAATCTTTCGTTACCTCAAAGGGAAACCTAAGCTGGGTCTTTGGTATCCGATTGATGGAGACTTAGATCTCGTAGCTTATACTGATTCGGATTATGGAGGATGCAATCAGAATAGGAAATCTACGACTGGAGGATGTCAATTCTTAGGAGGTAGATTAGTATCCTGGCAGTGCAAGAAGCAAACCTCGGTAGCCATTTCTACATGTGAAGCTGAGTATGTTGCAGCTGGCAGCTGTTGCTCGCAAGTTCTTTGGATTCAACAGCAACTGCGGGATTACGGGTTAAATATAACCAATACTCCTATGATGATTGATAACGAATCTACTATGTCGATCACCAATAATCCAGTAAAGCACAGTAAAACTAAGCATATTATTATTCGACATCATTTTATTAGAGATTGTGCTGAAAAGAAATTGATAAAGTTAGTTAAGGTTCCATCATTGGATAACTTAGCAGACTTATACACAAAGGCGTTCGACAGAGCAAGATTTGAGACGTTGGTTCAACTAAACGGAATGAGAAATCCAGAGTGATTAGTCTTCCAAGGGTATTCTTGTAATAGTTAGTATTTATGTGTTTATTATTAAAAAAAAAAAAAAAAAAAAAAAAAAAAAAAGAAAAAAGGGCGTATGGCATTCATTTGCTTGTTACCTAAGGGGAATCGCCTTCATTTAAGTTTTTATTTGCAAAAACTATGGGAAATGATAGTACATTAGGAGAATAAGCTTCACAATAATAAAGCTTAAGTCCTAAGTATGATATGGTAGTAGGTTCAAATAAAGTTGCTTTAGAACTACAGCGGTTCTATCAGGTATGTGTTTATATTTATTTGATTATACACCTATATCCACAAGTTATAATTTGTCTATTTTTAGTAAAATTTTAGATGGCTTCATCATATGATGTACTGGTAGGCAAATTATATGAAATTTTCTAAGTCTTAAGAATTTAATTAACGACTTGTTTATTACCTTGTGTAACTATTTTATGATGTATGACATTAAGTCTTAATTGTTGAATGATGGTATTGCCATACACTGTTGTCATGCATATTAAATTAAAGTGACAAATAGTAGCAATATGGGTATTAATTTAATTACTGGTAACTATGTTGTACTATGTACAGAACTGAAACCTTTAATTAAATTAATATTCTCAAATATATTTTGAATTATGCTAGAAGGAATCTTCTGTTGTACTACGTACAGACTTAGATAACATAGCATATTCAAAGTATGTTTGGTATTTGTCTAACCTTAAAAATTCAAGTGTATGTTATATGTTTCGAAAAGATACATCATTTAGTAACCGCTACCTTGAAAAATTTAATGATGCAGTGTTATGTGTTTTACTTGAACTCTTCAGTATGTCATATAAAAGGAAGCACTTGATAATACTCATACTAACAATAAAGAGTTTGCTTAGAAAAGTGAGTATAATTTGTTTATGTGGATCATAATACCGGTAATCGTCTTGAACTATCTATAATTAAAATATTCACTTTATGTGAGTAATGTATTTATTAATTATGCTATGTGGATAAAGGTACCTAAGATATAGTTTTATAAATATAAATGTATAAATGATATATATAGTTGTAATTTTACAGTAATTTATTTGAATTTCATGAGGTATGAATACTACCAATCTGTTTAGACTTTTAAATGTATAATTAATTGCTTATTCTTTCTAATATGATCCCTAAGCAGATAAAATCTTATCTACATTGTATATTTACTTTGTTTCAAGTGTTTAATAAAATGGTACTTGATACCTATGTTTATGTAATTTTGTTTTATTTTTAATGTTTAATTTTTGTGTTATTTATGTTTACCCTTCGGAATTAAATCATACTGTATCTTTTTGAGTTGAACAACGTGACAAATACAAGTGAAAAATAATTTTATTTTAGACTTGTAAAATATCGGGTTTTTATTTATACTTAGCATTAAATTCGCGTTTTTAATTGTTTCTGCGAGTTGACATCAACTTGCGGATCCACTTGAAATCTCGCGAATCGAATGTAAAGTATAAAGGTGGTCAAACGAGTCAGACCAACCCACCGAACCCACATACTTCGCGAGTTCAGTAAAGCTTGCGAATCCGTCAACAAGGCGAAACGAGGCGAAAAAGTTATTTTCGTTTGATTTCGATTTTACGAGTACGAGAACGAGTTTTTGATCCGTAGATTTTATTCACCTTTAGATTGCGAACATTTTAAGGTAAAATACAACGGATTTCACCGTTTCATTTACGAGAAATCGAAGTTTTTATGCACTTAGGGTTTCGGTTTCAATTTTGAACGATTCACGATGATTAATGGATTGTTAGAACACGAATCCTTAGGATTAATGTTAAACGAACCGTAATAGATGTGAATGTATCGTTTGATCGTGTTAAAACTAACAAAATCATCGATTTTAAGTTTAATCTTACGACGGCTGTTCATCGAACGAGTTGAAATTTCGATTCAACTCGCAGCGAGTTGACTAGCGAGTTCATGAGATTAGTGAGTTGATCAATGTAGCGAGTTGATCAATGTAGCGAGTTGATAAACAAAACGAGTTGAACTCAACTCGTTAGGCCAGTTTATGCGAGTCCAGTACTTAGAAAAATTTTATTTTTTAAAGTAGTGATATAAATGTTAAGACTTTTTAAGTAATAACTTTTATGAAATGGATTTGTGTTAATTCTTATATGATTATATCGAAAGTCTACTAATTTAAGAAGAAAATTAGTGGCGTGTCCTAATTTCACATTAGCGGTATAATTTTTAACGTTAACGACTTGAGATTTTTATTAAAATAACAAGTACCTAACGTGATTTAAATTAGGCTTAAGACTTTTAGTTATAAGTTAAATTTTTATATACGACTTGAGACTATTTTTGTAACAAGTTATATAATTTCAAATTTAAACTAAGATGTTTGATGAATCTCTATTCATAATACGTAATAGTTTAAATATTTTTAATTTGCTTTGAATTGTTGTTGTCATTTGTGTTTTTACAGATATGGCTCGACAATTTGACAAAGGTCACAACATCCTTGTTGATCTGGATGTACGTGCAAAGGGAGCTAGCAAAGTAGCTCAGGTGCTTTCATTTTTGGCACGTTCACGTATACAGTATGCTGTTACAGCAAATCCTCCTATTTCTCAGGCGATTTTGACTGATTTCTGGACGGGTATAGAGCATGACGAATCGGTCAATCCACCAGAGATTCGAGCAACGGTTGGTGGACAACCTGTTGAGTTCAGTGCTGGAAATCTCCGTGAGATTTTGCAGTTTGGTACAGAGGAACAAGAGAATGGGGATGTTGAGTATCCAATGGATTTCATAGAGGGAGCTATCGGACGTATGGGTTATACGGGAGATAGACGCGGACGTCAATTCCAGAAGCCTCTTGTTATTGGACAGTGGAGGTTTCTATGGCACGTTATGAATACCGTTTTTGCACCGAAGAAGGGTGGTTTTGATGAGTTAAGCCCTGCTATTCTATCGGCTGCACTGTCCCTGGTTTACAATAAACCATACAGTTTCTGTGATTACATTTTTGGAGAGATTGTGAGACAGATATCGGGTTCTGTTCGATCACGATTTATGGTTTACCCGCGTTTCTGTATGTTGATTATTAGAGCTCGTCTACCAGAACTTGCTATTCCTGAGCCACACTTGCGTGTAGATACTATTGGGCTCAGAGGGTATAATGCTATGTTTCAGCAGACTGTGAGAAGAGAAGGGCTTGTGAAGCCTGAGGAGCGAGATCTTTTTGGGTATATTGTCGACCCGAACTACGTTGCACCGCCAAATCATGGGTGGTTAGACGTAGCTCCTGCTGCTGCTGTTGCTCCTGCTGAGGCTGATGTTGTACCTGAACCTGCAGCTGAGGAAGTTCAACCTGAAGATCCACAAGGGCTCCTTGAGGATGTTCTTATTCAGGCTGGTCAGGTGGATCAGCAAGTGAATCCAGAGGTTGCTGCACAGGTTGTGCAAGAAGTTTTGGAGCAGAATGATGATGAGACAAATCCTTTGCTTCAAGACATTGAGAGTTACTTGGCACCACCTGAGGTAATCTGTTACTTATGTAATAATATAGATGCTTAGTTGATAGATTGTTTTTATTGATCATAGATGCATAATATTATTATATAATGATTCTGATATTAGATATTTAGTAAATTGGATATTATTTCTGATTTTAAAAATATAAAAATCATTATACGAACAGGAAGCTGAAGCTGAGGCTGCACATCCAGAAGTTATATTACTTGAGGATGAGCAGATACAGCTTGATAGATCAGTTGTTGTACCAACTGAGGTATTATATCTGATTAATCTTAAATATATAGAACTTGTATGATAGAGCTTACGCTAATCATAAATGTTTAATATATTTAAAATTTAGGATCCTGTTAGATCATCTAGAGGTCGTGATGGTGAGACGGCTTCAGATGAAGAGTCTGAGAATACACCTTCTCCTCCTCCATCTGCTTCTGAAAAGAAGAGGAAGGGTAAGAGTATTTTGGAGGAAGATGTTGAGGAGACAGTAACTCCTTTGATGAAGCGTCCGAGAACGCTTACTATTCGAGAAGGTTAGTATTGATTATAAAAGTTAAATAATCTTAACTTGTTGTTTATCAGGAGTTGAACTGAGACAGTTAATTCTGTATACAGTTTCTCAGGATACACCACAGATAGAGATGGTTGCACCGGTGGTTACGGAATCGATGTCTTTACCGCTTCAAGTATGAGATATAAATTCTATAACTATGAGTGTTATGCAATTAATTAGAGTTTGAGACAGAGTAATCTGTAACAATAACTGATTTTAATTGTGTTTAACTTTACAGCATGAGGTTGCTGATTTAGTTCGTGGAGCTAATTTTCCGACGAACAAAACAGCTAGATTTGCGACAAGTTTGCTTACGCAAGCTTTGTCTCAACCTCATACACCGCTTACCAGAGACTGGCATATTGAGTCTCTCACACCGCCTGGACCAAGAACGATACCTGTTACTCCAACGACTGATGCAGAAAGGATTACATCCTTAGAGTCGAGGGTAAAGGATTTGGAGAAGCTTACTTCTCAGATTCCAGAGCTGGTGTCGAGCAATCTTCTTCTTTCACAACAGATACTCAAGCAGAGTGAATCATACAATCTGTTGATGAAGACTCATGAGACGTTGCTTGCAGACTTCACTGTACAGAGACTGAAGTTATCTTCTTTAGAGAGTCTGGTCTTGAGATCGCATTCAGGACAGCCTGCTCAGGGGGAGATATTGGTATATCTGGAGTCTTGCAGAGAGAATGAGTTGAAGAGGAAGAGAGATTTAGACAAAGACGATGATCCCAATGCACCGAGTGGTGAGCAGACTGGTCCTTCAAAGACTGGTGAGCAAGCTACTATTCAGGGGGAGTCTGGTGGTAATGCTGGTGCGAGTGGTTCTGGTACTGGTACAGGTCAGACTGAAGATGAAGCTGGTGAGACATTAGCTTGACTTTAGTATAGACTGTAGTTAGTATTTGTGAACAATTGTAAAACTTAATATTATTGTGTAAATATATTCGGCTTAAAGTTATTATTATTTTAAGTAAAATATGTTTTATGTAACTTAAGTTTATATAATTATGTTAAGATAAAATAGTGATCGAAAGACTTCCGACTCATTGAGTAGTCGAGCGGCGTGTTCCGATTAATTTCGGCGGTCAAAATTTTATGATAACATATGCATTTTAGATTTGATTATGGACTTAAGACCGTAAGGTTTATAAGTAATTAACAAGTTAAAAATGTATTCGTATTAACTAGACAAATGATATATAATTTAAAGGTTAAATTGATAATGAATGAGATCAATTAACACTTGGAAATTATATAAGTTAATTAATAGTAAATTTAAATGTTTGGTGATTATTCGCAATGCATTGGAATTTAAAATTAATTAATATTTGTTAAGTAGACTTAAGAAATTTTGGATTGATTCAGGGTAATCAATAAAGGATTTTATAAGTTGTATGTAAATTGCGTTTATATGTTAGGTTAAAATATACAAAAGAATTAATAAAGAAATTCTTAGATTGGTTCAGGGAAATCAATGAAGAATTTGAATTATTAATATATTTGTATTTATGTTTTTCTCTAGGAATGGAAATGCTTGATCTATCTGATTCGGAAGATGATATATTTGATGAGATAGATGAAGACATTGATTTTGATCTTGAGGATGGAGAATTTCTACCACCTACAGATTGGACTGCTGTACCTGAGAATGTGCAAGACATGGGTGTAGATCTAGATGCAAATATTGATGAACACCATGTGAGCCCATCTAGGACAGAAGTTGTTATTGAAAATGAACAAGGTCCAACAATTGTCGATATAGATGAAGATATTGATGATTCAACCTCTGATGAAGAAGAAGAAGTTCTTGTTCAAACCAAAAATCCTGCTGTTGTACTTAGGAAACTTCCAAAGAAGAAGAAGAAGATTGGAATTTCTGAAGTTGATGTTACGAAAAAGCGTGTACCACGTAAAGGGATTATTGGTTGGTACTTTGACTCAGAACTAAAGCTTTTTGCGATCAAAAGGTTTGACGGAGTTCAATATTTTGAAAGAAAGCTTGCAGTTTTTAGTTCTCTACCACGTTATGAAATACGTGATTTGGCTAGATTAGAGATTAACAACCCAAGTCGTGATGATTATGCTGATCGTGTTGAAAGAATCATTAGACATGAGGTTGGTACGAATAAGTTTGTTCAGATTAAGCCAAGAAAGGGAAAGACTGTGAAATTACAAGAGAGAAGTCAAAGAACAGGAAGAAGAAGAAGGAAGAAAGTTTATCCAGCTGTTAGATGCATACAGCAGATTCCACTGAAGACAATGCCACAGGATATTTTGGGAAATATGAAGAGTTGGCACGTGGATTCAGGAACTGGAGAAGCTGTTATGGTTGAAGCTGATGATGAGGTTGAAGGTGGTGAAAGAGAAATCTTTAGAGTTTATGATCATCGACACCTGATGAATATGTCGAGAAAGGATCTGTTAAAGTTGAATGAGAACAGAATTTTGACGACTATTGAATGGGCTGATTTAGCAAGAGATTATCAGTTGATGGTTAAAACTTGTATCAAGATGAAGATTTACGCAGGCAGTAAGATTTACAAATGAAGACCAAAGACAAGCGTGAAGATAAAGACGCTAGAGCTATTGTCAAGGGGGAGTCTGTTGAGACATAGATTGTGACAACAGATCTAGCTTGAAATAGGACTGGTGTAATTATTATTACGTTTGTATGTTGGTTTGGATTTGTAAAAGAATATTTGTTTTGTTAGTGATATTCGTTAAGCATATTGTTTTGTTAAGTTAGACGAATAATTAAATACGAAATAAATACGTTTGCTGCGAGTCGAGTTCTCAGGTCGCGAGACTAACGAGCCGAGATGAGAACTGAACTCGCGAGGTATCAGTCTGGCGAGCCGAGCTCCGAGTTGGGCTTGGGCTGCGAGTTGGACCGAACTCGCAGGCCCATGCGAGCCGAGCCGGACAGAACTATTTAAACGATTTTCTTTAGAAAATCGTTAACAATTTTTAATACTTTTGACACTTTCTGCTTTCTGCGAACTCAGCAAACCAGAGAAAAACATAACCTAAGGCTAGGCTTTGACGATTCGTTGTTTAAAGCTAAGTCTAGTTAAAACGCAATACGAACATATTCGTTGTTAGTAAGATAACACCGTATTGAGGGATTCCGCACCTTAATACTACAGATAACGAAGTTATCGATCCTAAAACTAGGGGACTTACACATAGCTCCCAAAAGAAAATCCAAATTAGGGTCCCTGACATTAAATGATCAGGGACCTAGCAAAAAGAAGTCATCCAAGGATGCCAAGGGTGAAGCAGAGACTGTACGTTCAGTCCCTGCGGGCACCCTTGATAAACCCTTAACCACAACTGCTTCACTGGACTCCCGAAAGTCCAGTGACTCTAAAAAAGGGACAGCTACAGACAGCTGCAGTGGATCAAACCACTATTAGCAGTGATTCGGGTGCAACCCACACCCTCCCATCGAGTCAACCCATCAGCCACTTGTCATCCTCACGAAAGGATGACATTTCAAGCAAAGGGCTAGTGGCATCAGTGGGTGATAACACACCCATCGCTGATGCCACACCACTGGCTACAGACCCGGGCCACCTCTCATCTAGCACTGCACTAGTCGTCAATGTCCCACCACAGTTACATTGTGAGACATAGGCTACACCTTCTGCATCTGATGATCCATCAGCTAGAACACAAGCTGGTGATGACGAGGAAGCCCATCCAATGGACACCTCCACCTCAGACACTGAAACACCACCACCAACACCATATACCCCATACATCCCTGCTACTGCTGCACCTACACATGTCACCACTGCTCCACCAGCTGACCTTACTACCTCACCAATACAGGAGTTAGATGTAATGTATCTCTTCAGTGACAATATTTCCAAGGTAGCTGGTGATGATCCCCTTGCTGAGACTGCCATGGGTGCAGGGGATCAGGGTGCACAGTCACAACAACAACCAACACCACCATCATCTCCACCAAAACAACAAACACCACATCCACCTCCATCTCCTCCAAAACAAACATCTTCACCTACTGATCAACACAAAGCCTCATCATCCACTCCCTCCTCCTCTGATCAACTGCTCATGGAACACATTGCATCATCCCAACAACAGATAAAGATGCTCACTGAAGAGAGGGATGCTTTAAAAGGAAATGTTTCTGAGCTGACGGAAAAGGTTCATGCTCTTGCTGCTGCATATGAATCAATTCCTGCCAGGAGTTCTGCTGTCAGTGAAAAGGTAAAAATTTTATCTGCAGCTGGTATTGATCATTCCTCCCTGCTTCAGACTCAATCGAAAGCACTCTCTGAGCTTGCTACCACAACCAGAATCAATCTGATCACCCATGATGATAAAATCAAAGCTCTCACTACTCAACAAACTGAGATGGCTTCATCCATTCTTGACTACATTCAAACCACTAATCAGTTAGTTGCTGCTATTCCAAAGATGGCTTCTCATCAACAAGTTACAAAGGCCGAAGTTGCTGCCCTCCGAATTGACAACAAAAAACTATATCGCAGGATGAAGGAGTGTGTAGCAGCTTTTTATTTTGATAACAAGGGGGAGAGAGAAGTAGCTGATAATGATGTTCTCATCAACAAAGCTGCTGATCACAGGGAAATTTTATTGGAATCCTTCTCTCTTCGCACAATCGCTGAAAGGCCAGAGCTTGAAGCTGATGCAGTAGCTGAATTGTCATGGTTGGATATGGATACAGATGATGATGAGTATGATTTTAAAGAAATTAATTTCCCTGAGTTTCATCCTGATGAGGTCAGGATGTATGATTCTAAGATAAAGGAGTGGGCTGATGATGAGTCAGCAAGGATTGAGGGGGAGATAGTGAGCTATGAATTGGCTCGCTGGGAATGGATGAACAGGGATGATGATGAAGATGAAAATGATGTGAACATGGATGATGGTGATGATGGTGACGATGGAAATGATGGTGATAATGATGATGATGATAAAGCTAAAGAAGATGATACTGATGAGCACATGGAGTATCAGCTACATATCTCTTCAATTTTAACAAAAAGGAAAAGAAGCAGTGAATCTTCTCCTACATCAGGGTCTTCCTCCTCCATGCACAGAAAGCAAACAATCACCGAGGAGGATGTATCAGTGATATCGCGTAAAAAGTCATGTTTTTACTACCGATATCTCTCTCATTCTGGAACGATTCTTGGCATTTTAATTCAAATATAGCACAAATTAGTAACATTATGCCGAGACGGTCAAAACAAGGTTGCACGATAAAAATCAAGCAAAACGGATGAAAAAAGAAGATTCCACACACGTTTGAAGATTCAAGGCATCAAAACAAGATTTCAAGACTAAAATGCCCTCCACCAACATCCATTCTTTCCAAGATGTTCGTTTTCAAAATACGAATCCAACAGAAGAAGAATCAACTAAAACGGATAAAGAATGAAGATTCTACGCACGCCGGAAGATCCAAATGATTCGTACGCAATATCTGGAGCTAAGGACCTCATAACAGGGTCTATCCTATGTCAAAATCTTCTTTTTTGAATTACGAATCCAACAAAAAAAGAATCGACGCAAACGGACGCATAACGAAGAAAACACGCACGAATCGAGAAACGAAGCAAAAGACGACGAAACGGGGCGGCCACAGGCCAGCCGCCGCCGGCCCTAGGCCCACCGCCGCCGGCCACCCTGGCCCCGTCCCGTTTTCCATTTTTGGCAACTTTTGATACCTAGTGCGCCTACTTTTCGTGTTGTACAGTACCCGGTGCGCCAACTTTTCGTGTTGTACGGTACCCGGTGCACCCTTTTGGCCATCTTTTTCTAACATGCACCTCTTGGTGCTAATGTGAGCCAAAGCTCACCTATAAATAGTAGGTTTAAGGCTCCATTCCAAAATGTCCCATATGCACTAGTCATATTACTTTCTTACTTTCTCATTCTACTTTCTTACTTTAAATTTAGCATTAGATTAGTTTAGCACTTTGTTTAGAGTAGAAAGAAAGCTAGGAACGTTTTGTAATCTTTGGTGTACGCTTGGAGTTACGCTCATTAATTCAAGTCTATTCCTTCTCGCATATTAATCTCGGTTATTTCTATCCTTATCGATCTTAATTAAATATGTTTGCTTTAATTATGTTAGAGATCGTTTATGCCATGATTAGCGAGTAGATTACTATTGTATTTGTTGTGATGTAGTTAGTATATATAATTGTGGGATGACTTCAAATACGTCGTGAAGTAATACGATGGTCCCGATTCGACTGATTATTCGGTATAGTATTGGAAATGCTTTTGAGCATTGTACAAATATATGGAAGCCGGTAACGACCGAAGGTAATTGTATTATGGATCGACGTTATAAAATTGGAAACTTTGTGAACGGACTTATCACTTGATTTTAAACCTAAAACTTACATTCGCCTTTCGATTAACAAACGTGATTGTAACCCTGTAAAGAGTAGTCGCGAACCTCAATACTCGGTCAATAGTTATCTGTGTAAAAACTATGTTTTTAATTGTAACGTCATGCAAGCATTATAAAATGCAATGTGATTACGTGGACTTGCCATGAGTATTGTACACTTCTGATCACAATGTACTTATCATGTAAATATCGCGAAGCAATTAAACTCACAACGGAAACATCGGTAAACGATTAAATACGATGTGAGCTACGACATGGTCTGGGTTTGACTTTCTGTAAAAAGCCGTCAGCATTTTAATTAGTTGTTTTAGTTTAGATTAGATTAGATTAGGTAGGCTATAGGCTAAATGATCATTTACGAAAATCTAGGGATTTGTTAATTGTATTAAGAAAGGCAAGTTTGAAATCCAACTTAAATCGATACTTATTTCCTAAAACCATGAAACCTAAAGTACGGTATGCAAGAAACCTAAATGCTTTCCCTCGTTTATCACGCTTAAGTTTCATGGATAGAAATTGATTTAATAATTCCGGACACAAGTTCTAAGTTAGTTGTTTAATGGATTCATAATCATTGTGGTATTAAGAACGGCTAGACATGTTATGGACTTGCTACTCTATTCCTTCGCCCACGAGCGAATACGTTCAATAATATGGGCCACTGACTCCCTCACAGGAGAGTGTGGAGAGTTGAGCATCGTCTGTCTGGTCAGAATCATGATACCTTAGTTCCTCGTGACATATTAGTTGATAACCGACTAATAAGGAATCTATTGGTTATACCATAAGTTAATGAATCTCATAAGCAACCCAATTTAGCTAATCGTTTTCCCGTAAAAGTCATCATCCCATGATTATTAACTAACGAACTCACAACAAATACTATTTTGCATTATCTGACATCTTATTACATTTTATTCGCTTTATTTAGTTTACTTAATTAACTGAACCAAAAACCCCCAACGCACTCTTTTAAAACATTTACTAGAAAAGAAAGATTGATTGGATCACCTCCGTTTCAATTCAGTTTTTCTTTAAGAACGACTCTAGGTCCAACTTACCGCCTACTAACCCTTTGGTTCAGTACTAGTAAGTCACACTTAGACCCCAACAATTATAAATTTTAAAACCACCCGTTGACAACCTCAACAAGTTTTTGGCGCCGCTGCCGGGGAGACTAACTGTCCGATACAAAGGCCCTACCAATCCCAATTCTAGTAAACCCTTAGGATAAAACCTTCTAAAAAAAACACAAAAACATTTCCTTTATTGTTTATTTTCTTTATTATCTTTTCTTTTAGTGTATGACCTGTTCCCCTTGATCTGCACCATTGTTTAACTTTCCTGATCCAGAACTTATAATACGCACTATTCGACGAGAAAAGAAGCAATCTGCACTTAAGCAAGCAATGGCTGAACGCATCACTCTCGCTGATAACAGTAAACCCTCTATCGAAGGAAGAGGAGGACCAATTCTCTACCCTGAAACCCCTGGTCAATCTTTCGAGCTTAAACACCACATCATCCAACTAATCCAAAACCACTGTCAATTCCACGGATTGCCCAGTGATGACCCAAACTCCCACCTCGACAAGTTCATCTCTCTCTCAAATTCCTACAAGCAAAACGGAATTGGCCAAGACACAATCCGTTTATACCTTTACCCTTATTCGCTCACCCATCATGCACAAACATGGTTTGAAGGTTTAGAGACCGGCTCTATCCCTTCATGGACTGCGATGGCGACAAAGTTCCTAACCAAGTACTTTCCGCCTTCTAAACAAACCAAACTCCGAAATGACATCATGAACTTTCGACAAGCTTTCGATGAGTCATTATATACCGCATGGGAACAATTCAAAGGAGCCTTGAAGAAATGCCCTAATCACCGACTCGATAAGTCTGCACAATTGTGCACCTTCTACAATGGTTTAGATCCTAACCACCGAACTACCCTCGATGCTGCTGCACAAGGAAGCTTCATGGCAAAGACTGACGAAGAAGGATGGAACCTTATAGAAAACATGACTATGCATCACCACGATTGGAATTCTAGAGATCATTCAACATCTTCCACACCTATCGCTGCTGCAAACCCGATTCCAGTCGAAGCAATTAAGGCACTAACAGAGAAAATGGATTCGCTTGTCAAACAGTTTGGAGAACTTAAGAAACAACAGCACCAAGTACACCAAGTGCAAGTTTGTCAACACTGCACCAACCCGCAACCATCTGGTGAATACCAAGTTGAATACGAAGAAGCAGATGGCACTGTCTACTATGCTCAGTTTCCAGCTCGACCACCCGGTTTCAACCAAAACAACAACCAACCTAGAGGACCTCCCTTTCCACCAAGAAACAACCATACCAACCCCGATACCCACCTAGATATCCACCTTACCAACAACAATCACAACTTTCTTATAATCAACCCCTTGCACTTCCTGCACCCACTTCCGACACAAACCAAACCACTGAACAAACCACCAAGACAAATGCCCCAGCTCCAAGTTCAGACGACGCCTTCACCCAATTCATGCAAGGTCAACACCTGCTCAACCAAAAGACGTCTGCTAGACAAGACCAAGCCGACCTCTTCATGAGAAATCAATTGGCTGTGCTAAAGAATTTGGAAGCTCAAATTGGACAATTGGCACAACGTCTTGAGAATAGACCCCGAGGAAGTTTGCCTAGCAACACGGTTCAAAATCCGCATGTTGAGGAAGCAAAGCAACTTACAACACCAAAAGAAGCAGCTACTACTCCACCTGCTGCTGTTCCAGTAAAGGAAGAAACAAAGGTCAAGATACCAGCTGTGGAAACAATGAACAAAGAGGTTAGAATCCCTTACCCCGCCAGACTTAAAGTTCAACCTAAGAAACTGTCATCCTTTAAGTTAGATGGAAAATTCCTTGATACCATGTCTAGAGTTCCTGGTCGTAATAAGTATATTAGAAAATTGCTATCCACCAAAGATAAATTGCCTGAAGTGAACAACGTTCCCCTTAGTTCTGAAACTTCAGCCCTACTTAAAAATAGCCTTCCCAAAAAACTAGGAGATACTGGTAGATTTACACTCCCTTGTTCTATCTACAATTCCGGAAATATGAGCGCTTTAGCCGACTTAGGAGCCAGCATTAACCTTATGCCCTACTCCCTGTTTAAGAGGCTAGAACTTGGAAACTTGAAAACTTGAAACCCACTAAGATGACCGTCCAGCTAGCCGACCAATCTGTTAGATACCCCAAGGGAATAGCTGAGAATGTCCTTGTTCAAGTTGACAAATTTTTCTTTCCAACGGATTTCGTGGTAATGGATATCCACGAGGACATAAACATCCCAATTATCCTTGGAAGACCATTCATGAATACAGCTAGAGCAGTAATTGATGTGTATAACCACACTATTGTTTTACGATCGCATGGTGAAAGCATCACTTACAAGATCGACCAACCAGAATGCACCCCAGAAGAAGAAGAATGTTGTGCTATATCCACAGGAAAAGTCTGTTCCGATGATGAATCAGAACCAGAGGAGGAACCATAATTCACCCGATCATCAGTTCTCATTTCTGACACCGAATACGACCCAGAAGAGGAAGAATACGAGGAAGCAGATGAAGAAATTGAATCTGACCCTGAGGAGGAAGAAGAAGAGGAAGAAATGGAAGAAGATGAAGATCACACTTATTCGCCACAAATGGCCGAAGTTAAAAGAATACAAAACTGCGATGATTACTCTTCATCTGAAGAATCAGTTGATTATGGAGTCATCCGTCAAGAGCTCAGATCCTCTCATCTTAAAAGAATGGGAAACATCCTAAATTCCTATCTCGATCCATCAAAACCCTTCACCAGAACCCGACTCCGAGACATAGAAACTTTTGAAGAAGGACTCCGATCATCACCACACCCAGACCAGTATGCCAAACTACTACAGAGAATTTCAGCATATAAGGCACATCAACCAGGAAGCTTTGCCAAAGAGAACCTTCATGACATAACAACCGAAGTCCGAACCATCGAAATCGATAGTTCTCGACCCTTCAACAACGAACCCTCTGACGAAGAATTCCACCAATTTCCAGATTCACGTGATAAGGACTCCGACTGCAACAGTGAATGTGACGACGATTACGTCAACGTCACTCTTGATGAGCGCTCTATTCCTCCTGCTCTTGCAAATTCTCCTAACACTGAGACTCTACAAATCCCCCTCATCGACACTCACCAAGAGATGATCGAGTTAATTGATGAATACGACGATGTCCGAATCATCGTAGAAGCTATCAAAGAGTCAACTAACGACTACAACACCGCCCAGAGACACATGATAAGGGCAATCATAAGAGACTACGATTCATACCTCGCCAATTATGGAGAACCAGAGCCTAGCACTCTTCGGAGAAACATTCGAGCATTCTCTGATCTGCTTCAAGAACAACTTACTAAAGAAGCTCGAGAGCGAGAAAGACCCAACTACCCAATGGGAGAAATCGAGTTCTACGGAAACCAAAGGCGAATATACCAAAAAGTATATTGTACCTTAGCCGGATCAGCTTTTCCGTACTCATCAAGTAAGAAAGCTATTCTTGCATCAATGAGAACCAATCTGGAAAGAGCCACAGGGAACCCAAGAAGTTATGCCGACATCAGAATGGTGGGAGATCTTAGAACTCTTCTAGATCTCATCGAAACTGGAGAACACCTCACAGCATCAGAGAACTGCAGGATCGTCATTCAATCCACCATTGGGCACCACGTTGAACTAATAATTGATGAGCTGAACGAGCCAGCCTATGAAGAGGAAACTCGTGAGGTACCGAGATTCATCCCGCACATGTTGCAAATCAATTTAGCCACTTATGTGACTACCCGACTGCGCGAAATGTACCAAGAAGAAGACGTAGAACTTGACGTCTATCGAAATGGATATCGCGAGATATTCAGCAAGTTAATTTGCATCTTCACCGACTCGGATTTTCCCTTCAACCGCGAGCAGGATCAACTAATCAGACAAGTATGCCAAGCAACCAGATCTTTCGGAGGAGACCCTTGGGCTAATGATTTTGAAGAAGTGAAAACCGAATTCATGGCTTTAATCGCCTCGATAGGAAGAAACCACCCACAGCGTGAAATCGTTCGAACTTACACCTGCACTCGCATTGACCCTAACGGACCAGTCACAAGGGCAGTTCGATACATCTGCTATGGAATGGCAATTCTCGACCGACTCGCCACCGATCACTTCAAAAGCTTCAGAATGCTATCTACCAACCCACCAACTCTCATTGCTGACATGATAGAGCAATTCCTGCAATACTATCCACCACGATACTCTCTACCAAGGAACCACAGTGACCACGCCACCACTACTAATGCATCAATCATCATCTGAAGAAGAAAAGGACTAAGTCGAGCTCTCGACTTTAAAAGAGCGCTTCTCGGGAGGCAACCCATGTTTGTTTTTACATTTCTGCAATTTTACTTTCCAAGAAGTGATGAAATCTCCGACTATCTTTCACACTCGGATCATACCAAGAATGCTCCAGCCTGCAAAAGAAGCATCAACAACCAAAGAATAGTATATCCGACGTGTTCACACTCACGAGACCAATCACAAGAAGACTTGATCAAAGAAGCGCCAAAGAAGACAAAGACCAGCAGATGCAACTAAAGGAATACTGCAAATACCGGGGAGTACTTATATGCCATCTCTTTCATTCATTTTAAATATGCCATATCCATTATGCTTATCACTAAGTGTGGGATTCAAATCCAACACACACACTGAAAGAATAAGTCTTAGATGTTTAAAACCCTAAGTGTGGGATTTTACCCCATTCAGAGCTTAGTATAACATCGAGGACGATGTTCCTTTAAGTGTGGGATAGCAGTAGTTGTACTACTGTTAAATGGACATTGGTATATGCTTGATCCTAAAATCGTTGCTCTTTATAAGACCTTGCTTCTCCAAGAAAATTAAACAAAATTTTTCAAAATTAAGTTAAAAATATGTTGAAAATGAAAAATTTTAAGGAATGATTTACTTTGGGGAAGAAGGAAAAATAAAATACAAATTCTTTTGAAAAACAAGTTTAAAAATCCCATAAAGAGCATCGCATGACTAAGCACACAACAAACTAACTTTCGATTCGTGAGGTATCTTGAACCATATGAAAGGCATTCACTTTTAATGCTTCACTTTTTTGATTCTTGAGTGTGCCGATGTATGCGTTTAGAATCAGAACTTGCTTCTGTAATGCATTTCGAAGCCAAACTAGTGAGTGAAAAGGAGATCGAATCACATCATTCTTGAACCCTTCTATACACCCCAAAATAAACACGTCATCCCGTACCTACTCAAAAAACATCCCTCAAACTTCATAAAGAGTTTCAAAGATGAAAAGAAGAAAAGCTACAAGGATACGAAGTCAAAATTACCCAAGAAAACTCAAAAAAAAAAAAAAATCAGCTTTCCGCTTCACCAAAAAGAAAACCTATGAAAAACCCAACAAAACCCCCTCTCACATCACCAAAACCCTACATCACTCCCCTGGAATGATTGTGGCTAGATCGACTTCACGCTCACCCGAAAAGGTAACGATTTGATTCTCGATCAAGCCTATGACGATAAACGATGCATGACTGGCGTTCTGAGTGATTGATAATACTAGAATAGGAAACCCTAAACACTTTGAGTGATTGGAGTGACCACCTTGAGAGGATCGCCTAGTCATGTATCAAAGATCAAAGATCAAAAGCATGCTCCTTAAGATTACAACCTTGCTTTCAAAAAAATTAAATATCTTTATTTTTCCAAAACCCCTTTAGTAAAGAATTCCATCCTAAAATATTTCATTATCTGCTTATCTTTAACCACGTTGAAAATAAGTTTGCTTGAGGACAAGCAAAGTTCTAAGTGTGGGATACTTGATATCGCGTAAAAAGTCATGTTTTTACTACCGATATCTCTCTCATTCTGGAACGATTCTTGGCATTTTAATTCAAATATAGCACAAATCAGTAACATTATGCCAAGATGGTCAAAACAAGGTTGCACGATAAAAATCAAGCAAAACGGATGAAAAACGAAGATTCCACACACGTTTGAAGATTCAAGGCATCAAAACAAGATTTCAAGACAAAAATGCCCTCCACCAACATCCATTCTATCCAATATGTTCGTTTTCAAAATACGAATCCAACAGAAGAAGAATCAACTAAAACGGATAAAGAATGAAGATTCTACGCCCGCCGGAAGATCCAAATAATTCGTACGCAATATCTGGAGCTAAGGACCTCATCTCAGGGCCTATGTCAAAATCTTCTTTTTTGAATTACGAATCCAACAAAATAAGAATCGACGCAAACGGACGCATAACGAAGAAAACACACACGAATCGAGAAACGAAGCAAAAGACGGCGAAACGGGGCGGCCACAGGCCAGCCGCCGCCGGCCCTGGGCCCACCACCGCCGGCCACCACAAGGGCGCCGCCGCCCACCCTGGCCCCATCCCGGTTTCCGTTTTTGGCAACTTTTGGTACCTGGTGCGCCTACTTTTCGTGTTGTACAGTACCCGGTGCGCCTACTTTTCGTGTTGTACGGTACCCGGTGCACCCTTTTGGCCATCTTTTTCTAACATGCACCTCTTGGTGCTAATGTGAGCCAAAGCTCACCTATAAATAGTAGGCTTAAGGCTCCATTTCAAAACGTCCCATATGCACTAGTCATATTACTTTCTTACTTTCTCATTCTACTTTCTTACTTTAAATTTAGCATTAGATTAGTTTAGCACTTTGTTTAGAGTAGAAAGAAAGCTAGGAACGTTTTGTAATCTTTGGTGTACGCTTGGAGTTACGCTCATTAATTCAAGTCTATTCCTTCTCGCATATTAATCTCGGTTATTTCTATCCTTATCTATCTTAATTAAATATGTTTGCTTTAATTATGTTAGAGATCGTTTATGCCATGATTAGCGAGTAGATTACTATTGTATTTGTTGTGATGTAGTTAGTATATATAATTGTGGGATGACTTCAAATACGTCGTGAAGTAATACAATGGCCCCGATTCGACTGATTACTCGGTATAGTATTGGAAATGCTTTTGAGCATAGTACAAATATATGGAAGCCGGTAACGACCGAAGGTAATTGTATTATGGATCGACGTTATAAATTGGAAACTTTGTGAACGGACTTATCTTGTGATTTTAAACCTAAAACTTACATTCGCCTTTCGATTAACAAACGTGATTGTAACCCTGTAAAGAGGAGTCGCGAACCTCAATACTCGGTCAATAGTTATCTGTGTAAAAACTATGTTTTTAATTGTAACGTCATGCAAGCATTATAAAATGCAATGTGATTACGTGGACTTGCCATGAGTATTGTACACTTCTGATCACAATGTACTTATCATGTAAACATCGCGAAGCAATTAAACTCACAACGGAAACATCGGTAAACGATTAAATACGATGTGAGCTACCATAGCATTTTCCGACATGGTCTGGGTTTGACTTTCTGTAAAAAGCCGTTAGCATTTTAATTAGTTGTTTTAGTTTAGATTAGATTAGATTAGGTAGGCTATAGGCTAAATGATCATTTACGAAAACCTAGGGATTTGTTAATTGTATTAAGAAAGGCAAGTTTGAAATCCAACTTAAATCGATACTTATTTCCTAAAACCATGAAACCTAAAGTACGGTATGCAAGAAACCTAAATGCTTTCCCTCGTTTATCACGCTTAAGTTTCATGGATAGAAATTGATTGAATAAGTCCGGACACAAGTTCTAAGTTAGTTGTTTAATGGATTCATAATCATTGTGGTATTAAGAACGGCTAGACATGTTATGGACTTGCTACTCTATTCCTTCGCCCACGAGCGAATACGTTCAATAATATGGGCCACTGACTCCCTCATAGGAGAGTGTGGAGAGTTGAGCACCGTCTGTCTGGTCAGAATCATGATACCTTAGTTCCTCGTGACATATTAGTTGATAACCGACTAATAAGGAATCTATTGGTTATACCATAAGTTAATGAATCTCATAAGCAACCCAATTTAGCTAATCGTTTTCCCGTAAAAGTCATCATCCCATGATTATTAACTAACGAACTCACAACAAATACTACTTTGCATTATCTGACATCTTATTACATTTTATTCGCTTTATTTATTTTACTTAATTAACTGAACCAAAAACCCCCAACGCACTCTTTTAAAACATTTACTAGAAAAGAAAGATTGATTGGATCACCTCCGTTTCAATTCAGTTTTTCTTTAAGAACGACTCTAGGTCCAACTTACCGCCTACTAACCCTTTGGTTCAGTACTAGTAAGTCACACTTAGACCCCAGTAATTATAAATTTTAAAACCACCCGTTGACAACCTCAACAATCAGCAACCATGCATCATCTCCAAACAATCTTAGAAAACCCTGATTCACCACCAACGCCTCAGGCAGATATTGTCATATCAGAGGTTAACCCACAATCACTACAATCCATTGAAAGCACTGAACCAAAAAGTTACATCACCAGTAACTTTACTGAAGAAACAGTCACAACACCAGTGACTACATCTATCAACCTACAACCAACAACAACGGCAACTCAACTCACAATTCCACTTACAACATCAGCAACACAATCAACAAAAGCAACAATAGTAACCACTACCTTATCTTCTCTGCCCATAGCTACTCAACCTCCGGAGATCACCATGCCAGAGACTTCTGCTCCAGCTCTATCCTGAGGAAACTAATGAACAACGAATAGCTAGAAAGGTTAAAGCTAGAAAGGATAGGGAGAGAGAAATGATTTTGAAAATCCAAGATGAGGCTGAGCTAAGAGAAGAAGAAGATAGAAAGCAAATATTGAAGGAGCTGTCTGATAGTGATAGGGCTTATATGTTAAAACTCAGTGGAGAGGAGGCAGAAGAAAGAGAGCGAGAAATGCGCTTAAAGAAAGAACAAGAGGAAAGTGATGCTGTTTTTGCCAGAGTGTTGCAGAGTGTTGAGGAATCTGAGAAGCAGTGAGAATTAGCTGCTGCTGGTCCCAAAAAGAAAGGGGGAGTGAAATCATCTGTTGACAAGTTATGGAGCAAAATAGATAGAAAGAAATACGCAGTGAGAAAGACTGGAAGATCTAATCCTGCTCTCATTACAAAAGTCAACTTGAAAAAGCCTAAAAACAAATCTCAAGCTCAGCTACTTATTCACAGAGGGATAGAGACTCAAGCTATAATACTAGATTAAGTCTGTAAGCTGCACAGAGAAGAATGGAATGAAATTCGACTTGCAGTGAGTCATTCCTCCAGCTCAGCAAAAAAGGAAGTGCTAGATGAGATTGATAGGTTATTCAAAAAGATTGTTGACCTCCAGCTCCTCAGGCCAGAAGATAATGTCATACTTGGTGAGGAAATCATAAGACCACCAAGCCCAAGGTATCACTCAGGGACTCAAATCATATACAGAATTCCAAACACTTCAAAGTTAAACCTTTCAATCCCTAATGGTGTACCAAGAGTAGAAGGCACTAAGGTAATCAAAGGAGAAAAAGGCTTGGTCTACAGAGACCTGAATGGAGCTTTAAGGTTTCAGAGAGGAGCTGAGTTAGAGAAAATTAATCATGAGCAACTTGTTCATCTGATCAGGTCTGCTAGCATGCTTAACAAAGACTCACACATAAGAAAAGTCATCATTGAAGAAGCCTTGGCCAGACAATTCACATACCTGCATGCTACCGAGAAATATGAGCTAGCTGATGAGTTGGGATTGGTGAAAGATGAAGAGATCTGGAGAGACTCGTAGTTATCTTTGTAATAGATTAGATAAACTATAACTGATCTCACTTGTAATATTTATTATTTACAGTTTAATGATATCTGATCAATTTTGAGAAAACCAAAGTGCAAAGCTCAGATCATATCAAAAGAATCCAAAAAGATAAATGAATGGATCACAAGTACAAGTTACTGAATGTTTAAATTTGTAAACACTGACTATAAATTTCTAGAACAACAAGTTTGTCTAGGGAGATTTGATCACAATCATTTAGGGGGAGATTGTTGAGTCACTGGTCGCTGACCAACTCAATGATAACAAACCCTAATGAAGGAAATGATTAAGTCAAAGCTGCTGTTGCTGAAGTTTGTACTCACTGGTCACTATTCATTCTACTCAAGGAAACTGATATGCCGAGGAAGATTAAAACTCGACTTTGTGTGTCGCTGACTTCAAGACTAGCAGCGAGAGTTTTACATCTTCAAATGAATAAAGACAAAAGTCACTGCCCTAATAAAAGCCAGTTGCTGAAGATTTATAATTCAAGTCATTGTACAAGAGCTTGTTAGCTCGCAGTGAATGAGGAGGGTTATTACATCTTCAGTGACTTTGTCTAATAAAGTTTCTACACACAAGTACAAGTCTCTCTTCACTTATACGTCAGCAAATGTTCCTCGTACAATCAAATATCCTAAGAATTACGTGGCAGCAAGTGATTGGTGTTAAGGTAAATGAGATATTTACGGTAACAGAATTGGGACCCGCAGAATATCAGTTAACAAGAGATCAAGCCAATCAAGCAGCGATACGTGTCATTCCAAGATCCTATTTTGTAGGAGATATTTACGGGATATTTGTAGTATATATAGAGTAGTACGTTGTACTTAGAAACTAGTCATCTGTACGTGTTAATCACTTGTTCGTCAGTGAGTAGTTAGTCAAAGCACGTAGCAGCGATCAGCGAGTGAACAGTTGGTTTGTTTGTCAGCTACTGTTCATCTCAGTTTGTAATAATTAGCTTAAGTGTTTGATTTAGATTAGCTTTGGCTAGTCTATTCCGCAATCAACACTCAGTTAATTTTGTGATCAATAAAATTCAACTTTCAGCTATTATTTCATCTCTACTTAATTGTAATATCTGTGTATGATACTCTGTTTATCTACATTCATCCTTCACGATTAAAAACTTGGTTAAATAACTTAGTAAAAATCTGAAAAAGTTTTTAATAGTATTCAACCCCCCTTCTACAATTAAACTTTACTTATTGCTATTCCAAATCACTAGACAATAGTGATTCAGGGACTCTTAGCTTACATAAGTTAGCTATTCTTATCACTTTCCTAGCTAACATAAGTTAGCTATTCTTAACACTTTCCTAGCTAACATAAGTTAGCTAGTCTTATCACCGTCATCTGTCATCTGTCAGCATATGGTACAGTATCAAGCACCATTGCATTATCTGTCAACACTGATCTCTACTATGCTCATTCCACATAATTTACATAACTTTCACATATCAACATGTTCTTTCAACACTTATCACTTAACACGTATTCATATCAAGTGCCTTAGCAATAACATAGATAATCAACAAGATATGGATTTCAACAATAAATCACAATAAAAGACATAAACAATAATTCACCCGATTGTATGAACTTCTTTCTCGGAAGCAATCTGGAACACATAACCATTACACATTTAACCCCCATATGTAACACCCCAAATTTTAAAAGTAATATTGTGGTAAAGGTAAAAATAATTGTTTTAAGTTGTTATTATTTTAGGTAAAATAAAATAGTAATAACTGTAATCGGTTTTAAAGTTCCAGACAATGATAAATACGTAGAATAAAATAAAACACATACATATCTATTTAGATATATACGTACGTATTATTACTATTATTATTATTCACCTCAAAATAGTTCCAGGAAGTTCCCGAATATGAAGAACGATCACAGGAATCAAAATCAATTATTAAAACCATCTCAAAACATCAAATTAAAGCTAATAAACTTAAATTCAAGCTTCTTGGATCATTCCTAACATGAGGTAAGTGTTTTCTTCATGAATTATTACCTAGAAAATGGGTTTATGAAGGTTTAAGAAATTGATGAGTTCTAACATGAAATTAAGAAAGGATATGATGTAATTATGATGTAGAAGTGTTGAAATCCTTGTGGTTACCAATAATTCAATCCAAAACTCTATAAATTGAATTGTAAGAATGATGATTAAAAAGGGGTTTTGGGTGATTCTTGTTAGTTGATATAAACTTTCCCTAATTATTAGTTAGGGAAGTTGATATGATGCTATGAGAAGTTTTAAAGTAATAATTCGAGTGAATTGATACTTGAATTATATATAATCATGAAAGAATGAAGTTATTTAGCTAATAAAAGATTATTATGGTATATAGTTGTCACACCCCCAATTTCATGATTTGCGGAAGCGACGATTTTGGGTGTGACTAATCAATATACAAAGCACCAAAGTATAAGCAAACGACTCTACATGAGACGTTTATAAATATTACAAAAGTAATACAAGTTTTGAGTTAAAGTTTACAACATAATAGCGAGTTCGCAAAAGTAGTTTTGAAGATTTTAATACATAACCATTATACAAAATATAATGCAGGAAAATCTTCATGTCAAAATGGATGCATGCGACTCGTGAGTAGATAGCTTATCCTGAGGGCCATCCTACTACTGCTGATCACCTGAGAATACAACGCTAAAAGGGTCAGCTATAAAGCTGGTGAATCTCACAGGTTTAACATTAACATTGATGTGATCAACATGATAATTTGACGATAAAAATGTTTAATCTGAACAAGGATTTAAATTAATAAACCAAACAATGATTTAAAACAATTAAGTTTTCTAAAACCATGATTTAACCAATTAAGGTTACTAAATAATGATTTGAACCAACGCAGGTTCCTCAAACAACCATGAAACCAACGCGGGTTTTCTAAACAATGATTTAACAATTTAGTTTTCAAAACAATGATGAAACCAACGTAGGTTTCCTAAACAATGATTAAACAGTTTAGTTTTCAAAACAATGATGAAACCAACGCAGGTTTCGAAATAATGATTTTTAAAACAATGGTGAAACCAACGCAGGTTTCGTAATATTGAACAAACCAACGCAGGTTTTAGAACAACATTAAATTTAACAATGATGAAACCAACGCAGGTTTCGTAATATTGAACAAACCAACGCAGGTTTTTGAACAATAATAATTTAACAATGATGAAACCAACGCAGGTTTCGTAATATTGAACAAACCAACGCAGGTTTTTGAACAATAATAAATTTAACCATGATGAAACCAACGCAGGTTTCGTAATATTGAACAAACCAACGCAGGTTTTTGAACAACATTAAATTTAACAATGATGAAACCAACGCAGGTTTCAAAATAATGATTTAACAATGATAATCAAGACCAAATAATGGTAGTCAAACAATGTAACTAATATAGTTATCTGAACTAAATAATCATTTAATTCCTTGAGTTAATTCTCAAATTAACTAATCAAATAACATATGATCACGAAAACATGTAAGCATTGTATCTCACCCCAATATTTGAAACAGTAAAAATGGGGCTGTGAGACTCACCTGAGTCAATCCGAGCAATGAATATATTCGACGTGGAATAGACAATCTTTGAAATCCCTTAGAGTCCTAAACACGCGAGATTCTAATGAGTAAAAGGATTATCCAATGTATTGTTTAAATGTTTATGTTTGAGTTTACAAAATTTGGTATGAGTCTGAAAACAGTAATCTGCCATTTTCGGCCCCTAAACGACCCCGGATGGCTTAAAACTGACAAGGCTAAGGTACTTAGCTTTGATCATTGGGTTGTTTTTGAATGACCGAGCGAATTTGAGCCCAATCTGTTATAATAAAATTTTCATCGAGAAGCTACCCTGAAATATGTTGTAAAATCGTCGACGTTTTCGAAAATTTATTTGTTCTGTTTTAGCTAGAATTCGCAGGGCTATTTTATTGATTCGTTGGATCCTGAAATAAAAAAGGGGAATCCGCCGGATTCCCTTGAATCCGCCGGATTGGTGGCATTTGTGGGGAATACGCCGTATTCCCTTGAATACGCCGTATTCCAGAAAAATAAAGGGAATACGCCGGATTCCCAAGAATCCGACCGTATTCATGACAAACCACGGGAATCCGACCGTATTCCATTGAATACGCCGTGTTCATGTTTTCTGGGCAGGAATCCGTCGGATTCACCCGAATCCGCCGGATTCACGTAACTGGTTCGACTCTGTTCGTGCAGAAAACATACAAAACCATTTCTAAATCCTATTTCCGCTTACAACAACTTAATACAAAGCTAATACATGTAATATAACGTATTATAAACATAAAATTAACGAGTATTGATAAGTGTTCTTACGTAGTAAAATTTGAAACCGTGAGGATGATCCGATGATGAAGATGATGATTTTGAAGCTAGATGATGATGATGATGTTACTGATCTTTGTTGTTGTTGTTGTTAAAATGAAATCGAAAGAGAGAAAGAGAAGAGACCGAGAGTGATATATGAGCGTGTGTGTGTTTTGCATTATTGAGGTCGGTTGATATAACCGGCCTCAATAATTGAGGTAGATGGCAATTTTTCGACCCGTGTTCGTGTACCCGATCGTTATTTAGTAAAATGTTTTCAAACGATAAATTTCCAAAAATTGAAATCGTATAAGTTTTTATTTGAAGTATTTCACAAAAATACTTTTAGTGTGATACTAAATTATATCGTTGTTTCACTTTGATCTTACGGATACTTTTAATTATCCAAAAAGTGTTTTGCAATTTTTCCGAATACTGTAATATTATTTCTGTTAATAATATTCTATTTGGAGATGTTTTGGGAAAACTTTTATTTTTATGTTTCCTGAGTGCTTTCGGATTAATTCGCGTTGTGATTATTAAATAATCATTTCGTGTTATATATATATTATCCGAATACTTTGTTTTTGATTCGTACCGAGTACGAATAATTAAAGTTTAAATTGGCCCCTAATTTTGGCCATTTTTGACCGGGTGTCACAATAGTGATGTCTTGATGATGATATAAGTAATAAGTTAAGTATGAAAGGTGTAAATTAAAGACGATCATGAATGTGAAAGTTATGTTAGTTGATTAAAGATTAACTTATGAAAGTAAAGTGTTAATAATGATGATTAATGGAATTTGATCATCATGTGGTGCTAAGTGTATTGTTACATTTATATGTTATAAGATAGGTGATCGAAAGATGTGAAGTCTCTAAGCAAGCGTTAAGTCGCTTAATCGCCTATAAAGCAAAGGTGAGTAATATGAGGGTTAAATGGGTAAGGGTTGTATGTTCCGGATTGCTTCCGAGCAAGTGGTTTATACAACCGGTGGAAGTGTTATTTATGTCATATATTATTGATTATGTATATTGATACTAAGGTGTGTGATATGAATATTTGTTAAGTGGTAAGTGTTGGAAGAACTTGAAATATGTTGAAGTTATTTCTATTACTTACTATTGTAAGTAGATGGATATCTGAAAGTTATTTCCATTACTTACTATTGTAAGTAGATGGATATGTGGAAGTTGTTATGGATCCTTAACATTGTGGAAGAAGTAAAGTAAATGGTCAAGTAAGTTTATTGTGTTAAAGTATATTAACTTGATAAGGTAAGAATGTTTATGTAATATGTTTAGCTAAGTAGTATCATTGAAATATGGTGCATTAGCTTAATAAAGAAAAGATTGATATGTTAAGTGTTCTTGGTAAACATTATGATTGTGATATTATTATTTAAGTGTTATTCATTTAATTACTCGTATGCTCACTAAGCTTAAAGCTTACCCTTTTAAGTGTTTCATGTGTAGGTGCTTGGTTCGGTTGAACCAATTGGTTAAGTGGGTAGATGGTGAATGCAAGAAGATAAAGTGGATGTAAGCTTGCTTTATGGTTAGAAATGCTTCCTACTCTTTTAAATTATCGTTGTGGAAGCCATTGTGTTAATCGCCTAAAAATGATATTTTATGATATGATCTGATTAAAGTGTAAGTATATTAATGGTCAAAGATGAATATATTTGACTTGACAAAGTCAAAATGGAAAAGTGGTTAAAGTCAAAGTTAATTGTTTTGATGTCAAGATGGGTATAAACTATGTTATGAAGTTGTAAGTGGTCTTAAGTGATGAAAAAGGTTAAAGTGTTGAAATGAAGTCTTTGGTTGAATTGAGTAGTGACATATAGTCAACTACTTTGAATTGGTCAAGTATAAGTGAAAAATGTAGGTAAATAAGTCAAAGTGTTGTTGAAATGAGAAATGGGTCAAAAAGTGCTCAAATGAACCTTAAACGGGTCAATGTGTCAAAATGGGCCATGGTACAAGTATGCAACTTGTTGCTATTGGTTTAAGTGTCAAACGTATGGTAGAAAATGTAGGTAAAAGTTGGAAGTCTGAAACCAAGCGGATTGGGATTTGACTTGTTCACCAAAATGGTCAAAAATGACCATAAATTAGTCTTATGTCCGTTTTCTCAATAAACGTGAAATTTGAAAAAGTGTAAAAAGGGTAAGTTTTATTTTATCATAGTGAAGGTGTGTGCAAATTGTTAGGTCCTAACTCTTAACGAGTTAAAAGTTATGTGAGATTGAAATTCGTATTTTATTTTGAAAGTGCAGAGTTTTTGTTAGAGCTGGGTCTGCTGTAAAAGCAGGTTACCCGGCTGGTAACACACATAGCCGGCGGGTAAGGGTTTACCCGGTTAGGTTATCCGGCGGGTGAAGGCATGGCGAACGGGTAGAGTGTGTGTAAAAAGTCACAGCAGAACAAGGGTTGGAATATGGCATTCTTACCCGGCGGGAACCCGTCTGTAATGGTTGATCCATGTTTGATTTAATTGTTTAAGTCTAAATTTTCATAAATACTTCTATGGCGAAGGTTAATAGGTCAAGTTATGTTATTGGGACATTGTCAAGAATGTATTAGAGTATGTAAAAAAAAAAAAAATTTCTAAACTTTGGGGCGTTTCACCATATCACTCACCTTTGCTTTTTAGGCAAATATACAACTTAACAAAAAGCTTGTGGATACCACGTCTTTAGTCACCTATTACATAACATGTAAATATAACAACATATTCAGTCCCTAATAATCATTATACTCGACTGATCATCAACCTATAATCTCGTGGATTGATTAAGTTTGACTTTTAAATCATACTACACAACTATACTTTTCATGATCTTGTCGACTTCTAATCCTTCGTTACTTTAATTATCACATTAACATAATCTTAACAACTATCATAATCAATTAACCATAATCATCAATCCATCACCATTGAATTGATCAAGTTTAACTTTTGGTTAAACTATATTTAGTTTCACTTTTCATAATCATCTTAATTCATTTACTTGATCACTTATATCCCCGCTTTCAATTAGTATTTAACTAATCGATCATAATTATTACAAACGACTCAAGTGATTTACCATTCAAGTTTCTGTTCCAATTCTGGTTTTACATATTGTTTACACTTTTATTTTCATAACAAAACTGGATCAATCAACAAACAAAGACAGGCTCAGGGACAAACAAATCGCGTCGCAATATGCTCTAAATCGCGTCGCGATATCCATCAAATCGCGTGGCGAAGTACATAAGGTCGCGCAATTCTAAACTTCCACAGGCCTGTGAATTTCAGTTTAAACAGAGCTTCACGAATTTTATTTACAAACAACCAGAAATCAGGTTCTCTAATCTTTACCCAGAGCTAAATAACATCACTTAACATCATTATAAACCTAAACTTATACTAATTTCAATAACCTATATTAATCCCACAAAATCAAGACTCTAAGTTAAAAAGAAGAAGGAATCAAACTTACAAATGAAATAGGAAGAAGATGGAGATGATGGACAAGATTCCTACAGATTGAAATTAAAGATTAGAATTGAAATTGACTTGCTTCTTGTTTTCTTGTTTCTGGAACAATTTGGAAGTAAAGGAAATTGTTTCCTGTACGTACATGTATGTGTGTATTAATTTGTCCCCTTTAATATCTATTGTCTGGAACTTAAAAACCATTTGCGATTTCTACTATTTTATTTTATTTATAATAATATTAACATAAAATAAATATTTACTTATTTGCCACAATAATACTTTTAAAATTTTGAGGCGTTACAATATATGAGCAGGGTATGAGCTGTACTAAAAGTACCTTCATCTTTTACAAAATGCAAAACTTGGTTATTAAATATTCTCCTTAAAGAAAAGAAGAAAACCCCAAATCCTTATAGCTCTAATACACATTACTTGATAATATCATTATATATGGAACAAGTTTAGCCTTATCAGTATTATATATGCTACATTTTCTACATAAGATGTATTTATTAATTATTTGAGAGTTAACAAAATTACAACAGATGAAAGAGGGAGGTGAAGTACCATTAAATTATGATATTTTGCTTGCCCAAGAAACTTTTAAGGAGGCTCTTGGGGGTGGAATATGGGTCAAGTTAATAGATAGTGAACCATAATCTGACTCTGATCCTATTAGAAAAAGTGTTATACCAAGCCATGGATACCAGTTTAGCTACTCGAGTGTGCATGGACATGAAGTTGTTTGTCAATCTTAGTAAATTGCAGTGGAATGACCATGCGGGATAAGGTCACAACATTATCCAACCTTGCTAGATGTTTAAGCAGTTGCATAAAACTGAAACTGCTAGTATATGATATCGTCCGATATTGCTTAAGGTAGTCGTTTGAACATTGAACCGATTAGTAGTGAAGTTTCATGATCATTATAACACTTACAAGTGATTTTTATTATTTTTTCGTTGAGCCTCAATTTCTAAAGCACGAAATAATGCTCCACAAAGCATTTCTTAAACTCCTTTTAACATCCTTGTTCACCTTTTAATGCGCCTTTATTTTGTGACTAAATGTCGACGATATGATGGCCTTTTGTTGTATATCTGTGATGCTAGGTGACTTGAAGCTTAAAAAACTATGATTGGGTTTCAAGCAAAAGATAAGTTTCAAATGAAACGAGGTTAAAACAAGATAAATTTTGAAGTAATTTTTTAACATATTATATTTATTGTGATCTAATTGCTTAGTTGCAAAATATATGTCCTATTGATAACTTTAAAATCAAATAAGTTTTATACATTAAAAATCCAAATAATCAAGTATGCTTATTATTATTTTTTTTTACCTCTTTATAATTGGTTTAAACTTTTTAAATATTCAAAAATGAAATTAACTATGGAAATGCCAAAAAGAAAACCCTCTCCCCTTCATTTAAATGTTGGTAACCCTCTCCCCTTCTTTTTAATGCAGGTATAAATATAAGAACATACATATCGGAAAACCATAATTTATGTGTGTGCGTCAGTTGATTTAAACCATAATTTATACTCTTATGTGTTGGAACGCTAGCTAACTCATTATATGATATAATGTATGTAAAAATATTGTAAAACTAGGCTCTTTTAATTTGAAATGTTAATTCGAATATTAATTAATGTAACATGATGTTGTTGTTGTATCCTAACCCAAACTTAACTCTTCATTATATATTATATTGTGTAACAAATTGTTGTTGTTGCTCTTGTATTGATTGTTAATCATTGTCCGTTACAGAAAATTTTATGATGAATCAGGATGAAGGAGAACGCTGCCTAAGATGTGGTAGGTATCTCAGGTTTTATTATCACCGCATCACCCACAAAGGGATTCTGATATTTTAATTACCTGATTTTATTTAACATAATCATATTTTTTTTAATATCGATATTACGAAATCCAACATATTGAAGTGCCTTTCTTAATATTTTATAATATAATTATATGAAGTTTAATGCAAAATTAATCAAGAAATTAGTGGATAAGCTTAACTTATAAGGTTTTTAAAACTGGACCGAATAGTGAACCAAGCACTATCATGATTTACCGCTTTAACTAGTTAGATTCGTTCAACTAGTCAACAAAAACTGATGTTGTTCTCCATAATCGTGTTCGATATTGTTTGATTTTTGCATTAATCATTTATGTTAAGGCTTACATCATGAATTTTGTCTACATTCTAAATGGTTAGTCGTTCGTTTCGAACATTGTGATTATGTGTTAATGTGATTATGATATATCGAGTTGACTTTGCATTAATCGATAAGTACTCTTTATATTAGTTCCACATCATCATCGCAAATTGAACATCTAGTTGATTGCAAATCAATACCTCTTTATATTTTGGTAAAGGTATGTAAGGTTTTTGAAAGTGTGGCGATCAGGTTGGCATTTTCTATGAACGAATGCGACATGAAAAGACGTTTTGTGCGAGGCCACCGCCATCTCCTCGTGTTTATAACTGGTAATTTACATTGATCTATTAATTGTAGGAGTAATGCTTGAATGTTCATATGTTTGTCACTCTCGAATTCACTAATCATGATGTTGCATCCCTCAATAAGTTAGCTGCAACGATATCGTAAATTCATTTTTTGAAAGTTCTATGAATATATCATGTAGCAATTGTTGATGGATATATAAAATTCCTAATTGATATAAAGATATGTTAATTGTTGTGTGCGGGTTGTATTTATAACATTATATATAAATGATTTTTACATAGGTGAATGATATATATATATATATATATATATATATATATACACACACACACACACATATATATATACAATATATATATATATATATATATATATATATATATATATATATATATATATATAGGGTGAGGATCCTGTGAGAACTAACTTATCTTGAGAATCGGAACATCTCATCCCGCGCTCTTGTTCAGACAGTCCTTTTTCCAAAAACATTTTGCCTTAGATCTTCTAACTCAAAATACTTGCATATGATTAACATGTTAACCAAACATATTATATCATTCAATTCGGATTCTTTATTCTCTTTAATTCTTTGTCGATCCAACATTATTTTTTCTTCATAATAAATTGGATGCAAAACCATGTTTTGTTTTGTAGTAGTTAGGTGCAGAAGCGTAGTTAGGCGCATAAGTGTAGTTAAGCATACTTAGGTGCAAAGCGAAGGTAGGTGCAAGGTGCAAACACAAGTAGGTCTGTTAGGTGCAAAAGCATAGTTAGGTGCATAAGTGTAGTTAACTGGAGCCTCTAACCATTTATGTCAATTCAATGATGCAGGAACTTGGGAAGGAAATGGAAGATAGAGGGAGGGCTCAAGGGCATGAATAATGGTTAGAATATGTACAAGAAGTCCCCTATGTTTTCAAGGAGGACTATTGGTCTCTTATGAAAGGTGTTGGTTCATCTAAATGATATATGTGTTTCAATGTTTAAGACAAACTAAGAAGCTAGTTATCTACTTTAAATTATAATAATAATCAGTTATTAGTTATATGTGTTCTAATAGTTTATTTATGAGCAATTAAAAGTTTATGAAATATTTTCATAATCAAGTATGAAAATGATATTTGAAAATATTTTCATGATCAAGTATGAAAATGATATTTGAAAATGACATATTGTTCTATTTTTATCAAATATGAACGTGCCATCATTTATAACATCAGGCAATAATAAGTATAAAATAACAAGGCCTTGCATTGTGAAGGTTCTTATTGAAAAGAGACTTGTTGAGATGGTAGTAATGTGATATTACTTTAAACTCTGAAGAATCCAATGTATTGGAGATGCTCTAGAATAAGTAGATATTGCATCTTAGTATTTGGTACTATGTTTAATAATGAAAGTCATAATATATCTTCGAATTATATTACTCAAGTTCGAGACGGACATATATGTGTGACTATGAACGTGTCTGACAACAAATTAAACTAGTGTGTGTGACTTAGGATTGTTTTTTCGGTTGTTACTGCAAGACAATTTCGTTCTAAGGGATAATGAGAGTCCCGTAATCACTATCAGTTAGTGATTTGGAATCACAAAGTGTAAAGTTAAATTGTAGAAGGGGGGTTGAATACAATTTAAAACTATTTCAGATTAAAGCTTAGTTGATTAGTTAGTTTTAAATTGATTAACAGAAACATAGTATAAGTAATAGCAACAGAGTATAACAGATTATAGATATGACAATATCAAAGTAATAAAGTAATGATAGCTAAAATGATGAATTATATTGATCATACAATTCACAAGTGTTGAATGCGGAATGGATTAACCAAAGTTAATCCAATTCAAACACTTAGCTAATCTATTACAGAAGAAATGAACAGCAGTGGACAAACACGCTGACTGTTCACTCGCTGGATCGACAATACGTACTCTAGACAAATTGATCACTGACAGACAAGTGATAAGTACGATTGAACGACTAGCCTCTACAGTACAAAACACTGAACTATTTATACTACAAGAGTTCCTAAAATATCGCCTACAAAATAGGATCTCGGAATGACACGTGTCGCTGCTTGATTGGTTTGAACTCTGATGAACCGACATTCTGCGGGTCCCAATTCTGTTACCGCAAATATCTCGTTACCTTAAAACCAATCATTCGCTGTCACGTAATCTTTCGGACATACTTCAAACTGGAACACTCTTGCTGATGTATAGATAAGTACAGTACTTTTAGTACTTGATGATTGAGAGGCTTTATTGAATAGTCCCTGAAGATGCAGTAATCCTCCTCACTCACTGCGAGCTAACATGCTCTTGTAGAATGACTTGAACTAGAGATCTTCAATGACTAGCTGTTATTCTGGCAGTGACTTTTGCCTTTATTGATTTGAAGAAGTAAAGCTCTCGCTGACGTTGATCAGCGACACACCAAGTTTGAGCTTTAAATCTTCCTCAGTATATCAAGCAGAATGAATGACGATCAGCGAAACCTATCATCAGCAATAGCAGCTTCGATACAATCCATTTCTTCATCGAGTAGTGAACAATTGAGTTGGTCAGCGACCAGTGACTTCATCATGGTCAGCGACTAGTGACTCAACAATCTCCCCCTAAATGATTGTGATTGAAGCTCCCTAGACAAACTAGTTGCTGAGAAAAGTTTATAGTCAGTGTTTAAGATTTTAAAAATTCAGTGACTTATACTTTGATTCATTCATTTTTCTTTTTGGATTCTTTTGATATGATCTGAGTTTTGCACTTTGGTTTTCTCAAAAGATAGATTAGATTTCATTTAACTGTAAACATAAAGTAATTTTAGTTACAATAAACCTAATCTATTACAAGCTTTAATTTAAGCAGCCCCAAATTTCTTCTTCTTTTACGATGCCCAGCTCATTCTGCAATTCATATTTTTCACTGGATGGCAGGTATTTGTACTGTCTAGCAAGCCCTTCTTCTAGAATTGCATTTCTCATCACTGAGTCCTTGGAAAGCACACTGACTACTCTGATGAGATGTACAAGTTGCTCATGGTCTATCTTCTCAAATTCTGATTCTCTTTGGAAACATAACTTTCCATTGAAGTCTCTGTAGACAATTCCTTTCTCTCCTTCAGTAACTTCAGTGCCTTCAATTCTTGGCACTCCATCAGGAATGGATAGATTTAGAGTTCTGGTATTTGGAACTCTGATGATTCTGTTGGTACCTGATCTATACCTTGGGCTTGGTGGCTGCACTATCTCCTCACCAAATATGACAGTGTCTTCTGGTCTAAGTAGCTGCAGATCCACCATTTTCTTGAATAGCCTGTCAATCTCATTCAAGACTTCTTCTTTTGCAGCGCTTGAGGAGTGACTGATAGCAAATCTGATTTCATTCCATTCTTCTCTATGTAATTTGCAGACTTGATCGAGATTAATTGCTTGAGACTCCATTCCTCTGTGGATAAGTAGCTAAGCTTGTGATTTGTTCTTAGGCTTTTTCAAGTTAACTTTGGTGATAGGAGCAGGATTTGATCTTCCAGTCATTCTGACAGCATATTTCTTTATGTCAATTTCATCCAACATTTTATCTACTGTTGTCTTTGCTCCCTCTTTCTTTTTCAACTTGCTGCCCTTTTTATCTGCACAAAGCTCTTGTTGAAGATCAGATTCTTCAACATCTTGAAGGAGTTTAGACAGCCTAAAATCTTCATCTTCTTGCTATTTCTTTAAGAAGATTTCTCTTTCTCTTTGTATGGCTTCATCTCCACTCAGTTTCAACAGATGAGCTCTATCAGAATCAGATTGTTCTTTCAGCTTTCTTTTTCTTTCTTCTTCTTCTTTTGCATCTTGCTCAGCTTGAAACTTTAAGAGCATCTCCCTCTCATGCTTCTGTCTTTCTCTTATTTTTCTTTCTATTCGCTGCTTTTCAGTTTCTTCAGGATGAGGACTTTCTGAAGTTGAAACTGATGACAAAAGAAGAGCAGGAATGGAAGAATCTGGATCTGTGATCTCTGGTTGTGAGTAGTGATATGTTGTTGTGATCGCTATTGCTGGTTGTGTTATTGATGGTTGTGTTGTTGCTGTTGGTTGGATTGTTGCTGATGGAATTGTTGTTGTTGGTATGATTTCTGTTGCTGGTGATGCCTCGGATATGACAGTATCTGTATGAGGCGTTTCTGATCAAGATTTAGGATGCTCCATGATGGTTTTGAGATTGTACATGGTGGCTGATATTTCTTCCTCAGAAAATATTATCTTTTTGGAAGGAATGGATTCTGATGTGGGAGACTTGCTGGTCCTTTTTTGTTTATTCAGAACAGAAGATATTGGTTGCTGATCTTCCATCTGATCATCAGTGTCTTCTTCTTTCTTGTCATCAGCGTCCCCTTTATTATCAGTCTTATCATTCTTATTTTCTTTCTCAGTATCAGCACCATTTCCATCATCTTTCTTTTCACCAGCATTATTTCCATCATTACCATCATTACCATTATTATCATCATCATCATCATCATCATCATCATCATCATCATCATCTCCTTCATCCATATCGACAACACCATCTTCTTGTTGTCTGTTCATCCATTCCCACCTCATCATATCATAGCTTGCTGACTCCCCCTTAACCTGTGCATTCACATCAGCAGCCCACTCTCTAACTCTATGATCATACAATCTTTGCTCATCTGCCTGAAATTCAGGGAAAGCAACCATATCATTGTTTTCTTCATCGACATCATCAGTGATATCCATATTATTCTCATCATCACTGTCATCATCATCATCATCATTTTCATCATCACTTTTATTCTCAGCATCATCACTTTCATCATCTTCTTTATTCTCCCCCTCTGCCTCATGAACGAAATTGATAATCTCAGCAAGTCGGTTACAAATTTTCTTATGATCAGTATGCATAGTTTCTAAGCCTTTGATAGTGATTTCCTGATTGCCGACCATCTTTGGATTTTCTTTCATAACTTTGTCAGTATGAATGATGTAGTCCACAATAGAAGATGCCATCTCTTTTTGGTTTCCAGTGAGAGAGGATATTGCTTCATCATGAGTTTTGAGGCAGACGCTGGTGAAAATGGAGAGCTCAAAGAGTGATTTAGCATGAGTTTCCAGAAGTCGATAATGATCGATTTCAGCATTAGCAATTGCGGTAACCTTTTCACTGATCGACTCACTCCAGGAAGGAATGGGTTCATATACTGCTGCAAGAGAGTGAACTTTACTGGTGAGATCAGCAAGTTGGCCTGTTAGTGATTCCCTATCCTCAGTAAGCATTCGAATTTGTTGCTGAGAAGAGGAAATGTAGTCAAGCAGCAGTTTATCTGTTGGTGAGATGGTGGATGTTGATGCTTTGTTGGTTGATGGTGATTTTTGAGTGACAGGGGAGATTGGTGCTATTGGTGGTGATTGAGATTGGATTTCAACTTCTGGTTGAGATGGTTGATCATCAGCATGTTGAGAGATGTTGTCACTGGAAAGAGACATTGCATCTAATTCCTGGATGGGTGAGGTTATGGTATCAGCAAGAGGAATAGTGGAGAAGGGTAGAGATGAAACATCAGCATCATCTGGTTGCTGATTCACCTTTGGAAGAATAAAACTATAGGATCGATGTTGCTGATCCTTATCAGATGAAGATGTAGATGTGTCCATAGGCTGGGCTTCCTCAACATCATCAGCTTGTGTTTTAGCTGATGGATCATCAGAAACAGATATAGCAACCTGTATCTCTCCCTGTGACTGGGGAGAGACATTGTCAGTTGGTGCAGTGAAAGATGAGAGTTGGCCCGGGTCTGTAGCCAGTGATGTGACATCAACGATGGGTGTGTTATCACCCACTGATGTCACTTGCCCTTTGACTGAAACATTATCCTTTTCTGAGGATAATAAGTGGCTGATGGGTTGACTCGATAAGAGGGTGTGGGTTGCACCCGAATCACTACTAACAATGGGTTGAGCCATTGTAGTTGTCTGTAGATTTCCCTTTTTAGAGTCACTGGACTTTTGTGAGTCCAGTGAAGCAGCTTTAGGCTCAGGTTGATCAAGAGTGCCCACGGGAACTGAACGTTCAGTCGCTGTTTCACTCTTGGCGTCCTTAGACGTCTTTGTCTGACTCTGTCCCTGATCCTTTAATGTCAGGGACTTTAACTTGATTTTCTTTGGAGTAGTTGGTGGTTTTTGTTTTGGTGGTTGATCAGCAGTAGTCACTGGAGGTGTGATCAGTGACGTGATCGATGGGGGGGGCAGAACTAGACGGATGTACAGCTTGTAAAGGCTGGGGTGCAAGTATCCCCGTTGGTTTCATGAAATCAGGGAGAAGCACAGTTGCAGCTTTACTAAAAATTTGTTTCCCTATCAGAGTGGGTTCAAAACCTTTAAAAGAAACCCTATCATACGCTTTGAACTGATCTTTAAAAACCAGTGAGAGAAACCTAGGATAGGAAACATATTTTGCTCTAGTAGTTTCACTGATTCTTAAAACAATATCATCAAAGATCACACTTGCATAGTCAACTTTTAAGGAGTTGACCAGTGACCAGCTTAACTGTGCTTCTAGGGAGTTGAATTGATCATAACTCCCTGTTTTCGTGCCCAGAGACTGAATAAAGTTTGAAAATAGGGCATTCCACACACCATCCATTTTAGATTTATGAACAATAGAGTACTTACGATTTCCACTGCTATCCGTAGTGTATTTGCAGTTAATCCCAGTGAGATTCACTATGCCTCCTTTGGCATCTTCCTTGTCAGGCAGTGGGTCGTAAGTATCATGCTCAGGGAGTTGTAAAACGGTACGGATGGTGTGTGCAGAAATAATTATTTCTTGACCTCCGTTATCGATGAAACCTTTGAGTTGTGAGGTACTATTAACGATTGAGTGAGTGCAGGTATACCAGAACTCACTCAACCATTCTGGATTCATTTCTCTAGGTGATAACGTGAGAGCAGGGAGAATAAAGTGGTTTTTCAAAAAGCTTATTACCTCCGCATACTCAGGTTTAGGGCAGGAAACATTACCCAAATAGTTTGATTTAGGGACTGTAATGACTGAATCTTCACTTACTGCAGAGGCTCGAAGAGCTTTAATCTCTGTAGAAGTTATGTATGTATTATTGAAAAATTTTGATTTAGACATTACAGATCCTTTTGAAAATTTGTTTCTGCCTTTGATTTAGGTTTTTTTTGGAAAACATGGGTTTTGAAAATTAGGAAAGCGTAAAGATGATGAGTCAGTGATTTGTGAGTTTAAATAGAGTACGCTTTGCTAATGATCATGTGAACGAGAGTATGGCGACGTGGATGGTCGTGGTGGAAGAGGTAAAGGCATAGGGGTTATGATGGTTGAGAGTGGTGGCATTAATGGTGATAGGAGTGGTAAGCCGGAAAAGTGCGCTGACGTAGGAGAGAGAATGTCAGAAGCGCGCGACATTTTCGTTGTACCAAAAATTATTTAATTTGAAATCCGTTAATATTAAATACAAAATGTATTAAATATAAGGAATGTTTGTCGACTAATCACCATTAAATGATACATCAGTGAGTCACTGATGCATGTAATCAATAATTTGATTATCCACAAAAAGAAATAAGTATTCAAGAGTAATAAAAGTGTTCTTTTTATTTTGACAGAGATGTAGTCTCGCTGATTTAAACACAACTTAGAATACTGAATAAATCATAGAGATGTGGTCACTGTGTAGATATAAGATACTCTTATCATTCTTGAATACTTATAGTTAAAACTTTTAAGAAACATGAGTATGGATTGTGTTGTATATAAGTTGTATATCATATCATTAGATTATCCTTCACTGATCAAGTTACAACTTAGAATACTAACAAGATCAGCTTAGGAGAGAAAGAATTCAACGATATAAAACTAATATAGAAACATAATGAATACTCATGTGACTATATAAATTATAAAGTTAGATAAGCATAGTGAACTGATTGTTACCTCTGAAGTTTGAATAGTAACAGTATCAGTGACTATGCGTTTCTAAAGTTATATTTCAGATAGTCAAAATATTTTTCTATTATATATATATATATATATATATATATATATATATATATATATATATATATATATATATTTAAAAAGAAATGATAGAACAGCAATAAATACCGAAACTTAGAAAGTTCAACTATTTATTGAAGTTTATCATTTAGGAACATGATTAGTCCAATTGATGAACCCATCCGGAGATAGGTTCATAGTGGCCAAACCTTGGGTTGGGCTTCCACTGATTTGAATAAACAGTATCTGATTGTTCACTGATGATTTTCTGTTTTTGAAAAGGTGTAGAAGAACATTCAGATGACACATGTTGCCTGTTGCCACATTTATAACACTTTTTGTTTCCATAAATGGCCTTTTTTACCTTCTTTGTTATAAGTTGCTGATCTGACATAATCATGCAACTTTTCTTGCTAATTTTTACTTCTTGCATCTTTGACTTGAGGTCACTGATAGATGTTGTTTCAGTGACAGACACAGTGTTAGTGAAGTTGCTGATCATTATTTGATTTTCAGCAATAGTTTTGATGAGATGTGAAGTTACTGATGATTTGACAGTTTTCAAAACATTCATCTCATCATTACCATTTAAGACATTAGTATCTTCAGTGACCAACTTGCTTTTAGTAAAATAGTTTGGTCGTGGCTCACTGAAGATTGAGATGGGTTCAAATACGGCTTCTGAAAAATTACCCTTAGGTTCAAAGACAGGGTCAACCATTGTTGAGTCAGCGAGGGATGCAGCATATTCATAATCTCCTCCCAAAATAGCTTTAACTTGTTTAGGAATTTGATTATTTACACATTGATTGACCTTATCGTTTGAATTACACCAAAATTCCATGACCTTTTTGAGTTATTGAAATTGTGTCTCAAATTTTACCTTTTCTTGAACACATGCTTGATTTGCATAAGTTTGTGCATCAAGATCCAGTTTTAATTTCTTCATTTTTGACTCATTTTCATTTTGGTCATTAAGTTTGGATTGTAAGTCACCGATTTTACGTTTTTGCCCTCTTTGAATATCATGAGCATTTGATAAGTCAACTATCAAAGACTCAAAGACATTATCTTTTCCAGCAGCTGTATATGACTTGAAACAATGCACCTTGTAAAGAGTTTCAGGATCCCATTCAGATGCTGAACACTTAGGAGTGACTTCTTTGATGTCTTCAAGAAGTTCAGCGTCATCAGCCATCAGACAGTACTCCTTATCTAAACAAATCATTGCTTCTTCTTCATCTGATGATGAGGAGTCAGAATCACTGAATGAACCTTCTTCAACGACAAAACCTTTTCCCTTCTTCTTTCCAGATTTAGTCAATGCCTTCAGTTTCTTGTACTTTGCCTTATACTTGTTATACTTATCATTTCTGAAGTCTGACACTGGTTCAGAAATTTGGTTTACTGACTTTGATCTACATTCAGCTGCAAAATGACCAGGTTTGCCACATTTGTAGCATTCACCTTTGGATTGAAATTTATCAGATGATGGAGCACCAGCGAATCTTTTTGATCTGGTGTTCCGTCTGAAATTAGCAACCATCATGGCCATATCTTTTTCAAGCTTCTCCAGTCCTTCATCATACTCGTGTTCTGACTGTTCTTCATCTTGACCACCTTCTTCTTCAGCTATCAGTGACTTCGAGCTTTTCTTAGACATTTTTGATTTCTGTCTCTGATCGATCTCATCTAGCTCTGCTACAAGGGCATTGGATATCTTCTGACTTCCAAGAGTAGCACGAATATGCTCACTCTGATCAGCTTGCTTTTCTGACTGCTCCCAGTTGAGCAAAATACCATAGACTTGAGTGAGATTAAGAACTGAATAATCATTTCTCTGTCTGGTACACGTGGCAATGGTTCCCCAGATTTTCCTTGGCAGCAACTCAAGAAACTTCTCAACAACAAATCTCTGTTCCTTACCTATACCAGCCTTTTCCATTTTGTTCATCAGCGACTGGTATCTGGTGTAAGTAGAAGACAAAGATTCATTTGGTTCCATTGCGAACAGCTCATACTGGCTAGTGAGATTGACTTCCCTGCAGCGAATAATATCAGGAGTTCCAATATATATATTCCTAAGGGTATCCCACATGTCTTTAGCAGTTCTACAAAGCCTGATTGATTCGAACACTTCATCAGGAAGTGCCATGCCTATGTAGATTTTAGCTTGTTTATCCAATCTAACCAATCATCTATCCTCATCCGACCATTGTTCCTCTCTTTTGGGCACAACCATTTCTGGTATAGCAGGAGTAGTAGTTGTAGCCATGACAGCAGGAACAATTGTGCTTGGAATGTGAGGACCATTAGTTATTGTATTACAGAGACGGTCGTCAATTAGGTCTAAAAACATCATCATTCGGGACATCCAAGTTTCAATCCTTGATGGATCAAAAGCTGGAGGTTTGGTTGTAGAACCATTTCCCTTTTGATAATCAGAGTCAACACAGCTGTACTTTACTGATTCCATTGCAGACCTGGTTAATTGAATTTAAACCAACTCTGCTCTGATACCAATTGAGAGTCCCGTAATCACTATCAGTTAGTAATTTGGAATCACAAAGTGTAAAGTTAAATTGTAGAAGGGGGGGTTGAATACAATTTAAAACTATTTCAGATTAAAGCTTAGTTGATTAGTTGGTTTTAAATTGATTAACAGAAACAGAGTATAAGTAATAGCAACAGAGTATAACAGATTATATATATGACAATATCAAAGTAATAAAGTAATGATAGCTAAAATGATAAATTATATTGATCATACAATTCACAAGTGTTGAATGCGGAATGGATTAACCAAAGTTAATCCGATTCAAACACTTAGCTAATCTATTACAGAAGAAATGAACAGCAGTGGACAAACACGCTGACTGTTCACTCGCTGGATCGACAATACGTGCTCTAGACAAACTGATCACTGACAGACAAGTGATAAGTACGATTGAACGACTAGCCTCTACAGTACAAAACACTGAACTATTTATACTACAAGAGTTCCTAAAATATCGCCTACAAAATAGGATCTCGGAATGACACGTGTTGCTGCTTGATTGGTTTGAACTCTGATGAACCGACATTCTGCGGGTCCTAATTCTGTTACCGCAAATATCTCGTTACCTTAAAACCAATCATTCGCTGTCACGTAATCTTTCGGACATACTTCAAACTGGAACACTCTTGCTGATGTATAGATAAGTACAGTACTTTTAGTACTTGATGATTGAGAGGCTTTATTGAATAGTCCCTGAAGATGCAGTAATCCTTCTCACTCACTGCGAGCTAACATGCTCTTGTAGAATGACTTGAACTAGAGATCTTCAATGACTAGCTGTTATTCTGGCAGTGACTTTTGCCTTTATTGATTTGAAGAAGTAAAGCTCTCGCTGACGTTGATCAGCGACACACCAAGTTTGAGCTTTAAATCTTCCTCGGTATATCAAGCAGAATGAATGACGATCAGCGAAACCTATCATCAGCAACAGCAGCTTCGATACAATCCATTTCTTTATCGAATAGTGAACAGTTGAGTTGGTCAGCGACCAGTGACTTCATCATGGTCAGCGACCAGTGACTCAACAGATAATGAGAGATTCTTAGTCTAATAAGCTTCATTATTATTATTAGTTTTTTTTTTTCATTAGCAAACTGGTCACTCGGATCGTAATGCGTTTCAAAGTATGCGTTTCTGGGCCCGTACTTTTGTAATGTATATAGGTGGAACCTTTGACCTATTTATATATGAATCTTTTGATTCGGGATATGAAATGAGTACGTAAAATTTCTGTAAATGAAGCATGTTAAATGGGTTGAAATTCGTCCAGCGTGTAGGGGTTAGGATTGAAGGTTGATTAAAGGATCTCTTTCATCTTAATTTCGATACTTTTTTGAAAATGAAGACATCATCTGTTGCTCATGTATGTGATTCTTTGTCGCACCCCCGAAATACGTGGCAGCGGAAACAAGAGGTGTCATGGGGGCGCCGACCAAATCAAATATCATAATACAAAGATTAAAGCAAACGACCTCTATATGAGACGTTTGTAAATATTACATTCCATTATTTCAAATTGTTTACAACCGTTAAACAAAACATTTGAAGTTCGCATTATATAAGTAGAATTACAAAGTTACTAAATATAGTAAGATGCAATCTAGATCCTGAATGTTTGAAAACAATGCAACTCGAGCTATCCAATAGCTTCCTACTGCTGTGGGTTACCTGAGAAATACATACTAAAAAGGTCAACATAAAGTTGGTGAGTTCATAGGTTTTAACAGTTACATAAATGATGGTATGAATCATGATATTTATATGTTTGTTAAACAATGTTAAGTAAAAGTATACTAATGTCATGAGCACATAGTCGAAGCTTAACCGTGAGTGAGTAGTGTATAATCAAATACCAACTCGTGCCTCCGCGAGTGCCTAATCCAGTACACTCGTTAAGTTCAAATACTGATGCGTCCAACCCGGACGGGGATGGTTAATCCCAAATAGATCTATTCATGAATATTTGCGCTAAATCCATACTAATGAAACTATGATGTAAGAGGACTTTTGTTCTGTGGATTAGATAGTGAAACAACTCATGCAATCCTTTTGTGTTTTCCGTTACTTGTGTTCATAAAAACAGTTGTGTATAAACAATTTTATAAAGCAGTTGTAGTATGTATTCTCCCCCAAAAATAGTTATAAAACAGTAAAAGAGGGGCTATGAAACTCACCTGAGTTTAGCAAGTAGCAATCAAATAGTCAAATAAGCAAGTAATGTGTGTAAGTAATCGAGTGTAGCAGATGTAATTCCGTGCGTTGGTTCTCCGAACCCTGTAACCTTTGAGCGTCGTAATCGCGTAAGGTTGTAAGTAAGTAAGTAAATAAGTAAGTAAATAGATATCTTTATGACTATCCATGCCAGTTGTCCACTCAACTAGTTATGTCCAAATAAGTTGTTCAAGTTTGTTTATCAAAAACGTGTACGACCCGTTGGTGAAAGTTTGTAATAATAATTCGTTTGGACATTATTATTAAGTTCTTTTTGTTGTATACCATTTATAAGTATATATCATGTGTTGCTGACAAATTATTTAGTTCGTAAAAACCTCAAACCGTAGGTCAAAGTTGGTCAACTCGTTGGTCAAAGCTGGTCAAAGCTGGTCAAACTGGTCAAGGTTGGTCAAACCTGGTTAAGGTTGGTCAAAGACATTAATTAAGCCACCCAAACACATTTTCGTTGTTACATTCGAGAAATAACAAGTTCCATCATTTTTAGAAACCGAGCCGCTTTTGTTGACTTGGTCAAACCTTCTCGGTTTGACCCGGAATTTTTACCCAAGTCTTAAAATAGTTTATTAAGCCTTAGAAAACTGTTGGTACACTTATTAGTCGGTCCTAAGTATCGTTTTTACACTTGGTACAAAATCAGTCCAAAACGAGGGTTGTTTCGGTTTTGTCGGTTTGTTGCACCAATTTTATTCTACACTTTCTGCTCAAAATCAGTTCTCACAAATTTTACCAATTGATCATCAATGTTTTTGGTCTAACATATAATTTTTACAGCAACCATAGTGTCCATTTACATATTTAAATAATTTCGCGAAGGAACCGAACTCGGTTTTCGAAAACTTCCAGACCAGACTCAAAGATCAGATTATAGACAAAAATAAGTAGAGATCTGGTAAAAGTGTAAAGCACAAAAGTTGTAGATCTTTTCAATACGCAAATTTCAAAAAAAAATGCATCATCTAACTCTAAGTATAAGATTTTATACGAATATTTTTGTAAGCTGCGTTTTTGAAGACAGATTTGTGTATCTTTTTAGATCTTTTATAAAAACGATTTTCAACCATGGATTTGGACATATTAGTGATAGATGATCATAATAACATTCAAATCAGTAACATGCAAGTGAAATAAGTGAGGGTTTTAGTGATTCTCACAAAGAAATAATGTAGGGAAGATGAAGATGATGAAAAGAGGCTTGATTCTTGATTCCTTTGCTTCTTTCTTCTAGTTCTTGATCCTTTATGATAATGGTGATTATAGATGATGGTAAATTCGTTGGTAATGAAGAAGCTAGAGCAGATTTGAGATGAGGAGGACTAGTGGTCTTGAAATCTTGAAGTAGTTTTGCAAAAGCTTGAAGAATTTAGTGGTGGTTCAATGGTGATTTTAGGTGGATTGTGGTGGTACAATGGTGGTTTTAGGGCTGAGTTTTCTGCAGATTTTTAGTGAGAGAAGCTTTAGAGAGAAGGAGGAGGATTTTGGAAGAAAGTGAATGTGAGAAATGATGTAATGCATGTGAATTAAATGGGTAATGGGGAAGAGAAATTTGCATGGATTTTGATTGGGTGGTTGGGGTGGTGGCTTTGGAACTGATTTTTGGGGGGGGCCCATGGTGGGTGGCTGAATTTTAATTTTTAAACTTACACTGAATTCGCGTACTGTGGTTGTTTGTTCGTTATTCGGGTTTAAACGTTAAATCGCCTAACATTATTTTGAGTCGTTTAAATTAATGATATAATTTGGATAAACTTTCATTGAAGTATTATTTAAAATACTTAATTTGAGTTGTCGAATTAATTATTGATGTCTATTTGATTGCCGAATTAAATTCGCGCGTCATCGTCGTGATTGAGACGTTTTAATCAAAACGTCTAGGTTTTTCGTATATTATTTTAAACAAATAATAATAAATGATAATTAACTTCTAAAAATAGATTTAAGTTATTTATATAAAGATTTTCACCAACATCATATAGTTTCTCGGACTCCGTCCGGTTGTTTCGCGTAATTTCAACTAATTACGTAAGCGAAATAAAAAAAATTACAGGAGCGTATATTCACATAAATATAAAAATAGTTACAAGTAATTGCAAGTATTTAGCCTAGTACTACACTAAACACACATAATTAGGGTTTCTAGCAGGTCAATGAGTAACCCTAAATTGTCGGGTGTCACATTCTCCCCCTGTTAGGAGAATTTCGTCCCGAAATTTGTTTTCAGTTACGAACTGTGTGGGTCCTGTGAGAGAGTTAGTGTGTGGTTTCTAATGTTTCTGAGTTTCTTATTCACGAGTGAATCCAGATTTCATCCTAAGATTCACCAGGCCTGGAATGCCATGTAAGCCATCATGGTCTAAGTTCTCGGTTTTCTGTTTTAAGGTTTCTTAGTGAGATGATTCCTGTTTTACAATTTCTCCGCTTGATAGATCAATTTTCCACCGGTAACAGTAAAAATACAATAGGTTTTTCATGGCAATGATTCGGATGGGATTCTAAGATGGCATAGAGAAAAGAAGGGAAATAAGGATTTCGATTTCGATAGTTTTTATGTCTAAGGAGAAAAGTTTATCTGCAATCCCAGAGTGAGGTTCTGAATTATGATTACACTGGTGAAATCAATCTATTATTTCTACGTTATTCTTAGCTTCAAATCTGTAGGGTGTGATATTGTGAAGTGAACTAAACTAATCCAGTATCGTATAAGGTTGAAATAATTATTTTATTATTTCCTTTTGTTTCATTCTCCAATAGTTTCGTAGTGGTTGTTGTCACTTCTATCACTAACGTCATAGTTTGTCCTTATTGGAAGTTAACTTCATCCGATTTTGCAAGATCGTGTATTGCTACTATCATACCGACTACTAAGAGAATCTTATTTCATGCTAGTCTACCGTACTTATGCCTTTATTGGAAAAACCTCTATATAACTTCTTATCTTAGAATTTCCCTAGTAATGTTTCAGGGGTAATCGGTATTCTAGTTTCAAAATGGGATTAAAGGTTAGATCATAGAGAAAGATTGAGTGAAAACCAAGTGTTTGTTGATATATATTATTTTCTTTTGCCAAAAACATCACTGTAATTTTTGATAACTTTGTTAATAATTTATGAATTTTGAAAATTCTGTAAAAACATTTTGTGGCAAAATTTGTTTAAAATCGTTGCTGATGTGAATCTATTGAAAACTCTTGTCATTAACATAACAGAGAAAATTTTGTTTAACAAAAATCCATTGAAAAATTGAAGTTGTGGGAAATTTTGAGTGACCGTTTGATGAAAATTTGTTAAAGGCTCAAATTGATGAAAATACGTTGAAAACTCTGGTCATTGAAAAGTGTTGAAAATTATGTTTGTTAAAAATGTGTTGGAAGATTCATGTTTGTGAATAATTCATGAAAAATGTCTGATGAAAGATTTATTTGAAAATTTATTTCCTACACACAATACATGTTTAGTGGAATTTCTACTAGTCCTAAGCGAGTTCTATTTTGCACAATAGTCTTAATCGCAAGGCAGCGACTTCATCTCTAGCCTCCATCACCTGGAGGTGGATAGTTTCTATGGTTTCGCTAAGATTCTGTCGATCCTCAAGGATCTGTGCAACTCGCCCCTGTGCCAGGTGCATCCAACCTAAACGGATTTCGTGTTGTTCTAACTCCATAGTGTCTATTCTATTTTCGTGACGGCGTAGCCTAGAAGCTAGGATAAAAACGGTATGGTAAGTGGGTTTGTGTGAGTATAGAGATGTGTACGAATGATTTCCTCGTCGTAGACATTGTAGGTGCGAATTTTAAAGGTGCTAAATGATGGCAATGATGTTTTCAAGAAGAGAAATGAGGGAGAAAGATTTCAATTTCAATGGGTATTAAGTCTCGTGTTTTGAATGTATTGTTAACGCACAAGTCAAAGTAGTAGTTAATCAAGGTCAAGAAATTAGTTTCATAAAAGAATGGTGGAAAAACATTCCAGCCATAAGTTCGTGTAGATGTGAGTAAGTCGTTGGGTTGCACCTAATATAGGTCGTTGAAACGCGCTTCCGATGAGTGGATCGTTAGAAATCCGCAGGTGTTCAAGAGCATGAGTTGTTATCGTACGTTTGAAAATCTGGATTGAAGTCTAGAAGTTTGTGTGGGGGAAGTTTGTTTTGCTAAAACCCAATTCCAAGGTTTTTTGTTGGCTCAAATCGGTTTGGTCAATTCTGAGTTATACTTAGTGTCCATGATGGTTGGGTGCTACTGTGTAAAAGGACTAATTTAATTGGTACCGTATGAGGTTGAAAACGTTAAGTCTTTGGAAAGGAATGTACCCATATCAAAGTTAGGGTTCATCACAGAGTTGGTTGTAATTAGACACGTGTTGATCTATAGACGGACTTGCCATTTCCTACGCGAAAAGTATTTTATCAAAATAGTGCATTTTAATAGAGAGTATAGCCTCTAAAGCTACAGTATATGAAAAGAGTCGTAACTATCTCACGTATTAACCCAAACCTGCCGATACCATTTCTGGTTAAATTAACACTGCGATCTGTCTTTTAAAAATACTGAGTGAAAAGCAAGTGTTTGTTCTTACGTAAAATTTTCGCCTGATAAAATGTCAGTAAAAATCCTTGCTAAGAATTTCAAGATTTGGACTTTGTACAAATGTTTAGATAAGTAGCTTACAAGCTTTTTGAAAAATTTCTATGAAGTATTTTGTGGAAGAGCTGATGAAAAATTTGCCAAGAATTTCTATGATGAAAATTGTGTGAAAGTTTAATGTCCATTGAAAACTTCTAGTTAATAGACTATGTTGGAAATACTTCTGTCTAATATTATCAGTTGAAATATAGAAGTTGTAAATAAATTTCCGGGTAGATATTCGGTGAAATTTCTTTGAAAATTTAGGTTGGTAGAAATCCATTGAAAACTTCTTGTTATTGTAAAGTGTCGAGAAATTATGTTGTTTCTCGTAGTGGCGTATCCTTGAATGAGAAGGGGTTATAAGTATGAATTGGGTCTCTGCATGAGAATTAAGATTATCGTAGGCATTTTTGGAAGTAAATCGCAGTACAACAATAATATGAAATGGTTTAAAGTCAATCAAGGAAAAAGTTTAATAGATTACATGATTGGTGTTTGTAAGATATGTCGGGCATAGCTACATCCGGACGAATACATAGGTCTTATACAAAATGTGATGTGGTTTTCATACACCCATCGGGATAGAAGTTTCTGTTATAACGTGAGGTAAACACAGTTTCGCCATCTTTATCGCTGGGGAGTTCTTTTGAAACATTGAATTTAGCAACAAGATTTAGAAGTAGACATAATAACGACCGAGTAATGTCCTCAAGGTAGTCAGTCATGACTATGTTATTTGTTCGAAATGGACAAAAGTTTTATAAAGGTGTTCGGAGCAGTCAAAGTCGCAAATCAAGTTATGGGTAAATCGTTTGACGAACGTGTTGGAATAGTGGCCAAACATGATCAAGTAGTAAGTCTCGGGTTTTGAATGAGTTGCTGACATACAAGCCAAAAGCCGACCAATCGTGATCAGGTAACGGGTTTTAGAACAAATCCTTTCCGATAAGTAGATGTTATGGTTAGCAAAGTTCATCAGAGGACCCCTGTATGACAATGGGTCCTACTGGTTGGTGTATCAGTAGTAGCGGTATGAATAGGCAAAATCTAGTTCGAAGTGTTGTGTTTGTCCTTCTAGTCGTGTGTAGCACACGCGCTCCATGGGTCTAGGATATAAGTGGGAATGAATAGTGCGAAGTGACGGGAGTAGGTGTAGTTCTTCTAGGTGACGAAGTATCATGCGGTCTCAGTTCTATACGTGTTCCCGAATGATTTGGTTGCGAGCAGAAAGAAGAGGTGGAAGTAGGTGTCACTTAATTGGGTGGCGAATCCTTTGTTGAATTCTCCTAAAGTGAGTCCTATTTGATTATATCGCTGCCCGATGTAGTTGGGCGAGCGGGTATCGTGGAAATCTCTACAGTAGTAAGTGAGGCTTGTGTTTCGTGTTCGATGTTATGTGACATAGTTGTGGGAGTGGTTGCCATGAAGAGTGGAAAATAAGTTCGTATACGTAAGGTTATATATGAAAGGACCATAACCTATCACATAAGCACGTATAAAGGTTGGTCCCGTTCTATTCTCGGTCAAAGTCTTCTAATGCATTCCCGCTCACTACAACCATTTCAGTTCTCGCATCGATTCTCCTTTAATTGTACATAGTTGATCAGGCTATGTTAAATTAAATTCGAATGATGCAATTGCTGAACCAGTCGTACCAAACGAGGAATACTAACCTAACGGTTATAGTCTAGGTCACTAATGCAATCCTAGTTCGCTATAACCTTTGGCTCTGATACCAATCTGTCGCACCCCCGAAATACGTGGCAGCGGAAACAAGAGGTGTCATGGGGGCGCCGACCAAATCAAATATCATAATACAAAGATTAAAGCAAACGACCTCTATATGAGACGTTTGTAAATATTACATTCCATTATTTCAAATTGTTTACAACCGTTAAACAAAACATTTGAAGTTCGCATTATATAAGTAGAATTACAAAGTTACTAAATATAGTAAGATGCAATCTAGATCCTGAATGTTTGAAAACAATGCAACTCGAGCTATCCAATAGCTTCCTACTGCTGTGGGTTACCTGAGAAATACATACTAAAAAGGTCAACATAAAGTTGGTGAGTTCATAGGTTTTAACAGTTACATAAATGATGGTATGAATCATGATATTTATATGTTTGTTAAACAATGTTAAGTAAAAGTATACTAATGTCATGAGCACATAGTCGAAGCTTAACCGTGAGTGAGTAGTGTATAATCAAATACCAACTCGTGCCTCCGCGAGTGCCTAATCCAGTACACTCGTTAAGTTCAAATACTGATGCGTCCAACCCGGACGGGGATGGTTAATCCCAAATAGATCTATTCATGAATATTTGCGCTAAATCCATACTAACGAAACTATGATGTAAGAGGACTTTTGTTCTGTGGATTAGATAGTGAAACAACTCATGCAATCCTTTTGTGTTTTCCGTTACTTGTGTTCATAAAAACAGTTGTGTATAAACAATTTTATAAAGCAGTTGTAGTATGTATTCTCCCCCAAAAATAGTTATAAAACAGTAAAAGAGGGGCTATGAAACTCACCTGAGTTTAGCAAGTAGCAATCAAATAGTCAAATAAGCAAGTAATGTGTGTAAGTAATCGAGTGTAGCAGATGTAATTCCGTGCGTTGGTTCTCCGAACCCTGTAACCTTTGAGCGTCGTAATCGCGTAAGGTTGTAAGTAAGTAAGTAAATAAGTAAGTAAATAGATATCTTTATGACTATCCATGCCAGTTGTCCACTCAACTAGTTATGTCCAAATAAGTTGTTCAAGTTTGTTTATCAAAAACGTGTACGACCCGTTGGTGAAAGTTTGTAATAATAATTCGTTTGGACATTATTATTAAGTTCTTTTTGTTGTATACCATTTATAAGTATATATCATGTGTTGCTGACAAATTATTTAGTTCGTAAAAACCTCAAACCGTAGGTCAAAGTTGGTCAACTCGTTGGTCAAAGCTGGTCAAAGCTGGTCAAACTGGTCAAGGTTGGTCAAACCTGGTTAAGGTTGGTCAAAGACATTAATTAAGCCACCCAAACACATTTTCGTTGTTACATTCGAGAAATAACAAGTTCCATCATTTTTAGAAACCGAGCCGCTTTTGTTGACTTGGTCAAACCTTCTCGGTTTGACCCGGAATTTTTACCCAAGTCTTAAAATAGTTTATTAAGCCTTAGAAAACTGTTGGTACACTTATTAGTCGGTCCTAAGTATCATTTTTACACTTGGTACAAAATCAGTCCAAAACGAGGGTTGTTTCGGTTTTGTCGGTTTGTTGCACCAATTTTATTCTACACTTTCTGCTCAAAATCAGTTCTCACAAATTTTACCAATTGATCATCAATGTTTTTGGTCTAACATATAATTTTTACAGCAACCATAGTGTCCATTTACATATTTAAATAATTTCGCGAAGGAACCGAACTCGGTTTTCGAAAACTTCCAGACCAGACTCAAAGATCAGATTATAGACAAAAATAAGTAGAGATCTGGTAAAAGTGTAAAGCACAAAAGTTGTAGATCTTTTCAATACGCAAATTTCAAAAAAAAATGCATCATCTAACTCTAAGTATAAGATTTTATACGAATATTTTTGTAAGCTGCGTTTTTGAAGACAGATTTGTGTATCTTTTTAGATCTTTTATAAAAACGATTTTCAACCATGGATTTGGACATATTAGTGATAGATGATCATAATAACATTCAAATCAGTAACATGCAAGTGAAATAAGTGAGGGTTTTAGTGATTCTCACAAAGAAATAATGTAGGGAAGATGAAGATGATGAAAAGAGGCTTGATTCTTGATTCCTTTGCTTCTTTCTTCTAGTTCTTGATCCTTTATGATAATGGTGATTATAGATGATGGTAAATTCGTTGGTAATGAAGAAGCTAGAGCAGATTTGAGATGAGGAGGACTAGTGGTCTTGAAATCTTGAAGTAGTTTTGCAAAAGCTTGAAGAATTTAGTGGTGGTTCAATGGTGATTTTAGGTGGATTGTGGTGGTACAATGGTGGTTTTAGGGCTGAGTTTTCTGCAGATTTTTAGTGAGAGAAGCTTTAGAGAGAAGGAGGAGGATTTTGGGAGAAAGTGAATGTGAGAAATGATGTAATGCATGTGAATTAAATGGGTAATGGGGAAGAGAAATTTGCATGGATTTTGATTGGGTGGTTGGGGTGGTGGCTTTGGAACTGATTTTTGGGGGGGGCCCATGGTGGGTGGCTGAATTTTAATTTTTAAACTTACACTGAATTCGCGTACTGTGGTTGTTTGTTCGTTATTCGGGTTTAAACGTTAAATCGCCTAACATTATTTTGAGTCGTTTAAATTAATGATATAATTTGGATAAACTTTCATTGAAGTATTATTTAAAATACTTAATTTGAGTTGTCGAATTAATTATTGATGTCTATTTGATTGCCGAATTAAATTCGCGCGTCATCGTCGTGATTGAGACGTTTTAATCAAAACGTCTAGGTTTTTCGTATATTATTTTAAACAAATAATAATAAATGATAACTAACTTCTAAAAATAGATTTAAGTTATTTATATAAAGATTTTCACCAACATCATATAGTTTCTCGGACTCCGTCCGGTTGTTTCGCGTAATTTCAACTAATTACGTAAGCGAAATAAAAAAAATTACAGGAGCGTATATTCACATAAATATAAAAATAGTTACAAGTAATTGCAAGTATTTAGCCTAGTACTACACTAAACACACATAATTAGGGTTTCTAGCAGGTCAATGAGTAACTCTAAATTGTCGGGTGTCACATTCTTTTTACGTGTAACTTTGTTATTGGCTGGCGAAAATGGCTTTGGTGTTGTTCCTCAAAACTCCCAATCTTATGGAGATTCTAAAAACACAACAGTGAGTTGCTTGGTTTCTTTATTTATTAGTTAACTGAAACTAGCCGAATTGCTTAGACTTGAGGCAAACGTTTTCTTAAGTAGCATTTGAGATATGAAGTGTGATATCTCACTTATTTTGGAAGAGATGTTGAAGTTATCATCTCTAAGTTGGATTTTTTATATGTATAAGATTGGTAAAAAAAAATGTTAAGTCCTTACTTCTAAAGGACCTAATGTTCTTCTAAGAGTTTCTTTTTGTAGAAGCACCGCTGAGGATGCAATTCAGAACATGATCGGAATTCGAAAAGCAGTATTGTTCGTATATCATGGGGGTAAACTCCTGCCAACAGCCAGGTATGTATTAATTTCGTCTCTTTATTGACTTGGAATATAGTATTTCTATTTGACTTAGAATTTAGTATTTCCTTTTGACTTAAAATTTAGTGATATTAGGATGCTACATCAACCAAGAAGCAGTAAGTAGTTCATGTTCTATGATGAGTTATAGCTGTTTAATGAACACCAATGCGATGCTCAAGAAGTCTTTGATTTATTGCATGAATAAAAAAAAGTTTGAAACGGGTCTTGTGGTATCACTCTTAAATTTGATACTTTTTTATTGCTAAATATTGTGTTTTTGCGGTATATTTGTAATATTATTTTTTTTATAAAAAAATAAGAAAACTGATAGTTCAGATCTTGCTGGTTTTTCTACTCAAGAAAAATGAAGAGAGCATTTGATGGTTTATTCCCCCTTTGGAGAGGGCTTGCATTTTGGTACACTTACCTTGGGAAATTATTTATGGTTATTTTTGTTTTTGTACGTGTTTGATTTACCAATGATGGTATATGAGTCACAGCATGGTCTAGTGGTGTGTGGTACTACTTAAGATCAAGATTGGATAGTATACATGTATTACTAATTAAATCTGTTGTGTGTGTGTGTTTTATTTTTCATGTTATTCAATATTTAATAATCATTATTTACAATTTACAATAGGAAAAGTAAATCATACTATATACTAGTATTTTTTGGCCCGTGCGATGCACGGCTTTTGTTTACTTAGTTAACAGTTACATCTATTACTTGTGATTAACCATCTTCTTATATGATCATAACTTTATTTATTATCAGTTTGATTAACGACTTTAGACATAGTTAAAAAAAAATTATAACATAATAATGCCAAGTCTGTATCATACTTTACGTAACCAAGAATCATAAATATTACACGAAGTATTATATATACACATCTAAAACACTTATAGTCTCATATTTCTCTACTTTTATATTTATCACTAAGATGATATCTCTATGTGACCATGATAGCCTTCTTAAGTTCCGATTACCAACCCCCCTCCATTAGAAGAATCCATTGTGATATATTCAGTAAATTCATTTAATCAACAAACCTCCACTAAAAAGTCAGTGTGCATGTTATAATATATTTAATGAAAATTTTATCGTTATAAACACGATTAGAAAATATTGTTGCATGCCAATGACCTATTATCCAAGTGGTAACAGTGAGGTAAGGAGTTTTCCCAATGATGGAGAGGTCTCGGGTTCGAGCCTCTCCAGAGGGTTTCTTCTTAGGTGAGGCAAAAAGGTGGGGTCAGTAGTGGTGGCACGATGATACTCCATTACTGATCCGAAGGAGTTATTTGCCGTTCAAAAAAAAAGAAAATATTGTTGCAGATGGATTTGTAAGTTGTGGTAAATGAAAAAAAAAAAAGATTGGTGCAACTTGTACTTTAACACGGTCTTGTTATTTTAGTTGTTTATACTCTTATAGTTTTAGCACAGTTTTGTTATAAGAACTCATTATCTATCAACTTAATAAAAATATGAATCTTTACAAATATTATATTAAGGACAAAAATGGAGAACACAATCTGTAACCAATTTTTTAAAAAAATGCACAAAATAACACGTTATGTTGATCGTGCATTATTATCTTCAAGATAAAATATCAAAAATGGTGTGAAACCATATAGTCCATACAACTTATTGTTGCATAACTCTTAATTATATTGTACAAAAGTATGTTAACATAGTAATGGTGAGAATTAATTTGGGCCGTGGATATGAATGGCAAGATCGTAAATAATGGAACTTTAGTGGCTTAAAAATTCTTAGACATGTTCTGGAGGAATACCACGCGCCTACACATTTTCAAGTCCTATCCTCTTTCACTATTCCCTGAATATTCTAACATATCTTCTACATGCTTATGTATTTGATTAAAAGAATTCCACCAAAATAATCAGGAGTTTAAACCCTACAATTCAAGAACAGTTTTAATAGGTATAAAAATAATTAATTTTGTACAGGTCTCTGATACACACTTTTAGTATGATACACACTAATTAAAAAACTTATTACAAACGGATACACACTAATATATAAAACTTATTACGAATAGATACACACTTTTTCATAAGATACGGATTCAAATTACGAATTGATACACAACTAATTAACTCACAAAATACTCATCAAAGATTGAAGAATGATTAGTGTAATTAACTAAGTCAGTAGATTCGATGCAAGTATTAAGACTTTACAAATACCCCAACACGACTAAAAAATGTAAGTGGTCGGAGTCTATGATTCAGATCTGGTTCAACGGCATATAATCTCACCATTTCGTCGGAAAATTGCGTTGGTTCGGTGAGGGATGGAGATGAGTAATCGGCGATCTGCATCTCCGACGGTGGTTGTGGTGGTACGGTAGTGCCGTAATGTGGTGGTGGTTAATTTGTTTATCGAAAATGCAGGAACGATGGGTGGTCGGAGGAGTGCTGGTGATTGGTGAGGAAGAAACAAAAAACATCTGGATTTAAAGGGGACACGTAGGCCTGTGCAAAGTGTTAGAACCGGACCGAACCGGCACGAACCGAATCAAACCGCGAACCGTGAAACTACAAATGCTAGAACCGAGAACCGTACCGTAGAGAAGCGGTTCGGTATGAGGCGGTACGGTTCCGGTACGGTTTGCCGGTTCTCACGGTTCGAACCTTGTTTTGCACACTCCTAAGTGTAGAACCGGCCCGAACCGAACCGAACCGCGAACCGTGAAACTACAAATATTAGAACCGAGAACCGTACCGTAGAGAAGCGGTTCGGTTCGGGATGATACGGTTTTGGTACGGTTTGCCGGTTTTCACGGTTCGAACCGTGTTTTGCACACCCCTAGGGACACGTGGCGCAATACTTGTACCCTACCATTACTACATTAACCAATTATTTTAATTGAACCTTCCCCTTAGCTTTATATTTAAATATTATTTAATTTGCAATCTGTTTTTGTATAGGAATAAAACCTTACATACGTTCATCATTACATAGTATTATTATTCTTGTTAATTAGTTATCTAAACTTTAATCTAATTATTTGTTTGAAAATTATAAGAAATATTCATTATATTAATTATTTAATTAACTTTAAACGAAATTATTTATTATCATCATAATCGTATTCGAACTTCTTTTTCTTTTTTTAGTTTTGATAACCATTAAGATTATTTAAATTTTATTTGTTTTTATTTGTTGAAAATTTTGAGACATTGCCACGTGGCGTTTTTCCACAGCAGGAGTGACCTAAGGATTGGATTGTAGCTTCTTCCTTTATCGGCGGCGGTAAATTAGGGCAACGGAATCCGATCTTCGTCTCCAAATCCGGGCAATTTGTTTCTCGGTAGGCAACGGAATCCGATCTGCTCCTCCGCAACTTTAGTTGATCGGTAAATCAGTCAATCAATCCTATATTCTTCTCGGTTGAATTCAAAATTAATTAATTGGTGTATCTCTCATTCTCTCTTATTTGAAGTTTAATTGATGTTTATTTGGATGATTCGTAGAATTTGTGGTAACTGTGGAATTTGATGTTTATTTTGATGCTTCGTCTATTCATGTCACTGGAATTTGATGTTTATTTGGATGATTCTTGGGATTAGCGTGAAATTTGACTCACTGCTAAAGTTTGAACCTTGTTCTGATTGCATGCTTCTGTATTTGCATCTTATAGTTTAGATCGATCTCATCTAATTTTGATCAAAATCGTGTCCAATTTGCTTCTGTATTTGCATTCTAGCTTTGATAATCTGAATTTGCTTTGATAAATTGCATGATCTGCTTCTTCTGTATTTGCATATATATTAGTTTCCTCCTGTAATAAGAGGTCAAATGAAGGTGCCTCTAACATATGCCGCGTACACAATGTTAAAACAATTCAAGTCTAGAGTACTTTGCAAATAAGAGGTATTTGTGTTATTATCATTCCCAACGTCGTGTGCGAAAAGTGCTTGTTCTAGTTTAGTTGTTTGTCCACGGGTTTGTTTGTTAGCATTCATTTATTTGTTCTAATCTGTCAGAGTGTTGCGTGAATTCTACTAATTATTTCATTGTTGAAACTTTTTTTTGAAGAGAAGGAAACCCTCAATTCTTCAATGGAGTCTGCAAGTTTGAAAATGATATCAGATTGCTTCATCAAACCAAAATTCGTATCAGAAGAAGCTAAAAAACCAACTTACATGGCACCATGGGATCTCGCCATGCTCAATCTAACTTACATTCAAAAGGGTCTCCTTTACTCCTTGCCCCCGGAAAAGAAAAGAGATTTCTCCACAACCAACTTCGTGCACCGCCTCAAAGACTCGCTTTCCGATACACTTACTCATTTCCACCCACTCGCCGGCCGTTTAGCCACCGTAAAACAAACAAACCCACCTTCTGTGGTCATCTTCATCAACCCTGAGAACAGTCCGGGAGCAAGATTCATACATGCATCGGTTAACTTGACGATTGATGATCTTCTTACACCCACCGATGTTCCGCTGATCGTGGAATCGTTTTTCGATCATCACAAGACTATCGGTCATGATGGGCACCAAAAGTCGTTGGTGTCGATTCAAGTCACGGAACTTGTTGATGGAATCTTTATCGGTTGTTCGATGAGCCACACGGTGGCTGATGGAACTTCCTTCTGGCATTTTTTCAACTCGTTATCGCAAGTGTTCCAGTCCAAACCGATCGCACCTCCGGTTCTCAAGCGATGGGTTCCGGAAGGATACGGCCCGATCATCACCCTCCCCTTCACCCACGAAGATGAATACGTCAACAGACCAAATCCGCCATTGGTACGACAGCGAATCTTCCATCTTAATTCAAATGCTATGGCTGAACTCAAAGCAAAAGTGAATTCAGAATGCAACACCACAAGGATATCCACTTTACAGTCGCTCTTGACCGTGATATGGCGGTGCGTGATCCGGGCCAGGCGGTTTCCAGCTGAAAAGGAAACCTCTTGCAAATTGCCGGTGAACGTCAGAAGCAGAATGTCACCACCTTTGCCAGAACACTACTTCGGTAATGCGATTCAAACCGTCGGAATAAAAACAACCGTCAGGGAACTGCTGGATCACAGTATCGGGTGGGCGGCGATGCAGTTGCACGAGTTGGTGGTTAACCATGGTGATAAACAGATCCGTGAGTATGTGGATTCATGGGTGAAGAAGCCGATTGTGCATAAAATGGACGTGATTTATGATGGGGTTGGTGTAAGTATGTCGAGTTCACCAAAGTCTGATATGTACGGTGTTGAATTTGGGTTGGGGAAAGGAGTGGCGGTGTTGTGTGGGAATGCGATGAAGTTTGACGCGAAGGTCTCATTGAATGCAGGACGGCCACGGGACGGTGAAGGACTTATGGATTTGGATCTCTCCTTGTTACCGGAAACCATGGCGCTTTTTGAAACTGACCAAGAGTTTATGAGTCTTGTGCGACTCTAATTAATGTTCTTCGTACTTACGATTTCCCTCCTTTCAAGTTTGTTTGTTTTGGATTAGAAAAAAAAAAATGTTAAAGATGTTAAACTTCATTGTGATTGATTATGAACAAGGTGGTAAGTGCCCTCGCATTGCGAGGGAATGATTTTATAAAATATCGAATTGGTACGTAGTAGTTAAAAACATAGTAGTTGATGGTAACAACTGATATAACTACTTTTAATGTTGTATAAATGTTCAAATGTATATTGAAAAAAAAAATCCGAAAACTAAAATAATATTTTCTTTTTTGCTTTGTAACAATAACAATGAACTTGTAAATATAAGATAACGCAGATTGTTAATTTCTTTATTCAAAATAACAAAATTAGTTCCTAACCCATGCTACTCGATTTGTAAGAGCACTGGGTGTGGTAACACTGTGTTCACAGTGTTTTTGGTGTTGTGTTGTGAGTTAAAATTCTGTGGTGTGGTAAGAGTGTTGTGGATAGTGTTTTTGAATATTTTATTATTTGTTTTATTTGTTTGTTTATTCTAATCTCCTTTTATTATTATTGGACGCGGTTTAATACGTATACATCTTTACTTTAGATTCGTTTGAATAGATCTCACCCATTAAATGATTTTCATAAAACAATCTAAACCGTTGATTTAGATTAACAACATTGTTTACGTAATATCTCATCTTTCATCAATCTAATTTTACCATATTACCCCTAATCTAAATTTCGGTTGCGAAAATATAGGGACTCAAATAATTTAAATTTTAAATCAATTACAAAATTGACTGGAAGTCAAAATCAAGGAGCTGACAAAACTTTTTTAAAATTCGAAATTTAAACATTTCCTAAATTCCATATCCGCTCCACCGAATCTCCTTCCCACTACGTTCAAAATTCAAATAAACATTCGATTCTCATAAGTGACTTTTCAACCCTAATTCTTGCATATAATTGATTTTCAGTGATTAATTGCTTCTCAATGCAAAGTTTTGATAGCAATAGCCGGTAAAATATGTATACATTGATTCAATGTGAATCAGTTGCGTTTCATAACTTTCATTTGTATACAATTAACCAAATTTTATTGATTTTGTGTTGATTATAACGCAAGGCATGAAGGCTTTGATTTTAAGTGAAGAATTGGCTTTTCCTTCAAATCAAAGGTTATTACTCACTTCTGTGTTACTTTTTATTTGTACGATTTTATTAATGTGTTTCTTCAAAGCCCAAATTAGTATACAATCTCTCTGTGTTTCATCAATGTATAATGTATTCCAGTTTTTGAAGTTTAATAGACGCACACAAGGTGTTTGATGTAATGTCAATGACAATATAGTGCATTTATCTTCAAGTTCATTGGTTTTAATGACTGATGAGGTGGATGGTTTTATCAATTTATGATTTTTAAGCACTAATTAATTCTAGATATGTTAAATTCTCACCAAATGAAGTAGAAAACTTGCTGTTACTGATAATTTTTTCTTATTATTTGATTATTTGATGGTAGCAGTGAAAATGGTTCAACCCTCTTCCAGAATAGCAGGATTATCTTGCATTCCAAAGTCGAATGGGAAGACGTTGATGGTCTTGATATGTTTAGAAAATAGCTAGGCATCTTGATGAGTATGAGGTTAATCTTTGCCGCTAATGTGACTTACTAAAAAGATTCAGGCACTTCAGATTGAGGCAAACTACACTATCTATGGGTACTGTTTGATCCTTGATAAGCTGTTTTTAGAACAACTACTTGTGATATAATTATACAAATGATGTAAGAAGTTATTATTTATGTTGAAGCTCATGTTGTAAAGCTTAATATAGTTGCCAAACCACGTAGTTATTATTAGGTGCACTACGTTGAATGGTGCATAATTTGCTACGAGTTACATTGAACTACACTACTTTTCTTATTGCAAGGTATATTTATGTAACTGTAATGCAAAGGAATCATTCATTGAAATCTTTTTTTACGTCTCTTCTGGTTGTGGTTACTTAAATTTAGTAACTGTAAGGGAAGTGAGTTATTGATCGAGAATTGTAAACTTGAACCAGGCAATCTAATGAAGTTATTTCTTAGGTATCTATGCTATAGCTGTTTCCGACATGAACCGACAAGTAGTCCATGGTAATACTTTCTATGAGTCCAAAAATTTTATTTGCTGTGATTAATGCTTTTTTCACATTCATTTGTGTATATTGATCAGCCTCAACTTACTTATTTGGACATCCATCCATCATATCATTATTGCATATTACTTATTAGTTATTACTCAAGACTTCTTATTACCTACCAAATTACAACATGAATATGAAATATTTATTTTTAGCAGAAGGACGACTTGCTCAACTAAATAAGGTTCGCCGTGTCAAGTCGTCAACTGATTTTTGATGTGATAAGGTTAAGCTTCACTAAAGTATTGCTTCTACCTTTAATATTTGAGGACTGTGACAACTCAGCCAATGAAGTATGTAGCTAGAAATACGTCTAGATGTTCACCAGCAAAGCTCTATAGAGGAGTAAGGCAAAGACATTGGGGAAAATGGGTGGCAGAAATTAGATTACCAGAAAACAGGACACGGGTTTGGCTAGGGGCGTTTGAAACGGCAAAAGGCGCATCTTTTGCCTATGACACGGATGCTTATTTGCTAAGATGTGATTATGCACACTTAAAACCAAACCATATACGAGTACACAAAATTCCACTTCAGCATCCTCAATGTCAAACCCTCCTTTAAGAAATTAACCACCTCCAAATTCGTTTCACAGCAGTTTTCGCGAAGGACATCTCATGTCAATCCGTTCCTAAGATATGGACATGGTATTATCTCTCACCTTTCTTTATAGTGTTGATTTAATTTTCATGAAATCCTGTTGCAATCGATGGAGTTGTAGTTAACTTTGTGTTTCTGATTCATCATATTTTCTTAGATTCCATTCGGCATTGTCCTTTTTTTGGTTTCAACCCTTGATGCTGATTCATCGATATTGTAGTGACAGTCGGTCAATGCTGGTAAACAGTGATGAAAAAAGCGACCGACCTAATAACTAGCTGTTTGGGTAATGTGTCATCTTTTGTGCTGTTTAAAATGGTCTGGTCAACCTGCATACAAAGTTGTTGTTTAGAATACATGTATACCTAGATTAGTATTAGTGAATGAAATGTCTAAGAGAGTAAGTGATTCTGATTCCGATTAGTATTAGTCTAACATGTTTACAAGTGTTGTTTAGAATACATGTAGTATGTAGCATTATGATTGATAGGTGTATATGGTCAGGCCTAATGCAGTAACATAGTTGTTATCAATGAAACCTTAAGAATAATGGGTAAGTGGTTCTGATACCTTGATTAGTATTGCTGTTTAGAATACATGTATACCTAAATTAGTATTCGTGAATGAACTGGCTAAGTGGTACTGATTCCAAATACGTGTTAACGTTGGAGGTTTCATTCTACTCTGATAATCTGCCCCGTATGTCTATTTTGCCACCTAAATATGTTGGGTCATTTTCAATTACTGGTTTTGTGACGCAATCATAGACTATGATTTTTAGTGATGGATTGGTAGTGTATTTGCAAGTGACTTAATCGTTAGTTCAATCACTCACCTAAATATGTTGGGTCATTTTGCCACCTTACTCTGATGTTTACTGTCTTGCGGCATCAGTTCAATCAGTCGGTGAGCTTGAATTTGGACCACAGGTTAGTTAGCATCTCTTGAATTCATACATAAGATTTATCAAGATATCCTGATGTTTGAAATCATCTTAAATGGTTTATGATCATTATACATGAACTGTTGTACCAAACTACTGGCAGAGCGTTTCTTTCTTACCATATCTCGTGAAATGTTTTGATCGGCTATTGTAAATGACATGTACGTTATTACTCTTATCTAAATTGTACTATGTAGTAACTTCACCTGTAAACATTTTGGTTTAACCCATATCAACTTTAATGAATTTCAATCGGGCTAATGGATTCTTGAACGTTAGTTGTATCCGCATGCTGAGTTAGATTGCCTTAAAGCTTTCCGAATTCAGCCTCTGGTGAGTGATTTTGTTATCGAAATCTGATTTCAGATAGCCTGAAACTATGATCTTATATTTTTTACATTACGCTTTGACTGAACCTGACTATGGAAGTGATGCAAGTGCCCTTATAACAACGACAAAGGTAAACGCCGTGATCTCTCTTCTTAATTGGTTTGGGTTCTTTATCTTAAAACCAATAATTTATTTTTTCTAAACCTTAAAAGAAAATTTTTAATTTATATGGCCATAGGATAATATATAGACTCAAATCCTTAACCCTTAGATATATTGACATGTAACAGATACCTTAAGAATTAGGAACTTAAGAATTAATCTTGGCCATAAATTATTTAACTATATTTGATCTACACCATTGATACAAATTAACCAGCTTGATTAATCAAGCTAAACATATATTTACACCTAATTCCCATAACTGACCCTAAACCTTTTGGCTAATTACCCGTGTTTAGGTTATACATGGTTTTAATTCTTACGAAATTTTAATTCGGCTCCTCTATGCTTCTGCTTCAATTCATAGCCTCCTCTCTCCTTCAGTTCATACCGTACATGGTGCAACAAAAGCAGTGCTTGCTATGAACAAGGTACAAATCTCAGTACTTAAGTTTAACTTAGCAAAGTGGCTTTATTGGTTATGTTGTAATTGTGAGGTTAATCATCAAGTATATTTTATTATATACTATATATGGTGGGACAATGGGTGGGATAAGTAAAAGTTCAAATGGGTTGGGTTCTGTTGTCCCCCTTACCTTTTATTTCCAATAACTATCTGCATGAGATGGGGGTGATTTTAACCCATCTATATGAACATGTTAATATGGGTTATTTTTTAAACACATTGATACAATACCTCACATTCTTACTGGGCTACAGAATTTCCAAATTGTTTGTGAGCGTATCAGCAGCTTCTGTACAAAAAAAAAAAAAGAAATTTAATTTATGAAGAAACAACGTACTTTTGATCAAGAAAACTGCTATTTTGAAAGATTGATTGTTATCTACATATGACTACGTATATTAACTCCTAACATAATCTCACAACCATGGCTTATTGATTTAAAGATCAACCAAAGGCATCATGCTAAAAGATACCATTGATTAGATTGTGTTGTCTATGAGTTGTACTTTGTACCCCATCTCTTGGTAGTAGTTGTTGCTATGAAATTAAAAAACAAGTAAAAGTAAGATACACAAAATGGGATGTGAATCCTTTTCAAGTATGCTATTTTCTTTCTATACTATTGTTCTTAGCTTCCGCATTATCTAACATGCTCACAATCTGAACCCATACAGGTGATAAGAGGTGGCAAAGTTTTCCTTAAACATAGGTTAAGGTCAAAGAAGATCAGGTCGGACATGATCGACCTCATTGGCATTAAATTAGTTTTGAATGACTTTTATAACTCACATGAATAAGCTTCTAATTTGAATTTTGACCCGTTACCCGACCTGCCCATATTGACACCTTTACTTATGTCTAACTATTGCCTTTGTTGTAGCAGGAACTCGAATTGTGGCTATGCTCCAACAAAAGTCCTAATAATAAGTTGTTGCTTACACAAAAAATGACAACTTATATAATGCTAAAATTGCTAGACTGGAGTTCACAAGACCAACTTCCTCTTGGCATCTTAGGACCAATAAAGAATAAGGTTTTACATTTTTCTCACTTTATCTCCTTTTATTATTAAAGTACGAGGCTAAATACGTATACATTTTGAATTTAGATTCAAATTAATTAATCTTGCTCGTTAAATGATTTAGTTAAACAAATCTGAACCGCTGAATTTGATTAACAGATTTGTTTACGTAATATGTTATCTTCCATCTTCTAATTTTACTATTATACCCCTAAATACTCCTAATTAAACAAGTTGTTGCGATATAAATGGAGTTTTACTTTAATTAATTTAAATGTCCCTACATTAACGGCCATCCCTTTCCGTTTGACTTGAGATGAATAACAAATCTCAGCAACCTTTGACTAGAAATACGGACGAACTCTTTGACTCCTTATTTATTAAAAATTAAAAAAACAAACATTACTAAAAAAACCCCTTTTTTTGAATAAGTCAAAAGCATATTAGATCGGTGAACTCAATTCAGTCGTTTACATATCTCAAACCATTATTAACACCAAATTTTCGGTTTCCAGCCCCAAATAGACCAGATTAATGCGGCAAAAGAATCATGTGATATTCTTTTTATGTGAAAATTGTAAGATTTCATGTTCTTTTTTCTCTAATCGCAACGATTTGGGTAAAGAAAATTTCGAAATCAAGAATCAATTGTGGGTCTTAGTGTTCTACATGCTCTTGATGACCATTGTAATTTTGTTGTTATACATACTTTTTGTTGCTATTTTGTTACTGTACACTACTTCTGATTCATTAGTTTTTATATAGCTTCAGCTCTATGAGGTTTGTTGATTTTACATTGATAAGCACTAACTTATTGGTTGTAGGTTAATAATTTTGATTGTAGCTTATTCTTCTGTTTGTAGGTTATTCTTCTTATTGTAGTAAATGTTGCATTGGAATCATTCTTTAATATCTATTTTTACATCATTCTTCTAATTGTAGGTTATTTCATATATGTAATTGTAATGCTCGTGAGTTATTCTTTGAACTTGATTTTTACATTATTGGTATATTAAACTGCTCTATTCATAATTCCTCCTATTCGCTTTGGTATAATTTAATAGGGTAATTTAATATAGCAATTATGAGCATTTTGGTTTTGCTTGATGATCTTTTGCAAATTTTGCAGGGCATGAAACTCTATTCAAATTAAATCCTACAAGAATCTCCATATTCTGATGCAAGTTAAACTTTATCACCTTAGAGCATTCAAATTATCTGTGTATAGATTCTTATGAGTATGTATGCATTCTAAATAATGATATTCTTTAGATTTTGATTTCCTTACTTCTTTACTCATTTTATTTTAATTTGGAGGTAGGCTCAATAAATTTGAGTCAAGTTGGCTCTATATTCCAATATTGGCCTTAATTTTTTTTCCAGGTTTAATTTAAATATTTTACATTTTTATTCTATATTGTTATGCATTTTTCATACCATAAAAAGTCACTTATCATGGTTTAGGTATATGGGCTGCTTGAGAGTGATGAGTTGTTGCATAAGGTAAATTGATACATTTACCAATTGAAAAGGCAAACACTCAAACATGTTACGATTTCATCATGAGGTTTTTGATTTATTTAAAGCTTTTGTCGCTTTCAATTATCATTCTGAATTTTGCTGCTTACTCTCCTTATCGTATAAATTCCTTTTTGCAGCCTCTTAGTGAACCTAGACTAAAAGGTTGATTGCCCCAAATTATGGGGCTCTTAGTTTGATGTTCTTTGGGCTACATTTTAGGTATAATTGAAAGACAAAGGCATTATGGTTCTCATCATCCTTATAATAGTGGTATTACAAAAGGTCCAGTTCTCGATGATACGAAATTATGTGAATGTTACTTTAGATCACCAGGTGTTTGATAATATTTCTTTAATGAAATGGGATTTATGATTTCTTGGTTTTCTGCTGTTATTCTTATGGCTTTACATTACTTTACAGCTGGTAACAAATCCACTCATAGTCTCATATAGTATACTGTAAATGGTTTTCTGATTCTTCTTGGTCAATATTGCTTATAATTTCAAGGTTATAGTAACTCCAAGGATCTACAAAGTTAAGCACTAGCGGAGCAAATACCTTCTTTACATGAGGTATTGTATCGTCTTATTGGATGCAAGGTAAGTTGTCTTTTATATATTCATGACTTTACATGTCAGTTTTGTTTGAAAAAGATCTTTCGGAACCCAGGCCTTTCAATTGAGATTGGACCACCCATCAGACACTTGCCCTTGACTGATCACTGTTATGCTGATGTTGGTAGATTGTCTATATAGTTTCACTATTTCACCAGATTACTACTTCTAAAACTAATTGAATGATCGATGTTTTTTTTTTGTTTATACTTCGTGAGTTGTCCATGTAAATGCAGGTGACATGGGTATAACAGTGTACCCAATATGAGCTTTGTAATATGTTATCATAATATTCTATCGGTTCATGCTTTCACTTACGCCCGTTTTGTTTTCATTGCTATTTTGATGCAACTAAGGTTATGCATTTTATTGATACATAGGGGAACAAGATCATTGCTTCAGTTAGGCGTTGGCTCATCCCTGATTTTTGAGGACACAATAAAAGAAGGCAACTACATGGATTTCTCCCAATTTGGTGTTGAGAAATATGATGGAGATTACAAAATTCTTGACCATGCCTGGAAGATCAATTTGTTTCGGACATCCAAAGTAAGGAGATGTGATTCCTTTGTGGGAGTTTCAGATGGTTTCAACCTGGCTGCTTATGATGATGTCAACACTATGAGGTTATCGACCATATTTGGTTTTGGTACGTTCCATTGGAGATATTATTTACTGTCATGTTGTCTTTGTAATTACATATTATTCAGTTTCATGTTTTCTTACTGCATTGTCGCGTGTATCACTTTCTGAGTACCAACTCTTTATATTTCAGATATCGTTGGTCTCCTGGTTTCAATAAACCCACTACGTATTATCAGAGAAAACGGACAGGAAAAGAAATCCAATGAATTTGATCCACCAAATTCAACGTATGTTCATCACTCTGTATCTATGGAAAAAAACTCAAACTGTACAACCTTTTGCTATTCTCCATGAATTCTTACTGTACAATATAACTATGCAGCGGAAGCAAGGTAGGTTGCAACGTGTGGGGTGATCATGCGGTTCAACTGAATGATTTCATTTCCAAGAACAAAAACTCAAACTGATCATGTTATTTTGTTGATTCAGAATGCAACGTTGAAGACTTGGCAACGTATGTAATTGTTACTGTTTTCGTTTTTATTCTACGTTATAACCAAATCATATAAAAGGAGATTTTTGGAACTGCTTTTTACGATTGTAATCTGTTGAAGGTTTCTTTAAATGCCGCCTATACAACAATATACATCGACCAAGCAAGCTGACTTCTGTTGCTTCAAAGATCAAATCGAGCCTAAGTGGGAGGACCCTGTCCCTGCTAATGGTGAAAAGTGGACCATGAAGGAAAGGTTTGATATGTTGGCTGTATATTGTACTTGCTCAATGTTTATTTTTCCTTACTTTACTCATATTCCTTTCATTGTATTGGTGTCACTACTTCGTACTCTTTCTAACCTATTTCCGTATGTAAATTAGTTGCTAGCAATAATTGGAGGACAATTGGACCATGGGGTATGATATATGTGGAGTTGTTTTAAATGTCAGAGTAGGGCAGGAGAAAATATCTCCGTGGCTTAATAATATTGTTAGCCTGCTAATGAGAGTGCTCAGGTACTATATTTATAAATTTGAACGCAAAGCGTTAACGTAGTTCAAGATTTGCTGTATCTCATATTGTATGTTTACGTAAAACAATTTTTAAAATGTTATTCATCAACATCATATTTCCTTACACTTATACTACCTTTGTTTACAGATGAAAGCAGCGTAAGGAGTTCCTTGATAGCAATAACACCATAGGCTTTAGATTTTATGTAAAACCTTTGGTTTCATTTTCTTAGAGTTAATTTGGTTATAGTTTTCTTTAGTTGCATTCTTCCTTATGCTGCAAGAAGATGCAAAGAAACTTGACCAAGGTGCCAAACAAATACAGAATATGAGGTGTGCCCATGTTTTTGTAGTGCCTAGAAATGCGATTAGCTTCTTGGTAACCTTGAGTTCAAGCATCCCTTTGTTCATGAATAAACTTTTTGTCCTGTGACAATGAGTTATTCTATCTAGCGAATCAAACTTATGCGATATCAAAACGACTCAAATGACCCTACAGTACTCTCTGTTGCTTGAAACTTCCTATATTATTAAAACGGCGGTTTCAAAATTTTGAACTATGGGCAGATGGTAGGTGGAATATGTAATTGCAATGTGATATTGCAACCATAATTAAAGGATATTCAGGACGTGTACGCTGGCAACGACGTTACAATTTTTTTATGTTCTGTTCTTGTGCTGGTGGGATTTTGTTTTTTTGTGTGTGTTCTTGTAGGTGTCATGTGTGTGTTTACGAATGACGGAATGTGAGAGACTGTGTATCTGGAATTCGTGTTTCTGACGTGTGTGTATGATATAGTGCGATTTTGGATTCTGGTGTTTAAGATTAGTTTGGTGGATCCACTGAAAACAATTAGTACCTTGATGTTTTACAACCATGCTCATATAGTAATGGCTGATACTTGAGAGTTTGGTCAGCATGACAGACCTTTTTTAAGGCTCGGAGGTTCTTTAGATACTTTGTGTAATGTAAACCACTCAGGTATGATTTTAGGCTATTAGTCATTACTCTTGAGTTAATTCATTAGATCTCTAACCCATAGAATATTAGAACGACATATATAATTAATCATTTTGTTTACTAAATCTATATTTCTATTTTTATAGTTGCTTCTTGTCATCTTAATGTCTAAACAATTGGCAAAAATTGATGATATTAAGAGGTACATAAAATTTTCTTATACCCCTTATATTAAACTCATTTTTAAAAATGGACAGGTTTATTTCATTTGTGTACACTACTATCTCATAGGCTTGATCACCACATTCCTAGAGTCTTAATGTCAGCGTTTCTGAATATTCCATATGATTATCTAAATGCAATTATAACTTCTTTTATTCTTTATTGGCTGTTTTTCAGGTTCAAGTAGGCACATGTGGGTTTGTTCAGGTCCGTCTAGGCTGTTTGTCTTTCACAGTTGAGTGTCAAAATGGGCAGGCTGGACATGTTAGGTAATGTGTCAAAGTGGGATTGTATCTAAATGGGTAATTTTTAGTTCATGTCAAAACTGGTTAGCTTGAGCTGACCACATACGCTCTTTTCAAATTAGAGTTTTAATATAGTTTTGATTTTAGAATAAAAACCATTCAACAAGTTTTATGCAATTTGAATAATTTATGGGTGACATTCGACCCACTTGATAGTGACACATCACCCCATTTTAGTTTTATCTGGAAAAAATAAAAAAAATTGCTCACTTACTCCGTTAGGGACAACTTATAACTCAAATCATCTAATGAGTCAAATTTGCTACCTCTAAATTGATAGTAAATGTGACTGATATTCGTTTAACTAGAGGTTATCTGTTTCGTAATGTTGTATATTGCACACTTTTGCATATATGTTATGTTATAGAATCATAATTATTTGTTCTCCTATAAATCTATTTTTCTGGCTTGGGCTTACAGGAAAAGAAGAATCGAGAACATATTGTGAATCTGATTTGAAGTAATTGGACATAACAAGTTATGGAAGGAAAAGAAATGGAGATAGGCAGGTATTCCTATTTTCTGACTTCATTGTTGATGAAAAGTTTTACCGCCCATTATATGTAAGGTAAAAATACCAATTACAATAAAGGAAGCTTTTGAACATCTCTCATCGTCCATATCGTTTGCGGTAAATATAAGTACACAGTCCATACATTAGCTAAAAGATAATAAATTAGTGCATTCCCTTTTGCCAATCGATATATTTTAAACTTATAAACTTTACTGAATTTCTATATCTAACTTAGTTCCAATTGACTTTTCACATAATGTAGTTGGCATATTCAATTCTTATTGTCTAACCAACTATAAGTAAATGAGTTGGATTGGTTTGGATATCATGTACTCAGGTGAGGTTTGCCATGGGCTGAGTTGGCTTTAGCTTTTAATGCAATTCAAGCAAATTTTATATAGGTTTTGTAGAATTCATGATAGTTTTTTATTAATGATATAGGAAAAATATAATTGAAGAAAGTGCACATTGATATAATTTTCTATAAAGAAAGTGATTTAAAAAACCGATGTTATTTTAGTCTTTTAGATAAATGCACACTGATGGATTTTGGAAAGAGTATTACATATACATATTCGTTTGGTGGTTGGCACTTTAGTTGTAGTTAGTATAGTAGGAGAGGTGAAATAAGATGTAAATGGTTCAACTCACTTGAACCGACCCGTTTGGGTAGGTTACCCACGTTAGAGCAGCCCGCTTTGACCCATTTATCAATTTTAACCTTTTTAGCTAAAGTTTTTGTTCTATCATGTTGATCAAATTTGTGCAGCCTTAAGTAACAAGGTTTTAAAGATTGATTGTATGTTACAATGGCGCAGTAGCTAAACAACTAAATTGGACTACTTTAGCTACTGGAAAGCGCCACAAGAATGATACCACCGGTGTGGATTAGTCCCAGGTAGGTGAAGTTCAGCCCATTACAGCTACTACGATATTCGAAGCTCCTATCCGATTGATCAAATTTGTGCAGACCAAAGAAAATTCAGTGATATGGGCATATAGCCATGCCATATATATTGTTATGCGCTTATATGTGAGAAAACTAACGATGGATCTGGAATATATTCATTATAATACCTTTTGGTTTGTTCTATTAACTCAAATTCGTGATATTAATTCTGTTGGTCTTGTAATCTCTCATTTTAATTGATTTTCTTCTTTAGCATAAAATACATTGAAGGAAGTCACATTTGAATATACAATTACACATGACGGTCATTACTTAGTTTTACACCGACTACAGTGATACATAAACGTTAGCACCACTTTGTTCCGTAGAACGTTTTATACATATTTAGTTTCATATATATATTTTAAACGTGATGTATGATATCTTTTGTAACTCCAATAAATAAATTTAATTTATCCTGTCTCAAACTATAACCACTATGAAAATATGAAGAATTAGTCACGACTTAGACATTCATACTACTAAAATTATTTGTTGCAGTTTAAATTTTGAGATGTAACTTTTGGTTAACGGTTAAAAGAAATTTTTTTTATTTATGGTTTGCTTTTAGCAGTACCACTTTTACTATGTTCTTAACATAACCTTTATTTTTTGTATGCGCTTCTAATAGATAAGAACGTCTGACTAAGCTCGAACCTGTTGTACATGCAACACTATACATGATACATCAATTCCAAACAAATCTCCAATGCCTACTGTACAAGTATTTTATTTTTACCACTATGTCTATAATTAAGATACAGAGAAATGATACTAAATTGTTTTGACGTTTTTAACAATAAGATCCTCGCACGTCTCATATATAGTATTAAACTCAATGAATTTGTTGATATTAGACTCAACAAAGTGGTGCAGAATCAGTATTCTTGTATGTCAAAATATAATAACTTACAATTAATAAGTGAATTCCACCAAATTTTACGGTTCTTCAATTGTATATTCAATGTCTACTACTTCATACTATGATTACTTTTGGTGTAAAATTTTAATGACGTAGCCCGCGATTTCGCGGGTTTTGATCTAGTTATATGATTAATATTGATAGTTAAAAATATATAAATCAAATAAAATACATTCAATTCATTAAAAACAAATAATAAAAATTACAAGTCCTAAAAATTTAAATAAAATACATAATTTAAGAAATCCTAAAAACGATTAATTGCAATACAAGTTAATCATTCATCGTCGTCTTCATCCTCAACTTCAGCTTGCGTTCCCGATCCAGAAGCGTGCGCTAGATTCCACCTTTGTTCACGATTCCTCCAAAGATGCTCCACAAGGTCGGCTCGAAGTCCCTCGTGCGTTTCTTGGTCACGTAGTTCCTTTGTTTTCCTCTCGTATGTATTACACCTCTCGATCCAAGAATCCTGTATGTTCCCAACAGGTACATAATATGCTTCGTTCTCTGCAATGTTAAAACCGTTGTTTTCAATTATCATGTTATGCAGTATAATACAAGCATACATGATTCGCCGGATAGTGTTTACAGTATAACATCTTGCCGGTTGTTGTAGTATATGCCATCTTCCTTGTAAAACACCAAAAGTCCGCTCAACATCCTTTCGGGCAGCCGATTGTTTCCTACTGAAATAAACCCTTTTGTGATCAATCTCGCTTGAAAATCCCTTCACAAACGCTGCCCATGACGGATATATCCCATCAGCAAAATAGTAGCCTCTATCGTAATCCATATCGGCCACTGTATATGGGACTTGTGGAGCGGTGTCATTGAGCAAATTCCTAAACAAAGGAGACGTGTTAAGAACATTTATGTCATTGTTGGAACCCGCAACCCCAAAGTAAGCATGTCATATCCACATGTCGTACGAGGCAACGGCTTCAAGCATAATTGTCGGATACCCATGATCGCCTCGGGTGTATTGCCCTTTCCATGCATATGGACATTGTGTCCAAGCCCAATGCATACAATCTATGCTCCCAAGCATGCCGGGAAAACCATGAAGCTCGTGATGTTTATCGTACAAACAATGTATGTCTTCGGTTGTTGGTTCTCTCATGTAGACATTTGAATATAAGTCTACGACGCATCTTGTGAAATGTTGTAAAGTTTCACGAGAAACTCTTTCCGACATTTGCAAGTATTCATCAAAGGCATCCGGACTTGTACCGTATGCCAACTGACGAATCGCATAAGTGACTTTTTGTAGACAAGTAAAACCCAATACACCACGTGCATCGGGTCGTTGACGAAACCACAGAAAATGGTCGGAAAGTGGTTCAACAGGGTAAGAGCTAATATCCCCACAAATTCGGAGGAATAAATTACGACTCATTCGGAATCGACGTTTGAAATATTCATGAGGATATTTCGCGTTTTCGCAAAAGTAATCGTTAAGTAACGTTTGCTCGGCGGTTACTCGATCACGGTGTATGAAACGACGTGACCGAGCCGTGGAACTTTCGGCATCTTCTCGCTCGTTACGATACTTACTTAATTGCAAAAGAAGTTTGTATGTTTCTTCGGCATCGGATGAGGAAGATGATGACATTTTTTTGTGTATTTTGTATGGGTATTTTGTATAAAATTTGAGATAAAAATGAGATGGAAGTGTATGTATATATTGGGTTGAAAAATGAGGTGAGATATATGTATGTATATATAGGATAGAGTTGTGGATTTAAAAAAATTTTGTTTCCTTCCTGTGGTACAAAGAGTCGTTGGCTCATCATGTTAAAAAAAAAAAAATTAATTTTTCACCCCTACTAGCCGTTCCCAACGGATACATTGAGCAATTTTTTTTTTTTTTTTTTTATAATTTCGTTTAAATGGGAAAAGGGAAAAAAAATAAAAAAACTGCATAAACGTCGCCGGCTTCATCATTTGATTTCCAACGTCGCACGAAAAACGGCTTAAAAACGCCGTGTAAAACGCCGACCCGGGGCGGAAAAACGCCGTTCGACGGCGTTTTTGATGAAAAACGGCGACAATTACGAAGCCACACCGCATGCTCTAAGAATGATAGGAATTAAAACATTATATATAAGTATTATCCGTTTAGAGGAATGTTAAAAAAAGAATGGTAAAAAAATGGAGAATGGAGGAACCAATAGGATTGCTCATCTCAAAAACTCATTTTCACCTTTTTTTTCAAAGTTAAATATCTCACAAACCGTATATCTATAAATTATAAAAATTACATATTCGGAATCAGCGTCTTTTTCTCTTCGATTCTAGATCCAACAAGATATACTTTCGACAAAGTTTTTTTTTTTCATTTTTATTGGGTTTTAATGTGAAATCACATGTGATTTGAAACTAAAAAAAATTACACTCGTTTATATCTCCGATTAAACTTTACATTCAAATCATTGATGATTTAAAGAGATTAAAACATGAAAAACTAAGTTTTAATCACATGCGATGGAATATCAAAGTATCAATCACATGTGATAAAAGAGTAATAAAATATGAAAATTTTTAAATCATTGACTATAGTTATATAATTAAGTAAAAATCAAGTTGAAATCATACATGAATTATCATATATCAGAAAATTTCTCATCAAATAACAGTTTTTAGATGAAAATCATATGTGATTATATATAAAATCATATGTGATTATATAACAAATCACATGTGATTAAATATACAAATAACAATCACATGTGATTTTTAACGAAAATTAATGCATTTTTTAATTTTTTATTTATAACTATTAATGTGGATGAATATTAAGTTGTAATCATGTGTTAAATAACATATACCATGAATATATAATCGTGAACAAATTTTTTACTTTTCATCATAAATCACATGTGATTATATTATAGAATTGGGTAAAAAGAATGAAGAAAAAAAAATTCGTCGAAAGTATAGCTTATGACATCTCTAATCGAAGAGAAAAAGACGCTGGTTCCGAATATATAATTTTCATAATTTATGGACTTACGGTTTGTGAGATAATTAACCATGGTGGTAAAAATATAATTGGATTTTGTAGACAAATGGAGTAATCATATTGGTTCCCCCATTCTCTATTTTTTTTGTATTCTTAAAAGAACACACCTCTATTTGTTTAATGTTAAATGGGAGGGGAACACCCGATTTCTCATTAAAACTTGAACTTGTGATATAATCATGAAAAGTCAATCAAATACTTTCTAACATTTCTTTTCGTTCCCATTGTCGTTCTCATTTATCAAATCTTTGCTCTTTCTTTTCTATCTTATTAGTAAAGCCTATACGTCCTACACCCTAAATGATATGAATGAATATTAAGCAAACTATAACAATGTTAACTAATATACACCCATTAAACAAACAACTTCTATCATTCCCCTTCATTCCATTCATTCTCAGTTTGTGAAATATTTAAATCGTTGATTCAAACACAGTGACATAAAGAATAAGCAAACTACAATAAAAAAAATTTTTTTAGAGAAAGCAATAACAATATAAACATTATATAACGTAATTAGAGGTAAGAAGTTAACTATTAAAAAATAATGATAATTTTATCTTGGTAATTCATAATTGAATTGCTAAATTAGTCTTGACAATTATCAATATTCAAAATACTAAATTATATGTTCTTATATTCCAATTAATAATATACAATTGTTTTTGTTGAGATGTATAATTATAAAGTTTATATGACATGTGTATAGACCCGTTTAAAAGCTAGTAAGTAGAGTATAATGATAACAATACAAATAAGATTAATCCCATATATATATATATATATATATATATATATATATATATATATATATATATATATATATATAGTGGAAGGATCAAGAGGGAAGCTCTTAATCTTAGGGAAGCAGGGAAGTATATTTTTTACCATTGATCTGCTCTATTTAAAAATCCCAGCGGGCTCCTCCCTCTTCTTTTTTGTTCTTAGTATTTCAGGGACAAGGGTATTATTGTCTTCTAACCTTTTTTCTTTCTTTTAATCATTAAATTACAAATACAAATACAATGAAACTAACTGGTACGAATTACATAAACACCTACGCTCAAGTTCTACATCACTGATTTTACTTAGATTCAGATTATGACTCCGATAATACATACGATTATGATAATTTCATATCAAAAATCAGGTTTTAATCGTAAATTACATTTGTTCATTCAATTTTGCTTTTTCTTTTTTGATATGTTTAACAATCGAATTGTTTTTCTGCAGCTTTTATAAAGTCAATTAGTCTGAATCATCCTTGCTAATCTAATTCTATTGTTTCTGATGCTGTGAGTAAATTTAATTCTATAGTATTATGTGTTTTAGGGTTTTTTTCAGTAATTTTCATTTCTAGGTACTTTTTCTTTTATCATTCATTTTTATTTGTTTGATATTTATGTTAATGAAGATGCTGAACTGAAATTAGATTTTAGATCAATCATCTCGGATGTTTGCTGTAAACATGCTTCTGTAATGAATATTAGATGTTAACATGCTTTTGTAGGTAATAACTTGGTTTTTCCACTGAATGTTTGTTGTTAACATATTTTTGTAATGCATATCATCTTTTAAAATGCTTTTGTACTTATTGTTATTTGGTAACATGTTTTTGTGTTGAATGTTAGATATTGAAATTCTAATTTTAATGACTATCTTAGATTTTCCTTTCATATGGATTTTATAGAGACCTTGTGCAGAGCAAGCATGACAATGATATTGAAGCAATGAAATATACAAGGTCAAGGGGCATTAATTAAGATTGTTATTGTCATGAGTGTCATTGTTGCTTACATTGGCATGGGACAACTAGTACGATTTATTAGGTATAATGTTTAGTTTTAGTTTATATAAATTAATAATTCTCTCAGGTTTTAATGCTCCTTGTACTTTGTATGAATCTTTTTTTACCGCCTTAACTAATTTAGTTTGTATTATAAAAAATAGTGCTATTATTCAGTATCTTAACATTAACATTTGAACGCCACTGTACTTTATAGAGTAACACAAGTCATTTTTAGTATATAAAAGAGTGAAAGGAAATGAGATTTGAACAATAAAGATTCCATAGCAGTTTCACTTCGATCTTAACACTGTAGATCACATTTCAGTACCAAAACAAACTTCAAAGGGTGACTTTCCAGTTTCCAATAACATGTAATTAGTCAATACCAAATTAACCGCCTCAGATAGATTACGTGGGACCAAACAATAACTTATAACATTTGTCGCGGTTAATATTTTTCTAACGAATACTGACGAGTTTATTAATTGAATTTCATAACTAATAATCTAATATTATATAGTTAAAAAAGAATTATTGCTTGGTTCTGATTGTTATTGATACAAAGTCAGGAAGAGTTGATTAGAAGGATTAGTTAGCAATGTATCAAGCTTTGGAGTGGATATTGTGTAATGGGTGGATATTGGTTAATGCTGGTTGTTACAGATTGATGGATTATTATTGGTGCAGCTGCTATTATGATCATGTAGGTCAATTATGCTTTTTGTTGACTGTAATGCAGAGGTTTGATCATTCTAATCACATTCAGGATTTCTCTTTATTGTATTGGATTTATATGTGCTGCTGTAAGATGAGGTCAAATGCAGTAGGTACAGGTTTGATTTTATTGAGTCCAATTGTATAACGCCCCTCATTTCATAAGTCAATATTATATTAGTAAACCGGAAGCGTAGTAATTTAAAACACATCAATTCATTCACTGCACCATACTTAATTTAAATAAACAGTTCATCATTAGGTTATACTAGTTCAAAACTATTTATCCACATCTTAAATGGGCATTATATAAAACCCAACTTGTTATTAGTACAAAACATTATCAGAGTAGCATGCTGTCAAAACATTCCCAGCTCCTAGAGCATCAACTTCCTGCTACTCATCTAACCAAAATATAATCTGCAGGAAGTAGAGAGGAGGGATTAGCACATAGCTAAGTGAGTGAGTTCATCACACAACATTCAACTTAGCATAATCACCTAATTACAACAAATCAACAACATAATAATGAGGATCGGCGGCTCTGGGGATAACCAATAACCCGGGTGGCTCCCCAAGAACACTTATCCAACCTATCCGTATGGCCATAACGGACGAGACCGATAGCTAGTGGTTATCCTACTCAGATACAGTTCAATACACACAACAAATGAAGTAAATCCCTGTATCATTCACAAGATAACCAACTAGCCCAACCAACCATTCAACAACTCGTTGACCTCATTAACAACTGATGCCCGAAGGCCACACATTGCACATAGAGTAATAATCAACAAGTATATTAAATAAGCAACAACGATATATCACGCTTATTCGTTGTAATCCAATGATCACAACTAAATTCAATGGTGAGTTCCGAATCCACTCACCGATACCTCGGTAGCCACAAACTCGGATTCCAGGTGCTACTTATCTTTTGGAGGATCTGAGAATTTACAACCAACACACATTAGTACTTTGCCTCATAATTTATAACTATCAAAATGAGCATTTTTATAAAAATGTCACTATAGCATCCAATAAGTGCCACTAAAGGCATTTCATATACAATACTCACTTGACTCAAAACATCTTTATTAAGTCCCGTAACTCATTTAAAATGTTCACATTATAACATATTTTTCAGTCAAAAAGTGCCACTAAAATACCCCTTAAGTGCCACTATAGGTATATGAAATAAAAAGTGCCACTAAAAACATCACCTTCTAAACACTTATGCATTTTTGAAATTTGCAGAAATCCATCAGAATTAAACATGCAAACGCGATCCTGACTAGATGGGCTGGATCGCGTTTGTCCTTGGGAAATAATTCTGTCACCGAAAAACACTAGCAAACGCGATCCGGAGAAACGGCCTGGATCGCGTTTCTAAGGCCAAAAACTCGACTAAGACATTTATAACAAGGGAACGCGATCCGGAATCGTAGCTGGGATCGCGTTCAGCTGTTCTTCAGCTCAAGAACAGACCTGAACGAACCCTAACTCCATTTTTAACATTCAAGCTCATCAAACTCGATTCTAATGCTACAAACATCTCTAACAATACCACATATCATCATATAACAACATACCAAACATTGATTGGTTACCAAAATCAATTTCTAATCTAATTTCAATATAATCAAATTCATAATCAACATACTTACATGCTTGAGGAACAAGATGATGATAACAAGAAGAAGATATAGATGTTTGCAAGAATCACAATTTCAGTCCACAATTCTTGTTTATGATCTTTGATTGAGTTTAAAAGATTTAGATTAGGGTTTGGGTGTTTTGCTTGAAAGTGAAAATGGAAAGGGAATTGGTAAAGTGGTGGAGAAAAAGGGGTCGGTCCCTTTATCCACCGACCTAACACCTTGGGTATACTATACCCGTCCTAAATCTATTGTCTGGAACCTAGAACCAGTTTGTGAGAAATTTATTTTATTGTACCGTCAACTTTAATAAATTAATTCAAGCAACATTTTATTAACCACAATAAGTCCTAAGACCTATTTCACTAAGTTTCACAAATAAGCAATTTATAACAAATAATTTCTAAAACAATTTAAATATTCACTATAATTAGAAAAATACCAGGCCACTGGAGAGGATGTTACAAATATCCCCTCCTTAAGGAGATTTCGTCCCCGAAATCTCAACACCATCAAACAATCCAGGATATCTGGACTTCATTGATTCCTCAGACTCCCAAGTAAGGCTGGAACCTAAACTATGTTTCCACTTAACTAACACCATAGGAATTTGTTTCTTCCTAAGTTTGGTAACTTTCCTATCAAGGATTTCTACCGGTTCCTCAATCAACTTCTGAGTTTGATCCACCCTCAAATCTTGTAACGGAAGGATTTGCGACTGATCTTCGATGTTACACTTTCTCAAATAACACACATTAAACGTGTTATGAATACCCGCGAGTTCTGGAGGGAGATCCAATGTCACTGATTGGTCATTAACAACTTGTCTAATTTTGAACGGACCAATATATCTAGGTGCTAACTTTCCCCATTTTCCAAATCGGATCACACCCTTCCACGGAGAAACTTTGAGATATGCAAGCTCACCTTCAGAAAATACAACCGGTCGTCTTTTTGGATCCGCATATCGCTTCTGTCTATCACGCGCGGCTTTCAACTTTTCATGTGCAATTGCTACTTTATCAGCAGTCATTTGTACAATATCGGGTCCAGCAAACTGTTTCTCTCCGGCTTCCAACCAACATGTCGGTGTTCTACAACGTCGACCATACAACATCTCATACGGAGGCATACCGATACTGGAGTGATACGAATTGTTATATGCAAATTCAACCAATGGGAGTTGTGAATCCCATGAACCACCATATTCCAAAATACAAGCACGGAGCATATCCTCTAAGGTTTGAATTGTGCGTTCGGATTGACCGTCTGTTTGCGGATGATAAGATGTACTAAGGTTTACACGTGTCCCCAATTCATGTTGTAAACTTTGCCAAAAACGAGAAACGAAGCGAGAGTCTCGGTCAGACACAATCGACAACGGAATACCATGCCTCGAGACGATTTCATTAACGCACAACTGAGCAAGTTTACCTAAAGGGGCAGATTCACTTGTAGCAAGAAAGTGCGCGCTCTTAGTCAACCGATCAACGATAACCCAAATCATGTCATTACCTCGAGCAGTACGCGGCAATTTAGTTACAAAATCCATGGTTATGTGTTCCCATTTCCACTCGGGTATTTCCAACTGTTTCAATGATCCATACGGCTTTTGATGTTCAGCTTTGACTTGTGCACATATATGACAAACACCAACAAACTTTGCAATGTCGGTCTTCATTGTAGGCCACCAATACAACGGTTTCAAGTCATTGTACATTCGTGTACTACCGGGATGAATAGATAGTTTAGATTTATGTGCTTCTTTCAAAATCAAATCCTGAATATTTCCAAGTAAAGGTATCCATACACGAGATTGATAGGTCATTAATCCTCTCGAGTCTTCGACCAACTCATCCTTTCTTTTCAACATAATCTCGGTTTTCAAATTATGATCCTTCAAAGCTTCTAATTGTGCAACTTTTATTTGATTGATCAAGTCGGAAGAAACATTCACTTTCAAGTAATAAACTCTATCGGAATTACTTTTTCGGCTCAGAGCGTCAGCAACAACATTGGCCTTGCCAGGATGATATCGGATTTCACAATCATAATCCTTGATTAACTCTAGCCACCGCCTCTGACGCATGTTCAACTCTTTCTGGGAAAACACATACTGCAGACTCTTATGGTCAGTACAAACAACACAGCTAGTACCATATAAGTAATGTCTCCAGAGCTTTAAAGCAAATACAACCGCTGCCAGTTCCAAATCGTGAGTGGGATAATTCTTTTCATGTGGTTTCAACTGTCGAGAAGCATAGGCAATAACTCTATCTCTTTGCATAAGTACACAGCCCAAACCTGAATGAGAAGCGTCACAGTAGACAACGAAATCATCTGTACCATCAGGTAATGTCAACACAGGTGCCTGACACAACAATTGCCTTAACGTCTCAAAAGCTTGTTCTTGTTGATCAGTCCACACAAATTTCACATCTTTACGGGTTAATTTAGTTAACGGACCGGCAATTTTAGAAAAATCTTTTATGAATTTCCGGTAGTAACCCGCTAATCCAAGGAAACTCCTTATTTCAGAAGCAGACTTTGGGGCATTCCATTTCATCACAGCCTCGATTTTTGATGGATCCACTTTCACACCATCCTTACAAATTATATGGCCCAAGAATTGAACTTCCCGAATCCAAAATTCACATTTAGAAAATTTTGCATACAACCGTTCCCGTTTCAAAGTATCAAGGACCAACCTTAGATGCATGGAATGCTCAGCTTCAGATTTTGAATACACAAGGATGTCGTCAATGAAAACAATCACAAACTTATCCAAGAAGGGTCGACAAACACGGTTCATCAAGTCCATAAATACTGCCGGAGCATTCGTCAAACCAAAAGGCATAACCAAAAATTCGTAGTGCCCATACCTGGTACGAAAAGCCGTTTTAGGAATATCTTCTTCCCGAACACGAACCTGATGATAACCCGACCTCAAATCAATCTTTGAATATACCGAAGAACCCTGCAACTGATCAAATAAGTCATCTATTCTGGGCAGAGGGTATTTGTTCTTTACTGTCCTCTTGTTCAATTCTCTATAATCAATACACATACGTAACGACCCGTCTTTCTTTTTCACAAATAATACCGGCGCACCCCACGGTGAAGAACTAGGTCTGATCAACTCTTTATCCAACAATTCCTGTATCTGACTCATCATTTCACGAATCTCAGAAGGCGCTAACCTATAAGGAGCTTTAGCTACAGGGGATGAGCCCGGTACAAGATCAATACGATACTCAACTTCCCTAACTGGTGGTAAACCCGGTAATTCATCGGGAAATACCTCTGGATATTCACAAACAACCGGAACATCGGAAATGGCTTTCTTTTCAAACTTGGCATCAACTACATAGGCTAGATAGGACTCACAACCTTTGGACAATGACTTCCTAGCCTTCATCATAGAAATCAAGGGAATTGACATACTATCCCGTTCTCCTCGAGCCACAATGTATGACCCTTCGGAGATTGGGATCCTAATCAGCTTTTGGTGACAATCAATGCTAGCCCTATTTTGACTTAACCAATCCATACCAATTATCACATCAAAACTAGGGATTGGCATCAACAAGAAAGAAATAGGGAAAGTTCGGTCATCAATCACAATATTAGCTCCAGTCACCGAAGTGGTAACAGGAACTAATTTACCACTAACAATTTCTACTTCTATGGGCTTTGTTATCACAGTAGGGACTAATTTCAACTTGTCACAAAAGCATACAGATATGAAAGTACAATTAGCACCAGAGTCAAACAATACACGAGCCGGTACAGAGTTTATAAGGAATGTACCAGTTATGACATCTTCTGTATGCACAGCCTCATCGACTGTCATATGAAAAGCCCTACTCGTTGGTGGTGGAGGATTCTTCCATTTCTGACCGGAAGATGCCGAACTCCCGACCGAACCCGACCCTGACTTTCCTGCCTCCGGACATTGACCCACACAATGTCCCTCCTTCTTGCAAGTCCAACACACAAAGTTCGGGTACCGACAATTCTTTATCTCATGGCCAAGTTCCCCACATTTCAAACATTTGTTCGTTTGCACGGTACACGGGCCAGAATGCCGAGATTTACACATGTTGCACCAATTAGAGTTGCTAGACGAACTACTTCTACTCACAAATTTCTTATTCTGTCGACTGCCCTGTGAGTAAGATTTTCCTTTGATAGAAGAATCAGCTTTGAACCTAGAAGAAGAATTATCCTTAGCTTGAGAAGCACGAAAACCTCGAATATCACTATCCACTGATCTTGCAAGGTTAAAGGCTTGCGATAAACTACTAGCTAATCGCACGGTAGTGCGGTAGTTATGGGGTAAAGCATCCACAAATTGTTCGATTCTGGTTTTCTCATCAGGAACCCACTGTTGAACAAACCGAAGCTTCTCAGTAAATTGCGCTATCAACTCATCAATAGTCATTTTATCCGACAGATGAAGGTTCACAAACTCCCTCCTAATCCGTGCCATATCAAAATCAGAACAATATTGATTACACACCGCTTGATAAAAATCTGGCCATCGGATTGATTCTTTTTGTTGATGTGTTAAATGACCTGTAACTGAGTCCCACCAAATCATCGCCTCATCCTTCATACACTGAACGGCAAACATAACTTTTGATTCCTCCTCACAACGAGTCACATCAAATTTCCGTTCCATATCTCTCAACCAATTTAAAGTCACGGTGGGATTTGTACTCCCATGAAATTCTGGTGGTTTGCTTGACATAAAAGTTTTGAAGGAGCACACTTTATTGGATTGTGAAGAAGGACTAGCACCGAAAACAGAAGATTGTTGATGTTGTTGCTGTAAAAGTTGTCTAGCTGCAGCTTCCTCAGCTTTCCTTTTAAACTCTCTAAGGACCATCAACTCATCCTCTATCTCGTGTATATACTCATCCCTGTTAGACTCTTCACCCGCTGGATTAGAGGTACCTTCCTGATTATGCTGTTCAGGATGAGATTCAAAAGGAGGAGCAACGTACCGAGAGGCATTATTGGGGTTGGTGGTCGGTTGTTCTTCATCTGCCATTTCTGAAATCAACACAACACTTGAAACTTGTTAATCGTTAGTACCTATCTACTAACAATTCACAACCAATGCTAAATCCCATATCCAGGAATGTTTGACATATCACGCTCCAGTTTTGGGATTGAACATTCTACAATGTTCAATTAACCCAAAACCATGCTCTGATACCAACTTATAACGCCCCTCATTTCATAAGTCAATATTATATTAGTAAACCGGAAGCGTAGTAATTTAAAACACATCAATTCATTCACTGCACCATACTTAATTTAAATAAACAGTTCATCATTAGGTTATACTAGTTCAAAACTATTTATCCACATCTTAAATGGGCATTATATAAAACCCAACTTGTTATTAGTACAAAACATTATCAGAGTAGCATGCTGTCAAAACATTCCCAGCTCCTAGAGCATCAACTTCCTGCTACTCATCTAACCAAAATATAATCTGCAGGAAGTAGAGAGGAGGGATTAGCACATAGCTAAGTGAGTGAGTTCATCACACAACATTCAACTTAGCATAATCACCTAATTACAACAAATCAACAACATAATAATGAGGATCGGCGGCTCTGGGGATAACCAATAACCCGGGTGGCTCCCCAAGAACACTTATCCAACCTATCCGTATGGCCATAACGGACGAGACCGATAGCTAGTGGTTATCCTACTCAGATACAGTTCAATACACACAACAAATGAAGTAAATCCCTGTATCATTCACAAGATAACCAACTAGCCCAACCAACCATTCAACAACTCGTTGACCTCATTAACAACTGATGCCCGAAGGCCACACATTGCACATAGAGTAATAATCAACAAGTATATTAAATAAGCAACAACGATATATCACGCTTATTCGTTGTAATCCAATGATCACAACTAAATTCAATGGTGAGTTCCGAATCCACTCACCGATACCTCGGTAGCCACAAACTCGGATTCCAGGTGCTACTTATCTTTTGGAGGATCTGAGAATTTACAACCAACACACATTAGTACTTTGCCTCATAATTTATAACTATCAAAATGAGCATTTTTATAAAAATGTCACTATAGCATCCAATAAGTGCCACTAAAGGCATTTCATATACAATACTCACTTGACTCAAAACATCTTTATTAAGTCCCGTAACTCATTTAAAATGTTCACATTATAACATATTTTTCAGTCAAAAAGTGCCACTAAAATACCCCTTAAGTGCCACTATAGGTATATGAAATAAAAAGTGCCACTAAAAACATCACCTTCTAAACACTTATGCATTTTTGAAATTTGCAGAAATCCATCAGAATTAAACATGCAAACGCGATCCTGACTAGATGGGCTGGATCGCGTTTGTCCTTGGGAAATAATTCTGTCACCGAAAAACACTAGCAAACGCGATCCGGAGAAACGGCCTGGATCGCGTTTCTAAGGCCAAAAACTCGACTAAGACATTTATAACAAGGGAACGCGATCCGGAATCGTAGCTGGGATCGCGTTCAGCTGTTCTTCAGCTCAAGAACAGACCTGAACGAACCCTAACTCCATTTTTAACATTCAAGCTCATCAAACTCGATTCTAATGCTACAAACATCTCTAACAATACCACATATCATCATATAACAACATACCAAACATTGATTGGTTACCAAAATCAATTTCTAATCTAATTTCAATATAATCAAATTCATAATCAACATACTTACATGCTTGAGGAACAAGATGATGATAACAAGAAGAAGATATAGATGTTTGCAAGAATCACAATTTCAGTCCACAATTCTTGTTTATGATCTTTGATTGAGTTTGAAAGATTTAGATTAGGGTTTGGGTGTTTTGCTTGAAAGTGAAAATGGAAAGGGAATTGGTAAAGTGGTGGAGAAAAAGGGGTCGGTCCCTTTATCCACCGACCTAACACCTTGGGTATACTATACCCGCCCTAAATCTATTGTCTGGAACCTAGAACCAGTTTGTGAGAAATTTATTTTATTGTACCGTCAACTTTAATAAATTAATTCAAGCAACATTTTATTAACCACAATAAGTCCTAAGACCTATTTCACTAAGTTTCACAAATAAGCAATTTATAACAAATAATTTCTAAAACAATTTAAATATTCACTATAATTAGAAAAATACCAGGCCACTGGAGAGGATGTTACAAATTGTGAAAAGTCCTTATTTTTGTAGTTTGACTTTTCTGGGTCAAACAGAAAGTGGTCAAACTGAACTTATAGAGGTGTTGGTATTTTGGTATGGTTCACTGCATTGAATGTAGTGGTATGTTTCAAAAGTGTCAATGTGGGACTGCATTCTATGTTTTCATGGATTATTTGGGTCATTATTGTCAAATTGATGAATTGAATTCATGGTTTGTATTTGAAGTGGTAAAATGTGGGCTGCTAAATTGGGTTATATATGGTAATGTCTGCATTTCTGTGGTATGTGGGTTATGGGTTGGGAATAAACTAATAGGCACTTAGGCAGTCGAAAACAGAATGGATATAGCAAGAGGGCTTCAATGATTAAATTTGGACTGTAGATTGTATTGGGTGGATTGAGAAGAAATGAGCTAATGTTTGTATTGGGTCCATTTCGATATTTTTGGGTTGAGGAGCAAAAAGCAGGATGCGGGAATAGGAAAATGTTGGATCAATATAGTGTTGGGCTTATGTGTGGAAAATTTGGGCTATGGGTTACATCATAGGGCTGAAGAAGAGGTATAGTTTTAAAAATGCAGAGTTCAGTTATTATGTCATTAATGTTTGTATAGATTGCAATTTTATAGTAATAGTAGTATTGCTAAGAATTTTTATTATATTTGTATGGGTTTGGGATGTCCTTTAAAAATCCCCGTTAGGAATGCCTAACGTGATTTTGTAATTATATTTTTAATTTTAATGAATTTTGTCTGGTTCCGTCCCGTTTACCAAAAAAAAAAAGAATTACTGAATATTATATTCAAAACCTCGTTTTGACTAACATTCATATGCGGAGAAATCAAAAGGAAAATATTTTCTTAGAGGAAACATATACCAGTTAATATTCGCAAAATTGTTAGAATTCAACATCACTAGTGTATTAACATTTTTATAACGTTCATCATCAGTTTATGTTATATCTTAAAATTTTCAATAAATAATATTATACATATTTTTTTATTAACATTCATTACGGAGGGATTAAGAGATAAATAAGTTATTCGTAGATAATACAAAAGTGTTAATATTCATTGGAAATTATTAACATTCATTATCATTAAATGTTAAAACTTTTTTAGTATTCATCATCTATTAATGTTATAGCTTAAAAAACCCATCAATGAATAGTAATATTCACATTCTTGATTAACAATGTCAAAGCAGCAGGGTTGGATTAGTGGCTGAGTCCCTTGCCTCTGAACAAGAGGTCAGGGGTTCGAATCTCATCCCCTGCAAAAGGCCGAAGGTCCTTTCTACCTTAGATAGAACTCTAACCAGCATCTCTACCTTAGGGTAGGGGTAAGGCTGTCTACATCGATACCTCCCCCATACACTGTCCTAGACGGTATTGAACCCTAACCCGCGGAAGGCGGTATGGGATGTTACTTTTTTTATTAACAATGTCAGTGAGGGATTAAGAGTAAACTGTTTTATGGAGAAACCACAATACCATTAATATAGGAACTTATTAACATTCATCATCACTAAATGCTAGTTTTTTTTTCTTTTGTCAACATTCATCATCACTGAATGTTAGTTTTTTTGTTAAAATTCATCGTCAATTAATGTTATAGCTTAAAATTTCATCGTCAACAGTTTTGATTAACATTCATTAGGGAAGGATCCAAATTCTAAAGTAAAACAAATTTTTTGAAAAAAACACAAAAGCGTTAATATATAGTGAAACTTGTTAACATTCATCATCATTGAATGTTAAAATTTGTTTAAAATTCATCACCACTTAATGATATAGGTTACAAATAATAATCAATGAATAATAATATTAATAGTTTTGATTAATATTCATTAGGGAATGATTAAGAGGAATACAATTTATTTTGAAGAAAATACAAAAGCATAAATAATCATCGAAAATTGTTAACATTCATCATCATTGAATGTTAATTTTACTTGAACATTCATCATTAGATAATTTTACTTGAACATTCATCATCAGTTAATTTTGTAGCTTACAAAATAATTAATGAAAAATAAATTCATAGTCTCAATTAGTATTCACCGGGGATGGATAAAGTGGAAAATGATCTTTTTCCTGAAGAAAACACAAAAGTGTTAATATTCATCGAAACTTATTAACATTCATCATCATTAAAATGTACAGTAGTATTTTTTAACATTCATCATCAATTAATGTTATAACTTAATAATAAATTCATCAATTGATCAACAATCATTAAAAATCACCAATGATATTCATCGGAACTTGTTACCACTAAATATTAAAAAGCATTAAAAATCACCAATGATCATTAATATTTCTAGCATTAATTATAACAACATTCAATGGGAAGGGATTAAAAGGGAAAACAAATATAGAGGAAAACGACAAATATTAATATTCATTGTAATTTGTTAACATTCATCATCAAGGAATGTTAAATATAAATTGTTAACATTCATCATCAGCTAATGCTAAAAATTAAAAATATCAACTGGGCACTAAAGAACCTAATTTGCTACAAAAAAAGGAAACTAGATTATACATCTTTTTGAACTTTTATACATGTGATTCAATATGTTTTTTTACAATACTATATGAACACTATACTAACTAAACTCTATGAAATACAAACCTCGACCACCAGCCCAATAATTGCAAGTAGAACCAAGTCATTCCTCTAGCTCAATAAGATCAAACGAGCAGCAATCTGTAGACAACAACCTTTCTGCAACCAAGTTTCTGCCCAACTCTCAAATTTATTGGAACACACCAACTAAATATCTTCAAAGTCACTTTCCAACTATATTTCTCCGTTATAACAAACTTCATACCTTAAGAAGCAACAAACAACATGAAACATTTTTAAAACAAGACAATCTTGATAAACGTCGTCTTTACAACACCCATTGAGTTTATAAATAGTGATAAAGTGAACAACCCAATTCTGCATCATGTATTTAGCTTTGACTCCTTCAAAATAAACTATAAGACATCCAAACTCTTGCAAATAAGCATCTATAACATAGTCTTGTATAAGTTCTTCAAGTAACATTGATATTTTTAAGACTTAAAGGGATATAACAGAATCGATAGTCACAATCAGCATAAATGCTCAGATTGACTTTTCGAGGTATACCCACTACCATTCTTCATGACACTTTTGTGATTTTGTAAACTTGGAATGCAATCTGAAGTTTTATGTACACTTTTAAAGCTTTATTATCAAGTAAAAGAAGTTAGGACCGCACAATGCAGCACATTTGAAATGATTGTCTCTGTAAACTAAAATTTTTCATACTTTCACGGTGCTGGAATATAAAAGCAACTCATGTCCAAAACTACTGAAACAACGTACCACCTGCAGATATGAATACCATGTAATGCTAACGCTCAGTCACCTAATTAATTTGACGAACTGAATTAAGAAATGGAGGTATTATATAGAGGTAGCATTTTTCCTTGAACACATACAAACTGATTCAATAGATGTAATAAGCATTTGAGAATAAATTGTTATTTAAGGAAGTAAACAAGCTTACAGTTTGAGGCTTCCCGAGAGTAGCTGTCCCAGGCTTATTATACGTGGAGTCATTTTTAGGTGGTGAGTCTAATGTTCCACCTGTCTTTTTCTCATTCCTAGCCTTGTTGAAAATAACTGTGAATCCCTCAGCTGATGCAGGGTCATTCACATCTCAGTCACCAACCTTTGGCAATGGTGGACCTTTTTCCTGTAAAAGTTAACCCTTATATCAGAATTAAGGATAACTAACTAATGACCAGTAAAAAAAGAAGTTCTACTGTGGTAAGCAGATGTTGTCAACTAACAAAATAAGATAACTACAAATCCTTTAAAGCAAACTATGTTATTACTTAGCTCAAGACTGACAACATTGAAGATTGGCCAACCAACAAAGTAAAACCAGAATTACGTCACTATGAAATGAGAACACAACTAACTATCATTCATTATAGAGTCAGAATTATTGGTAGCCACCTCAAAGCTAAATGGAATGGCCCGGTAAGAGTGTTCATCATAAGTGCAACAGAAGCTATATTCATGAGTAAAAAGTGGCACTGGCACAGTGGCACCAATTGGAGGGCATGTTTTTGTTATGTTAGCTTTTAGGAAAATTCAACAGCATGTTAGCATGCATCCTTTTGGACACACGTAATACTTTTATCATCAGCTCCTCACAAGGTAAAAGAACCCAGCCTATAGCTCATAGTGATAAAGTGAACAACCCAATTCTGCATCATGTATTTAGCTTTGACTCCTTCAAAATAAACTATAAAACATCCAAACTCTTGCAAATAAGCATCTATAACATAGTCTTGTATAAGTTCTTCAAGTAACATTGATATTTTTAAGACTTAAAGGGATAGAACAAAATCGATAGTCACAATCAGCATAAATGCTCAGATTGACTTTTCGAGGTATACCCACTACCATTCTTCATGACACTTTTGTGATTTTGTAAACTTGGAATGCAATATGAAGTTTTATGTACACTTTTAAAGCTTTATTATCAAGTAAAAGAAGTTAGGACCGCACAATGCAGCACATTTGAAATGATTGTCTCTGTAAACTAAAATGTTTCTACTTTCACGATGCTGGAATATAAAAGCAACTCATGTCCAAAACTACTGATCAAAACAACGTACCACCTGCAGATATGAATACCGCACCAAAAACCCAAACTCTCGTATGTTCATTTTCCATACTGTATGAACGATCTCGAATTTTCAGTTTTGGTTATCAAAAAATTGACTTGAGATGCAATGTTGTATCTAAATCTGTTGCCGTAATGTCACGGTTGCAAAGAATATGCATTAGGGAAGTATTACGAAAGGAAAACAAGAAAAGAAACACTTATTCACAAAACTAATTCCATGGTACAGAACAAGGTTAGACCCTATTTATTGATAACATTATCCATAAAAAGGAAGAGAAACAGAATGGAAAGACATTGTACTACAACATGACTAAACACTCGTATTATAGTTTCTATATAAGAGTATATGCAAAAACAATAGTACAATACAACAGGATGTTCCCAAATACTCACATGGCGTATACTACCAGACCAAATCTAACATTCATATCAATATCATGTTATTATAAAACACCTTAAATATCTTTTCATCCACAATAATAAGTATGTGACTATAAGTTTAATAAAAAAGTTATAAAAATAAAAACTAACATTCATTTTAAAGTTTCGTTATAATAAAAGACCTTTGAATATGTATTTACCACAATAATCAGTATGTGATAACAATTTGAATATCATACAAAAACATTTAACATTCATTTCAAAATCATGTTATGTTAAAACCATTGCTAGGTGGTAAATTTTCTTCAAAAACACATAACATGATGTTTAATCAATTTACATCATATAAATTCATCAACTAACAGTAATATCAGTCAATTTATGTTTTTCAATTTCAATGATATACGGAGTATTCAGCATAATGTATCATGACATCGGATATTCATCTTAAACGAAAATTTATTCTTGAAATCTCATGTATGTAACTATAATAAAAGCTTAAATCAGAATTTACCTTTTTCGTCTTCATTCATCTTTGATTTTTGCTCATCTATTTCTGCATTTTTTTCAACTTTCTGATGATTCTACCTTCATTATTCGTTGTTAGATTGTAATATCATATAGTAATTGAATTCCAGATGATGTATTTACAATGCAAAATCAAAAACTCAAAATTAGATGATAAACTGAAACCCTAATTTCTGGAAGTGTATCCACGAGTGTTCGACGAATGAAGTCAGTTTTTCTTTCAATTGATGTTATTCTTTATTATATTTGATAAATATATTTTGTTATGACAAAACTACCCCTCCACCTTTTTTTAAATAAGATTAATCTTGTGGCTCAGATTCACTTCCCTACTTCCCTCATATTTTTACTTCCCCAATGATCTCTCCCCTATATATATATTGTAACATCCCAATATTCGAGGTATTATTTTAGTGTATCCAGAAATATACATCTTATGAAATAATATTATTGAAATAATAAGATATAATATAAAACGCAATTAGGTTTCCCAGTTCCAGACTGTTATTAATTAAAAGAATTAACTTTAATATATATGTATACGTATTAGTTCCTGAAGTATTCTAAAATCTTCCAGACTTTATACTACGAGGAACCAAAACCGTGAGTACTTCATCATCATCACCAATCCTTCAATTTGAGTTCCAATTCGAGTTGTAATCTTCAATTAATCATCTCCTTGGTCATCTTCAACCTCTCTTGTAAGTATTTCTTTGTGAATCATAATCTAGGGTTTAAGTGGTTATGGGTTTTGGTGAATTTCATCAAATTGGAGGAAATTAGGGCTTGGGATTGATTGAATTAGTGATTTCTAGCATGATTATCACTATTAGTAATCATCCTAATCTATGAAAATAATGAAATCATGATTAGGGTTTATGATGAAGCTATGGGGTTTTGGCTAAAATTCTTTTGAATTGAGTTCATTAACATAAAGAGTAGTTAGTTATGTTGATAGAAGTATATATAGATTATGTTAACAAGAATTCAACAAGAACTCTAGGTATTCAAGGATTTGGAATGATTATGAAATTAAAAGTTAAATTGATTAGTGGAATAATGAATGATTTAGGCTAATCAAAGTGAGGGAGTATAAAATATGAGTATTAGTTAGTTATCATGAGTCTTGGATTCTAATAATTGTGTATCATTATATGTTAATTGAAATAGGTGGTTAAAAGCTCGGAATAGGTTGTATCGTTGTGGCTAGAATCTTCAATCACACAATAAGGTGAGTATATAGCGAATCAATTAAGTGAAGGTTATGTATATCCGGATTGCTTAAGAGCAAGAGGTTTTACATAATCATGATATTGTCGTTATACTTGTTTATTGTTGTTATTGGTATTATTGTATGCAATTGTTACGAAATATATATTACGAAATATGTGCTAAGCACAATCTGTATCTTAAGGACCGCGGATCCAATTGGTATCTATCTCTACTTAAGCTCGTTATGGATAGACTAAGAATTATATGTGTGATTGTATTGCTTAATTGATTACCTATGTATTCACTAGGCATTTTATGCTTACTCCGTATCATTCAAATGTATTGTAGGTAATACTTCGAAAGGAAAGGATAAGGAAATCAAGAAAGAGTAGCGTGGATTGGTTTGCAAATTGTAAGTGCAAGCCTTCTCTTTTGGATTATCGTTTTGATGAAACTTGTGAAATACGCCCAAGATGTTTTGAAATACATTAGAAATATGTAATATGTGATTTTGGATTTAGTTGACATTAAAAGTCAACAACTGGTGTAAATTATGTATTGAAAGTGAAATAGAAGTCTTAGCATGCTACTTAATGGTAAATGGGTCGTAAGTGTCAAAATGGGTCAATAGTGACCCATGTGTGTATAATGAACTTTACCAAGGTTATAGACTCCTGGTTAGTTGCTTTAAGTTTGTTTGGGTATTTTGGAAAAGTGGCGAAAAGTGCAATAGCTGATAATGTGTGAGTTGTATTTTGAGTTGTCAACCAAAAGTGTCAAAAATGGGCGAAAATAAATCATACGCTCAAATGTTGCGTTTTTTGTGAAAATTGTAAAAGTACAAAAAGGGAAACCTTCGTTTTGACCATTTGAATGTATCTGCAAAGTTTTAGAATCTAATTCCTTACGGTTTATGAATTATGCACGTTTGAATTTCGACAAAATTTGAATTATGGTCTGATCTGGAATTTAACTAGTGAACGCGATCCGGCTAGGTATTCCCAGGATCGCGTTCCTCTTTGAAAAATCACCAACTTCGGTTTTGAACTAACAAACGCGATCCAACTAAGGTGTCAGGATCGCGTTCGTCAGTGTAATTTTGTCACAGAACGTTTTGGAACATATGAACGCGATCCCAAGACTTGTTTCTGGATCGCGTTAGTGTGTAAAGTTTGTGTAAAGTTCAAAAATGCATAAGTGTTTAAGTGAACTTTAGAGACCTCTTTTTATGTTATGACTTTAGGAACCTCTTTTTAACAAATTGTGATTGAGTTTATATGGGACCAAATGTAATCGAATTTTAAGTATCATTATTCCGCTGAAAAAAAAAAAAAAAATTATGGGCGTTTCAAGTTGGTATCAGAGCGATAGTTTAAGAGAATTACGTAATCCACATTAGGATTGCATAATCTTAAACTATTTCGAATCTATGATTATGTTGATAATTGTATTGTGATAGAATCTTGTTTTGTGAATTGATGTGGAACCTTAAGAATGATTGTTGCCTCGCTTAAATACGTTCAAGAGGAATGAATAGAAGTGTGTAATTAGTATAATATGTCTACGTCTGGCCAACGCAGTTGTATTATACTAGTGCACATGGGTGATTCAATACCCTTGAATGTAATATGGCTTTGGTGAATGATTGTTCTTGATGGTTTATATAGGATATCTTTAACTTGTATTATTATATAGAATTTGGAATATATTAATTAAATTGTTAATCCTTGTAGTAAATGGAATCAATAAATCAAGGTGATCAAAATCCTCAGGGAAATTCTCCTCAACAAGAAGAGAATGCAGGTGATAGAAGTTTAAACCCTGAGGATGAAGCAGGGATTAAGCAAATTATCGGGCAAGCCCTTAAAGAATTCGGCCCAACTGTAATCTCTGAAGTAGATAATATTGTGACTTCTAAAGTCAATCAAGTATTAACTGATAAGTTAAAAGAATTTGAACAACAACACCCTATACTAATGAATCCTTTAGTAGCCACGGGACTCTTGACTGCTCAAGGGTCGGCAGAAAGCTATGATTTCAAAAAGTTTTCCGGTTGTAAACCGCCTGAATTTGAAGGTGAATTGAATCCTGTTGCTAGTCTTAGGTGGTTAAGTAGAATGGAGGAAACGTTTCTGTTATCTAAATGTCCTGATAATTTGAGAGTGCTGTTTGCTGCTCACCAACTCAAAGGTGATGCTCACGAATGGTGGAATTCAAAGATTGACACCTATGGATTTGAAACAGCATCTCAGTTTTCTTGGGACAAGTTTAAAGAATTATTCAAAAGTGAATTTTCACCACCAGCTGAATTAGAAAAGTTAAAGGGAGAATTTCTTGCGATTAATCAAGGAAGGATGTCTGTAGCTGAATATTCCAAATCCTTCCATGAAAAATCTCGTTTCTGTCCGGAGTACACTTCTAATGAGAAGTTGTTGACTGATCATTTCTATCGTCATTTGAATCTCGAAATTCGTGAATCTATTGATCAGTCATTTTATAAGGATATTCCAACGATATTGAATCGAGCCTTAGTAAGAGAAAAAGATTTACTAGCTAAGCGGGCTGAATATGCTAGTAAAAGAAAAGCTGAGCAATCTGCTCCATCTCAATCATCATCGTTTAAGAAAACCAGAACTGATTCGAAATCACCATCACAACAATCCTCACAAAAATCTCAATTACAACAACAGTTTTCTCAACCCCGTACTCGTGAATGGCCATTATGTGATAAATGTGGAAAAAGACATCTTGGGGATTGTAAATGTTTCAAGTGTGGGAGGCCTGGACACATGGCACCGGATTGCCCTAGTCCTTTCCGTTTATGTTACACCTGTTTCAAAAGCGATCATATTCAGGCTGATTGTCCCGTTAAGAAAGAAGAACAGAGAAAGCAACAACAAAGAAAAGATTCTGAGAAGAAAGGGACAACTGCCGGATCGGGGGCCAAACCCCGTGCTTTTCAAATTACAGCGGAGGAGGCTAAGGAATCACATGATGTGGTGACAGGTACCTTTATTATAAATTCTATACCTGCCCATGTTTTGTTTGATTCTGGGGCTTCCAGATCTTTTGTATCACTCTCGTTTTGTAAATGTTTAAATATTTCTGTATCTAAACTTGATCATCCCTTAGAAGTTGAAATAGCTGATAATAAACTAGTAATAGTTTCTGATGTGTATAAGGGGTGTATCATTGAAATAGGAAGTGAGAAATTTAATGTTGATCTAATCCCAATGCAAATGGGGGAGTTCAACATAGTAATAGGAATGGATTGGTTAGGACGAAATAAATGTGTAATCAATTGTCATGAAAAAGTTATTTTCCTGAAAGCACCTAGCGGACAGGATATAACTGTTTATGGCGAACGTATTAATCGAACTATTCCTGTATGCACGTATGCACGAGCTAAAAGATTGTTATCACATGGGTGTCGAGCCTTTTTGGCACACGTGATTGATAACTCTAAATCTGTTGCTATTCTTTCTGATATCCCTGTTGTCAACGAATTTCCGGATGTATTTCCTGATGAACTCCCTGGTCTTCCACCTGATCGACAAGTTGAATTTAGAATTGATTTAATTCCTGGAGCTATTCCAAGTGCTAAGACTCCTTATCGTTTAGCCCCAACTGAAATGCAAGAAATGATGAATCAGTTGCAAGAACTCCTCGATAAGGGCTTTATTCGTCCTAGCAGTTCGCCATGGGGAGCTCCAGTGTTATTCGTTAAAAAGAAAGATGGATCTTTAAGAATGTGTATCGATTATCGGGAATTGAACAAAGTGACCATTAAGAATCGTTACCCTTTGCCTCGAATCGATGATTTATTTGATCAACTTCAAGGTGCCAGTTTCTTCTCAAAAATCGATCTTCGGTCTGGTTACCATCAGTTAAAGGTAAAAGAAGATGACATCTCTAAAACTGCTTTTCGAACCCGTTATGGTCACTATGAATTCGTTGTCATGCCATTTGGTTTAACCAATGCTCCAGCTGCATTTATGGATTTGATGAATCGTGTATGTCGTCCTATGCTGGATAAATTTGTGATTGTTTTTATTGATGACATTCTCATTTACTCTAAATGTGAGAGTGATCATTCAATTCATTTGAGACAAGTTTTGGAAATGCTTCGACGTGAAAAGCTTTATGCTAAATTCTCCAAGTGTGAATTCTGGTTGCGTGAAGTTCAGTTTCTTGGACATGTAATTAATGTCCATGGTATTCAAGTTGATCCATTTAAAGTTGCTGCAGTTCTTAAGTGGGATCCTCCTTCGAGCCCCACTGAGGTCAGAAGTTTTCTTGGTCTTGCGGGTTACTATCGTCGTTTCATTCAAGATTTTTCTAAGATTGCTACCCCGTTGACTCAATTGACTCGAAAGAGTGTATCTTGGAAGTGGGGTGAAGAACAATCTAAAGCATTTCAAGTGTTGAAAGAAAAGCTCAGTCAAGCTCCTATCCTTGTGTTACCGGAAGGTAATGAGGATATGGTGGTTTATTGTGATGCTTCTAAGCTTGGCTTGGGCTGTGTATTAATGCAACGTGGGAAGGTTATAGCTTATGCTTCGCGTCAACTTAAATCTCATGAACAAAACTATCCTACTCACGATCTTGAATTAGCAGCTGTGGTCTTTGCATTGAAGATTTGGCGACATTATCTATATGGAGTCAAGTCTACCATTTATACTGACCACAAAAGCTTGAAATATTTCTTTGATCAGCGAGATTTGAATAACAGACAAAGAAGGTGGCTTGATCTGGTCAAGGTTTACGATTGTGACATTCTTTACCACCCTGGTAAGGCTAATGTCGTTGCGGATGCTCTTAGCCGAAAGGCTATTCATTATATTCTTTCAGTGAAATCTCTTAGCATGATTGTGTTTCCTCAACTGCTTGATTCTATAAAAACTGCTCAAATTAACGCATTATCTTCTAATGACCTGAGTAAGCAACGCTTAAAGGGTCAACTTTCTGAATTAATTGAAGATTCTCGAGGGCTGAGAACTCGCTATGATAGAATCTGGATACCAGTAACGAGTGATGTGAAGAAATTGTTATTGGATGAATCTCATAAATCGAAATATTCTGTTCATCCAGGTGCCACCAAAATGTATCGTGATCTGAAATGTGATTATTGGTGGCCTGGTATGAAACGTGATATCATTAAATACATCCAAAATTGTCTCACTTGTCTTCAAGTAAAAGCTGAGCATCAACAACCATATGGAAAACTCCAACCTTTGGATATTCCAGTTTGGAAATGGGAACACATCACCATGGATTTTGTTACAAAGCTGCCGAGAACTCCTCGCCAGCATGATGCCATTTGGGTGATTGTGGACCGATTAACAAAAAGTGCTCTTTTCATACCTATCAAGGAAGCATCATCCTCTGAAGTATTAGCAGAAATCTATATCCGTGAAGTTGTTGCTCGCCATGGAGTACCAGTTTCTATTGTTTCTGATAGGGATACTCGTTTTACCTCTCGATTCTGGAAGAAATTTCAAGAAGACTTGGATACTCAACTACATATTAGTACGGCTTTTCATCCTCAAACGGATGGACAAAGTGAACGTACTATTCAAACTCTAGAAGATATGCTGCGAGCATGTGTCATTGACTTTGGTGGTAGCTGGGATTCTCATCTCCCATTGGTGGAATTTTCATATAACAATAGTTATCATTCTTCCATAAAGATGCCACCATATCAAATGCTTTATGGTCGAAAGTGTCGTACTCCCATTTGTTGGGGAGAAGTCGGTCAACATGAGCTAGGCAGTACTGATGTAGTTCAAATGACTACTGAAAAGATTGATCAAATCCGTGAAAGGCTAAAAATGGCTCAAGACCGACAGAAATCTTATGCTGATAAACGCAGACGACCAATTGAATTTCAAGTGGGTGATAAAGTAATGTTAAAAGTTTCTCCTTGGAAGGGTATCATTCGTTTTCGGAAGAGAGGAAAACTAAGTCCAAGATATATTGGACCTTTCGAAATACTCGATCGTGTCGGTCGTGTAGCTTATCGGTTACAATTACCGGATGAGCTTGGTGGTATTCATGATACATTCCACGTGTCACAGCTTCGAAAATGTCTTGTTGACGAAGCTTCATATGTACCTCTTCCTGAAATCCAAATAAATGAGAAATTGAATTATGTTGAAGAACCCGTCCAGATTCTTGATCAAAAGACTAAACAATTACGTAATAAGACGGTTTCTATTGTTAAAGTACAATGGCGACATCGTAAAGGTTCTGAATTCACCTGGGAACCTGAAGAGTGGATGATGGTGTACTACCCTGCAGTACATCAAGAATGGTTCGTGAGGACACGAACAGAATAAGTGGGGGAGACTTGTAACATCCCAATATTCGAGGTATTATTTTAGTGTATCCAGAAATATACATCTTATGAAATAATATTATTGAAATAATAAGATATAATATAAAACGCAATTAGGTTTCCCAGTTCCAGACTGTTATTAATTAAAAGAATTAACTTTAATATATATGTATACGTATTAGTTCCTGAAGTATTCTAAAATCTTCCAGACTTTATACTACGAGGAACCAAAACCGTGAGTACTTCATCATCATCACCAATCCTTCAATTTGAGTTCCAATTCGAGTTGTAATCTTCAATTAATCATCTCCTTGGTCATCTTCAACCTCTCTTGTAAGTATTTCTTTGTGAATCATAATCTAGGGTTTAAGTGGTTATGGGTTTTGGTGAATTTCATCAAATTGGAGGAAATTAGGGCTTGGGATTGATTGAATTAGTGATTTCTAGCATGATTATCACTATTAGTAATCATCCTAATCTATGAAAATAATGAAATCATGATTAGGGTTTATGATGAAGTTATGGGGTTTTGGCTAAAATTCTTTTGAATTGAGTTCATTAACATAAAGAGTAGTTAGTTATGTTGATAGAAGTATATATAGATTATGTTAACAAGAATTCAACAAGAACTCTAGGTATTCAAGGATTTGGAATGATTATGAAATTAAAAGTTAAATTGATTAGTGGAATAATGAATGATTTAGGCTAATCAAAGTGAGGGAGTATAAAATATGAGTATTAGTTAGTTATCATGAGTCTTGGATTCTAATAATTGTGTATCATTATATGTTAATTGAAATAGGTGGTTAAAAGCTCGGAATAGGTTGTATCGTTGTGGCTAGAATCTTCAATCACACAATAAGGTGAGTATATAGCGAATCAATTAAGTGAAGGTTATGTATATCCGGATTGCTTAAGAGCAAGAGGTTTACATAATCATGATATTGTCGTTATACTTGTTTATTGTTGTTATTGGTATTATTGTATGCAATTGTTACGAAATATATATTACGAAATATGTGCTAAGCACAATCTGTATCTTAAGGACCGCGGATCCAATTGGTATCTATCTCTACTTAAGCTCGTTATGGATAGACTAAGAATTATATGTGTGATTGTATTGCTTAATTGATTACCTATGTATTCACTAGGCATTTTATGCTTACTCCGTATCATTCAAATGTATTGTAGGTAATACTTCGAAAGGAAAGGATAAGGAAATCAAGAAAGAGTAGCGTGGATTGGTTTGCAAATTGTAAGTGCAAGCCTTCTCTTTTGGATTATCGTTTTGATGAAACTTGTGAAATACGCCCAAGATGTTTTGAAATACATTAGAAATATGTAATATGTGATTTTGGATTTAGTTGACATTAAAAGTCAACAACTGGTGTAAATTATGTATTGAAAGTGAAATAGAAGTCTTAGCATGCTACTTAATGGTAAATGGGTCGTAAGTGTCAAAATGGGTCAATAGTGACCCATGTGTGTATAATGAACTTTACCAAGGTTATAGACTCCTGGTTAGTTGCTTTAAGTTTGTTTGGGTATTTTGGAAAAGTGGCGAAAAGTGCAATAGCTGATAATGTGTGAGTTGTATTTTGAGTTGTCAACCAAAAGTGTCAAAAATGGGCGAAAATAAATCATACGCTCAAATGTTGCGTTTTTTGTGAAAATTGTAAAAGTACAAAAAGGGAAACCTTCGTTTTGACCATTTGAATGTATCTGCAAAGTTTTAGAATCTAATTCCTTACGGTTTATGAATTATGCACGTTTGAATTTCGACAAAATTTGAATTATGGTCTGATCTGGAATTTAACTAGTGAACGCGATCCGGCTAGGTATTCCCAGGATCGCGTTCCTCTTTGAAAAATCACCAACTTCGGTTTTGAACTAACAAACGCGATCCAACTAAGGTGTCAGGATCGCGTTCGTCAGTGTAATTTTGTCACAGAACGTTTTGGAACATATGAACGCGATCCCAAGACTTGTTTCTGGATCGCGTTAGTGTGTAAAGTTTGTGTAAAGTTCAAAAATGCATAAGTGTTTAAGTGAACTTTAGAGACCTCTTTTTATGTTATGACTTTAGGAACCTCTTTTTAACAAATTGTGATTGAGTTTATATGGGACCAAATGTAATCGAATTTTAAGTATCATTATTCCGCTGAAAAAAAAAAAAAATTATGGGCGTTTCATATATATATATATATATCTTTATCTTTACTTAATAAGAAGACCACTATGCTCTAGATTTTGGCCACGTCACCTTCTAAAACTTGGCCACGTATGCTAAACAAAAAATAGCCCACTAACTTCTATTATCTCTTATCTCTTATAATATTTATTGGAGGAGTTTAAATGTGTATACATAATTAATCTAGATTAGTTTGAACTGATCTTGTCCGTTAAATGATTTTGATTAATCACTCTGAACCGCTGATTTAGATCAACAGAATTGTTTACGTAATATCTCATCCTTCATCGTCTTAATTTACTATACTACCCTTACAGTTGCGAAATATTAGGAAGCTAACTAATTTCAGTTTCAAATTTAAATTTAAATTTCAAAATTTCAAAACCAAATACGAAAGTTTGAAATTTGCAGTTAAAAATGTGAACTTATATATTATATATTTTAATTTTAATTTAAAAAAAAAACAACCTAACCAATGCTGTTGATACACGTGCTGAAGTTTGACCAAAAAATATAATACGCCGCAGATAGATTTAATAGAAGATATCAACCAAAAAGGGAGAAATTATCGGAAACAAGCAACAACAAACATCCGGCTCTTGTAGCTCTCAGATCGCAACAAACTCGAGTCCATCTCGGCGCAACAACATGAATCCGCTCCCACTTTTCAAAATCGAAATCACCTCCCGCTCAATTCTTCTGTATATATACATCTGCATATATACGATGGAAGCAGAAGGATTTACACCCCTCAATCTCATCCATGGTGAGCGGCACGATTGGAAAATCCGTGTCAAAGTAATGCTGTTGTGGAAGCAGTCGTACACCAACAATCCCACTCAACCGGCATCAATGGAGATGATCCTTATGGATCGAGAGGTATACACCTGACTTGATAACTGAATTAGGTTACGGATATTATTGTATGCCATGTACCATTTGTTTAATTTTGGCCACTTGTATGCGGTTACCATTGATCCATCGATGCCCAAATAATCAACTATTAATGGAAACTGTTAATGGAAATTTTGGCCAATCTCTGTGAAATTTTGAACATGAATGATCAAATGATCAATTGTGTTTGATTAGAGTCATTCTTTTATTATTGTGTGGGAGTGTTATTTTTTCTATAATGTCATTGCGCCATTACAATTTTGTAGTTTTTTTAATTGATTTGAATCGAGAATAATGAGGTTAGGTTTGTTTCACCTGTTCTAAAGAATTCCCGAGATTATGTAGAGGGTTTACCAGAAACATGAAGTATCAATTTCGATGGGTCGATAACCGTAGCTTCGATGGGGTCGATAAAAGGTAAGCAAAACATCATACGTGCTGAAATTGAAGCGTCTCTTTTTGTGTTTTTTATTGTACAAATTCCTAATTGATTTTACAAATGATGGAAAAATTTTATTCAATTGTCTAAACACTGTACTAAAGAGGGATGCAGAATTATAGTCATGTACTCATATTATGCTAATGCGCTTACTTAGGTTCAGACACGATAAAATGTGGCTTTCTATGGTTGTCATTATGGCATGAAAAAGTAGCACAATGATGGATTGTTGATTAGCTACCAGTTTGTATTGACATAAATAATTTGTGTTTTCATGTATGTGCTAAAGTTGGAGCATATGAATTATAAAGAACTTCTTCCCTTTAAATCCGCACTTAATGTATGTTATGGCTGATGACGCCACAACAGTCAAGATTTAGAGTACCATAAATATAGAGAGGTAACTTCTATGAGCTGAAGTTGGAGCATATGAATTATAAAGAACTTCTTCCCTTTAAATCCGCACAATGATGAAGTTATTAATGGTGTTACTTATTTTTTCAGGTTCACGTCTCTATTTGTAATCATTTGTAAACCTGAAGTGATATCTCTTCAGTGCTCTTAAACTTAAATAAATTATGTTACTTTGGCTATTAGATTGTTTCAAGAAGTTATAGGAACAAAAAGATAGCAACATGGATTTCTATTACTTAATGGAAAATGTCTTCACTTTGAGTATTTTATTTGGATCTTTACTTGATCAAATTGGGAAAGCTTTCATGAACCCTTGTGATGTACCAGTAGGCTTGAAGGGGTGTCTCTGCTCAAGTAAGTTCCCTGATTCTAATTGTGCTTATTGATTGACTAATATTGGTAATTTTTGTCATTTAGTTAATATGATTTGGTCAGTTTTCACAAAACTCTCTTTGGTTTTCGTTGTTCAGATACCCTTCTTATGACCTACATTCTGATAATAACATTCCTTCTCGCTGCTTTGACGATTTTCAGGTAAACAATCTTATCTTTTATAGAGGTGGCAATTGTTGAAAGTCGACAATAATCTATTGATCTTTTGAATCGTTTCTTTCAGAAAATAATCAGATATTTACATTAACAACATTTTTTCCTTTATATAATTGTATGCATTCCCAGGTTTTTGCGCGTATGTCAGGACTTCCTGAGACACTTTAATCATAAAAGACATATTTCAGCCAAGTTTTATTGGCCCTGTCATGCTTGGTTGTAGCAGCTGGACTCATACTGTAAGTTTCGCTTGACTTCACTTCTTACAAATCATATTGCATTTCCTTCTTTCTTGCTTTCACTCATATGATGTTTCATTAATTATTTCAGTAATCAAATAAATTGAATATGGTATATATAATTATATATATGATTAAATATATATGAAGCAAATAGTACTTGAAGGTATATCAACTTATTTACGCCTTATCAAAATTTTTAATGTGAAGGAGCTGTTAATGGCAGTATCCTTGAGATATTACATGACTATATTCTTACCTTTCATATGTGAACGGGTCAAAATTGTCACATATACACATTATTATTAAGTTTTAAATATACGTTTGATTCTTTATGATATTGTAGCTAATGCCTAAGAAGACTGGGTGGTCGATACCCTGATTTTAAAAGAGTATTGCAAGAGACAAATTAGAGGTAACTAAACCTTGCCTGATATGAATTTGTGGCCATTATAAGCTTCCAAAAAAATTTGGCTTATTCCTAGGTACTCATATATCTTTAGTGTTTACACATTTATATACAAGAACTTTCTAAAAAAACAGTTTTTTACACTTGCATATATATGTTACGCTACATTGTATCCATCATAATAATGCTTTCTTGACATACTTTGTATCATCAGTTTATCTAAGGTATTTACTTTATTGGATCATAGGAGATTCTGCCACTGTCTTGCAATCTTGCTTGAGTTGAAAAGGTTGTCACGTGACCCGGTAAGTTACTAATTTGTAGATTTGTATATCGTGCCTAAAAGCAGAGGTAGCAATTTCGACCCGTTTACTTGTGAGTGGATTGTCTTTGACGTATTGTGTTTTATCTAATATTGGTCTGTCTGCCACTGCAAATACAATGTTACTGCAGAGCTAGCCACAGTTGATTCTAGCTACTCTTATTTCTTTTAGTGGAGTCTTCTTTGGCAATGCTCACTATTTGTAAGATCTTTATTACTTTTAATTATATATTCAATAAACTTTGCTCTAACTTGGAACAAATAATGATCTTGCAATCTTGCTTGAGTTGAAAAGGTTAAAACTTTTTAGACTTAGAAACCATGACCATGACATGACCTGGGATGAAATTGACACGCTGTAAGATCTTTACTGCAATCATTTATAACTTTTAATAAGAATTTGTAATTTAGGCGTATTTTTAATTTATTTATGCAGAGGTGTGTCACCTTCTCCACAATCTGACCATACTGCTGCAGTACACGCAGACCGTTATCTTCTTATATTTGGTGGTGGCACACATGCAACATGTTTTAATGATCTTGCAATCTTGGTTGAGTTGAAAAGGTCAAAACGTTTTAGACTTAGAAACCATGACCATGACATGACCTGGGATGAAATTGACACGCTGTAAGATCTTTACTGCAATCATTTATAAATTTTAACTAGAATTTGTAATTTAGGCGTATTTTTTATTTATATATGCAGAGGTGTGTCACCTTCTCCACAATCTAACCATGCTGCTGCACTACACGCAGAGCGTTATCTTCAAAGCTGTCAATTTTCAAGTCTTCTCTTAGTTTTTGAGAAATAGTGGTGTATAACCAAACTTAGTAAGAAAAGGGTTAATAAACAATTATATGGATGTTTGAGGTTGTTGCTGTAATTTTCCAGGTTATCGGTGTCCAGGTCTGTCTGCCACTGCAAATGCTATCTTTATTGCAGAGCTAGCCAGAGTTGATGCTAGCTGCTCTACTTTCTTTTAGTGGAGTCTTCTTTGGCAATGCTCACCATTTGTAAGATCTTTATTTTACAGTATTAAAAGTTAGAGTATTAATATTGTATGTATCGAGACCGATAAATTGTTTTACTTCTTATCTGTGAACAACCCTTTGTGTGCCAGAAAGCATAAAAACATAAGTATATGTTGTCACGGGCTAGCTTAAGTAAGTATGTTATTTGATTTCAGATAGTCTATAATTATGATCTTATACGTTTTGCACTAGGGTTTGACTGAACTTGACCATTGAAGTAATGTAAATGCTCTTAGAACAACAACAACAAAGGTAAACGTCGTGATCTCACTTCTTTAGTGGTTTGGGTTCTTTATTTTCAGTTTAGTCAAAAGTAGAGGTGCCAAAATGGGTGGGTAACACGTCAAAACAATATGTTATGGATTAAAACAGGTCCTTGCCGCTTAACCTATAACACTTTTTTTATTTAAATCTCCTTGACTGGGTAATTATACTATCCAATTTATGTTTTATATTAGTATATTATTTACAATAATTTAGATGATGATATTGCAGATTACCAAATGCCCCTAAGCTGGAGATATTTTATAATGTATCGAGTTTAATTACCCAGTCCATGTGCATTATTATAAAAGCTATGTATCAAAGGTTGACAGTAGCCATGTTATGCTCACAACCATTTTTGCCTCACTTCTTATTTACTAAAATAGAGAGAAAAAAAAGGGGGTTGGTTTTCATATATTTAGTGACACAATTAAACTTTCATAATTTTTGAATTCTAATTAGCTAATAGGTATGTGTACAGTGGATGATAGGGTTCATTTGCTGAAAAAAGGTCTTCGTAGTTTTTCATTTGCAGAGGTTTGAGGTTTGCACCTTTCTCTTAATTTTGAAATGTGTGGTGACAATACCCTTATGCCCATAGTGTGTAAACTTTCTTTTTCGCCTTTTATTATACATTGTCCTCCATTGTAGGTCGTGCACATAAAGAGTCACGCAATAAGGAATTGATTGATTTTCATTCTATCCTTCTTAATAACCTCAACTAATAGATGGACGATTTGTTGATGATTACCTCTAGCAATATTCTGGTAATGTTTCTTAATTTTGTTGGGTTGCCATTAACTTGCCTGTATTTTCTTATTGCCCAATCTTTAAGTTTAACAAAGTGTACTACATTCGATAATAAATAGAGGTGGCACTTTCCATTAGTTTTGACAAGTTCCCCTGTTGCTAATTTTTCTTCTCTCTTACTCATAAGACGTATTCGAGATATAACATAACTCGATTCTCACTCTTTTATATGTGAATGGGTCAAAATTTCCACATATACACATTTCCATTAATTTATACATTCTTTATGATATTGCAGTTATGAAGACTATGAGCTGATTGTAACAGACTATTGAAATCGGTGTAACTAACATCACCCTAATCATGTTCATTATCGTTCAATATGTCAATATGTGTACTCTATCACGGAGTTGTATTATGTTATTCATTGGGTCAATCTGTAGGTCTGTAGCATTGAATGTACTCTGTCACGGAGTTGTATTATTTTATTCATTGGGTCAATCTGTAGGTCTGTAGCATTGAAACATTCAATAAAATGATGCAACCACTCAAGAATTTATCATTAGGTGTTCTTATGAATGTGCTACGAAATGTAAGAACCCATTTCAGAATGTTGTTTTCTCGCAGGTTCAAATTGATGGTGTGAATTGAGGAGTTTATGTTTTCTTACATCTTGAAGTTTGTTTTGTATTTTTTCTACCCATATTTGAGGGCTTTAATGCATTGATAAAATACAAAGTTCATCCTTTTATAGCCGCGATTAGAGTAGCAGGTAGAAATATATGTCCAAATGTTCGTATTGCTAATTGTTGTCAAAAAGTTGGTTTGAATGGTGCTGATAGTGGTGATTGATAGGATACTCATGGTAACCTACTAACCTTAGCATACATGTGTTTCATGGTAACCTACTAACCTTAGCATACATGTGTTTCAAGTTTGACAATTTATCTACAAAACAAATACACAACATTATAACAATACCAATCTATACACATTTTCAATTATCTTGATTTTAAAAAGGTACTTATTATATTTTGTTAGATAACACATCATACACAAAAATTTAATCTTTTATCCCGCGAATCCGCGGGTTATGATCTAGTTAATAAATTAATATATTATTATTAAATAATTTCTTAAAATTAAGTAATTATTTAATTAATTATTTTCTCTATGTGATCCAAAATTTAACCATGTATTAACCTTAAAACTAAACACGTTTAAACCCTACTATTTAGCATCTACACATACAAGCTTCCTCTAAAAGTTACATGCCTCTCTTTGTTGCAAAATTTATTTACAACAGCTCTTTCTCCTTGAAAGAGCATTTCTTCTTCATCCATTTTCTAGATAGGTATTGCGAATCATATTACGGATATAGTAGTATACAATCTGTATCATCATATAGTATTTTTTTTTTTCTTCTATCAATTTAGATTTTATTTTTATGCTTATATATATATATATATATATATATATATATATATATATATATGTGTGTGTGTGTGTGTGTTTGATATCATCAATTTTGCTTTGATAGTTGATGTTTAGGGTAACATAACCATGTGATGAATTTATTTGGATGTAGGTTTCAAGCTCCAGCAACATTAATGAGTTGTTTTTGGACCAATCTTTCACTTGATTAGTTGATTTTCAAGAATGACATAAAATTAAAAAGTGAATGTCAGATTAAATTTTAATTTGTACTCTTTATATATGTTTTTATGAGTTTTTTTTTACCTCTTGGGCCGTTTATAATATACAGTTATTAGGTTCAATTATTCATGCATTAGAGTTTAAAATTTCACTAATGTGACTTTACAAACACAAAATCTAATTTAATACTCATTGACATACATCCAAAAAATAAACGTAAGCCATGTAGCATTACAATATTATCGTATTGGTCTTTACAATAAGAGCAAATTAATTTCCCTATTGTTTATAAATGATTATCAGAAAAACCATCACAAGATAACTTGATGGTTGGTGTACTGATATCCTCACAAAAAGTTTTAAGTTCAAACCTCATTAGCAGCATATTTTTGGGTAGCCAAGGAAAGGATCAGAAACGATTAAGGGATATCTCGATTAGGCCGCGTAAATCTGAGTAAAAAAAAAAATTGATCATCCCCGAGGAACCTAAACATGGAACCTTCTCTGTTTACCTATTTACATGATCATCACAAAATAATACAAAAATCAAAATTTATTTGGTAATGAAAATGTACTTGTTTAAAAATCTAAATAATACTCCCTCCGTCCCATATTTATAGTCCACGTTTCCTTTTTGAGACGTCCCAAATTAGTTGTCCACTTTCAAAAGTAGAAGGGTATAATTAACTAAACTTCCTATGATACCCCTACTTTATATGTATGTAAAAATAGGTGAGTAAGAAGTAATGGTAAAACTGTAACAGTACACAAAAGTAAAATGTAATAATTATATTTTATTAAACTGCGTATTTTTTTATCTGTAGACAATAAATTTGGAACAGAGGAAGTACCAAATAACGTGGGCCGTGCATTTGCAAGGCGATTTTCTTTCCTAGTATATATATATATATATATATATATATATATATATATATATATATATATATATATATATATATATATATATGCATTAGTGTACATTAATGATAATTTGATGGGAGCATAAACCAAATTTAACGTAATGATATATTGATATTGCTGAGGCGATGCAAATGTCACTAAAGTGTATCAAACGCGAGAGTAGTTTAAAAGATTTAACTAAAGTATTAACCAATTTGATAAAATACATAAAACTTATAATACAAAAGTTTATACATATAATTCTGGCCAAAGAACCTGAGTCATAACATTTTTTGGAAAAAGTAATTATTATTGCTGTTAAAAAGTTAAACTAAAAAACCACTTACATAATTTGTGTAAACAATGGGCTGGATTTATTTCTTTTAAAAACCCCCACCCAGTGTTTTAAAACCCGGGTTTTTAGTCGACCCGGAAAATTGTTAATTTTCGGTTGGATCGGTCGGACCGGTTGGGCCGGAAGGTCGGACCGGAGTAAATAATAGTATATTAGTAGTATTTGGTGCATTTTTTATAATTTTTCGACATACCGTTTGATATATATTTTATTTTTAAAAATTTGGAGGAGAGAGTGAAATGACACGTGACTCATTTCTATTGATTCTATTATTCTCACAAAAAATTGTTGTACTCATTTGCACCTTACTCTATTCGTACTTGGTATCCTTAATAAGATAAGATGAACTAGATTTAAATAAATACGGAGTAATAAAACAATTAATACTGTATAGATATATATATAAATAAATAAATATATTAAAAAAGGAAGAATAAAAAAGGAATCCAACATTAAAATGGAATATGTAAAATAATTCATGGTAAACGTCCATCAGGCATCAGCCATCGTTGTTGTCCTTCACTCGATTTATATTTTTGTTTATTTTATTAACAATGATTAAAGTAAATTAAATATCTAGCATAGTTGGACGGTTGGACCATCTAGTCACGCCACCCAAAGAACTTTTAGCCTCCCATCTTTCCAATTAGTGGTTAGTGTAATAAATAATTGAGTTTTTTAAGAAAAAATACGAAAAAGAAAAGCAAAAGGCTGAAACCCGGGTCAACAACTCAATCCGGTTCCCGGTCCAACTCGGTCTGACCGACCGAGTCTACCGGGTCGTTGACTAGTCAAATTATCTAAAAAACCGGGTTTTTTTAACCGAAAATACCTAAAAATACGGTCCGACCGGTTCGACTGGACCGGTCGAACCGGGTCTTAAAACACTGCCCCCACCTCTTTCTTTCTCTATTCTATTGTCTAGAACCTTCAGAAAGAAAAAAAAAAAAAAAATCCTACAACTATCTCTCTCTTTTGTTGCCTCGAAGGTTAGAATCATCACCATTCAATCTAGCTATTTCATAAGTCGAAGATCAATTCCGGCAACTCACCACTTAACGAAGGTGAAAGAATTTGTTTGAATCATATCTTATACTTCCTCCGTCCCAAAATTATTGTCCACCAACAAAAAACAGACAATTTAATAAAAGTGGAATCACAACAGTTTTCAACCACTCAAATAGAATCTGCACCCACTAAACTCTCTTCTTATTGGTTGAAATGGGAAGTGGACAATTATTTTGGCACGTCCTAAAAAGGAAAGATGGACTATAATCTTGGTACGGAGGTAGTATTTGAATTTTTTTTTTTCGGTTTTAAGGTATTTAAAATAATCAACTTATCACTTCTAAGACGTCAACCATCTTCAACGGCGGTGACCTCGCAGGCGACGGCGACCTTGCCAGCGACATTCCATCGTATAAATGGAGAAGATCACTTTTTGTCACCTAAGATCTCTTTTAAAATCGGTTATATATATCATATATTATATTTGTATAATGGACTTTTTTAGCCATTTAAACCATGCTTCAAAGTTCAAACGGAACAAATGTATAAAGCTGCCACATCGTTGTTAGCGACCTCGACGGCACGTTTCCGACCATCCTGACGTTGTTCATTCAGTTACAGTTGCATCTGCCTTCTTTGTTTTCCGATCTATTTTTTAACATTTCATAAATGATAAATTCCAGAAAAGAAAAACAAACAAACTTTATTAGTGAAATTACTAAAATACCCTTGGTACGTGTCAGCTTTTGAATGGAGCTGTTACTATTCATCGCACCCAGAATTGTTATTATAATTATAATTATAATTTCCCCTAAAAAAATATCGAATAATTTGTTGATACAAATGAACTTAATTACATATACTTGTTAACTAATCAAATAATCATCGACTTGAATATAAGTCGTTCATATATATATCTCTAGAGCCTATAGATCGTTGCGAAGATCGTGATATACTATTCAGCTGGCTACGATCATCACTTGTACTCGAAGTGTACTTTTCAAACAAAGGTTTTTCTGGATTTGTGCTCGAGCTCATGTAAAAAGCGGGCTCGGAAGGAACCGGGAGTGGTAAAGAGAAGCTACTTAGCATAATAATAACTGAAGCCATAGTTGGTCTCTCGTTAACGTCTTCTTGAACACATAATAGACCAATATGAATGCATTTGATCGTATCACTTTGACAAGTACTACACAGTGTTGGATCGATTAGACTTGTAACCGTTCCATCTCTCCAACTTTTCCATGCCTAAAAGAACGAATTACAACATGATAAAACATTTTAAAGATGATAACTACGGAGTATAAAGTTTCGACGAATTTAAGAGCATTATGTCGGCACTTACATGGCTAAGAAGATCCTCGGTCATCACTCCATTCTGGAAAGTATGGTTCTTCTGACCCGTTATGATTTCAAGAATCAATACACCAAAACTGAAGACATCAGACTTCACTGAGAATTGTCCATGCATTGCATACTCTGGTGACATATATCCACTAGTACAACACAACTAATTGTTAATTTACTGCATCAATGGAAGTTCATCCTAAGGTTTTTTCATTAAACATAGTACTAACATCATGTAGGTAACTGCAAATTTTGCATGATGGCATCTATGACGATAAATGCACATTTAGCGACGTCTATATTCATTCAATTCAACACTGACTTTAGTAATATGATTTAGGGGAAAGGCACAACTAGACGATAACACATACCATGATAACAACAACAAATCGAATCTGGTGTGAGACTTACTAGGTTCCGACAATTCGACTAGTGTTGCCTTGGGTTTCTTCCTGTGAGAACAATCTTGCCATACCAAAATCTGCAATCTTCGGATTCATTTTTGCATCCAACAGAACATTACTAGCTTTCAGATCTCGATGAATAATCTTTAATCGCGAATCCTCATGTAGGTACAAAAGTCCCCTCGCAATACCCACTATTATTTTGTATCTTCTTTCCCAATCAAGTGTTGCACGCTTCATTGGATCTGAAAATTTTAAGATTAAACATAAGTATATATATATATATATATATATATATATATATATATATATATATAATATTACTTGCAACCTATTTCTAAATGACTTAATTTAACTCTTTCAACAGTATTAATTTTAAAAGAGTCAACTTACCGAATAGAAAGTGATCTAGACTTGCATTTTCTACAAACTCATACATCAAAAGTCTTTCGGACCCTTCTAGGCTAAATCCTAGAAGCCGAACCAAGTTTCGATGTTGCAGCCTTGCAAGTAACAAAACCTCATTCTTGAATTCTTGTTCCCCTTGCCCTGAATCCCTTGACAACCTCTTCACTGCTATATCTTGTCCATTTTGTAGTGTGCCCTATATATAAAAATCTGGTTAGTTAGAATTTGAAAATATAAACTATTTAGTTACAAATTAATAGGAATTTTCTCGTAGTGTGTAATTTATACAAACTTAATTACCTTATAAACCAAACCAAATCCACCTTTTCCAAGCTTATTGTTCTCCGAAAAGTCATTTGTTGCTGCTCTAATGATCCCAAAGCTATATTGCAATGAATCGGCTGTAATAATTTCATCGATATCTCCTTCCTCATAAACTAGAATAATTCTCATAAATATTAAAATCTGTAATCCTAGCCCTTCGTATCAAAAAGAAACAAAAGCACCCACCCAAATTTTCCGGATGACGTCGTTCCTGCTTTCTTTTTCTTCTCTTGAAGACCCAAACGAAAACTACCACCAATGTCACAAGACTAACAGTAGCAACGACCGCAATGACTACAATAATCGTTGTATTACTACTGTTTCCTGTAAAACTCACAAAGTGTTGGTGAAATTATATAACATAATTTTTTCTGAAAATAATGTCAAGTTTATCTTAAAGTTGGTGGGGAAGGTACGTAGCTAGATACCTGAAGACGATGGTGGTGGTGGTGGTGGTGGCGACGTTGATGGTGCAATAACCACGGCATCATCGAAAAACTTAAAATCTTCATATCTTAAATTGCAACTCGGAAAGGAAACTCTGGCTCCACGTTTACCATCACAACAATTTGGAATTTGCCTAATTGCAGCGTCCAAACAATTATAACATTGGTTTTCTGATAAATCCGGTGTACACTGCATGGTCCCGTAGATAGTACTAAACGTTGGGCCATTTGTGCTATTGGAAGCATATTTACGAAGAGATCCACCTCTCGGAGCATCATTTCTTAATTGATCCAATAGTTGGTCTCGTCCTTGATTATATTCATCCACATTCGATGAAATATTATTAGGATCCTTCAAGGCTCCTACAAACGTAGTGTCCAAATTTCCCAAAATGGTATCACTAGAGTACCTTAACATACAATTTTCTACCCAAATAGTTCCACCCTTTTGGTCAGGGCATCTCTGCCTTAGTGTGGTAACAGAGTCATTTATGCAGCTTCTACAATCGTGTGGCCTAACGTCACCTCTACATAGCCCGATTGCATTGACTTGATCGGGGTTTTGACCAATAGATCGGTTGTAAAACCCATACTTGATGCTGGTATCATCAGTGAGGGACGACAAAGCATCGTCAAGATTTCTTTGGTACGTGCTATTTACAGTGAAATTTTCATTATTATCACATAGATCTTGACAGATTGAAAGGGTGAACAAGTTTATCATCGTAACGATTATAAGTAAATTCAATTTTCTGTTTACCATCGACATGATGATTTTGCAAAAATGAAATTTGATGGAGCTTAGATAATTAGATTATTGTCATGAAAATTAAGGGATATGATATGATTGTGTTTTTAGTTATTATTTAAGTTCTAATTAAATTAAATCTTGATTGGGCGAATGAGTTGTTTTAGTCAGTCGTTTACTTGGTCAAATTCCGAAATTTCGAATGAAACTTCTGCTCCGTATAATTCTATAACTAGATTTTAAACCCGTGTATACACACGGGCCATTGATTTTTAATATGAAATTTCATATGTATATTATGCATTTAGTTGTAGTCATGATAATATTACTTTATGTAAATGAATTTATATAAGTCGAAATTAAAAAATTATAAGTTTTTAAAATCAAGTTAGTGAAAAAAATTAATTATTTTAAATCTATATTAACCTTTTCAAGTAATTTTATTCCGACTCGGTGAATTGAAAATAGAAACATTGCAGATCAATTTGGATAATGTTTATATAATGAATAAAATTTTTTTATATGTAAGTAAGTAGTTGATTGGAAATAATCTATTTTTAATAGGTTAAGGATCTTATTTTAAAATTTCTAAAAATTAAAGGACTTAATTGACAAATTGAAACTTAAATAGAATGATGACATCATAAAAGTATTTCCTATATATAAAATAAGATTACTAGCGTATTACCCGCGCAATGCAGTGGAGCTTAGTACTTCAATGTGTTTGGACTACCCGTAATTATGAGTTAATAATCTTAGTTTGTGCGTATGTAAAGTTTGTGATTCGGGATACAGTTAGTGAAAAATGAAAAATAAAAGAAATTGATGGGGTTATATTGTAAAATGAGAATGATAATTAGATAATTAATTATGGAAATGTTAGTCTTAATTTTAAGAATTTCTATAAATAAACTACTAAGATGTTTTATATATTAGTATAGAAGTATAGATATTTGTGTTTATATTTAGTAGTGTAAGACCCGCAAAATTTACGGGATGACATACTGAGTTTTGTTTTACGGATATAATAAGTGTTTTTGTGCTTGTGAGATGATATAGTGTAAAGTGTTTAACGAACGTATTAGGTTGGTGTGTGTTTGCACTAAGTGCCTAAGTTTTCTGATTATTGTATTCTTTTTTTCAAAATGGTTAAACCTTGTAGTTTATGGCATATGGTTTCGTGGAACTATACATACAAACTTTTGTTCATGGTTTGATTGATCTGACAAATTATCTCAATATTTAGTGTGCAATTTTTTAGTCGTGAACTATTCAATATCACTTTTTTAAAAAATTTAACATCATATCAACAAAATATTGGAAATGGCCCCTGTATACCTTAACAATTGTCTCATGCATGGAAAAGTTATAACTTACTAGTACCATACCCGCACAATACAGCGGTGAAAGTGGTGACGATGGTTGGAGGTGCGAGTGAATGCTTTAAAATAAAAATATATTGTACTTCGTCCGTCCCATTTAAAATGTCCACATTACTATTTTGGAATGTCCCATTATAAGTGTCCACTTTGATATTTAACCAATCAAAAAAGACTTTAGTGGGTAGATTTAGTATTTTTCGATGGATGAAAAGTGTAGTTAGTGAAGAATAAATAATAATTAATAATAAGAGATAATGGGATAGGGGTATTGATGAAAAGTGAAGTTAGTGAAAAATAAGTATTAATAGATATTCTCTCCGTCCCAATTTAATTGTCCTCAGACAGAAAACACACAGTTTAAGAAAAACACAATAATTACTACTTACTTTTTACACAATGATATTATTACCCCTAACCAATTAATTTGAACTTCCTTTCAATTTTATAATATAATTTTTGAAGTATGGACAATATAGCAAATGGAATCATTTACTATATTGTCCTTCCTTTCCATATTTAGTATTGGAAAATCAATTTGGGACAACCCAAAATGGAATATTGGACTATTAATTCGGGACGGAGGGAGTAATAGATAATGAGATAGAGGGATTTTTGGAATATAGATTTTAGGACTTTATAGAACGATTTCCTGGGGTTGTACATGTCACTAACACATGAAAGAATTATGTGCATAATAATTATATTTAATTATTTAATCCGATGATTAAGGCACCAATGGGTCATACCAATGCATCATCGACAAATACGTATGAGATTAATTAATTATGAATTAATTGTGTAGAGTTAATAAAGTTTAGGGGTTTAAATTGTAACTATTGACAAACTTGGTGAACAAGTTTGGTTAGACTATAAATATAAGTCTAAGGGTTCAATAGTTGTTGTTCAACACATAATAGACTAAACTCTAAATCTCTCTCTCTCCTCTCTCTTGTTCAGCCGGACCAAGCAAAACCCCAAAACCGATTTCGATTTTGGGTTTGTCGAACCACACACACAATTGTGTGTTTGATTTCGGTTTGTGCGCGTTGTTACTAATTCGTAGTAAAGATTAACGCATTAATAAGAACAAGCAACGACTAGCGGTTGTATCTATAATGATGACTAGTATTGGTACGAACGCGTTGGCACCTCCAAGCAAGAAACAAAAGACTGATCATACCGAGCAAGTCACTGTAAGTTGTTTCTTTCATCTTGTTTAATTAGTTGATTGATTTAACACAAGTATTTGGATCCGCGGTAATGGGTTAATGATGATTTTATTATTTTCCGCATATTATTGTTTTAATATTTAATAAAATTAACCGGTAAAAACCCATCAGTGGTATCAAAGCCGCTTATACTTAGTTAAATCATCAAAGATATGTGATTTGATTAGTTTGATCCATTAAAAAAATATATTAAAATTGTTTTACTTTGTTTAATAAAATCGATTAATGTATATACATGTGATTTTCGATTTTGATATATAACTAGTATTATTGTAATTGTATGTGATACAAGAAACCTAATCTTGATTGATAGGGTTTTGTGAACCCTATTTAAGTCAATTAGGTTTATGGTTTTGGTGATACTCACCTTGGCCGAATCCAACCCAACCCCTATTGGGATTCCGGTTGTTGATTCGCTAAGAAGGATCTTAAAGTATAGTCTCAAACCGTATAATTACAATAATTATTAGTTTTAATTAATTAATTATATACAACTGTTGTTTTAATTAATTAGATGGATCAAACAAAGTCATGTATGTTTGAAAAGTTAATATTGTTAAAGTTTATATAAAGATCAAACCTTTTGGCACACTTGTTTTAATTTATTATATGGGAATGAGTTTGCATTTAGATGCATGTTATATGCAAACCGATTCTTATAATAGCCAAAAGTTAGGATCTTGCCCATGTGACATGTTTGTGGTACATAGCCGAGCCAACGACCAAATATTGCATGTTGTGTGTTGTATGTAATGTTGTGGTTGTTTATTGTTTTATGGTATGAGGAGGCCTGCGTGCCAATTTACAACCTCTTTTTGATTATGTAATTTTAGTTTTAAAATAGATAGGTCAGACTAGTTTATTTTAAATTAAATGTAATCAAAAGACAAACAAATGGAGCAAGGAGCTTATTTGGATGGAAACATCAAGTGGGAGCTTTTGAACTTCATCAACGCCAGAATTGTGTCATGTTTGTCCCATAGGAAAGGACCGTTTAATTCGTGTTGGCTCACTAGTTAAACAAATAGATATGGTTGGCTATGTTACCGGTTTTATGTTTTGTTTATTATTATATAAATGCGTGGTTGTGGTATGTTTAAATATTAAACAAATGACACGAACATAAAACCATTGCTTAAAAGCATGAATTTTAAAATACTTATTTGATAATGTTTTAAAAGGTGTTTTAAATAAAGACGTATTATAAATCATTATGACTTATATATAAAGCGTATATATTTTTAAAAGGTAAAAGATATGTTTTAAAAATTGGTTATTTAAAACTAGAAAATATTGGGAACACGATTTAGTTGAAACGTGAAAGAACCCTATGGAATTAAACCTAAAGCGTCTTCCATAAAGAGACATTCATACCGACCCCAACTCCATATCCTTTGCCGCCTCCGCGGGTGGGTATGGTTACACTTGGGTTAGAGTGAAGTGTGAGAACCGCGATATCCACTTGAGAAGATGGCCGGATCTTCACAGTTTCGATATGGAACGGTTTATTGGTGATTCGAGTTGAGAACTTCGCCCAAGACGCGTGATGAGGTTAAACATGCCCGGCTTAACCGGAACCTCATAAAGTCTAGGAGTTGTAGAAATACAATTGATGAACGTGTCATTTACCTAAAAGCTATTGCTATGTCATTGTAGCCTTCGTTGAGGGCATACAATAGTGGAATGTCGGGTCCTAGGCTAATAAGTCAAATTTAGGGTTGTTTGATTTATTAGAAATAATCAATACTGAATTATGAATTTGATTTACTTTCTGTAGATGGCAATTAACAACACAAAACAAATACTTCTCCCTGGTAGTCGTCATGAGCGTTACAATGCATATTGTGAGCTCAAGGCGCTTAGGATGGAGAAAGGGCAGTCGGTAAACGATTATTAGACGAACGTTAAAGTTGTCTTGGATCGTTTAAATGAGCTTCATTATGAAATCCCAACGGATTATATTTTGCTAAAGTTGCTTGAGTCATTAAGTGAGGACTTTAAATCCTTTTGCTTGATGTATGACATTAATGACGAATCAACTATATCAAAATTCTATAAGGTTTTATTTGCTTATCAGACGCAAAATGAGTTCAACATGGTATTCAAAGGCTTGGACTTTGAAGATGATGATTTTGATGACTTGTCTAGCATTCCCTGCCCCACATGTGGGAATGAAAATTTATGCGATTGTGTGCTTGATTTGGAGGATATTGAAATGGATGATAATTTTGATTCCGGTATGTTTATGATTGATTGTCTTATGACTTCTTTTGATTCTTGGGTATTAGATACTGCATGTGGTAATCACATCTGCAATAACTTGCAGGGTTTTGAAAGAAGTAGAAAATTGGGACAAGGCGAGTTAAGTTTGTGCGTTGGTGACGGAACAAATGTTGGTGCCGAAGCCGTGGGAACTTATAAACTTGCCCTCCCTACGGGATTAATTTTAGAACTTAATAATTGTTACTATGTTCCTAGAATTATTAAGAATGTAATTTCGTATGACTTGTTGGTGGATAATGGTTTTGATATTATTTCTAAAGGAAAGACATTTTTGGTTTATCGCAATAATGTTTTTTATTTTAAAGCTATCTCCCAACGTGGTTTATATATATTAGAATTACATTCCCCTTCTAGTACAATTCTTCATATAAATGCTAATGTTGATGTTAACAAAGCATATCTCTGGCATTGTCGTTTAGGCCATATAAATGAGAAGCGCATTGAAGAGCTCCATAAGAATGGACTCTTGGATACTTTTGATTTTAAATCATTTGATAAATGCGAATCTTACATTTCTGGTAAAATGACAAAGGCACCTTTCAAAGGAACTAATGAAAGGGCAAATGACTTATTGGAAATCATACATACTGATGTGTGTGGACCTTTTAGTCATAAAGCTAGAGGTGGATACCGTTACTTCATTACATTTACTGATGATTTAAGTAGATATGGATATGTTTACTTAATGAAACGTAAATCTGAAAGTTTAGGTAAATTCACAGACTTTCAAAATGAAGTTGAGAATCAATTGAGCAAAAAGATAAAGAAGCTTCGGTCAAACCGAGGTGGAGAATATCTAAGCGAAGAGTTTGAGCGTCATTTGAGAGATTGTGGAATTGTCTCACAATTAACTCCTCCATATACACCACAGTGGAATGGAGTATCCGAACGTCGGAATCGTACTTTGTTGGATATGGTACGATCTATGATGAGTCAAACGAATTTGCCTTTATCCTTTTGGGGACACGCACTCGAAACAGTAGCATATACACTAAACCGTGTACCATCTAAATCAGTTGTTACAACTCCGTATGAGTTGTGGTATGGTAGATCTCCAAATTTATCATACATGAAGATTTGGGGTTGTAGGGTACATGTCAAACGACCTGTAGTCAAAAAACTTGAGTCTAAAACTAATAAATGTATATTTGTCGGATACCCCAAGGAAACTAGGGGCTATTATTTCTACAATCCAAGTGAGAACAAAGTGTTTGTAGCTCGTTATGGATATTTTCTTGAAGAGGATTTCCTTGACAAGAAAACAGATGGAAATAATCACCTCCTTGAAGAAGTAGAGGATGAACAAATATCACATGAAACGATGGTACCCATTCAACATGATGATGTTGATGATCAACATGAAGATGTTGATGATCAACATGGCAATGTTGATACTATTGAGACACCTAGTCTTCGAAGATCCGACCGGATGCGTAGTGTACCTAGTAGGTATGTCTATCTCATTGAGGATAATGGTTTGCAAGAACCAACTTCTTACAATGAGGCAATGTCTAGTTCGGAATCTGACAAATGGCAAGAAGCCATGAAGGCTGAGATGCAATCCATGTATGACTACAAAGTTTGGGAACTTAGTGAACTTCCGTCCTGTAACATCCTCAAAACTGGCTTAGTTGAAATACGGTATTTCCCTTAATTTAATTGCTATTTAAATTGTATTTTTAAATACTTGGTGTATTTCGATAGCTAAATTAATAGGTCAATTGGTCAATTGGCTTATTGTGATAAATGAATTATTATTTGTTTTAAATTTATTTAGTTGACGGTATAATAAAAACTTATTTCTCGTAAATGATTTTTAGGTTCCAGACAATAGATTTAGGACGGGTATAATTTTAACTAAAATTGGGCTGAGTCAAAAGGTTGGGTCGACACTTGGGGACTTCATTTGGACAACACACCCCTTTTGTTTCCCACTCTCAAAATTCATCTTCATGGTAAAATGAATTCATAAACCCTCAAACCAAAGATTTCAATCTGATTTCATCAACTAGAAGGCTGTGATTTTGATTCCATTATGTTCATCATCTCTTTCATCTCATAATCATCTCCATTGTAAGTGAAATCACCTCCATTTTCATGTTCTTGCTTGAGTAGGTTGAACTAGGTTAAATTGATCATAGAATGGTTATGTTCATGCTTGAATATGTAATTGTGTGATAATTACAAACTGATTTCATGATTATCTTAGTGAATTACTAGTGTTCTTCAAGTTGTTGGTTGAGTTAATGAAATTGATTGAAAGCTAGATTGAATCCATTGGTGCATGTGAGAATCTAAGTGTTTGATGATGTTATTAGTTGTTGCAATATGTTTGTACATGTTTATAGTGGTCAATTACATGTTAAAAATCGAGTTGGATGCTGTGTTGGTCGAAATTTGTAGTTTTGGTTCGTACTTGGTCGTGCAGGAAAAACCTGCTGCTGTTGCACAAGGTTTCAAAGGGAATACGGTCGTATTCCCATGAATACGGACGTATTCCAGGGAATATGGCGTATTCCCTAGCGTATTCGTTGGCGTATTCCTTAATTTCAGTTCTGTTTTGGAAATTGCTTGGGAATACGGCGTATTCCTCTGAATACGGACGTATTCCCGTGAATACGGACGTATTCATTGGAATACGAACGTATTCCCCCTGTTTTGCTGAACTTGTTATGTTAACTTGCTATAAATTGTATAATCAACTTGTATACTATCTTTATGGTACTTAATGCTTGCTGAACTGATATTAAGTGTTTAATGAAAGTTAGATATCATATGAAATGAGCACTAACTTGTAATCCTCTTGTGTTCTCAGATACACCGAAGACTCAATAATATTAGATCTTTGAGCAAGGGAGGTGATCGTCAAGGGTGAGTGGATCTTAGACTCTCAGTCTAATTTGGTTGTAACAATATGGTTACAACGGGTAAATGTGAATTTACTGTTTTCATTGTTAAGTTAATATTTTGCCATGATGGTTATATTTAACTTAATTGTTGGTGTCCTTGATTGCCATGATGGTTGTGGACTATATGAATGTCGGGGGTCAACGTGTGTTGGGTTTGAGTACTATTACTGTGGACATCATAAGTGCTTTGTACATGTGTTGTTCACTGAGATTATGTTGTAAGTAGTAATAGTACCAAGCTATCGGTTTAGCCACTGATTTGGCCTTCAGTTGGTTTTAAGTGTTACTTGGGGAACCACCGCGGCATGAGGGTACTCCAAGGACCACCGATCCTTCATGATTAACTGTTGCTATGCTTTGCTGTATTCATTTGTTAAGCTAAGTTGGCGGATAGTTTGAGATTTATTCACTTAGCTTCGTGCTAACCCCTCATTACTTCTTGCAGGTTTACTTTGGTATGTGGGTGGGCAAGAAGTACCATAGGAATGGAATGTTTGACAGGCTCACTCTGTTTTGTTAACTATGTTAATGTTATGACATATGTTTTGGATTTCTATAACACTAAACTTATCGTGTGTAATGTCTAGGATAATCTAGTTTAAAGACTGTATGTATTTGGATTACTATTTTGAAATGTAAATATGCAATCCAATGTTTTGTATCTAAACTTGCGCTTCCCTTATATAAAAAAAAAAAATATCCTTGTATTTTCGAGTAGGGTGTTATAAATTGGTATCAGAGCAAAGGTTTGGGTGAATTGAACATGGGTTAATTGTTCAATCCCAAATCTATTTGTGTTAGTCAAACATTCCTTGGAAAGGGGATTGAGCTAGTGAATATGATTTGGTTAGTATTGTTAGGTACTAACAATTAACGGGTTATGAGATGTGTTGTGGTACAGGACATGGCAGAAAATAACGCTCCGACCAGTACCCCGATCAATGCTTCTGGAGCAAGAGACTCTCCTCCTGAAATTCAGTCTCAAAGTCAAGGTCAGCCTAGTACTACACTCCCTGCAAATGAATTGAGCTATGATGAGTACACTTTGTATTTAGAGGATGAGTTAAACAAATATAAGGAATTATATGAGCAACAAGCTAGAACATCCCGGCAGATTCCAGTTGTTAGTACGATTACACCACCATTAGTAACATCACAGTTTTCTATGCCACCTCCTACTTACTATCAGATATCAGCTCCTTTTTCTTCTTCAGGACCTTCGGGATTTCAGTTTCCGGTATTTCCTCCTCCATCTCAGCAAAAATTATGTTCATTTAAAACCTTTAAGTCTAGTGGACCTTCAGATTTCTTTGGGAGTACAAATCCTTCTGTGACCATGGATTGGTTAAGGGATGTCGAGAGAAAATTTGAGGTTTGCCGATGTGAGGATGAGATCAAGGTAACTTATGCAGTGCAACTTTTAAAGGGTCCGGCAATGGGATGGTGGGATTCTATCACATCTCATTTAACACCTCAGCAAAAAGCTTCCATTACATGGTCCGATTTCTATAACGAGGTTTGTAAGAAGTATTGCTCCGGGTATGACATGACTCGCATTAGGCGTGAATTCTTGGATATGCAATTGACTGACAGTATGACTATAGAGGACCTTATCTCTCAGTTTACCGATAAGTTGAGATTTGTACATCAATGGGTACCGGATGAAAGGACAAAGATTGACCATTTTGTTGGAATGTTACCCCATACTTATCGGACTACTGTGAGACTTGCAGGCGATCTTAACCAAGCTTTTGATTTGGCCCGTTCTGTGGACGGCGATATTAGAGCTCATGATTTGGAAATTAAAGACAAGTCCCCAATGAAACCCAAAGGTGAATCTACGTCAGGTCAGGGGAAGAAGAAATGGCAAGGTAATAATAATAACCGTAAACAAAATGTTGTTGGTGGTTCAGTGGATAGGTCAAATTGGTGCCAGAATTGCAAGTCTAGGCACACGGGACATTGTACACCTCAGACTGCTAGGTGTATTAAGTGTGGTCAGTTCGGTCATGACATCAAGGATTGTCCTTTTCCTAAGTCAGTGTGTTGGAATTGCCGAAAGGAAGGACATCGTTCGAGTGCATGTCCAGAGGAAAGGAAGCAAAAATCGGGAACGGTCGGAGGGTCATCATCATCTTCTGGCCAGAAAAGAAAGAATCCTCCAGCTCCAACTGGTCGGGCTTTTCGAATGACCGTGGATGAAGCTGTGGTAGCTGAGGACGTCATAACTGGTACTTTTCTTATTAATTCAGTACCGGCATGCGCCTTATTTGATTCGGGGGCAAATTGTTCCTTTATGTCCTTGCTGTTCTGTGATAGACTTAAATTGACACCTACATGTTTTTCAAAACCTATTGAGGTCGAGGTAGCGGATGGAAAGTTAGTTTCGGTTACCACATCGGTGACAGGAGCTAGTATTTCGATTGAGGGTCATAGTTTCCCTACTTCTTTTCTGTTGATGCCTATTCATTGGTTTGATGTTGTGTTAGGCATGGATTGGTTGAGTCGTAATAAAGCCCATATAGATTGTCATAAGAAGCTGATAAAAATCCCAATCTCAGGCGAGTCATATGTCGTGGCTCGAGGGGAAAGGGAGAGGGGTAGTATACCTTTGATCTCTATGATGAAAGCTAGAAAATCTCTAGCTAAAGGGTGTGATTCTTATTTAGCCTATGTTGTCGATGCTAAGCTAGAAAAGAAAGCCATTAGTAATGTCCGAGTTGTTTCTGAGTATTCGGATGTTTTCCCTGATGAATTGCCTGGTTTACCTCCGGTTAGAGAAGTAGAATATAAAATTGAGTTAATTCCTGGTTCTACTCCGGTAGCTAAGGCACCTTATAGATTAGCTCCCTCCGAAATCCGTGAAATGATGAATCAAATTCAGGAATTATTAGATAAGGGTTTTGTTAGACCCAGTTCTTCTCCTTGGGGTGCTCCTGTGTTATTTGTTAAAAAGAAAGATGGCACTTTCCGTATGTGTATTGATTATAGAGAGTTGAATAAGAGGACCATAAAGAATAAGTATCCTTTGCCCCGAATAGATGAATTGTTTGATCAATTGCAAGGGTCTTCATTTTTCTCTAAGATAGACTTGAGATCGGGTTATCACCAAGTCCGGGTTTGTGGGGAGGATATCCCTAAAACAGCTTTTCGCACTCGCTATGGTCATTATGAATTTCTTGTTATGCCTTTTGGGTTGACTAATGCTCCAGCAATTTTCATGGATTTGATGAACAGGGTTTGTAGACCTTTTCTTGATAAATTTGTCATTGTATTCATTGATGATATTTTAGTCTATTCTAAATCTGAATCTGATCATGAAGTACATTTGCGTTTAGTTCTTGACACCTTGAGAAAGGAGAAATTGTATGCTAAGTTTTCGAAATGTGAATTTTGGCCTCGTGAAGTTCAGTTTTTGGGGCACATCATCTATGAAAATGGGGTTAAAGTGGATCAATCTAAAATTGAGGCTGTCATGAATTGGCAATCACCTAAATCTCCGTCAGAGATCAAGAGTTTTCTGGGTTTGGCAGGCTATTATAGAAAATTTATTAAAGATTTCTCCAAGATTGCAGGTTCTTTGACTAAATTAACTCGTAAGGATGTGAAATTTCTGTGGGGTGATCAACAGGAATCGGCTTTTCAGACTTTGAAACAATTGTTGTGTCAGGCTCCGGTTTTAGCTTTACCTGACGGATCCGAGGATTTTATTGTATATTGTGATGCTTCACATGCGGGTTTAGGTTGTGTTTTAATGCAATGAGACCGTGTTATTGCCTATGCATCACGTCAGTTGAAACCTCATGAGATTAACTATCCTACCCATGACTTGGAACTTGCAGCTGTGGTTTTTGCCTTAAAGATTTGGAGACATTACCTGTATGGAACCAAATGCGTTATTTGTACGGACCACAAGAGCCTTCAGTACATGTTTACTCAAAAAGAACTTAACATGAGGCAAAGGCGATGGTTAGAATTGATTAAGGATTATGATTGCGAGATTCGATACCATCCGGGTAAGGCAAATGTGGTGGCGGATGCGCTTAGCCGAAAGGGTAAATCTGAAAGGGTTTGTTTAATGCGTTTGGAAATCTCTTCTGACTTGATCGATAAATTGAAATTGGCTCAGATGGAGGCCCTAATGGATCATAACTTGAAATCCGAAATCATGCTTAAAAGGAAGGAGTTATTGGTAGAAGATTCTCGGGGATTAAAGACATTTCAGTCTCGTGTTTGGGTCCCATTGTTTGGTGGACTTCGAGATGTGATATTGATGGAGGCTCATAAATCCAGACTGTCGATTCATCCCGGAAGCACCAAAATGTATCATGATTTAAAACCATTGTATTGGTGGCCTACTTTAAAGTTGGATGTCGCTCGAATTGTTGAATCTTGCCATATTTGCTCTCAAGTAAAGACCGAGCATCAAAAACCGTATGGAGCTTTGAAGCAACTCGAGATTCCCGAGTGGAAATGGGAACATATTACCATGGATTTTGTGACGAAATTACCCAGAACTGTTAAGGGTAATGATATGATTTGGGTAATTGTCGATAGATTGACCAAGAGTGCTCACTTTCTTGCTACTTGTGAGACGGCATCATTAAGTAAATTGGCGCAATTGTACATTAATGAAGTGGTTATTAGACATGGGATTCCGTTGTCGATTGTTTCAGACAGAGATTCTCGATTTGTGTCGGGTTTTTGGCAGAATTTACAGCGTGAATTGGGTTCTAGGGTCAACTTGAGTACGGCTTATCATCCTCAGACGGATGGTCAGTCGGAGCGCACCATTCAAACCTTGGAGGACATGTTGTGGGCATGTGTGTTAGAATTTGGTGGGTCGTGGGATTCCCATTTACCATTAGTTGAGTTTGCCTATAATAACTCTTTCCATTCTAGTATAGGCATGCCACCCTATGAAATGTTGTATGGTCGTAGGTGTAGGACCCCCACTTGTTGGTTAGAGGCGGGTGAAAAGCAGTTTGCGGGTCCTGACATAGTTCAAATTACAGCCGATAAGGTAGCTATTGCCCGAGATAGATTGAAAGCTGCCCGTGATAGACAGAAACAGTATGCGGACCCACGTCATCGACCAGCTTCGTTTGTAGAAGGTGAGTTGGTTTATTTGAAGGTTTCACCTTGGAAGGGTGTTATCAGGTTTGGGAAACGTGGTAAACTAGCTCCTAGATACATCGGACCGTTTAAAATTCGACATGTTGTCAATGATCAAACGGTGACATTAGATCTTCCTCCTGAATTGTCGGGTATTCACGATACTTTTAATGTGTGTTATCTAAGAAAATGCAATGTGGAGGACCAATCCCAAGTTCTTCCATTGCAAGACTTGAGTGTGGACTTAAACCAAAGACTTGTAGAAGAGCCCGTAGAACTTGTTGACCGTAAGGTGACTAAACTTCGAAAGAAGGAGATCCCTATGGTATTGATTAAGTGGAATCATAGTTTGGGTCCAAACTTATCTTGGGAGACCGAGTCTAGCATGAGGGCGTGTTATCCGAATCTCTTTGAGCGTGGCGAGATTTCGGGGACGAAATCTTCTTAAGGAGGGAAGATTTGTAACATCCTCAAAACTGGCCTAGTTGAAATACGGTATTTCCCTTAATTTAATTGCTATTTAAATTGTATTTTTAAATACTTGGTGTATTTCGATAGCTAAATTAATAGGTCAATTGGTCAATTGGCTTATTGTGATAAATGAATTATTATTTGTTTTAAATTTATTTAGTTGACGGTATAATAAAAACTTATTTCTCGTAAATGATTTTTAGGTTCCAGACAATAGATTTAGGACGGGTATAATTTTAACTAAAATTGGGCTGAGTCAAAAGGTTGGGTCGACACTTGGGGACTTCATTTGGACAACACACCCCTTTTGTTTCCCACTCTCAAAATTCATCTTCATGGTAAAATGAATTCATAAACCCTCAAACCAAAGATTTCAATCTGATTTCATCAACTAGAAGGCTGTGATTTTGATTCCATTATGTTCATCATCTCTTTCATCTCATAATCATCTCCATTGTAAGTGAAATCACCTCCATTTTCATGTTCTTGCTTGAGTAGGTTGAACTAGGTTAAATTGATCTAAGAATGGTTATGTTCATGCTTGAATATGTAATTGTGTGATAATTACAAACTGATTTCATGATTATCTTAGTGAATTACTAGTGTTCTTCAAGTTGTTGGTTGAGTTAATGAAATTGATTGAAAGCTAGATTGAATCCATTGGTGCATGTGAGAATCTAAGTGTTTGATGATGTTATTAGTTGTTGCAATATGTTTGTACATGTTTATAGTGGTCAATTACATGTTAAAAATCGAGTTGGATGCTGTGTTGGTCGAAATTTGTAGTTTTGGTTCGTACTTGGTCGTGCAGGAAAAACCTGCTGCTGTTGCACAAGGTTTCAAAGGGAATACGGTCGTATTCCCATGAATATGGACGTATTCCAGGGAATATGGCGTATTCCCTAGCGTATTCGTTGGCGTATTCCTTAATTTCAGTTCTGTTTTGGAAATTGCTTGGGAATACGGCGTATTCCTCTGAATACGGACGTATTCCCGTGAATACGGACGTATTCATTGGAATACGAACGTATTCCCCCTGTTTTGCTGAACTTGTTATGTTAACTTGCTATAAATTGTATAATCAACTTGTATACTATCTTTATGGTACTTAATGCTTGCTGAACTGATATTAAGTGTTTAATGAAAGTTAGATATCATATGAAATGAGCACTAACTTGTAATCCTCTTGTGTTCTCAGATACACCGAAGACTCAATAATATTAGATCTTTGAGCAAGGGCGGTGATCGTCAAGGGTGAGTGGATCTTAGACTCTCAGTCTAATTTGGTTGTAACAATATGGTTACAACGGGTAAATGTGAATTTACTGTTTTCATTGTTAAGTTAATATTTTGCCATGATGGTTATATTTAACTTAATTGTTGGTGTCCTTGATTGCCATGATGGTTGTGGACTATATGAATGTCGGGGGTCAACGTGTGTTGGGTTTGAGTACTATTACTGTGGACATCATAAGTGCTTTGTACATGTGTTGTTCACTGAGATTATGTTGTAAGTAGTAATAGTACCAAGCTATCGGTTTAGCCACTGATTTGGCCTTCAGTTGGTTTTAAGTGTTACTTGGGGAACCACCGCGGCATGAGGGTACTCCAAGGACCACCGATCCTTCATGATTAACTGTTGCTATGCTTTGCTGTATTCATTTGTTAAGCTAAGTTGGCGGATAGTTTGAGATTTATTCACTTAGCTTCGTGCTAACCCCTCATTACTTCTTGCAGGTTTACTTTGGTATGTGGGTGGGCAAGAAGTACCATAGGAATGGAATGTTTGACAGGCTCACTCTGTTTTGTTAACTATGTTAATGTTATGACATATGTTTTGGATTTCTATAACACTAAACTTATCGTGTGTAATGTCTAGGATAATCTAGTTTAAAGACTGTATGTATTTGGATTACTATTTTGAAATGTAAATATGCAATCCAATGTTTTGTATCTAAACTTGCGCTTCCCTTATATAAAAAAAATATATATATCCTTGTATTTTCGAGTAGGGTGTTATACGTCCGACGGTAAAGCTGTTGGGTGTAAGTGGGTTTTCAAGGAGAAAACTGACATGGATAGTAAGGTACAAACTTATAAAGCAAGGTTGGTTGCAAAAGGTTTTACTCAAACTCATGGTATTGACTTTGATGAAACTTTTTCACCCTTAGCCATGCTTAAGTCTATTAGGATTCTAATGGCCATAGATGCATACTATGATTACAAGATATGGCAAATGGATGTCAAAACCGCCTTCCTTAATGGGAACTTGACTGAGGTTGTGTATATGTCACAACCGGATAGTTTTGTGGATCCTAAAAGACCTAAAGGAGTTTGTATATTGCTTAAATCTATTTATGGATTGAAGCAAGCATCTAGGAGTTGGAACTTATGTTTTGATGAGAAGATAAAGGAGTTTGATTTCATCAAAAGTGAGTTCGAACCATGTGTCTATAGGAAGTTTAGTGGGAGCGACATTACCTTCTTGGTTTTATATGTAGATGACATATTGCTCATTGGAAATAGTATTAACATGCTTAAAAGTGTTAAGTCATGGCTTAGTAAATGTTTTCAAATGAAGGACCTTGGAGAGGCAGCCTATATTCTTGGAATCAAAATTTTGAGAGACAGGAGTAAAAGGTTGATTGGACTGAGTCAAAGTACATACATTGACAAGATCTTGAATAAATTCAAGATGGATGAATCCAAGAAAGGGATGATTCCGTTGTCAGCTGGATTGGTTCTTACGAAGAGTCAATGTCCCGAGACTGAAGAGGACAAGGAAAACATGAAGGGCATCACATATGCTATGTTATGTACTAGACCGGATGTCGCATATGCTATTAGTGTTACGAGTAGATTCCAACAAAATCCGGGAATCAAGCATTGGGGAGCTGTGAAAAATATCTTTAAGTACTTGCGAAGGACTAAAGATATGGTCTTAACTTTTGGTGGTGAGAAAATGGAGCTCAAAGTGATTGGTCATACTGATGCTAGTTTTCAAACCAGCAAAGAGGACTCTAGATCGCAGTCAGGTTTTGTGTTTATGTTAAATGGGGGAGCAGTAAGCTGGAAGAGTTCAAAGCAAAATATTGTAGCCGATTCCACTACAGAGGCGTAGTATATTGCTGCAAATGATGCTGCAAAGGAAGCTGTTTGGTTGAAGAATTTCATAATGGATCTTGGAGTTGTTCCCAGTATCTCCAATCCAATTGAAATCTTTTGTGATAATATTGGTGTTGTGGCGCAAGCTAAAGAACCTAGAGCTCATCACAAGTCCAAACGCATACTTCGTAAGTTTCACTTGATTCGAGAGATTATCGAACGAGGTGATGTGAAGATACAACAAATTTCAACTGATGATAATGCTGTCGATCCGTTGACGAAAGCGTTGTCTCAAGCCAAGCATTACAAGCATGCTGAATTCATAGGCATGAAGTATCTCTAGGCTTATTATTATAATTCTTTATGTATTGGTTGAACAATTGAACTTTATTGAAATTCAAAGAGATGTTTTTGTTTTGCGTATTTCTTTAAAATGTTCAATTATTTAGTATTTTTAGCAATCCATGGAATTGCGCATGACGGATTCCAAAATCTTCCATAACCTACTCGTTGTCGTGGGAACCACAATGGGGTGATGGTGACTGTGAAATATTGGCCGAAATCTTAATTAGGACTTATAGCATTAAGGTTGTCAAAGATTCATGGGTATTTGATTTGATCAAATATTGGTTGACCCACTTTGAGTGTAACTTCATGGACTTCTATCATAAGTTAACTCAAGTGAGATATCCTCATTACATGATACGTTAATTGCATTCAAGCTTAGTTAACATTGGGCTTAGGTAAAGTCTAACGTTAAGCGTAAATGCGTAGCCATAACGTCTGGTTGCTGGGTTCAGTGGGAGCTAAGTGTAGAGTGGTTAATTGTCAAGATGAGATTTGCACCTCTTTTAACTAAGAGAGGTATTGTTAGGCCTTTGATGGTTAAAACTGGAGAATGCGTGGCCGCGCTCGGAGAGTATTAGACTTCCGTCATTTTAAACCAGTTGAGACTAGATCAAGAACAAAGAGAGTATTATTATGGTTGAGTAAAGTCCATGCCAGGCGCTCTCATAAATATCGTGCTGCAAAAGGATATGCTGCTCTTTTAATATACCGTTGTGAATGGGTGATTCAACTAAATCATGCGAGGTATAAGAGTTCTTATGACTCGGTCATCCTATGTGTCTTGCTAGGGACCGCCATAGAAACTTAATAAGTTAAGTATAATCATCTATGCACAAGTGGGAGTTTGAAAGAATTATGTGCATAATAATTATATTTAATTATTTAATCCGATGATTAAGGCACCAATGGGTCATACCAATGCATCATCGACAGATACATATGAGATTAATTAATTATGAATTAATTGTGTAGAGTTAATAAAGTTTAGGGGTTTAAATTGTAACTATTGACAAATTTGGTGAACAAGTTTGGTTAGACTATAAATATAAGTCTAAGGGTTCAATAGTTGTTGTTCAACACATAATAGCCTAAACCCTAAATCTCTCTCTCTCCTCTCTCTTGTTCGGCCGGACCAAGCAAAACCCCAAAACCGATTTCGGTTTTGGGTTTGTCGAACCACACACACAATTGTGTGTTTGATTTCGGTTTGTGCGCGTTGTTACTAATTCGTAGTAAAGATTAACGCATTAATAAGAACAAGCAACGACTAGCGGTTGTATCTATAATGATGACTAGTATTGGTACGAACGCGTTGGCACCTCCAAGCAAGAAACAAAAGACTGATCATACCGAGCAAGTCACTGTAAGTTGTTTCTTTCATCTTGTTTAATTAGTTGATTGATTTAACACAAGTATTTGGATCCGCGGTAATGGGTTAATGATTTTATTATTTTCCGCATATTATTGTTTTAATATTTAATAAAATTAACCGGTAAAAACCCATCAACACAACCTTCGTGTCCTTGAAAGAAGCAGTCGAGTCAATACTTATAAGACTTGAGCTTAGTGTATCTCGTATATGGTGGTCAAGGCTATGATGGAGCTAGTAACATGCAAGGCGAGTTCAATCGTTTAAAGAGTTCAATTTTGAAGGATAACAGTTCTGCCTATCATGGGCATTGCTTTGCACAGTTCTTGTTGCCGTAGCTAAGAATGATCTAGATATCACCTCTCTTTTTACCATGATTGGTACTATAGTGAATGTAGTTAGTGTAACACAACTCCTATGCTAACCATTTGACCTCTTCAAATTCATCATGTTTCACGACAATCAATGCGTCAAGTATCACAAGTTCTAATGAATCAAACAATATAAATGTCACTGACACAATGTTCCCATCTTGTTGAAATGAACACTACACGTACTGCTAGTTCACATGTTGACTAAACACGAGGGTTATACAAAAAAAACGAAGTCCATTGGGGGACGTTACGGGGTTCACATCATATCTGGGCTACAAGCCAACTGTAGGTCTGATATCACTTTGTAGGACGGATAAATAGCCCAACAATATGTCCAACGTATAAGTTAGATGAGATTCTACTCTACCAATTGGTGATAGAGTTGGTAACTCATGAGCTTATATGTCGTCATTATTTTCTTTTTATTTTTTGATGAGGGATATAAGTTTGCACCCAACACTAAAATAACAAAACACTACGGGGGCATAACAGATGTATTTGGAAGACTAAATGTTGCACTTGAAGGGCTCGGTTGTGCTGACTGCTGATTACGGCACATTTTAAGGTTTTATTAACATTATCTTTGCTTCGATCACCTTTTTGGGTCAACTCAAATTTGCTCTATGGACGTTGATGCTGGATGCATCTAGTTTCACTAAATTGTTGAGCTCATATGTTTAGATCCCATTAACTTTTGTTAATGGTGTACGTGCTTCTTTTTATATATATTTTGTTAATTAAAATAATAACAATAATAATTATCGCCCAAAAATATATGTTTAAAAGTATTTCACATTCTTTATTTCCCATTTCTTTTTATTATTTTTTATTTTTAATATCCTGAGAAATTTTCGAGTTCTAATCCATAGACTACAACATATGCTACGGTAAATGTTTATTTTGAAGTAATTTCATTGATTTTCTCATTTTACTCTTAATCATAATGTCACAAGACCTCATTCTTGAGAAGTTGTGTATGAATGTGACCTTATATTGTGTGTAGTCAACAAAATTGACTTTCATTTCTAACTTTTAATTATTGCAATTTATATATATATTATTTTTACGTGGAAATTGGTATGGATGTCATGTGCTAGGTTATACAGATGACACACTAGCTGAATTACATTAGACGGTAAAAATTAAAAGCTAAATTCATACATCAGAACTAAATTTTGTTAATTACTATAATGTAAGTCAACGTATAGGTACTTGCATATTGAAACTTCTATCCCATTTTATTGTGATAATGGTAAAATGTGGTAAATGGTTCGGTTCGATTAGTGTTGAATCTAACTTCCGAGTCGCTAGTAATCAAAGTACCATTTAGTTACTAATAAATCATAAAAACGCTAAACCCTAGGTTTTACCTTGTGTTCAAATTTTTAATCTGGTACTAATTTCTTTGAATAATTACTAATTATACTTGTATTCTATTTACAAACTATATCATCAAAATATCATAATTAATCGGGTTTTTCGATCAGTTTTCTGCTCATCCATAAACTAAAACAAAATAAATTTTATTGTTGGGGATCAACAATTTTGCTCATCTAGCTAGCTTCCTTCCCTTATATTAGAGGAATGTGATTCTCAAATAATATTGATACCGAAGCTAACAACGGTCTAGTGGGGAGCATATATATGTGTTGAACCTCACCAAAAGAATCATGAAACATGCAATTACACCGATCGAAAAATAAATATAATTAGAGATTATACGAATCAAATAATCACAAAGTACTCATCAAGAGACAACACGTATTGATTCGTTAAGTTCATCCATATCCTTCTAATCCCTTCTTGACACGTAATGTCAATAAGGAGTTGTGACATTAGTCTTTTAGTATTTTACTGAAGTTGATAATTAGGACAGTTAAGTATATGGAGTTTTTTCATGTATAGAGTAAAAGAAAAACTTGTTTTCAGCTTTTCAAGTTGGACAATGAAACAGAACATCACTCGGGAGTATCGATCGGCAAACTCCCGATGTTCTCTTAGTTGAAGGGCGGAAAAAAAAAAAAAATTCCCACTCCGTTTGATCTAATAGACAATTATGTCTTGTTATTTAACAAAAATTTAGAATATTAATTGTCTTCTTAACAAGGAAGTGACTGGATTGTAAATTAATGGGGTACGCATTAGCAAGTCATCGGAAGGCGACTTTTGTGGTGCGCAATACTCCAAAACTAGAAGACTCCGTCAACCATATAACCTCTCTGACCGCCGTTCCGAGTTCCGACCACGGCCAACTATTTAAGTCAACCATGTTGACTGTTGATATAATATATATTGGGTCAAGTGTGCAGCCCAACTAATAATTAATACCTTTGACTCTTTGTCACATTTTTTAGTTTTTTTAACGCATACATACTTTTTTTTTTTTTTTACATTTAGGTGAATAAAAAAAAGAGAAAATGATAAAAGAAACACTTAGGCTTTCGTTAAACCTTTAAGACATGCATAAAAACTTGTATCAAGACCATAACAAACTTTATGTCTCCTCCTTAGTTTATGCTGAACATTAAATTTTGATTGAATATCATGTAACGAAACCCAAAAAATATATATAAATTAACTTTGATCAAACATTTGATGATGCATCAGGCACACAAAACTATAACATATCATTGGTATGTAAACTCTTATGAAAATATTAACTTGGTTTAAAATTTCAAATTCTTCCAAAAAAATCCGTGAATCAAAGCACCCTTAAACATATGTAAAAAATTAACTTGGTTTAAAATTAAATTATATAAACGTGACATTACTGTGCCTAATTCCAACAAGATCACTATCAATAAATAAATAAATAGTTTGTTTAAGTTGTCTGTTTCGTTAAAACCCCATAATTAAAGCATGAATAAGTGACAGCGATTCCTTTTTATGATAGGGATATAACAAGAAAATACAAATACGAAAATAAAAAGAACAAGAAAAGTCGGTCAAATTACCATTTTGCCATCATTTTCACTTTAATAAAGATAGCAATAGCAATTTGTCCTAGCATATGTTACAGCCTAACAGGCTTTCTTGATCCTTTTTCGAACATCTTCTATTGGTAATTAACATGTTTTATTCTAGCAAAACAACTTTGTTCATTTTATTCTAATCTTTGATCATCTTTTTCACTATACTAAAGAAGTAAAGATAGACATGAACGGATCCGCAACCAACAAGGGTTTTTAGTTTCACGGTTTTTTGGTTGCTGGATTTAAGATGTTTTAAATTTATCGGACCTTCTATTTGGGGTTATTGCTATGTTTTCTTTTCTTAATTTTTCTTTTTCAGTCTTGTAATTCGCTCGGGTTGAACCTAATTTATTTTCATTACTGAAACCCTTTTAACCGTTAAAAAAATAGAGATAGTAAACACTTTTTAATATTCTAAAGCTATGAAAAGATCAATATCAATAAAATAGGCTGTTTAGTTAAAAGTCCATAACGGTAGAAAAATTAAGTGATAAAATTCCTATCTACAAAGTAGATATAACAATAAAAACCTAGAAAATAGACAAAATTGGCCACTATCATTTTTTTCACCTAAAAGAATAGTCGCAAAATTGGTAGGTTAAATAACACGTTAAAACTTAATATTAATAATAATAAATTGGATAACAAGTTAAAAATTAAATTCACTTTTTTATTGTTAAAGTTTTTACTTAATGGATTGGAATGTTTTTGATCTACAAAGAAGACAATAATCAAAGGTTGCTACTCTTTATACCTTTCATATTTAAATTTTGTACTTTTTCTGTACTTTATTCTACCACTTTTTCTTACATTCTGTATTTTTTCTGTACTTTTTCGTACTTTATTCCACTACTTTTTAAAAAAATAAAATCAAAAGGGGGTATGGTGAGTACTTTAGGTGGTATGGATAGAAAAAGCATAATCAAAAGCAACATAAAAAACCAAAAGGCAAAACAAAAGAATACAGTCATACAACACAACTCAAGTACAGAAAAATGATCACCCGTGAAGAATTTTTTACTTTAATAAATAAAAACAACCTTAAAAATCGATCAAAAAACTCATATAATCAATAAGTATATACAAATTACAAATGCAATTTGTAACTCTAAACAAATTTCAACTCTTAATCTAAACAAATTTCAATCTACATTACTCTTGTTCGTCTTTTTCGACCTCGATCCGGATCTGGCAGTCAATTTCGAAGGTGGAGAGGGAGAAAACTCGAATGGAACAACTGGAAGTTCCATTTCCCCTTTCAAAATCTTAACGATATTACCAATATCCGGCCTCAACTCGGGCATCTTTTGTAAACACGCAAGAGCCAAATTCACGCACAAAATCGCTTGCGCTTTATTGTAATCATTTTTCAGTCTCTCATCAACAAGTTCCAACAAGTCGCCACCATGAGCCAATTGTCGACACCAACTTATCAAATTCGCCTTTTCAAGCTTCATAGGCGAAGCAAGAACATGTAACGGCCTACGACCCGAAACAATCACTAGGATTAAAACTCCAAAACTGTAGATATCAGCCTTTTCCATCAAGTAACCGCAAGCACCGTACTCAGGTGCTACGTAACAAAGCGTCCCCCTCATACTCGTCGTGCTACTTAATTCTCGACTAAAAACATCGCCACTATTCATTTCTGCGGTGTTTTTTGAATTCTTTCGAAAACTAAACTCCGTTTTGTGATCCTCGCGGTTTGTTTTTCGTTTTCTTTTAAAGATCTTGAGCTTGAATCTTCTTTTACCCTTCTTTTCAACTTTCTTTTTCGCGAGCTCGTCTAGGTGTTCTTCTTTCCACCATTCTTGCATTTTCCTATGTTGCTTCCACTCTCTTCGTTCGTCATTCAGTGACGTTTTATTCTCGCTCACATTGTTAATCAAATCCGGTTTTTCAGAGTTCTTATCGTCATCCCAATCAGCGTTTGCGGACGGACAAATCTGACTCCCGATCCATTCCCGAACATAATCTTTCGAACTGAGCTCACCACTCCCATCTTGTTTCCACCACCAATCTTTCCCCCATTGTTTCTTACCAACTTTATGATCATCAGAACAACCATTCAAATTTCGTTCTCTGACGTGATGACCATCAAAATTGCGACTCAGATCATCATCGTAACCGCTAAACTTATCGTTCTCCCAATCGTCATTTTCGACATTACCAACCGAAATATCCTTTCCCTTTTCATTTCCAAACCCTAACCCCAATTTTTTACATACAATCCTACTATTAATGGGAGTTGAAGATGATGAGGCCTGTAAAGCTAGTGCAAAATCTACCTCATTATTAGTACTACTTTCAACCGGAGTTCCAATGGCGGGCGACTCAAAAGTGCCAGCTCCAAGAGCTCCGGATAGATCCTGACTAAAAAGATCCACCCCGAATTCGGGTTCTATTTTCAATCTGGATAACCCGAAATCCGATAGTTTCGCTCTAAATTCCGTATCGAGTAAAACATTACTAGGTTTCACATCTCCGTGAATCACGGGAGGATCACATTCACAATGTAAAAACTCAAGTGCTCTAGAAACATCAAGAATGATCTCGTAACGTCTCTCCCAATCCAATCCACGAACCGAAAACAGCGATTCTTGTAAGCTTTTATTAGGCATATACTCGTAAACAACTAAACGCTTTCGCTTATGAACACAATAACCTAACAACGACACAACGAATTGAGATTCCAATCCGCCGAGGATTCGCAACTCGTTCTGGAACTCACGTTCGGCGTCTAACGACTCGTCGTCGAGTAGTTTAATCGCGACGAGTTTTCCGGTTTTTAAAATACCTCGGTAGACGGTTCCGGAACCGCCTTTACCTATGTAATTATCATGATGGAAGCTATTGGTAGCGCAGTCGAGTTCCTTATAAGAAAAACGACGTAGTTTTAAGAAAATCGGGCACGAGTCAAGTGGACTCGTACGAGTCCGGTGTATTAGTGAGTACCATACGTAGTATATCAGGTAAATGATACCAAAAAGTATAAGAAGTGATGAGAATATTGTGATTATAATGAAAATGAAAGTGGTTTTATGTTTTGTTGATTGTTGATGAGTGAAAGATGAAAGTTGTCTTGAAGGCATATTGTTTGTGCATGAATGAGGAGGATTTGAAGGTTTTTATCATTTGGGAATATTGTTTGTTATTTGATGGATGGAGAGGTTTGAAATGAAGTGTGGAATAAAATGATGTGGTTAATGATGATGGGAATTTTAATATGAATTGAGAAAAAAAAATGGTGTTTGGTGTGGGGGAGATTAAAAGGGGACCCAATAGGGCAGTATGGCTTTTGACTAAAGGGAAAGAATTTGCAGGTAAAGAGAATGACTTTTTGGGGAGAGATGAAGGAAAAATGGAGGGAACATAGTAGACAGGTGGATTGCAGTATTTTAATTTAAGTGATATTTTATTAATAATTTTTGTCATTTTGTTTCAGTGTTTCAAATATACAAATGTTCTATCAAAGTGATAATAGAATTGGCTTTCTTACCAATTAGATTATGTAAGATAATGAGTCAAAGGTATCTAATAAAACGATTAAGTGTGTGTTTGGATTGAGGGTTTCGGGTTTGATACGTCGGAATGGGTATGTAAATGAGCCAAAATCCAAACACTTATAGGTATAAGATCAATACTAGGGTGGAATCAGATTGTGTATTTTAAACAAACACCTTAAATCCTTATACCTATTGGGTCAAAAGCCATTCCGAATCAGATTGTGTTTAAAAAAACACAATCTGATTCCACTTTAGTATTAATCTTATACATATAATTATTCCCTCGAATGAATAAAACACACTCGAACTTATATATTGATGGTTTTAAGATGCTAGTGGAAATATTGGAGGATTGGAGAACAAATGGTTCAAGTCTATCTTCCAAGGGGTTTGTTATGTGATGTTATGGTCCACTTGGAGATGGAGAAATAAGTTGGTTCATGCTCACCCAGATAATGTGCAGTCTGTTAAAGAAGAAAGATATTTTCCCTCAAGTTCAACGGATGTCACTACTTTGGATTTCAAATAGGTGTGCTAAGAAGGACTCTAATTGGACTGATTGGATCGTCAATCCTAGGGATGTGTTTAGTTGATCTTGGATTCTTTTAGTTTTTCTTTTGGAGTCTGTATTTTGATCCCCTTCTTGTGGATTGGCTTCTTTTGTTTGCTCCTGCCTATTTTCTGGTGAAGCTTATTTAAAAAAAAAAAAAAAAAAAAAAAAAAAAAAAAAAAAAAAAAAAAAAAAAAGATGTTTGAAATGTAAATATGAACAAGAGCCATGTTTTGTTTTAGAAGCGAGAATATTCATGCGAGTGTGATGGATGATTGGTATGGGTGGGGGTCCATACAAACCTCAAAGCTGTCTGTTTGGTTTTAGTGATTGATTGTCGTATCAATACTCAACACCTAATCAAGGCTTGCAGATTTACCATAGAACAAAGACTGGTTCACATTATGCTCCGTGTTTATAATACGGATAAGATTTTAAGCAATGTGGTTCAATATTCATTTGAATGTTCAAATTGACTCCGAAGTCGTTTTAAACCGATCAGAAAAAATAATAATAATAATAATAATAATAATAATAAAATTGCTTAATCAGCATTCTACCTTGAACACTGACGGGGAGTAAGTGAACGTCGATCCCGACGTTCATGTGAATGATGAAGTATGTCTTCTGCCACTCCCTATGCCCTTAATAATATCCCTTTCCTCAATTTAACGAAAAGATAAATTGTTAAAAAGATACACCACATATATTTACGGTAAGCTATGATTCATTTTCATGAAATTATATGCCATAATAATGTACTGAGTTTTAATTTATTAGTGATGGCTTTAACGTTTGAGGTGACTCGTAGTACATATATCTCAACTTTTGTAAACTCATACTATAAACAAATAATGCTACAAAGAATGCAATTTTTCGTAAACAATTTACACGTCATATCGTGAATTAGGGGTGTCAATGGATGGATATGGATCGGATCTTGATCCAATCCATTAGTGATCCAACTCAAATGGATCATGATCCGATCTATGATCCAATAAGATGGATCGTGATCCAATCCATATCCAACTAAATTAATTGGATGGATAGTTGATCCGGATCGATCCATTTGTTTTTTCTTGATCGAAAATAGTACAGGCCTATGTTGATATCGATTAACCGATTGTGTTCATAAATTAAAATATAATAATAATAATAATAATAATAATAATAATAATAATAATTATATAATAATAACACACAAATTGCACAGTGATTATGATCGCATGAATCGGTTCAATTAAACCTCTATGATCTGAAATCAACGCAGAATCAAATTTGAATTCAAACGAACCATATATTATATATGATTAACCGATCAAACAATTAGAGATGACTAGCAACCATGGATGATAAAATTTGAGGATGTGGTGGAGGATAAACGAACACCGTCGTCAGTTGCCGTAAACAAAAGCCTTACACCGATTATTAACGTTTGTGAAGTCGCCGGCACCATACCTGGTTATTCCGGCACTAACGGAATTCGATGACCTCATCACTTAGTTTAATGCGATTGCTGTTCTAATGATCGTATGAATTTTTGATGTATGATTCGAATAAAAAGAAACATTCAACGATTGACTTCGATTATCAAATCAAAAACTTATTCATAAAGTTAAGGAAGTTTGACTGTGGCATCAGGTTGACGTGAGCTAAATTCACGAAGCGGTAAAAGTCATAATATTTTTTAAATGGATCGATCCGGATGGATCATGGATCGATCCAAACATATAATTGGATTATTGGATCGATTTGTTGGATCACTTAATGGATTAATGGATCTATTTTTTGATCCGATAAGTCTTTTTATTGGATCGGATCGGATCGGATTTGGATCGGATATTGATCCATTGCCAGCCCTATCGTGAATGGACCCGTAGTTAACTAGCTAGTGTTACTTTTACTTTCAATGTGACTACGCCTGTGTTTGTAGTGTAGTTATTCGTTTACCTTTCAAAGGATCATAAATGATAAAAACCTAGGAAATACGCAACTTCATATCGACATATATTACACTTTTGCATTTTGTGACATTTTGTACTGATAATATTGGAGTCAAATCAAAAGATGAATTTTCGGATTCTTTATTAAAATCCGCATTACTTTGGACTATTTGAATCGAGAAATATTTGTAAAAAAGTTATGCGAATGTCATATCTTACTTTCAAAGTTTACTTGAACTATTACAAATACTCATATTTTCAAGGTAAATACCCACATTGTGTTTTGAAAAAGCAAACCTAACAGAAAAGGTATACTATACATTTGTGATTTGTTAAAGAATTACGGAGTATTATTTTACAGGGTTAATCAATAGATAACAAGAGCATCAAACTTTTATAAAATGTTCAGTTCAGAAGATGGTCAAAAATTATTTATTTAAATCAATCCTAACTATACATAATGTGTTTAATGATAAATAAAGTTTATAAAAAGTGTTTAAGGATAACTAAACTTAAGTTAGAGTAAGGTTCAAATGAGTACACCAACTTTGAGTGAGAATGAGGGAACCAATAGATTTTTGCGTCCATTTATTCTTTCTCCTGTACATTTTTAAAAATTAAATATCTCACAAACAGTAAGTCAAAAAATCATGAAAATTGCACCATAAAATTCAGCATTTTCTCCTCTTCGATTTGTCATCCCTCAAGTCATACTTTTGACAACTTTTTTTTCTTCCATTTTTTGGTGGATTTTACAAACTAGTAACACATGTGTTAGTGATTGGTTGTTCATTTAATTTGTGGTTAAGGTTAGGGTTTAGGGTTAGGGTTTAGTATGGTTTAGGGTTTAGTATGATTTATGGCTTAGAGTTTTGTAAAGCGTTTAGGGTTTAGGGTTTGGGGTTTAAGGTTTGGGGTTTAGGGTTTAAGGTTTGAGGTTTGTGGTTTCGGGGGAGAAACCCCAAGTCTCAAACCCTAAACCCCAAACCCTAAACCATAAACGCCACACTCTAACACATGTGTTAGTAAAATGTGAAACCCACCAAAAAATGAAGGAAAAAAAAGTTGTCGAAAGTAGGCCTTGAGGGACGGCAAATTGAAGAGGATAAAACGCTGAATTTAATGGTGCAATTTTCATAATTTTTTGATTTGTCGTTTGTGAGATAATTGATGTTGGGGTAAATGGGTTTTGTATATGTGGAACATTCTCTTTGTACACATGGCTTGATATCATTGGTTCCCTTATTCTCACACAAATTTCTATTCTCATTTGAACCCCACCCACTTAAGTTATTATTTTGTTTAAAATAATAGATCATTAATGTCTTACCTGTCTATTAACCTATTTTATATTTTTCAATAGGGTTAATAGACAAATATGTTACGGAACTTTGCGAAAATATTCAAGTAAGTTACTAGACATTTAATTTGTTCAACTGAATTACTAAACTATTTTCATACCTAAGTTACACTTATTTACAATATATTGTAATTTTTATAATTTAAGTAACTTATCATAAGGAAGGTAATCTTGTTGCTAATATTTATAAGTTAATTAACCTACATATCGTGATTTGTTTAAGTTTAGTAATTTAATCGTAAGTTAGTTGAACATTTTCACAAGTTATAGTAACAAATTTTTCTATTAACTTTAGTTCACATCGTTATACTATCATTTTAGTGTTCACTAGCCGAGTACCCGCACTTTGCGGCGGCACTCTTTATATTAAAACGATGGTGTTTCGAAATGATAAACAAAATTATTACGTCCGGAAGAAGGAGAAGGCGATGATGACCGAGAAAGTTGATGTACTATAAGTATTGTCCATTACACCAAAATGATGTGAAATGTTTGTGACATTATAGAGTTAATAAAATACTTAATGATAATAGTATTGTAGCACATATTCATTTTTATTTTGAAATATCCGAAGGAAAAGTTAATTCAACAACTCAATTTAAGAAAGAAATAAACAACTGAATACGATTATTGACAAAATAGAAGTTGCAATTATGTGTACTTGATGACATACTAACGTAATTTATCTATCACGTAAAACTTCTTGATAGACCACGTTTGAGGTGTAAACTCCTGGTTGATTGAACTTTTTGACGGGTTCCATTAATACCTTTGTATTGGAGCGTGATATCCCTCTAGAGAGTGCCACATAAAGTTGTCCGTGCGAGAATACTGAATCCGGAAGATAAACACCAACATTTGGAATCGTTAGTCCCTGAGCTTTATTGATTGTCATTGCAAAACTGAGCCGAACACGGAACTGCTTTCTTTTCAGTTTGAAAGGGAACATGTCATCTTCAGACGGACACAAAGGTATTCTTGGCAAAAATACTCTTTTTCCAGCATGTTGTCCAACGGCTATCTCTGCATCTATTGCGGTCGGTTGAAAACTTTTGCATATCAATCTTGTGCCATTACATAACCCATCTGATGGATCGATATTCCGTAAAAGTATAATCGGGCATCCAATCTTAAGTCGGGCAAACCAGGAACATTTAGCGAATTTAAGAAATCTATCGGATAGAAGCCGTTCTTATCATCTACTGCTTCGTCAAAGCTGTAGTAAACTTGTTCCTCTCCGCAAAACCTGTCAATCAACTTATCGTTTATGGCATCGACATTCTCGCTCTTGGTTGATAATATTGCCCTTGAAGTTATGTAATCTGGAGAAACTTCGTTGGTTTGCAAAGACGGAAATATTGCATCAATCAACTCATCTTTCGATTTAACCTTATCGGTGTACGGAATAGCCATATCAACAGGTATGCGGATAAAGTTTTCGTCGATCGTTTCTTCATCTCCATCACCAATTCGTAACAGATATTCTGAAAACCACGGATCCGTTCGCGCTCTCATATTTATTGTTAAACTCACATTTTTAATCACCATCCAAAGAGGTGACATTCGTAAGCTTGCGTCAACCATCTGTGCTCGGGTTCCACGTCTCACGACCGGCAAAACCGTCTAAAGTCACCTCCCAATACCATTATCTTTCCACCAAATGGAAGTCTCACCCCTGTAATGTCTTGCATTGTTCGATCTACCGCTTCCACGGCTTGTCTTTTAGCCATCGATGCCCATCCCATATGATTAATTTGGCGGACCTAAGTAGTTGAGCAACCCCACTTTGTTTTTTGATATTACAAAGAGAGTTATATTCAAGAACAATGGGAAATTTAAACCGTGAGTGAGCCGTCTGCCCTCCTAACATGTTATTAGCGGCAACACCTGAAAATAATCAATTACTATTATACCATTCAAGGGACATGGAACTGGTTGATTCAAAGTTTGCGTTGCCATTTATTTGATCTTCGTCAATCCTTAGATCACTAAAAGTTTTCACCAAATCAAAAGCATCCTGAAGTGATAAAATTCATTAGAATACTAAAATCATAAAACATTAATATAATGAAATAAATAGTATGAATTCACGTTATCATTGGAGCTCTCTAGATCAATGACATTAGTGTTCCACTTCAACTCCTCCACATTTGCTTCACGTTTTCTTTTTCTTTCAGTTTTTGTGATATCAACCTAAGATGTCAAAGGTAGTAGGTATAGTAGTAATCAATTGTTGGATTATGTAGGTTTCATACCGAAAATGGAGAAGATACCCGAAATCTACTTACCTTGAGGGTATGGTTAACAGGAGTAACATCGGCAGTAACATGAGCAGCAGTAGCCGTAAGGTCCTTTCGTGAGTCCATTCTTGAGTTTGGTGGTAAGTATCAAATTGTTGATCAATTGTGGTTGATGTTCTTTGTGAAGCATATTATATATAGATAAATGGTGGCAAATAAGCTACATATATATTTGGAAATGGGTGGATGGGTGGCTGATTTCTAGCATAAGGGGATCAGTTACAAATCAGTTGCAACATGAAGATATCCATAATTGAGTCATGGTTACATATTTTCAGCCATGGCTATAATTGCTATTGGTTGTATCTTAGTTATATTTGACTTGGTTATCTTCAAAAATATATTTGTTTATTTAACGTGCAAGATATGTGATCGTGAATTTCTCAAGGAGAGATTTGGTTCTATTGCAATATATTGGTGGATAGACAATAAAATACAGATAAATCTAATTTATAGGCTTATATTGTTGTATTTGATTTTTAATGGGTAGAACCTAATATTGTGTTACCTTTATGAGTTGGGTTGGATATATGTAATCGTAAACTCCTATATATATGGAGTAGGATAGGATGTGATATTAATGGTGTAAGTTATTTATATTGTGATATTAACGGTGTAAGTTATTTATATTATTGTTTACACCTATCATTGTGAAACGGCAGGCAAGAGGATTTAAGAGCATGAAGTGTATGAATTGCTTGATAAGAGATGTTGAGGGTAAATTAATAATTGACTATTACTCCTTTTAAGATTTTGGCTCAAACAATTTATATAGTAGTATAGATATTTAAGAGATATATCAAAATCAAATGTAAATGTATTAATGTACATTGTGTAACCGTCTAAAATATATGGTTCAAGCCGAAGATTTTTGCTACCACAATAGCACAAATAATTATTGACTAGATCGTTTTATGCGTCATGCGTAATGTACGCATACGTAATGTAACGATGACAACTAATTTTAAAGGAATCTATCAAAGACACATAACACATCAAAATGCAAACAAGTAATATGAAAGAAAAGATTTTTTTTTATTCCAAGTAATTTTCATTAATTAGTGTAATAGGGGTAAATCAGTCATTTAATTTTTTTTATAAGATGTTAAAAGTCAAACATATGTGGATCTATTGTACAAAGTATTTCATCTGTTCTAATTTAAATGTCCACATTATCATTTTTTGTTTTTTCTAAAAGGATTGTTCACTTGCAAAATATAACTCTAAAAAATCATTAAACTCTCATATTTTCCTTCATATATTACTCTTAATAAGTCATTTCTTCAATATTTCAAGTCAAACTTGCCTTTAATATAAGGGTAAGAATGACATTTTATCGATCTATAATAAATCCAACATTTTTAGTGATTTTACACAAGAAATATTAAATATTAAATTTGATTAAAATAAAGAGGAAAAAGATTACAAAAGCTTGAGAAATATAAAGTTTTTACTCTCTATTTCATATACATTTTACTAGTTTTTAATGATTTTTGTATAAGAATAACTTTTTCTTGTTGGAGACTAAGTTTTTTCTAAAACTTTTTTTTTTTATTTATAAAAAAGCTCTTATACAATTATACTAAAAAGCTTTGTAAAAATCATTTGTTGTGGATACTCTTAGATGAAGTAGAAGAATTACTCCCTCCTTCTCAATATAATTATCCATATTTCCTTTTCGGGTTGTCCCAAATTAATTGTCCACTACTAAAAATAAATAGGGAAGTTTGATCAAGATTACCATATTACCCTTAACTGAAATTGTTATTACAAACACTAAATAAATCAATAATTAATTAATTAATAGTAAAACTGTTATTCTGCAAAAAAAATAAGAAATAGAAAGTAGTAATGATTATGTTTTTATTAAATTGTGTGTTTTCTATCGAGTAATAATAATTTTGAGACGAAGAGAATATAATAATAGAATAATGGTCCTTGAAATGTCAATACCATGGTTAAAGATGAAGGAGTTCGTTGAACTTGCACTAATTTATTGCATGTTTTAGTAAGCTAAAATCATACCATAATTATGCAAACAATCAGGGTCACAGGCTTACAAATATTCTCTTTTCTGAATTGGTGTTATCAATAAACAAGGACACGATTTTGTCTTTATCAAATGATACTAAAATAGTTTCATGGGATCCTTTTTTAAAGTAGTGGCATAAATTGCTTTTTCTCCATCATACATCATCTCTCATTATTATGTTTTCAAGATTGATTTATATATATCTTATAATTTGTTTGTCAAGCATGGGTTATGCTTTAGTTGGGTCATTGCATAGTATGAAGGTTGGTTTCAGGATCTTCATGGCTCGTTTATGGTTTAATCTAGTTAATTGTTAGTTCATAGTTGCTCTTTTATTTTATCTTTTGTGTTGTAAGGGCTTTATTGTATTTCTCTCGCTTCTTCAACTTTGTTGAAGATGTTGTTTCTAATATACTTTCCGCTATTTGCCAATATATATATATATATATATATATATATATATATATATATATATATATATATATATATATATATATATATATATATATAACCCACCTCTATATATATATATTGTATATATATTTTCAATAAATATATATGTATAATCAAGTAGTTATCCTTTTTAAAAAACAAATTAGTATCTTTTAAAAAAGTAAATTAGGAATTGAATATAATATATTTCAAAAGGGCAGAGTTACAAGTACATATATAGATCGATCCTAAGGGTGCTTTCTAAATGCTTTGGAGGTAGCTAACAAAACAACATGGTAGGGTTTATATTTACTTTGTTTTCTATGAAATTAATAATTAATTATATGTGTACTTTCATATACACATTATTATATAAATATAAATTGGTTGTATGCAAAAAGTGACATATAAGATTTTATTCTTTATATATATATATATATATATATATATATATAGGGGAATGTTCAAATGAGAACCACTTTAAAGTTGAGAACTGTGAGAACCACAACGAATACATGTTTGTTCACATGTGATTAACTTCAATCATATGTGAACATTGATGTACTTTTAATTGAAAAAGAAAAAAGTCAAAAAAAATCTTAAAATCATATCGAAAAACGCAAAAAACAAATACATGTTCACATGTGAACGATAATGTGAACAAATCGGTTAAAATGTGTTTTAAGACGTAAATTTGTGATTTTTTTTTACTTTTTTCTTTTTCAAGTAAACGTACATCAATGTTCACACATGATTGAAGTTAATCACATGTGAACAAACACGTATTCGTTGTGGTTCTCACAGTTCTCAACTTTAAAATGGTTCTCATTTGAACCTCCCACTATATATATATATATATATATATATTTTATTAAAAACAGATGTTTGTGCTTGATATGCAAGGTGAAAGATGAATTTCACGTGCGATTTTAAGGAGAATGTTGATACAAAAACCAGCAGCCCCAGGACGAAGCTTAAGAACCTTCTTCTGGACGATACTCAAGAGCTGCGTCTCGTCCACCCGTGCTTGGTCTTTGCTGCAAACATCAGATATAGGTTAGGATGAAGGTGCTCGGGCCGAAGCTTAAGAGCTTATCGGCTGGCGATTCCCAATTGGTATCCGTATCTACGTTATAGGTAGATACGGTTTGTACGCCACGAGGCCGAGAACCTCCGACAAGAGGTGATGGTAAGAGAATAAGCTACGGACTTGTGAGAGTAAATATTCTAGAGAGAGAGTAAGTAATGTGAGTAAATGAAAGTGTTGTGTCCCTTTGCCTTGGGCTGATACTGCATATTTATGCCAATCTAGAGCAAAGATTCCCTTTCCATAAATAGTTGGTCTGCTTTCCGCAGCTCAGCGCGGCGCAGCAGACCTTCCTCTTTTAGTGATAGCTTACCTTTATTCTTTTTTGACATGACCTTATCTTTACACACTTTATTGGTAACCCAAAGTCTTCCCTGTGGTGAGTCTCATCCTTGGTTACCGTATTTCAGTCAAAGATTCTCTCGGACGTAGCTACTAATATTAGGCGGAGCTTCGGGAGCTTCGGCAGGCCCGAAGCTGCGGCATATTGGTATATAGGGGTGTTAACGAACCGAGCCGTTCACGAGCAGCTCGAGTTCGAACTCGGTTATTTCGAGTTCGAGCACTAGCTATTTCGAACTCGAGTCGAGCACCGAGCAAAAATTATTGTTCGATAACTTTCACGAGCCGAGTCATAAAAATTAATATTCGACTCAACTCGCTCGAAAACTCGTTTAATATTCCGAGTCGAGCAAGTTAATCGAGCATACTCAACTCGAACAGGTCGAAAAGCTTGTATATATATACATATATATCTCGAGTCGAGCAACCGAGCCCCACAAAGATCGATCAATAATAGTTCGTACCGCGAGTCAAGTAACTTAACGAGTTTCGAACTCGAACTCGAGCAATGAAAAAATTATCGATCTCGAGTTCGAGCCAAAATTAAAAAGCCTATTCGAGTTCGAGTCGAGCTCGAGCAAACGAATAATTTTTCGAGCCGAGCCTAAAAACTTGAAACTCGGTTCGGCTCGGTTCGTTAACAGCCCTATTGGTATATACCCAATCATGTCCCCCAGTCTAGTGTATATGCATTGTAGATGCATGTATTATAGACTTAAGCTAACACTTGCTACTTATATTAGATGGAGCTTCGGCATCACCCGAAGCTGCGGCATATTGGTATATACCCAATCATGTCCCCCAGTCTAGTGTATATGCATTGTAGATGCATGTATTATAGACTTAAGCTAACACTTGCTACTTATATTAGATGGAGCTTCGGAATCACCCGATGCTGCAACATATTGGTATATGGCCCGAAACCGCGTTGGTCCAAGATTCTATTCTCCGGACCTTCTTCGTGTCACTTTTAGCTGCGGCATATGCTGTAAGCTGCGCCTACCAGCATATACCCGATCATGTCCCCCAGTCTAGTGTAAGTGTGTCTGGACGCACTTGCTCTAGACTATCTCAATGGACCATTTCTTATCTCACCAGCTTGGACCATGTTGCAAACATCAAATAAACATTAGGAGAGGTACCCGGGCCGGAAATCTCCTTCATATCAAGGTTTTAAAGAGTAGCAGTAGGTGAGAGTGGGAATGTGCCAGTTAATCCCTTTTTCTAGTTTTTTGCATGACCTTGTTGTTGTCATATTGTTGCGTATGGTCCTTTCTTTATCGTTGTTTGCAACTATGTAGTTGCGTGTGAGTATACTCAATGCGCTTTATTGTATATACACGTATGTATAGAACGTAGTCTTTTGAATGGGTGTTCAACCATTGATACTTAGGCTTATGCCATAGGTATATTACTGCACGAGGGAACTTTCGACCTCGCCAGCTTATTATCTCATGATCAGTGAGATAAGTTGTAAGTTGTAAGTTACTTGCAATGATACCGAACGTTTTCTCATGGAATTGTGTTTGATATATTAGATTGCCAAAAGAATATCAAACCACTGAATATCAAACCACTACATCGTTGTATTGCTTACATGAGAGTTCATTAGTCTACAAATAACACTTACGAAGATTAGCAACGTTCCACGAACGTGGTAAACTAGTTCCGTCAGTTTTAGCAAGTTCATATGGTCTCAACCATATAATGCTAAACTTACATGGTACAATCCAATCCTTTCGGTTCATAGGTCCGGGACATATATACCTCATCATGTCCCCTTGTTTAGTATAATATGGTCTCGACCACATAATGCTAAACTTTACATATCCGCTGTCTTTGTTCCTCCTCTTTGATTGTTGTTCATCTTTACAATGGATCATAATATTTTTGTCCATGGATCGTAATATTTTAGATGGGTGATCAACCATCGGTACAGAGGCCGTTGCCTAAAGTACATTACTTTATGGAGGAATATTTCGACTCCTAAAGCTGTTAAATGTGTTGTATAGTACGCTTGTGGTAATACGTCCGACCATCGGAGATCGTCCGTTGGCCTACGCTTGGTCTAATTAGGGCGATAAATGTAACCCGTGAGTGTCGAGGCCATTGCCTAAAACATGGAGCTAGTTAGAGCAGTTGCTCAATCCATAGAATATGTGTATGCCGTGGAACTGAGCTAATTCGAGGGGTTGCTCAACCAATGGAACCAAGCAAGATCATGTGTACATCGCGTGTACAGAGCTGCGTATAGAAGTTGCTCAACCACGATGTTTAATGGAGTAGTATGTCACATTTATTTAACGCAAACAGTTTACTCATAAGCGGTATCATACCAGTGTTGTCCCCCAATCTAGCGTGATATGCATTCAATAAATATGATGCTAGATTATATTACATAAGTGATTCCATAGTATCAATCATGGGACGCGAGTTCGATCCTTTTGGATCATCGCCAAATGAAACATGGGTTTCATTCTTTGTTGTGTTGTTGGATGAAACATAAGTTACATCCTATTGCCAATCGATAGATGAAACATGAGTTCCATCCTTACTAGATGGAACATGAGTATAAGGAACATGTGATGTGATTTGAGTAGCACCGGAGGTCAGTATCCGGAGGTAAATGTCGGACGGAGGTCCCTTGATAGAAGTCCATAAAATATTAGCATCGGGAAAGTGAACCAGGAAGGTTCGAGACCGTAAGTCAGGAAAGAAAGTTGTAAACCGAAGGTTGTAATACAAGTAGGTTGATCTAGGAAGAGCACGACGTTCAGAGTTAGATCTGTTCAACACGAGCTACGGACTAAGCCTCGAAAAGGATAAGCCCTAGTTAAGGTAAGCAAATTTCTAAAGTACGAGCTTCAAATAACGTAACTCCCGAAAAGGTGCAACTCTTGTTAAGATGAAGCGTCATTTAAACTGCAGCTTATGTTAACGTGATTTGTTTAAGATGTGGCACCGTTTTAAATGTTGTTCCGTAAGTTCATGGTAACATGGAGTTCAAAATAAGCTATAGGAAATAAGCGTCTCCTACTGAAACGAGATCTGATCGAGATGGAGCTCCGAGGTAAACGATAAGCTTCGGATGAGCTAAACTTTGAATCATATGCTCCGGAAGGTAGCTTTGGATAAGGTTGAAATTAGCTCTGATCATAGTGAGACAAGCTCCGATTTAATCAAATGTCGGAATTGGTTCTTATAAGACGATATCCTACTAAGTTAGGATTGAATGTGAGGATTAAGATTCGGATAAAAACGTGATAAACTTTAAAATGAGCTCCAATTAAGATGATCTTCGGATTGCAAGATCGAGGTGGGGAGCTTCATACTGTGTGTTCAGGATAGTAACTTCCATCTAATGGTTTATTACAGTTTTAGGCAACGAAAGTTTAACTTATGAACATTTGCAAGACCTTCCGCCGGGAGTGAGCTTCGGCGAGCTTGTTGCCTGAGCCTCAGCTCCAGAGGGATGAGCTTCGGATGTGAAGGTGCGTCCAGCTTCAGAAATTCGTGCAACTTCGGCAATTCGAAGAGAGTTCCGGTAAGAACGATCCTTGTGAAAGCTTCGGCCTCTGGCCAAGACAAGCTTCAGGGTAAGCTTCGATTTTATATAAGTGATGCGTCAAATGAGCTTCTTATGCGTTAATCGTAACTTTGAGATACATCTGTCATTTGTACGAGCTTCGGCTGGTTAAGACTCAGCTACAGCTAAACGGTAGGCCAACCGAACTCGTTTATGAAAAAGAAAACATTTATGAAAGAGAAAACGATTTGAGTTATTGTGGTAACTAGTGACATGTGATTCTTTGAGACCCGAAAAAGTGAGGTTGAGCTTCTTTGCCGCAGGTGCGAGTGAAGCATAGATGTATCTGGGCGGTATAACCACAGATGAGACTTTAGGATAGATGCATCAGGGGAGTATAGTCAAAGGTGCGACGAAGGTGTAGATTTATTTGGACGGCATAGCCACATGTGTGACTTAAGGTGCGACTTTAGGGTAGATGCATCTGGGCGGTATAACCGCAGCTGCGACTGAAGTGTAGATTCATCTAGCCCATAAATGTTCTTAGGTGGTTACAAAACTATTACTTTTCAAAATTTGGGAAGTGAACATAGTTTTATCTGTGGTCCAAATACCGACTAACAGTTGGCCATGTATACAAAATATGGAGATATATGGTAGATCTAAGTTCACAAACATGTATATCTTGTTTATACCCAAGATTATGTTTTTAATGTGAGTAATAATTGATTAGCTTTTCATAAAAAACAATATGTAATCTTTCCTATGTAAGGAATCTTCTCAAAAATTTATAGTAAAGTCTTATACACTTCAGTGTGTTATCGGTTTTTGAGGAAAAACTGAGCTTTAACATGAGCGTGTGTTTTTAAAGATGAAGGTATACACAACTCTAAAGCTTTCAAAGATGAGATTGATTCAGAACCTGGTACTCGAACACTAGTTTCGGTTAGTATATAAGAGATAGGTTGTCAACGATGAGCTACTAATGGGTAAGACGAGCTCCGGCTTTGAAAGCACTACTCAGATCAAACACAGCTCTGGTTAAAACACATTGTAGTTAAAACGCGACTCGGTTAAGATGCATCTCCGGAGGAGATGTGCTTCGGATAAACAAACTTATGTTAGACAATAAGCTTCGGTCGAACAAGCAACGCCGAGTCCTGACATCGTTTGGGATAGACTCTGGCTAATGTGCTCAAGCCTTGAAAATATGGGCTTTGGAATAATTTAACTACTGATAAGTGTGAGTTTCAAAACTAACTGCTATCATAGAATAAGCTCCGACTAAGAATAAGCTCCGACCGCGTAGGTAAGTTTCGACCAAGAAGGTAAGCTTCGACCCTGAAGGTCCGGAATGGACAAGTTGGTAAATAATTAATGGTCATACAAGCTTCAATTGGGATGAGCTCCAACGACAAGGAACTTCGGAATGTATGAGCTTCGACGATAACGAGCTTTGGAATCGATATATTTCGTGAATAACGAGGTCCGGATGAAGTAAGCTCCGGACACCGTGAGAGGATGTGAGCTCTGTTTAAATGAAGCTTCATGTAAAGCGAGCTCAAATAAAGATGTAGCTCCGAAACGAGTTACGCATGGAGCAAGCTTGACAAAAGTGAAGATATGAAGGTATAGGTTGACGGGAATTGACCATATTCGTAATTAGATAACGGTAACTAGTACGGAGCTTACGAAATGACCAAAATTTTTAAGACGCATCTTGATGCGAGTTCCGGCTAACTGATAAGCTTAGCCACTTAGGGAAGAATGGAATAGACGTCCATCAAGACAAGCTTCGGTCGGCCTGTAGCTTCATTTTTTTAGAGTGAGTTTCGGACAAGACGAGCCCTGGTTAATACGCAACTCCGGTCAGCTGGGACGCATGTTCCGTCAAACGACTGGATGTGATTACGGCGGAAATGAGGCACCGAAGGGGGGCAGACGAAGGTCAATACCCTAAGGTGGTGTGCCGGGCGTTGAAAAGGTTTAGAACCGGAGGTTTAGAACTGGACTTTCTGATGGTCTCGTTACGTTGAGGTGATTCGACCCGAAGGTTTTGAACCGAAGATACCGATCCGAAACGGACACTTTTCTCAAACTTCATGCTAGGTTGTAAAAACATGTAATAGTATCTCATGCGTTGTACAATATATTTATATCATGGTCCATCAGAAAAGGGGATAGACTCTATCTGATAAAATCATGGTCCTTTGTACTTTTCCGATTAAATATAATGAAGCAAAGTAGAAAACTCCTTTCACAACATTACACGTTTATTCTAGTATATGAGACTTACTGAATTGGTCATCTGCGTTCTTCATTTAACCATTCTTTTTTTGTTCTTTCATGCAAGATAAGCACACTTTTATATTGAGTATATAAGAAAAAGATTATATTCGATAGACAGAGGTGAGTACGAATGTTATCTATTTCTCAAAAGTGAGTTAAAGTTGCTCAGTTTTTCATAAAATACGATTTTAAATCTTTTCCTTGTAAGGAATCTTCTAAAAAACGGTTATGAAGTCTTAGACTTGGGTGTGTTTATTCGGTTTTTGAAGAAAACAAACCGAAACTGAGCTTTAACACTAGTGTGTACGTTCTTGATGATTTGTTAAAAGTAAACACAATAATAACGCTTATAAAGATGAGATCGATCCAGAACCTTTTATTCGAAAACCACCATCGGTTCCGGTCGGGTCCGAAGGAAAGGGGCGAGACGGGCCTCGTTATGCCGGTCCCACGGATGGCGCCAAATGTTGATACAAAAACCAGCAGCCCCAGGACGAAGCTTAAGAACCTTCTTCTGGACGATACTCAAGAGCTGCGTCTCGTCCACCCGTGCTTGGTCTTTGCTGCAAACATCAGATATAGGTTAGGATGAAGTTGCTCGGGCCGAAGCTTAAGAGCTTATCGGCTGGCGATTCCCAATTGGTACCCGTATCTACGTTATAGGTAGATACGGTTTGTACGCCACGAGGCCGAGAACCTCCGACAAGAGGTGATGGTAAGAGAATAAGCTACGGACTTGTGAGAGTAAATATTCTAGAGAGAGAGAGTAAGTAATGTGAGTAAATGAAAGTGTTGTGTCCCTTTGCCTTGGGCTGATACTGCATATTTATGCCAATCTAGAGCAAAGATTCCCTTTCCATAAATAGTTGGTCTGCTTTCCGCAGCTCAGCGCGGCGCAGCAGACCTTCCTCTTTTAGTGATAGCTTACCTTTATTCTTTTTTGACATGACCTTACCTTTACATACTTTATTGGTAACCCAAAGTCTTCCCTGTGGTGAGTCCCATCCTTGGTTACCGTATTTCAGTCAAAGATTCTCTCGGACGTAGCTACTAATATTAGGCGGAGCTTCGGGAGCTTCGGCAGGCCCGAAGCTGCGGCATATTGGTATATACCCAATCATGTCCCCCAGTCTAGTGTATATGCATTGTAGATGCATGTATTATAGACTTAAGCTAACACTTGCTACTTATATTAGATGGAGCTTCGGCATCACCCGAAGCTGCGGCATATTGGTATATACCCAATCAGAGAACTTAAACTTTAAAAAACTTATGTTAAAAACTATATATAACCTGATCTTGAAACCTGAGAAAATGTAAATAACCTTGAATCGTTGGATAAAAAAACAAACTCTTTATTGATAGTACGGCTTTGTTATTGATATTCCTATGAGTAACATCTTAGAGTATTTGTATTTTGATCGCAACAAACTCTATACTAAGGTACGAGATTTGTGTATGTCTAAATGTCTTAATGATTGACAATACTTATAATTGTCGTTAACAAAACGTTTATTATTACTGTAATTAATATTATTATCTATAATACTTTTGCAATTGACTATTGACTATTTTTTTTTTATACTCGCATACTTTTAGTAAATGGGTAAATATACCAGAAATAAGATCTAAAAGTAAAAATCATCACTTCATCCTTCCCTTTAAGGTTAGTCCTTTTGATTTGGCTTTTGAGTGTGGTTGATTTGTTCTCTAATCATATGGTTTTTCAAAATAAATAATGACACATTGTATATTATATTTATTTATAGGTTAACATATAGCAATTTAAGAAAAGCAACTCCATTAAAGCCAACAGCATGGCTCCTTATATGTACTTTACTTTTTTATATATAAAGCTTCTTTAAGTTTTGCATGAAAGCTATTTTCATCATTATGTGTATCCAAAATGAGATTTGATTTATAATCAACATAATCAAACTTTATTATTGCTAAAAACATACCAATGCAAAATGCTTCATAAATAGACTACACATGTTTTAGCATTTCCCTCCAAGGTCCATTCTTATAATTACACTTTTATATTTACAACATTCAAAACTTCGTTATTTTTTAGGGTTTTGCTAACGGGCACATCTTAAGGTGCATATAATGAACATGTAATTTTCTTAACTATCATAATTTGTAATTTGTAATTAATATATGCGTAAAATAGGTAAATCTTATATTGAATTAATGACTATTAAATGCAAATACTGAGATTTAAGGAACATTCCAATTTATTAAATACACCTTACCGTATGTTTAATTCTTATCGTGTGTGTGTTGGGGCACACGTTAGAAAAATCATACTTTTTTTTTTATTATCTAATGATTATCAATTATTATAACTAAATACAATATTTAAAGCAAATAAAAGATTATTTTAAAACGTGGACAAACAAATGTTTTTCAACATCACTTTATCACACTAATTTTTTATTTTTTTTGTCACCCTTTACAACATGCAATTTATTTTGTGATAATTTTCAAATTATTTATAGGTAATGCATATCAAAAGGAGACCATTGGACAATAAGTGGATCCAGTGAGATATAGATAAAGTCCAATCATATGTACAACGGCCCACCACACTCCAATAATTTGTAACAAAGTTACATACATAATAATACATTGCCCATACTTCATCTGCCAAACCAACCGTACATAATGTAATGTACCATGTCTCCAATATGCCATACGTCAAGACGAAAATGTTGTTTCGACATGAACACTGACCCGGTGTTTTTTAGATTCGACGCGTCCCTCTCAAAAGACCGTAATTCAGACCACATTCGACTATTTATAGCGAACTGGACGGATTGTTGAGATTGAACTCAAAATCTATTTCACAAATTTCTCTCTTTTAAGAGTCCACAATGACGTTTTGCTGACAGAACAGTATTAGTAAGCCAGCGACACAATGGTTCTGAACTTATGATACGCTGGTGTGTTAATAAGTCAAGGAGTAATGTTTTCTTTTTCAAGTTATGACAATCGATCAAAAAATTGATTTAGCCTCTTGTATTTTTATTATATTCCGAATAAAATAATTTTGATGAACGCCGAACTATTTTCATTACAAATGACAACAATTTAGACTAATTTTTAGCGTATTTCGATATTTAATTCATCATCAAGAAAATACAATTAGTTAAAATCAACCAATATTAGTACTAAATGTTATTAGTAATTAAAAAAAATATGGGTGGTGATATATCTACCAAACATTTTGATAAATCCACTCTACTTGTGCAATCAAAGCTTGTACTGTACAAATCATAATTGCATAGTTATGGTGGATTTATCAAAAATTTTGGTGGATTTATCGGAATATACTTCGTTATATTTTTATTATTATTATTTTTATTATTATTAATTAAAGTAATTAATTATCCTAAATTGAGATATAAAACTCCTGGGTCTTTCCCGCCACAAAGATACCAACCAACGGCTAACCGCTTTTAGCGCTAAATGTATCCGATAACAACTCTTGATATTTTTTTGTCAGCAATTTTCCCCTTTTTTTACGCGCCAAAATATACTCTCATCTGTATCTCACGCGTGTGAAACCCTAGCTTTGGTTTTCATTCTTCGATTTTGATCCTTTCGAATACAAAAATCCGAAAATCCTAAAGGTAAATTAATTCCTTCAATTTGATCTAAAAATGTTAAATCTGTGCGATGTTGCTGATTTTGCTAATTTTATATTTTCAATTTTCGTTCCGCTGCTAAATGAATTTGGCGAATTCCTTCATCTACAGATTTGGAGATATATCCTTTTTTAAATTCAGTCGTATGATTGGGATAATTTTCTAGCTGTTACCCGAGATTTTCATATTATTACAGCAATGTATTGTTCGAATAGAAACCTTATAATTTGACCTTCTCAGCTATGATTTGAGTTAATGTTATTTTCAGCTGAATTTATGACCAAAAATGTTCGTTTTATTTGTGAAAAATAATACAGATCAATTTGGATCGTTGATTGTCTCCTGAAGCGATTTAAAGTATTGTTTCTCTCGTTTCATCTGGTGATCTTCGTGTATGTAAATTGACGTTCATCGTGTAATATCAGTGTGTTCATGGTACCAGATACATCTCAACAACAATTAATAGATGTCCAAGAGAATATTCGGCTAGTGAAAGATTTTGAAAGTCTTCGTTATGATGATAGGGCATTGCAAAAGATACTTTACAGTTGTTACAAAACAACATATATAGGCACCCAATTATTATTCTGTTTTATGATCTGAATTTGAAATTTGTGTATTCATCGAATACCGGTATGATGAAGAGGTGTGGGTTCAATATAGAAGGAGCGAACAATGCGTGTCCTCCTCCACGTCCAACCGCATCCAAGTCGATAAAGTTGGGAATGAGACGCGGGTCTGAAGGACTAATAAATTTGGGGCAAAGTTTAAAAACCGGGGTCATGCGTTCAGTGTTCTCAGAAGATCTCAAAGTGTCTGAGAAAAAAATATTTGATCCACAAGACAAGAATCTTTTGATATGGAACAAGTTATTGGTGTTATCTTGTATTCTTGCAGTATATGTAGATCCTTTGTTCTTTTATATCCCTGTTTATCATAATAAAGAAAGATGCTTGAAAATACACAAAAGTTTAGCACATTCCATCACAACTGTAAGGACAATAGTTGATATTATCTACCTCGCTCGTATCGGTCTCCAGTTTCGTACAGCATATATTGCACCTTCATCTCGAGTTTTCGGACGCGGTGAACTTGTGATAGATCCTGCTCAAATAGCAAGACGGTATATGCAACGTTATTTTGTAGTTGACCTTCTATCCGTGCTACCTCTACCACAGGTTGACATCTATTGTTTGCGCAATTTGTTGTCTATCGTCTTATAGGGTGTTTTGGATGTCTAATTTTAAAGTGCTTATCTGCTTAAGAATAATTATCTTAAATAGAGTGTAAATATGCTAGTCTGCTATAAAAATAATCAACAGGAAGATAAGCAGTTAACTAAGCAATCTCTAACACCCCTTTAATTTAGGTATCACACCGATCTTATTTGATGATTTTGTGCAGATTGTGGTTTGGAGGTTTCTTCATACATCACATGGTTCGGGTGTGTTGGGTACGAAAAAGATTTTACTGTGGATTGTAATCGTGCAATACATTCCTAGATCCGTTCGTATATTACCACTGTTTTCAGAGCTCAAAAAAACTGTTGGTGTCATTACTGAAACAGCTTGGGCTGGTGCAGCATATTATTTGGTTTGGTTTGTTCTTGCTGGCCATGTAAGTTTTTTCGGTCCCATACATTATATTCTTCAGAATTTTTATATAGGTTGCTTCAAGCATTCAACACATGTAGATAAATTTTAGTGTTTAAGGCAAATGATAGAACATAAGCGCCTAGTCATAAAAATGATATTGGAAAGTACACTATTGATATTTTAAGTAATGAAAAAATAGTTTGTTCATATAATCATATCATATCAATACTCTAATGTGGCTTAAACCCTACATTTTATGCAAGCCAAACGTTATTTAGATGTTGAAATATCTGATTTAAGTTAATTTCGACAGATTTTTGGGGCATTCTGGTATCTGTTAGCTGTAGAACGTAAAAGTTCATGTTGGGAGCAAGCTTGTATAAAGGAAGGTAAATGTGAAATAGAATACCTGTATTGTGGACATGAGAAAACAGATGGGTATAAAGCTTGGGCGGAAGTCAGTAAGGCGATTCTTGATGAACATTGTGTTGAAAGTGAGGCTTATGGAGAATTTGATTATGGGATTTACTTACAAGCGGTGCAATCTCAAGTTGATTCATCTGAACACTTTATATCAAAATACTGCTATTGTTTGTGGTGGGGCTTAAGAAACTTGAGGCAAGTAAATTTCCTTTCTTATGCAAATCAAGTCGTAGGGTTAACCATGACTACAAGTTTATTAGTCACTAAAACCACATCCTTGCAGCACGTAAAAGGGTGCATATAAAGAATTTTCTTCCAAGACTTTCAAACTTCCGGAGATTTATCGTATTAGGTTTGGACTTAAACATTAAGTAGAGGTACAAAATGGACGGGTCAGATGGGTTGGTCAAGGGTCAAATGGAATTGGGTTTGAATGAGACATTTTCTTTGTAGACATCAAAATGGGCCGGGCTTGGCCGTGAAATTTTTAGTCCATTTTGAATTTTTACATGAATAAGTACTGCATCAAATCATTATTACAATGTTACTCTATCTGTAAATAATTCTATGTATTAGAAACAGATTATAGCCTCAAATGCTATAAATGATCTTAAACAATGAAATTTAAACTATGAATTCCTAATCTGATTAGACTGTTAAGTTTCTGAGCTCACTTATTTATATTGATTTTGTTGTTTGCTGCAGTACACTCGGTCAGGGACTCGAAACCAGCACCTATGCTAAAGAAATAATATTCTCAATCATAATCGCAATTTCTGGGCTCATTCTGTTTGCCCTTCTTATCGGCAACATGCAGGTAAGAAAGTGACTTTCACTTCTTTATTCGAAATAATTATGTCAGTAATTTTGACCTATTTATACTTACTAAACGAATCTATTCAGGTTATATTCATCTCTAACAGGTCAAATAGGTAAAATCAAAGATATTAAATGTAAAGCAGATTATATTTCAGATTGAATTTTCTAGTAAATAAAATCTTCTAAATCATAATATTCAGTAGTTGAACTAGTATAAAAACAATACAATCTTGTGTCCTGTTTGACATGTAAATTATTTCAAATATCTTGAAACTGTTGATTTTGTTATAACAAGGCACAAGTTTTTTCCTTTCTTAACAGACGTATCTCCAATCACTTTCGGTTCGTCTAGAGGAGATGAGGATCAAAAGGCGAGACTCGGAACAATGGATGCATCATAGGTTACTTCCTCAAGAACTTAAAGAAAGAGTGCGTCGCTACGATCAGTACAAATGGGTGGAAACAAGAGGCGTGGATGAAGAAAGCTTGGTCCAGAGTCTACCAAAAGATCTCAGGAGGGATATCAAAAGACACCTTTGCTTGAATTTAGTTAAAAGGGTATTTTTCCTTACTACTCATCCCAAAATACCATATTACTCTGTAAGACATTTCTAAGTTCTTACTCAGTTACTTTGGAATTGATTGATTTATGCCTAAAGAATTGGAATAAGGATTTACGCAATCAATGATGAACTTCTATTCCTTGTTTCTTACTTGGTATAAGCGTTGAATGAAACCAGCACATTGCAATTTCAAACGGGTCAAATGACTCAAACATGTTGATAATAGTCCATTAAGCTTTAATTTTAGTTGCATATAACCTCCTAAGTCATTTTATAAAAATATTTGGACTATAATTGTTATCATATTGATATTTTAATTACTAATTATGATTAACATACCTATTTCTTATATAATTAAAAAGAAAACAGTGTGTGGGTCAACTGACGCACCCAACTTATTTCAAATTGTACCAAAAAATGACACGTTACAGATCGTAGTCTAGTACCCGTTCTGACCCATTTTCCAACCCATACAATAGCAATTTCAGATAGGGGCGACAATTCTGACCCAATTATTTGTATGTTGGACGATTTTGGTTATGTTTCATTTCAAAGAGGTAGATCAGTTCAATAAAAAAATTTGGCTAACACGGGAATGTGTCAAATGGGTTGAAAGTTGCCCCAAGTCTGTTTTTACTGCATACATCTCTTAAACGTTTTATTCAAGATTTATATTATTACTGTAATGTATTTTTTTCTGATTATAATTAGCATGTTCATTAATTGTGGGTCTACCCAAGCTAACCCGGACCGCCAAGCCTGCCCATATTGCCACCTCTAATTTTAGACATGTTGCATCTATCTACTATGTGGATCATGACAAACAATCATTCGTTTATCTCTATGCAGGTGCCACTGTTTGCAAATATGGATGAACGATTACTCGACGCTATATGCGAGCGCCTCAAACCAAGTCTTTACACAGAAACCACATATGTACTACGAGAAGGCGACCCAGTTGATGAAATGCTCTTCATCATCCGTGGCCGGTTAGAAAGTGTCACCACGGATGGTGGTAGAAGCGGCTTCTTCAACCGCGGTTTCTTAAAAGAAGGCGATTTTTGTGGCGAAGAGCTCTTAACCTGGGCTTTAGACCCAAAATCAGCAGCTAACTTACCACCATCAACCCGAACTGTAAAAGCATTAACAGAAGTCGAAGCGTTTGCATTAATCGCTGATGAAGTGAAATTCATTACAAGTCAGTTTAGGCGACTTCACAGTCGACAGGTTCAACACACGTTTAGATTTTATTCGCAGCAATGGAGGACGTGGGCTGCAAGCTTTATACAAGCTGCGTGGAGGAGGTATTCAAGACGGAAGCTTGTAGAACTCAATCGACTAGATGGAGAAGAAGATGAAGAAGAAAATGATTATCAGGATTATGATGAAGATGAAGAGGATGATGATGATGATGATGTTAATGAAGAAAGTGCACTGATTAGAGGACGTCCATCATCCTCATCATTTGGTGCAACAATGTATGCATCGAGGTTTGCTGCTAATGCTATGAAACGAGTGCAGAGAAAACGTGGTGTGTCAACGGGGTTTATTAGTCTGCAAAAGCCTTCCGAGCCAGATTTTAATGTGGATTGAGATGAATAGTTTGTTTGTTTGTTTGTTATATATGTAGATGAGAATTTATTTGTAAGTTAACTGAGGTGTGGTTGTGGTTTAAAATATGTACGTTGTAGCTGGAGATCGATGTAATATAGATCCACCCTGAAGCAATGAAGCATCAAGGCTACCTAATTTTGCAAGATGTCTGCATAAGTTGTGTATTTTTTGTTTTCTTTATGGTTATTATTATTGATATTGTTTATAAGTTTTAGTAACTGAAACTTGAAGTGTAAAAAAACCAAATTAAAACCAATTTAATGTTTGATTTGGAGTCCTATATAAGGGATTTTGGGCCATACGTCTGGGCAAAACGGTGAGAACAACGTAGGCATAACGTCTGGCTCATTGTGACCCTTCCGTCAGCATGCCAACTCCTAGGGAGTAGAAAGAAAAAAATCATTTGAAGTTGGCCTGTTTATAACGCGTTCCCACTATTCGAATTGCATCATTGGTTGTTCCTCATCATAACACTATATATGTGACAAAATGGACGAATATGTGAGTTGGGTAATGCACTAATTTATACACAAACATTACTAACTTTAATTATGAACCGTGCTCGAGATCTAGCCATAGAAAAGTATACATCAGATGTGAATACTACTATAAAAATTTTACCTTGTTGACATGATAGATGAATCAGTCTATGGTGATACATATATTCTTCACTAAGACCAATATAAGATGTTTTGAAGCAAAAATGGAAGAGAAAGAACCATAGAAAAAATTAAAGAGAAAAATTGTGTACTGATATACATATAAACGCTATGGAATGATCATGCTAGGCTAGACGTCCAACCACATCGCTTGAAGCAATATCTTCCCATTTTCCTGGTGTTTTTATCGGGTTCAACTCAGGTACGCCATGCTGAAGATAATTCCAATTCAACGTCTTCTTCCCACCATGTTGCAGTCTGCAGAAATGTACCAAGTCATACAATTGTAAGAGAATTACTACCAGAAGGAATGGCAGATCCAGGAACTCAAAGCAGAGTATATACTACCATTACAGTAAATGAAATGTAGCCGAGGTAGCCATTTCTAGTCCTTTGAGCATTAATGGGTTGATTGTGGTTATACTTTGTCTTTAATGTGTCAAATGAGTTAAATTAAAAAAAATTAGCTAGGATGAGAATAGGTCAAATTAGTAGAAAGTTGCTCAAGTCTTCTGAGTACACAAAACCTTTTGATTCACTTTATTAGAAAGGTAATTAATACTTGTAATCATCTTTAAAAAAATTGATTATTTATGAAATAATAATAAAACAAAACAAAACAAAGAAGAGATATGCTTGTGGATTGGGCCAACCTGACCAGACTGTTTTGACCAACAATAAAAAGTGTCATTTTGAATCGGGCGTGCTTTGACCCATTACCCAACCTTCCTGTATGGCCCATATACAACCGACAAGATCTAGGTCTGCACTACAATAGCATGAAAGAACTTCGTTCTTACACTACAAAAACTAAGTATGCTTTGCTTTGACTATTTGTTGGATATCTAAACACCCTTCAACACAAAAAAAAAAAACAAACAAATATCGTGTATTACCATCAATATATTTATGATGATGAAGATACTGGGAAAATGAGTTATTTAGCATTAAAATTTTATAGATGAAAAATATTGCATTTTTCACAGGTGGAGAGAGTGTCATAATATTAAGTGTCATAAAATTAAAAATATATCGTAGATTACCTACAACTTATATGTACAGATAATCATGGGAAATGACTAATTAAGGCTGGCACAAAATTATATGTTGCAATTTTAATGAGGTGAAAGGAGTAAATTAGAAATGAGTTGAAATAGATGTAGACCTTGTATCCCCTGCGAAGGAACTCAAGTTGGCTTCCTTGTTCCTCTTTTAATCCAAGGACCCTCAGTAGTTCTTCTTTCGTCTGCACGTGCCAAACAACTATCTGAGATTCACGTGTAATCGCTAAAGAAAGAGGACAAGGGTGAAAAGGTATACTTACTTCATTAAGGGTAAATCGAGTTTCACTTTCCGCAACACAAGCATAGGAATTATCCGTTTGCTTAAGCATTACCTGCCATGGTCCTGCAACAGTAACGAGTTTGGCATGTTGTCAAGTAACAGATGATGAGCCTGGCCTTGTAAGACAAAATAAAAGTAAAAGAAACATAAATTAGCTTAAATCACAATTCATACCAGGGTACTGACGGAAGAGTGCTCCGGTGTAATTCAGGATATATGGGGCTACTGCCACTGTCTTGCATTATAAAGGGAGATTTATATCAAAGCAATGTCAAACGTAACAAAATTAAATAAAACCTAAATAAATGCAATCATGAGAGCACAAAAGTTACCTTAGAATAATCTCTTATTCGAATATAAAATACTGGAACAAATTGGGAAAGAAATCGGTAGTGCAGATCTTTGGGTGGGAAGCCTAGAAGGCCAAGATCAGCTCTGCCACATATAATAGTTTTAATTGTCAAAGTAAGTATAGTTGATGATCACGAAGATGAATTCTAGAGACATAAAGTTTGACCCTTTAACGAATAGTTGTCAATATCGGCTGTCTTTCATCTCAAATTGGTCAAACGGGTCAATTGAAAAGTTTTGCTAAAAGGAAATGGGTCACTGGGTTGAAAGTTATACCAAGCCCATTTTCAATGCATACAACTTCCTAAATCTTTTAAATTAACATTATGATTAGTATTATCTTTGTAATCTAATGGTTTAGCTAGTTTACAAGAATTGGACAAGAAAGTGTCTGTGCGTCAACCCAACCTGAGCCGACCCACCTTCACCTGTACTAAAAGCGACATGTTTCAGCCAACCCCGTTGTTACCCATTACCCAACTCGAGTGCCCAACCCATCTTTCCTCCTTTATCAAATTCTATCTGAAATCAAAGATCCAGTAAAACTAACCGCAATGTCTCAAGTTCCAGATTAAAAAGGAGCGCGGGTGTTGATGCACCAAATGTTTCCTGTACAAAGCATAAATCAACATAGACCATTAATTATGTACAATTTTCCCCAACATCTAATGGAAAATTAAACTACGAAATAGAGAAGAATGGACCATCTTGTATTTTCAAATCAAAAGATATAACGCATCACAAGCATAGGATATGGCTATTTTTTAGAGTTAAAAAGGGGTGGCAATTTCTACCCATATACTTATGAACAATTGACTAAGGGGTCGTATCAGGTGATGATTTATCTCTAGAGGGTCAAACAGGTGAAATAAAAACTACTCCAACAGGTCGAACGAGTTGAAAGTCGGCCAATGATTATTTTGTATTGCATCAAACCTCAAACATTTTATTAAAATATAGGTTAATTTTAATACTATAATCTTTTTAATCATAATTTGCAAAACAGATATGTTTATAATGGAACAAAACTAAATCCTACCAAATATCCAGATATCATTGACCTTTTAACAAGAAAAAACAAGGAAAAGAAAAACCCTTGCCAGATATGTCTCTATGGTAGCAAGTTCGCGGGTGCTGCAACTGATAAATACATATATAGTTGGTGGTTTGTCATTCTGCCACCTCCCTGTGGTCATAAAGGGGTGAATTATGAAATAGAATAACTTATTCAGAGGGTATTTTTATTGTTAAATATTTATAAAGATGATCACAAATGTATATAATATTGCTACAGTGTGAAAATGTGAGTTTTCTTAGGACTAACCATCATTTTCATCATCAAAATCAAAATCAAGTGTGTTCCTTATAGATCTGAAGAAAGAAGCAACAGGACCGGCGGGAATATCATCCAAGGAACCAATAGTTATTCCATCAATCTGGAAAATAAAACATGAACACGTCAAATGTTACATGCTTTCCAAGAAAAAAGTGAATAAATACTTTAAGAATTTAGTTATAAATAGATTATTACCAAGTCAATAGCTGATTTAAATAACTCAGAAGCTCTACGCCTTTCTGGCTTGTCAGGAAACACCTACAGAAGATCCATAAGTTCAAATTTATACATCAAACACTATATCTTAATGGGTCGACTTGGGTTATATTATTCTCTAACAGGTCAAAAGGTTTATAAAAAATAGCTTATAAGTTAATGCGTTTAATGGGTTGCAAGTTGCCCAAGGTGTCGTTTCGATGCATAAAACCCCCTAAATCATTTTACTCAATGAGTCAGCATATATATACAGCATAACTTTTGTAATTATGAATGACACTTGAAATTTAAAAAAATTTAACTTCACACACGTAATGTTACGGGTTACACAGACCTTTTTGACCCATACAAAAATGACCTGTGAACAACTCTGACCCGTTATACAACCTAACAATTTTGCAACCTCTAGTAGATATAACCAATGAACAAAACCAAATGGAAATAAAAAAAGAAAAAAAAGGTGTAGGGTCTTACAATGCAAGCTCGTGTTTCCCTATTCTCTTGAAGCTTCTTAACAACAGCCAACACAAGTTGAACATTGGCATCACTAAATTCATCTGAAGATCCCTTCACAATTTCATATAAGCCAAGCTTTTTACTAAGAAAGGAAAAGCTTCAAGAAGCCCATTCAACAGAAGCAGCAAGAAAACATGAAGGCTATGAAGATACCTTATATGAAGAAATGCTGGTAGGTAATGGCCTGTTGGTGCCATCAATTTAAAATGTAAGCACACAAACGATAACTGATGTAAGCAGTAAGCATAAACTTTATCAAAATTACGATAATTCAATTGGGAGCAAGCAATAATGTATATATACTCCCCGAATCCCCATTGCCTATTACAATCATAGCAAAATGCAGATATTACACAACTGTAAATAGCTAATTTCAAAATTTTGGTCAAACATAGTAATACTTATCTACAATAATGTTTCCACAATTTATCCAAAATCATTATAGTCCTAAAATATATGCACCCAACCTACAAACAAAGATATTCTACTATACGAACAAGCTAAACTAACAATGAGCACAAAGTGTTTGATAAAATGCTTCAGAGAAGAGGGGAGAGAATTACGGAAAATCGATTTCGAGACGAGTTTTGCCGTCATCGAGGGCAGCAGCAAGTGAATTAGCAGCATCATTAACAAGAACTTGGTATGATTTAGGTTTGTAAACTGACACTCCAAGTTTTCTAGCAGTTTTTGGTTCACTGTTGTTGTTAGTGCTGTTGCTGTTGCATCTGAGAGCAAATTTATTATTTTTAATAATGGGGGAAGAAAATGATGATGAATTGAAGTGTATGTGAACAGGGAAGAGAGAATGAAGATGATGATGATGATGATTCTGAGTGTGCGATGAAAGTGAGAATGAAGGAGAAGGTATTGCCATTTTTAGAAAGAGAGGAGGATAATTGAGGTGTTGCTGAAGAGAGAGATAACGATAACAGTTGGAGGAGCGATTGACAGTTGAGAATCATTATTTTATAAAATCATTATTTATATTATTATTTACTCCCTCCGTCCCAAATTAAATATCTGGTATCAGTAGTCTTCACGGAGTTTAAGAAATTACTTTGTCAGGTAGTACATATGACAGTTTTACCCTTGCTTTTTTGCACGGACTCCCATGTATCAGTTTTGAGTGAGGGTTAAATGGTAAAGTGGATATGCTATTTTTGGAAGTGGACACTTATTTTGGGACAGACTAAAAAGGAAGTGTGGACACTTATTTTGGGACGGAGGGAGTACTTTTTAAGTAAGTTATAAATGAGTAAATTACATTGCCTATCGCTCTGGTTGTGCTTATGTCACGGACCCAGTCCTGGGTCGGGTACTGTGCAGGTTCCGTCCTTTGACCCAAGTTTTTGTTTCATTGCCGGTCCTCCCTCCGGCTGAATCGAAGTGAAAAGACTAAAATACCCTTACCTTCTTCCTAAACAACAAACCCCCAACTTTTTCTTCAACTCTCAACCCTAATTTTCTTACCTCAAACTCTCAAAGACAAATTATATCTCTCTTTTAAAAACCACATATACAAACAAGATAAGAACAACAAACATAAACCACTGAGATTCTTTTTTCCGGTTACCACCACCACTACTAATAACAATAGTTGACCACCACTGTTCGTATGTTGTGAATCTCGTGAAGATCATATTAATGTATTATTATTTAGCCCATTATTAGTTTTGTGTTTAGCCCAATATAAAGCCCAATGGGCTAACGGGCTTTAGGTTTTGTGTGTTTCCAGCTCTATATATACGAGCCTTCTGTATTGTATTTGGTCAAGGCATTATCAATACATTTTCATGGTATCAGAGCAAAATAAAATAAAAATACTTTCAATTGTTGCCGTCGTGAACTTCCGGCAAACTGCTTAGGCTTCACCGTTCTTCTTTCCATGATCATATATTAAATTCTTTGTCTCCAATACTATCCCATAAATATTCCTTTCTGTTTCATATATTCATATTTATTTAATTATTATTGGTTCCGATAATCGAGAAAGGTATCGGAAAGAAAGAAAAAAAAGGAAGGAAGGGTTGTTTCGGTGGTTTTTGCTTAGCCGACATTCAAAGCTCAAATGCAATCACATGATCATTATTATATTATTTTAAATTGATTGATTCTTTTGATCCCTGTCTCCATCGATTTATATATATATAAAAAAAAAAAAAAAAAAAAAAAAAGAAAGAAAGAAAGAAAGAAAGAAGTACACAATTATTTTTGGATGGCCAACCAATTTCATTTTTCATATCAACAACACTCACAACATCCGTGATCAAACTTTTGGGTTTCTCATTCACCACATCAACACGTGGCACTTTATAATCAAAAGGCACAAGATAGACAATGGATTATGGATACCGGAGCTTCTTCACATCTTACTTTGGATGCAGGTAATCTTAATTCTCGTTTTAATTCTAGCTTTATTCAGTCGGTAGTTGTAGGTGATGGATCCCACATTCCTGTTACCCAAATAGGACATAGCCAAATACCAAACCCATATCGTCCACTATACCTTAGAAACGTTCTTGTTACCCCAAACATTATCAAAAACCTTATCTCTGTTCGTCAGTTTACAAAAGATAATAAGTGTTCAATCGAGTTTGACCCTTATGGCTTCTCTGTAAAAGATTTAAAAACTCGACAACTCCTTCTCCGGTCTGACAGCACCGGAGATCTCTATCCCATTTCTTCTCAAAATGCTTCTGCTTTTTCTATTCTGTCTCAAAATCAAAACCATTCTGTATGGCATCAGCGTTTAGGACATCCCGGTGATACAATTCTACAATCTCTTGCATCCAGAGGTTTCATTTCGTACCACAAAGATAAAACATCTGCTTTGTGTCATGCGTGTCAGTTAGGTAAACAAATCAAACTCCCCTTCTATCGTTCTGAGTCTATAGTTGAGTCTCCTTTTGACATCGTACACTCTGACATTTGGACTTCTCCAATATCTAGCGTAAGTGGCTTTAAATACTATGTGCTATTTTTAGATCATTTCTCCCATTTTCTCTGGATCTACCCACTTCACAGAAAATCTGATGCCTTCTCCAAATTTGTACAATTTCGTGCATTTGTTCGTACTCAGTTTAACCGGGAAATTCGAGCTTTTCAATGCGATCATGGTAGAGAATTTGACAACCGATCCATGCATGATCTCTTTGTCACCAATGGTATTCAGTTTCGCTTCTCTTGTCCTCATACTTCCCAACAAAATGGGAAGTCAGAACGCATGATTCGCACCATCAATAATGTCGTGCGCACCCTCTTATTTCAAGCACATCTTCCACCTGAATATTGGGTTGAAGCTCTCTTCATGGCTGTATATCTTCTCAATATTCTTCCGTCCACCTCAATCCAAAATGAAATCCCATACACTAGACTCCTTAACAAACCAACTTCATACACTCACCTTCGCACCTTTGGGTGCCTCTGTTACCCATATACTTTTCCTTCACATAAACTCGCACCTCGCACCACCCCATGCATATTTCTTGGTTACCCACTCAATCACCGTGCATATCGGTGTCTTGATCTCAACACCAAGAAAATCATCATTTCTCGTCATGTCATCTTTGACGAGTCATCTTTTCCATTCGCGTCTTTCTCCCCTAATCAAGCTCCCTCATATGAGTTTTTAGACACGTCGTGTGACCCTTCTCCGATTGCACGCCAACTTCTCATGTCTCAATCCTCTCGTGTTCCCTCAAATCCTCCCCCACCAACTCCTACAACACCTCATATCATTCCTGAAAATTCTTCAATTTCTCCAACACCTCCTTCTCCACCACCTACAAATACCTCAAGCAACTCATCTCCTACCTCTTCTGAAAATTCTTCCGATTCATCTACTCCATCTCCAACTCATTCTACCCATTTACGCACTCACCCAATGGTCACTCGCTCCCAACATAATATCCACAAACCCATCCAAAAACTTAACCTTCACACCACTATTGTCCCTCCTTCCACACCCCGCTCATACACCCAAGCCTTTAGGGATCCTCAATGGCATGCAGCTATGCAGACTGAATATAATGCTTTAATTAAAAATGAAACTTGGGATCTTGTTCCACGTCCACCTGGAGTTAATGTGGTCCGTTCTATGTGGCTATACAAACGCAAATTACGTGCTGATGGCTCTCTTGATCGTTACAAAGCCCGTTTGGTGGCTGATGGGAAAAGCCAACAGCTTGGCATTGATTGTGAGGAGACTTTTAGTCCGGTTGTCAAACCGGCTACCATACGTACAGTTCTTAGTTTAGCCCTTTCCCGCTCTTGGCCGATACATCAGTTGGATGTACAGAATGCGTTTTTACACGGTTCACTGCAGGAAACCGTATATATGCAGCAACCCCCAGGGTTTGTCGACCCTTATCGCCCAGGTTATGTATGTCACTTGAAGAAGTCTCTATATGGTCTGAAACAAGCCCCTCGTGTTTGGTTTCAGCGGTTTGCATCATATGCTACGAGAGTCGGGTTTCAGCACAGCAAAAGCGACTCATCTCTGTTTATTTTTCGCAAAGGATCAGACATTGCGTACTTATTGATATATGTGGATGACATTATCCTCACTGCTTCATCAGATACGTTTTTATATCGGGTAATCTCCTCCCTAAGTGGAGAATTTGCTATGACTGATTTAGGGCCTCTTAACTATTTTCTGGGTATTGCAGTATCACGAACTTCAGCAGGCATGTTCCTCTCTCAAAAGAAGTATGCTATGGACATTCTCAAACGGGCACACATGGTTAATTGTAATCCGTGCAAAACTCCGGTTGACATAAATTCTAAGCTCGATGCTACAGGTACTTCCATTGCTGATCCAACTTTGTACCGTAGTCTTGCGGGGGCATTACAGTACTTGACATTCACCAGGCCAGATATTGCTTATGCGGTTCAGCAGATTTGTCTTTTTATGCATGATCCTCGAGAGTCTCACTTTCATGCTCTCAAACGTATTCTTCGATATGTTCGGGGTACCATTGACCATGGCCTTCAGTTGTATTCTTCATCTACTACTCAGCTCACAGCTTACTCAGATGCTGATTGGGGTGGATGCCCCACTACACGGCGGTCTACATCTGGCTATTGTGTTTTTCTTGGTAACAACCTGCTATCTTGGTCTTCGAAACGCCAAAACACAGTATCTAGATCCAGTGCTGAAGCAGAATACAGAGGAGTTGCTAATGCGGTCGCCGAAACGTCATGGTTAAGAAATCTTCTGCGGGAGCTTCACACACCGCTGTTCTCTGCAACCATTGTCTACTGCGACAATGTTAGTACAGTTTACATGTCATCCAACCCAGTTCAACATCAACGGACTAAGCATATTGAGATTGATATTCATTTTGTTCGTGACAAGGTTGCTACAGGCCATGTTCGTGTCCTACATGTACCATCCCGATACCAGTATGCAGATATTTTCACCAAAGGTCTACCTTCACCTCTGTTTACTGAGTTTCGCTCCAGTTTGAGCGTTCGGCAGCCTTCTCCCGCTCAAACTGCGGGGGCATATTAATGTATTATTATTTAGCCCATTATTAGTTTTGTGTTTAGCCCAATATAAAGCCCAATGGGCTAACGGGCTTTAGGTTTTGTGTGTTTCCAGCTCTATATATACGAGCCTTCTGTATTGTATTTGGTCAAGGCATTATCAATACATTTTCAGATCAAAATTGCACAAGGACAATCGTGTCTGACGGAAGTCACGGAATCCGACGCATGAGCGTCGGAGTTTTCTGGTCGTCATAATGCGATTCAGGTTGGAAGCTCGACAGATCCGTTTTGTGCGTTTTGCGTCGGAGTTTGCAACGGTGACCGGTGGTGATTCCGACGAGGTGGTGAGTGTTAGTGATGAACACGAAATGATCGGGTTCTTTCCCACATATTTGGTGCTGCGTGGATGTTTTATCACGAAGGTTTAAGCAGATCTAAATGTGTGTTTTGGTGGGTGACTAGTGGTCTAGTGGTAGTGAAATGGTGGTGGGAGTTAAGGAAGATTCAGAAAGTAAAATGGTGATGGCATCTGTACGTAAATTCTTTGATGTTAAAAGGTAAAAAAAAAAAAATTAAAATAATAATAATAATAATAATATCCAATTATAAAAAGATCTAAAAAGGGAAAATCTTAATAAGTAAAATAAATATATTTATGCTTTTGATTTTATTTAATTGAAAAAAAATTGTAAATTGTAAATAAAAGTATAAAAGAAAAGAAGTTTAAGAAAAGACTTTTTTACCCTTTTTCTAATTGGAGGGAGGACCGACAATGAAACATAAAACCGGGTCAAGGGACTGGACCCGTACAATACCTGACCCAAGGACTGAGTTCGTAATAAAGGGACAACTACAGGGACGGGCAATGTAATTTACTCGTTATAAATTAATGTAAACTATAAAAACTAGCGTAATATCCACATAATGCAATATTTTTTTTTTTATTTAGGGGCTTTCGTGTTACGTTTAAATGTACTTATTTCATTTCTAACATAAAATTGTTAGTTATATTCATAAGAAAATTAAATTATTTCATTACAATATTTATTACAAGTTTAGAGTTACATATCATTCATTTTTCTTTTCGTTAATCTTCTTCGATTTCATTGACGAGTCTTTAAATCTTATTTTCGCTAAACACATGTTCTTTTTATTTCGTTTGATATTTGATATGCACATAGTGTTACAATTAGAGTTACACTTTCAATGTCAACGATCTCATTCCGTTTCTAAATTAACAAGGTATCTTCTTGCTTATCATTTTTTGATAATCATCAGTGTGAAATTGAGGGTGGGGGGTTGGTTATTTGTTAAATATTTAGGTAAACTACTGAACGGTTAAGTAACAAAGTGATCAAATATATAAATTAACTTAAAGATTTGAAAAGAATATATTAACCTTGAAAATATCATGATATTTCATATTCTCTTATTTCACGTTAATATCATAGTTGTTTTTTTAAATTGTTAAGATAGATTAAAGATTTTAGTTTGTTAGATATCATGTTTGTAATTTTCTTCTTCTTCTTTATTATCTCCTTTTGCAAACGGGAAATTGTTGGATTTGCCCCCAAAGAAAAACGAATATAACGATTTGCCTTTCCAAAAAAAATTTAGGATTTACCCCACTCGGGAGCTTGCGACTTGCTCCCGAATGGGGTAAATCCTCAATTATTTTCTTGAAAGGGCAAATCGTTATATTCGTTTTTCTTTAGGGGCAAATCCATCCATTTCCCTTTCCAAACACTGAGTTTGGACTTAGAAGTTGCGAAATACAAAGGCCACAATTAGGGGTGAACAAAAACCGGGTTGGGCCAAACCCGACCCGATACCCGAACCGGGTATTAGTCAACATAATTGAAACCGGGTATTTGACCAACCCGACCCGGGTTTTTTAAATTATTCAACCGGGTTAAAACCGGTTTTTTTCGGGTTTTTGACTGGTTTTCCAACCTGGACCCGGTATTAACCCGGGTCCAACCCGTTTTGATGTCTAAAAAACTCAACCCGGGTCCCTACCCGCCGGGTACTCTCAAAACCCGAACCAGGTTCAAAAAAATTTGAATTTTTTTCGGGGTTCAGTTTCGGGTTCGGGTTTTTTTTCACGCCTAGCCACAATATTCAACCAGGCTAAGGATGGCAACGGTCACCCGATCCACCGGATATCCATCCGATCCATCCACTTGATAGTGGATGTGGACGATTAAAACTGATGAATAGTAGATATGGATGTGGATGTGGAATTGTGGATGATTAGTGGATCGGATATGGATGACAGTTTATCACCCATGGATATATCCATTATCACCTGAAATACATATACATATACATATACATATACATACACATATACATATACATGCATATATACATATAAATTTACATATCCACATACATATAAACCATAAGCTATTATGATGTTATTGATTATATAAAGTTGAAAATTTAAACTATATAATGTATGTATATTTGATGAGATTTTTTTGTATTATTGATTTATATAGCAAATCCAAATGCATAAATATATCATGCCGAGTCAAATTTTGCTTCCGATCATATAGTGAAGTCACAATACACGATAGATAACAATTAAAACATGTGAGATTACACATTTACATTTGTCAAAATATATGTTTATTTGTAATTGTAACAAATTATGATTAAACGCTCTTGTAACTATATTTCCTTATATAATATTATATATATATTTTGGTTACAATATTTGTTGGTTTCATTTCATATTAGGAATTTTTTTAAACATTTTTTGAATATCCAACGGGCATCCATTAACCCGCTTAATCCATCGGATATGGATATGGATGGATGAATTGAAATTTAATGGATATGGATATGGACGAAAATATTTAAATGGATATGGATGTGGATATAGCATCATCCGATCCATATCCGATCCATTGCCAATTGCCATCCCTAAACCAGGCCCATCATTCTTTTTCGCAATTTCATTGTTATTGGATTCATGATCCTTATGGGCTAGGTTTAGTTGGGCCTATTTGTCACCTACTCACCTCTGAATCTCTGATGGACTAAATCCAACCTTTTAAATAAATTCTATGGTAAATAAGTACTATATTATTACTCCAACTTTTAAAAACGCAACAAAAACATTTTTAACTGTTTATGGATAGAAAAGACTCATCATCCATTTACTAAAAAAACTAATTGTTGAATGGCTATATTTTTTTTAATAAATAAAGAGTTTATAACAATTCAATATTCTTATTTAGTTCTAAATAGCTCATCAAACATGCTATAATATACGTAGTACTACTCTGTAGTGGATTTAATTAAAATTAGAAAAGCATGACATAAGATGGATAAAAAAAAAAACTATGGGATTGTGATTGTGTACACGTTAAAAGTTCAATAAGCTAATGATCAACTTATCAAATTTAATTTATGCTTTACTTTACTAAGCTTATAAACTCGAAGTGATAAGTTAATCACCAAAGGATCCTTGATCTAGCGGTATCAAGCTAATCTAACAACATTGTAATGGTGAGTTCAAATATATTTTTAATCTTTTCTACTTATTATAATCAATCAATAAACTCAAGAAATAAGAAAACCCAAGCAACTAGTGATGTGTATATAGGTGCTTTATATCTTTACTTTGTTGCTTTACAAAAAGATATGACAAAGAGGACAAGAGGCCACCCACTTTATAGGGCACGTGCAAAGCACGTACGTTTGAATAGTTAGTAATAATAATAATATATTTCACAATATTATATTATATACTAGTATTAAACCCGTGCGATGCACTGCTAAATAAATATAATGTCATAATAGGTCGATCATAATCTAAAATGATATATGAAATGTTTTTAAGGTGAATAATTAAAGGAGAAGGCCTCAAATGAGGGGAAGGTCGAATTCACTCCGTTTTAAGACAAAAATGCGTATGTTGCAAAGTGACATTTTCTATCTAAAAACAATATATTGTTTGGCCATACTGTCATAGTAACGTTTTCGTTGCTAAGGTTGTAATAATTTGTTGAACAGCGTGTATATTCATAGTTTATGCAAATGCAAACATACATTGTAACTATTAATATAACTTGTTAAACGTTTTATTAAACAACTAATGTGCGTCTAGCTACATGAAGCTTGTACTCAGATTACAAAATAAACAAAATAGAGATCTCTAAGTTTTCAAGATGATTAAATATGTGTCAAATTGACAAAACTTTGATGAAAGCTATAATGATTATAAAAAGTAAGCTATAATAATTCATCGAAAGTTATATATATATATATATATTATTGAGTTATAGAAAGAAATGTGAAGATTAAGATGAAGAAGAATAAAAAATCTATAACTCAAAATTATTTGGGAAAAAATAGATAAAGAAATTCACATTGAATTAAATTAATTATAATTTGATTTTACAATAATATATTACCTTAATTATGTGGGTATAGGAGAATCCACCTCATCAAACTTATTTAATATAATGATGACACATAAGATGCAAGTGATGTGGCATGTATGAATAATTGACAAATCATTGGAGGTCTGTTCCCTTAGTTATATAGATAGATTATATTACGCACATAATATTCGCTGGGATTTGTTTTTATTAGTGAATATTTTGTTTAAATATATTTTTAGTTAAACTATCCTACTCTTTATGTACATCACAATTTTACAACAAATAAACAATACATATAGGGCCATCTTTAATCGACCTTTTTTATCCCGATTCCTTTATATGCTAGCAGGCTTTTATAAAAGCCTGATTCTAATGCATGGCAGTTTTGAAGTATAAATTTTGTAACATTATATAACTATATAGTAACATATAATATAACACCCCTCGTTAATTATAAACATTTAATATAATATTTGCGACTCGGAAGCGTATATTTAAAACATACTATCAATGTACTCAAAATGTCAATAAACTTTTTCAATTTAATACATGACATTCCAACCAACTCGGTGTTATATAATTCAAAACATATATTTAGTTATCAACATAACATCAGAGTAACAGCCTGTCAAACATTCCATCCAGTCCAACAACCTCCTGCCCAATATGTCCCATATATTTAACCTGCAGGAAGAACTGTGGTGGGGTTAGCATAAAGCTAAGTGAATGAAACTATAATCAACGGTCCAACCTAGCATAACAATCTGTTTACATCAAATTACAATAAACAGAAAATCAATCATTCACTCGACATCCAATCAATGTCAAGCTACACCAATCAATCATTATCAATCGTCATGAGGATCGGTGGCTCCTGAGATACCCTAATACCGGTTTGGTACTCAAGGAACTCTTATCAATCATCTGTATTGGCCTATACAGAATTACCGATAACCAGTTGTTAATCACACACGACCTAGATCTCCAAACCAACATTTCAAGTTTCAAGATCTCCTGTCGTCTACAATAACAACCAAGTCCAACTGTCAAGTCAAGTTGACCTCAGAATCTTACATACTAGCTCAAACAGCCAAGCATGCAACTAGTCAAACTATCATGGCAAGATATCTCAACAACTACATTCTATCAAAATAATACTATAATTACTTGTTGTAAATCAAATCATTACAACTAAATCACACTGAGGTTACAGATCCACTCACCGACACCTCAGGCCTCCACTCAGTAGTCTAATATCACTGAGTCTTCTCCACATCTGAGAATTTAAAATCAAATATAAGTTAGTAATCCATATCAATACATAACTTATATCAATCCATACTATTAGGAACTTAACATAATAATATGAATATTACTAGTTCCTAATCATATATTAGTTATTACAACATAACTATTATCCTATATGAACCTGAACATATATCAAATAACAATCACATTACTTATAAAAATCAAACAAGAAATGTGACACCAGCCTATCAAGCCGCCGGTTTGGCTTATGAAGCCGCCGGCTTCGGCTAACAAGAACAAGCCGCCGGCTTGGCCAAAGAAGCCGCCGGCTTCTGGCCTCGTCCCAGCCCAGCACGAACAGCAGAAACCCTAACTCGCGGGTTTAATCCCCAAAACACCAAAAACTCGTTTTTAAACGGTTATAAACCTCAAATATCATCACATAATCAATATGTAACACTTATAACCTGTTTCTAACATCCAATTCTCTCAAATCATCAATTTACCCAAATTCAATCAAAAAATCAAATTCTTAAATACTCAAGAATACTTACTGATTGAAGAATCTAACGATGGTAATCTGATGATTATGAAGATTCACGAGAATCACAACTTCCTGATTTGATTTCTGGATTGATTTGGAAGTTTTTAGAGAGTTTCTATGAGTTTCTAAATGAAAATAAATAACTTTCCTAAATAGGAAAGGATATATATATAAGTCGGCCTCACGAACCGCCTTCAATATACGGGTATAATTTAATATCCCATCTCAATCTATTGCCTGGAACCCGAAAACCATTAACGAGTCCAAACATTTTATTGTACCGACAACTATATTAATTTACAACAATTAATATTTCACTTATCACATTGGAATATTTAACTCCTATTCCAATTATTTCAACTATTTCAAACAATATTATTTCCAAACACATTTAAATACTTATTTAAATCAAGAAATAATATAAAACAACTAGGTCCAATTCGAGGATGTTACAACTCTCCCCTCCTTAAAGAGATTTCGTCCCGAAATCTAACATCAATCAATCTGACTAATGTGATAATATCACATATATCTTATCAAACATTAATCCTCAATAGTAACTTACAACTATACTCAAACTGTTTGAATTCTTTCCACATGCACATATCCAAATGTACATGCTTCTATCTTTTCCTACTTACACATACAGTGCGTCTAATCAATATCATCAATCAGATATATATTATAGACAAACACTTACTTCAACAAGTGAAACCTACAATCACTTAATAGGTCTATGCAACCAGAAATTAGCAACATGCTAAAATCTTTAACCTATTATCACTGTTCATCCCTGTTATAAATACAACAGCAATCACATTATCACAACAGTGGTTATCAAACCACAATGTTCCTAGCAATATTGAAATAAAATTCAACTCACGACTTACAATCAGTCTAATAACAGATAACAATTTCAAATCTCTACTATCAAAGATTTAAAATTCAAATCTAGGTCAACTTTTCATCCAAAAGTTTCATACCTATACTCTTGTGAACAACCTATAACGTTCACATATCACTTCAATCATATGAAATCCTTTATTTAAAAGTAACTCCGGATTCATATCACCTAAATAAGCAAAGCAGAGGTTACACTCAGTAGGTAAAACCACAATCAATAAGTACTTTGCTCAATTAACAAAAGTACCAAAAATCAATCTTACCTACAATCAACCAACCTCTACATTAACTTATTTCCACTGGTATCAACCTATCAATTGTTAGCAACAACAATTGACCAAACACTAATCACAACACTAGTGATTACACTCTACAGTATATCTATCAATACTTACTATTTATCTTCAAAATCTAACCAACCTTCAAGTTAGAATTTATATACTACTTAAACTGGTTAAACATTAAGAACTTATTTTCAACAACCAGTTATTTTAATTAAACTTGTTAAGTCTTCAAACTGCTAATTTCAAACAATTAGAAGTTATACAACTTTAACCACACAATCACTTAGTCATTTAACACTAGATCCCATTAATCTAGCAACTAAGCCAGTCTTAATCAACATATCATGATACTACAGTTCAAGTATCACAATATCACAATGTGCTACTTTTCAACACATTTCTAATAAGGTCTACATCTAGTTAATTACAATTAACTGACCTCCACATATCTTATGGCACATTTTAATTCAATCTATTAAAACTTATCATGCCATTTATTATCATGTATACCACACATACATACCTACACAATTTCAGGTATTTTCTAAAATGGACACATACACATCAATTCCATTTCATCTTACCCACTAGGCCATTCAGACTGTTAAAGTCTTTATCAAGCCTTCTCAGTACTACTAGTCATCACATATCCATACTACAGGACATGGAACAATCACTAACTCTATGTTTCACTTATATACATAATACATCGTATATAACTTAAACAATTTAATCTACACTTTACAATAAAAGTTTGGTGAATACAATCATCATCTCTCAATTTCAAGGTTTCCCTTACTCCCTAATACATACAATTTCTTAAAATATGAACAACCTTCCAATTCATATTCCTCGATTTATCGAACAAGAATCAACTAAATCTTTAATATAATTCATTTCCAGATATACCTTCATATCTTTTCTTACTTGGATCTAATCCCAATTTACCACTTTATCACTTATTTCATTTGTATACTATCAACAAATAACAAAAGAATCCATTCAATTCTTTCCATACCTAAGTAATTCACCATGAGGTACCAGTCAATCTAGGCAACCATTAATAATAACTTTCAATTATTTCTTATCTCACATTCTTATCCAATCAAAGCTATCATCACAAGCTTCATACACTGGTAAGATTTTCTTATCACAATTCTAATCAATGTGACTTAATTTGCACCTTTCAACAATTTACAACTGTCATATCATTCAATGATTTCATATCTGTATAATTTTCTAACACATATTCAGTTCAAATATTAAATATTACTTAACTGAATACTCAATTATACTTTACACTATTTCAATTACTTAATACTAGCTTTAAGTAATTTATTAAGTTTCACAAACTTAAATAATTTGGGAATTTAACCACATTCCCACACAATTATAATATTACAATCAATATTAGACTATTTCAACACAAACAGTTGGCTATATGTCAACTTTGGTTTCAATCAACCAATCAATAAAATTCTCTAATTGCTTTTCTCTAGTTCGGCCCAACCTCAAACCAATCACAAGCAATTAATTTTATACACAACTCTCTATTCATGGTTTGACTTTCAAAGTTAACATACTATCAATATTAACTCACAACAAACCATTTTATCTTATATGTTCACCTTCAAACATATATTTTAAATTATTAATTTCAATAACCTTATTAATCCTTCACAAAGACAAGGTCAAATTATATCAATCTTGGCTCCATACAAGCCATTTCATATTATATGTTTACTATTAAACATATACTTCCATTATTACATTCAATAATACTAGGAATTCCTTAAACCAGACAATACTAACATGTCTCAACCTTGGCCTCATATAAGCCGGATACAAAATAGTGATTCATTTAAACACTATCAAATTTACCTACAAGTAATCTATCACAATTACTTATTCAACAAAATCAAATTAGTCACTTAGGTTTATCATCAAAATCTATATCAATGACAACTATCGTTTACACTAGCACTTTTACAGTTTAACTGCCACAGTTCTATTAACCAACTGTTTTCTTATCAAAACAACTATTAAACACTTTAGCATACCTTCATGCTCAATTATTCAAAATCACATTACATTTATTTTATATCAAGTAGCCTCAACAAGTTCATGTGACACAACATAATATAACAACGGTGATCAGGCGTTGCAAGATTATGTCCTTCACAATCCATTCTCAGGCCACTCCACTTTATAATTATCAACGTGATCTATTTTCATTTGGTATATTAAATACTTTATGATTTCAAATCAATCATACTCTATTTAATAGTTTCTATCAACTGATACACACCCAAATCAGTTTACTACTTACATATTTAACCTTACATATGCAACCCATCTCACACAATTTATTTTCAACAACTGAATTACTTAGTATATCACTTATCTGAAACTTCAAACACATGATAACTCATCATTATAGTTTCAATATTTAACACTAATCAATGTCCCTATTTACCTCAAAATTCAGGACACATCTTAATTAATTATTATCACTTTGACATATGCTATCATATCAAGCATCACTGTCGCAACAAGTCTACTCAATCATGTTACTATAAACAGTTCATTCACTAATTCACAATTGACTAGAAAGACCTATCACTTTCTCGATCAATTAAGCTTTATCATAAGTTATATTCCTCATAATTTATTCATCTTGATTTAGCTCAAGTGTTTAACTACAATCAAAACATATCATGTAGTTACATAAACACATGTTTTCTCAAATAGCAATCATTATCAATTCAAATGACACAACCTTCCTTAAACAAGGATTTAGATCACACCTTGTGATTAATCCATTAACATAATACTATCAATTATTTTGTCTCACCAATAAAGACACTCTTAGGTTCTAACATCAATCATGTTAAACCTTAATCAACTCTTTATCTACTCATTTACTCACATTTCTGCATTTTTCAATTCAATCAGAAATAATCACCACAATGAACATTTCATTTATTATTTCTATCCTCATGTCAACCTATAGCAATCAATAGTTGACTCAAAACTGGGGAATCATATCAGTCTGACTCAATTAACTTCACAACAAAGCTTACTCAACATAACAGAGTAAACAATTCAAGTTAATGTAAATTAACATAGGCTTATCGAAGATTACCTGACAAATCTTAAGCCAGCAATGTTGAGGAAACATGAAATATACCAATCAGATACTCATGTCCCTCCATCTCTGCAATCAAACAACAGCTTCACAACTTGTTAAGGGTTAGTACATATTCAACTAACTATTTTCTCATGCATTCACTACTCAACTAAACCCACACCCACTGGAATGTTTGACTCAACTCAATCACAGTTCAGGATTGAACAATCTATCATGTTCAATTCACCCAAACTATTGCTCTGATACCAACTTATAACACCCCTCGTTAATTATAAACATTTAATATAATATTTGCGACTCGGAAGCGTATATTTAAAACATACTATCAATGTACTCAAAATGTCAATAAACTTTTTCAATTTAATACATGACATTCCAACCAACTCGGTGTTATATAATTCAAAACATATATTTAGTTATCAACATAACATCAGAGTAACAGCCTGTCAAACATTCCATCCAGTCCAACAACCTCCTGCCCAATATGTCCCATATATTTAACCTGCAGGAAGAACTGTGGTGGGGTTAGCATAAAGCTAAGTGAATGAAACTATAATCAACAGTCCAACCTAGCATAACAATCTGTTTACATCAAATTACAATAAACAGAAAATCAATCATTCACTCGACATCCAATCAATGTCAAGCTACACCAATCAATCATTATCAATCGTCATGAGGATCGGTGGCTCCTGAGATACCCTAATACCGGTTTGGTACTCAAGAAACTCTTATCAATCATCTATATTGGCCTATACAGAATTACCGATAACCAGTTGTTAATCACACACGACCTAGATCTCCAAACCAACATTTCAAGTTTCAAGATCTCCTGTCGTCTACAATAACAACCAAGTCCAACTGTCAAGTCAAGTTGACCTCAGAATCTTACATACCAGCTCAAATAGCCAAGCAAGCAACTAGTCAAACTATCATGGCAAGATATCTCAACAACTACATTCTATCAAAATAATACTATAATTACTTGTTGTAAATCAAATCATTACAACTAAATCACACTGAGGTTACAGATCCACTCACCGACACCTCAGGCCTCCACTCAGTAGTCTAATATCACTGAGTCTTCTCCACATCTGAGAATTTAAAATCAAATATAAGTTAGTAATCCATATCAATACATAACTTATATCAATCCATACTATTAGGAACTTAACATAATAATATGAATATTACTAGTTCCTAATCATATATTAGTTATTACAACATAACTATTATCCTATATGAACCTGAACATATATCAAATAACAATCACATTACTTATAAAAATCAAACAAGAAATGTGACACCAGCCTATCAAGCCGCCGGTTTGGCTTATGAAGCCGCCGGCTTCGGCTAACAAGAACAAGCCGCCGGCTTGGCCAAAGAAGCCGCCGGCTTCTGGCCTCGTCCCAGCCCAGCACGAACAGCAGAAACCCTAACTCGCGGGTTTAATCCCCAAAACACCAAAAACTCGTTTTTAAACGGTTATAAACCTCAAATATCATCACATAATCAATATGTAATACTTATAACCTGTTTCTAACATCCAATTCTCTCAAATCATCAATTTACCCAAATTCAATCAAAAAATCAAATTCTTAAATACTCAAGAATACTTACTGATTGAAGAATCTAACGATGGTAATCTGATGATTATGAAGATTTACGAGAATCACAACTTCCTGATTTGATTTCTGGATTGATTTGGAAGTTTTTAGAGAGTTTCTATGAGTTGCTAAATGAAAATAAATAACTTTCCTAAATAGGAAAGGATATATATATAAGTCGGCCTCACGAACCGCCTTCAATATACGGGTATAATTTAATATCCCATCTCAATCTATTGCCTGGAACCCGAAAACCATTTACGAGTCCAAACATTTTATTGTACCGACAACTATATTAATTTACAACAATTAATATTTCACTTATCACATTGGAATATTTAACTCCTATTCCAATTATTTCAACTATTTCAAACAATATTATTTCCAAACACATTTAAATACTTATTTAAATCAAGAAATAATATAAAACAACTAGGTCCAATTCGAGGATGTTACAACTCTCCCCTCCTTAAAGAGATTTCGTCCCGAAATCTAACATCAATCAATCTGACTAATGTGATAATATCACATATATCTTATCAAACATTAATCCTCAATAGTAACTTACAACTATACTCAAACTGTTTGAATTCTTTCCACATGCACATATCCAAATGTACATGCTTCTATCTTTTCCTACTTACACATACAGTGCGTCTAATCAATATCATCAATCAGATATATATTATAGACAAACACTTACTTCAACAAGTGAAACCTACAATCACTTAATAGGTCTATGCAACTAGAAATTAGCAACATGCTAAAATCTTTAACCTATTATCACTGTTCATCCCTGTTATAAATACAACAGCAATCACATTATCACAACAGTGGTTATCAAACCACAATGTTCCTAGCAATATTGAAATAAAATTCAACTCACGACTTACAATCAGTCTAATAACAGATAACAATTTCAAATCTCTACTATCAAAGATTTAAAATTCAAATCTAGGTCAACTTTTCATCCAAAAGTTTCATACCTATACTCTTGTGAACAACCTATAACGTTCACATATCACTTCAATCATATGAAATCATTTATTTAAAAGTAACTCCGGATTCATATCACCTAAATAAGCAAAGCAGAGGTTACACTCAGTAGGTAAAACCACAATCAATAAGTACTTTGCTCAATTAACAAAAGTACCAAAAATCAATCTTACCTACAATCAACCAACCTCTACATTAACTTATTTCCACTGGTATCAACCTATCAATTGTTAGCAACAACAATTGACCAAACACTAATCACAACACTAGTGATTACACTCTACAGTATATCTATCAATACTTACTATTTATCTTCAAAATCTAACCAACCTTCAAGTTAGAATTTATATACTACTTAAACTGGTTAAACATTAAGAACTTATTTTCAACAACCAGTTATTTTAATTAAACTTGTTAAGTCTTCAAACTGCTAATTTCAAACAATTAGAAGTTATACAACTTTAACCACACAATCACTTAGTCATTTAACACTAGATCCCATTAATCTAGCAACTAAGCCAGTCTTAATCAACATATCATGATACTACAGTTCAAGTATCACAATATCACAATGTGCTACTTTTCAACACATTTCTAATAAGGTCTACATCTAGTTAATTACAATTAACTGACCTCCACATATCTTATGGCACATTTTAATTCAATCTATTAAAACTTATCATGCCATTTATTATCATGTATACCACACATACATACCTACACAATTTCAGGTATTTTCTAAAATGGACACATACACATCAATTCCATTTCATCTTACCCACTAGGCCATTCAGACTGTTAAAGTCTTTATCAAGCCTTCTCAGTACTACTAGTCATCACATATCCATACTACAGGACATGGAACAATCACTAACTCTATGTTTCACTTATATACATAATACACCGTATATAACTTAAACAATTTAATCTACACTTTACAATAAAAGTTTGGTGAATACAATCATCATCTCTCAATTTCAAGGTTTCCCTTACTCCCTAATACATACAATTTCTTAAAATATGAACAACCTTCCAATTCATATTCCTCGATTTATCGAACAAGAATCAACTAAATCTTTAATATAATTCATTTCCAGATATACCTTCATATCTTTTCTTACTTGGATCTAATCCCAATTTACCACTTTATCACTTATTTCATTTGTATACTATCAACAAATAACAAAAGAATCCATTCAATTCTTTCCATACCTAAGTAATTCACCATGAGGTACCAGTCAATCTAGGCAACCATTAATAATAACTTTCAATTATTTCTTATCTCACATTCTTATCCAATCAAAGCTATCATCACAAGCTTCATACACTGGTAAGATTTTCTTATCACAATTCTAATCAATGTGACTTAATTTGCACCTTTCAACAATTTACAACTGTCATATCATTCAATGATTTCATATCTGTATAATTTTCTAACACATATTCAGTTCAAATATTAAATATTACTTAACTGAATACTCAATTATACTTTACACTATTTCAATTACTTAATACTAGCTTTAAGTAATTTATTAAGTTTCACAAACTTAAATAATTTGGGAATTTAACCACATTCCCACACAATTATAATATTACAATCAATATTAGACTATTTCAACACAAACAGTTGGCTATATGTCAACTTTGGTTTCAATCAACCAATCAATAAAATTCTCTAATTGCTTTTCTCTAGTTCGGCCCAACCTCAAACCAATCACAAGCAATTAATTTTATACACAACTCTCTATTCATGGTTTGACTTTCAAAGTTAACATACTATCAATATTAACTCACAACAAACCATTTTATCTTATATGTTCACCTTCAAACATATATTTTAAATTATTAATTTCAATAACCTTATTAATCCTTCACAAAGACAAGGTCAAATTATATCAATCTTGGCTCCATACAAGCCATTTCATATTATATGTTTACTATTAAACATATACTTCCATTATTACATTCAATAATACTAGGAATTCCTTAAACCAGACAATACTAACATGTCTCAACCTTGGCCTCATATAAGCCGGATACAAAATAGTGATTCATTTAAACACTATCAAATTTACCTACAAGTAATCTATCACAATTACTTATTCAACAAAATCAAATTAGTCACTTAGGTTTATCATCAAAATCTATATCAATGACAACTATCGTTTACACTAGCACTTTTACAGTTTAACTGCCACAGTTCTATTAACCAACTGTTTTCTTATCAAAACAACTATTAAACACTTTAGCATACCTTCATGCTCAATTATTCAAAATCACATTACATTTATTTTATATCAAGTAGCCTCAACAAGTTCATGTGACACAACATAATATAACAACGGTGATCAGGCGTTGCAAGATTATGTCCTTCACAATCCATTCTCAGGCCACTCCACTTTATAATTATCAACGTGATCTATTTTCATTTGGTATATTAAATACTTTATGATTTCAAATCAATCATACTCTATTTAATAGTTTCTATCAACTGATACACACCCAAATCAGTTTACTACTTACATATTTAACCTTACATATGCAACCCATCTCACACAATTTATTTTCAACAACTGAATTACTTAGTATATCACTTATCTGAAACTTCAAACACATGATAACTCATCATTATAGTTTCAATATTTAACACTAATCAATGTCCCTATTTACCTCAAAATTCAGGACACATCTTAATTAATTATTATCACTTTGACATATGCTATCATATCAAGCATCACTGTCGCAACAAGTCTACTCAATCATGTTACTATAAACAGTTCATTCACTAATTCACAATTGACTAGAAAGACCTATCACTTTCTCGATCAATTAAGCTTTATCATAAGTTATATTCCTCATAATTTATTCATCTTGATTTAGCTCAAGTGTTTAACTACAATCAAAACATATCATGTAGTTACATAAACACATGTTTTCTCAAATAGCAATCATTATCAATTCAAATGACACAACCTTCCTTAAACAAGGATTTAGATCACACCTTGTGATTAATCCATTAACATAATACTATCAATTATTTTGTCTCACCAATAAAGACACTCTTAGGTTCTAACATCAATCATGTTAAACCTTAATCAACTCTTTATCTACTCATTTACTCACATTTCTGCATTTTTCAATTCAATCAGAAATAATCACCACAATGAACATTTCATTTATTATTTCTATCCTCATGTCAACCTATAGCAATCAATAGTTGACTCAAAACTGGGGAATCATATCAGTCTGACTCAATTAACTTCACAACAAAGCTTACTCAACATAACAGAGTAAACAATTCAAGTTAATGTAAATTAACATAGGCTTATCGAAGATTACCTGACAAATCTTAAGCCAGCAATGTTGAGGAAACATGAAATATACCAATCAGATACTCATGTCCCTCCATCTCTGCAATCAAACAACAGCTTCACAACTTGTTAAGGGTTAGTACATATTCAACTAACTATTTTCTCATGCATTCACTACTCAACTAAACCCACACCCACTGGAATGTTTGACTCAACTCAATCACAGTTCAGGATTGAACAATCTATCATGTTCAATTCACCCAAACTATTGCTCTGATACCAACTTATAACACCCCTCGTTAATTATAAACATTTAATATAATATTTGCGACTCGGAAGCGTATATTTAAAACATACTATCAATGTACTCAAAATGTCAATAAACTTTTTCAATTTAATACATGACATTCCAACCAACTCGGTGTTATATAATTCAAAACATATATTTAGTTATCAACATAACATCAGAGTAACAGCCTGTCAAACATTCCATCCAGTCCAACAACCTCCTGCCCAATATGTCCCATATATTTAACCTGCAGGAAGAACTGTGGTGGGGTTAGCATAAAGCTAAGTGAATGAAACTATAATCAACAGTCCAACCTAGCATAACAATCTGTTTACATCAAATTACAATAAACAGAAAATCAATCATTCACTCGACATCCAATCAATGTCAAGCTACACCAATAAATCATTATCAATCGTCATGAGGATCGGTGGCTCCTGAGATACCCTAATACCGGTTTGGTACTCAAGAAACTCTTATCAATCATCTATATTGGCCTATACAGAATTACCGATAACCAGTTGTTAATCACACACGACCTAGATCTCCAAACCAACATTTCAGGTTTCCAGATCTCCTGTCGTCTACAATAACAACCAAGTCCAACTGTCAAGTCAAGTTGACCTCAGAATCTTACATACCAGCTCAAATAGCCAAGCAAGCAACTAGTCAAACTATCATGGCAAGATATCTCAACAACTACATTCTATCAAAATAATACTATAATTACTTGTTGTAAATCAAATCATTACAACTAAATCACACTGAGGTTACAGATCCACTCACCGACACCTCAGGCCTCCACTCAGTAGTCTAATATCACTGAGTCTTCTCCACATCTGAGAATTTAAAATCAAATATAAGTTAGTAATCCATATCAATACATAACTTATATCAATCCATACTATTAGGAACTTAACATAATAATATGAATATTACTAGTTCCTAATCATATATTAGTTATTACAACATAACTATTATCCTATATGAACCTGAACATATATCAAATAACAATCACATTACTTATAAAAATCAAACAAGAAATGTGACACCAGCCTATCAAGCCGCCGGTTTGGCTTATGAAGCCGCCGGCTTCGGCTAACAAGAACAAGCCGCCGGCTTGGCCAAAGAAGCCGCCGGCTTCTGGCCTCGTCCCAGCCCAGCACGAACAGCAGAAACCCTAACTCGCGGGTTTAATCCCCAAAACACCAAAAACTCGTTTTTAAACGGTTATAAACCTCAAATATCATCACATAATCAATATGTAACACTTATAACCTGTTTCTAACATCCAATTCTCTCAAATCATCAATTTACCCAAATTCAATCAAAAAATCAAATTCTTAAATACTCAAGAATACTTACTGATTGAAGAATCTAACGATGGTAATCTGATGATTATGAAGATTCACGAGAATCACAACTTCCTGATTTGATTTCTGGATTGATTTGGAAGTTTTTAGAGAGTTTCTATGAGTTTCTAAATGAAAATAAATAACTTTCATAAATAGGAAAGGATATATATATAAGTCGGCCTCACGAACCGCCTTCAATATACGGGTATAATTTAATATCCCATCTCAATCTATTGCCTGGAACCCGAAAACCATTTACGAGTCCAAACATTTTATTGTACCGACAACTATATTAATTTACAACAATTAATATTTCACTTATCACATTGGAATATTTAACTCCTATTCCAATTATTTCAACTATTTCAAACAATATTATTTCCAAACACATTTAAATACTTATTTAAATCAAGAAATAATATAAAACAACTAGGTCCAATTCGAGGATGTTACATATAATATAATCATATATGATTAGATTCGCAATAATTCCATGAAATGCTTATCTTTAAATGGCACACAAATGTCAACTTGTTTAATAACCATTCATCTAAACAAGGGTTAGGATGAAGATGGATCTTAATTTTTTAAGGAGTCTATAAAACCCCTCGAATTACACCAATACCAAACAGGGACATCGTATGCAGTCGCCCTCAAAAGAATTTTTAAATTGCGTAATTTTTTTTTAAGGTATTAATGACATTTTAAAATTTTCACCCATATAAAACTGTTAAAAAGATAATAATAATTTTTTTTCGTCCCATTCATTGGATTATCTAGCTCCGCCCGTCGTCTCTGGTTGGTTTTTGGCTGGCAAGGCATAAGAGCTGTTACTTTAAAGTATACAAAAATGTGATTATATATATATGCTCGGTATTTAGAATATGCGAATAAGGATATGGGGTACATGCATTATATGTAATAAATTTTCATTCTATTGCTATTGAATATATTTTGTTGATGTGTTAACTTATAATAATTATGTCACGTGTCGCCTCATATAGATGACACGCAAATTAAGAATATCAAAAGTTACATACGATAGTAATGAATACGGAATTCAGTCGCAAAGTTGGCTTTTAACAAACAAAAATTTAAAGTTCCTTATTTATCCTAATCCCTAAGCAATACTAATACGGTAACATTTTTAACTTGGTCTAATTTTGTATCTTCCGGACTAAGTAATTAGCTGCTAAGTAGCGAATAGTTTCATGCCACGTGTCAAAATGATTCCATGACGCCACCACCTTACGGAAAAAGCGTGAGTACACAAAAGTGCATGAAATGCAAACAGTTCAGTACCGCCACCACCACTGCACATATAAAAAAAACTCCGACCGACTGACCGTAATTCTGTAACGTCACCACCGCCGTGACCGGAGTACGTACTCACCACCATGGAATTCCTGAAGTTAATCTGCCCTAGTTTTCCTCATGTACGTAAATTCAACACTCCTTAGTATTTAATCTTTACTATTTTTTGCTAGTTGTAGACGATGTGTGTAGAATGACGGTTTTGAGTATACAATTTCGGTTTCCGAGTTACGATTGAGTACATTGATGAATTGAAATAAGTATACATTTGATGTTATTTAGTAGCAGTAAAATAAAAAACCTGTAAAATCAACATCAAACATCCATGAATTTGGTAATTTTTTGTGTTCTACATATAACTATTTATTTATTAAGTAGTGCTATGTTACTGTGGATAATAAGCAAAATCACATGATGACTAATTTTAGGTTAGAGTATGTTTCCCCATTTGATGATTTGTTTTTATGTTCTAAGTTCTAACTCTGTTTACTTGAATCAGGTATGGGATGGAAATGGAATTTCAAGATGCTTCAACAACATATATCCTATTATCTTAAGGAATTTTTTGTTATATAAATGGCTTTCAGTATAAAATTGAAGCATTCATATAGTGTTATTTTTGCTATACTGTATCGTCTGTATTTTCTTAACAAGACTTACGATGCTAGGTTTCGGAGCAAGTATGGTAACTTTTGTCATGATTGTTGTGCTCGCTTTTACTGAAAGGACTGCAAGAGGACGTAGAAAGGTAACAATCACTATGTTCTTTTAAGTAATTCAGAGAATACAATATGGTCTTCGACAAACTTAATGATTTCGAGAATTATTTGTCTTCTCCTACAAAATAATGCTTATTTTATTTGGTGCATTACATCAAGTGGAGACTGATTTTCTGCATAAAGTTCAATCAACTAATTGCGTACTTTAAGTTGCGAGTATGTTGTATACATTCCACTTCTTGACTATTATCTGTAGTTGGATTGCAAATGCACTTAGTATCTATAGTTGCGATCATGTCGGTTTGTAATTTTTTTTTTCACAATGTCGAATTTCATTGCAGATACTTCATTATGAAAAGGTCTTCTTGTTAGTTCTACCTATCATTGGGGCATGCATAGCATGTTTTGACATAATTTTGCTATTAAGTAACACAAAAAGGGGCCATCCGGCTTTATATCATGAGTGGCTCTTAAGATGCTCTCAATTCCTAGTCTGGGTAAGGCTATGATGACAGTTCAATACAGCTGTGAAGTTTTATGCTATTAACTCTTTTGGTGTACACTACAGGCCACTTTGCTTCTAGTCTCAAGGTTTGATTGCTGGTTATATGTCTTATCTAATCGGGTCTTGTGCTTTTGGTGGATCATGAAAGCGTTCTTAGCAATACCAACTTTACAAGCAACTTTTTCTTCTTTAGAGGTATTTTTTATCTTCGTGTATATATATATATAATGATACATTACATTGTAACACCAACAGACTTTTGGCTTACGGTATTTGGGTGTCCCATCTATCAGAAGGTTGTGAGTTCAAGTTTTAACTGTCACATAGGTGGTGTATGTAATAGGTGTAAAGATGTCGGATTCCTTGCATTGTAAGAACAAAAGTTATAAAATTATATAGAAAACATTAGTTAAGTTAACAAATTTGTTTTGCAGGTTTTTAGTTGCATAAATGAGAGCTTAGTAGTTTTAGTGGATGTTATGTTTGGTACGTTGGTTAATGTTATCAGAATGAAGCAGGCATCTCACGGTAACAGGTTAATCATGCCATTAGTTTTACTATTTGTTTAAAATTTTTATTGTGAATATTATCATTACTAAAGTTGAAATTTGATTCTTACTATTTGTGCTAATTATAATCTTCTTTGGAATTATTTTCTGACAACTGGCAACCCTGTAGTTCAATGGAAGAATCACTGCTTTCCTGTGAAACGGGTATTGACGACGGTATCCAATCAAATCCTGTAAGTATCATTCTCGCGTTAACTTAATACGTAACTTATTTCCAAGTTTCCAATCATCGATTGTACTACTTTAAAATAAGGTAAGTTATGTGTCTTCTTTACTTGTTTCTTAAAGGGAGCTCTGGCGAGATTTTTGAATGTCATGACATTCAGGTCTATCAATTTGGTAATGGAACATGGTGCAAAGAAACAACTTGACTTTGACAATTTGCTTCAACTACCCATTGACATGGACCCTTTGTTCTGTCATGATTCTTTGTTGAACTGTTGGGAAGATCAAAGAAGGCATGATCGCTATCATCCTTCTTTGTTTTGGACAATCTGCCATGCATATGGATGGCCGTACATGTGTTTAGGCCTGTTAAAGGTACTACTGAACTTTATCTCCTTGCTACATGCTAGATTACTGAAAATAAGAAAAGTATAAGTGAGGCATTCACAGAAAACAAAATAACAAGGGATATTGTATACTAAGGCAACCCAAGTTGTAATTGTTTTTAAAAAGGCCGCCCATGTATAAACACATCATCGGGGGTATTTTGACCCTGTTACGACTTCGAGGATAAAATGGTAATTTTCCAAAAAAAGTGTCAGTTTTTTGGCTGGAAATGAACAAAAGGAAATGTGGGTATTATATCTGAAAATGCTGATCAAGTTGGGGTGCCCAGACTGTTCAATATCTGAATAGAGAGACAGGATTGATGACTCAAATGTTATTAATCTTCTATGTCTCATACTCCAAAAATTCTGTAGGTACTAAACGATTGTCTTGGTTTTGCTGGACCCTTGCTTCTTAACATGCTGATCAAGTATCTTCAAGAAGGTTACTGTTTCTGTACATGTTTCTCTTTTTTTTTGTTTTGTTTTGGGCATACAGAAGGATAATGTCTATAGTTCATGCCATCGGACATTTCTCGATTTACTATTATAATAATGTTGCCTTCATTATTTATCAATTTAGACCTGTTGGCCTGTCTGTTGTATAAATACATTACATGTTACAATAGGTGGGTCGAAAGGTGTTAATACATCATGCATAAATTAGTGAAGATTATATATGTCCTGTTTGTATAGTGTCATATTATATTAGATATATATGTCGAATCGCGTAGCTCTTTCCGAATTCATGAATCTAAAACCATTTTTGTCTTTCTGAAAACAGGATCTGGAAATTTTGATGGTTATCTTCTTGCCATTTCCCTTGGCTTGACTTCCATTTTGAAGTAAGTCTTATACTTTAAGTGTTGTCACTTTATCATAAATGGTTATACTCATGATAACATCATAAATTATTATCTTGAGTTAAGGTGTGTTTCATTTCAAACAGGTGAGCATAACTTGCCACTCTTCCCAAACTATTTCAAATACTCACTAATGGAAACTCATGTTTTTACTAATATTTTGTCATTTGTATACTTACAGTCTTTATTACCACCTTAGTTATTTCAGATGATAAGATATTGTAACATAAACTCCTCACTGTTATAATGTTAGTTATATTCTGATGGTGCAGATCTTTTCTTGATACACAATATACATTTCGGCTTTCCAAATTAAAGTTAAAGCTACGTTCTGGTCTTATGACTATTATATTTCGAAAGGTAAATATTTCTTGTCTGTTTTTGGTCTTCTGGTCTTATAACTGTTATTTAAGATGGTAGTAAAGAAAAACAAAATGAAAGCTAGCAAAGTATATATATTTGAACTTTATTATAATGGGCCGTGTTGGTTATATGGCCAACTGAATGAAAAGCAACCAACTTTAATCTAAATTATCTTTTGGGTAACCAACTTATTGTAGGATACAAAACCAACTATTTTTAAGATTTTTTTTTTCTTCCATGAAGTTTTTATCTATTATATTTATAAATCTAAACTTGAACTTTCATTTTTCATGAAATTGATCTTTAATCTATGTTTAGCTTTTACTTTCACACTATACTCCCATTCTTTTCGAGAAAATTTTAATACTAACCATCAAAAAATCCCATCGTACATTTTTCAGTGTCTCCATGTTAGCTTAGCAGAAAGATCGAAATTTTCTGAGGGGGAAATTCAAACATTTATGTCAGTGGATGCGGATCGAACAGTCAATATGTGCAATAGTTTTCATGACATGTGGAGGTTTTTGTCTCTTCTTTCGTTCATTATAATTACGGACATTCTGTGTATTGTGGAGTACTAACATACTGAGTTCCGTGGCTTGTATTGATTGGATCATCTAAAACTATGTTGAACATTGAACCTTTCAGCTTGCCATTACAAATTGGAATTGCGCTGTATCTGCTATATACACAAGTTCAGTTTGCTTTTGTTGCTGGAATCACAATAACTATTTTATTGATACCAGGTAGAGTGTACTTAAACTTGTTTAATTACATTTATACAGGAACTAGAAGGTAGCAAAATGGGCGGGTTGGGTAGCAGGGAAAAATGTTAATATTTGGTATGGGATGGAACACGCAAGGTCAGGTTGACCCGAAATTTGTCAAAAGTATTTAAAAATAAAGTTTTTTAAGTATGATTATAATATAAATACCACAATAATATATATTAATGTAACTTTTTGAATAAAATAAAATTGTAGGTTGTGTGCTTTAAAAATACATTTTGGGGGCCCCTTCACTTATATGATCAGTTTCTATTATAGCTGTGTTTTTCTTCTTCATATTTTACATGTTAGAAATAAAACATAATCCGAGCTGACATGTTTATAAGTAAGAGGTCAACATTTCTACCTCTAGTAGTAAGCAAACTTCTTTACCGTAATAAACTTAAGTTTTATGTATAGTGTTTACACATTTCATACTTTTGTGATGCATGATATCTCTGCAATCCAATATTGATCCTGATAACTTATATTCAATGTTTACAGTAAATAAATGGATAGCTGAATTGATTGCTAGTGCCACTAAAAACATGATGGAGCAAAAGGATGAAAGGTGCACAGACCTTTGTCAAAGTAGTCGTTGAATTTAGCTAAACTCATATGTTTCCAAATAATAACCATTAAATAAATTGTAGCCAGAAGTTTCAGTGATACTGTTCCTAAGTTATTATCATATAAAACTTTCACAGGGTTCGAAGGACAGGTGAACTATTAAAGTATATACGCACTTTGAAAATGTATGGTTGGGAGCTTCATTTTAGTAGTTGGTTAATGAAGACAAGATCCTTAGAGGTCAAATATCTATCAGTAAGAACAGAATCCTATCAAACTATTTATGTCTGTTAGCAGTGGGGATTTCTACTAATGTAAGTTATCGATGGGTTAGTGGTGGGGATTTCTACTACTGTAAGTTATCGATGGGTTAGTGGTGGGGATTTCTACTAATGTAAGTTATCAATGGGTTAATGGGTTATGTTTAATCTAACGGGTCATATGGATCAAATGTCAACGAATATGCAATTTTAGTTCATAAATTTTATTCAAAGTTAGATTAATCAAAAATAATCTTTATGTTTTAATCTATGCTTCCCATCTGTATATAACATTATAACATCACCCTTCTTGACCCGTTACACAACCTGCCCATCTTGTCACCTCTATATCTCTAATGTCTGACATCCAAATGCAATTAATTTTGCTGTTTGACCTCTTTTTGTATATAGACAAGGAAGTACTTGGATGCATGGTGTGTATTCTTTTGGGCAACAACACCAACTCTTTTTTCTTTGTTCACATTTGGCCTCTATGTAATGATGGGAAATCAACTAGATGCCGCAACGGTATAACAAACATATCTTTTTTCAGTACATAAACTTGCTTGTGGTTTTCATATTAACTTTATGCTATCTTCTTATTTTAATCTCTATATTTCCAGGTTTTTACCTGTCTTGCTCTATTTAACAATCTGATTTCTCCATTAAACTCATTCCCATGGGTCATTAATGGGTTAATCGATGTGAGTTGTATATATATGCCCTCTTGTCCATACAAAGTGTTAAGATAATTTTTTCCGATTAACAGAAACCTTTTATATTATTTTTGTCATTTTTTTTTCACAGGCAGTCATATCTACGAGGCGGCTGAGCAAGTTCCTCTCATGCTTTGAACACGAACGTTATCAGGGGCCAACGAAAAATTCTTCTTCATCGTCTAAAGGAATGGATATTGTCGTCAAAGATGCATGTTGTGCATGGGCAAGCAGTGATCAGGAAGTGAAGGAGCCGATTCTTGATCGTGTCAATCTTGTCATTCCAAAGGGTTCTCTGGTTGCAGTTATTGGAGAGGTGAAACCTGTACTTAACATTCCGTTTAACTTACTATCTGGAGTTGATAAATGGTGGGTTAATTAAGTGTCAACACGATGTTGAGTCAAAGGGGCTAATCTTGCTGAGTAAATCGCCCAGAAACATTGCACAACTCAGCATATGAATAGTACAAAATTTTGATCACATAAAGTTTTAATATATAATCGGAATTTTGAGTATAACATTAGGAGATAGAAGGAATGATAAAATACAATTTTGGGTGACTACACTTTGTCCATTTTACACGTTCCTTTTTAGCTAAATTTATTGATTTGACATATTTGCAACCCTTTAGATAAAACAAAACCCAAATCGACCCATTTGCACATGTTTGCAGGTTGGTTCAGGTAAATCATCCTTGTTAAATTCTATCCTGGGAGAAATGAAGCTTATAATGGGATCTGTATACTCAAGAGGGTCCATCGCCTATGTCCCACAGGTTGAAAAAAATTGAATAAATATGTTGATGTCATACTTATGTTGAATCATAATATTTGAGTATAAACTTCTGTGTTTGGAGATATAGATTCCCTGGATTCTCTCTGGCACTATTCGTGATAATGTCACATTTGGAAAGAACTATGATCCGATAAGGTACTGATCTCTTGTTAACTTGAAAAATTCTTCTGAATTTATTCATTATTGATAGCTTGTCTGCTTCCTCTACTGTTTAAGTGTATTTCATTCATCATTTTTTAAAGAAAGATCAAGCCAATGTAATATTTTAGTTTTATAAACAGGATAGAGAAAGATATATAGAGGTGGGAAAATGGTCGGTTGGGGAATGGGTTAAAATGGGTACTCATCCGTTCAGGTTGGCCGAAAACACTTTTGTCTTAGTCTTTGACAGTTATTTATAGATAAGTAGTATACGAAATATGATTACAAAACCTATATATTCACATGATTAATATATTAATATCAGTTAAGTGATTTCGAAGGTTTTACATATATATTTGGCTATTATTTTAACCTGTAGGACCCTACCTAAAATTTTGGAACCTGCATATGATACTAAAGCGTGGAACTATTTATCATGTACAGATATTCTGCTGTTATAAAGGCATGTGCCCTTGACACAGATGTTTCACTTATGGTTGGTGGTGATATGTCTTATATTGGAGAAAAAGGTTTAAACCTGTCAGGTGGACAAAAAGCTCGTCTAGCGCTTGCCAGGTGTCAATACCTACTTGATTCTCATCGCAAATATCATTTTATGATAATGCACTACTGGTTATTTGTTTTTCGTTGGACGTTTTATATATATGAGGATTTGAACAGGGCAGTATACCATGGATCTGACTTAATCATGCTGGATGATGTCCTTAGTGCAGTTGATGCACAAGTGGCTTCTTGGATTTTATCTAATGCAATCCTTAGTCCTCTTATGCATCACAAAACATGCATTCTTTGCACTCATAATATTCAGGTAATGACTAGATGTCCTAGCTAGAGGTGGCATTTTCGATCCAGTAAAAAAGTAGCTTGAAGGAAACAGGTCAAATGGGTGAAAGTCGCCAAAAGTGTATATTGAACAAAGAACCTCAAAAATAATTAATATCTAAAAAATATCTTATTATTGTATTAATATAATATTTGACACATTAAGTTGTTAAAAGGTTAAAATACTTGAAAAAAGTGTTTTGGGTCAACCCGGCCACCTGTTTGACCCCTACTGATTTACCTGTTTTTACCACTTACCCAAGTACCCAACTCATTCAGCCTGCCTATTTTCCATATCCACTAACAATGTTTTACGCTTTAAAGGCAATATTCGCTGCAGATATAGTTGTTGTAATGGACAAAGGGCAAGTAAAATGGGTGGGAAGTCCAGCCGACTGTTCTAGTTCTTCATATGCATCATTTTTAAGAGCAGAAGAACTTAGTGTCTCTTATGAGACTGAAGTACAAGCAGAAACCGGAGATACTTGCATGGGAGTCGCTGAGAGTTTAGTGGCAGAGAGTGAATGTATTGATATTATGGATGCCGATGACAACATTATCATGGCTGAAGAGAGGAAAGAAGGCAGAGTTGAAACAACTGTTTACAAGTAAGTCCATGTTTCAATGATGATCTTTTCGTGGAGACAAGGAGCGGATAATTTTTTGGTATGGGTTCAAACGGTTCCGTTTGGGTCGGGTTGGGTTGATCAAGGTCACTTTTTGTCTAGGACTCTAAGATTTTTCTATGGTTAAGTGTCTGAAAATGTATGACTTAATAAGTTGGATACACACAACAAAATTATATGTGAAGTTTGATACAATTGCAGACACTTAACCCATTCCTTTTTAATGGCTGGCATGTCAAATATGATCAGAAAAATTAATAATCTAAAAAAGTGAATAATAATGATATATGACGTTATATGCAGAAAACTTTGGACGATATCGATTGAGCCATTAGTACCACTTTTTAAATTCATAAGTAAATAGCTCAAATTGCTACATCTACCTTCTAATATTGTGCAGGAAATATGCTGCATTCTCTGGTTGGTATGTTACAGCTATTACATGCTTATCAGCACTTATAATGCAAGCTTCTCGAAATGGAAATGATCTATGGCTGTCTTATTGGGTTGATACAGCTGCATTAAAAGTGCACCCGACATCCTTTTTTTATCTGGTATCATATTAGTCGCTGATATTTGGAGTTTTATATTCATATAAACTTACTCAAATTGACCAAAAAAACTTTTTTTTCCATAACATCGTGCTTTGGAGTGCCATTCGTAATGTTCTGTGAACTTTTTATGGACCCTGCAGGTTATACTATGTATCTTTTGTTCAGCAAACTCCTTTCTTACTCTAGTTAGGGCATTCTCATTCGCATATGGCGGCTTACGTGCAGCAATTCATGTTCATGATAATCTATTGAGAAAGCTTGTTGATGCACCTGTTGCATTTTTTGACCAGACCCCAAGTGGAAGAATACTTAACAGGTAGAATAAGATCTAGAAGTGGCATAATAATGGGTCACAACGAGTCGTTTGTTGTATGAGTGGGACATGAAACGGGCCATGTCTGATTGACCCAGACACCTCCGATCTGTTATTTATGTATCTTTATTAGCTGTGAAAATTTGAGTTTTAAATATGAATATATATATTTATATCATTTATAGTCATATTAATTTGATAATGGCGATTTAGTAGGTTGTATGACTAATAAAATAACACTTTGGGGACTGTTGAATCATTTGACTCGTTTCCCTCTAGCTACTTATATTTTTATTTTACCCATTTGACCTGTTAGAAATAGAAAGATGACCCGTATTAACCCGATAATAACTAAATGGGTCGAAAAATGCCAGCTATGCTCTATCAAACTTCCTTATATTAGATCACTTTCACTGTTTACAAATGTACATGTTGATTGTCTTTCTAGGCTGTCATCAGATCTCTACACAATTGATGATTCTCTACCGTTCATTCTCAATATTCTCCTTGCCAATTTCGTTGGCCTGTTAGGAATTGCTGTAATTTTATCCTTTGTACAGGTAATCAACTGATGAAATGAAGTCATCTTTGCAGTTACCTTTTTTGTTTTGATAATTGAATTGTTATCAACTTTAGTCACTTTTTCCTTTTATGAATAGGTCATGTTCTTGCTTCTCATACTTCCGTTCTGGTATATCTACAGCAAAGTGCAGGTATGAGTTACATAAAGAGTAACTTCTAGTGATATATTATAATGATAGAAATACTATTCCAACGGTGCAATAGTAAATAATTAAGACTGCCCACCAAGTGGTGTTTACAAGATTATGTGATGTTCAATAATCACATAGAGATAATCGCTCTTGATAAAACGTGCTGCAACAGATGGTGTTTGGTTGTGATTCTGCTTTATTAAGTGGTGATACATATTTGTTTTCTGATTAGTTTAGAAACTAATATAATAGCCAAAAAATGACATTCTGGTGAGAATAATAGGGACGATTTATGATATGAAAATAGAAGTATATATCTCATAATAAGTTAACAGAAGGGGTAAATAAGTTACTTTTATATAGTCATTTGATAATTGATTTTGTCACAACCAGTTGGAACTTATTATTTGACCCACAACTAGTCTGATTATTATCCAAACGTTAGAAATGATAGTCCTAATCAGTTAGTCACTCTCAAAAATGCAAATCCAAACTCCCCTAAATAACAGACTATTCAGTTTTACTACAGGTCAACATCACGGGAATTGAGAAGGCTGGACAGTGTATCAAGATCACCCATATATGCATCATTCTCAGAGATACTTGATGGGTCATCAACTATAAGGGCATTTAAATCAGAGGTGAAATGTTAAACTAAAATTTGGTTTTTTATACAGATTATTATCTAACCATGTTCTTAATAAAGAATTGAAGGCATATTAATTTAGTAAAAGACATGTAGTCATACCTTAATAACTTTAAATTGACCATATAATGACATGTATTTCTTAATTTAGTCTTAAGAACGACGCGTACGTATTTCCATCTTCAATTCGGAAACATAAATCATTTAACTAAGTAATGCTTTTCATCTGTGCATAGGAGTATTTCTTGACTATATTCATTGACCACGTCAAGATGTATCAGAAAACATCGTATTCAGAGATAATAGCAAGCCTATGGCTATCCTTACGCCTACAGGTATTCCGTTTAATCTTGAAACCAATATTTCATTTCAAACACATGCTGTAAGCTAATATGCTCAAGTCGATCTGGTGGATGTAAATACATATCCCCTATGATATTTAGTTTAGCACACTTAAAACTATTAATAAATAATAATAATTAGTGTGTGTCCTTAGTTCTTAGCAGCTTTTGTTGTATCCTATATTGCGGTGATGGCAGTTCTTGGATCTCATGGATATCTTCCAATCAATCTAGGTACCCCGGGGCTGGTAAGTCAATTTCTCTAGTACATGCGTTAGTATATCCTATAAACAACATTATTTTAATGCCGGGAACCTTGTAAACAGGTTGGTTTAGCTCTTTCCTACGCTGCTCCAGTTGTATCATTGTTGGGGAGCTTTTTGACAAGCTTCACTGAGACTGAGAAGGAATTGGTCTCGGTTGAGAGGGTTCTTCAGGTCTGAACATGGACTTATGAGAACTAGATATTGCAATTTTCAACCCAATTACAGAACTGCTTGGGTCTATTTTTGTTGTGTTTATCTAATAGGGTCAAATTAGTCGCCCAAAAAAAAAAAAGGAAAAATATCTCACTAAAAGGGAACAGTTCTAATGAGTCAAACAAGTTGAAAGTTTCCAAAGTCTATTCTTGATGCATACCTTCTAAATGGTTGTATTGAAAAGTTTACTTTTTCACTGTAAAAGTAATTGTTTTTGTAATCATAATTAACGACTTAATTACTTTATACATGTATATAAATAATTCCTTAGAAGTAGAGAAGGTGTTTGTGGGTCAACCGGCCCGACCTGACTCACTCTAAAGAACAGACCATCTTAATCCGCACCCTTTTTGACCCTTTACCCAACCTATCTATCTTCCTAACTACTTATGTTTTTAAATCTTCACAATTAGAAAATGAACATTTGACTACATTCATTTATAGTACATGGACATCCCTCAAGAAGAACTTCAAGGGCGCAAGATTTTGGATGCAGATTGGCCGTTTCAAGGGAAGGTCGAATTTCAAAATGTAACACTAAGATATATGCCGTCTTTGCCTCCTGCATTGCGCGATCTTAGTTTGACAATTACTGGAGGAACACAGGTTTGCAAATACATTAACATAAATATCATCTTATGTACTCCTATGACTATTATTGTACCTTTTTGTGTTTAACAATCACAAGTAGATTTTGCAATATTAGTGGGATCAATGGATCAATACGGGTTATAGAGTATGTGTGGAGTTGATGTGTTTAGTCTGATTAGTAAGACTTTCTTATTGCAACTATAGGAATGATTGACCCATTAATAATAAATTGGATCGAAATTGTAACCATGAATCTCAAGATTACTTTCTTTATCAGGTCGGAATTGTCGGAAGGACGGGAGCAGGCAAATCTAGTATCTTGAATGCTCTGTTCCGTCTCAACCCGATATGTGCAGGACAAATCATAGTTGATGGGATAAACATAGCAGACGTTTCGTTAAGAGATCTTCGCTCACGCTTTGCTGTTGTTCCTCAGGCGCCATTCCTCTTTAAAGGATCTTTAAGGTAAAACTGGATTGTGTAAAAAGAACTTTGTTCTGATTTCAGTAACCATCTTTCTACCATAGAGAAAAACTTGAACTTTCGAAAGTTTTCATGCAATCCCCTCATAATCTCATTTAAGGTAATGCATTCATGTTACCTATTTATGAAAGATGATGTTGCAAATAACATTTTTGTAACTTTGACCATACTGACTTGTCTGACAAGCCTGAAGATTACCTTTGATCGAAATTTTGAAAGTTTGAGGGTTTCTCTGAAACAAACAAGGTTGGTTACTTAAAATCGAAAATGGACAAAGTAAAGTACTTTCTATGCAATTTGACCAATACTATACATTTAACTATATATGCATTTTAAATGTAGATAAAAGAACATCTGTTGCGTCGTAAATATTAACTCAATATCTGATATAAATATCTAGGGACAACCTAGACCCCTTCAACTTAAGCGATGATTTGAAAATCTGGAAAGCTCTCGAGAAATGTCATATTGAGGAGGAGGTCCGAGCCGCAGGGGGACTAGATATGCAAATGAAAGAGTCGGGAACTTCATTTTCAGTTGGGCAACGACAACTCCTTTGCCTTGCACGAACCTTTCTAAAGTCCACTATGGTTAGAACTTTTATAGACTTAATATGATTACAAAATCTTAATTTTTACAGTTGATCCTACCATTGCAGAAATCTACTTAGGAGGTTGTATGTATAGAAATGACACTTTTGTGACTTTCAGCCCATTTGACCTGTTTGCTTTCTGACTAAATGTTTTTATCCCAAGTATGTGGGATGAAATTGCCGTATTTTGTCATTTCATGTGTTCCTAACGCTGTTAAATGTTGTAGGTTCTATGTCTGGATGAATGCACAGCAAATATAGACACTCAAACTGCTTCAAAACTTAAGGAGGCCATATCTAGTGAATGTAGAGGGTTAACGGTGATCACAATTGCTCACCGCATCTCCACAATTCTACATATGGACAATGTACTGGTTCTTGATCAAGGAGTGTTGGTAAGTTCATCAAAGTGACTCCTTTTTTCTTTTTTTTTAAATATGTTTTATTACCCGCGACTGCATTTTGACGTTGAACTTACTGGAGCGGAGGTGCCTAAATGGGTGGGTAATGGGTTAAAACGGTTTGGCTAAATAAATACTGTTTCAATCCAAACTTTGTGATAGATATTTGATTTTGTCATTTAACTAAAAAATAATAATTTTATTTTTTTCAATATATATGGTGCAGGTGGAACAAGGGAACCCTCAGATTCTAGTTCAAGATGAGTCTTCTAGATTTTCAAGCTTTGCCAGAGCATCATCAATGTAATAATGCTCACCAATCGATATTGTTCGCTGTAAATGTGTGTTGTACTCTTGCACATAATCATGTATTAGAAGTTTATGACAACAACAACTAGTAGGTTTCCTCATAGAATATGGAACAAATGTTGTACTGTAGCATTTATCGTTTCTTACTACAAACTTAGCGTAAAAGATTATCGTGTAAACAAGAATGTAACTAGAATGAATACCATAGACTTAAAGTACTTTCTTATGTGTTTTCCTTAACTCGATTAATTAATTAATTAGCTAGCTAACTGTTCTTATCTCATGTCTCATCGAACATGTGAGGTTCAATGTTATCATGGATCTTCTTACATCAATCTCTATCACTTTTATCACAGATGTAATCAGTTTATATACTTTGCTTCTGAATTGAGCAATTTAAGCACTTCAATAAGCAGATTTGATGTTTTAGAAAAAAACTATATGCCTAATTTTTCTGGTATGCTTCTTGGATCCATAGCAAGATTTGACCTGACAATAATATAATATATAATAATGTAATTAAAAAAAAACTTTATTAATTTGAACATTATTTACTTTTCACCGATAAAGTGAGTAGTTCATCAACCAAAAAGTTTCCGACCTTTCGGTCGATGTGTGAATATCACACGTTGTACATGTTGACTATGGCATTGCTTTATGTTATTGAGATATTCCTCTTATTTGCCATATTTTACAAGCTGTGCGCATAGGCCTGTAAACGAACACGAACGGAGTCTGTTTGTGTTCGTTCATTAAGGTTTTGACGAACAAACGAACGAACACGAACGGATAAGCGAACATATTTTGTTGTTCATGTTCGTTCATTAAGAAAAATTTTTTGTTCACGAACACAAACGAACGTACACGAACAAACACATAATTTAATGCATTTCTTCATTAATACCTTAAACGAACCTTAACAAACATAAACGAACATATATATATACACATCTACACATATATATTATATACCTTGAAACTTTGCGATGTACATTCAACATTACAAAACGATCACGTACAATATGAAGATAAACTCCTTTGCTTGGTCCGATCGTTGGAAAGAGCAGCACATCTGGAACTAGTCGAGGTGTGTTTGGAGTGGAGAGAAATTGTAAGGTAAAAATATCTAGATGTTTAATATTATTAAATGAAAATATCGAAATATTAATAATATTCTATTTGATATTTAGCTAAATCAAAATAAGATATACAAATATGTATTAATTCAATTAAATTATTAGTTAATAAACGAACATTTAACCAAATGTTCACGAACATGTTATCAAACGTTCACGAACGTAAATGAACGAACGAGACATGTGTTCATGTTCGTTCATATAATTAAACGAACGTAAAAATTTGTTCATGTTCGTTCATATAACGAAACGAACGAACATAAACGAACTTCCCGCCGAACGGTTCGCGAATAGTTCACCGAACGTTCAGTTCACTTACAGGCCTATGTGCGCATGTTGTAGCAGTACCATGCTTTAATATTCGTCGACTTATTACCTTTTAAGATAATGTAACATGAATTTTACCGTTATATTGCATTATTATATTGATGTACCATACGATTTAGACAAGATATAGAATATTATATATGAAAGGACAAAAATCATTTTAGTCAATAATAATCTTAGTTATTTTGTCTTTGTAATTTTAGATTATTTGAGGAGGCAGCTGTCCATTTAGATCGTCCTGTTGAAGATCATAAAAGATAAAGAAATTTGAAAGATGATATGTACTGTATTATTGTAGGGTGATGGGAGTGATAACAATTATTGTATTAATGAACAAAAGGATAATGAAAATGAATGTGAGTTTGGATAGGTGGCGGCGTGTCCATTTTTCACGATTAAGGAACCATCTAGTGTCTATTAAAGTAGTTGTTGACAAGTACCTACCAGGGCGGACATACATGTAAGTGAGGGTATGCACTTGCATATCCTTGAAGTTCTACTCGTAATGTAAAAATAATTATTTTTAAATGTTTTTGGTTAAGTCTTTAAAGAATGCACACCCTATGAAAAGATGGTAAATACCCTACACATTATTTCTATTCTAATATTATCAATTACTTCATCCGTCCCATTTTATTGTCCACCTTACAATTTATGTTTGTCCCAAAAAAATTGTCTCTTGCAAAAAAAATACCTATTAAAATTCAATAAACTATCTAATTTACCATCATTTATTACTCTAAATCATTTTTTTCATTAAAATTTCCAGTAAACCTTGCCTTGAATATAAGAGCAAAATTGATATTCATCAAACCTATCTTAAATCCAACAAATTTTAGAGTAAATTATTTAAATCGTCCCGGTGGTTTTCAATTTGTTCCATAGGTCGTCCCTCACTTCCAAAAATTATTTAAATCGTCTCTGTGGCTTTCAATTTTGTTCAACGATAGTCCAAAATGGACTACTGGTGAACAAAACTTTCCGAAAATAAATTATTTAAATAGTCCATTTTGAACTATCGTTGAACAAAATTGAAAACCACATGGACGATTTAAATAATTTTTGGAAGTGAAGGACGACCTATGGAACAAATTGAAAACCACAAGGACGATTTAAATAATTTACTCCAAATTTTATGTAGGAAAATAAAACCGGGATGGAGGAAGTAATGCAATCTATCACTTAAATCAATGTAAAATAAACAAGGTATCAACAAACTATCTCTCGGGGATAAAACTAATTATAGTATAAAAGTTAATGTTAGAAGAAGAAATGACTTGAGCTCAGTTTTTAAATTTTCTTCTAGGAAGAAGATGGTGACTTACATGTACCAGATGATAAATGAAGTAATATTTTACTTTATAACTTGATTGATAACAAAAATAATATTTAAGAATGAGTTTCATCGTTATAAAAAGTTGAGTTGTTTACGAATGAGTTTTACATTTATTTCAAAGAACTCTAAATATATAATTTTCAATAAGTTATATACAATATATCATGTAATATTTTTCAAAACTAGAACTGTGAACTCAAATAAAATTTTAAAGTTTTTAAGTTGCAGCTACATCGGGGTTGATTTTAAGTTGGTTCTATTCAATCAAAAAATGATCTAGTTCGGTATTGATTTACCCGGTTAAAAAAATAACCCGAAACCTGACTCAATAAACACCTATTCTCAAAAAATTCCGCTCACGCTATTTAGTGCATACCCACCCTTGCATTTCTAGATCCGCCACTGGTACCTACGTAAAGAGGGTTAATGTATGTTTTGTACTTAATTATTAATTATATATATATTATAACTTGAAGTAATTATGTTCTTGCAATATACTTCATATGTCCTAAAATTATTGTCACGAAATACATAGTTTAAGAAAAGTGCATTTGTTACTGTTTGATCACTAATGAAATTTCAGCTTTACCATTTACAAGTATCTGATTGTTTGATTTTGAAAGAAAATAATTATTTTGGGACATACCAAAATAGGAAAATGGACAAATATTTGAGACGGGGAGAGTAAATCGATCAAAAATAATAAATAAATAAAAGTTTGTAATTACAAAAGTGATTAAATAAAGTTCATAGCACATTCCATAGTAAGACCACTCACTATAATGACATACTTCGTAAAAGACTAACAAGTTGAACTGTCAATTCAGCGCCATATCAGTTAAGTTTAAAAGGGCTGAACAATATTTTATGACATGAAAAACTAAACTTATGAGCCTCACATTTACTAATAATACATTTATTATATACTCAAAAAAAAAAAAAAAAGTTGGCCCACCTCCCACTCCGTATTTATCGTCGTTTAAACGACTTAGGGTTAGAAAGACTCACCAAAGATTTAACCGTGCCTATGGTGTCTTACAAAGACTCACCAATGACGGAGGTATAACGATACTCTAAGGCCATCTCCAATGTGTGTTAACACCAAATTTGGTGTTTTGGTGTAGAAATTCATTTCCAACCAACCAATCAAATTTGGCGCAAAATATAGTTTACATTAAATTTTTTATGATTTTGCACAAAATTTGGTGCAACACTAAACTTTGCAACAAATATATAATGTTTCATTTTAGCCCATATGTTTGAAATATTGTTATTATTCGAGTATAAAACTTGAAAAAACTTATTTATTAGTATGATTATTTTAAGTACCTTATACCATACATTAGATAATATGATCATTGAAACAATAAAGTATAATTTTCAAAAATATTATGATAGTTAAATATTAATTTATGCAAAGAACTTATATAGTTGAAATTTTACGAAAGTAAATAAATAAAATTTACATTTAAGTTTAGTTTGGAAGGTAATTGATCATAAAACTAATGAATTGAAGTATAATGTAAAAATAGTTTATGGGGCATTGTGTAAATGTTGAAAGTCGTTTTAATGCATAAATTTAGTGCATACGTTAAAGATGAAACACATTTTAGTGCAAACATATTCATGAAAGATTCCTTTGTTACGCCAAATTTAGTGTAATGTTTAGTGCAGACGTTGAGATGCCCTAAGCAGCGGCAATGATACACACGCAACTTCATCTATTCAGATTGTTCAATTATTCCAATTCGATACTTATGTCCCTGTCGCAAGTGTAGCCAGGGCCCCAGCGCCCTGCTTAGCTGGAGGCCTCGCCTGATCTGAACAATTTAAAGCAATATTTTAGAAAATTAACACTGGTCAATTTGAGTCGGTTCTATAAAGTTTGTACTTTGTATAGTACTTCTTGTATTATAGCTTGGCTATTTAGCATATATGAATTATTATTTCAAGAATGAATCAATTAACCATTCGATCAATCTAAATTGTCGATCTCTTAAAATTAAGATAAGATGTTAATTCAATGTAACGATCAAGATTTTCCTTTCATTAGTCACTATCACTTTTCGTATCGATAAATATAAACCATCACTTTTTCTTCATCCATCAATCGAAAAATGATATCTTGAGAAATCAAATAAGCAAATCGATAAATTAAAACATATCTGATCTTGTTCACAGTTCGACTCTATAACACCCCTCATTTCAGAACCTATTTTTTTTTAAAAAACACTCGGAAGCGTCGGTCAAAACATCATTTTATATTAAATAATATAGAAATATTATACCATTACATTGTACTAAAACTTGGTACATATCACATATACTATATTAAATCCAAATATAAAAAAGACAAGGTGTTATATTAATACAAACATCATTTAAGTTTATCCCAAAATCATCAGAGTTATCAGTTGCCAAACATTCCTTATAAGCCCAACTTCTTGCCTCTGTCATATCAAAATCTAAACCTGCATGAAGTTGAAGTGGTGGGATTGATATCGCTCATTTTGGTTATATAAATCTGTCGCGATATCATCGTTTTGCATATGTAATTGAGTAGATTTCTTGAACTTTCGATACCTATTTTGTTTGGAAATCTATTTCAGGTCAAAAGCTAGAAAAGCATGCTATTGGTGAGAATTTGGTGAAGTTTGGAACAAAGCTAATGCTGGCTGGAAAAAGGCCCTCAGCCGATCGGTTTTAATGCTTAGCCGATCGACTTCCCCTGTATAGCAGATCGGCTAACTTCAGAAGATCGGCTTTTCTAGTTCAAATCCGTGTCCGTGGTTGACCCTTGTTGGAGCTAGTGTTCTTAAAGTTCAGAAGCAGATCGGCTAGGCTTAAGAAGCCGATCGGCTGGGCATATTAAGCCGATCGGCTGGGCATATGTAACATCCATTCCTCAGGTCTGGTGGTATTTTAATATTTTCCGACTGTGAACTATTATTTAATGTGTCAGAAAATAGGTGCGTGGTGTTATTTGAAAATAAATGGGAAAAGAGTCGAATAATTTATTGTGACTAATAAATTATTGATTGTTTTAAATTAATTCAGTTGACGGTAAAATAAAATAATGTTTCCCCGCAAATAGTTTTTAAGTTCCAGGCAATGATAAGTACGGGGAAAGAAATTTGGGCAATTATGTAATAGCCTTAGACTTTGAGTCGGTGTTTATTTCATATATATCCACAGATACATACGTACGTACGATACATACATACTATACATGTGAAACCCTAAATTGATTCATGAAATCAATTCCTAACATCAAATTGAAGATTCTAAACACGAATTCAAGCTTCTATCATTATTATAATCAAGGTATGATCTTGTGTTCTTCCTCTAATTGACCTAGAAATGATTTCTTATATGGGTTTTGATGTGTTATTGATTATAATTCGAATTTAAGGTTTGAAATTGTTAAATTGATGTTACTTAAGCTTAATTATGGTGATGGTTAATATTAATTAAGCTAAGGGTTTCGAATTTGATTTGGTGTTCATGAGAAATGGATGATTATGATGAGTTCATGGGATTTTTGATGGATTAATGGTTTTAATCCGAAATTAAAGCTTGATGTTAGTTAAAATAGTGTTAAGAAGTGTAACTAAAGTGGTTAGTAACATTAATCTAACTTAGAAGTGGATTAATTAAGTTATAAAGTTTATAATCAAAATGGGTTTTGATCATATGATGATGTTTTGATGTTAATACACTATAATTAGTGATTATAAAAGTTGTTGGAATGTTATTAGGAAGAATTGAAGTATTAAATCAAGTGTTTGATTATGAGAATTAACTATACTTATGATAATGATAGTGATAATATCATGTTAAGAAGCCGTGATTAAAGTAATCATGGGATTAAAAAGATTAAGATGGATGAATGTAATAAGATGATCACATGACTATCAAGTTGATTAGTGATAATTAAAGTAGCTTAGCATGATGGTGTGATTCTAATGATTATTCATAATCTTGAAATAATGAATGTTGAATTAATACAAGTTAGTGATAAGTTGTTTGATGTAATTACAATTGTATGATGTTATATCAATATTGAGACAATTGTCAAGTGACTAACTTGTGTTATTCTGTTGTATTCTCAGATGTGGAGAAGACTTAGTGATATTAGACTACTGAGTGGATGACTGAGGTATTCGGTGAGTGGATCTGTAACCTCAGTGTGATTTGGTTGTAATGATTTGGTTACAACAAGTAATTGTAGTATTACTTTGATATAATGTTTTTGTTTAAGATAACTTGCCATGTTAGTTTGGGTGTTTGCTTACTTGGCTGTTTGAGCTAGTATGTAAGATTCTGAGGTCAACTTGAATGAATGGTTGGACTTGGTTGTTATAATAGACGACAGGAAATCTTGAAACTTGAAATGTTGGTTCAGAGATTTAGGTCGTATGTGATTAACAACAAGTTATCGGTAATTTCTGTATAGGCCAATACAGATGATGGTTAAGCGTTACTTGAGTACCACCGCGGTATAACGGTATCTCAAGAACCACCGATCCTTGTGACGATTAGTTGTTTATTGTTATTTGATGTAAACAAATTGTTGTGCTAAGTTGGACTGTTGATTATAGTTTCATTCACTTAGCCTTGTGCTAATCCCCCACATTACTTCCTGCAGGTTTAATAAATTGATGGGACATATTGGGAGGGATAGGAAGTTACTGGATACAATGGAATGTTTGACACGCTTTTACTTTGATGTTAGTTTAATAACTAAAGATATGTTTTGAATTATATAACACCTAGTAGTTGAAATGTGATGTATTTAGTTTGAAAAAGTTTATCTACATTATTGAGTAATATAAAGTATGGATACATGTTTGAAATCTACGCTTATGAGTATTAATTATTATTATAATTGTTTATAGAAATGAGGGGTGTTATAGCATATTAAGCCGATCGGCTAGCCCCTGTAAGCCGTTCGGCTATATATCGTTTCTGAGTTTGAGCCTCGATGATTGGAGGTTTAATCTTGCGTGTGCTTCAGTGATTGGTTGGCATTTAATGCCCAACCATTTTTGTCCCATTTTCCATCTCCATTTCATATTAAAAAAAAAAGAAAGAAAAAGAATAGAAAAAAGCGGGGCGTGGGCTGCAGCTTCATGGATATACATCATCATCATCTCCATACTTCATCTACGAGATTTTACACACACTCCATATTTTTCTTCTTGAGTTTTTCTCTCAAGAACAAAAAAAAACCCATTCACCACTAGTTCAATTTCACAACAAAAATCACCACTTTCCTCTCAATTTTACTTGGATTCACTTGGAGATTGTGAGGAGAACATCAAGCAACACCATTTGAAAATACTTGTGTAATCACTTTGGTACAATTTCAACTTAAGCTAATTTCAAGTTATTTATGAATTTGTCAAGTGTTTATTATTATTGTTTGATGATTGTGATTATGTGTGGCTAGTTACTTATATGCTTGTTTGGATAAAATAGCTAGTTGATTAGGGGTGTATCTTTTGGTGTTAATTTATGCTTTGAGTTTGTGAATCATCCATGAATTTGTATGAATTTGGTTTGTTGTTGTTATAAAACTTTTGGCATTTTAGCTAAGCGATTACAGCGAATGTTTATTGCTTATTAAAAATACCTACAAAGTTGTTTGTTTATTATGAATGAACCATCATTTGTGGAACAAAACATTTGGTGATTGTTACAACAATGAGCTAGATACATATACGTTAGCGATTTTAGCGAATGTTTGTCATGTAGATGAATTGTAAACTCATAAGAATCTTAATTTATGTTTAATCGAAGAACCTTGTGTGTTTGAGCTTAATCTCACGAATTTGGCCATTTGGTGATTTATTAGTTGATATAGCGAACGTTTTCAACCAAGTAAATTGCTATTGACTATTTGTCTATAAATGATTGAACAAAATTGCGAATGTAGTTTTGGAATGTGCTAAATGATTTAAGCTAAACTGTACTAGATGGTGTAACACCCCCAAATTTGATGATTTGCGGAAGCATGATTTGGGTGTTACTAATCAATAACAAAACACAAAGATATATAGTAAACGACTCTATATGCGTCGTTTTAACAAAATATATTGATATTGAAATGTTTACAACATTTATAGCTTTACATAGCTCGAATTTAAATAAAAGGAGATTTCGGTACATAAGTACTTGTACAAAATATACTAATGCAAGAAAATCTCAACGTCTGTATGCTGACTCGAGCTAGAAGTCCTGAAGCAGAAACAACCTACTGCTTGGTACCTGCGATACATGCTAAATGGGTCAGCTAAAGCTGGTGAGCTCACAGGTTTGAAATCAAGTAATATAGTATGAACCGCAAGATTTAAATAATTGAATTGCATCCAGCAATTGATAATGTATATGTATACAGCCATGAGCACATAGTTGAGCTTAACTCGAGGGCCGGGTCCCCTATAGAGAATTCTGGGCGAGGTGCCTCCACGAATGCCTAATCAACATTCGTCTTCCCAAATATTAGTACGTCCGTTTACCCGGTTAGTGCTTGCTAACCCGAACGAGGAGGGTCAATCCTATATGGTACTATATACTAATATTCACGCTACAACGTATTAACAACTATGCTGACGGAGGACTTTAAATGATTAGTGTGAAAAACTCATGTAGTATATGAAATGTTTGTACTTGCATTCACATGTTAAAATTGAGCTATATATCACACCCCTGAGTAAAACAGTAAAAAGAGGGGCTATGAGACTCACCTGAGTCTTGTGAGTTTAACTTAATAAACTTGAGTTGATTAGCCGAGTATGAAGTCCAAAGACTTATAACCTGAGGGTGTCCACGACACGCGATGGTTATAAACATGATTGGGTATCTCAAAAGATCACCCTTGTAGTTGTTACACAACTATATATATGTCCAAATTACTACGATTTGGTTGATTTGTTAAGTGTTTGAAAACGTGTACGGCCCGTTGGTGATTAATTGTAATAATAGTCCTGATGTTATCACATTGATTTCGAAGTGTTATACTCAAAAAGTATATTCCATTATGTTTGAAAAGTTGTATCGTATAAGTGTTTTGAAGTCATACAAGTTTGACACTTGGTGAGAAATGTGCTTACGGAATCTAAGTACGGGGGTCCGGGGGCAGCGCCCCTGGCCGGGTCCAAGGGGCTGGCCCCTGGCTGGGGTCGAGATGCCAGGTCAGCTCGAAAAATTTTTATTTCTACTATATTGCTTTGGTGAAAAACGCATCTGGGATCTGAATTCGGGTAAAATCGAGTGATAAATTTCGAGTCTCGACACTTAGTAAAAATCTGAGTTTTCTGTGTTTTGCGACACAATATGCGACACAAAAGTTTGTCATGCTACACAAGGGTTGTATCGCATAGAAATGCGACACAATATCTATACGACACAAGGGTTGTGTCGCATAGATGCGAGATGCTGATTCAACAGCGACATAGTGATAGTGTCGCATAGTATTTGCGACATAAGATACGACACAATATTGTGTCGCATAGGGTACGACATAACTGGTTTCATACGACACAACGTGCGACATAAGAGGCAAAATACGACACAACATGCGACACAAGGATTGTGTCGCATTGAAGAACATCAGCCCAGAAAGTCCGACTGTCGAGATTTTTCCGGCCAAAACGTAAATCTAACTCATTTTTAGGTTATAAAATCGTGTTTTCTTCATATATTTGGACATATAGATGTTATATAAACAACTAACAAGTGAATATACAAAGAATCGAGAGGTTTCGGGATTTTGTCGGAAACTTACAAAGTGGCGAAATGGAAATCCGGAAAGATAGAAGTGTAGATCGTTGCGAGGTGGTCGTGAATCTCTAAAAATATTGATGATCCGAGTGCGTTTCGTGGTGTTATTTGTCGATTTTGTGAGTTTGTGGGTGGTTTTCTTTTTAGAGAGAAAAGAAGAGAGAGAGAAGAAAGAAAAGTGAGAAATGAGAGAAAGAGAGAAGGGAGGTGGAGGTTATCCTCCACTTTTCCAGTTTTCGCCCCGCGCTCAGCGTGGTGTTTGTTTTCTCCGCCATTTAACGTTTTAATAAATATTTCGCGCATTAATTATCCATTTTAAAATACTAATTTTTGTTTAATAATCTAATTAAATTGTTTTACCAATTATCTAATAATTTAAGATATTAAAATGTGATTTCAATAGTTTGCGTATTTTGTTGTTAATTAGGTAGGTTTTAATTGTACGAAGTGGACAACTTTGGGAATAAAATTTACACAGTAGTTTGGACCCAGTAATGTTTTCAGATAAGGTTTTATACTTTAATCTAATTTGTGTCACCAACGTCCGTATTTATGGAACCGAAATACATTCGATTTAAATTGCGTACGATTTAATCAAATCGCGAAGTTTGTATATATTCATCAATATATATAATTCGATACATTAATTAGCCTAACACAGAACTAATTACATGTATTAACATACGATTAGGCACTAATTACTAGTCCTAATTTGGCGGATGTTACAGATGGTAACCATGGCGAACGTCCGTTACTAGATTAAATCATAGGTTGGTTAATTGAAGTTGAACATTAGGTCTTAGCGAACGTTGAGCTTATGTTTGATGAATGTTACTTAGCATATATTTTAACCGGTTATAACTCCACACCCCGAAATCACTAGTGAAATAGTCCAAGCAAGTATTGTTTTTAACATTTGAAAGTTTCAAATCAATCACTTTGACTCTTCAGAGTCCACCTGCCTAGATTAACTAAAATTGTAGTTTTAAGCATCGTGACAATTCGGTCACACCAACCCAACTTTTATTTTCACTTTCTAAATTGCTCACACTTATCTTGATTATCTAAACTTAAGTTCCCTGTGTTCGAACCCGAACTTACCAAACTATACTACTACTTGACAGGGTCCACTGCCCGGTTGTGTTTTGGTCTAGCTCGGTACTTTCTTGGTTACTTTTCAACGATAAATTTTATAACTAGATTCAACTCATCAGGGATTAGCACGAAGCTAAGCGAATAGACATATAACTAACAGTCTAACTTAGCAATAACAAATTATAAACACATAATATCTAAGAGGATCGGTGATCCTTGAGGAACCCTTATACCGCGGTGGCCCTCAACTAACACTTAAAACCCAACTGCAGGCCAATACAGTGGTTAACCGATAGCTTATGTGCTATATCCCCACACAACACAGTTGTCCTATAACAACACATGTACAAAAACCCTGTGCTGGCCAATCAATAGCAACCTCAAGCCCAATCCATGTTGACCTCTTATTAAAACATATATGCCCAAAGGCCATGTTACACATAATCCAATTATATTATGGAATTATATCAATCAACAGTCTATAACAGTAAAACCATGTTTACTTGTTGTAACTACAAATTTGTTACAACTTAATCAAGCTGAGAGTTACAGATCCACTCACCTGATTTATCTCAGTCTCCAACTCAGAAATCTTATATTACTGAGTCTTTGGTTGATCTGAGAACAAACAGAATAATGAGTTGGTAACTTACTAATTATTAATTTAATTACAAAATATCATACAAATATATAATACATATTAAATCTTTAACCATTAAAATATATTCTTGTTCCACATCACTTAGATATCAATATTAGTGACTTAAAACACGGATACACAAAAGAAATCAAATATCATCAAACATACCCGATCGGGTCACTGGCCACACCCGATCGGGTCACTAGCCATACCCAATCGGGTCACTAGCCATACCCAATCAAGTTTTTGGCGCCGCTGCCGGGGCACTTAGTGTTTAATTGAAGTTGATTTAAGTGTGTTTGATTGATCCTTTCTTGAAATTTTATTCTTGGAAAGTTACATATTTTGTTGTATTGCGCCGGTGCGTTTGACGGTTTTATCTTTTGTGCTCTTATAGGTTGATTTGGTAGTGGATGAACACAAGGAGTTCGGGAAAAGAACTTCTTAGTCCTTTGTCCAATCCGGACCACAAAGAGCAAACGGAGGAGGAAACCAAAGCAACACCCTACGGATTCAACAAGTAGTCAAACGGAAACCGAATCATCTTCAGGCAACGAAATTATTGAAGAGACTTTTGAGGACGAACTAGTATCACCCGAAGATCCGGTAACACCTTCTCTAGAAGAAGAAGAAATGGCGGATGAGGATGACACCCCAATATTCTCATGGGAAAGAACCGTGGCACCTACACCCGGGTCGGCCATTCGGGTTCAAGATATTGAGAATGATAATTTTTCTTTGAAGGGGCATCATATGCAAGTAATAAGAGATACACAATTTGATGGAAGGGTGCGGGCCGATCCGCACAAACATATTGCTAGTTTTCTTGAGATTGGAGGTTATTTCAAGTATGGGCCAAATATGGATGAGGCGATTCGACTAAGGACTTTCCCTATGTCTTTATGTGGTGAGGCCAAGATTTGGTACCAAGAGCTAGAGCCCAACACCATTAGAACATGGGATGAGATGATAGAAGCGTTTGTTAGACGGTATTATCCTCCGGCATTAGCCGAAAGGTTGTTGAAAGAGATTAGAGCCTTCAAACAACAAGAAGGCGAAACTTTGGTAGAAGCTTGGTCTAGGTTGAAGGAAATGTTGAGAAATTGTCATGGGCATGAGCTATCGAAGGCAGAGATTATCACATTGTTTTACAATGGGCTTGGCATTGATTCGGCTAATGTTCTTGATGCCTCCGGAGGAGGCTTGTTTCTTTACAAGACACCGAATGAAGCTTGGAAGGTGTTAGAGGATAAAGTCACCCAAAGTGTGAATTGGGCTAAGGACAAAGGAGGAAAGCCGGTAAGAAAGAATGTTGCATTTGCGGAGGGTAGTAGCGTAAGTGGAAGCTCTAGTGACTCGGCAATGATGAAGGAAATTGTTGCACCCGCAACAGTCGTTCTCGAAGCGGGCACAACAGTGGGTTGTTTTAAATTTATAGAGCTGGGGAAATCCTAAGCTAGTACTACTTTCAGCCCTAATTAGGTTACTAGGGTAGTAAGCGGTATGTTGACTCAGGTGTCGTTCTTACACTACAACGGGCATGGGATCTTAGGCGTTCTAATTATCTTTTGTGATCTAGCTAGGGTTTAAAATAAGATTTGATTTGGTTTGGTTTTATAACTAATCTACGGAATTAAATATAAATGCAAGAAAGTAAAAGATGTTTGTACGGAGGCTCAAAGAACAGTGGATATGAGAGTGTTTACTATGATGCCGGTATATGCTTTGAATTAGTAGTTATGGGTATTAAAGCCACTAGTTATGATGATTAATCCGTTGAGTAACCAGGAACTTAAATTAACACGAAGTATTATACCTACGTCAGTTCCTTAGCTTTTCCCACGTATTTAAACGCTATACGAAGTACTGTGCCGTGTTATGGTTTTTCCTTAGCATTGATTCAAACTGCCAGTTTGCTCATTGGATACCCTATATTATTAATGACGTATAATTACGATCCTATCAAATATCTAACGTAAAGGTCTCTACAATCAGATAAATAATATGTCACATGGATAGCAATTATATAGTGTCAGATACACCGGAAGTTCTCCCAAATGTACTGATCAATTCAATCAACAGTTATTCTCTAATCCTATTCCCCAATCTCTGACAAATGTTTGTCGGTAACATGGCACGAATTGTTGAATAAACAATAATGTGAACAGGAGTTACCCTACGGAATAGGTTGTATTAACTTGTCTAACGGTCAATTAAATTGTTCATCATTAATCATACAAACCATCATAACTATTACATGCACATCACTCTACTGTATAAACATTAACTTATATGTGAAAACCCTAATCATGCAGTTACATATAGTAATCGGAGGTACAGTTCTAGCATGCAGCATTCCTAAGGCAACAATCAAACAAGAACATGCAATAGAAAGGCACACAGATAACTATTCCAAATTCATACCATTTCACATAACCAGATGATCGACTCATATATATCCCGAAAGGTCTCTCAAAGATATTCAATATATGAACTTGAATCTAACCTATCTCTAATCCTACGCTCTGCATCTCTTATGATATAGTTTCAATCTAGAGAATACAGCCATGTCGAGTTCAAATGCTTCATCATACATAGAATAGGTAGAGTACATACCACTGTAACTGGCCAGGTTTTAGTAGGAAGTTTCTAACCACAGCATAAGTTGGATAGGTAAACAATTGAGATTCAATTCATAAATTCGATACAGTTTAATACTCACACGGATAGAGTAACATCATGTTACAATTAGGATCATTATTTCCACAACGGATTGTGCCCACGACTTTCATAGCTTCCACGTTCCGTACTCCACACATTCGTGATATTTCCGGCGCTATACAAATGAAAGCTGTATAACGTTACCTCCGTTGTTTCATAATGGTGTTATCCCAATTGCATATTAAATCATAACTACTTAAGCATAACCATTATCATAGCAAACACAGATTTGTCTAGCCTAGCATGGCATCTCTAGTAAGCAATACAACGCAAACATAATATAAGCAAATCATATTTACGAAATAAAGAAAAGAGATATAAATATAATCTGAATAAGTATTACAGATAAATCCTCGTGACCCAAAGTCTCGGAGTAACTCCGTACAAAGCTCGTAAGCTTGCTACTCTACTCCTACTATTTCTCCTCTAACTCTTTAGAGAAGTGTTAGAGAAAGAAAGCTACTACAATTCTAGAGAGAGAGTGAAGTGTGTGAGAGAGAAAGTGAGAATTCTTTTTGAAGAATGGTGTGTGGAATGAGGTGAATGAGGCCTCTATTTATAGGCAAGCCTTGGATCCAAGAGTACAAGTCCACAAGCATACGTACAAGCAAACGAAGCAAAAATGAGGTCGTGTGAGACAAAACCAGGCCGTGTACGGCCCTGTAGAGGCCGTGTACAGCTTCCTATAGGCTGTGTACGGCTCTATGGAGGCCGTGTATGTAACACCCCCAAATTTGATGGTTTGCGGAAGCTTGATTTGGGTGTTACTAATCAATAACAAAGCACAAAGATATATAGTAAACGACTCTATATGCGTCGTTTTAACAAAATATATTGATAATTGAAATGTTTACAACATTTAAAGCTTTACATAGCTCGAGTTAAAATAAAATGAGATTTCAGTACATAAGTACTTATACAAAATATACTAATACAAGAAAATCTCAATCATCTGCATGATGACTCGAGCTAAAATCCTGAAGCAGAATCATCCTACTGCTTGGTACCTGCGATATATGCTAAAAGGTCAGCTATAAAGCTGGTGAGCTCACAGGTTTGAAATCAGTTAATATAGTATGAACCGCAAGATTTAAATAATGAATTGCATCCAGCAATTAAATAATGAATTGCATCCAGCAATTAAATGATAATAATCGTGTATACAGCCATGAGCACATAGTTGAGCTTAACTCGAGGGCCGGGTCCCCTATAGAGAATTCCGGGCGAGGTGCCTCCACGAATGCCTAATCAACATTCGTCTTCCCAAATATTAGTACGTCCGTTTACCCAGTTAGTGCTTGCTAACCCGAACGAGGAGGGTCAATCCTATATGGTACCATATACTAATATTCACGCTACAACGTATTAACAACTATGCTGACGGAGGACTTTAAATGATTATTTCGAAAAACTCATGTAGTATATGAAATGTTTGTACTTGCGTTCACATGTTAAAAGTTTGAGCAGTATATCACACCCCTGAGTAAAACAGTAAAAAGAGGGGCTATGAGACTCACCTGAGTCTGAGAGCGTTTAAATAAACGTAAGTTGATTAGCCGAGAATGAAGTCCAACGACTTGTAACCTGAGGGTGTCCACGACACGCGATGGTTATAAATATGATTGGGTATCTCAAAAGATCACCCTAGTAGTTGTTCGCTCAACTAAAATGTCCAAATTTCCACCATTTGGTTGATGTGTTTAAGTATTTGAAAATGTGTACGGCCCGTTGGTGACGGTCTGCAATAATAATCCATAAGTGTTATTATTATTCGCTTCGTTCTACGTTTAGGAAAAGTATATATTTTTGTATGTTAATCATCATTGTAAAAAGTGTAGTTGTCGTTACGCGAGTGACGAATCGTTGAGCAAAAACTCAGTTCGCAGGGCAGAATCTCAGTTCGGCTCGCTCGGCTCGGTTCGGCTCGGTTCGACTCGGTTCGGCTCGCGAGTTCGGTTCGATTCGCAACTCGGCTCGGTTCGCTGTTCGGCTCAATTCGCAGCTCGGTTCGATTCGCAGCCCGGTTCGATTCGCTGCTCGGTTCGATTCGCTGCTCGGCTCGGTTCGCTGCTCGGTTCGATTCGCTGCTCGGCTCGATTCGCTGCTCGGCTCGGTTCGCAGGAAGAACATACCTCAGCTCGCGAAACGGTCTGATCGACGGATTTCGAGCCAAAAACATGTTTTCGGGTTTCCGTTTGGTCCGATTCTTTTACCCAACCCTCCAATGGACATTATAAGTTGTTACAAACCACTAACAAGCAAAAATACTTAAAAACGAGAGATTTCGGGATTTGTCGGAAACTTACAAAATGTCGGATCAAAAATCCGAAAAGATAGGATGATAGATCGAGGTGTCGTGGTTGTTTTGTTCCAAAGAGCCGAGATGATCCAAGCGAGTTTAGTATGTTTATTTTGCGATTTTAACGGGTTTGAGGTGTTTTTCTTTTTAGAGAGGAAAAAATAGAGAGAGAGAGAAGGAATGGATGAAATGAAGAAAGAAAAGTGGGAGGTGGGGGTTTATCCCCACTTTTCAGTTTTCGCCCCGCGTTCCGCGTGGTGTTCGTTTGCTCCGTCGTTTAAACGTTAAATAATTATTTTATATATTAATTGGTAAGTTTTAAAATACTAATTCATTACGCGTTATTTTATTTAAATATTTTACAAATCCATTTATATTTGTGTTAAAAATGTAAGTTTGTTTATTTAGTTTGCGCGGTGTAATATTTTAAATTGTGTAAGTTCTGTTTGTACGATACGAATGAATACGAAATATTATCATAATAATATTTTTGACATAAAAGCGTTATTTAATAAAATTGGTCACCAACGTCCGTATTAAATTGAATCGAAATACATTCGATTTAAATTGCGTACGATTTAACCAAATCGCATTTTCGTATATATTCAACAATATATATAATTCGATACATTAATTAGCCTAACACAGAACTAATTACATGTATTAACATATGATTAGGCACTAATTACTAGTCCTAATTTGGCGGGTGTTACATTCTCCCCCTGTTAGAAGAATTTCGTCCCGAAATTTAGTTCGAAGTCGTGTTTGATGTAGAATCCGTGAAAAGTTGAGGATATTTGAGTCGCATTTGGTCTTCCCGTTCCCAGGTGAATTCCGGACCGCGCCACGAATTCCATCTGACCTTGACGATGGGAATACGACTTTGTTTTAGTTGTTTGACCTCACGGTCCATAATTTCAGCGGGTTCCTCAACAAAATGAAGTTTGTCGTCAACACAAATTTCATCTAATGGAATAATAAGTGTCTCATCAGACAGACACTTCTTCAAATTTGAAATATGAAAAGTGGGGTGCACGCTGCTAAGTTCGGATGGCAGCTGCAATCGATAAGCTACGGGGCCAATCCGTTCGAGGATCTCAAAAGGCCCGATGTACCTGGGATTTAACTTCCATCGTTTGCCAAAACGGATGACACCTTTCCAAGGCGATACTTTTAGGAGTACTCGATCCCCAACTTGGAACTCGAGTGGTTTGCGTCTCACGTCAGCATAACTTTTCTGACGATCACGTGCGGATTTGAGTCGGTTTTGGATTTCCACAATCTTCTCAGTGGTTACATGTATGAGTTCAGGACCAGTGAGTTGGCTATCTCCCACTTCGGTCCAACAAATCGGTGATCGGCACTTACGACCGTGCAGTGCCTCAAAAGGTGCAGTTTTGATGCTGGCATGATAGCTGTTATTGTACGAGAATTCGCACAACGGTAAATGTCTTTCCCAGTTTGTACCGAAATCAACTACGCAGGCGCGTAGCATATCTTCTAGGGTTTGGATGGTTCGTTCACTTTGGCCGTCGGTTTGAGGATGGTATGCGGTACTCATATCGAGACGAGTACCCAATGCTTTTTGAAGTGATTGCCAAAAGTGAGAGGTAAAACGAGGATCTCTGTCAGAGATAATCGAAATTGGAACGCCGTGATGAGAAACGATTTCCTTGATGTAGATTTGTGCGAGGCGCTCCATTTTATCGTTTTCCTTGGTTGCCAGGAAATGAGCAGATTTTGTGAGGCGGTCAACGATCACCCAAATGGTATCGCAACAGTTCGATGACTTGGGTAGTTTGGTTATGAAATCCATGGAAATTTATTCCCATTTCCATTCAGGGATTTCGGGTTGTTGGAGTAAGCCAGAAGGTTTCTGATGTTCGGTTTTGACTTTCGAGCAAGTAAGACACTTACTGACATAAGTGGCAATTTCGGCTTTCATGTTTGGCCACCAATAAAATTCCTTGATGCCGTGGTACATCTTATCGGATCCCGGATGAATGGAATATTTAGACTTGTGATCCTCGTCCATCACCAGGTCTCGTAGGTTCCCGAAATTAGGCAACCATATTCGGTTTGAGAAATACCTAATCCCGTTAGATTTGATTTCAAATTGTTTGTCAATACCACGCAAGGCTTCGTTTTTGATGTTTTCAGGTTTCAGGGCTTCGATCTGAGCGGTATGAATTTGAATGGTGAGATCGTTGTGAATGGTCATACTGAGGGCTCAGACTCGAAGTGGTTTAGGTCGTTCCTTTCGGCTGAGGGCATCGGCTACAACATTAGCCTTCCCTGGGTGGTACTTGATCTCGCAGTCATAATCGGTAAGCAACTCGACCCATCGACGTTGCCTCATATTGAGATCCTTCTGATCGAAGATGTGTTGAAGACTTTTATGGTCGGTAAAGATGGTGCACTTAGTGCCGTAGAGATAATGTCTCCAGATTTTGAGAGCAAAAACGACAGCTCCAAGTTCGAGGTCATGAGTGGTGTAGTTCTTTTCGTGAATTTTCAACTGTCGTGAGGCATAGGCAATGACTTTGCCTCGTTGCATTAGCACACAACCGAGACCTTGGTGAGAAGCATCGCAGTATACCACGAAGTCATCGGTGCCTTCGGGTAGTGATAGAATTGGAGCACTGCAAAGCTTTTGTTTCAGAAGTTGGAACGCTGACTCTTGTTTATCGGTCCAATCGAACCTTTTGTCCTTCTGAGTCAGTATCGTGAGTGGTTGAGCTATTTTGGAGAAATTTTCGATGAATCGTCGATAGTACCCAGCAAGACCCAAGAATTGTCGTACTTCAGTTGCAGAGGTGGGTGCTTGCCAGTCTTTGATAGCCTCGATTTTTGATGGGTCAACGTGAATTCCCTGACTGTCGATCACGTGACCAAGGAATTGAACGGTTTGTATCCAGAACTCACACTTAGAGAATTTGGCATAAAGCTCCTCGTGTCTAAGTAATTCTAGAATTGTTCTGAGATGTTGCACGTGTTCTTGCTCGTTGCGCGAATAGATGAGGATGTCATCGATAAAAACAATGACAAACTTGTCGAGGTAAGGTTTGCACACCCGATTCATAAGGTCCATGAATACAGCCGGTGCGTTGGTTAGACCAAAGGGCATCACTTGGAATTCGTAGTGCCCGTAACGAGTTCTGAAAGCAGTTTTTGGAATATCGGTGTCGCGAACTCGTAACTGATGATAGCCTGATCGCAAGTCGATTTTTGAGTAGAAACTTGAACCCTGAAGTTGGTCGAATAGATCATCAATGCGAGGAAGTGGATATCGGTTTTTGACGGTCAATTTGTTCAACTCTCGATAGTCGATGCACATTCTGAATGAACCATCCTTCTTTTTAACGAACAAGACCGGAGCTCCCCAAGGTGAAGAACTCGGTCTAATGAATCCTCTATCCAGGAGTTCCTGTAACTGGGTGGACAACTCCTGAAGTTCGGATGGGGCTAAACGGTATGGTGCGCGGGCCACCGGTGCGGCACCCCGCACGAGATCGATTGAAAACTCAACCTGTCTAGGTGGAGGTAAACCAGGTAGTTCTTCCGGAAAGACTTCGGGAAAGTCTTTAACAATTGGTACATCTTCAAGTCGCTTCTCCTCCGACTTCTTCTCCGTGATGTGTGCGAGTATTGCAGGGTAACCCTTTCTCAGAAATTTTTGGGTTTTTAAGCACGAGATGATATTGAGTCTCGTCCCACCGGTCTCCCCCTGTATGATCAAGGTTCCACCGGTAGCGAGTGGAATGAGGACGACCTTATCGTAACAAACGATTTCAGCTCGGTGTTTGGACAACCAGTCCATTCCAATGATGACGTCGAAACTTTCGATTTCAACGGGTACAAGATCGATTGAGAAGGTTTCATCAGCTAGGTTTAAAGTGCAATTAGGTATCACACTATCGGTTTCTATAAGTTCTCCATTTGCTAGCTCTATAGTGTACTTAACATCTAAGGCAACAGGTGTGATGTCAAGTAGTGGGCAAAAGTCATCAGAGATAAAGCTTCTATCAGCACCAGTATCAAATAGAACAGAAGCATTTAAGTTGTTGAGGAGGAACATACCCGAGACCACATTCGGGTCCTGGCGGGCGTCCCCAGATTTGATGACGAAGGCTCTGCTTCGGGTGTTGTTGTTGTTGTTGCGGTTGTTGTTCTTCAGATTTGGGCACGTGTCTCTGAAGTGTCCGGGTTTCCCACACTCAAAGCAGACTTTGGGTGGCCTGGTGTTGTTGTTGGAATTGTTGTTGGCGGGAGAGCGGCAGTCCTTGGTGAGGTGACCGTACCTCTTGCAGTTGTTGCAAAAGGGACCACAGGAACCTTCATGGTGACGGCTGCACTTGGGACAATATGGTTTGCTCCCAGTGTAACCCCGTATGATGTCGGTGGTGGTGTTGTAGGCTTTGATGGTGTCGGGTTTCTTGTTTTGTTGGTTTGAGTGGTTGTTGTGGTGGTCAGACCACTTTCTTTTGTTGTTGAGAGAGGATGAAGTAGGGGTTTCAGAATCTTGGCTCATGGACATCAGGTCTTGAGCCAATAGGATTGCACCGTCAATGGTGGCTTGGTTTGAAGAGGCAACATGTCCCCTAACAGGCTCAGGAAGGCCAAGGATGTACTTCCTGATTTTATCAGGTTCCGTGCTCACCATAGCTGGGCGGAGGGCGGCAAGTTGTTGGAATCTGGTGGTATAACCATCGATATCACCACCTTGAACCTTTAAGTTCCAGAACTCCTCATCTAGCTTCTGGAGTTTGGCGATAGAGCAGTATTTGGCAGTGAGTTTAGCTTTCAATTCCTCCCAAGAGAGTTGGTAGGCAATGTCAGCACCCACTGATTGGGTATATGAGTTCCACCAAGAGTGGGCATCATCTTCGAGAGAGCAGGTGGCGAAGTTTACTTTGTCGTTCTCCGCGCATTTACTGACACGGAAAACAGTTTCCATCTTTTCGAACCATCTGATCAGTCCGATGGCTCCTTCAGAACCCTTGAAGCTTGAGGGTTTGTAGCTTTGAAAGTCCTTGTAAGAACAAGGTTTAGTAGTAGGGGTTTCAACGGCATCGCTGTTTCTTGTGGAGTTTTGGGGGGTATTCCGAGCCAGAGCTTCAGTAACAGCCTGGGTTATAAGCGATGTGAGCTGAGCATCAGTGTAAGGTCTGGTCTTTGGCGGCATGATTCTTCAATAAAAGAAACGAAGATACATGAGATTTTGCAAGGAAATTGTATTTGTCACAGATGTACATGTATAAAAGCAGTAATACATAACATCAACATGGAAAAGTGTCAATTAATATGAGTTGAAATAGCGATGAATATTTAATAGATAGTACGAGTTCGAAGGTTACATCCTACAGAGTTATTACAAAAGGTGTCGGGAATTGTTACATCCGACGAATTCATAGAGTAGAGCTTAAATAGTTATTAAACTACAAGGTAGATTATAAGGCAAGGACTGCACTAGTCTTAACGTAGATTAATTTGTTCCATCATTTCAATGAGGCGATCCACAGTGTTTGCAAGCCTGCTAGCCTGTCGGGCGTTGTCTTCTGCTAGTGCTAGTCGTCGTGTTAGTCCACGCGCATACTCTTCTGCTTCATGTGAGCGCTGTTCACATTCTTCCATCCTTTGTCGCAGAAGGGCATTTTCCACCCTTATTTCTATTATTTGGTTGCGAAGGACATCCATGTTGTTGTTTGTGGTTTCAAGGTCGTCGGAGACTTGTTCTATGCGTTCAAGGGATGTAAGTCTCCAGTTTTCGTTGATTTCCTGCAACACGACATCCATGGTGCGAAGTCGCTGCTCGTGATGGTTCACCCTAGCGGCTAAGGCTGGCAAGGTGAGGTGAGTGGGGTACGGGCCAGCTCGAGGCAACCTGGTGTTCCTCCTTGCTACCCTTGGGTTCTGCGACCCGGATTGAGAGCGAGATGAATTTGATGGTGTGTTTGCCATTTCTGAGACAAAGCGTTAGTAAGAGTGAGGCCTATATTCATATAGTTCCTATATAATATAGCCTATTGAGTGTCTAGCATAAACATGTTTAAGTCTCGGTTCTCTCGAGGTCAGAGTCTTCTAGTGTACCCTGTTCAGCCATAACTACTTTCAGATCTTACATCATCTTTGCTTAATTGTACATAGTTGATCAGGCTATGTTAAATTAAACTCGTATGGTGTAATCACTGAACCAGTTATACCTAATAAGGAATACTGCCTAATGGTCATAGTCTAGGCTCACTAAATGTAACCTAGTTCACTATAACCTTAGTCTCTGATACCAATCTGTAACACCCCCAAATTTGATGGTTTGCGGAAGCTTGATTTGGGTGTTACTAATCAATAACAAAGCACAAAGATATATAGTAAACGACTCTATATGCGTCGTTTTAACAAAATATATTGATAATTGAAATGTTTACAACATTTAAAGCTTTACATAGCTCGAGTTAAAATAAAATGAGATTTCAGTACATAAGTACTTATACAAAATATACTAATACAAGAAAATCTCAATCATCTGCATGATGACTCGAGCTAAAATCCTGAAGCAGAATCATCCTACTGCTTGGTACCTGCGATATATGCTAAAAGGTCAGCTATAAAGCTGGTGAGCTCACAGGTTTGAAATCAGTTAATATAGTATGAACCGCAAGATTTAAATAATGAATTGCATCCAGCAATTAAATAATGAATTGCATCCAGCAATTAAATGATAATAATCGTGTATACAGCCATGAGTACATAGTTGAGCTTAACTCGAGGGCCGGGTCCCCTATAGAGAATTCCGGGCGAGGTGCCTCCACGAATGCCTAATCAACATTCGTCTTCCCAAATATTAGTACGTCCGTTTACCCAGTTAGTGCTTGCTAACCCGAACGAGGAGGGTCAATCCTATATGGTACCATATACTAATATTCACGCTACAACGTATTAACAACTATGCTGACGGAGGACTTTAAATGATTATTTCGAAAAACTCATGTAGTATATGAAATGTTTGTACTTGCGTTCACATGTTAAAAGTTTGAGCAGTATATCACACCCCTGAGTAAAACAGTAAAAAGAGGGGCTATGAGACTCACCTGAGTCTGAGAGCGTTTAAATAAACGTAAGTTGATTAGCCGAGAATGAAGTCCAACGACTTGTAACCTGAGGGTGTCCACGACACGCGATGGTTATAAATATGATTGGGTATCTCAAAAGATCACCCTAGTAGTTGTTCGCTCAACTAAAATGTCCAAATTTCCACCATTTGGTTGATGTGTTTAAGTATTTGAAAATGTGTACGGCCCGTTGGTGACGGTCTGCAATAATAATCCATAAGTGTTATTATTATTCGCTTCGTTCTACGTTTAGGAAAAGTATATATTTTTGTATGTTAATCATCATTGTAAAAAGTGTAGTTGTCGTTACGCGAGTGACGAATCGTTGAGCAAAAACTCAGTTCGCAGGGCAGAATCTCAGTTCGGCTCGCTCGGCTCGGTTCGGCTCGGTTCGACTCGGTTCGGCTCGCGAGTTCGGTTCGATTCGCAACTCGGCTCGGTTCGCTGTTCGGCTCAATTCGCAGCTCGGTTCGATTCGCAGCCCGGTTCGATTCGCTGCTCGGTTCGATTCGCTGCTCGGCTCGGTTCGCTGCTCGGTTCGATTCGCTGCTCGGCTCGATTCGCTGCTCGGCTCGGTTCGCAGGAAGAACATACCTCAGCTCGCGAAACGGTCTGATCGACGGATTTCGAGCCAAAAACATGTTTTCGGGTTTCCGTTTGGTCCGATTCTTTTACCCAACCCTCCAATGGACATTATAAGTTGTTACAAACCACTAACAAGCAAAAATACTTAAAAACGAGAGATTTCGGGATTTGTCGGAAACTTACAAAATGTCGGATCAAAAATCCGAAAAGATAGGATGATAGATCGAGGTGTCGTGGTTGTTTTGTTCCAAAGAGCCGAGATGATCCAAGCGAGTTTAGTATGTTTATTTTGCGATTTTAACGGGTTTGGGGTGTTTTTCTTTTTAGAGAGGAAAGAATAGAGGGAGAGAGAAGGAATGGATGAAATGAAGAAAGAAAAGTGGGAGGTGGGGGTTTATCCCCACTTTTCAGTTTTCGCCCCGCGTTCCGCGTGGTGTTCGTTTGCTCCGTCGTTTAAACGTTAAATAATTATTTTATATATTAATTGGTAAGTTTTAAAATACTAATTCATTACGCGTTATTTTATTTAAATATTTTACAAATCCATTTATATTTGTGTTAAAAATGTAAGTTTGTTTATTTAGTTTGCGCGGTGTAATATTTTAAATTGTGTAAGTTCTGTTTGTACGATACGAATGAATACGAAATATTATCATAATAATATTTTTGACATAAAAGCGTTATTTAATAAAATTGGTCACCAACGTCCGTATTAAATTGAATCGAAATACATTCGATTTAAATTGCGTACGATTTAACCAAATCGCATTTTCGTATATATTCAACAATATATATAATTCGATACATTAATTAGCCTAACACAGAACTAATTACATGTATTAACATATGATTAGGCACTAATTACTAGTCCTAATTTGGTGGGTGTTACAGTGTACGGCCCTGTGGTGGCCCTGTGCTTGGCCGTGTGATTTTTCTTACTTTTCTCGTTACTTCGGAAGGCCGTATCTTCTTCGTTTCGCGTCCGTTTGACTTGATTCTTTCGCCTACAGATTTGTAATTCCGTTAAGGTTCTAATGATTCCAATTTGGTAGAAATTGGATGTGTGGGGCCCAGGCGTGTCCAGAATACGTTTTGTAGCTTTCGGCTGTGCTGTATCTTGCATAACTTTTTCATCCTTGATCCGTTTTGAGCAATCCTTATATCCGTTCTCGTAATCTCCATAGCTAAAAAATAAGATAAATGTGAGGTCTTGGTATGGAGTTTACAGTAGATTTAGGGCTTGGCTCAATTTGGTGCCTATTTCAATGCATTTTCAGCCCTTTTCGTATAGTTTTGGAAAGTCCGTCAAGTTTTCACCTTTATAACAAAATATGATAAATAATGATGTTTTAAGAATGTTTTTGTTATAAAAGGCCTAAATATGGGGTCAATAATGTAGGTAAAAACGTGACTTTTTGCGATACATCAAATATCCCACACTTAGAGTTTTGCTTGTCATCAAGCAATTCCGCCTGTCAACTATACCCAGAAACTTTTTCTAAAAAAAAAATGGTTTTATGGGAATCGTAAATATAAGCAAAGATACGAAAATAATCAAATAATCCCTCGGGTGTAACATAGGAGATATGCACATGACATATCCAACTTTTCAGGATGATCATCTTAGGCATGCTTTCAATTCTCGTGATCTTGGAATATACATGACTGGGCGATTCCTCACCAGGTGGTCACTCAATTCACACAAGTGTATCGGGTTTTCTAATAATCTAGATCAAACGAAATCGCTCATAATACCAGTCATGCAGCATTCATCGTCATAGGCTTGATCGAGAATCGAATCTCCACCACTTAGACAGGGACGGCACTAATTATCCCAGGACATTTGATTGGGTTGTATTTTGGGGGTGAAAAGGGAAATATTTTGAAAAGGAAAGGTTGGTAGGGTTTGGAAGGAAGGACTGATCTTGACTCCAGAAACTCTTAAGGTCGTGAGAAACCTTTATTTGACTGAATCCTATAGAAAGGGGAATCCACCGAGAATTTCTTCTTTTTGGATGATTCTTGAACTTCCTTAGATCTTTTATTATTTTTTTGCATTTTCTTGAGGCATTTTCTTTTTCTATTTTCTTAAACTTTTTCTTTTGCTTTTTAGATGCTTTATCCTCTTTTCGCTTTTGCAGTTTCTTCAAGATAATTTTCACGGCTCCATGAATGATTCTTTTGGGAGCTTCGGGTGATTTCTTTTGATATTCTTCTTTTGAAGTTTGTCACCAGGAATTTATGACTTGAGGGAGCAATTGCTCGAGTGGGTAAGGTCATCCAAATAGCTGTTTCTCACTTCCTCAGAAATTTTATCAAGACGTTTTGATGGTGAGTGGAAATGTGGTTTTTTCAGGGTTTTGAAAGAAACGAAAAGGCTTAGGCTCAACAGGGTTTTCTAGGGGATTTTCAACACTAAAAAGTGTCGGAAAAGGGTTGGCTTGAAAAGATATGAGAAAAAGGGGTTATTCCTAAAAAATGTCCAAGTCATCTAATTGCACCTATACCACGTATGGCACCTGTCAATATGGTCTCGAAACGCATGTCAGGAGCAAGTTCTAATTCAAAATGCATGCACCAGTCACACACAACAAACGAAAAGTGAAACATTAAAAATGAATGCTATTAGGCTCAAGTACCTCACCGCAAGTTTATAGGGTTGTATGTGCCCAGTCATGTGATGCCCTTCTTAGACTTTTATTAAGAAAAAGTTGGAATCTGACTTGATTCTACCTCTTTCTGCTTAACCTTTGAGTTTATTTGAAAATTTTGTAGCCTTACATATATTGTTGACTCAAAATGGTTTTGAAAGTTTAGGGTAAAGTGATGACATATTGGCTTCATGCGAGAACAAGTTGAAAAATTTGAGGACGACATTTTTGAAAAAATTTAAGCTTATTATACGAAGTAGGGTATATTGCTATCCCACACTTAAAAATAAACATTTTCCTCAATGTTTTTGCCACTAAGTAGGGAGAATCCCACACTTAGGGTTTTAATGATTTTATTGAACAATTTTTAGTTTCAAGTATTTTCTAAGAATGGGGTTGCTAATCCCACACTTAGAGTTTGAAATGGAGGTCATGGCAAACTATTTAAAATGAAAATACTGAAAAGGAACTTCCCTATAAATAGTGGTTACTGGAGTTGGACCAGGTTCGTGCAGAAGTGGTGCAAATGATTTCAGAAGTTTAGTCTCAGCCATTCCATACGAAGCTAGTTCTGCAGTAATCACAACCTCATCAGAGTATCACATCTCACAAGTACAGAGTAATAACACGAGATAAAATAAAGATAAAATAAAGATAAAGTAAACTAATAATAGTCATCTAGCAAGTCATCGCTATCTGGATCAAACTCATCCTCTGCAGTCCTGTTATAGACTGGTACAAGAGCTGGGCTCGAAACATCAAGCATGGCATAAAGCTGCTCACGAAGAACTGGATCCATAGATGCAGAGGTCCCAGAGGCATCAGGCTTAGCAGCAGGAGAAATAGGGTGTCCAGTAGATGGTCCAGCAGCAGGTCCAACAAAAGATCCAGCAGGAGGGAAGAAAGACCAGGGGGGTCAAGATGGTCCTGGGTTTGGTCCCAACCTGAAAGGTGGTCCCGCAGGTCTCGGCAATCTGGCTATCTCACACAGTGCTGAAAGGATCTGATGATGTGCAGTGAAGGTCTGGAACAAGGCCCAAGTAGCAGCGGGATCATACAGGGTAATGCCATACTCAAGAGTAGGTGGCTGTCTGATCGCTGGAGTAGTTTGTGGTGGCACAGGTTGGGCTGCAGGTGATGTGGCCTCTTCCTCGTGTTCTAACTGAACATCTACAAGTCCCTCCTCAGGAATAGCAGGTAAAGCTCTCCTGTGTCTGGGGTGTCTCCTCTGTCTGGGTCTGTGTCATCTCCTCTGTCTAGGTTGCCTCTCAGCAACATGATCCTCAGTCTCGATCCGGGCATCCATCCTGAAATAAACATAAAACAGGTAATGCTAGATAGAAAGTGAACAAATGTAGAAAGGACAGATGGAATTCCATCTGAACTTTTTGCACTTGTGTAAATAAAACTTATCTCAAATAAAGCTATTTGATTGTCTGATAAGTTGCAAGCCTGCATACATTAGATCAGTGATAACAATACTAGATTAAAAATAAACTAAGAAATAAAAAGGACATGAAAATTAAGATAAGCTTGGGGTGCCTCCCAAGAGAGCTTTGTTTAAAGAGTCTTTTAGCTCGACTCTTGTACCTTTCTGGCTGACTCATGGTAGTTCGAAGATAAAGACATCCTCACGAATGGGGAAGTCTTCGACGTAATGCTTTAACCGATGACTATTTACCTTAAAATTACCTTCTGGTGATTCGAGTTCGACTGCACCATAAGGGAATACCTTTGAGATTATGAATGATCCGGTCCACCTGATCTTGAATTTTCCAGAGAACTTTTTGAAGCGCGAATTAAAGAGAAGCACTTTATCTCCTGGTTTGAACCTTGAGAGTTTAAGCTTGGAATCATGAATCCTCTTGGTTCTATCTTTGTAGTTCAGGGAGCTTTCATATGCTTGATTTCTTAATTCGGCCAATTCATTTAGTTGCATTCTCCGATGGAAACCTGTTATAGAAGTGTCCAGATTGCAGTTCTTCAGCGCCCAGTATGCTTTGTATTCCGACTCCACTGGTAGGTGACATGCCTTGCCATAAACCAGACGATATGGTGTGGTACCTAAAGGTGTTTTGTAAGCAGTTCTGAATGCCCACAACGCATCGTCTAATTTGTCAGCCCACTTATCCCCATGATTTCCGACTGTTCGCTCCAAGATTCTCTTTAAAGCTCCGTTTGTGATCTCAGCTTGTCCATTTGTTTGTGGATGATAGGCGGTGGACATCTTGTGAGTGATGCCATACTACTGCATAACCTTCATGAATTGAGTGTTGCAGAAGTGAGTGCCACAATCACTTATGATAGCTCTTGGAGTTCCGAATCGACAGAATAGTTTTTTGAGAAACTTTGTCACTACTCTGGCATCATTTGTCGGGAAAGCTTGTGCTTCGGCCCACCTGGAGACATAATCGACAGCAACTAGGATGTACTCTTTTCCATTAGACTTTGGGAAAGGTCCCATAAAATCTAACCCCCAGATATCAAAGATCTCACAAGCCTGGATATTAGTGAGTGGCATTTCGTTCCTTGCTGACACATTGCCTTGTCTTTGGCAAATGTCGCAGCGTTTCACCAGGTCATAAGTATCTCGATAGATTGTTGGCCAGTAAAAGCCAGAATCATACACCTTTCGTGCTGTTAGGTTAACTGCGTGGTGTCCTCCAGTATGTCCATGGTGGCTTTGTCGAAGGATTTTATCTGCTTCCTTCCCATCGACGCATCTTCTAATGATCTGATCAGGGCAAACCTTAAAGAGGAAAGGATCGTCCCAATAGTAATTATTTATGTCGCGGAAGAATCTTCGTCTCTGAGATGTTGGCATTCCTTTGGGTATTATGTTTCCCACCAGGAAATTAGCATGATCAGCATACCAAGGATCTTTGGATGTGGATCCTTGATGGTATTTGCTGATGTGCATGAGTTGTTCTTCAGGAAACTGGTCTTGAATATCCTTTTCATTAAGCTGCTGTAGTGTAGGATTTTCTAATCGGCTTAGATGATCTGCTGCAACGTTTTCTGCTCCTTTCTTATCTTTGATCTCGATATCTAATTCTTGTAGGAGTAGAATCCATCTTAGCAGTCTAGGCTTTGCATCTTGCTTTTTGAAAAGATACTTCAAGGCTGAATGATCTGTATAGACAATAGTCTTGGACAACATAAGATAGGAACGAAATTTATCGAAAGCAAATACTACCTCAATCAGCTCTTTTTCTGTGGTTGTGTAATTTTCTTGAGCGTCCGTGAGCGTCTTGCTGGCATAGTATATTGGTTGAAAGTGCTTATCCTTCCTTTGTCCCAATATAGCTCCAACTGCGAAATCATTGGCGTCGCACATGATCTCAAATGGAAGGCTCCAATCTGGTGCAATCATTATCGGTGCATGTACAAGCTGATCTTTCAAATAGTTGAAAGCTTGGAGACATTCATCTGTAAAGGCAAACGGAGTATCTTTTTCAAGAAGATGAGTCATAGGTCTAGAGATCTTGGAGAAATCCTTGATGAAGCGACGGTAGAATCCGGCGTGACCTAGAAAACTTCGGATGGCTTTAACAGAAGTAGGTGGAGGAAGTTTTGAGATAGTTTCAACTTTAGCTTTGTCAACTTCAATTATGGCTTTTGATATGCGGTGCCCTAAGACTATTCCTTCTTTTACCATGAAATGGCATTTTTCCCAATTCAGAACGAGGTTTGATTCTTCACATCAGGCAAGCATCCTATCCAAGTTGGAAAGACAAGTAGAGAATGAATCTCCAAAGACTGAGAAGTCGTCCATGAATACCTCCATGCATTGTTCGATCATGTCATGAAAAATTGCCACCATGCATCGCTGAAATGTAGCGGGTGCATTACATAAACCAAACGGCATACGTCGGTAAGCGAAAGTTCCATATGGACATGTGAATGTTGTCTTTTCTTGGTCCTTTGGATCGAGAGGAATCTGAAAATAACCGGAGAATCCATCAAGAAAACAGTAGAATTCATTTCCTGATAATCTCTCCAGCATCTGATCAATGAACGGTAAAGGGAAGTGATCTTTGCGAGTGGCTTCATTTAGTTTTCGATAATCAATACACACCCTCCAACTGGTGACGGCTCGTGTTGGAATTAATTCATTGTTTTCGTTAGCGATAACCATCATTCCTACTTTCTTTGGGACAACTTGAACTGGGCTGACCCAAGGGGAATCTGAAATAGGGTAAATCAGGCCAGCGTCCAAGAGTTTGATAACTTCCTTCTTAACCACTTCTTGAATCTTCGGGTTGACTCTCCTCTGCCTTTGAACTGATGGTCTGAAGTCGTTTTCCATTAAGATCTTGTGAGTGAAATAGTTCGGACTGATACCTCGAATGTCAGAAATCTTCCAAGCAATTGCTTTCTTATGTGACTTCAAAACTTGAATAAGTTTTGCCTTCTCTTCCGGCTTCAGGTCTTTTAGTATGATAACTGGTAAGTGTGAAGGTCCTTCGAGAAAAGCGTATTCAAGGTGTGAGGGTAGTTCCTTCAGCTCCAATTCTGGTGGTTCTTCTATGGAAGGTTTCATCCTTGTAATTTCGTCTCTTTTAAGCTCGTCGAACTTCGTTTGAAATTCTGAATCTTCTGTAGGGATCTCTGGACTGTCGGCTAATGCTATTTCAACCCATTCTGGTTTATCGGAGAGCTCATCTTTTCTTAGCTCGTATTTTGCTTTTGAAGAGTGAGAGACTGCATCGTCTTCAGTGATTATGGTATCGTTGTTCTCCGTGAATGCAAATCTTTGGAATTGAGCAGAAGAAGATGTGCTGATAGTGATCTCTGGATTTGATCTTTCAGATTGTGAAGAAGGTGGTTTAAGCATTCACTCCATCTCTTCGAGAGTCTTCAGAATTTGGTTCTGTGAGAGAGATAAATCGGGCACTTCAGGAGTAGGGTTCCTTCTTAGGAGAGTGACAGGTGTGCCAGATCCAAGCGGAACAGCTGTGATAGAACTGTTAAGCTGATTGCTGGATTTCTTTAAAGGAAATAGCACTTCCTTAGATGCAGTTGGTGGATTCGAGATAGCTGAGCATAGACCTCCATCTTCTTGGCAAAGTCTTCTGGTAGTGATGGCCGTGTTTGGAAGAGAGTTATTGCTGCTTACTGCGAGGATCTCTTCAAGGTGTTCTTCAATTATTTCCTGCATAAAGTCTACAATTCCAAGGTCTTCTCCCATAGGTTGTTTCATTAGTTTGTCAACATTGAAGGTGACTTCCTCAGTTCCAACCCGAAGTTTTAAAGATTTTTCATTTACGTCAATGACGGCCTTGGAAGTGTTTAAGAAAGGTCTGCCAACGATGAGTGGAACTTCGGTGTCTTCCTCAATGTCCATGACAACAAAATCCACAGGAAAGACAAATTTATCAACACGTACCATAATATCTTCAGCAATTCCACGAGGGAGTTTTACTGATCTATCGGCTAATTGGAAGGTCATACGAGTTGGTAAAAGTTCGCTTAATCCTAATTTCCTATAGAGGGAATACGGCATAAGGTTTACACTAGCTTCTAAGTCGGCTAAGGCGTTACTTATTTGAACATCCTGTAGATAACAAGGTATAGTGAAACGGCCAGTATCTCCTAGCTTTGGGGGTAGTCCTTGTTGCATGATCAAAGAGCACTCTGCATCTAGAGGCAAGTTAACTATTTGTCTAAGCTTTTCTTTATTTGATAAGAGTTCTTTAAAGAATTTGGCACAACTAGGCATCTAAACTAAAGCATCTAAAAGTTTGACATTTAAGTGTAAGCTTTTAAACATCTCTAGATATTTTCCAAACTGAGCTTCTTGTTTCTCTTTCTTAAGCCTACCAGAGAAAGGTATACGTGTAGGAATAATAACTTATGGGGCTTTAGAAGGTGCTGGCTCAGGAGAAGTGACATGTGTCTTAACTGGTGCTGAGTCAGTGAGAGGTGAAGAAATAGAAGGATCGTTTGTCGGAATATCTATCGATTTCTCTTTCTTATTTCTTTTCCTCCTTTAGTGACAACAAGGATATCATCATAATCATAAGATGAATGATGAATAGCTTTGCTAATTGCTTCTTCTCTTTGCTTCTCATCAAATTTTAAAAACAAGCTTTTACATTATCCTCCATGTTTTTAACTAAATCGTTTGAAATTCTAAGCAAACTATCAATTTGGTTTTGAAAATCAACAATTTGTTTATTAATATTATTTTGAGTAACCATGAAGTTATTGAACATTTCGGTGTTTAGACAAGAAGTCAAATGAGAAGAAGTAGAGGGTGAAGAAAGAACTAACGATTGAGAAGAAGGTCGATTGGTTGGCCTCTGAACGAAAGATTTTGAATGATGTGCTTGATCAGAGGTTTCTCCAGTAGTGGTAAGAATATCTTCTTTGAACCTTTGGCTTGAGAATAGCCTTTGAGGTTTCTTCTCGTGTTTGGGTTTAGAAGGTTCTTGCATGTCCTTGACAACTTTAGAGATTGATTCAATTTGAGCTTTTAAAGTGTTCAAGGCATTAGAAGTACTTCTTTCCTCCGAAGTTGATTCATCTTGCTTCAAGTCATGTTGATGCATCATCATCGTCTCGATCAACCTCCACGCTTCGTCTGAATTATGTAGCATGAAATTTTCGGATGAAGCAGCATCGAGGGTTTGTTGGTGATGAGGATTCAAACTATTGTAGAATGTGCAGACCAGATTTGTTTCAGCAAACTGATGGTTTGGACATCTTCCGAGCAAATTCTTAAAGCGTTCCCAAGCAGAGCTTAATGATTCATTATATTTTTGGGAGAAAGTTAGTGATATCATTCTTAAGCTTGGTTTGTAGGGATGGAGGAAAATATTTAGCCATGAATTTGGTAGCCATCTCCTCCCATGTATGAATCGAATTGGGTTCGAGTTCATAAAACCATATCTGTGCTCGAGAAGCTAAAGAATAGGGAAACAGGTGAAGTCGGGTAACTTCATTACTGGATCCCGTTTGTTCGAAGGAGTCGGAAAGGTTGATGAATTTATTAAGATGAGAGTTTGGATCTTCAACCGAGAAACCATGAAATTGACACTGAGATTTAATCATTTTAATGAAGTGTGGCTTAATTTCAAGGTTTTCGTCAGCAGATGATACGATTGGTCCTCCTCGTTCCTCTAGCAGTAGCTTGATTAATTAGGCGAGAGTGATACGATTCGTCATAACTTGTTGGTAGAAAGTAGAGTTTTGGAAATGATGGGTTTTAACTTATCTAAAAATGGAAAAGGAAATCTAACCTAAAGACAGGAAAATGAACTTACGGATGATATTGATCTTCCGAAAGGATCGCTAAATAACTAAGATAACTAAAAACCTAAAATCGGTCATTGTAGTCCCCGGCAGCGGCGCCAAAAACTTGTTGCACTCATAACGGTCGTTCTCGAATCGGGCACAACAGTGGGTTGTTTTAAATTTATAGAGCTGGGGAAATCCTAAGCTAGTACTACTTTCAGCCCTAATTAGGTTACTAGGGTAGTAAGCGGTATGTTGACTCAGGTGTCGTTCTTACACTACAACGGGCATGGGATCTTAGGCGTTCTAATTATCTTTTGTGATCTAGCTAGGGTTTAAAATAAGATTTGATTTGGTTTGGTTTTATAACTAATCTACGGAATTAAATATAAATGCAAGAAAGTAAAAGATGTTTGTACGGAGGCTCAAAGAACAGTGGATACGAGATTGTTTACTATGATGCCGGTATATGCTTTGAATTAGTAGTTATGGGTATTAAAGCCACTAGTTATGATGATTAATCCGTTGAGTAACCAGGAACTTAAATTAACACGAAGTATTATACCTACGTCAGTTCCTTAGCTTTTCTCACGTATTTAAACGCTATACGAAGTACTGTGCCATTATATGGTTTTTCCTTAGCATTGATTCAAACTGCCAGTTTGCTCATTGGATACCCTATATTATTAATGACGTATAATTACGATCCTATCAAATATCTAACGTAAAGGTCTCTACAATCAGATAAATAATATGTCACATGGATAGTAATTATATAGTGTCAGATACACCGGAAGTTCTCCCAAATGTACTGATCAATTCAATCAACAGTTATTCTCTAATCCTATTCCCCAATCTCTGACAAATGTGTGTCGGTATCACGGCACGAATTGTTGAATAAACAATAATGTGAACAGGAGTTACCCTACGGAATAGGTTGGATTAACTTGTCTAACGGTCAATTAAATTGTTCATCATTAATCATACAAACCATCATAACTATTACATGCACATCACTCTACTGTATAAACATTAACTTATATGTGAAAACCCTAATCATGCAGTTACATATAGTAATCGGAGGTACAGTTCTAGCATGCAGCATTCCTAAGGCAACAATCAAACAAGAACATGCAATAAAAAGGCACACAGATAACTATTCCTAATTCATACCATTTCACATAACCAGATGATCGAATCATAAATATCCCGAAAGGTCTCTCAAAGATATTCAATATATGAACTTGAATCTAACCTATCTCTAATCCTATGCTCCACATCTCTTATGATATAGTTTCAATCTAGAGAATACAGCCATGTCGAGTTCAAATGCTTCATCATACATAGAATAGGTAGAGTACGTACCACTAATAACTGGCAAGGTTTTAGCATCATACATAGAATAGGTAGAGTACGTACCACATATAGTAATCGGAGAGTACGTACCACTAATAACTGGCCAGGTTTTAGCATGCTTCATCATACATAGAAAGGGTATAATCCCTATGTTACACAGCATAAGTTGGATAGGTAAACAATTGAGATTCAATTCATAAATTCAGATACAGTTTAAAACTCACACAGACAGAGTAACAGCATGTTACCATTGGGATCATTATTTCCACAACGGATTGTGCCCACGACTTTCATAGCTATCACGTTCCGTACTCCACACATTCGTGATGTTTCCGGCGCTATACAAATGAAAGCCGTATAACGTTACCTCCGTTGTTTCATAATGGTGTTATCCCAATTGCATATTAAATCATAACTACTTAAGCCGAACATGAAGGATGTAGTCAAGAAAGAAGTTATTAAGCTTATTGATGCGGGTATCATTTACCCCATCTCGGATAGTTCTTGGGTGAGCCCGGTACATTGTGTGCCGAAAAAGGGGGGTATGACGGTTGTGAAAAATGACAAGAATGATATGATACTTGTCGCTAACCCAAGCGGTCGGTCGGATTTTACTCCGGTCGTTGAACCTTCCGGCAAGGGCTCACGGACAGTGTGTTTTATATTTATTATACTGGGTATCCTAAGTTTTGATACAACCTAAAGACCTAACGGGCAGTAAGCGGTATGTATGACTCAGATGTCGTTCTTCAAACTACAACGGGCATAGGAATTTAGGAGGATTAACTATCTTTTGTAATTTAGTTGGGATTTTTAAAACTTTTGATAGGTTGGTTGGTTTTCTAATTTAATTACTAAAATTAAAAACTAAATTAAAGACAGGGGTTTGTACGGAGAACGCAGAGAAATCAAGATAAGGAATATGTTTGCTGTGATTTCGGCAATGTTATTTGGATGGATAGTTATGGGGGATAAGGCTACTAGGTGTGATGATTAATCCGGTGAGGTCATAGAAGCTTAATTGGTAGATAAAGTATTATGCCTACGACCTTTACTCGGCTTCCCACGTATTTGTATTAACGCTATACCGGATACTTGGACGTTTTACAGCTTTTCCGTTATACCAATTAAGATTCCAGATTACTCACTAGATATTCCTATATTTCTTAATGAGCTACAGCTACGATCCTACTATATACCTAACGTAGAGTTGTCCGCAATCAGATATATAATATGTCACAGGGATAGCAGTTATAGAATGTCCAGTACACCGGAAGTTCTCCCAAATGTACAGACCAATTCAACTGACAATTATCCTCTAATCCAGGTCCCCATTTACAGACATCCGGAGGAAGTTAGTATCATGGCATGAATTGTTCATTGAACAATAACATGAACATGGTTTAACCCGCGGAACCGGTTGGGATAATCTGTCTAGCGGTTAGCTGAATTGTTCTTCATTAATCATACAATCATCATAACTATTACATACATGTTAACCTATCTGTATTATGTTTATTATGTTTATGAAAATTTAATTAGCAGGGCAGTGATAATGTTTACGTATGTCTAGCATGCAGTACCTAAGCAACAATCAAACTAGAACATGCAATAGGACAGAACACTAGTCATCATATTAACTGACCTAATAATTAAATCATGGGTATCCCGGAAGTTGTCCCAAAGATACACAACAAACAAGCGTGAACCTAATCTATCTCTAATCCTATGCTTCGTGTCCCTCAGATGTGTTTCAATCAAGGAAACAACGACCATGTTGATTTCATTGATCATCATACACAGAATAGTTGGCAATCCTACTTCTAGCAATTGGCCAGGTTCTAGGGAAGAGGATACAAACCACAGCATAAGTTGGATAGATAAACAGGCAGAGGTTCAGCTTATAAGTTCACAAACAGTTTAAATTTATACAGATAGAGTAACAGTATGCTTACAATTGGGAATCATTATTTCTACAACGGATTGTGCCCACGAATTTCATAGCTTCCACGTTCCGTACTACACACATTCGTGATGTTTCCGGCGCTATACAAATGAAAGCCGTATAACGTTACCTCCGTTGTTTCATAATGGTGTCATCCCAATTGTATATTATTTCATAACTATCCTAACATTGCTTACATCACAACAAGCATTGATTTGTCTAGCCTAGCATATGTCTAGCATTCATTCCTAAGCATGCATAATAAGAAAGCATAATTAAAAGAATAAATGCGAGAGATAGTATTAAACCTGAATAAGAGAATAATACAGACAAATCTTCACAAATCTGAAGTCTCGGAGTAACTCCGTACAAAAGCTACTAAAAGCTTCTACTCTAACCTACTAATTCTCATCTAACTCCTAAGAGTAGTGCTAGAGAGAGAATGCTAAACTATTCTAGAGAGAGAATGAAAATGTGAGAGGTCTAAGGTGTGTGGAAATGAGAAATGGAGGTTAGTATTTATAGGAGAAGCATGAAAGCCATGGTACAAGTCTTGAAGCATCAAATACAAGCATCAAAGCAGCATACGGGGCAAGCGGACCAATGGGGGGTCAAACGGCACCTCACAAGGCAAACACCCCCGTATACGGCACCCTAAAGGCCGTATACGGCACCTAGGGTACCGTATACGGTACCTAGGTGCCCGGGGGGGGGGGGGGTTGGTGCTCCGTTTGGCCTCCGTTGATTTCTCGGTTGCTTGGTTCGTCCGTATCTTCTTCATTTGGGCTCCGATTTGCTTGATTCTTGCGCCGTTGGCTTCGTTTTTCCGTTACGCTTCTAATGACACTGAGTTTTCCAAATTTGGAAGTGTTTGACTTTTGCGTGTTCCGGATGACGATTGGCGAGCTTTTAGACTGTGTATCTTCTCCGTCTTTCGTCCGTTTCTTCTGATTCTTTCACCTCCGGTCTTGGATTTTCCTATGGAATTATAAAATATGTATTAAGCTCTATTTCTATAAGAATATTAAGAACGGATATTTTAAGGTGATCGTTTTGCCTCGGTTTGCGTGTTATTCGGACGTTTTAACCGATTTTTGCAGCAACGTCTATATTTAGACTACCTTGGTGATTTTTGGTAAATAATGATAGTTTTGAAATGTTTTCACCAAAGAATAGTCCAAAAAGTGTGGAAATATGTCCTTAAAAATATGACTTTTTGGGTCACATCAAGTATCCCACACTTAGACGTTGCTTGTCCTCAAGCAACACTCATCAACATCCCCTTTGAAAATATTTTTAAACAGGTTTTACAGGAGAGTTATGACATCCCTATCGGTCACCGTTTTCTTATATGAGTAAATAGTTTCAGAAAACCAAGGAAAAGTAAGATGATCCTTTCGGAAACAAGAAGCGATTCTCATAGGCATACTTCCAACTCTCGTGATCTTGGAGTATACATGACTAGGCGATCTCAAATAGGGTGGTCACTCAATTCACTCAATAGTGTATCGGGTTTCCTATCAATCTAGTTCAAACGTAATCGCTCATAAAGCCAGTCATGCAGTACTCATCGTCATTGGCTTGATCGAGAATCGGATCTCCACCACTTAGGTGAGAACGGTGCTAATTATCCCAGGACATTCGGGGGTTGTAATGTTTTGTGAGGGTTAAGGGGTATGGATAAGGGAATTTTTGGTTTGTAAGGGTGTTGCTTATCTTAGGCTTTCCAAGAATCATGAAGAACTTATTTGTAGAACTGATGAAGTAGCTACTCGTCTTCTATCGGATCTCCCTTTAATGGTTGATACTTTGAAGCCTTTTTAGCTTTATTTTCTTTTCTTTCCTTTTTTTCTGCTTTTTCTTTTCTTTTCTTCTTTAGAATTTCTTTGTCAGAGAACTTCTGAGGATAATTTCTTTTCTTTTTCACCTTCAGAAATCCTTTCTCTTATCTTGATCAATTCGAGTCTTTTCTTCGGGTTCTAATTTTTCCCGCACCGTTGTTCTCTTGTCTCTCTTGTGTGCTAATTTTCCAGCACTTTTAGAGAAGTTTGATTCTTTTTGGAGAACACGAACGAGTAGGATAATCGAGTTGGATATTCTTCAAGATGTTTTTCATAACCTGAGAAATTCTAAGATAAGATTTTGGGAATTTGGGAAAGTAGGTTTGTGATTAGGGTTTTGAAGAAATGAAAAGGTTTAGGCTCAACAGGGTTTTCTAGGCGGATCATCGATACTAAAAATGAGTATCGGAAGGGTTTTGGGCATGAAAGAGAAGGCTAAAAAGGGTTCAAATCCTAAGGAATGTCAAGGTCATCTAATTGCACCTATACCGCGTACGGTACACACCAATGTGGTCTCGAAGCGTATGTCAAGAGCAAGTTCTAATTCAAAAATACATGCATCGGCACACACAAGAAATGAACAATGTAGCATTAAAAATGAATGCTTTTAAGGCTCAAAACCTTACTGCAAATTTGGGTTGTATGTACCTAGTCATGCGATGCCCCTCTTAGATTGTCGTTTCTCGCTTAGGAAATTTCTACTCAATTTCCTTAAGTTTTTTGAATTATTTTCCTCATATTTTGAAAATGATTTCTTTCAGGCATACCAAAACTCAAAAATTTAGAGTTAATCGCAAGATTTAGCTCATATTTTAGTTTTATTGAAAAATATTTTTGAAGAATTTGAAAAATTTTAGGGAATATTTTCTGAGATATTGCCATGTAGACATAAAAATCGTTTATCCAAGATATTCCATACCTACCATCCCACACTTAGAAGAACATTGTCCCTAATGTTATCTTGAGTTGAGATTTTACGACTACAATCCCACACTTAGAGTTTGAACATGTAAGAAAATGTTTCCTAAGTGTTGAATTGGGTTGGAATCTCACACTTAGTGATAAGTTAGGATGTGGCATAGATTATAACACATAAACTTAAGTAAACATAGAATCATCAAAAACGGAGAAAGGTTTAAAATACTCCCCATTCTGTTTACTGGACAAGACCAGATTAGTGTAGAAATGGTGCGTGTGATTTGCTGGATTGGAGGACCAGTCTCGTGTAAGATTATCCATTCCACAAAAAGCTATGTTCTGCAATAAATATCAACACAACGTCATATCTCAAAAATAACAAAGAGTTATAAAAATCTAAGTATTGAAATAAAATAAACTAAATAAACTAAAAGTCATCAAGTAGATCATCGCTGTCAGGATCAAAGGCAGCAATAGCAGCAGCAAGGACTGAGGTGGGTGATGGTGTAGGCTCCTCCATCGTATCCATGCTCGGCTCAGTAATGCCAGCAGAAGCATAAGTGTGAGGTGGGCTGAAGACATCCAACACAGCCATCAACTGCTCAGTAAGTGAAGGCTCTGCTGATACACTCCCTGATGACATGGCAGGATCAATGGCAGCAGGCGGAGCAGTGGAAGGTCCAGCAGCGAACGGTCCAGCAGGAGGAAAGAATGACCAGGGCGGGCGAGACGGTCCTGGGTCCGGACCAAGATAGAACGGACAGTCAGAAGGCCTCGGAAGCCCTACATGCACACATAGGGTGGACCTGATGTCATGCTGAAGGTGGAGTATCCGAAAGAGGGCCCAGGCTGCATCCGGGTCAGCTAGTGTAATCCCATACTCAAGAGTGGGTATGGGAGCTGACTGGTGAACAGGTGATGGGGGTCTCTCAACGGATGGCTTCTCATGATTGATCGGGACATCAGTTAGGTCCTCCTCGCGAATAGTGGTCATGGTCCTTCGTGCTCTACGTCCTCGTCTGCGATCTCTGTGACGTCTCGGTGGTATCTCAGCTATGATCTCTCTGGTGTCACTAGAGCTATCCATCCTGAAACAAACAAAACAAACAGGTAATGCATAAAATGATGAATATAAATGCACAGAGATCTGATGATAGTGTGAACATGTTTTATAAAGATTTCTGTTATCAGAGTTATGGCATTTGCATTTTTAAAACTAATCTCTGATTTTGTAAAAAATTTGAAGTTTGTAGTCTGATAAGTAGCAAATCCTGAAATTTCGTTAGAGATAATCATACTTAACAAAAATGAACTAAGAAGTAAAAATTTGACAGAAAAGTAAAGATAAGCTTGGGGTGCGTCCCAAGAGCGCTTGTTTTACGAGTCTCTAGCTTGACTCTTTGTACCTTTCTTGAAGACTCATGAAGGTTCAAAGATGAAGACGTCTTCCCTGATGGGAAAGTCTTCAACATAATGCTTTAAGCGATGACCATTAACCTTAAAATTACCTTCTGGAGCTTCGAGTTAAATAGCGCCATAGGGGAATACCTTTGAGATTATGAATGGTCCGCTCCACCTACTTTTGAATTTACCGGAGAATTTCTTGAATCGCGAATTGAAGAGCAGCACTTTATCTCTTTATTTGAACCTAGAGGGCTTCAATTTAGCATCGTGGACCCTTTTAGTTCTTTCCTTGAAGCTTAGCGAACTGTCGTACGCTTGGTCTCTTAGCTCTGCTAACTCATTCAATTGCATTCTCCGTTGTTCTCCAGGTGCTGAAATTTCCAAGTTGTAGTGTTTTAATGCCCAGTACGCCCGATATTCCAACTCAATTGGAAGATGACACACCTTTCCGTAGACTAGCCGATACGGTGTGGTTCCTAATGGTGTTTTGTAGGCAGTTCTGAATGCCCACAACGCATCGTCTAATTTTTCGGCCCACCTATGCCCGTGATTTCCGACAGTTCATTCTAATATCCTTTTCAAAGCCCGATTTGTCGCTTCATCTTGCCCATTTGTTCATGGATGGTAAGCTGTCGAAGTTTTGTGAGTGACACCATACTGCTGCAGCACTCGCATGAATTGAGTATTGCATAAATGCGTGCCACGGTCACTGATTATAGCTCTAGGAGTTCCAAATCGAGTGAACAGCTTTTTGAGGAACTGGGTTACTACTTTTGAATCGTTGGTCAGAAAAACTTGAGCTTCGGCCCACCTGGAGACGTAGTCAACTGCGACTAAGATGTACTCTTTACCATTAGACTTAGGGAATGGTCCCATAAAATCTAATCCCCAGATATCAAAGATCTCCACGGCCTGGATATTAGTAAGTGGCATTTCGTTTCGGGCTGAGATATTGCCTTGCCTTTGGCAAATATCACAGCGCTTCACCAGGTCGCAAGCATCTCGGAATATGGTTGGCCAATAAAAGCCGGCATCGTAAACCTTTCGTGCAGTCATTTTGTTGCCATGGTGTCCTCCAGTAGGTCCGTGGTGGCTTTGGTGTAGAATTTGTTCTGCCTCCTTCCCATCGACGCATCTTCGAATAAGCTGATCGGGACAAACCTTAAAGAGATAAGGATCGTTCCAAAAATAGTTCTTGACATCGCGGAAGAATTTTCATTTCTGAGAGGTTGGCATTCCTTTTGGTATGATGTTTCCTACCAGATAATTGGCGAAGTCGGCATACCAAGGGTTGTGTGTGAACTGTGATCCTTGTTGGTAGCCTCCTATAGTCATGAGTTGTTCTTCGGGGAACTGATCTTGAATATCTTTTTCGTGCAACTTCTCCATTGATGGATTTTCCAATCGGCTAAGATGATCGGCCGCGACGTTTTCTGCTCCTTTCTTATCTTTAATCTCAATATCAAATTCTTGTAGGAGTAGAATCCATCGTAGAAGGCGTGGTTTAGCATCTTGCTTCTTGAAGAGGTATTTCAAAGCGGAGTGATCTGTATAGACAATAGTTTTGGACAAGATTAGATAAGAACGAAATTTATCAAAAGCAAATACTACTGCAAGCAGCTCCTTTTCTGTAGTGGTGTAGTTTTCTTGAGCATCTGTGAGTGTTTTGCTGGCGTAGTATATTGGTTGAAAATGTTTCTCCTTCCGTTGTCCCAGTACAGCTCCAACAGCGAAATCACTGTCGTCGCAAATGATTTCAAATGGAAGACTCCAATCGGGGGCAACCATGATCGGTGCATGTACTAGCTGATCCTTCAGGTAGTTAAAAGCTTTGAGACATTCATCTGTAAAGTCAAACGGAGTATCTTTTTCGAGAAGATGAATCATAGGTCGAGAGATCTTAGAGAAATCCCTAATAAAGCGACGGTAGAATCCGGCTTGACCTAGAAAACTTCGGATGGCTTTCACAGAAGTAGGGGGTGGAAGCTTCTAGATAGTTTCAACTTTTGCTTTGTCAACTTCAATTCCAGATTTTGAAATGCGGTGTCCAAGAACTATGCCTTCTTTCACCATGAAGTGACATTTCTCCCGATTCAGAACCAGGTTTGATTCTTCACATCGAGCAAGCATCCTATCCAAGTTAGAAAGACAAGTGGTGAACGAATCCCCAAAAACTGAGAAATCGTCCATGAACACTTCCATGCATTGTTCAATTATGTCGTGGAAGATTGCTACCATGCATCTTTGAAAAGTCGCAGGTGCATTACATAAACCAAAAGGCATACGTCGGTAAGCAAATGTTCCATAGGGACAAGTGAACGTCGTCTTTTGTTGGTCCTTCGGATCGAGAGGTATCTGAAAATAGCCTGAGAAGCCATCAAGGAAGCAATAGAATTCGTTTCCTGATAACCTTTCGAGGATCTGATCAATGAATGGTAGAGGGAAATGATCTTTGTATGTAGCTTCATTCAGTTTCCGATAGTCGATACACACCCTCCAACCATTAACGGTTCGTGTTGGAATCAATTCATTATTTTCGTTAGCGATGACCATCATGCCTCCTTTCTTTGGGACGACTTGAATTGGGCTAACCCATGGGGAATCTGAGATAGGGTAGATCAGACCAGCATCCAGGAGTTTGATAACCTCCTTTTTCACCACGTCTTGAATCTTCGGGTTGACTCTCCTTTGCCTTTGAACTGATGGTCTGAAGTCATTTTCCAATAAGATTTTATGCGTGCAGTAGTTTGGACTAATCCCTTGTTTGTCAGAGATTTTCCAAGCAATCGCCTTCTTGTGTGACTTTAGAACCTGTACCAGCCTCGCTTTCTCTTCGGGCTTCAATTCTTTAGATATGATAACCGGTAAGTGCGAAGTTCCCTCAAGAAAAGCATATTCAAGGTGTGGGGGGAAGTTCCTTTAGTTCCAATTCGGGTTGTTCTTCAGTAGATGGTTTCATCCTAGCAATCTCGTCTCTTTTAAGCTCGTCGTACGTTGTTTGATATTCTGACTCCATTGCAGGTGATTCTGGAATGTCGGCTGACGCTATCTCAACCCATTCTTCATTGTTGGACAGCTCATCTTTTCTCATCTCATATTCAACTTGGGAAGATTGAGAGATTGCATTGTCTTCAGTGATAATTTCTTTTCCTTTGTCAGTTGTTGCAAATCTCTGGAATTGAGCTGATGAAGACTCGCTGATGGTGATTTCTGGATTAAGATTTTCACAACCTTCAGATGGTTGTGAAGCAGGTGTTTTAAGCATTAACTCTATGTCTTTAAGAGTCTTCAGAATTTCTTCCCTTGAGAGAGATGAATGATCTACTTCAGAAGTCTGGTTCCTTCGTAGTAAAGTGACAGGAGTGCCATATCCAAGTGGCGCAGTCAAGATGGAGTTGAGCTGCGGCTCGGAATTCTTTAAAGGAAATAGTAACTCTCCAGATGCATCGGAAGAATCCGAGATAGCTGAGCATAGACCCGCACCTTCTTCACAGAGTATTCTTGACGTGATGACAGTATTGGGAAGGGGGTTAATGCTGCTTACTGCGAGGATCTCTTCCAAGTGTTCTTCAATTATTTCCTGCATAGAATCTACAAGACCAAGATCTTCTCCCATAGGTTGTTTCATTAGTTTATCAACATTGAAGGTGACCTCTTCAGTTCCAACTCGAAGTTTTAAAGATTTTTCATTTACGTCAATGACGGCCTTGGCAGTGTTTAGGAAAGGTCTGCCAAGGATGAGTGGAACCTGGGTGTCCTCTTCGATATCCATAACAACGAAATCAACTGGAAAGATGAATTTGTCAACACGAACCATAATATCTTCAGCAATTCCTCGGGGGAGTTTAACTGATCTATCTACTAATTGGATGGTCATACGGGTAGGCAAGAGTTCGTTTAATCCTAGTTTCCTATAAAGCGAGAATGGCATAAGGTTTACACTAGCTCCTAGGTCAGCTAAGGCGTTACTTATTTGAACATCCTGAAGATAACAAGGAATAGTGAAACGACCAGTATCTCCAAGCTTAGGGGGTAGTCCTTGTTGCATAATTAGAGAGCATTCGGCAACTAGGGGCAAGTTAACTATCTGTCTAAGTTTTTCTTTGTTGGATATCAGTTCCTTAAAGAATTTAGCACAACTGGGCATTTCTACTAAAACATCTAATAATCTAACATTTAAGTGTAGGCTTTTGAACATTTCTAGATATTTTCCAAATTGAGCTTCTTGTTTCTCTTTCTTAAGCCTACCATGGAAAGGTATTCGAACAGTTTTAGAAACTTCTGGGGCTTTAGAAGGTTCTGGCTCAGTGGTAGTGACAGGGGTGTCAACTTGTACCGAGTCAGTAGGTAGAGAAGTAGGAGGTTCATTCGAAGGAATATCTATGGTTTTCTCGTTTTTAGTCTCTTTTCCTCCTCTAGTGACCACAAGCATGTCATCGTGTTCATAGGATGAGTGAAAGACCGAATTGTAGATCGCTTCCTCCCTTTGCTTCTCCTCAACTTTTAAAAACACTCTTTTAACATTATCCTCCATGTTTTTAATTAAATCATTTGAAATCCTTAGCAAATAGTCATTTTGATTTTGAAAATCAAGAATTCGTTTGTTTTATTATTTTGCTCAACCATGAAGTTATTGAAAATCATATTGTTTAGACGAGAAGTCAATTGGGTAGGAGTAGAGAGAACTAAAGATTGAGACGGGGGTAGTGTGGTTGACCGCTGAACGAATGGTTTAGAGTGAAAGGATTGGTCAGGGTTTCAACCAGTGGTGTCAAGAATTTCTTCGTTGGCCCGTATGTTTGGGAAGAACTTTGGGGGTTTCTTCTTTTGCATGGGTTTAGAAGATTCTTGCAAGTCCTTGACAACTTTAGAGATGGATTTGAGTTGAGTTTTCAAGGTGTCTAAGGCTTGATCTGAAGTATTCCTTTCCTCTGAAGTGGATTCATCTGGCTCCAAGTCATGATGGTGCATCGTTATCGTCTCAATCAATTTCCAAGCTTCGTCTGAAGTATGGTGCATGAAGTTTCCGGATGAAGCAGCATCGAGGGTTTGTTGGTGCTGAGGATTTAAGCTATTGTAGAACGTGCAGACCAGATTCGTTTCAGCCAACTGATGATTTTGACATCTTCCGATAAGATTCTTAAATCGTTCCCAAGCCTTGCTTAATGATTCGTTAGTTTCCTGACGGAAGTTAGCAATGTCGGTCTTAAGCTTGGTTTGCATGGAAGGAGGAAAGTACTTAGCTAGAAACTTAGTAGCCATCTCCTCCCATGTATGAATCGAATTGGGTTCGAAATCATAAAACCAGGTTAAGGCTCGAGAAGATAGAGAATAAGGAAACAGATGGAGTCGAAGAAGGTCTCTATTGGTTCCTACTATATCGAATGAGTCGGTAAGGTTGATGAACTTGTTGAGATGGGCGTTTGAGTGTTCAACCGAAAGACCATGAAACTGACACTCAGATTTAATCATTTTTATGTAGTGAGGCTTAATTTCAAGGGTTTCGTCGGTTGGTGCTACGATCGGTCCTCCTCGTCCCTCTAGCAGTGGCTTGATTGATGAGGCGAGCATGATACGGTTCGTCATAACTCGTAAGGTAGAAATTAGGGTTACGGAAAGGAAAAACTAATCTAAACTAATTAACCTAATTAATCTAATTAACCTAAGGATAAAGCAGGTAACTTCCGGATGATATTGATCTCCCGAAAGGGTCGCTAAATAACTAAGATAACTAAATTCCTCAAGTCGGTCATTGTAGTCCCTGGCAGCGGCGCCAAAAACTTGTCGCGGTCCCAAGCGGTCTGTCGGATTTTACTCCGGTCGTTGAACCTTCCGGCAAGGGCTCACGGACAGTGTGTTTTATATTTATTATACTGGGTATCCTAAGTTTTGATACAACCTAAAGACCTAAAGGGCAGTAAGCGGTATGTATGACTCAGGTGTCGTTCTTCAAACTACAACGAGAATGGAAATTTAAGAGGATTAATTATCTTTTGTAATTTAGCTGGGATTTTTAAAACTTTTGATAGGTTGGTTGGTTTTCTAATTTAATTACTAAAATTAAAAACTAAATTAAAGACAGGGGTTCGTACGGAGAACGCAGAGAAATCAAGATAAGGAATATGTTTGCTGTGATTTCGGCAATGTTATTTGGATGGATAGTTATGGGGGATAAGGCTACTAGGTGTGATGATTAATCCGGTAAGGTCATAAAAGCATAATTGGTAGATAAAGTATTATGCCTAAGACCTTTACTCGGCTTCCCACGTATTTGTATTAACGCTATACCGGATACTTGGACGTTTTACAGCTTTTCCGTTATACCAATTAAGATTCCAGATTACTCACTAGATATTCCTATATTTCTTAATGAGCTACCGCTACGATCCTACTATATACCTAACGTAGAGTTGTCCGCAATCAAATATATAATATGTCATAGGGATAGCAGTTATAGAATGTCCAGTACACCGGAAGTTCTCCCAAATGTACAGACCAATTCAACTGACAATTATCCTCTAATCCAGGTCCCCATTTACAGATATCCAAAGGACGTTAGTATCATGGCATGAATTGTTCATTGAACAATAACATGAACAGGGTTTAACCCGCGGAACCAGTTGGGATAATCTATCTAGCGGTCAGCTGAATTGTTCTTCATTAATCATACAATCATCATAACTATTACATACATGTTAACCTATCTGTATTATGTTTATTATGTTTATGAAAATCTAATTAGCAGGGCAGTGATAATGTTTACGTATGTCTAGCATGTAGTACCTAAGCAACAATCAAACAAGAACATGCAATAGGACGGAACACTAGTCATCATATTAACTGACCTAATAATTAAATCATGGGTATCCCGGAAGTTGTCCCAAAGATACACAACAAACAAGCGTGAACCTAATATATCTCTAATCCTATGCTTCGTGTCCCTCAGATGTGTTTCAATCAAGGGAACAACGACCATGTTGAGTTCATTGATCATCATACACAGAATAGTTGGCAATCCTACTTCTAGCAATTGGCCAGGTTCTAGGGAGGAGGATACAAACCACAGCATAAGTTGGATAGATAAACAGGCAGAGGTTCAGCTTATAAGTTCACAAACAGTTTAAATTTATACAGACAGAGTAACATTATGCTTACAATTGGGAATCATTATTTCTACAACGGATTGTGCCCACGACTTTCATAGCTTCCACGTTCCGTACTACACACATTCGTGATGTTTCCAGTGCTATACAAATGAAAGCCGTATAACGTTACCTCCGTTGTTTCATAATGGTGTCATCCCAATTGTATATTATTTCATAACTATCCTAACATTGCTTACATCACAACAAGCATTGATTTGTCTAGCCTAGCATATGTCTAGCATTCATTCCTAAGCATGCATAATAAGAAAGCATAATTAAAAGAATAAATGCGAGAGATAGTATTAAACCTGAATAAGAGAATAATACAGACAAATCTTCACAAATCTGAAGTCTCGGAGTAACTCCGTACAAAAGCTACTAAAAGCTTCTACTCTAACCTACTAATTCTCATCTAACTCCTAAGAGTAGTGCTAGAGAGAGAATGCTAAACTATTCTAGAGAGAGAATGAAAATGTGAGAGGTCTAAGGTGTGTGGAAATGAGAAATGGAGGTTAGTATTTATAGGAGAAGCATGAAAGCCATGGTACAAGTCTTGAAGCATCAAATACAAGCATCAAAGCAGCATACGGGGCAAGCGGACCAATGGGGGGTCAAACGGCACCTCACAAGGCAAACACCCCCGTATACGGCACCCTAAAGGCCGTATACGGCACCTAGGGTACCGTATACGGTACCTAGGTGCCCGGGGGGGGGGGGGGGTTGGTGCTCCGTTTGGCCTCCGTTGATTTCTCGGTTGCTTGGTTCGTCCGTATCTTCTTCATTTGGGCTCCGATTTGCTTGATTCTTGCGCCGTTGGCTTCGTTTTTCCGTTACGCTTCTAATGACACTGAGTATGCCAAATTTGGAAGTGTTTGACTTTTGCGTGTTCCGGATGACGATTGGCGAGCTTTTAGACTGTGTATCTTCTCCGTCTTTCGTCCGTTTCTTCTGATTCTTTCACCTCCGGTCTTGGATTTTCCTATGGAATCATAAAATATATATTAAGATCTATTTCTATAAGAATATTAAGAACGGATATTTTAAGGTGATCGTTTTGCCTCGGTTTGCGTGTTATTCGAACGTTTTAACCGATTTTTGCAGCAACGTCTATATTTAGACTACCTTGGTGATTTTTGGTAAATAATGATGGTTTTGAAATGTTTTCACCAAAGAATAGTCCAAAAAGTGTGGAAATATGTCCTTAAAAACATGACTTTTTGGGTCACATCAATACCTACTAGAACCGTGACCGGGTGGCGAGTTTGTATTGATTATAGAAAATTAAATGATGCCACTAGGAAAGACAACTTCCCCTTACCATTCATTGACCAAATGCTAGAGAGGTTGGCGGGTAATGAATACTATTGTTTCCTTGACGGATTTTCGGGATATTTCCAAATACCCATAGATCCCGAGGATCAAGAAAAGACCACCTTCACTTGCCCATTTGGGACATATGCCTATAGGAGGATGCCTTTTGGTCTTTGCAATGCTCCCGCCACTTTTCAACGTTGCACGATTGCCATTTTTCAAGACATGATCGAAACCTCCATGGAAGTTTTCATGGATGATTTTTCCGTTTTTGGCAATTCATTTGATTCTTGCTTGGCCAATTTAAATAAAATGCTTGAAAGGTGCGAAAAGGCACATTTGGTCTTAAACTAGGAAAAATGCCATTTTATGGTAAAAGAGGGCATTGTTTTGGGACACAAAGTGTCGGGTGTGGGTATTGAAGTTGATAGGGCTAAAATTGATGTCATTGCTAAATTACCACCACCGACTAATGTGAAAGGTATTAGAAGTTTCTTAGGTCACGCCGGGTTCTATCGTTGGTTTATTAAGGACTTTTCAAAGATAACCCGACCCATGACCAAGTTACTTGAAAAAGATGCCCCATTTGTATTTGATGGCCCATGTTTGAGTGCATTTTCGACTTTGAAAGACTAATTGACTAAGGCACCCATCATAGTTTCTCCCGATTGGTCCAAACCATTCGAGCTTATGTGTGACGTTAGCGACTTTGCCCTAGGAGCCGTCCTAGGACAAAGAATTGATAACCATTTTAAACCAATCTACTTTGCTAGTAAAACCTTGAATGGAGCCCAACAAAACTATACGACCACCGAAAAGGAGTTGTTAGCCGTGGTGTTTGCCTTTGACAAATTTAGGCAATACCTTGTTCTTTCAAAGACCATTGTTTTCACCGACCACTCGGCTCTAAAGTATCTATTTGCGAAACAAGATGCTAAGCCCCGTCTCATCCGTTGGATTCTTCTCTTGCAAGAATTCAACATTGAGATAAAGGACAAAAGAGGAGCCGAGAACCTTTCCGCCGATCACTTGTTGAGATTAGAAAATCCAAATCTTGACAGCAAGGCGATACTAATATTGATGATTCCTTTCCCGAGGAATTTCTTTTGCAGGTAAGTGATAATGCGGAAAAGGAGGATGAGGCACCATGGTATGCCGACTTGGCGAATTATTTGGTTGGGGGCGTTTTAAGAAAGGGTATGAGCCACCAAGAGAAAAGTAAATTTTTCTCAAACTTGAAGAATTACTTTTGGGAAGAGCCTCACTTGTTCCGCGTTTGTGCGGATGGTATGATAAGAAGATGCGTCTCGGGTGGAGAGACAAGAGAGATTTTGGATGCATGCCATCATGGACCCACTGGAGGTCACTATGGTCCCTCGGTTACCGCCAAGAAAGTATTTGATGCAGGTTTCTATTGGCCGACCATCTTCAAGGAGGCAAATACTTTATGCCAAATGTGTGATGCTTGTCAACGAACCGAAAACATCTCAAAAAGGGATGAAATGCCTCAAACAAGCATCCAAGTTTGTGAGGTTTTCGATATTTGGGGAATTGATTTCATGGGACCGTTCCCACCATCCTTCAAGAATGAATATATTTTTGTGGCGGTTAACTATGTGTCCAAGTGGGCAGAAGCTAAGGCTTTACTGAAGAATGACACTCGTGTGGTCATTGATTTCTTGAAAAGCTTATTTTGCCGATTTGCATGCCCAAGGCCTTGATTAGTGACCGGGGAAGTCACTTTGCAAATGCCCAACTCGAAAAGGTCCTTAAAAAGTATGGGGTAAATTACCGGTTTTCGACTTCATACCACCCACAAACGAGTGGTCAATTTGAGAACACCAACCGAGCCTTGAAGAGAATATTGGAGAAAACGGTGAAAGAAAACCGGTCTATATGGTCCAAGAAGTTAGAAGATGCATTGTGGGCATTTCGAACCGCTTACAAGACCCCGATTGGGACGACACCATACCGGTTGCTCTATGGTAAAACTTGCCATTTACCTCTTGAGATCGAGCACAAAGCCTATTGGGCTTTGAAGAATTGCAATTTGGATTTGGTAGAAGCGGGTGAGAAAAGAATGATGCAACTCCCTGAATTGGATGAGCTTCGGTTGCAAGTTTATGAAAATTCCCGTTTATACAAGGAAAGAACAAAGGTATTGCATGACCGGAGGTTGAAAACAAGAAAGGAATTTAAAGCCGGAGACAAAGTTCTTCTATTCCAATCTCGGTTCAAATTGAAACAACCAAAGTTCAAGCCTAGGTGGACCGGTCCGTATTTGGTGAAGCATGGTTACCCATCCGGATATGTAGAACTCTTCGGTTCGGATGGGGGAACTTTCATTGTGAATGGTCATAGGTTAAAGATTTATCATGAGGAGGACGTTGAGAGCGAGTGGGAGGAGCTCGCTACTTACCCCAAGAACAAATGAATTCGGGGTCGAGTCTAGCTTGGACTCGTTAATAAATGAAGCCCGGGCACGAGGAAACTCGTGTTTATATCCTTTTTGATAACTTAGAATTTTTGCCTGCGATTTTGTTAAATTTTTGAACTGCTGCTGCTGTGTTTTATGCGTTTAACTGCTTGCTTATTTGCTTGTGTATTTGCTGAATTAAACTGCTGGAATTTGTCCTGGTTAGCCGTTCGGCTTACAAATAGCCGTTCGGCTTACAAATAGCCGTTCGGCTATTGATCATTAGCCGTTTGGCTAAGTTTAGCCGATATGCTTTTCCTGTGTATTTTCATTGCCGCGGCTGACCCTTTGCTGTAGTGAATTTTTTGTGTTATAAAAGCCGATCGGCTTATTGGTAACCGTTCGGCTAAGCATTAGAAGCCGTTCGGCTAATCTAAGCAGATCGGCTAATCCTTTGATTTTTCAATGCCACGAGTGACCTTTAATCTGAGGGTGCATTTTTAGTTGAATAAGCCGTTCGGTTAGGTGTTAAGCAGATCGACTATTGAAGCCGTTCGGCTATGGTTTAGAAAACCGATCGGCTTAGAGCCCGATCCAGGTCAGTTTTATAAAGATAAAATTTTTGATTTGTATTCACACCTACTACACACCACAGCCGACCTGCTTTCCATTCCTCCCCACCATAGCCGATTTCTTCACCATTTATTCACTTAAAATCACATATTAAGTAGGAATCTTTCAAGAAATCAACTCATAATCATGTCTAGACCACCAAAGGTATATCATAACACCCTTTAATCTTTCCATATTTTGATTATTGGGGAAGAACACTTGAATTCGGGTTTGGTTTAATTCAAGTGTGGGGATGATTTCCTTTGTGAATTTGTTGATTATTATGCTACATTCATGTTTAATACTTAGTTTTCACCATGATTCCTTGCTTAATTCACTTGATTTTGGTACTTTGATAATTAGGGTTTGTATGCTAAGTTGGGGTAATCCGAATCTAGTGATTTGTGTGTGGTATTTGGTGTTGATTGTAGTGTAATTCATGTTTGCTAAGCTTAATATAGTTGAATGATTGATTAATTTCAACTTGTGGGATGATTTAGAAATTAGGGTTCATGTGGATTTGGGGAAGAAAGAGTTGACTTTTTCTGGTCAAACTTTGACTGTTTTTGTGTAACTTTTGATTGTAATACATGTCTAGAATCCAATTGAGTGATCCTTTTTGCTCAATTTAAGTTCATGTTCGACATTAGAGTTATGTGTTTATGAGATAGTCACTTGGTTTAGTATGAAATCTTGATTGTAAGGCTTGCTTGAGTTGAATTGTATGTCATTGGCATGATTCGAGCATTGTTTGATATAAGATTGCATGCTACTCCTTGTAGAGTTTAAGTTTTGACTATGTGAATTGTCGGTAGAGGTCGGATTAAACTATTCATGGCATGACTTGTTGTGTGCAATGTGATACGGTAATTGGCTAATGTGCTTTGTTGTTAGGGATGTTGTTGTGTTTGGAATAAATCGCTCATTTTGTCATGGTTTTTGCTAACTCTAACACAATTTTGGAAATTTTGTATCTTATTGTGTTATGTGTGCAGAAGAACAAGAAGAACCAGGGGCAAACTTTTGAGACACAATACCCTCTCAGTGTTTTCGTGGAATTGCTTCCAAGGGACCACCATCCTAATTTGGTTTTTGAGCCCCATCACTATCATTACATGGAATACAGTGAAGCTTTGTACAAAATCCATAAAAAGCAATGTGAGTATCCGCGGGCGATTGATTGGAACCCGTTGGATGTAGTCGGTTTCTCTCACAAAGTCAGGGATGTTTTGACTCAAACCATGCGTTTTGATAATGAAGTTTTTGATATACATGATTTTGAAAAGCTTATCGCGATCCAAGAGCCACTCTATGAAGAACTGGTTATGGAATTCCTGGCTACTCTAGAAATGTTCATTGTTTCCTCTGTTGATGAGATGTTCTTGAAATTTAAGCTGGGTGGAGAACCTAGAACCTTATCCTTCAGGCAAATCGTAGCTAGTCTAGGAATTTATACGGACGAGGAGTATGAATCAGATTGGTTTGCTAGGTACATCATGACTGGGGCGAGACTAGAGGAGGGGGAATGCAATGCTGAGGTTTGGGAAAAGTTCAGCAACACACCATATCTAGGGGGACAGAACCTGGCCAAAACCCTTAAATCCCCACTGTACAACGTAATTCACAAGATGATGTCTAACACTCTCACACTTAGGGGTAGCAATAGGGAATAGGTGACTTTGATTGACTTGTGGTTTTTGGACAAGCTAAAGAGTAGGGATAAGATTAATCTTCCATTTGCTGTGGGAAAATTCCTTCATTCTTATGCTAGTGGGCATAAACCTACATCCAGGCTCTGTGGCGGACACTTCATCACTCGGTTCGCCAAAAGCTTTAAGGTTAACCTGAAGCCCCGAGGGCGCCCTTACACACTTGTTGAGAACACGACTCTCCCTGTTGGAGCTGAATTGTACTACAGTGTTAAGGTTTTGAGGCGTCAAGGTGGATCATATGTAGCTTTTGCTCCCACCCCTAGGGAGGCACTCACAGTACCGCGGGCCGGGGCTCAAGCAAAATGACCCACCCTCTTGCATCCGATGAGGAAGAAGAAGATGATGAAGAGGAAGCTGAGAATGAGGAAGAAGAGGAGCAAGGTCAAAGAAACCCGGGTCAGAGTTCTCAATATGGGGAGCCCGCATATTGGCAGAGTTTTATGTCAAGCTTTAACAATATGCAACTTGAACAAGATCGAAGATGGGGACAACAAGAAGAGTGGCAACGGGAGCATGTAACTTTCAGGGATGAGTCCCGGTATGAGTGGGGAGCCAATCGATACCAAAATGATTGGCTCATTCACAACAAGGAGCGGATGGGCCACCATATTCCTGACCATGTTCCCGTCCCTTATCATCACCCACCTCGTTGGGGCGAACCGGGGGGTGTTCTCCCAGCCCCTGTTTATGATCGAGATGCTTCTTTAGTAGAGCTCCAGCGACACCATGAGCACATGCACACCTCTGATTATCATCAGCAGCAACAAGATTGGGGCACCACTTGGTCATCCCCTCCCTCTACCTCCCAGCCACACACCTGGACTGTCCCCGAGCCCTCTAACTGGCAGCAAGAGGCTCACAGTCATTGGCTTTTTGGATCTCCATCACCATATCAGCAGCAGCATCAACAGGATCCCACCCAGGACCCGCCCCATGGTGGGGGTTGGTTGTAGGGTGTTATTTTTATTATTATTCGGATTATAAAACTTTGAACAATTTTTATTCTGTCTTATTGGTACTTTGGATGATTAGCATTCATTGACCTTATTATTATTCTCTTTATTATCTTTGTGGCACTTGTGTTTTGGTGTTTGTTTGTTTGTTGCCCCATTTGTAGCATGCCGAGCTGGAGTGGATCTCTACACGCTTATCAAGAGCCAGCTCTTCTTTCCTCACCTTCATGCAAAACCCCCGGGGAAGTTCTCGTTTCTCTTTACCTTTGCACTTATGATGATTTATTGATTATTTTGCATTGGGGGCAATGCAAATCTCAAGTGTGGGTAGGTATTCACTTGAATTTCATTTCTAGTGAATTATTGTTTCTTACCTTTTATTGGGTTTGTGAAGTCTATTGGCTCTCCAATCGAACTTTACGAATCCCATTAACGGGCTATTGGTCACTTAGTGGGTCTGTTATTGATCTTGGGTCCGATAGATTTTTGCAAATTTCAATGAAAGGCCGGTGATGTGCGGAAAGTATAGGAAATTTATAATAACAAGTTTAATTAAGGAAATACTAAATAATACTATCACACAATTCAGGCAAGATTGACCCGTTCATGTAATATAGCTTAATAAGTAAGTCCAAATTCGAACACAAGGAACACAAGAAACGTTATTCTTATTTATAACTAATTATCTATTTATTTTATTTACAAATATTCACAATTATAATACAATTAAATACAAGGATCCAATTTACAATAATCTACAAGATAAGGGGGACGTTTTAGTTCCGAACGAACATATTTATATTTATATTTTTGATACAGATTCTAATAGATAAGTTCTAGGAAACAGCTTAAGAATACTCAATTGGATAGAAGATTATAACTATTTAAACAATTATTTATTAAGCGTATTATATCAACTTATGTCTATTTGCTTTGTTGGCTGTTATTATTGGTGAATTACTAATGTAGAAAATCACAAAGATTAAGATAATTTTCATATAGCAACACTCCCAAAGATTAAGTAAAGTATTACTATTTATTAAGATCTATCAGCAGTTTATTAATACAATTTCAAGATTAAGTTGAATTACAATGTTACTTAACATTAATAATTGACAATCATTAATTAATTTATAAAACTCACAAGATTAGTAAAACTATCTATATAAATCAATTAACTGTTATCAATATTAATATAACACCGACAATTCTTGTATAATAAGCATTCAATAATATAGTTCCAACATAAACATATAATTCATATAATAAATCTAATAAACATACATTTAAACATTCATAATGAAAACCTAATAAACAATTAATTCAATAAATAATATCCAAAATAACCCAAAAGATTAATAAAGTTACAAGGATAAAGAAACCGAACCAATTAGCAAACCAGCTTTTCCAAGGGTTAAAAACCTTCAAACCCTAGCTCCTTTGCCTCCAAAATCGCACCTTAAAGTCGTCCTAAAAACCTAACTTTCGGTTTTAGTATTCTTGAATCGTATATGGTTTAAGCTAATTTGAGCCTCTATTTATAGTTTTACTGGCCGACCTTCCAACCGCCGGTTGGGTTCTCCAACCGCCGGTTGGAGTTATTTGAATCCGGGTCCAACTCCACGTGTCTGCACCGCCTTAAACCCTAAAGCTCAACCGCCGGTTGGTTAATCCAACCGCCGGTTGAATGTTAATTCCAGAATATTCCATTTTCGGGCTTGGGCTTAATTCTTGGACTCTCAATCTTCATAACCGGATTTCTTTGTTTTCTTGGCCCAATTCTTCATTTTAACTCTTTTAGTCTTCATTTCTTCAAGGTCTTTATTCTTTATTTCTTTAAGTGCTTTAATTCTTCAGTTCTGGTCTCTTTCTTGTTCCTTTTTCTTCATTCTTTAATTAAAATACATTTCTGCAATTATTAACAAAACAAGTATATAAAATCATATAAATGCAATAAAATGTATATAAAATAGGGATAAATTATTATAAAATATACTATCTATTTGATGCTTATCAGCCGGGAAATGATAACTTGCTAGAAATGTGTTTGTCCTAAAAAGATTATTTGCTTTAAAAATGGTTTATGAAAATTAAGCGAAAGTGATTTAATCTTCCCTCTTGCAACATAATTTTTTTGAGATGTGTCATAAAAGCAACCTAATAGGGTGAATTGCATGACTAGCACACTTGTAGCCTCCACTATGAAAATTGTGAGAAATTTGAGCCTATTTGAGAAAAACACTTATCCTTAGTGTTTATATCGTTTGATTGCTATGAGTGTGCCGGTGATTGTAGTTTGTTCTAGAACTTGCCCTAGTGATGCATTTCGAGACCGCTGTGGGATCACAGAAATGTGATATAGGTGGGGTCAAAGACGAGGAGGTATTCTTAGGATTTTTGATCTTATTTTCCTTTTAAAACCATTTATATCCAGTTTACACAGGTCGTTAGCACTCATCTTTAGTACTAAGAAACCCTTAGAAAACTTCCACATTCATTCCACTAAAAAATATTAGCCTTATTTTTGCGTAGTCAATTCCCGAGTCATTTACTTTTCTAAGATGTTGCCTAGTTGGAATTTATGATGAATTTTACCAAAATGTGACTTAAATCGTTTTGAATTGGGATTCTATTGTTAAATTCTATGATTGATGTTGGAAACAATTAAATGAATATAAGTTAACTATTGAGCTTAAAAGTTTATGGTTGGATGATTGTAGTCAACTAAATGGCCTTTGAATTCCTGAACAAGTAGTTCCTGAGGGGTGTTCTACACCTAACCTCCGAAGGCCTTTATCCGGTCTAGGATGGTTGGTCCAAAAGTTCGTTACACAGGATTCATAGAAAGTCATACAATGCAATTATTCCAATCAATTGTGAAAAATCAATTTGAGTTATTTGTGTGCAATTGTTGAGTATAAGTTATAAATGAGAACAAGTAATAGTTTGAATTGATTTAGCACGAGAATCCTAAGTTTCATTACTGTCACATGTTTAAACCAATATGTAACATTTCCACATTTTTCATGGGTCTTGACTACCACTTTTCACCAATTATTGTGTCTATCATACCCAATTCCATTATTGGCCTACATTTGTTACAACACATATTAGAATACCTCTTTCGAGATCTTACTTGGTGCTCACGCCAAGTCGGTGGAGATTTGATCCTTTTGCAAGCCTATGGTAACAATGCATCATGACTTGGCTTGACTGAGTGTTACATCATTTACTTCCTTACCTTGTAGTTTTATAGGTTGAGAGTGAGTGACTAGACACTTATCCTTATGTGAGGTGCTAGGTCATGCATTCGGGCTTGACAAACTTAACATCTCAAGTTTCTATTGCTTATACATATGTTACTAGCCTAATTGCTTTGGTAGTTAGTGTTAGTTTTGTTTTGGTAAACTTGATCTTCACTTATGATGTTGCAAGAGTGGGCTATGAAATGGTAAACTAATGATTTGCTAGCCCCTGTAAGCCGATCGGCTAGCCCCTGTAAGCCGTTCGGCTATATATCGTTTCTGAGTTTGAGCCTCGATGACTGGAGGTTTAATCTTGCGTGTGCTTCAGTGATTGGTTGGCATTTAATGCCCAACCATTTTTGTCCCATTTTCCATCTCCATTTCATATTAAAAAAAAGAAAGAAAAAGAATAGAAAAAAGCGGGGCGTGGGCTGCAGCTTCATGGATATACATCATCATCATCTCCATACTTCATCTACGAGATTTTACACACACTCCATATTTTTCTTCTTGAGTTTTTCTCTCAAGAACAAAGAAAACCCCATTCACCACTACTTTAATTACACAACAAAATTCACCACTTTCCTCTCTATTTTACTTGGATTTCACTTGGAGATTATGAGGAGAACATCAAGCAACACCATTTGAAAACACTTGTGTAATCACTTTGGTACAATTTCAACTTAAGCTAATTTCAAGTTATTTATGAATTTGTCAAGTGTTTATTATTATTGCTTGACGATTGTGATTATGTGTGGCTAGTTACTTATATGCTTGTTTGGATGAAATAGCTAGTTGATTAGGGGTGTTTCTTTTGGTGTTAATTTATGCTTTGAGTTTGTGATTCATCCATGAATTTGTATGAATTTGGTTTGTTGTTGTTATAAAACTTTTGGCATTTTAGCTAAGCGATTATAGCGAATGTTTAATGCTTATTAAAAATACCTACAAAGTTGTTTGTTTATTATGAATGAACCATCATTTGTGGAACAAAACATTTGGTGATTGTAACAACAATGAGCTAGATACATATAAGTTAGCGATTTTAGCGAATGTTTGTCGTGTGGATGAATTGTAAACTCATAAGAATCTTAATTTATGTTTAATCGAAGAACCTTGTGTGTTTGAGCTTAATCTCACGAATTTGGCCATTTTTGTGATTTATTAGTTGATATAGCGAACGTTTTCAACCAAGTAAATTGCTATTGATTATTTGTCTATAAATGATTGAACAAAATTGCGAATGTAGGTTTGGAATGTGCTAAATGATTTAAGCTAAACTGTACTAGATGGTAACCATGGCGAACGTCCGTTACTAGATTAAATCATAGGTTGGTTAATTGAAGTTGAACATTAGGTATTAGCGAACGTTGAGCTTATGTTTGATGAATGTTACTTAGCATATATTTTAACCGGTTATAACTCCACACCTCGAAATCGATAATGAAATAGTCCAAGCAAGTATTGTTTTTAACATTTGAAAGTTTCAAATCAATCACTTTGACTCTTCAGAGTCTACCGGCCTAGATTAACTAAAATTGTAGTTTTAAGCATCGTGACAATTCGGTCACACCAACCCAACTTTTATTTTCACTTTCTAAATTGCTCACACTTATCTTGATTATCTAAACTTAAGTTCCCTGTGTTCGAACCCGAACTTACCAAACTATACTACTACTCGACAGGGTCCACTGCCCGGTTGTGTTTTGGTCTAGCTCGGTACTTTCTTGGTTACTTTTCAACGATAAATTTTATAACTAGATTCAACACATCAGGGATTAGCACGAAGCTAAGCGAATAGACATATAACTAACAGTCTAACTTAGCAATAACAAATTATAAACACATAATATCTAAGAGGATCGGTGATCCTTGAGGAACCCTTATGCCGCGGTGGCCCTCAACTAACACTTAAAACCCAACTGCAGGCCAATACAGTGGTTAACCGATAGCTTATGTGCTATATCCCCACACAACACAGTTGTCGTATAACAACACATGTACAAAAACCCTGTGCTGGCCAATCAATAGCAACCTCAAGCCCAATCCATGTTGACCTCTTATTAAAACATATATGCCCAAAGGCCATGTTACACATAATCCAATTATATTATGGAATTATATCAATCAACAGTCTATAACAGTAAAACCATGTTTACTTGTTGTAACTACAAATTTGTTACAACTTAATCAAGCTGAGAGTTACAGATCCACTCACCTGATTTATCTCAGTCTCCAACTCAGAAATCTTATATTACTGAGTCTTTGGTTGATCTGAGAACAAACAGAATAATGAGTTAGTAACTTACTAATAATTAATTTAATTACAAAATATCATACAAATATATAATACATATTAAATCTTTAACAATTAAAATATATTCTTGTTCCACATCACTTAGATATCAATATCAGTGACTTAAAACACGGATACACAAAAGAAATCAAATATCATCAAACATACCCGATCGGGTCACTGGCCACACCCGATCGGGTCACTAGCCATACCCAATCGGGTCACTAGTCATACCCGGTCGGGTGACTAAGAAAATTCCTTGATTTTTAATTTAAGTCCCGTGCTGTAGTCATTTTGTTCTAACTCACGCGATCATCTAAATTTATGCGATCGGGTATCATTACATACCCGTCCGGGTATCAAAACCTACCCGTCCGGGTGAGGTTCAAAACCCAGATTTCACCAAATACCTGCAACTTATCTGCAGAAACCCTAACTCGATTTTCATCACCAAACCAACAACAAACTCAATTATTACTGCAACTAATAGTCAATTTAGCATCATATATGCATCATATAACCTCGCAACATAATTTCCAACCTCAATTCATAATCTACACAAATTTAGTCAAAAACCCAAGTTCATAAACAAAATACTTACAACTAAATGGAGAAACAAGATGATGAACAAGATGATGATGAAGCTAAATCTGATATTAAATCCAATCTCGCTATGCATATATATATTCTAGCCCATTTAAATAATGCATTTAAAAAATAAAAATTTATGACTTACCACTAGGCTCCTAGGGTGGATGTTACAAATCTTCCCCCCTTAAGAAGATTTCATCCCCGAAATCTCACTATGCCCAAAAAGACTAGGGTAGCGTAACCGCATATTAGACTCAGTCTCCCAGGTAAGATTAGAACCCAAACTATGTTTCCATTTTACCAAAACCATAGGAATATCTTTCTTGCGAAGTTTGGTCACTTTTCTATCTAAAAGCTCAATGGGTTCTTCTATCGGTCTCTGACTCTGGTCAACTCGAAGGTCTTGCAATGGAAGAATTTGGGATTGATCTTCCACATTGCATTTCCTTAAATAACATACATTAAAAGTATCATGAATACCAGACAATTCAGAAGGAAGTTCCAAGGCAACTGTTTGATCATTGACAACCTGTCTGATTCTAAACGGACCAATGAATCTGGGAGCCAACTTTCCACGTTTACCAAATCGGATAACACCCTTCCAAGGAGAAACTTTCAAATAAACCAATTCACCTTCAACAAACGAAACAGGTCAACGCCTCGGATCGGCATACTGTTTTTGTCTGTCTCTGGCCGCTTTCAATTTCTCCCGAGCAATTGCAATTTTATCAGCTGTGATCTGTACAATATCGGGCCCAACAAACTGTTTCTCCCCAGCCTCTAACCAACATGTAGGTATTCTGCAACGTCTTCCATAGAGAATTTCATGTGGAGGCATGCCAATACTAGAATGATATGAAATATTATAAGCAAATTCCACTAACGGCAAATGAGAATCCCAAGAACCGCCATACTCTAACACACAAGCACGAAGCATATCCTCCAAACTCTGAATGGTACGCTCTGATTGGCCGTTTGTCAGGGGATGATAAGTCGTACTGAGATTCACTCGGGTACCTAATTCATGCTGCAAGCTTTGCCAAAACCGAGAGATAAACCGAGAATCTCTATCAGAGACAATAGATAAAGGAATCCCTTGCCTTGAAACAATCTCATTCACATACAACTGGGCCAATCTGGTCAACGATGCCATCTCACTAGTAGCAAGAAAATGGACACTCTTGGTCAACCTATCAACAATCACCCAGATCATATCATTACCACATGGCGTTCTAGGTAACTTAGTAACAAAATCCATAGTCAAATGTTCCCATTTCCATTTGGGAATTTCAAGTTGTCTCAAAGAACCATAAGGTTTATGATGTTCAGCTTTGACTTGGGAACAAACATGACAAAATTCTACAACATGTGCCATATCAGTTTTCATTGTTGGCCACCAATAAAACGGTTTCAGATCATTGTACATTTTGGTACTTCCCGGGTGAACGGGTAAACGAGATTTATGAGCTTCATCTAAAATCAGCTCACAAAGTCCTCCAATCAATGGAACCCACACGTGACTGAAAAGTTTTCAGTCCTCGAGAATCATCAATTAATAAATCCTTTCTTTTCAACATGATTTCAGACTTTAAATTATGATCTAACAAAGCCTCTAATTGAGCGGTTTTTAATCGATCCACCAAGTCAGAGGATACTTCTAAACGTATAAAATACAACCTGTCAGAAGTTCCTTTTCGACTTAAAGCATCAGCCACCACATTGGCTTTCCCGGGATGATATTTAATTTCACAATCACAATCTTTAATCAATTCCAACCATCGCTGCTGGCGCATATTAAGCTCTTTTTGAGAAAACATATACTGAAGACTCTTGTGATCCGTACAAATCACACATTTAGTGCCATACAAGTAATGTCTCCATATTTTCAACGCAAAAATAACAGTTGCAAGCTCCAAGTCATGAGTAGGGTAATTTTACATCTTTTCGAGTCAATTTAGTCAACGGACCAGAAATCTTGGAAAAATCTTTAATGAATTTTCGGTAATAACCAACTAGCCCAAGAAAACTTTTAATTTCAGAAGGATTCTTTGGAACATTCCAATTCATGACAACCTCTACCTTTGATGGATCAACCTTTACCCCATCGTTACAAATCACATGACCCAGAAACTGCACTTCTCGAAGCCAGAATTCGCACTTGGAGAATTTTGCATAAAGATGTTCTCTTTTCAATGTTTCAAGAACCAGTCTCAAATGCATTTCATGTTCAGACTCGGATTTCGAATAAACCAAAATATCATCAATGAATACAATAACAAATTTATCAAGAAAAGGCCGACAAACCCGATTCATTAAATCCATGAAGATAGCGGGAGCATTTGTCAAACCAAACGGCATAACCAAGAATTCATAGTGACCATACCTGGTACGGAAAGCAGTCTTTGGAATATCTTCCTCACGAACTCTTACCTGGTGATAACCTGATCTCAAATCAATCTTAGAAAAATAAGAGGATCCTTGCAATTGATCAAACAATTCATCAATTCGGGGCAACGGATACTTATTCTTAACAGTTCTTTTATTCAGTTCTCGATAATCCATACACATTCTAAGGATACCATCCTTCTTTTTAACAAACAGAAAAGGTGCACCCCAAGGAGAAGAACTGGGTCTAATGAAACCTTTATCAAACAATTCTTGAATTTGATTCATCATTTCTCGAATTTCAGAATGAGCTAATCTATATGGGGCTTTGGCTACTGGAGCTGACCCCGGAATTAAATCAATTGGATATTCAACCTCTCTAACCGGTGGTAAATCATGCAATTCATCAGGGAAAACTTCCGAATATTCAGAAGCTACACGAACATCGGAAACAGATTTATTTTCTAATTTAGCATCAATCACATAAGCCAAATAAGATTCACAACCTTTTGCCAGAGATTTTCTAGCTTTTATCAAGGAAATTATAGGAACATGACCACCTTCCCGTTCTCCTCTAGCCACAACATATGACTTGTCAGAGATAGGGATTTTCACTAACTTCTTATGGCATTCTATATTAGCTTTATTATAACTTAACCAGTCCATGCCTAATACCGCATCAAAACCAGGAATAGGCATCAAAAGAAAGGAAATTGGGAAAACATGACTCTCTATCAATATGCTAGCTCCAGTTACCGAGGTGGTAACAGGAATTATTTTACCATTTGCTACTTCAACCTCAAGAGGATTAGCAATCAAGGAGGGAGTCAAATTCAGTTTTTCACAGAAACAAACAGATATAAATGAGCAATTTGCTCCAGAATCAAATAACACATGGGCTGGTACAGAGTTAATGAGAAAAGTACCAGTAATAACATCGTCAGTTCTGACAGCTTCATCCACTGTCATCTGAAAGGCTCTACCCGCAGCTGGTGGCGGATTCTTCCGCTTTTGGCCAAACGATGACGACCCACCAACCACTCCGGATCCATCTTTCTTAGCCTCAGGGCAATGACCAACCCGATGACCCACTTTATGACAATTCCAGCATACGTGTTTAGGATAGGGACAATCCTGAATATCATGACCAACCCTACCACATTTGATGCATCGTGCAGTCTGTGGAGTACATGGTCCAGTATGTCGGGCTTTACAATTATTACAATAATTTTGTCTATCCCCGGTACTTCCACTAGCACCCTTTCCTTTATTCTGTTGTTGACCTTGCCATCTTTGTTTGCCTTTTCCCGAATTATCACTTTTGGATCGTTGCAAAGATTTCTCCTTGTTTTGCAAGGTTCGGGCTCTTATATCGCTGATAAACGACAAAAATGTACTATATTGGAGTACTAATTACCCCTTTGTTAGATAGGTTTCTAATGCATTTTGTATGAATAAGATACTTATTTCGTTCAAATTTGCATTTAGGAGTTTAAATGGAGCTTGGATAAAAAAGAAGCAGAAAACGAGCTTATTTTGGAGAAAAGTTGCTAAAAGAATCAAAAGATAGACAAGAGAGATTGGATCAGAGTAAAAGATAATAAAATGTAGAAAAGTTGGGAAAAAGTCCTGAAATTCAATCCATACGCCGTATAGATTAAAGCGGTGGAGGCCCAGTGAACGCGGTGCTGGGCCGGGCTTCTTTGCAATCCATACGCCGTATGGAATATCCATACGCCGTATGGATCAATTCGGCAGAATCCTTAAAAAAACCTAATTTGATAGGTTAAGAGAATAGTAACTAATCAATCTAGAATGAGCAAGCTAATAAGAGATTATTAGTAGGTATTGTTAAGTCATACCACGAGGATAAATCATAATCAATCGTGAATACTTAAAGCATAATTTAGGGAGAAGCATGCAATAGAAAAGTACAATTCTTGCGACATCGGATCAATGTTTAATGTGGAACCCTAGGTTATAGAAATTAGTTGGACCCGGAACGTTGGCTAATTTACATTCAACTTGGACTCTTTGATTAGTATCTAAGTTGATATAAAAGAAATCACAATCAAACAATCAAAACACATGAACCGGATAATATGAATCTGAGTGTGAAGACTCTAAGCAATTACATTTCTATCTCCAATTATTAATCTTTTCCCTTTTATCTTGTTTTATGTTGTTTGGTTTAGTTAATTAGTTCATCTTGAACGTTCGTGCGGAACTAAAACGTACCCCATATTTTACTGCTTTATTAATAATTCTAACATAATTGAATAATATTGTTCATGTGTTCTTGTGTTCCTGTGATCGACCTGGACTTACCATAGCTATACTATTCCGATCGGGTATTCTTACCTGGTTGTGTGATAGTAGTGATTGGTATATCCTGTACTTTATAAATAATAAAACTAGACGCTTTCACACGCATCAATCGCTATCCACCGCACGAGCTAGATTAAAAGCTTGTGGAAGAGAACCCGCAAGTCTTACAGTTGTACGATAATGAGGAGGTAATTTCCCAACAAAATGATCAACCTTGGTTTTATCATCAGGGACCAATTGTTGTACGAATCTCAACTTTTCAGAAAACTGGGTAATGAGATCATCAATCGACATTTGATCAGTCAACTGCAATTCCATAAACTCTCGTATGATTCTAGACATGTCAAACTCTGAACAAAACTGTTTACATATCTCATTATGAAAATCTGACCATCTAATAGATTCTTTTTGCTGAGGCGATAAAGTGGCGGTGATAGAATCCCACCAAGACATTACCTGACCTTTTAACAACTGAACAACATATGGAACTTTGACTTCCTCTTTACATTGACATACCTCAAATTTTCTTTCTACATCTCTCAACCAGTCAAGGGTAACAGATGGATTACTACTACTAGAATATTCAGATGGTTTACTTGACATAAAGGTTTTAAAAGAATAAACCTTCTTGGGTTGCTGTGGTAGAGGAAATACAGGTAATTGATAAAACACTGTAGTCGAGAAAGGAACCGAAGTCTGTTGTGAAGTACCATAGGGTGGTTGCTGATAGTAAAATGGTAAAGAAGTCGAAATCTGAGTAGATGATACCACTGGAGGTGTAACAGTACTTGTAACTGGAGGTGACTGAGAATGTTGCTGAGAAGATTCAGTCTGTAAAGTTCTTTGTCTGAATCCTCTAAGTTCGACCAGTTCACCCTCTAATTGAAGAATGTACTCATCTCGATCAGTTTCTCCACCGACTGAAAATGAGGTACCAGAATGCCCATGCCTCTCATTATGAATTTCAGGATGAGGAACATTAGTTCGAGAAGCATTGTTAAGAGTGGTGGTCGGTTGATCATTATCTGCCATTTGTTCCAAAACAACAACTCACAGTTTGTTAATAGTTAGTACTTAACATACTAATCCACTATCACATCATAGCTAATGCCACACCCAGGAATGTTTGATTATCAATTCTAGATTTGGGATTGAACAATTACCATATTCAATTCACCCAAATCTAGACTCTGATACCAACTTATAACACCCCTCATTTCAGAACCTATTGTTTTTTTTTAAACTCGAAAGCGTCGGTCAAAATATCATTTTATATTAAATAATATAGAAATATTATACCATTACATTGTACTAAAACTTGGTACATATCACATATACTATACTAAATCCAAATAACAAAAGACAAGGTGTTATATAAATACAAACATCATTTAAGTTTATCCCAAAACCATCAGAGTTATCAGTTGCCAAACATTCCTTATAAGCCCAACTTCTTGCCCCTGTCATATCAAAATCTAAACCTGCATGAAGTTGAAGTGGTGGGATTAACACGAAGCTAAATGAATAGACATATAACTAACAGTCTAACTTAGCAATAACAAATTATAAACACATAATATCTAAGAGGATCGGTGGTCCTTGAGGAACCCTTATGCCGCGGTGGCCCTCAAGTAACACTTAAAACCCAACTGCAGGCCAATACAGTGGTTAACCGATAGCTTATGTGCTATATCCCCACACAACACAGTTGTCCTATAACAACACATGTACAAAAACCCTATGTTGGCCAATCAATAGCAACTTCAAGCCCAATCCATGTTGACCTCTTATTAAAACATATATGCCCAAAGGCCATGTTACACATAATCCAATTATATTATGGAATTATATCAATCAACAGTCTATAACAGTAAAACCATGTTTACTTATTGTAACTACAAATTTGTTACAACTAAATCAAGTTGAGAGTTACAGATCCACTCACCTTATTTATCTCAGTCTCAAACTCAGAAATCTTATATTACTAAGTCTTTGGTTGATCTGAGAACAAACAGAATAATGAGTTAGTAACTTACTAATTATTAATTTAATTACAAAATATCATACAAATATATAATACATATTAAATCTTTAACAATTAAAATATACTCTTGTTCCACATCACTTAAATATCAATATCAGTGACTTAAAACACATACACAAAAGAAATCAAATATCATCAAACATACCCGATCGGGTCACTGGCCACACCCGGTCGGGTCACTAGCCATACCCGATCGGGTCACTAGTCATACTCGGTCGGGTGACTAAGAAAATTCTTTGATTTTTAATTTAAGTCCCGTGCTGTAATCATTTTGTTCTAACTCACGCGATCATCTAAATTTACGCGATCTGGTATCATTACATACCCATCCGGGTATCAAAACCTACCCGTCCGGGTGAGGTTCAAAACCCAGATTTCACCAAATACCTGCAACTTATCTGCACAAACCCTAACTCGATTTTCATCACCAAACCAACAACAAACTCAATTATTACTGCAACTAATAGTCAATTTAACATCATATATGCATCATATAACCTCACAACATAATTTCCAACATCAATTCATAATCTACACAAATTTAGTCAAAAACCCAAGTTCATAAACAAAATACTTACAACTAAATGGAGAAACAAGATGATGAACAAGATGATGATGAAGCTAAATCTGATATAAAATCCAAAATCCCAGCTTGTAAGGTTCCAATTGTTGTTTATGAAATTTTCTTAACTTTGTGAGTTCTCAAAAATGAAGAAGGAAGTGAAGATTGGGAAGTAAGAGTTTAAGTCGGCTCCATCATATCCGACCCCAATATCTATTTTAATTATTTTTAGTCCCCAACTAAACCTATTGTCTGGAACCTAAAACTATTTGCGAGACCAACTATTTTATTTAACCGTCAACCGTAATAGTTTAAAACAAGTAATAATTCACTATCCACAATAAGTCATTTGGACCTATTATCTACTTTTCACAATTAAACATAAATACGAATATATATATTCTAGCACATTTAAATAATGCATTTAAAAATCAAAATTTACGACTTACCACTAGGCTCCTAGGGTGGATGTTACAGACTCATTCACGGATTGAACACACTTATTAATTTCGTATGCTATAGTTTTATGATGACCGTTAATAGTAACGAGGGGTTTTAGTCTTCACCTCATGGCGGGATTTAAAACTTTTAAAAATATACGAGTATAAGCTTACAATTGAACAGTAATTGTTGAAATCGAGTAGACAAAAGGGTAGTAATTCACTAAATTGTATACTATTTAAAATTAATTACACCGTTAATTATGCTTAACTTTATAAACATGATGAGGCGTGTATTAATAATTTTGTGTGGTGTACAGTGTACTAATTACACTCATGACGAAACTAAAATTGATCAAATTTGTTTTATATAATTAGTGTTAATAGACAAATATATTACTTTACTTTGCGAAAATATTTAAATAAGTTATTAAACTATCATTTTGTTCGTTGAATTACATAACTATTTTCATATTTAAATTAGACTTTATTATGTTGTGTGGTGTGATATTCATAAGTTAACTTAATTAAATTTATAAGTTATAACTGATTTGTTGTTAATATTTATAAGTTGAATAATCTACAAGTCGTGATTCATTAACTTTGGTAATTTAATCGAACAAATTAGCAGTGTAATAATTTACAGTTGTGATTAAATTTAATATAAATGTATGTGTGTATTTTAGAATTGATAATACAAAGATAAATATAACAATTTGAATTAAAACTTCTCTCACAAAATGAATGTTATGAAAGGATTATTTGGTCATCAGCTATGGGGGTAAACTTTGCTAACTTAATTCTAATTGAAGTGATGGGTGACGATGGTGATGTCATTGGTTATGATATTTTTTTCTCAAATAAATTTATAGAAATAATAAACGATAGTATGAATCTAACCACTTGCCTTCATGTTATCTTTTGTGTTTATGTGATTGGTAGTTTTGATTGTGATAAATGCATACGCCCCTTGCTCTTGATTTAAACATTATAGTAAATTGGCATATTTTGAATTTTTTGTGTTTATTTTATCATTTGGAATTGTGATAATGGCTATAAAGGTTATGGTAATATGTTTTTTTTTTTTTTTCAAAAAATTTTGATTCATTATCTAAACTGAACAAATGAATAAAGATTAGGGGCTAATCGAAATTAAGTTTTGTAAGAAAAAATGTAATGTGGTGAGGTGGCATGGCTAAGAACTGAAAGAGGCTGGTACCTTTCGTATAAAAGCCAGCGGATCCAATCTGACTGCACTGACGAAAGAACAATGTCCGCTCTGATCACCCATGTAACAGGTAGTCCTGTTAGCCAGCTTACCTTTATACTGACTCTCTAGTATGGCCTAAAAACAGGCTAACTATATATGCTCAGTCTCCCCTAGGCCTACAAAAAGGAGCTTCCTTATGAAAAGGCTCCCTCGTCTTTATGAGTTGTTTCATTCTCTTTCTTTTTTGATTGGATGATGGAAAAACCAGCAAGCTACGGCTTAAAAGCTTACCTTTCGTATTAAGAGTGTTTTGGGGAGGCCAGGGAAGAAAATGGATTGACCAACCTACCTCTTAAATATCCTGTATCTAGAAAGGTCTTATTTGATACAGAAAAACTTTCAGGCAGAAGTGGGCTAGACTTAGGACAAACAAATAGGAAAGGGTGGTTCTTTCATTGCAAGAGGTAGTGTAACACCCCCAAATTTAATGCTTTGCGGAAGCTTGATTTGGGTGTTACTAATCAATAACAAAGCACAAAGATATATAGTAAACGACTCTATATGCGTCGTTTTAACAAAATATATTGATAATTGAAATGTTTACAACATTTAAAGCTTTACATAGCTCGAGTTTAAATAAAAGGAGATTTCAGTACATAAGTACTTGTACAAAATATACTAATGCAAGAAAATCTCAATCGTCTGTATGCTGACTCGAGCTAAAGTCCTGAAGCAGAAACATCCTACTGCTTGGTACCTGCGATACATGCTAAAAGGTCAGCTAAAAGCTGGTGAGCTCACAGGTTTGAAATCAGTTAATATTATGAACCGCAAGATTTAAATAATGAATTTCATCCAGCAATTAAATGATAGTAATCGTGTATACAGTCATGAGCACATAGTTGAGCTTAACTCGAGGGCCGGGTCCCCTATAGAGAATTCCGGGCGAGGTGCCTCCACGAATGCCTAATCAACATTCGTCTTCCCAAATATTAGTACATCCGTTTACCCGGTTAGTGCTTGCTAACCCGGATGAGGTGGGTCAATCCTATATGGTACCATATACTAATATTCACGCTACAACGTATTAACAACTATGCTGACGGAGGACTTTAAATGATTAGTTTCCAAAAACTCATGTAGTATATGAAATGTTTGTACTTGCGTTCACATGTTAAAAGTTGAGCAATATATCACACCCCTGAGTAAAACAGTAAAAGAGGGGCTATGAGATTCACCTGAGTCTGAAAGCGTTTAAACAAACGTAAGTTGATTAGCCGAGTATGAAGTCCAAAGACTGGTAACCTGAGGGTGTCCACGACACGCGATGGTTATAATCATGATTGGGTATCTCAAAAGATCACCCTTGTAGTTGTTACACAACTATATATATGTCCAAATTTCTACGATTTGGTTGATTTGTTAAGTGTTTGAAAACATGTACGACCCGTTGGTGACGGATTTGTAATAATAATCTCAACTATTATTATTTTGATTTCGTGGCGTTTTACTTGAAAAATGTGTTTTGATTGTGTTTTAGAAGCCGTTACGGAATCTAAGTACGGGGTCCGGGGGCAGCGCCCCTGGTAGCGGGGTCCAAGGGGCGGCAGCCCCTGGCGGGGTCCAAGGGGCAGAGCCCCTTGCTGGGGTCGAGCTGCCAGGTCAGCTTGGAAAATTTTTATTTCTACTATATTGCTTTGACGAAAAACGCATCTGGATCCGAATTTGGGTAAAATCAGGTGTTAAAATTTTAGGTCTCGACACTTAGTAAAAATCTGAGTTTTCTGTGTTTTGCGACACAATATGCGACACTAAAGATGTTATGCGACACAAGGGTTGTGTCGCATAGGAGTGCGACACAATGTCTATACGACACAAGGGTTGTGTCGCATAGATGCGAGATGCTGATTCAACAGCGACATAGTGATTGTGTCGTATGGTGTATGCGACATAGTGGTTGTGTCGCAAGACTTGCGACACTAATTATTTGGTATGACACAAGGTGCGACACTGAGGCTTTTATACGACACAAGGGCCAAAATACGACACAACATGCGACACAAGGCTTGTGTCGCATGGATGAACATCAGCCCAGAAAGTCCGGCTGTCAAGGTTTTTCCGGCCGAAATCCGTTTTAAACTCGTTTTCAGGTTATAAAATCGTGTTCTATACATTGTAATGGACATATACAAGTGATAATAACAACTACAATTGAAAAATACAAAGAATCGAGAGATTTCGGGATTTTGTCGGAAACTTACAAATTGCCGAAATGAAAATCCGGAAAGATAGCGTTGTAGATCGTCGCGAGGTGATCGTGAATCTCTAAAAATCTTGTTGATACGAGTGCGTTTGATGGTGTTATTTGTCGATTTTGTGAGTTTGGTGTGTTTGGTGAGTTGAAAGAAAATAGAGTAAGAGAGAGGGTGTGAGTGGGTGAAATGAGGAAGGAAAAGGAAAGTTGGGAGGTTTAACCTCCAACTTTCCAGTCACCGCAATCGCGGTCCGTGCGGTGTTTGTTTGCTCCGTCGTTTAAACGTTAAATAATTATTTACATTTTAATTATAAGTTTTAAAAATACAAATTATTACGCGATATTTTATTTAAATATTTTGTAAATCAATTTATATTTGAGTTATAAAAAATAAGTTTGTTTAGTTAGTTTGCGCGTTTTAATATTTTTAAATCGTATAGGTTTTGTTTGTATGGTACGAATGAATACGAAATATTATCATAATAATATTTTTGATATAAAAGCGTTATTTAATAAAATTGGTCACCAACGTCCGTATTTGATTGAATCGAAATACATTCGATTTAAGTCGCGTACGATTTAATCAAATCGCATTTTCGTATATATTCAACAATATATATAATTCTATACATTAATTAGCCTAACACAGAACTAATTACATGTATTAACATATGATTAGGCACTAATTACTAGTCTTAATTTGGCAGGTGTTACAGGTAGACCTTCTACTAAAGTGGAATCACCACCATATACTGAAAACGATGGTAGCAGCCGCTAACCAAATAGTTAGAGATGCCGCAAGCAAAGATCATATAGCCTAATTGACTGCTCTGCTTCAAATCAAAAGCCCAGTCAGCCACCAACTCAGTTCGTCTCCATTTTAGTAAAACTCTTCCTCAAGCAAGGCAGCCGATAAATCATCGAATGCTTTGTGTAAATAAAACCTTCATTTTGCTCATTTATGGAGTTGTATTTAGTACGTCTAAGAAATTTGGTAATTATCATATTTAAATTTATATTTATATTACTAATAACACATAAACTTATTTAGATGGTTGTTTAAACAAAAAATTGTCAAATAAGCTCTGTAAAATTTTTTATTATTATATATAAAAAATATAAAAATATAAATATAAATATAAATGGATTATCGACACGCTATTTTTTACTATTAATATGTAAAAATGAAATAAAAAATAGCATAAATAAATAAATAATTAAAATGTTCATCCCATAAGTAAGGAGGTTGCATTGCTGGCACCCTTGTCCTACTTTCCCTATAAAGCAAGTATTATTTTCGTCAAAAAGATCGGCGAACAATTAGGCCATGTTTGTTTCACATAATTCGTTGGAATTCAATGGAATTGGAATTTGAATTCCATCCATGGTGTGTTTGGCTGAGAAAGAAATGGAATTGGAATTCAAAAACTTTCCTTCAAATTCATTTAACTAAAGGAATTCAAGATTCCATCACTATCTTGAAGGAAAGTATAACAACCGATGGAATGTTTTCATTTTTACCAATTAACCCTTCAAAATTAAATGCCTATTATTATTTCCACTGTATTTCTCTTGAATCATTCATTCATTCAACTGCTTCTTCAACCCCAACCTTCCAGCCATCACCGGTCACCTCCGATTTCCGGCCACTTTTCCCTCCTTCTTCAATCCCATCTTCACAGTCACTCGGACGTTACTACCGGAACCACAGTCGCACTTTCGTCGCATCGCTAACACCACCGCCGCTAAAGCCACCGCTTCACCGCCAACGCACCGCCGCTAACATCGCCGCTGCACCCTGCTAACACCGCCGCTGCATCCTCCTAATACCGTTGGACCTTTGCACCATATCCATTTCCTTTCTTCTTCTTCGATTTAGGTTTTTTGAAGGTTTTGGGTTGAATCTATCTTCTTCAAGAATTAGTTTTTCTTTTCGTTTTTGATTTTAGCAGCTAAGAAAATAGTAGATCCCGTGGAAGTGGTTTATTTTAGCAGCTAGGGCCTAGGGATATTGATCTCATCTTTGTTTCATACTTTCATCCAAGGTAATGGATCGTGGGCTTCAATTTAATTAAATTATTTTAGAATGGATATAGCAGATTAGCAGGTAGTGATATAGTTCAGATCCAAAACAATTTACAAGATAAATTAGATATGCGTTTTATATAATAAAAAAGAAAGATAGGTGTATGACTTGATTTAAAAAAAAATACAAGTTTTAAAGATCGATTAAGTTTATAAAAGAATCTTTAAGAATGAAAGACATATAAACAATATGTAAAATAGTAAAGGCTAATTTTGTCATTTTATATTATATAAATTTCAATTCCATCGATAAATTTTTGCCAACCAAACACAATGCTGTTTATGCAAATTCCAATTCCTTCAAATTCCAATTCCTTCCACGGATTCCAATTCCATCAAAAACATTCTGCGAAACAAACGCACCCTTAATAATGTTTAAATAAATGTTAGAATATTGTAACATAAAGTCATAGGTTTTTGAGCATGCATTTAGCTTAAATTTATTTATTTACTTAGACTTTGAGCATGTGGAATATATATTGTTGTGTGTTTAGCTGTCATTAGCCCAATAAATTAGTGTTGCTGACTTGAAAGGTGGAACTATAATTAAAAATTAAAATAATTAGTAACAAAAACCAAACTATATATATTAGAAATTTTAAGTTTTAAACATAGTAATAATGGAATAGTATAAAAAGAAAAATTATGAAAAGTAATTTTTTTTATATAATAAATATATATAAGTTCTTGTGGACCAAATGGACCAAAAACCTTATTGCAACAATGATAGCAAAGTTTTGTAGGAGTATGTGTTAAGAATGTTTGATGTGTAAAAACAGCCACGTCCATTGTCCAAGATTGTTGTAGGTGGTTCTCATAGAAGAATTGAAAATAATAATAATAATAATAATAATAATAATAATAATAATAATAATAATAATAATAATAATAATAATAATAATAATAATAAAAGAAAAAAAAAAAGGAAAATTTGTTGTCATCTAAATTGATCCAGAATTCATTGTATTTGTTTTATGTTTTCAAGGAAATTCATATGGATTACAAATGTGAAAGAAAGAGACGTAAAATGTGTATGTTTAATACAGGGATTCAAAATGATCAGTGGATTAACTTCAAATTTCATAATTATGTAAATGGTAGACGACGGAGAAGGTATTTTATGTTCATTAATGAAATATGAGTCTTTTTTAAATCAGATGTAACAAGGGTATCTCGTAACTGTTTTTGATCATTTTCTCTCGTTAGTTGTCACCTCCAAAACTTTCAGCTAGTGGGGTTTAAACATGATATATTTTGTGAGGATCGTACCCGCCCTGTTTGTTCCGAGTTAAGCAACCTACCCCTAAAACTCTCAATGTATGCAACAAACCGGTTATTTATGTGCTACAATCTTTGCAAACTATGTTTTTACCTGTTACAACCTACAAAATGATGACGTGGCAACCACATCATGTGGCCTAAAAAATGACACGTAAGTAATTTTACCGGTTCTCCCGGTAACCGGTTACCATATTGCCGATATCGATACAACATTAACCAGTTTACTGTAGACAATGGGAGTTTTAATGGTAGGTTGCTTAACTCGGAACAAATAGGGGGGTACGATGCCAACAAAATATATTTACCCTAACTTAAAATTAGAAAGTAAAATAATTATTAATTGATGGGTAAATGGCACAGATCGGCAACGAACTTTCCTTTTTTTGTCGAGTTAGGGTATGAACCCAATTTCTTATACAGATCGTTAAAGAACTTTCAAAAAAAAGTTCGAGTTAGGTAACGAACTTTTTTTCACATAACTCGAAAAGTTCGTTACCTAACTCGAAACATAATTTGAAAGTTTGTTACCTAACTCGAAACATAATTCAAAAGTTTGTTACCTAACTCGAAACATATATTGGACACGAACTTTCGAATTATGTTTCGAGTTAGGTAACAAACTTTCAAATTATGTTTCGAGTTAGGTAACGAACTTTTCTTGTTATATGAAAAAAAAAAGTTCGTTACCTAACTCGAAACATAATTTGAAAGTTCGTTACCGACCTGTATAATAAATTAGGTTCATACCCTAACTCAACAAAAAAGGGAAAGTTCGTTGCCGATCTGCGCCATTAACCCTTAATTGATTTATCCAATTTTCTGTCGTTAACGGCCCTTAAGGTGGTGTCATTATGGAACCCCTAAATTAAAAAAGAATTAGACGAAATGGAGTCGACTTGATTAAGCTATAATATAGTAAAAAAATGTCATATATTCCCCAAATATTTTGCTTGTAATAGTAAAATGCCTTAGGATATGATACGTGACAAATTTTCATTGATGCTACGTCGATAAGGAAAACCAACCCCCTTATATCATACGGAGTAGATATTTATAACCAATTCCCTATTTACCAATCATCTATTGACAAACCCACAATAAGGTTGACCCCACCACTCTAATATTTATAAAAATAAACACTCTAATAATGCATTGTTGTTTAACGTTGCACCACCCCCATGTTACATATATACCACATCACAAACACTAACAAACCTCAAATGGTTCATCTACCTAGCTAAAACAAACATAAAATGGTTGATTCATTAGATGATTATCGATCTGGTGTCGGAAATCGCCACATAATCTTCGAAAAGTACGAGATGGGAAGATTGTTAGGACAAGGAACATTCGCGAAAGTGTACTACGCGAGGGACTTGGTCACGGGTGAGAGTGTGGCGGTTAAAGTCATCAAAAGCGACAAGGTACGAAAAGAAGGTTTAATGGAACAAATCAAACGTGAAATTTCAGTCATGCGCCTCGTTCGCCACCCAAATGTTGTTCAAATAAAAGAAGTCATGGCTACCAAGACAAAGATATTCCTAGTAATGGATTATGTTAAAGGGGGCGAATTATTTGCAAAAATTGTTAAAGGAAAATTAAAAGAAGATTTAGCTAGAAAATATTTTCAGCAATTAATCAGCGCTGTTGATTATTGTCATAGTCGCGGTGTTTGCCACCGCGATTTAAAGCCAGAGAATCTTTTACTAGACGAAAATGAAGATTTGAAAGTTTCGGATTTTGGGTTATCTGCATTGCCCGAACAATTAATGAATGACGGATTGCTACATACACAGTGTGGTACGCCTGCGTATGTAGCACCCGAAGTTCTTAGGAAAAAAGGGTATGATGGTGCTAAAGCGGATATTTGGTCTTGTGGGGTTATTTTGTATGTTCTTCTTGCCGGATGTCTTCCTTTTAGGGAAGATAATGTCATGTATATGTATAAAAAGATTTTTAAAGCGGAATACGAGTTTCCACAGTGGTTTTCACACGATGCACGACGGTTGATTATGAAGTTATTCGTCGTTGATCCGGCTAAGAGGATCACGATTTCTGGGATTATGAGGACTTCATGGTTCTTGAAAGGACTTAAAACTAGTGACGGAGGAGCCAAGGATATCACAGGTTTGTACTCCTTAATAAGAATGCTTGATGTAATGCTTGAATTTTGTAATTAATTAGTTGCATACCAATCCTGACTAGTTACTAATTAGTGAATTGCATAGAGAAGAGTAATGAAATATTGGTATATATCAAATAATCAATATTTTATTTTAGGATATTGATAATGACTAACCTTAAAGGCTGTCAATGAAAATAAAAATATACATTTATCGAAGCTAAAGTTTTCTTATATAATCAAATCAAAATTATAATTAATACATTGAAGGTTTGCATTTAATTAACTGAAACATTCATTTTATTTGTGATGTATTAATTGTGATTTTTGATTATAAAAGAAACTTTAAGTTTAATAATTACCTTGAAATGGTTCTTATTCAGTATTCACAACCCTTACGGATGTTCCCTTTATTTTATCCTTTGTTAGAAAGGAACGTATATTTTTTAGTAACCAACTTTTAATTAAAGTTTTTGGATAGCCAACTAAACATGTAGGTGAAACGTGTATCGAATTTGACCTCACTGATCGCTTTATTAACATGGCATGGTGTAGGGGTGGAGCTGAAATTTGTTGAGTGAGGTGCAGGAATATACCTAGTATATATATATATATATATATATATATATATATATATATATATATATATATATATATATATATATATATATATATTTTAAATTTTCGAGAGGGCAAAATATACAATATATCATAATATCTATTTACAAGATTTGTAAATTTTTGTGTGGACGGTCACCCTACTGCGCGCACATTCTAACTCCATCCCTGCATATATAGGTGTCAATTGAATACGATTATTGTTCTAGAGGGATGACAATAACTTGTCAATAAGGATGAGTTTAAATGTTTAATTAATGAGTTGTTGTACTTTATAGGTAAATGTCATTATAACTGATAATGTTAAGGTTAATTTATATATACAATTATTGAAAGTTTTATGATCATTTATTATCTCTCTTTTTGTAGGTTTCATGACTCCACAACGTGTCAAAACTCCAATAATGGTAGGACATGAAGTAAGTGAATTAGATAATTCAATTAAAAGGTCAAAATCATCACCAGCATTCTACAATGCATTTGAATTCATCTCCTCAATGTCATCCGGTTTCGATCTTTCCGGCATGTTCGAGACCAATAAAAAATCGGGAACCCTATTCACATCGAAATTTAGTGCATCAGCCATCATCAATAAGCTCGAATCGCTAGCTAACAAGTTCAATTTAAAAGTTTCGTACTCAAATAAAAACGAGTACAAGTTGAAAATGCAAGGGATATCAGAGGGACGGAAAGGTACATTGTCAGTAATTGCAGAAGTGTTTTTGGTGGCACCAGAAGTTGCGGTGGTCGAATTTTCAAAGGCCGCCGGAGACACACTCGAGTATAAAAAATTCGAGGAGGATGTTAGACCCGGGCTACAAGACATTGTTTGGAGTTGGCAAGGAGAAAATAGTAGTAACGGTTAGCTACAAAACAAGAAACATATATATTTAGAAAAAATATAAAAATAAAAAATAGTTGTAGGCTTGTAGTAGGATACACTCATATATAACCGTATGGACTAAAGTAATATAAAATGTTATGACTTAACGTGACACATGGTTTTACAATTTGTGATAGGGCTGTTAACCAACCGAATCGAGTTGAAAATCAGGATGCTCGAGTTCGACTTGTTTACTAATTATCCGGTTCGAGTTCGACTTGAATTCGGGTAACTTTTAAAAATTGTGTTCGAGCTCGAGTTCGAATTATTTGTTGTTGTTTGAGCTCGAGTTCGATGCTCGTATATTTAATTGGAAAGTGTCTTTATGAACCAAAATTTCAAAACGCAATTTGCTTGTTTATGAGCTCGAGAACGATAAACTCATTCCATTACTCGAAATCAAGCTCGAATAAGCTCATTTATATTTGATGTCTTAGTTTTAAATTTATTAGTTACATACATTTAAAGTTCCAAATATACAAATTTCTTATATAAACTTGACTCGTTCAACTCGAATAGCTCGTTTAACTAGAAACTAAACGAGCTTTCGAACAAGCCGAGTCGAACATCAATTTTATACTCGACTAGTGAAATTAATCGAGTAGTATTTTTCGTTCGAGTTCGACTCGTGTTCGAATATTATCAAACTCGAATTCGAGTTAAACGAGCTCGAGCTCAAACTCGAGTAGCTCTTTAAATGATCGACTCGTTAACACCCCTAATTTGTGATACGTTTATTATATATATATGGGAAATGTTATTGTAAGATCACTTATTATCGTAGGAACCGTAGGAACGACTTTTCACTTTTAAATTCAATGTATGTACATGTTTTGCAAAAACAGTTATGCTAAAGTTATTAAAATTTTATCCTCTTTAATATTAGATTAATTAAAAAAATAAAAGAAAATATATGATACACAAATTAAAGTTGTGTATCACAGCTTTTTATGTGTGATACTGTGATACACAAAAAAAATTTATGATGTGTATCACATTTAAAAAAAAAAAAAAATTCTCATAGTAAAGAACACACAATTCTAAGAATTTTGATATATATTTTTAATCAAAAACATAATTTAATCTTAAAGTTTAAAGTAAAAATGTCCGTTCCTACCATTCCCACCATAATAAGTGTTCTTATTTGAACCTTACCCATATATTTTAAGTCTAAATGATTAAATATTTATTTCAGATGCTATATCTTAATATTCAGAAATAGTTCTCATATTTCAGTAATCAAAACCCTGTAGTAACCTAAAAGATGCAAGTATATATAGTTTACTTAAATTTCAAACTAATCATTTTGCATTTTTACCCCATTATTAGTTAGCAGCCTTAATTTTTTTTTTTCAAACTTATATACCAATCGTTTATCTCATAAACTAACACAACTAAAAACAAATTCATTGACTCAATCTAACTTCACTATTAAATGAACAAAACTTTCAAAGGCATGGGGGATTAAAGGTCTTAATACAACAAATACAAGAAAATCGGCAACTCCTGAGCTTACGTCATTGACTTATTGGGAGACTTAAAAATTAAATATAACTGTATTTTAAAAACGGTTATGCATCGTACGGCTGAAAGTTTAGTCAGTTGTATATATATTATAAAAGTTTAGTGCTGTAAAAAGTTAAGTCAAAATTAAAATTTTAAATTCATCCCTTTAAGCTTTTTAAAATATGCAACATTAGTCCCTAAGTTCTTTACAACAGTACTCAAATTTTGATACTATGTATTATACAACAATTTTCCCTTTAAATAATTGATATCTTTGTGTCTTGGACATGAGGGGTATGTTTGGTGCAAGTAGCTGGAGCTGGTAACTTGTAGCTGGAGCTGGTAGCTTGTAGCTGGTAGCTTGTAGCTGGAGCTTGTAGCTGGAGCTTTTGGTAATATTTGTGTTTGGCAGAGTAGCTGGAGCTTGTAGCTTATGAATGTAAAATGACATAAAAGGACATATATAATAATTTTAATAGATTAATATAATTATTTGAAGGGTATTTATGTAATTTCATCTTCCATAAGCTACTTCAAGTAGCTTATGGTTTTGGAGCTTATGGAAACCATAAGCTACTTAAAATTTTATTAGCCAAACGGAGCTTATGAAAACCATAAGCTACAAGCTACAAGCTACAAGCTCCCATAAGCTCAAAAAATGAGGGTGCCAAACATAGCCGAGAAAACGATCAAACGGATCCGACAGTGATCCGCCTCTTTATAGATTCCGAATACTTGTAATTCTAATTTCAACAAACTTCATCCTCTAGTACTTTAAATTTCTATCTTTTAATTTGGTATGAAATAAAAAGCACTGACTTCTTAGAAAAATAATTCTTCAAACTATAACTTCTAAAATGAAGTTTTGTTAAGGATTTCCATCACCATCTCAATCTCGATCTACTTTTACTAAACACATTCTAAGTCCTCTCGTACTAAAATTATGCAATTACTTTTAAGTCAAGTTCATTACAGAACAAATAATCTGATTCAAATAAATACCGAATTTTTGTATCTTTTTTGGATTTGTTATGAAGGGGAAAAAAGAAGATAAATGAAGGGTTTATTGTTTCATTATGTATTGAACTTTACACTTTTTTACTATTGTATGCGACATACTTTCATTTGTTCTATTGTATATAGTGAACTTGTAAATATGGTCTATTGTATGTATTACTTCCTTTTTGGGTGATGCCAAAAAAGGAAACTTTCCTGCGTGGTCCTTAACCAAAAAGAAAATTTTACATACAATATACCATATTTGTAAGTTCAATACATACAATAGAAGTTTTTAAAAGTTCGACTTATACAATATTAAATAGTGTAAAGTTTAATACAAAATGAAACAATAAACCGGCCATAAATGAATAGATAAGGTGTGAGATTCACATGCCAAAAATAGTAAACCCTTCATTGCAAATCCGGATACGTATCAAAGTTGCACATGTACCTCAATTTATACCAAACTTAATTTTAATTATAATTATTATTGTCTAATGTTGGGAAAAAGCATGATCAAACCGGAAATCGCGCATTTAGATCTCGTTCTCATGTTCGTTTAATTATGTGTTACATAAAATACACATATTCTAAGTTTGTGTGGCCGGTCGAGGTTTTGGGACCTCAAAGTTGGAACTGGAAATGTGGTAAAGGTCAGTTTATCTCTTTTTGGATTGATATATGGATTGAAATTTTTTCGTTAAGAAGCAAGTTTCCCGAACTTTATCGCATTTCAACCAATCGTTTTGGAAAGATCTGTGAATTCTTTAATTCACTAGCAAACTCTCAAGTTAGATAGAATATCGTGTTTCAGAGGGATTAACTGCATATGAGAGTATTGAGTTTCAATCATTGTTAGTTTATCTTCAAAGGACTCTGATAGATGTCTCTCAAGATGATGTGATCATATGGAATCCTGCTACTGATGGTAGATATTCGGTGTCACAAGCTTCTTTCATCTTATTAGCAGCAACAACTTCAGCACCATGGACCAAAGTTGTATGGAACAATAAGATCCCATCAAAAGTGCAAGCTTTCTTGTGGTTGTCGATTCAAGGTAGAATTTATGTCAAACAAGTTCTTAGTCTTAAAGGAATAATTCCCGCGGATGGAGAGATTAATTGTGCTTGGTGTAACGAAGTCCCCGAGTCGGTTGAACACCTCTTGATACATTGCCATTGGTCTTTCCAAATCTGGACAACCCTCTTTAGATGGTGGAATTTCGAATGGGTAATCCCATCTTCTCTTGTAGACTTGGTCGAAGATTGGAACCAAGGAATGGGAATGAAGGCTCGCAAATATTGGACTCTAATTGGCCCGTGCACAATATGGTCAATTTGGCTAGCTAGGAATGAAGCAATTTTTCAAACCAAATATGTATGTTGGAAATCTATCGTTCACAAGATTAAAATGAAGACCTTTTTATGGGCATCGGCTTATGATTTGTGTTCTTCTCACCAGTCCTACATTTGGCTATCTCAACCATGGGCTCTTATTAGTGGAGCTTATTAAAGTTCTAGTTTGAGTCGTCTTGCAATATTGAGTTAGAGGTTTTTATTAGATCAAATGTTGTTGTAAGCCTTATTAAAGGCGTCTGTGTAATTCTACTACCCTCTTTCAACAATTGTTGGAAAGGTATTCTAATTTAATTTCTGTTTTTCGAGAGAAAAAAAAAAAAGGGCAAACCAATTTTTGAAAAGTCAATTTCTAACTTTTTAATATCTACTCGTATAGTCGTATGTATAATTAGTAATTCTTGATTCCAGCTTACATGTAACATACTAACATGTGTTTAATTATATCCTACTTTAATTTCACAATTTTTGAAAGTTTTATGATCATTTATTATCTCTATTTTTGTAGGTTTTATGACTCCACAACGTGTCAAAACTCCAATAATTGTAGGACAAGAAGTAAGTGAATTAGATAATTCAATTAAAAGGTCAAAATCATCACCCGCATTCTACAATGCATTTGAATTCATCTCCTCAATGTCATCCGGTTTCGATCTTTCCGGCATGTTCGAGACCAAAAAAAAATCGGGCACCCTATTCACATCGAAATTCAGTGCATCAACCATCATCAATAAGCTCGAATCGCTAGCTAAAAAGTTCAATTTCAAAGTTTCGTACTCAAATAAAAACGAGTACAAGTTGAAAATGCAAGGGATATCAGAGGGACGGAAAGGTACGTTGTCAGTAATTGCAGAAGTGTTTGAGGTGGCACCAGAAGTTGCGGTGGTCGAATTTTCAAAGGCCGCCGGAGACACACTCGAGTATAAAAAATTCGAGGAGGATGTTAGACCCGGGCTACAAGACATTGTTTGGAGTTGGCAAGGAGAAAATAGTAGTAACGGTTAGCTACAAAACAAGAAACATATATATTTAGAAAAAAAAATAAAAATAAAAATAGTTGTAGACTTGTAGTAGGATACACTCATATGTACTATAAAATGTTTTGACTTAACGTGACACATGGTTTTACAATTTGTGATACGTTATTATTAGAAAATAATAATTTATTTATAGTCATGCATTATTGGTGTATAACGTTAGTTGTTCATTTTCTTATATACGTGTGTACTCATCGTTGGGTGTAGGGTTAGTTGGTGGACCTACAAACATAACGCCTTTACTTGTAGAAATGAAATTTTAGTTCTTTTAACTTATTTTTATATTTAATTAGCTCTTAATATAATACTTTTAACTAAGCGAAAACATTATGTACTCTATATATTATAAAAGTTTGCGTAAGGTTCAGAGGAGAAGACCTTATATGAGGAGAAGGAGGAGAAGGCTTATTTTACTGCATTTTAGGACAAAAATGTAAGAGTTAAAATGCAGTGATGTTAAAATGCAGTGATTTTTGATATGTATAAAATGCAGTGGAGTGATGTTAAAATGCAGTAACTTTCGTAAATTACAATATTTTAGCCTTAAAATGCAGTAAAAATAGGTCTTCTCCTCCTTCTCCTCAGATGAGGTCTTCCCCTCGGATCCTCTGTCTAAAAGTTTAGTGCTGTAAAAAGTTAATTCAAAATTATAATTTTAAATTCATCCCTTTAAGTTTTTTAAAAGGCCAAAATGTAGGATACTACCCCGAACTTGGTTGACTAGGATTTTTAGTATCCTGAACTAGTAAGGGTATAGCATGGTACCCTGAACTTGTATAAATGGTTACTTTACTGCCCTAACTCAGTTTGACTCGGTCATGTACTTATCATGTGACTTTTTCAGTTAGTTTTTTAACGAGGGGTTAACAATGGTTCTTTTTAGCATTATTTTTAAAGGTCAGTTGTATATTGACTCTTAAACAAACATACATTATTAATCTATTAATTAATTAAGGTTGATGTCTACTCTTTCTTTTTATTTCTTTAACTGTAAATGTTTTTCATCTTCGTCAAATTGAAATGCTTCAAAATTGACAAAAAGTCAATAGCACAGGAGAAGAACAATGATGAAAAAGTATAAAAATTTGGCAAACAAATATAAAGAATACACATAGATGGTAGTGAGCCCAAGAAATTATATCAACAATTATTAGAACCGATATTCCCTAATACCTTGTGAATAGTCGGTCGTGTTTTTTATTGTTCGTCAATCATATGTTTTCATGAGAACTAAGCGATTTAGTATTCCTATTGATATATTGATATAATAATAAATAATTATTGAAAATCTTATATATTGATATAATAATAAATAATTATTGAAAATCTTTCTTGCTGATTGATTTTAAGAAATTGTAATAATATGAGGTCGGACAATCAATAATATTGGAATTGTATTTGTTAACCCCTCGTTAAAAAACTAACTGAAAAAGTCACATGATAAACACATGACCGAGTCAAACTGAGTTAGGGTAGTAAAGTGACCATTTGTACAAGTTCAGGGTACCATGCTATACCTTTATTAGTTCAGGGTACTAAAAATCCTAGTTAACCAAGTTCATGGTAGTATCCTACATTTTAAAATATGCAACATTAGTCCCTGAGTTCGTTATACTAGTACTCAAATTTTGGAACTAGTACTCAAATTTTGATACTCTGTATTGTACAAACAATTTTCCCTTTAACGGTCAAACGGATCCGACAGTGATCCTCCTCTTTAGAGCACGGGGTGTGGTAACACTGTTTTCACAGTGTTCAGGACAGTATTCTCGAGAATGTTGTGAGTCAGAATTCTGTGGTGTGGTGACAGTGTTCTGGACAGTGTTCTGAAATATTTTATTATTTGCTTTATTTGTTTTTTTAATGTAATTAAAAGTATAAATTAATACTTAAAAACACATAAATTAAATAAAACAACATTTAATTCATTCAAAACAAATAATAAAAATTACAATTCCTAAAAATTTAATTGCATAATTTAAACAAACGATTTAAAAAGTCCTAAAAATAAAAAATGCATAATTTTAACACACGATTTAAAAAGTCCTAAAATTTGAAAATACAATACGAAATAAAATCAGTCATATCCAGCCCCCGATCCCGAACTGTAACACCCGCCAAATTAGGACTAGTAATTAATGCCTAATTCTCTGTTAATACATGTAATTAGTTTTGTATTAGGCTAATTGATGTATCAAAATATATATTGTTAAATATATACGAATTACGCGATTTGATTAAATCGTACACAATCTAAATCGAATGTAATTCGGTTCCATAAATACGGACGTTGGTGAAACATTTTGCACAAATAACGCGACCATTATCTCAGATAATATTTTGAATATATATTCCAAGTGTGTAATTTATAGTACAATTAACAATTTACACGATTAAAAAGATTTAACGCGCAAACTATCCGAAACAAGTTAAGTTATATCCTATAACTCTAATATTAAGTATTTTGGATAAAATACTTCAACTAAATGATCGAGAAATTATTCACATTTTAAAACGTATAATTAAATGTTTTAAATAATTATTTAACATTTAACAATCGAGAAAACGAACACCGCACGGAGCACATTGCGTGGACTGAAAATGGTGGGGCTTCCACCAAAACCACCTCCACCTTTCTTTCTTTCTTCATTTCTTATTTCTCTTCTCTCTCTTCTTTCTCCTTTCTCTCTAAAAAGCAAAACACCACCACCTCCATCAAATCGCAAAATACTACCACTAAACGATCTTGAATTTTCAAGACCCTTTGGAGAAAAACGATCACCTCATCGCGATCTACAACCTCATCTTTTCAGATTTTCGTTTCGACACCGCGTAAGTTTCCGACAAAATCCCGAAACCACTCGATTCTTAGTATTTTTACTTGATAGTCGTTTATATAACTCATATATGTCCAATACTAGGAAGATAACAATGTTTTATAGCCTAAAAATGAGTTTGATTTGGGTTTTGGGTTGAAAAATCTCGACAGCCGAAACTTTCTGGGCTGGTGTTCATCTTTGCGACACAACGCTTGTGTCGCATGTTGTGTCGCATAAACCATATTGTGTCGTATTTTATGTCGTACCATTATGTCGCACCGTGTGTCGTAAACCAAATACGACACAAACCTTATGTCGCTATTGATTTAGCATCGAACGCTTATGCGACACAACCCTTGTGTCGCTAAGCTCTTGTGTCGCATTCCTATGCGACACAACCCTTGTGTCGCATGACAAACCTTTGTGTCGTATATTGTGTCGCAAAACACAGAAAACTCAGATTTGTCACTAAGTGTTGGACTAGTAAAACTTTAAACTTTAAACTACACGACTTCGGAAATACATAGGTATATATATATGATACAAGCAAAATACTTTGAAAAACAAGATAATGATGTTGAGATTAATACTATAAACCTGTCACCAACGGGCCGTACACGTTTTCAAAACATAAATCTAATAATCAACCAAATCGTAGTAATTTGGACATATATAGTTGTGTAACAACTACAAAGGTAGTCCTTTGAGATACCGACTCAAGTTTATAACCATCGCGTGTCGTGGACACCCTCAGGTTACAAGTCTTTGGACTTCATTACTCGGCTAATCAGCTCAAGTTTATTAAGTTAAACTCACAAGACTCAGGTGAGTCTCATAGCCCCTCTTTTTACTGTTTTACTTAGGGGTGTGATACATTGTTTATTTTAACATGTGAACGCAAGTACAAACATTTCATATATTACATGAGTTTTTCACAACAAATCATTTAAAGTCCTCCGTCAGCACAGTTGTTAATACGTTGTAGCATGAATATTAGTATATGGTACCATATAGGATTGACCCTCCTCGTTCGGGTTAGCAAGCACTAACCGGGTAAACGGACGTACTAATATTTGGGAAGACGAATGTTGATTAGGCATTCGTGGAGGCTCCTCGCCCGGAATTCTCTTTAGGGGACCCGGCCCTCGAGTTAAGCTCAACTATGTGCTCATGGCTGTATACACAATTACTATCATTTTATTTGTTGGATGCAAATCATTATTAAACCTTGCGGTTCATACTATATTACTTGATTTCAAACCTGTGAGCTCACCAGCTTTAGCTGACCCATTTTAGCATGTATCGCAGGTACCAAGCAGTAGGTTGTTTCCGCTTCAGGACTTTTAACTCGAGTCAGCATACAGACGTTTGAGATTTTCTTGCATTAGTATATTTTGTACAAGTACTTATGTACTGAAATCTCCTTTTATTTAAACTCGAGCTATGTAAAGCTATAAATGTTGTAAACATTTCAATGTCAATATATTTTTGTTAAAACGATGCATATAGAGTCGTTTACTATATATCTTTGTGCTTTGTTATTGATTAGTAACACCCAAATCGTGCTTCTGTAAATCATTAAAGTTGGGGGTGTTACACGAACCCTAAGCACCATCTCCCGCTCCCGCTGAGTATGGTCATCTCATTGTCTCGCAAATCTTCCGCTTCTCCATTTCCAAGATAAACCTCGCTTGCTCCGATAAATTCTCAGTCGGCAACGACAAGATTCGAAGTTTGGCCTCGAGATCATTCGTCTTGTAGTAGCCTTGCTTGTCCATTCGGATGTGTAACACCCCCAAATTTATTGTTTAGCGGAAGTACGATTTGGGTATTACGAATCAATAATCACAGCACAAAGATATATAATGAACGACCACTATATGCGTCATTTTGGACTTGTATTGATAAAACAAAAGTTTACATCAAAAATATTGTTTACATTAGCTCAGCTTGAAATTGAGAGATTTAAGTACATAATTAATCTATACAAAATATAATAACGCAGCTAAATCTCTGATTGTTTGCATGATGACTCGAGCTAATGAATTCTGCTTGGGCAGTCCAACCTACTGCTGTGTACCTGTGATACATGCTAAAATGGGTCAGCGAAACGCTGGTGAGCTCACAGGTTTGTATGTCAACACATATGTTTGTATGAACCGCAAGATTTAATAATTGAATTTAAAATGCAATTAAGCAAAATAAAAGTTATACAGCCATGAGCACATAGTCTGAGCTTAACTTGAGTTGTCAGGCCCACTTAAGGAAACCTAACTTGAAATGCCTCCTACGAGTGCCTAATCCACACTCGTCTTCCCAAATGCTAATACGTCCGTTTGACCAGTTAGTGCGTGCTAACCCGGACGAGGATTGTCAATCCTATATGATATCATATACTAACATTCACGCTACTACGTATTACTAGACTATGCTATGGAGGGCTTTAAATTGATTAGCTTGAAACTCATGTAGTATTTGATTTGATTTGTACTTGCGTTCAACTTGTAAAACAAAACGAGCAATAATATCACACCCCTTACGAAAAGCGGTAAAATAGGGGCCATGAGACTCACCTGAGTCTTGAAAGTTTGAATTAATAACTTGGATTAATTTGCCTCGAAGTGTTGTCCGAAGACTCGTAACCTGAAGGTGTCCGTGACATGCGATGGTTATTAATTGTTTAGGCATCTCGAAAGACTACCTTTGTAATTGTTTTGTCCAAATTACCCCGATTTGGTTGATTGACTTGTCCAAATTACTACGATTTGGTTGATTGACTTGTATATTTGAAAACGTGTACGGCCCGTTGGTGATTGTTTTGTAATAATAATCTCAACATTATTATCTTGTTTTTCGAAGTCTTATGCTTGTATCATATGTACCAATCTATTTCCGAAGTCATGTAGATTGAAAGTTTAAGGTTTTACAAATCCAACACTTAGTGAAAATTTGAGTTTTTAAACATTATGTTTTATGCGACACAATATGCGACATAAAGTTGATAATGCGACACAATGGTTGTGTCGCATAGAAGTGCGACACAATGAGCTTAGCGACACAAGGGTTGTGTCGCATAAGCGTACGATGCTTATTTAACAGCGATATAGTGTTTGTGTCGCATGGGATTCGCGACATAAGATGCGACATAACATTGTGTCGCAAAAGGTCCGACATAACTAGGTTTTTACGACACAAAATACGACATAAGTGATTTTATACGACACAATATGCGACACAAGTCTTGTGTCGCAAAGATGAACATCAGCCCAGAACCCAGCGACTGTCGATATTTTCCAACCCAAAACTCAAATCTAACTCATTTTTAAGCTATAAAATCGTGTTTTCCCCTTAGTAATGGACATATATACACTTGATAAAAACGTTAATATGTAAAAATAAGCTAAAACGAGAGGTTTCGGGATTTTGTCGGAAACTTACAAAGTGTCGAATCGAAAATCCGAAAAGATGGAAGTGTAGATCGTTGCGTGGTGGTCGTTAATCTTTAAAAATCTTGATGATCCGAGGTCGTTTTGTATGTTTATTTTGATGATTTGTGATTTGGTGGTGGTTTGAAGTTTTGAGAGAGAATGGTAGAGAGAGAGAAAGAAGATGATGGAAATGAAGAAATGTGTAACACCCCTGAAATTCACTGTTTTGCGGAAGCATAGTTTGGGGTGTTACTAATCAAATATCACAGCACAAAGATAAAGTAAACGACATCTATATGCAACGTTTGTAAATTAGTTACATTCCATAGATATATTGTTTGAAAACTTAGTGTTTTCGTATACAAAAATGTAGTTTCCCTAGAGTCCGCGCGTGTAGCGGGAGATTCTATTACATAATCAAAATATACAAAGATAATGCTAAGAATCTCCGTGAATGCAGTTGTGTTGAAATCATGCGACTCTAGCTAAAATCCTGGAGTAATCCTACTCCATCCGAGTACCTGAGAAAACATGCTAAAAAGTGTCAACCAAAAGGTTGGTGAATCTCACAGGTTTGTAAGTAATATTAGCTTTGAACACGAGATTTCATCAGTAATGCCCGCAGGCGTAAAGTCAGCAATTTCAATCTAGAAATCGTAAAACCAGTATTTGCAATCCAGCAAATGTAATTAAGTAAGTTTATACCGTTGCCATGAGGCTCATAATCGAAGCTTAACCCGTAAGTAATAAGTTTGCTCCCGTGACATGCTCGTAAATGAGCAAGCATCAGTAAAGAATAATTAGTCACCCGTTTCTACGTGAAAATCAGTACGTGGCAGCGCTACTGCCCCGGGCGGGGAGGGTCATTTCCCTAATGGATCCATTAACTAGTGTTCGCGCTTAAGTCCATAACTAACGATATATGATGGAGAGACTTCTGTAAGTAGTAAATAACTCATGCAATTCCGTTTGGTATAGTAAGCAGTTGAGTACTTGTGTTCAAGAAAATCAGTAGCATGTATCTCCCCCAATAAGATAAAACAGTAAAAGTGGGGCCGTAAGACTCACCTGAGTCTTGTAGTAATCAGTTGCAACTAGCAAGTAGTAAGTAAAGCAAGTAGGTTCTCTGAACCCGTAACCTTCAAATGCCTAATCATATGAAGTTATGTAAGTATGCGTCTCACGAGACGTTTCGTTTAGTTGTACACAACTAGTATATCCAGTGTTTGTCCGTATGTTTGTAATTGTTTGTTTGTTGGAAAACATGTTTGGCCCGTTGGTGACGGTTTGTAGCAAAAATTCTAAAATGTTGACTTTGCTACAGTAAATGTGCTACAGTGAATTGCTACAGTAAAATTTGACTTTTTGCTACAGTAACTTTGACTTTTCTATAGTGAAAATCCTTTAAAATTTCCAAGTTTTCTGTTTTCTACGACATAAGCTGCGACACAAGGATTTGTATGCGACACAAGGGTTGTGTCGCATGAAGGATGCGACACAAGAGCTCTGCGACACAGTGGTTGTGTCGCAAAAAGCTTGCGATGCTAATTCAATAGCGACAGAACGGTTGTGTCGTATAAAATACGACATAGTATGCGACATAGAGTGCGACACAATATTGTGTCGCAAAGGTTACGACACTAAAGGATTGGTACGACACAAGGTGCGACACAGCATGCGACACAAGGCTTGTGTCGCATGTATGAACACCAGCCCAGAAACTTTCGGGTTTCAAGAATTTCTGACCAAAAACGCAAATCTAACCCATCTTTGAGCTATAAAATCGTGTATTCTTCATGTATTAGGTTATATCTAAGTTGTGTACACATCAAAACATCAAAACATTACACCAATTTGAATAGATCTAAGATTTTAGGAATTTCTTACTTTTGCAAATCGAGCCAAACGGAGGATGAAATGATGAAAACGGTCTTGATATTCTTGCTCCACTCGTGATGGTGATTCCGAATATGTAATTTTCGTGGGTCGGTTTGTATTCCGAAATTTTGGTGTGGTTTTTGGTTGAGAGTGTTTGTGGTTGATGTGTGTGTTTGGGATGATGAAAATGAAAGAGGAAATTAGGGTGGGGGTGGGGTTGATGGCTGATCCACCAAGAAAGGAGGGGGAAATACTCCCCAAAACATCGTGTTGACTCCGTGTCCTAATCGTTTAATCACTAGTTTTTAATATTTAACCAAACGTTTATATTTTTAAAACGTAACTGGAGTATTTAAATAAAAATACCTTGAAATTAATAATAAAAACATTTGTCGAAGTATTTAAATTATTAGTTCGCGTTTATTACGTTTTGTTGCATTATTTAAATGTCGTCACAATAATATGTAAATAATGTTCGTTCAGTTGCGTATTTTATATAACAAAATACATTCTTATTATCTAAGTAAATTTCTGTCACCAACGTCCAAATAACTATGTCGGACTATGTCCGGTTAATTCGCACGATATATCCGAATCGCGTAAGTACACACACATATATATAAATCACCTTATATATATATACAAATAGAGTCTGCAATTAGTCCTATTACATACTAATTACATCTAGTTACAATTAATTAGGCGTAATTAATTACCCTAATTTAGCAGGTGTTACATTCTCCCCTTGTTAAAGAAATTTCATCCCGAAATTAGCTTGAGTGTACGGACGGTGCGTTGTCTGGGAAGAGATATGGGTATTTCTGTCGCATTTGGTCTTCCCGTTCCCAGGTGAATTCAGGACCACGTCTAGAATTCCACCTGACTTTTACGATGGGAATACGACTCTGTTTTAATTGCTTGACCTCGCGGTCCATGATTTCCATAGGTTCCTCGACAAAATGAAGTTTATCATCGATTTGAATTTCGTCGAGCGGTATAATCAGTGTCTTGTCAGACAGACATTTCTTCAAGTTAGAAATGTGGAATGTGTTGTGTACGCTGCTAAGTTCAGCAGGAAGTTGCAGGCGGTATGCCACTGGACCAATCCTTTCCAGGATTTCGAATGGTCCGATGTATCTAGGATTTAGTTTGCCTCGCTTTCCGAATCGAATGACACCCTTCCACGGTGCCACTTTGAGAAGTACCTTGTCCCCTACCTGGAACTCAAGGTGTTTGCGTCTCACGTCAGCATAGCTTTTCTGACGATCACGTGCGGCTTTCAGCCGGTTTTGGATACCGATGATTTTCTCAGTAGTTTCCTGAATGATTTCTGGACCCGTGAGTTGGGAATCTCCTAACTCAGTCCAACAGATAGGTGATCGGCACTTACGTCCGTAAAGTGCCTCGAAGGGTGCAGCCTTTATGCTGGGATGGTAACTGTTGTTGTACGAAAACGCGCACAACGGTAAGTGATTTTCCCAAGAAGTACCGAAGTCAACTACGCAGGCTCGTAGCATATCCTCCAGTGTTTGAATAGTTCGCTCGCTTTGGCCATCGGTTTGCGGGTGATAAGCAGTACTCATATCCAGACGAGTACCAAGAGATTTTTGTAGCGATTGCCAAAAGTTAGAAGTAAAACGGCTGTCCCTATCCGAGATGATCGAGATAGGTACACCGTGTCGCGAGATGATTTCTTTGACATAGATGCGAGTCAGACGCTCCATCTTGTCGGTTTCCTTGATGGCCAGAAAATGAGCAGATTTCGTGAGACGGTCCACGATCACCCAAATGGTATCGCAACCACTCGAAGTTTTCGGTAGTTTGGTGATGAAGTCCATGGAAATCAGTTCCCATTTCCATTGAGGAATTTCAGGTTGTTGGAGCAACCCCGAGGGTCTTTGGTGTTCGGCCTTGACTTTGGAACAGGTTAGGCATTTACTGACGTACAAGGCAATGTCAGCTTTCATGTTAGGCCACCAATACAACCCTTTGACGTCGTGATACATCTTGTCAGAACCAGGATGTATAGAGTATCGAGATTTGTGAGCTTCAGCCATCACCAAATCTCGCAAGTTTCCGAATTTGGGTAACCACACCCGGTTAGAGAAGTATCGAGTTCCATCGGGTTTGATTTCGAATTGTTTATCCAAGCCTCGCAAGGCTTCATTTTTCAAGTTTTCATCGTTGAGTGCTTCAAGTTGAGCGGTAAGGATTTGAGCAGGAAGCTCGTTATGAATTGTCATAGAAAGTGCTCGGACTCGAAGGGGTTTCACTCGTTCTTTTCGGCTTAAGGCATCGGCAACTATTTTAGCCTTGCCCGGATGGTATTTGATCTCGCAGTCGTAGTCACTAAGTAACTCAACCCAGCGACGTTGCCTCATGTTTAGATCCTTCTGATCGAATATGTGTTGGAGACTTTTGTGATCAGTGAAGATAGTGCTTTTCGTACCGTAGAGATAATGTCTCCAGATTTTCAATGCGAAGACCACAGCACCTAACTCGAGGTCGTGGGTCGTATAGGTTTTCTCGTGGATTTTTAGTTGTCGTGAGGCATAGGCAATGACTTTTTCCCGTTGCATCAACACACAACCAAGTCCTTGGTGTGAGGCGTCGCAGTAAACTACGAAATCGTCGGTGCCCTCGGGTAAGGACAAGATCGGTGCACTGCAAAGTTTGTTTTTCAATAGTTGGAAAGCTGACTCTTGTTTATCAGTCCAATCGAACTTCTTATCTTTCTGAGTCAGTGTGGTTAGGGGAACAGCTATTCTTGAAAAGTTTTCGATGAATCGGCGGTAATAACCAGCAAGACCTAAGAATTGTCTCACTTCGGTTGGAGTGGTCGGTGACTCCCAGCCCTTGATTGCTTCAATCTTGGCGGGATCAACATGAATTCCTTGGCTGTCAATCACGTGCCCGAGGAATTGAACGGTTCGAATCCAGAACTCACACTTAGAGAATTTGGCATATAACTCTTCATGTTTAAGAAGTCCTAGAATGGTTTTCAGATGTTGAGCATGTTCCTGCTCGTTGCGAGAGTAAATCAGGATATCATCGATGAACACAATGACGAATTTGTCAAGATATGGTTTGCACACCCGATTCATAAGGTCCATGAATACGGCCGGTGCGTTGGTCAACCCGAATGGCATCACTTGGAATTCGTAATGCCCATAACGAGTTCGGAAAGCTGTCTTTGGGATATCATTGTCACGGACTCGGAGTTGATGATAACCCGACCGTAGATCAATCTTTGAGTAAACACTCGATCCCTGGAGTTGGTCAAACAGGTCATCGATTCTAGGAAGTGGGTACCGATTCTTTATGGTTAGCTTATTCAGCTCTCGGTAGTTGATACACATGCAGAAAGATCCATCTTTCTTTTTCACGAATAAGACCGGAGCTCCCCAAGGCGAGGAACTTGGTCGAATGAATCCTCTGTCCAGGAGTTCCTGTAGTTGGTTAGACAACTCCTGCATTTCGGATGGTGCTAAACGGTAAGGGGCTCGTGCCACGGGTGCAGCTCCAGGCACAAGTTCGATTTGAAATTCAACTTGTCTAGGTGGCGGAAGTCCGGGCAAGTCTTCAGGAAAGACTTCCGGGAAATCCCGCACGATCGGAACATCCTCAAGTCGCTTCTCCTCCGACTTCTTCTCCGTTACATGTGCGAGGATGGCTTGATACCCTTTTCGTAGATATTTTCTCGTTTTCAGACAGGATACAATATTCAGATTCCGTCTACCGGTCTCCCCTTGTAGGACTAAGGTTCCACCGGAGACAAGAGGTATGCGGACGAGTTTGTCATGACAGATGATTTCAGCTCGGTGCCTGGATAACCAATCCATACCGACAATAAGATCGAAGCTGCCGATCTCGACAGGGATTAAATCAATGGAAAACGTTTCGTTCGTGAGGTTAAGTGTACAGTTGTGTATGATGCTATCAGTCTCAATCAGTTTGCCGTTAGCTAATTCTACAATGTATTTAGCATCTAAGGCAGTGGGAGTTATATCAAGTAAAGGGCTAAATTTCTCAGAAATGAAGCTTCTATCGGCACCGGTATCAAATAACACAGAAGCAGTAAGGTCGTTGAGAAGGAACGTACCCGTCACGACATTCGGGTCTTGTCTGGCTTCCCCAGCCTTGATAACGAAAGATCTGCCGCGAGCAGGGTTGTTGTTGTTTTTCAGCTTTGGGCAATCTTTCTTGAAGTGCCCTGAATTTCCGCACCCAAAGCAGGCCTTTGGTGGATTGGTGTTGGGGGTAGAAATGTTGGTTCGGCAATCCTTGGCTAGATGCCCGAACCGTTTGCAGTTGGAGCAAGGGCAAGAACCGTCATGATGGCGGCTGCATTTGGAACAGTAAAGCTTGTTCCCGCTGTACCCTTTCTTTTCCGAAGTCCCCGATGAATAAGCCTTAATGTACTCAGGCTTTTTGTTGGAGGTTTGGTTGGATGAGTTGGGGTTACCTTCCCACTTGCGTTTGTTGTTTGCAGATGGGGTTGAAGTTGTGCCACGGCGGACAGAATTTGCCGTTAGTTCATGGGCCATACGGATGGCGCTCTGAATAGTACCCGGTTTGGATGAAGTCACCAGGTCCTGTAGTCTCTCGGGAAGTCCATCAACGAATTTCTCGATCCTCTTGTACTCAGGATCGACCATGGTTGGGCACAGGAGTGCCAGTTGATGGAAACGGTTGGTGTATCCGCTGATATCATCACCCTGCATCTTGTGGTTCCAGAATTCCATTTCCAGTTGTTTCAATTCATCCCTGGGGCAGTACTCGCCCCTCAACATTTCTTTCAACTCCTCCCACGGGAGTTGGTAAGCAGTAGCAACACTCACAGTCTGGGCATAAGTGTTCCACCAGGTGAGTGCGGTGTCAGTAAAAGTACAAACAGAGAACTTAACCTTATCTCCCTCCGCACAGTTGCAGATAAGAAATACAGACTCAACTTTCTCGATCCAGCGTACTAGACTGATAGCTCCCTCGGTACCTGCAAAGTTTACAGGTTTGCAGTTCTGGAAGTCCTTGTAAGAACAAGGTTTAGCAGCAGAGGTTTCAGCGGCATCGCTGTTCCTCGTGGAACTTGGTGGAGTATTCCGAGCCAGGGCTTCAGTAACAGCCTGGGTTATAAGGGAGGTAATCTGGGCATCTGTGTATGGTCTTGTCTTTGGCGGCATGATTCTTCAATAAAAGAAATGAAGATACATGAGATTTTGTAGGAATTTGTAATTGTCACAGATGTACATGTATAAAAGCAGTAATACATAACATCAACATGGAAAATGACAATTTAGGTGAGTTGAAATAACAAGAAATATTTGATGGATAATGCGAGTTCAAAGGTTACATCCTACTGAGATATTACAAAAGGTGTCGGGAATTGTTACATCCGACTAGTTTATAGAATAGCGCTAGATAGTCATTAGATTACGAGACAAAGACTACACTAGTCTTAATGTAGATTAATCTGTTCCATCAGCGCGACAAGGCGGTCCACGGTTTCTGCCAGCCTGTTGGTTTGCCTGGCATTGTCTTCAACTAAGGCCAGTCGTTGTGCTAGTACACGAGAGTGATCCTCAGTCTCCTGTGAACGTTGTTCACATTCCTCTAGTCGGTTTCTTACAAGTTCATCCGCACCTAATTCGGCGGTCATTGAATCCTGGATTACGCTTACAGAGAGGCCGGTATCTTCTTGTTCTCGCTGGAGTTGTGATATGTGGTCAAGAGCTTGACGAAGCAGGTAGGTCATTCGGTGTTGTTCCAGTTCAAGATTTTCGAGTCTTTGCTCCTGACGGCGGAATTGGGTAGCCAACACTGGCAACGTGAGATGTGCCGAGTCCTGAGAGTTATGAACAGGATAGGGGCTGTTTAGAGGCGACCTTGTGTTCCTCCTGGCTACTCGTGGGTTCCGTGACCCATGTGAGTGAGAGTGTGACGGATTAGGTGGTATGTTTGCCATTCCTGTGGCAGAGTGTAAGTAAGACGAGGCTAATATATATAAACATATATCATATCCAGCCTAGTGTCTAGCACGTATCAAGTAATGGTCCGGTTCTCTCGTGGTCAGAGTCAACTAACGTATCCCCGTTCAACATATTCATTTCAGACCTTACATCATCTTTCCTTAATTGTACATAGTTGATCAGGCTATGTTAAATTAAAGTCGTATGCTGTAATTCCTGAACCAGTCATGTCTAATAAGAGAATACTGCCTAACGGTCATAGTCTAGGCCCACTAAATGCAACCTGGTTCACTGTAACCTTAGGCTCTGATACCAATCTGTAACACCCCCGAAATTCACTGTTTTGCGGAAGCATAGTTTGGGGTGTTACTAATCAAATATCACAGCACAAAGATAAAGTAAACGACATCTATATGCAACGTTTGTAAATTAGTTACATTCCATAGATATATTGTTTGAAAACTTAGTGTTTTCGTATACAAAAATGTAGTTTCCCTAGAGTCCGCGGGTGTAGCTGGAGATTCTATTACATAATCAAAATATACAAAGATAATGCTAAGAATCTCCGTGAATGCAGTTGTGTTGAAATCATGCGACTCTAGCTAAAATCCTGGAGTAATCCTACTCCATCCGAGTACCTGAGAAAACATGCTAAAAAGTGTCAACCAAAAGGTTGGTGAATCTCACAGGTTTGTAAGTAATATTAGCTTTGAACACGAGATTTCATCAGTAATGCCCGCAGGCGTAAAGTCAGCAATTTCAATCTAGAAATCGTAAAACCAGTATTTGCAATCCAGCAAATGTAATTAAGTAAGTTTATACCGTTGCCATGAGGCTCATAATCGAAGCTTAACCCGTAAGTAATAAGTTTGCTCCCGTGACATGCTCGTAAATGAGCAAGCATCAGTAACGAATAATTAGTCACCCGTTTCTACGTGAAAATCAGTACGTGGCAGCGCTACTGCCCCGGGCGGGGAGGGTCATTTCCCTAATGGATCCATTAACTAGTGTTCGCGCTTAAGTCCATAACTAACGATATATGATGGAGAGACTTCTGTAAGTAGTAAATAACTCATGCAATTCCGTTTGGTATAGTAAGCAGTTGAGTACTTGTGTTCAAGAAAATCAGTAGCATGTATCTCCCCCAATAAGATAAAACAGTAAAAGTGGGGCCGTAAGACTCACCTGAGTCTTGTAGTAATCAGTTGCAACTAGCAAGTAGTAAGTAAAGCAAGTAGGTTCTCTGAACCCGTAACCTTCAAATGCCTAATCATATGAAGTTATGTAAGTATGCGTCTCACGAGACGTTTCGTTTAGTTGTACACAACTAGTATATCCAGTGTTTGTCCGTATGTTTGTAATTGTTTGTTTGTTGGAAAACATGTTTGGCCCGTTGGTGACGGTTTGTAGCAAAAATTCTAAAATGTTGACTTTGCTACAGTAAATGTGCTACAGTGAATTGCTACAGTAAAATTTGACTTTTTGCTACAGTAACTTTGACTTTTCTATAGTGAAAATCCTTTAAAATTTCCAAGTTTTCTGTTTTCTACGACATAAGCTGCGACACAAGGATTTGTATGCGACACAAGGGTTGTGTCGCATGAAGGATGCGACACAAGAGCTCTGCGACACAGTGGTTGTGTCGCAAAAAGCTTGCGATGCTAATTCAATAGCGACAGAACGGTTGTGTCGTATAAAATACGACATAGTATGCGACATAGAGTGCGACACAATATTGTGTCGCAAAGGTTACGACACTAAAGGATTGGTACGACACAAGGTGCGACACAAACGGTTTTATGCGACACAGCATGCGACACAAGGCTTGTGTCGCATGTATGAACACCAGCCCAGAAACTTTCGGGTTTCAAGATTTTCCGACCAAAAACGCAAATCTAACCCATCTTTGAGCTATAAAATCGTGTATTCTTCATGTATTAGGTTATATCTAAGTTGTGTACACATCAAAACATCAAAACATTACACCAATTTGAATAGATCTAAGATTTTAGGAATTTCTTACTTTTGCAAATCGAGCCAAACGGAGGATGAAATGATGAAAACGGTCTTGATATTCTTGCTCCACTCGTGATGGTGATTCCGAATATGTAATTTTCGTGGGTCGGTTTGTATTCCGAAATTTTGGTGTGGTTTTTGGTTGAGAGTGTTTGTGGTTGATGTGTGTGTTTGGGATGATGAAAATGAAAGAGGAAATTAGGGCGGGGGTGGGGTTGATGGCTGATCCACCAAGAAAGGAGGGGGAAATACTCCCCAAAACATCGTGTTGACTCCGTGTCCTAATCGTTTAATCACTAGTTTTTAATATTTAACCAAACGTTTATATTTTTAAAACGTAACTGGAGTATTTAAATAAAAATACCTTGAAATTAATAATAAAAACATTTGTCGAAGTATTTAAATTATTAGTTCGCGTTTATTACGTTTTGTTGCATTATTTAAATGTCGTCGCAATAATATGTAAATAATGTTCGTTCAGTTGCGTATTTTATATAACAAAATACATTCTTATTATCTAAGTAAATTTCTGTCACCAACGTCCAAATAACTATGTCGGACTACGTCCGGTTAATTCGCACGATTCATCTGAATCGCGTAAGTACACACATATATATATATATAAATCACCTTATATATATATATACAAATAGAGTCTGCAATTAGTCCTATTACATACTAATTACATCTAGTTACAATTAATTAGGCGTAATTAATTACCCTAATTTAACATGTGTTACAAAATGGGGTGGGTTTTTGATATCGCTCATTTTGTATAAGTTTATCTTTAGCGATATCATTGTTTTTGCATTCATTTTAAGTGGACTTTATGAACTTTTGGTACTTATTTTGCTTAAATTGAATTACATGCGTTAATATTGAAGAATCGTCGTTTGGACTGCAATTTGGTTATGATTCGAGCAAGTTTGTAAAGTGTTGAAGTCTCGAGTTTAAATCTGGACTGCTGGAAAATAGCTTGAAGCCGCCGGCTTGGGGAGTGTAGCAGCCGGGTCCTAGGATTCTAAAGAAGCCGGCGGGTTGATTAACCAAGCCGCCGGGTTTGTATGCTAACCAGCCGGGTGATTGAGGCTAGCCGCCGGGTGAATTAACTTTTCCTTCATTTGTTGGTTACAGAGAAATTCGGCTGTTTAAACCCTGTAGAAGCCGGCGGGTTATCCTTCTAGCCGCCGGGTTGTGTTTCTTAGAATGACCCGCCGTGTTGATCAACAAGCAGCCGGGTTCCTTAAAATTCAAAGGACCCGCCGGGTTGTTATACTAACCCGCCGGGTAGTTTGGGCGGCAGATCACTTTTTGGCTAGAAAAAGCACTTTTCACTATTGAATCTCACCAACTTTTTCACACACGAAAACACACACGAAAACCAGTCACTAGGTGGCGATTTTGGTGTTCTTGAAGGTTTTCTTTCATTTTCTTGAAGATTTCCTTGAGTGTAGCATCTCTCGGTTACTAACAATCATCACCCCGACATTGTAAGAACTCGGTTTGCATTTTTATCCAAATATAATCATGTTTTCCTTGGTTTCTTTGATGTTTTGTGTGTATGATGATGTGATTATGATGGTTGGCTAGGTTTTGTTATAATTGCTTGGATAAACTAGTTAGTGACTAGGGGTGTTATATTTGGTGTTTGATTTATGCTTCGAGTTTAAGATTCATCCATAAATTTGTATGTAACTAGTTGATGTGGTTTAACTTGTGGGTATTTTGACTAAACAACTATGGCGAATGTTTGTTGTTTAATAAAAATACTTGTCATTTGTATGAAATGTATGAATGAATCTATTTTAGCGAATGCGAAAATTATTACAAGTGAAGCTAGTTAACTAGTATGATTTGAGTTAGCGAATTTGGCGAATGTCATTCGTTTGGATGAATCATAAACTCTTTTAACTCGAACTTGTGTTTAATCAACTACTTGTGTATTTGAGCTTGATGTCAATTAATTAACTTGTTTGATAATTTGCTAATAGATATAGCGAACGTTTTCTATCTAGTGAATTGTTGTCAACTTTTTGTCTATAAATTGTTGAACTTGATTGCGGATGTGGTTTTGGAATATGTTAACAAGTTAAGCTCAAATATGCAAGTAGGTAACTATGGCGAATGTCCGTTATTTGATTGAATCATGGGTTTGTAAATTGAAGTTGAATTATTAGGTGATGGCGAATGTTAAGCCTAGGTTTGATGGAAAATTGTTTGCATAAAATAACCGGTTTTAACTTTACACCCCGAAATCACTAACGATCTAATCCAAGCAAGTATAGTTTTTAATATTTGAAAGTTCCAAATCAATCACTTTGACTCTTAAGAGTCCACTTGCCTTGTTTAACTAAAATTTCGTAGTTTTAAGCAACGTGACAATTCGGTCACACAACCAACCACATTTTACTTTCTCTATTTAAATTGTTCACACTTACATTGATCATCCAATCTAGTTCCCTGTGTTCGAACCCGAACTTACCCAACTATACTACTATACGATAGGGTCCACTGCCCGGTTGTGTATTGGTCTAGCGAGGTACTTTTTGGTTTACTAAACAACGATAAATTTTATAACTAGATTTAGCACATCAAGTTTTTGGCGCCGCTACCGGGGAACTTGATTTGTGAAAATTGATTTAAGTGTGATTAATTGATCCTTTCTAGAATTTATTCTTGGAAAGTTACTTTTGGTTGTATTGCGCCGGTGCGTTTATGGTTTTATCTTTTGTGAACTTTCAGGTGCGATTTGGTAGTGGATGAACACAAGGATATCCGGTAAAGAGCTTCTAAGTCCTTTGTCCAATCCGGAGAAGACCAAAAAGAGTAAACGAAGGAAGAAACCAAAACAAAGATCATCGGAATCATCTAGTAGTCAAACGGATACCGATACATCTTCGGGAAACACCATCGAGGTGGAAGAAACTTTTGTGGAGGAAATTCCATCACCCGAAGAAGAACCTTCAACACCATCCGAAGGTGAAGAAGAGATGGCGGATGAGGATGATACTCCTATGTTCTCACGGACGAGAACCGTGGCACCGACACCCGAGGCGGCCATACGGGTTCAAGATATTGAAAATGATAATTTCTCTTTGAAGGGGCATCATATGCAACTCATTAGAGATAAACAATTCGACGGAAGGGTGCGGGTTGATCCACACCAACACATTGCTAGCTTTCTTGAAATCGGGAGCTATTTCAAGTATGGGGCAAATATGGATGAAGTGATTCGCCTACGGACGTTTCCTATGTCACTTTGTGGTGAGGCAAAGATTTGGTATCAAGAATTGGAACCAAACACCATCACTACTTGGGATGAGATGAGGGAAGCATTCGTTAGACGATTTTATCCTCCGTCTTTGGCCGAAAGACTTTTGAATGAGATTAGAGCTTTCAAACAACAAGAAGGCGAAACTTTGGTAGAGGCATGGTGTCGGATGAAAGAAATGTTGAGGAATTGCCATGGTCACGATTTGAAGAAGAGAGAAATCATTGGGTTATTCTACAATGGTCTTAACTTGGATTCGGCAAGTATTCTTGATGCCTCGGGAGGAGGTCAATTCCTTTACAAGACATCGAATGAAGCGTGGAAGCTTCTTGAAGACAAGGTTATCCAAAGCTTAAATTGGGCTAAGGATAAAGGAGGAAAACCGGTTAAAAAGCATGTTGCATTCGCCGAGGGTACTAGTAGTGGAAGTGGAAACTCCAATGACTCGGCCATGATGAAAGAAATCAAGGCTTTATCTTCTAAGTTTGATGCACAATTGAAGACTATCAAAGGTGAAATCAAAGAGCTTAGAGATGGTTGCGGTAATTGTGGCGGAAATCATGCCACGGCTAATTGTGCACAAGACGATTTGCCAATGGTAGGAGGTAAGGAAGGTGTTAACTTTCTTCAACAAGGTAATTATCAAAGTGGAAACTACCAACGAGGGGGTTATCAAAAACGAAATTCGGGAGGTTACCAAGGCGGAGGCTATAACCAAAACCAAAACCAAAACCAAATCCGATTTTCTAGACCTAACCAACCTTACAACCAAAACTCCAACCAATCTCAAAACCAATCATACAATCAAAACCAATCATACAATCAAAACCAATCCCAAAACCAACCTTACAACCAAAATCGACACCAAAGCCCATCTAGAGAACAACAACCACCGCCGGTTCAAAAACAAGAACCAACATTGACTCCAATGGAACAAATGATGAAGGAGTTTATGTCAAAGCAAGAAACCGCCACCGAAAGGATGAAAACTCAAATGACAAATATTCGGTTGAGCATGGAACAAGGGCAAAAGAATCAACAAGCTTCAATCCAAGATTTGGAGCGGAAAATGGAGAGGTTGTCCGAGGGGCAAAGTAGTAGGCCAACCGGTGGCTTACCGAGTAATACACAACAAAACCCAAGACCACAACCTTCACCCTCTAGCGGTTCCAAACCTTACCAACCACCACCCGCGAGAAATGAGCATGTGAATGCTATAACCACAAGAAGCGGAAAGGAGCTTCCACCACCTCAAACCAAGGACAAAAATGTTTCTAACTCTTTTGTGCAGGAAATGGAGGAGGAAGACAATGAAGAGAATGTTGATGCTCCTACACCAACGGTCACACCGGTGTCACCTACTCCGGTTGTGAAAGCTTACAAGCCGAAGATTCCTTATCCACAAAGACTAAGGAAAGAAAAGATTGCGGCTCAATATGGGAAGTTTGTGGACATGATCAAGGGCATTCGAATCAATGTGCCTTTGGTTGATGTATTAGCCGGGATGCCGAATTATGCCAAATTCATCAAGGATTTGGTGAGCAACAAAGAGAAATTGTCGGAGGCTTCGGCAATGTTTTTGAATGAGGAATGCTCGGCACTTGTCCAAAACCAAATTCCACCCAAGCTTGGAGATCCCGGGAGTTTCATCATTTCTTGTACATTGGGTAAAATCATTACTTGTGATGCACTTGCGGACCTAGGTGCTAGTATAAATTTAATGCCATATTCACTTTATGCTAAATTGGCCCTAGGATCCCTAACCCCCACTCGCATGAGCATCCGACTTGCCGATAGGTCATTCCAATATCCCGTTGGGATTGCGGAAAACATGCTAATAGAGGTAGGGCAATTTACCTTCCCGGTTGACTTTGTTATCCTCGAAATGGAGGAGGATAGTAAAGTGCCCTTGATTTTAGGACGACCATTCTTACATACCGCGGATACCATAATACGGGTTAAAGATAAGAAATTGACCTTGGGGGTGGGTGATGAAAGGATTGCGTTCACGGTCGATAAGGCCATGAAGCATCCTTATTCTAATGATGATTCGTGTTTTAGAATTGATGTGATAGATGATGCGGTGGAGGAAGAATTGGAAAGCTTGCTTGGATTGGAATCGGAGCTTGTTGACTTGCTAGAGTCAAATGTTAAAGGAATGACCGAGGAGGAGTTGGTCATGAGCATGGAAGAGACAAATGACGAAGAAGAGCTCGAATGTGAGGATGCTTTTGAGGAGCTCACAAAGGATGATAGTATGAGGATCAAAACGTCATTGGAGGATCCACCACGTGATTTGGAGTTGAAAGAACTTCCAAGTCATTTGGAGTATGCTTACCTCCATGAGGAAAATCTCCTACCCGTAATCATTTCCTCCTCCCTTGTGAATGATGAAAAACTTAAATTGTTGAATGTACTTAAGGCTCATAAAAGAGCTTTCGCTTGGCGGACATCCGACATACCGGGAATAAGCCCATCCTTTTGTAAACACAAAATTAATTTTGTTGATGATTTTAAACCCGTTGTCCAAAGACAACGGAGACTTAATCCCAATATGGTGGATGTGGTCAAGAAAGAAGTAATTAAGCTTCTTGATGCAGGTATTATTTACCCCATTGCGGATAGTTCTTGGGTGAGCCCGGTACATTGTGTGCCGAAAAAGGGGGGCATGACCGTTGTGGCTAATGAGAAAAATGAAATGATACCCACAAGGACGGTCACGGGATGGCGTGTGTGCATTGATTATAGGAGGTTGAATGATGCCACGAGAAAAGACCATTTTCCCTTACCATTCATTGACCAAATATAACGTTAACTTGTTTTGTTTGTTTGTGTGCTTAACATTAATCAGCGATTGTATATTAGGAATTGTGTACGAAATATTATAAAATAATATTTTTGGATTTAAGTGTATCTTTAAATAACATTGTATTATTTAAATTAAATTGTTCACCAACGTCCGTATTTAATTGATTGAAACACGTTCGGTTTGAAATTTGTACGATTTAATTAAATCGTATTCTTGTATATATATTCAACAATATATATATTGATACATTAATTAGCTTAACACAGAACTAATTACATGTATTAAAACTTGATTAGGCACTAATTACTAGTCCTAATTTGACGGGTGTCACATTCTCCCCCTGTTAGAAGAATTTCGTCCCGAAATTTAGTTTGGAGTCGTGTCTGAAGTAACGTCAGCAAACAACTGAGGACACTTGAGTTTCATTTGATCTTCCCGTTCCCAGGTGAATTCCGGTCCGCGCCGCGAATTCCACCTAACTTTGACGATGGGAATGCGACTTTGTTTGAGTTGTTTGACCTCACGGTCCATGATTTCGGCGGGTTCTTCAACAAAGTGAAGCTTGTCGTCAACTCGAATCTCATCGAGTGGAATGATAAGCGTCTCATCAGACAGACACTTCTTCAAATTTGAAATATGAAAAGTGGGGTGCACGCTGCTGAGCTCGGATGGCAGCTGCAATCGGTATGCCACTGGACCAATCCTCTCGAGGATCTCGAATGGTCCAATGTATCTAGGATTTAACTTCCCTCATTTTCCAAATCGGATTACACCTTTCCAAGGCGATACTTTGAGTAGTACTCGATCCCCAACCTGGAACTCGAGTGGTTTGCGTCTCACGTCAGCATAACTTTTCTGACGATCACGTGCGGCTTTGAGTTTGTTTTGGATACCAACGATTTTATCGGTGGTTTCATGAATGATTTCCGGACCAGTGAGTTGGCTATCTCCCACTTCGGTCCAACAGATAGGTGATCGGCACTTACGACCGTATAGTGCCTTGAAAGGTGCAGCCCCAATACTGGTATGGTAGCTGTTGTTGTATGAAAAATCGCACAATGGTAGGTGTTGTTCCCAGTTTACACCGAAGTCAACTACGCAGGCTCGTAGCATGTCTTCCAGTGTTTGAATAGTTCGTTCACTTTGGCCATCGGTTTGAGGGTGGTATGCAGTACTCATATCGAGACGGGTACCCAACGATTTCCGAAGTGATTGCCAAAAGTGAGATGTGAAGTGACTATCCCTATCGGAGATAATCGAGATTGGAACACCGTGTCGAGAGATGATTTCCTTGATGTAGATTCGTGTAAGGCGTTCCATTTTATCAGTTTTCTTAATCGCCAGGAAATGAGCAGATTTCGTGAGACGATCGACGATCACCCAAATGGTATCGCAACCGCTCGATGACTTAGGTAGTTTGGTTATGAAATCCATGGCGATTTGTTCCCATTTCCATTCGGGAATGTCGGGTTGTTGAAGTAAGCCAGAAGGTTTCTGGTATTCGGCTTTGACTTTTGAGCAAGTAAGGCACTTGCTAACGTAGGTGGCAATTTCGTCTTTCATGTTCGGCCACCAATAGAAATCCTTGATACCGTGATACATTTTATCGGATCCAGGGTGGATGGAATATTTGGACTTGTGAGCTTCATCCATCACCAAATCTCGCAGGTTCCCAAAACTAGGCAACCAGATTCGGTTTGAGAAATACCTAATCCCGTTAGGTTTGATTTCGAATTATTTATCCATGCCCCGCAAGGCTTCATTTTTGACATTATCAGGTTTGAGGGCTTCGAGTTGAGCAGCGAGGATCTGAATGTTCAGATCGTTATGAATAGTCATACTGAGGGCTCGGACTCGGAGTGGTTTCGATCGTTCTTTTTGACTGAGGGCATCATCAACAACATTTGCCTTACCCGGATGGTATTTGATTTAGCAGTCGTAATCGGTAAGCAACTCGACCCATCGACGTTGCCTCATGTTGAGATCCTTCTGATCGAATATGTGTTGGAGACTTTTATGGTCAGTAAAGATCGTGCACTTAGTGCCGTATAGATAATGTCTCCATATTTTGAGAGCAAATACGACAGCTCCAAGTTCGAGGTCATGAGTAGTGTAATTCTTTTCGTGGATTTTGAGTTGTCATGAGGCGTAGGCAATGACCTTGTCCCGTTGCATCAACACGCAACCGAGACCTTGATGAGAAGCATCGCAGTATACTACGAAGTCATCGGTGCCTTCGGGTAGTGATAGAATTGGAGCACTGCAAAGCTTTTGTTTCAGAAGTTGGAACGCTGACTCTTGTTTATCAGTCCAATCGAACTTTTTGTCCTTCTGAGTCAGTGTCGTGAGTGGTTGAGCTATTTTAGAGAAGTTCTCGATGAATCGTCGATAGTACCCGGCAAGTCCTAAAAACTCCCGTACATCGGTCGGTGTGGTAGGTGCTTGCCAGCACTTGATAGCTTCAATTTTTGATGGGTCAACATGAATTCCCTAACTATCGATAACGTGTCCAAGGAATTGAACGGTTTGTATCCAGAACTCACACTTGGAGAATTTGGCGTAAAGCTCCTCGTGTCTAAGTAGTTCTAGAATGGTTTTGAGATGTTGCGCGTGTTCCCGTTCGTTGCGCGAATAGATGAGGATGTCATCGATAAAAACAATGACAAACTTGTCGAGGTAAGGTTTGCACACCCGATTCATAAGATCCATGAATATAGCCGGTGCGTTGGTTAATCCAAAGGGCATCACTTGGAATTCATAATGCCCGTAACGGGTTCTGAAAGTAGTTTTCGGGATGTCGGTGTCACGAACACGCAGTTGATGATAACCTGACCGAAGATCGATCTTTGAATAATAGCTCGACCCTTGAAGTTGGTCGAACATGTCATCGATTCGAGGAAGTGGATAACGGTTCTTGACGGTCAACTTGTTCAACTCTCGGTAGTCGATACACATTCGGAGAGAACCATTTTTCTTTTTGACAAATAGGACCGGAGCACCCCAAGATGAGGAACTCGGCCTAATGAATCCTCTTTCCAGGAGTTCCTGTAATTGGGTGGACAACTCCTGAAGTTCAGATGGTGCTAAACGGTATGGTGCTCGGGCCACAGGTGCAGCACCAGGCACGAGATCGATTGAGAACTCGACCTGTCTTGGCGGTGGTAGACCAGGCAGTTCTTCGGGAAAGACTTCTGGAAAGTCTCGAACGATTGGTACATCCTCAAGTCGCTTCTCCTCCGACTTTTTCTCCATGATGTGCGCGAGGATTGCTGGATAACCCTTTCTCAGAAATTTTCGGGTTTTCAAACAAGAGATGATGTTTAGTCTCGTCCCACCGGTCTCCCCCTATATGACCAAATTTCTACCGGCGGCGAGAGGAATTAGAACGACCTTATCATAGCAGACGATTTCAGCGCGGTGATTGGACAACCAGTCCATACCAATGATGACGTCAAAACTTCCTATCTCAACAGGCATAAGGTCAATGGAGAAGGTTTCGTCGGCTAGGGTTAAAGTGCAATTAGATATAACACTATCGGTTTCTATGAGTTTACCATTTGCAAGTTCTACGGTGTACTTAACATCTAAGGCAACGGGAGTGATGTCAAGTAGTGGGCAAAACTCATCAGATATAAAGCTTCTATCAGCACCAGTATCAAATAGAACAGAAGCAGTTAAGTTGTTGAGGAGGAACATACCCGTGACCACATTCGGGTCCTGACGGGCATCCCTCAAGTTGAGAACAAAAGCCCTCCCTTTGGCGTTGTTGTTGTTGTTCTTCCGTTGAGGACACGCATCCCTGAAGTGTCCAGTCTCTCCACATCCATAACAAGATTTGGGTTGTTGGGTGTTATTGTTGGGTTTGGGAGCTCTGCAAATCTTAGAGGAATGCCCGTACTTCCTGCAGTTGTTGCAGGGAGACTTGCATGGACCATGGTGGTGGTAGTTGCATTTGGAATAGTATGGTCTGTCCCCAGTGTAGGCGCGTTTGAGTTCAGAATTTGTGTTGTACACTTGGATGGTATTGGGCTTTTTGCCTTGGTTGTTGTGAGGTTCAGATGATTTGCGTTTGTTGTTGTTGGAAGAGGAAGTGTTAGATGTCTCACGGCTAACAACCAGTGCCATGAGTTCGTGTGCTAGCCGGATAGCACTTTCAGTGGTGGTTGGTTTGGCCAAGGCGACATTCCCCTGAATGCTCTCAGGAAGGCCGCGGATGTACCTTTTGATGCCTTTTGCCTCCGGTTCAACTAATCCCGGGCATAGTAAGGCGAACTGTTGGAACTTGGTGGTATACCCAGCAATATCAGTCCCTTGCACAGTCAGGTGCCAGAACTCTTCATCTAGACTGTGCAGTTCTTCTTCAGGGTAGTATTTTTCTTTGAGCTTTTTCTTCAGTTCAGCCCAGGGAAGTTGGTTTGTTATTTCGATACCTACAGAGTTGGCGTGGGTGTTCCACCACGTAAGAGCACCTTCCTGAAAGGTGTATGCAGCGAACTTGACTTTGTTATCCTCCGCACAGTTGCAGAGGTTGAAAACAGACTCCATCCGTTCTATCCAACGGATCAGTCCAATGGCACCTTCCGTGCCCTTGAAGTAGAGTGGTTTACAGCTGAGAAAATCCTTGTAAGAACAAGGCTTGATGACAGGGGTATTACTGGGAGCTTCACCAGTATTTCGGGAGTTTCGAGGCAAGTCCCGAGCAGCCAGGGCATCGGCCACAGCTCGAGAAACGATAGCATTGATTTCCGCATCACTGTAACTTTTTTTCTTGGGCGGCATGTTTCTTCAAGAAAGAAAGAAACAAAAGGTAAATAAGAAATTGTACCAGAATGAAAATTACAATAGATGCATATATGTAAAAGCGGTAACATACGACATCACAATGTAAAATCAATAATATAGAATAATCGAGGAGAATTGTCAATTGATATTACGAGTTCAAAAGATGATAGACAACTCCAAATTACGAGTTCCAAAAGTTACAGGATTAGATGTTTTACAAAAGTACCGGGAATTGTTACATCCGGTCAAAATTACATAGGTCCTACGAAGGCATAATATAGTACAGATTTCAGCCTAAGCTAATTATGACATAGATTGAGTTGTGGTAGCAGTGCAGTGAGATGGTTCACAGTCTCTGCAAGTCTGTTGGCAGTTCGGAGGGCGTCTTCGGTTTCCCTTAGACGTGTCTCGCACTGATGTAGTCTTGATTGTAGGACAGAGATTTCATTTCGGTTGCCAATCACTTGGTTGTGGACAACCTCCATGGTTTCGATTGTTTCTTCCATTTGATTTTGAAGAGTGTTCATGGTGTTGACAGTGTGTTCGTGATCTTCAGAGACTTGCTCTATTCGTTCCATAGCTGTGAGTCTCCAGTTTTCGCGAGTTTCTCAGAGTTCGATATCCATAGCGTTAAGTCGTTGCTCATGATGGTGTAGCCTAGCGGCTAAAACTGGTGGAGTAAGGTGAGTGGAATATGGGCTAGCTCGAGGCAACCTGGTGTCCCTCCTAGCTACCCTTGAGGTTTGGGATTCGTACGGATAAAAGCGCGACGAGTTGGAGTTGGGTGGTGTGTTTGCCATTCTGAGACAAAGCGTTAGAAAGAATGAGGCCTATATCCATATAATAACTTATATAATATAGCCTAAGATTGTAACGAGGCCTATCTATGTATACTTAGTATCACATAATAGCCTATTGGGTGTCTAGCACAGACTTGTTTGAGTCTCGGTTCTCTCGAGGTCAGAGTCAACTAGTGTATTCCCGTTCAACATAACTACTATAGACCTTACATCATCTTTCTTTAATTGTACATAGTTGATCAGGCTATGTTAAATTAAAGTCGTATGCTGTAATTCCTGAACCAGTCATGCCTAATAAGGAAATACTGCCTAACGGTCATAGTCTAGGCCCACTACATGCAACCTAGTTCACTACAACCTTAGGCTCTGATACCAATCTGTAACACCCCCAAATTTATTGTTTAGCGGAAGCACGATTTGGGTATTACGAATCAATAATCACAGCACAAAGATATATAATGAACGACCACTATATGCGTCGTTTTGGACTTGTATTGATAAAACAAAAGTTTACATCAAAAATATTGTTTACATTAGCTCAGCTTGAAATTGAGAGATTTAAGTACATAATTAATCTATACAAAATATAATAATGCAGCTAAATCTCTGATTGTTTGCATGATGACTCGAGCTACTGGATCCTGCTTGGGCAGTCCAACCTACTGCTGTGTACTTGTGATACATGCTAAAATGGGTCAGCGAAACGCTGTTGAGCTCACAGGTTTGTATGTCAACACATATGTTTGTATGAACCGCAAGATTTAATAATTGAATTTAAAATGCAATTAAGCAAAATAAAAGTTATACAACCATGAGCACATAGTCTGAGCTTAACTTGAGTTGTCAGGCCCACTTAAGGAAACGTAACTTGAAATGCCTCCTACGAGTGCCTAATCCACACTCGTCTTCCCAAATCCTAATACGTCCGTTTGACCAGTTAGTGCGTGCTAACCCGGACGAGGATTGTCAATCCTATATGATATCATATACTAACATTCACGCTACTACATATTACCAGACTTTGCTATGGAGGGCTTTAAATTGATTAGCTTGAAACTCATGTAGTATTTGATTTGATTTGTACTTGCGTTCAACTTGTAAAACAAAACGAGCAATAATATCACACCCCTTATGAAAAGCGGTAAAATAGGGGCCATGAGACTCACCTGAGTCTTGAAAGTTTGAATTAATAACTTGGATTGATTTGCCTCGAAGTGTTGTCCGAAGACTCGTAACCTGAAGGTGTCCATGACACGCGATGGTTATTAATTGTTTAGGCATCTCGAAAGACTACCTTTGTAATTGTTTTGTCCAAATTACCCCGATTTGGTTGATTGACTTGTCCAAATTACTACGATTTGGTTGATTGACTTGTATATTTTGTTAGTATTTGAATGATTTTATCAAATATGTGTCCGTAAATGTGTGAGCCTTTGGGAACGCACACATCGACATTGAGATATTGCTTATTTGCCTAAAGTTATTATTATTAAAGTTAAATGTTAAAATTAATAATTAAGTAACTAGAGGGTTTAATTATGAAAATTATAAACTTGGGGACCAAGTTTTACCTATCTATAAATACACCTTTATAGATTAGGGTTAGGGTTAATCCTAATAATTAATTCAAAAATCTCCTCTTTTCTTTTCTTTGGTTTTGCCGAAAGAACCACACAAAAACCCAAAGGGTTTTTTATTATTTTTGGTTTTCAAAGCTAAAGGAAGCAAGTCAAGCTAGTTGACTAGATTGGGCAAGTACTAGCATACGAGCATATTGATAAAGACGGTGTCGTGTACGTGAACAAAGGAAGATCTTATTCTTAGATCTTAAGTTTTTCTTGCAAATAATTCAAGGCAATAAGGTACTACTTATCCGATTTAATTATTCCTATGTGATCCTGTTTTTCCGCTGCATGTATTGTTTGACAATATGATTAGTGTTGTTTAACTATAGTGGTATCAGCCAAAACATAGGTTAATTTTTATTTTGGATACAAAACATCAAAAATTGTGGGGGATTAAGGGTTGGTTTAATAAAAAATTTAATTTTGTCATTCAATTTTCTTTTTGGCTGTTCGTACGACAAAAGAAAAAAAAACAAACAATATAAAGCAAAACCCCAAACTTGCGATTTCTGTTTGTAAAGTTACAATTAGGACGATTTAATAATAGTGTAAAACAAAAAAGTTGTTTGTTGGTTTTGGTTTTTGGTCGACAAGAAGAAAAACCTCACATGCTTTATTGTGTTGACATATAAGGTCAAAGAAAAAAGTGATTATCACTTTTCCGATTGTAGAAATAACATAAAGTTTAAGTTAAAAGTGTTAAAAACTAATTGGTTAAAAGTTAATAGATAATTAGTTTAAACCTTTATGTTTATAAAATTAAGGAGTTAATTTGAAACCAATCTACCTTGCAATATTTGATGTTTATAATTGTTATTTTTTTGCTATATTTAATTTTTATGCAAATTATGTTTGTAAAGTTACACGCATAACTTTATGGACATAATTAGATATATTAATATTGTTTAATAAAAAGTAAAACTGAATTATTAACATAATATTAATTGTTAATTGATTATGTGCGACACCTAGAGGTTTTGGATTAATACAAAAAGGTTATGTGTAGTTTATTTGATATATGAATTGTTCACATATTGATAGCTTACGCAATCCAAACTTGTTTATTTGAACGGATGTATGTGGTCCGTTTCCTTAGAAACGGGAGTTATTCAATATGTGAACAATGACCATGGAGACTTTTTGTTTTAGGGCTTACCCAATTTGTTGCGTAGATTAATTCTTTATTTCATGTTATTATTTTTGTCAAAAGCTTTTTGAAAGAAATAAGTTTTAATGTGACTAAAGAATTATGTAACGGATTTTATAAAACGTGTGATTGGTAATTCATAATTAAATGCACATCCTCAGTGTATAATTCCCAACTAGGCTCACCTACATAAAGGACGATGTCTAGGAAAGTTATGCGGATGTATTCTACTCCAAATGAGGTCAGGTTTTAAGAGATGCTTTGTCATCCCCTACCCTCACATGTTTTCCTGGTCGTACCTTTTGTTGAGCTACCGAAAGGGTTTTATGATGACGATGGTACATTTGATTATTATATACACTTGGTGTATAGGAATTAGGCAATCATAGAAACACGTTTAAAACCAGTAATAAAACCGTTTTGTTTTTAAAACACCAAAATTATGTAACGAAGTTGTGTGCATGCCTCTTCGTACATATACATTTTGTCACCCATGAAATTAAGTCATATTGCTATCCATATTGCTTAGACAACTTGTACTTGCTCGTCATTCTGCGTGAGACGTGGGTGAAGGGTATCCAGGGTGGATTACCACTCATCGTGAGACGGTGGTGGACTATCTGCAGTCTTCAGTTGGATGACTTAAATTGGGTTATGCAGTGAGACTGTAAACGCCGATGGCAATAAGATGCGACGAAACATGATTAATGTCACGATCACCATTTTTGATGCTTGATCGAGCTATGACATTAAGTCCCATAATCTAGGAATTGCATCGGTAAATGCAATTATTGAACGTCACTTACCTTTTGAGTATCATTTAGTTCCTAGCAGATCAACTGATGGAACGGTGATATGTCATTTGGATCCTAGACTTAATGGAAAGTAAACCATGGGTTTTACGTTTCTGTTAAGAAATTTTATGTCGAAAGTAGTAATGAGAACTTTCTTTCTGTTTTGTAGAAATGGCACAAAAATCCACTACTGATGAGATTTTAAATGAAACCAAAACAGCGTTAAGAAGCAATAAGCTTTCTGGACCCAACTTTAACGATTGGTATCGATCACTGAGAATTGTTCTAAGAGTGATGGAAAGACTTGATATCGTTACTACACCTATGATCGCTGAGCTAAATGCCACTGCTTCTCAAGCAGAGCGTGATCAGTATAAGGCAACTTATAAGGTTCACAATGAAGTTGCTTGTCTCATGCTCAGTAGTATGACTCCTGAGTTATGTAAGCAATTCGAGAATAAATGGCCCGATCAGATGATCACTGAGCTGAGTGCATTGTATGAGAAACAAATCGGTCTTGAGCTAAATGACTTGATTCGAGATGTACATGCATGTAAACATGTATCTAGAACACCAGTGGGGACTCATGTTCTAGTCATGAAAAGCATGTTTGATCGCTTGGATAGAATGCAATACTCATATCATGACCCTATGGCTGTAAGCATTGTCCTCAATTCTCTTTCACCGGAGTTTGATGAGTTTACACGCAGCTATAATATGCAGGGTATGAAAAAGTCAATTACCGAACTCCATGATATGCTAGTGGAATTCGAAAAGAGCATTTCCAAGAATAAGGTGAAAGACAACCAAATCCTTGCGATTGGTGGTGGTCAGGCCCAGAAAAAGAAGAAAAAGCAACCGCTACAAGCTAAGGGCAAGATTGCAAAGACTAGTAAAAATAAGCAAGCTGTTGTTTATTCTTCCATGCCTAAGCAAACCCCTCCAGCTAAAAAGGTGCAGGTCTCTAAAGATGATGGGTGTCACCATTGTGGTCAGATTGGACACTGGAAGAGGAATTTTCCTAAGTATTTATCCGAGGTGCAAGAGAAGAAGAGAGTCGGCAATGCCGGATCTTCAGGTATCTTGACTATCGAATTATTTTCTTTCTCTAAAACAAATACTTGGGTATATGACACTGGTTGTGGTACTCATATTTGTAATACCTTGCAGGGGTTTAGAGAAAAGAAGAAGCTGAAGAATGGATCCTTGTATGTGTACGTCGGCAACGGCATACGTGTAGCAGTGGAAGCCATTGGAAGTTATGACTTACATTTACCCTCGGGCATAATTCTTGTATTAGACAATTGTCATTATGTTCCTTCTATAGTTAGGGGAATTGTTTAAGTTTCAGTATTGAAAGATTGTGGTTTTAAGAATTCATTTACAGATTTTGGTATTTCAGTTTCAAAGAACAATGTTCATTATTTTAATTGTATTGCTATTAATGGAATTTTTGAAATTGATTTGCTTGATCGTCTTTCATATACTAATAATTCAATGTATAATATAAGCACTAAACGAGCCAAGTCTAACTTGGACTCATCCTACCTATGGCATTGTCGTCTTGCATACATAGGCAAACACCGTATCGAAAGGCTTCAACGTGAAGGGCTTTTGAAATCAAGTGATGATTCATTTGATAAGTGTGAGTCTTGTGTATCGGGCAAAATGGCAAGGAAACCCTTCTCTCATGAGAATCAAAGGGCGTCCGACCTACTAGGAATCATACATAGTGATGTATGTGGTCCCTTTACGCATATGTCTAGAAAAGGAGCTTACTACTTCGTAACATTTACGGATGATTTCAGCCGTTATGGTTATGTTTATTTACTTAAACATAAACATGAGGTGTTTGAAACATTCAAGGTGTTTCAAAATGAAGTAGAATATCAACTCGGAAAAACCATCAAGATTCTCCGATCGGATCGAGGTGGTGAATACTTAAGCCTAGAGTTTAAGGATCATCTTCAAGCGCGTGGAATTGTCCAACAGCTTACTCCTCCCTATACACCACAACATAATGGTGTATCGGAAAGGAGAAATCGAACCTTGCTTGACATGGTACGATCTATGATGAATCTTACAACTTTACCATTATCTTTTTGGGATTATGCATTAGAGACTGCTCTACGCATTCTCAACATGGTTCCCACTAAGAAGGTTGATAAGACATCATATGAAATATGGCATGGGAAAGCCCCTAATCTGTCTTACTTAAAGGTCTGGGGATGTGAGGCACTCGTTAAACGCGATGCGCCTGACAAACTCGAACAAAGATCTATTAAGTGTATTTTCGTAGGATACCCAACGGAAACGATGGGTTACTACTTCTATAATCCTTCTGAGAATACTGTGAAAGTTGCTCGGTATGCTGAGTTTTTCGAAACCAGGCTTATCGGTCACGGAAACAGTGGGAGGGTTGTGGAACTTGACGAGGTTCAAGAGGAAGATACATCACCTTCTACTCATACTGGCAATCAACAATTTGGGGGGGATAGAATTGAGCCTCAAGTCATGACTCAATCTGAGCCTCATGATATGCCTCAGTCTCAAGCTCAAATTGCTGATGTTCCAATTCGTAGGTCCGAAAGGACGGTACGTGCACCTAATAGATTGAACTTAAATGTTAATCTAGAGGAGGATGGCGTATCCGGGATTCTTGATGAACCTCGAACCTTGAAAGCTGCATTATCAGGTCCTAATGCTGAAAAATGGCTTCAAGCTGCGAATATGGAGATGCAATCCATGAAAGACAACGAAGTTTGGGATTTGGTGGATAAACCCCAAAATGCTAAAACTGTCGATTGCAAATGGCTCTTTAAAATAAAGACCGACATGGATGGCAACATACACATCTATAAAGCTCGTCTCATGGCAAAAGGATTTACTCAAGTTTATGGAATAGACTATGAGGAAACCTTTTCCCCAGTGGCAGATATTAGGGCTATTAGAATTCTCTTAGCCATAGCGGCGTTCTATGACTATGAGATATGGCAAATGGATGTCAAGACAGCCTTCCTGAATGGTTATCTAAATGAAGACGTCTATATGAATCAGCCAGAAGGTTTTATTGATCCATTACATCCCAACAAAGTGTGCAAGCTTAAAAAAATCCATTTATGGACTTAAGCAAGCATCACGGAGTTGGAATAAAAGATTTGATGAAGAAATCAAAAAGTTTGGTTTCGTTCAGAATCTTGATGAGCCATGTGTATATCAAAAAGCCAGTGGGAGTAATGTTACTTTCCTAGTCTTATATGTAGATGACATATTGCTAATGGGAAACAACATTCCAATGCTTGAAGATGTAAAATCTTATCTTGGAAAATGTTTTGCCATGAAAGACTTAGGAGAGGCAACATTTATTTTGGGAATTAAGATCTCGAGAGATAGATCTAAGCGATTGATAGAGCTAAGTCAAAATGCTTACATTGATAAAATACTGAAGCGTTTTAGTATGAAAAATTCTAAGCGTGGATATTTACCAATGCAAGATGGACTTAAACTTAGCATCAAGGATTGTGCTTCTACACCTCAAGAGGTGGAGCGTATGCAAAGGATACCTTATGCTTCGGCAATAGGGTCTATTATGTATGCGGTTAGATGCACAAGACCTGATGTTGCTTTTGCTCAAAATGTTGTTAGCAGGTTTCAACAGAATCCAGGCGAAAGACACGGGATTGCTGTAAAGAACATACTGAAGTACCTTAGGGCTACTAAAGATATGGTTCTTGTGTATGGTGGAAATCCTGAGGCTGAACTAAAAGTTACTGGTTATTGTGATGCCGGATTTCAGACTGATCATGATGACACCAAATCTCAAACTGGATATGTGTTCACCATGAATGGAGGAGCTGTAGTTTGGAAAAGCAAGAAGCAATCCACTATAGCCATGTCTGCAACAGAATCAGAGTACATAGCAGCTGCTGAAGCTGCAATGGAAGCTGTTTAGATCCGGAAATTTATTTCTGGACTTGGTGTTGTTCCCACAGCCAAGTCTCCTATGGATATGTATTGTGACAACACTGGTGCAATTATCATAGCCAACGAACCTGGTGTTCAGAAAGGAGCTAGACACTTTCAGAGGAAATTTCACTATGTTCGTGAGCAAGTCAATCAAGGTGAAATTCAAGTACTCAAAGTTCACACGGATGATAGCTTAGCAGATCCCTTTACGAAGGCTTTGCCAAAGACGAAGCTAACTCACTTAATTGAGGGCATAGGGCTTCGTTTGTCTAGTAATCACATGTAAATCCGTGAATTTAGTATTGGATATATGGATGTAATAAACAATTTTATTTATTAATGAAATTTTTATTGTGAAATTTTATTTTCATAAATCCTATTTTTCATGTTTTATCATTGAATAATGTTGTGTAATATTATTCTAAATATCCGTTGTCAGTCAATCATATGGGAATATGTTTGAATTAAGACAATATCTGAGTGTTTAGTCAGCTTGGCTCACTAACTCACATGGTATTCATTCTGATGCATATTGGATTATCCCACATGAATTATTACTTATGGATCTTTGTCATTAAGTATAATTCATAAAGTTTGTTATCCTTAGACTTGAGATACAAATTGCTACTCATGTACGTAGTGCATTATTTGATCATAGTCAATACTACTCCTGGATAAGGGTGGCAAAAAGGCTATTTTTGGTAATGTTGCGAAATACGATGACAACCAGTTGTATTCAATAAAGAATTTGTTCCTTCAGTGGAAAACTGAAGTTAGATACTTACTGGGCCACTCATGAATACTTAAGATGTTTGTCTGGCCAGACCCTAATAAGTCTAGAACTGTCTCGACTGTATTCGGTAATCTTAAGTGATTCGCGAAATGAGAAACAGAAGTTAAAATGGAATGACCTTGATCCATCTCCAAGTTTTAACTAGAGTATCTGTAACAAAAGGATATAAACTGAACATAGACTCACAGTGACTTTGGTGAAACTTCACTCGTGTATTTATGGGAGCATTGATATGTTGCTAGACATTAATCAATGTTATCATATTTGTTTGAAAAATTATTCAAAAGTGGGAGCTGTTAGTATTTGAATGATTTTATCAAATATGTGTTCGTAAATGTGTGAGCCATTGGGAACGCACACATCGACATTGAGATATTGCTTATTTGCCTAAAGTTATTATTATTAAAGTTAAATGTTAAAATTAATAATTAAGTAACTAGAGGGATTAATTATGAAAATCATAAACTTGGGGACCAAGTTTTACCTATCTATAAATACACCTTTATAGATTAGGGTTAGGGTTAATCCTAATAATTAATTCAAAAATCTCCTCTTTTCTTTTATTTGGTTTTGCCGAAAGAACCACACAAAAACCCAAAGGGTTTTTTATTATTTTGGTTTTCAAAGCTAAAGGAAGCAAGTCAAGCTAGTTGACTAGATTGGGCAAGTACTAGCATACGAGCATATTGATAAAGACGGTGTCGTGTACGTGAACAAAGGAAGATCTTATTCTTAGATCTTAAGTTTTTCTTGCAAATAATTCAAGGTAATAAGGTACTACTTATCCGATTTAATTATTCCTATGTGATCCTGTTTTTTCGCTGCATGTATTGTTTGACAATATGATTAGTGTTGTTTACCTATATATTTGAAAACGTGTACGGCTCGTTGGTGATTGTTTTGTAATAATAATCTCAACATTATTATCTTGTTTTTCGAAGTCTTATACTTGTATCATATGTACCAATGTATTTCCGAAGTCATGTAGATTGAAAGTTTAAGGTTTTACAAATCCAACACTTAGTGAAATCTGAGTTTTTAAACATTATGTTTTATGCGACATAAAGTTGATAATGCGACACAATGGTTGTGTCGCATAGAAGTGCGACACAATGAGCTTAGCGACACAAGGGTTGTGTCGCATAAGCGTACGATGCTTATTTAACAGCGATATAGTGTTTGTGTCGCATGGGATTTACGACATAAGATGCGACATAACATTGTGTCGCAAAAGGTCCGACATAACTAGGTTTTTACGACACAAAATACGACATAAGTGATTTTATATGACACAATATGCGACACAAGTCTTGTGTCGCAAAGATGAACATCAGCCCAGAACCCAACGACTGTCGATATTTTCCAACCCAAAACTCAAATCTAACTCATTTTTAAGCTATAAAATCGTGTTTTCCCCTTAGTAATGGACATATATACACTTGAATAAACCGTTAATATGTAAAAATAAGCTAAAACGAGAGGTTTCGGGATTTTGTCGGAAACTTACAAAGTGTCGAATCGAAAATCCGAAAAGATGGAAGTGTAGATCGTTGCGTGGTGGTCGTTAATCTCTAAAAATCTTGATGATCCGAGGTCGTTTTGTATGTTTATTTTGATGATTTGTGATTTGGTGGTGGTTTGAAGTTTTGAGAGAGAATGGTAGAGAGAGAGAAAGAAGATGATGGAAATGAAGAAATGGGGTGGGTTTTCCCCCCATTTTTGGCAGATTTTTGGTGGGGTCCACGGTTGTGGGCTTCACCAAATTTAACCCCCTGCAATCGCGCTCCGTGTGGTGTTCGTTTTCCCAATCATTTAAACGTTAAATAATTATTTTATACGTTTAATTATACGTTTTAAAAATACGAATATTTATTCGATATTTTTGTTGAAGTATTTATCAAATACTTAACGATTGCGTCATAAAATATAACGTTAACTTGTTTTGTTTGTTTGTGTGCTTAACATTTTAATCGCGTAATCATCGATTGTATGTTAGGAATTGTGTACGAAATATTATAAAATAATATTTTTGGATTTAAGTGTATCTTTAAATAACATTGTATTATTTAAATTAAATTGTTCACCAACGTCCGTATTTAATTGATCGAAACACGTTCGGTTTGAAACTTGTACGATTTAATTAAATCGTATTCTTGTATATATATTCAACAATATATATATTGATACATTAATTAGCCTAGCACAGAACTAATTACATGTATTAAAACTTGATTAGGCACTAATTACTAGTCCTAATTTGACGGGTGTCACAGGATGCCTTCGAATGTTGTTGCGAGTGATTCATCAAACGAAGAACGGGATGAACCGGCAGTCGAACCAGAAGACGTTTTTTGGGACTTTGGTTTTCTTGACTTTCCTTGCGGTCGTGGATGCGGATCGTCACCAAATAAAGCCTCATTCGGGTTTTGATCCGTTTCTTGCTCCAGTTCATCTTCAAAGTCTTCCAAATTCATCGTCTCGCGACGTTTGTGGACATTTCGTCTACCGACGACAATTGGATCGGGATGAAGCCACTTTTGTTTATCCTTCAAAAAGTACCACGCCATCAAATTTGTGAAACTTTTTTGCTCGTTTTCCACCTTGTATTGATGGTGACAACATATCAACAAATCGTCTTTGCCTTCACCACTCCTTTTTTGGTAGTCAAGCCGTTTATAAACCCCCTGAAACTTGTTGCAATCCGCGTTTAAAGAACGTCATTTTGACGACAACGCGTCTTTTCCCCGTTGCAATGGTGGATTGCGGGAATTGTAGGAATCCGTAACGAGATACCAAAAAGAAGACCCTTCTTGGTCAGTGCCACGTTGGGAATTTTTGGATACTTAAATCCAACTTTGAGCCAAACGAAGCTCGTCCTACGGTGACCAAAGGTTGTGGTTTGGAACAACTTTCTTGGTTTTGGCCGGTGAGTCTTTTTTAGACTTTTTGCCTTTGCCTCTTTTGGATGGTTCGGGTGTCGGATTGGTTTCTTCAATGGACAGGACGTCAGGTTGTTGTTGACTTTGACGCCACATTGTAAATTGAGCGTATTCCTCGGGTGACATTTGCGGTGGTGGTTGCATCGGGTGTGGTTGTTGGTTGTATACGGGAGTGTATGGTGGTGGTGTCGGGATGTTGTAAGAATATGGTGCGAAACCTTGGATTTGTGTGTTGGAAAATGGTGGATTTTGTTGCGGTTGTGTGGATTGCCAATCGTTCGTGAACGGGTTCCAATTGGATTGTAAATGATACGGGTTGTTTTGGTTGTTCGACATTGAAATGAAAATGGGTGAATTATATAGAATTTTTTTGAGAGTGTTTTGGATGTTTGAAGTGTGAATATTGGTGTTGTATTGGTATTGTATTTATAGGTAAAAGTTTAAAAAATTTTAATTTTTTTTTTCAAAAAACTGCCGTTGAACGGCTAGTTTTTAAACCTTTTTTTTTTTTTTTTATGAATCTATCCGTTGGAACCAAAAAAAAAAAAGAAAAAAAAGAAGGGAAACGACATTGGAGCGGCGTGGGGTTATGAACGTCGATACGAAAACACCGCCGAGAACGCCGTCGGGAACGCTGTCCCGGGGCGGCTGAACGCCGGCCGACGGCGTTCTCGGCCTTAAACGCCGACGAAAACGCTTGGACACCGGATGCTCTAAAATGAAGTTTTGTTAAGGATTTCCATCTCCATCTCAATCTCGATGTACTTTTATTAAACACATTCTAAGTCCTCTCATACTAATATTATGCAATTACTTATAAGTCAAGTTCATTATATTTTAATTTAAATAAATACCGAATTTTTGTATATCTTTTGGATTTGTTATGAAGGGAAAAAAGAAGATAAATGAATGGATAAGGTGTGAGATTCACATGCCAGAAATAGTAAACCCTTCATTGCAAGTTGCACATGTACCTCAATTTTCAATTTATAATTATAATTATTATTATCTAATGTTGGGAAAAAGCATGATAAAACCGAAAATCACGCATTTAGATCTCGTTCTCATGTTTGTTTGATTATGTGTTACACGAAAAATACACATATTATAAGTTTTTGTGGCCGGTCAGTAACGTCCGGGTCGACCCATCGGGTTTCCATCAATTTTTTTTATTCGAGTGAAAAATAAAAAAAATGAAATTAGGTGAAAATAAACCGCTAGACCCGTTGGTTAATTGTTATACAATTAAAGGTTATATTAAATACTCATTTAGACTCGTCCAAAAAAATGAGGGGAGATCCAATAAACCCATCCCCTTATAAATATTACTCCCTCCGTCTCAAAATTATTGTCCACCAACAAAAAACACGCAGTTTAATAAAAGTGGGACCACAACACCTTTCAACCACTTAAATGGAATCTTCACCCACTAAAGTCTCTTCCTATTGGTTGAAATGAGAAGTGGACAATAATTTTGGGACATCCAAAAAAGGAAAGGTGGACTATTATTTTGGGACGGAGGTAGTAATTAAGTTAACCTACTTTATATGCTAACGTGGCAACATGAAAATGAATCGTTGAATTGACCAAGCAATTACGCCGACTTGATCGTACTAATTAAAGATATTAAAAATGGTGATTATTAGTTGGTGATGAAGCTAATTTTTTTTTTTTTTTTATGATACTCCGTAATATATTGACGTTAAAGGGTGAGTAAGACCAATCCCAGTGGTGTATGTCGGCTTCCGTCGGTTAGAACCAACGGAATCGATATTGATAGCACCGCACGGTCGGTTTATCCCCTCGAAAAATCGACGCTCGTCTTTTTTTTTTCTTTTTTTTTCGTATGTGTGTATAAATAAAGGTAAATTAGTAAATGTGGGACCCAAAAATTAAAGTGACGGTGTCACTAATGTCAGTGGTCCATCAATTTCAGTCAGTTTTTAAAAAAGATGATGTGACGTTGACGTGGCTCATTCGGTTTCAGTCAATTTTAGTCACGGTTGGAAGTGATCTAAACGTATGTCGACCAATAACATAATTACCTATCGAGGAAATTCCATAAATGGTTATTGGGGTTTACTCCAATTGATGAAAACTATTTGAATTAATAATTTCTTCTAAGTTTTCAACCTAAGTTTATTATTTATTTGAAAATAATCTCTTCTTTTTAAAATGATTAAAATATCATCCTTTCTTTCCATTGATGGCACTTGTCCCTATCCGTGGACCAACCAGATAAATCTCTTAAATATTTTATTTTTTCAAATGTAATAATTTCTTTAATCAATTAAGGCATAGAATGTTTAAAGAAATAATAAGAAAAAGGGTATTATAGTTATTTTAGATGGACGAGAAACTATTTTCAATCAATTTGTAAATTTATTGAACTGAAAACATGAACATATTTTATGTGATATTTTTCATAGATCAATGTAAAACACTAGGACCATTTATAAAGGATATTTTGATCATTGTATAACTTTTGATTATTTCAGATAAATTTGGAAAAAATGTGTTGTGTGAGAATATACACTTGGAAACTATTTCAAATAAATTTAGCATTAATATCTAATATAAACTCATTAAAAAAAACTACTATTTATGTATGCTCTGTAAGAGATGAAACGCCCTGAAAACACGATTTTTTTTTTTTACTCCCTTATTTTATACACTATAATGCATGCTATTAGGTCCCATTATCCATACAACACGTACTAAATTCATTTAAAGTTCTACTTTCAAAGAAAACTAATATGACTCGCCTAATATGACGCGCTAAAAACAACCGAGTCAGAAAACTAATAGTATTACTTCATTAAACTGATAGAACTAATATGACTCAGCTAATATGACGCGCTAAAAACAACCGGGTCATAAAGCTATTTCAAAAACTCTATTTCAAAAAAACTGACAGAATCCCCGCCGTGGATCCCCCATCCCCGCCATGGATCCCCCCTTCACAGCAGGTCCTGAGCCTGCACACCTTATTACCACTTTCTGAATTTAAAACTTGCATATCTTTCAAACGACACAACCAATGACTATAAAAATTTGCAGGCACCTATAATATGACATTTAGAACATTTCCCTTTTGACACTTTTCCAAATTTCCCAAAAATGACCGTTTTAGACGTATGAGTTGTTTTTGACCATTTTAACAACTTTTGCTTTGCATACCAAAACACAAACCACTTCAATACAAATCAAGACATTTTACACTTTTATTCAACATATTAAAACAAACTTAAAGAAGTTGAAAATCAATCCATAACACCCCCACACACTAATTTCACCATATGACATCTTTTAAACCCATTTTGACACTAATTTGACCCGTCTCATAATTCGATTCCTTTTTAACCAATTCAACACCCAAACCACTTATATTTAACTATTTCAACTCTGTTGACTATATGTCAACTTCACAGTTGACCAACCAATCCTAATTGACCCTTTTTCACTTTTCATCATTTTTAACCGAAACAAAACTACAAATACAAGACTCTTTTCTCTGTTTGACTTTCAAAGTCAACACAACATATTTACCAACATATTAAAATCCAAAAATCTTTATTTGGGCGATTTACACAATCGTATATCAAAACAACAATTCAAAGAGAAGGAGCATTATCTAACCACATAGCTAGCTCCTTATCCACTTCACTAACATAAGCACATTCTTTATCCACGTATCGCTAGCCAAACCTCAACCTACATAATAAACACTGAAACGGGTAAGCACCACTGCTTAGTGAGTACACAGGCAATTAAACAAGCAATTCCACATAACACTTATAACACATATCAACACATGACTACTTAAACATATAATCACTGAACTCTATTTCTCTGAACACTGTACACTGAACCCTGAACACTATGCTAACCGCAGTTAGCTCTTTAATCACCACAGTATCTGTACACGTAATCATTTTTATCATTTCATTAACCATAATCACAACACTAATCAACAACAATCACAACTTCTAACAAAATCTTAAATACACATATAAGAAATCAATCATATAATAAACAACTTCCACCCGATTGTGTAGTCTCTTGCTCAACAGCAATCCGAATCCAACACAATCGAATCATACACTATTCATCACATAATCACTATTTAATCCACATATATTAACAAGTAACCTTCCACCCAATTGTGTAGTCTCTTGCTCAACAGCAATCCGAATTCAACACAATCGAATCGTACACTATTAACAAATAACTTTTCCTTTACCTTCAAGCTAGTGACATACTCATTACTCGCTAATGAGTAATCACTACTGACTTTTCCAAATAACATGTATTCACATAACAATTAATTATAACAAATAATTTAATACAACAAACTAAGTAAACACACATAAACAAATAACTTTTTCTTGATTGTGCAAACCTCTAGCCCGCGAGCTATACGGTACTACACAACCAAATCACCTGTTCAACCCCCGCATCACTCACCATACTCTATTAGTCGATTTCACCATTGAAAGCACTCCACGTCTTTATCACCTACATATTTCATACATGATACATGCAACACTTTTAGACACTAATCATCATTAAGCTAACTATTAATCATATTCATACTATATTAACACTTCTAATTACACTATTAGCTTATTTCATAGTTTCATAATAATCTAACATAAACACTAGAATTCTCATAAACACTAGATCATAATTTCATTACTTTCTATCATGTTATATCATCACTAACAATCATAAAAACACTAACAAACACTAATTAAATCAATTTCGTATCATAAATCACTAGTTCATGGATTTTCATCAAAACCCCACTTTGATCATATAACTACATACTTCAATTTAATCACATACATGATGATACATAGTTTATAATCATAATCAAAACACTAACTAGCACTAGTTTTATAAATTTCCAACCCTAATTTCGTAGTTAAATTCACCAATTTCACAAAACCCCTAAAAACCCATTTTCTAGGTTAGAACATAGAAAAAATCACTTACCAAGATATTAGAGATGATCAAAGAAGGATTAATTCGAATGATTAGAGCTTGAATCATAGTTTTGAAACTGATTTTAGGGTTTGAGATGTTTCCTGCGATTTCTCTTCACTTCACGTATTCTCTGGAAATGTTTTTAGACTAATAAAGGATATACATAACACTGTACGTATTTATCCATCTATTTTAATACCTTTTTAAACTTTACAGTCTGGAACTGGTAAAATCGTTTACGTTTTTCACTATATCTCGTTATCTACATAATACTATTTCATAATAAAAATATATCCGCGTACGATTTTAAAACCTGAAACTTTGGGTGTTACAAGAGAAGAGTTCAATATGCCATGTGTCACTTTTTTCTCTCTCATCCACGTTTTTAAAAATTAAATATCTCACAAACGACAAGTAGAAAAATCATGAAAATTGCACCATATTTTTCAGCGTTTTATCCTCTTCGATTTGCCGTCCATCAAGGCATACTTCCAACGAACTTTTTTTTTTCATTTTTTTGGTGGGTTTTACATATTAGTAACACATGTGTTAATGATTGGTTATACATTAAATTTGTGGTTAAGGTTAGGGTTTAGTAGGGTTTATGGTTTATTAGGGTTTAAGGGTTTGGTTTGGGGTTTAGGGGTTAGAGTTTAGGGTTTGAGGTTTGGGGTTTCGGAGAGAAACCCCAAACCTCAAACCTTAAACCCTATACCCTAACCCCTAAACCCCAAACCCTAAACCCTAAACGCAACACTAACTCAAGTGTTATTAATTTGTTAAACTCACCAAAAATGAAAAAAAAAAGTTGTCAAAAGTATGCCTTGAGGGACCGCAAATCGAAGAGGAGAAAACGCTGAATTTAATGGTGCAATTTTCATAATTTTTGGATTTGTCGTTTGTGAGATAATTGATGTTGGGGGTAAATGGGTTTTGTACATATAGAGCATTCTCTTTGTACACTTGGCATGATATCATTGGTTCCCTAATTCTCACACAAATTCCTATTCTCATTTGAACCCACCCAATGATTTTATCCATCTAAAACTTTAAGGACATTTTGGGTCACGTAACTGGGCTAACTTTTTTGCCATATGGGCTGTCACTATTTTTAATCTGTTACCTCTTAGTTTAATCATCACAAATCTTGATTTATTTGTTTTTTGCACCTGCTTCATGAATCTATATAACCTTATATTATCTTAAAATATGTTTAATTTTCTTTAGAATTTCTTTATCATGTTCTACGAAAAGTATATGAATAAATACCTAGCGCATAATCCGACCCAAAACACATATGGATCTTAAACAAGCATATCAAAAGGATGATATATATATAAAAAAATAAGAACATATTTTAGGAACGCCAATATAGATACAACTTAATTTGTTTTTCAGAAAAAGGGTCTCTTGATACATAAGACAAAGTAAATTCATAGGCATGAACCGGCAATCTATCGATTATCATATAATGGTTGCGCAACCTGATAGTAGTTCAACCTTAGCTTCCAAGATATCGTGAATTAGTTTCTTTTCTAAATACACACGCACTTTCACATACCTTAAATCCTTAACAAACCGTTTTTCTTAACATAAACTATTGGGATCGAATACACATTCAGCTGCAATATTACCCTTTTTCTTAAAAATGGCTTCAAGAATGGGTACAACACTTTGCTTCACGTTACTTGTAGCCTTGAACACAATTATGCCACCTTGAGGAGACGAAATTAAACCTTTCCAGCTAAGTAGCTACAGAGTTCCGGTATAATTGGTTGTATTGTCCACGAGTCTTTTCGAGCCTTAATTACTATAAAAAGCATATGTCAAAATGACTTTGCTGGTGGTTCATTAACAAGAACTCACAACCATGAAATTTGATTAATCCATACATCATCACAATAAGGCGATACATTTACACAGAATGATGGTATCAACTGTAAGTGATTGATTCAACTATCCCACTAGACGACAAGCATCGTAATAGACTTTCTAAACCAAAAAAATGAGTTCATCATGTATGTGAAATCAGGCTATAACCTGCAGGCATATAAACAAAACATCGAGCATATAAGCCACCATATTGTTTGATACTTAGGATTTGATCACAAGCAATCCTAATTTAATAGCTATAATGTGCCAATAATTATCAATTACAATCAAGTTTTTACTCGATATTTTGGGCAACTAGTGAAGCAAATTCACAATCAAGAAGCCCAATGTTACTACATTGACAGAAAAAAAAGCACACCTCAACACGAACAGGAAAATCATTCCCAAAACTGTATAGAACACCGGGTGTGCATCCCTTGGAAGATATAACTCCATAATCAATATTATTGGAGCAACAAATGAAAAGTAATAGCAGGACCATGTCAAAAATTTGACGTAGCTTTTACCCCGAGGATCTTGGGTAGCTTTCATGTAGATGATCAACAGAGTTATACCGCAAATGCAAATGTATAGTAATGCTACCACCGAAATACCAACAATGGTCATGTTTTTCCCTTCCAGCCCAGAATATTGTCCAATTAGCGACGCAGTGATCCCATAGAGCATGAGAGACAGTGCTAGAATTGAGCTAACGACTTTGTACATATCATCACGAAATCTGTCAAGACACGATCAAAACAGGTACGTATAATAATTATATATATCTCAATTCATTAATTACCCTTATATCATGACATAAGGAAGAAAAACGAACAGATTTGAAAAGGTTGACAGTAATAAGAAATAGGAAATTAAAGCCTATACCCATATTTTTATGATTATTCAATTCTTCTGAGGATGGTGATGAAGAACGAAGATCAAAATATAAAGAAATATTCAAAATAGGGGAATAAAACAAGAAACAACTGTAAAAATCAGGAAATTACCGATCTTTAGTTGACGATTGTCTGTGCTGTGCTCGAAGTAGCTGTTGTTTTGGTAAATTATATAGGCGACTGAAATGATTTACCTTCGTTTCCCTGTAAATTCAATTCGTTCTATGAAGATAAGTAAGTAAAAGGTTCAAAGGTATAATCCAGAAAGTAATAAAACCGGAACGAAGAATCAACCTCATAACTTAAAATCATGTACATTATATTGAAACAATGCTAAAACTTGAAATTACCAATCCGAATCTTGATTATGGGTTGAAGATTCCGGCGCGGTTGTTGGAAACCTGTGAGTCAATCCAACTCTGAAACATATTTAAACATGTAAACTTGAAGTCGAAAACCGCATGGGACCTTACCTAACGCCTAACGGCACCTATCTTTGCATACTGCAAGCAGTACATATCCTATACCCGATAATAATTATACATCCATTTGAGCTCAATGCACATATATATACATCCACAAAAACTACCATACAATACTGATTTAATCACATTATACTGTAACACATTAAATCATGCGAACATATTTTATAGGTTTAATTGAGTTCTGAAGTAGCAAAATCAAAATTTAAACAAATAACAGATATGCTTAAGTTTATATTCATTATGTAATAATCCTACAAGTTTTTTAAGTCAACACAAAACCATGAACTAACGTGAGGAACTTAACAAAGTACGAATCGAAAACCCGAAGACAAAGATGAAAGTACTTACTGTGGATTATTCGCGGGTGTTACATGATCGTGTTTTACGTTATCGAAATCCACGACTGGCTTCATCGATCAAGATTCAAGAGATCCCACGTTTTTTTTTAAACGTAAAAAAGGAGAGAATCAAAAAACTAAATGGTATATATGCAAAAAAAATTTAGAGTAGATTAGATAGTAACGGAGGGGAAAAAAACTATATAGATACGGAATATATATATCTTCAAAATAGATTAGATAATGGATAAACTAGAAATATTTCGTGATAATACCGAATTACCGATAAATAAACAGTCGATGGGAAAATAACTTCGTTAACAAACACATTTGGGCCTCGTGTTATATGCTTTGCTTCGTATATTTTTTTGGATATAGTATTTGGGCTTTATCTGATATGGGCTTTGCGTGGTCCATCGGTATTTCGCCTTTATCTTGATTTATACGTAATATATATATATACTTTTGTCTCATCGACATCATCATAAGAAAAAAAAATAAAAAAAAATCAAATTCGTTTGTCACAAAGTCTGGTCTTCCTCATGGATTCCGATTCTCTAAAGCAGGGACACGTAACACCCGCTAATCCACAGTAAGTTCAATCGTTTCTCCTTTTTTTTTTTTTTTTTTTTTTAACTTTAATTTAAATATTACTCGTATCACGTATAGTTGATTGATGATATATATGTCAATTTGTGTGTGTTTTTCAGGTATGAATTATACTTTGGAGTACTATACATAATAGCTCTTGCATTCACAGGTCTATTATCACTAGTTCCACCAATATTTCAAAACCAAAAACCTAATGCTAGTTTCTTCATGATACTAACAATTGCATCATTCATTGTTGCTGTGTTAACATCTGTGATTTTGATTTTCACAAGTTACTATTTGAAAACATGGATGACAGATAGCCGTTACACCGTCTTGAAAAGTATCGGTTGTTTGGCATCAATCATTGCACCTTTCTCACTTTTCATGGTCTTATTCGTCCCTTACAATCTCAATATGTTAACCTATTCGGTTTTCTATGTGACCTTCTTATTTGGGATATCGGTTGTGTACCACTATCTTTGGATACATGTATGCGTTCATCAACCAGACGATAGCACCACCAAGTTTCCTATACGTTACACTGGACTTCTTGTTGTGCCTCTCACGATTGTGTTGCCGTCAGTCATCTCATACTGTGTACTAGTAGTACATCATCGTATTAGCTAGTTGCAAGATTTAGGAATGAGCAGTTAATGAGGATTAACTTTGTACTTCTTATTGTTTGTTTGAATATTTAGTTTGCTATCAATACAAGTTTACTATCGTTTACTTACTGGGAGTTGATAAATACAACACACAAATTGTTTCAAACACCAAAGTTGTGTTATGTTATACTTGTACTGCGAGCTTCAACTGTGGTAAAGTATGATGTATGAATCATTTGTTTTGTTGTATATATCACCTCCCTTACTTAAATGTCTTTTTTTTTTCCCGTTATTCTTGTATTAATGTCACGTGGTTAAATTCATAAGATTGCCGATTGTATTACACGTTAGTTTCACAAATTTGAATCTTTTTGACACACGATAAACAACCAAAGAACAATTGTCAGCAAGTTACAAATTAAACATGATGGTGGTGGTGGTAAGTGTATTTAACCCCAATAATAACTCCGGCTATGACGAAAGGCTGTCATTTGCTGTTCTAAATTAAGGTATCATATGAAATAAGGTCTACGGTCCACTATGTTTACTCTTATCAATTTGACTTACTAGCTGAGGTTGGAAAATGGCGGGTTAGGGTCAACATGAGTTTTAGACCAAAGGGGGTACTTTTTGATGGTAAACTGCGCACCAATATTACGTAAAGTGTTACTGCATTTTCGAGTATAGCATGAGGAGGTAGCAGGCATGAAAAATAAAACAATTTGGGTGACTTAACTTTGTCCATTTGACACTTTCCTTTTTAGTTAAATTATTGATTTGACATATTTGAGATGAAACACAACCCGCTCACACATGTTGGCAGGTTGGTTCAGGTAAATCATCTTGTTAAATTCTATCCTCGGAGAAATGAAGCTTATTAATGTTTCCGTATACTCCAGAGGGTCTCTTGCCTATGTTCCATAGGTTGAAATTTTTCTGAATAAATATGTTGATGTCATACTTTTGTTGAATCATAATATTATGTAGATCGACTCCCTGGATTCTCTATGGCACTATTCGTGATAATGTCATATTGGGAAAGAACTACGATCCAGTAAGGTATTGCTCTCCTACTTCTTAACTTGTATAATTCATTCAAAATTTTGTTATTATTGACGATATTCTGCTTCCTCTACTATTCAAGTATATTTCATTCATCATTTTTGAAGCACAATCAAGCCAATGTCGTATCTCAGTAACTCCCCGATTAAATAAACAGTAGAGAGAAAGATATGTGATATATAGAGGTGGGAAAATGGATGGGTTGGGGAACGGGCTGAAGTGGGTACTTTTAGTACAGGTTGACCCAAAACACTTTTGTCTTAGTCCATAAAAGCTATTTATAGATAAGTATTATGCGAAATATGATTACGAAACTATATATTTGCATAAATTAATATATTTTTATCAATTAAGTGATTTAGGATTTTAGGAGGTTATATATATTTATCAAAAATACATTTTGCGCTATTCTTGATCTGTAGGGCCTTACCTAAAGTTTTTGGTTATACCCATCTAGCCCATTAGAGATCGAATATAACCCTAGTTGATCCGTGCGTAAGTAGACACGTCAAAATATACCACCTCTAAATTTGGGGAACTGATAGATACAACATGAATTTTGATTGAGAGTAATGCTATATGTGACTAATTACATAAGCCTAAAAACAGATCTAACATTTTCATTGGTTCCTTTTTTTCTCTCTCCTAATCTCATCCCATCAATTTTTCACATCCTCCAATCATATCTTTAGGCCTAGATTTAGGCTTATATATTTAGGTCTCTCAATCATTTTCCTTTGATTAATACAACAAACCTGTGCATTAGTGAGTTGTACTGTATGCATTAATTATGTAAAATTTTGTTTTATTAATTAAAAGTTGTGTTGTATTTATCAACACCCCTAAACTTGTGTATGATACTAAGGCGTGGATCAATTTATCTCGTACATATATTCTGCTGTTCTAGAGGCATGTGTCCATGACAAAGATGTTTCACTTATGCTTGGAGGTGATATGTCTTATATTGGAGAGATAGAATTAAAATCTGTTAGGTGGACAAAAACTCATCTAGCCCTTGACAGGTATTAATCACAAGTACAAAAGTTCAAAAAGACCACGGTATAAAAAACATATAGACTGGGATTTATAAGGGTGGTCAATAAGCGGGGAAGTCTATTTGAAGTTGAAAAGAACCACGGAGCTTTTGGAATGGTCTATTTGTTTGAAGGACCACGGTTCCCACACTAAGAACCGTGGTCTATTTGACTAATTATTAAAAAAAAAAAAATTTATATTTTATATTTTTTATAATATCATATACATCTAAACCTTTTCAAATAATTAAATAATACAAATACGTATGGAAACAAATGGATATGATGCATCTTCTCTTCGAATACCAAATATAACAACAGATACTTACATTACAAACAAACACCCTCTAACATAAGCTAGCCATGTATGAGTTGATCACTATAAACCCAACCTATAACAATAACGCTACCACACACACATTTAACATACAGCAAGAATGTATACAACACTTAAGTGACACACTAACCATACAACAAGAATTTAAACAACACTTAAATGACACACTAACCCTACAACAAGACTTTACCAGCATGAATCCGAGTGCTGTAACCATCAGCCAGTTAATTTATACCTCGTTAATCCAACTCCACCGATCCGGAAGACGTTTCCTCCTTGCTCTCTACACAAATACATTAATATTGTTCGGAACAATCTTGGAGATCGGGACCTTCCATTAATAATACACTATTGATTTTCTTTGTCATCCCATGGACCGTATATACTCGATCACCATCATCCTTCCAAATCCATTTGTTACATCCTCTAGTATCTAAACCAATCATTTTAAGAGCATAAGTTATCTACCTTTAAAAACCATATTACCCGACCATTGACCCTCCCAAAACTATGTTAGTGAATCGTCTCCAATTTTCCGCCCGAAGTAAGATAAAAATAAACTTGTGGTAGCTAGTTTCAGTAAAAGAAACAAACAATATCTTAAAAAACTTGCATCATATATCATCTTTCCGCATCATCTGGAAAAATTAACTATAGTCCATTTGTGAAAAATCCGGTTTATTTTCATTACCTAATTAACTGTAGTCCATTTGTGAAAAATCCGGTTTACTAATGCTGGATAATGTCCATAGTGTAGTGATGCATAAGTCATAAGTGACTTCTTGGAATATTTCATCTAATGCAAATCTTAGCCCTCTTATGCATCAACAAAACATGCACTCTTTGCACTCATTATATTCAGGTAATGACTAGATTTCCTAGCTAGAGGTATTGATATTAAGGATGGGGCACTCCAGGGTTTGTTTATCTTCAATGGGTCAGAAATGTTAAAAAAATAGCTTATAAGGAAATGGGTTAAATGGGTTAAAGTTGCCCAAGTGCATTTTAAATGCAAAGAACCTAATAAATTAATATTTTTCTACAAAAGTAGATTATTATTGAATGATGTATATGGCTCATGCATGCACCATGTGATTTTGGTCATGTGGTAAATTAAGAAGCCACGTAGTTGAAGATTCTATTTGAGATACATGCATCTTTCTATTGGTTGGGAGCTTAGCTACGTAACTCATCGTATAAACTACTATAAATTGAAAGGTTTGCATTGAGAATCAGTACACCAAAAACACATAGCAACTATTCTTCTAGTTGTTATTGTATCTTTTCTCTTATCGTTATTATTTCTATTGTACAAGAAATAATGTAATTGGTGGTGTGTTGGGAGGACGTATGCAAAGATTGGGCCGAACCTCGTTAAATCTCACGTGTTCATTTGTGTTGTTTACTTTCAATAGCTTTATTTGAGGTATCGTTATTGTGATCTATTGTGCTAGTAAATTTTTGGAATAATTCTTTTCCACTTCAATTTATTAGTTCAATCTTTCACGGGCTATACCCATTCGGTGGACATAACAATTGGTATCAGAGCCGATGTTATTCTTAGTATGCTCTGTGGTTGTAATTAATTTGATCTTCAACATCATAAAAGATATTCGTTGGGCTATTTGAAAGCTATTGAAAGTTACTTATATCTAAATTGGCTGAGGGAGAAGTTTCCTAACCATCCACATCGGGTGAATAAATATCACCAAGTTGAACGAGACCACTCTTGTCAAATACAAGATTGGCGATGGAGGTTTTCGACGGTACCGGTCATTTTGGCATGTGGCAAAGTGAGGTTCTAAACGCGCTTTTTTAGCAAAGTCTAAACATTGCCATTGAAGAACCTAAACTAGAAGATAGAATTTTAGAACCCTCAACCGGTTAGCTTGTGGTACTATTCAATCATGCCACTCTAGAGAACATTGATATGATTTCTCTAAAGAAACATCCGCACACAAATTGTGGAGGGCATTGGAGGAGAAATTTATGAAGAAAAGTTTCCAGAAGAAACTATAAATGAAGAAAAGATTGTTTCGCTTTACTTATGTCCACGGTACCACAATGAATGATCATATAACCAGTTTTATTTTAACTGGTTACCGATTTGATGATTATGGATGAGGTGTTCAAAGATCAGGATCTGACTTTAATTTTGTTGGGTTCACTTCCCCAAGAGTTTGAGTTACTCGAAACAACTCTACTCAATGGGAAAGATGATGTATCTCTGAGCGAAGTTTGTGCTGCCATATACAGTCAAGAATTGAGAAAGAGGGAAAAACATGTAAGTTCAAGTGGTGACTTAGAGGATTTGTTAGTCAGAGGTCATTCGCAGAAGAAGAACATCGAAAATAGGTGGAGATCCAAGTCTAGGCATAGACCAAGCAAAGATGAATGTGCCTTTTGTCATGAAAAATGTCATTGAAAGAGAGATTGGCAAAAGTTGAAAACTATGAAAATTCTAAAATAGGGAAGGCTGTAGCATAGACGAATGTGACCGAGTATGATGATTCACAATCTGATCTCTCACTCGTAACCTCGTCAACCAGAAACGCTTAAGATGTATGGCTATTAGATTCCGCATGTAGTCATCATATGACACCACACGGGGAGTGGTTTAGTGATTTTCAAGATCACAAAGACGGAAAATGAAACTCTTCTTACTACCAATGGGATTGGTTCAGTCCATTTGAAAAATCAGGATGAATCAATCGTGTCTTTAAAAGGCGTTCGGTACTCACTTGAGATAAAGAAGAATCGCATTTCTATGGCAACTTTAGAATCTAAAGGGTTTGAGGTTAAAGCCAAGAGGGAGTTATGAATATTATCTCTGGTGTGCTTGTAGTATTGAAGGGCAACCGTAAAAGAAACACCACGTACCACTACGAGGGTAGAACAGTTGTTGGAACTGTCGCATCTGTTACAAGTGGTGATAGGAATTCGGAAGCGGTTAGGCTATGGCATATGCGCTTGGGTCAGGTGAAAAATTCTTGAATGTGCTCATGAATCAAGGATTGTTGAAAGAAGTACGCTTATGTAAGTTGGATCTCTGTGAGCATTGCATTAGTGTGTCAAATGAAAATGTATTAAATTAAATATCTATTAATTTGAATTACAGATTAATGATTTACAGGTTTAGTGTATCAAAAATGGTTTTAGGCGACTTTCGACCCCCTTTGAAATGTAGAAGATGGCTAGATCTGAAATTCCGGCCAAATCTGAATGTTATCTCGGAGCACTTCCCATTGACGATTCGCTTCGCCCTTTCCGATGACGCTTCGCTCCATCCTTTTCAGTTCCCTTTCCACGTCTGGACATTGTTGATTTTATTTAGATGAATTAGGGTTTATAAATTAAAGGGATGGGATTTGGGGGATATGAGATTAGTGTTCATTGTTGTTAGTTTGGGGTTTTCAAATTAGGGTTTTGATCTAAAATAATTTTGTAGATTTAAATCCTCAGTTTTGTTTGTGATTTTTGTTGATGGTATAAATTTGTTGTGTTTTGACATTGAAGATGAGTCTTGATGATGATGATGATTGATAAGTCCATATTCTTAAGAAAATAAAAAGATAATGTCAAAAATAAAAATAAAATGAGTGGATAAATTTTTTATGATTTGGCATGCCACGTGTACAAATATTTTGTAAAAAAGTCATCGGGTTATCGGTTAAGCATTCAACCGGTCAAAAACTACATCAAAAATCACTTTTTGAGACTCGTTTGCATTAATACACCTACCCGTGAGTAAGTTACACACAATATGTTTTCAGTGCAAGTTTGTGGTTTAGATAGCTTTGTCCACGCACGTAAGTGTGGCGATTAGGTAGTTTTCTATACGTTTTCTAATGGCGGATCGTAATGGCCGAATAATCAAATAACAAGAAGGATCTTAAGAATTCCAATGAGGCAATTCTTAGAGAAAAGCAAAGCTTTGTTTTCTTTATTCAATATTTAAAAACTAACTATAACCCTAAACAAAAAAGAATATTTAAATAATAAGGTAGTACGGAAAGAAAGCTATAAAAATTATAATTGAAATTGTTTAAAATAAACCCTTAACTTCTATAATTGCATCATTTTCAAGTGTGAAGGTGGATTTATTTTGTTATAAGTGTGCACATATATATAAAAATAATTTGTCTCGATCATTTACTCCACGCCAAGGTTAAACCGTGGAGTTGATATCTATTAGATGCTTCAAAGTATATGCATATAATATTTTTGTTGTGTGTGAACCAAAAAAAAATGATACACGATATAAAATGAACAGTGAATAACAACCGAAGTTCCTGAAACTTACAAAAATATCACCGGTCGATGACGTCCATAGATCTCTAATTGGCCGACTCATAGGTCATGTTTTCACCTTTTCCATCGGTCCATGTCATTTAAAATTTGTAAAGCCGCCTGTAAGCTAGCATATATGCAATTAATGTTGATTGAGGACCACTTCTTGAGTCTTCAACTCTGACCTTTTTAGATGTCAGTCAATGTCCACAATCATCAATGGATTGATGAGCTTAAAGAGTTACTAAAGATACCATATACTTATCTAGCTTCTATAAGTGTAACTGTGACACCGTTGTTTGAGCATTGAATTTCCACGGATTCAGAAGTGTCGTCCGTATAAAAACCAGGGTGTTTTGGTTCTGGTAAACTATCTTTGCCGTTTAACATTGCAACAACCATAGACATGTTTGGTCTATCCTCTATTTCTCTTTCGACTCACAATCTCCAACACTAAGACACCAAAACTGAATACATCTGTTTTAACCGAGATAATTCCATTCCCTGCATATTCAGGGGACATATATCCACTGTACGTAAAAATAGTTATGCGTCAGGTTAGCAAAATATAATTCTTCCTCACATAGTAGCAATATGGTTTGCATGAAAAGATACAAGTATATCTAGCATCGAATAACAAAAGTAAAACTTCATTAATCATTAATATATATATGTAAATAATAGATATAATTTAGGGAGCTGATTTTGGCAAGGAAACTTTTACTTGTTACAAGGAAATAGTTGCATAAATAGTTGTACTGTATGTATAAACAATTGTACTGTTTCCTTGTAGGAAGTAAAACCTTCCTTGCCAAAATCAGCTCCCATAATTTACTTTGACACGTGTACTTACTATGTTCCGACCACTCTTTTAGTTTTTGTTTTGGTCTCATTTCCTCCAAAACTTTTTGCAAGGCCAAAATCTGATATCTTAGGATTCATGTCATGATCAAGTAAGATGTTGGCAGCTTTCAGGTCTCTACTAGTGAATCGACCCGTGATTACACGGGTTAGTCAAAAAATTATAATTAAAATTATACTATTGTAAAGTTTGTGCCGATGGACCCAATGATTCTTGTCTCTTGATCCTTGTGTTGTAGCTTCAAGGTTTGAAATTGTCACAAAAACAACTGAGATTTAAAATGCAAATATGTCCAAAATTTCTTCATCATTCCTTTCTTATTTTCTCAAAAGAAACACTTGCATATACATTTTAAAAAAAAAAATCGTTTGTTAAGAAACTAATAGTAACGAAAATATGAAAAAGATTATCAGTTGAATAATAATATGTTGATATTGGATTATACTATCGTTAAAATTAATTTTTTTTCATAACACATCGATATGGGTATAGTAAATCCTAGAATTTTTTATTTTTTATTTAATAACTATTCTAAGTAAACATTCAACAGAAATAGGAATAAGTAAAACTAAAAAAAGTTACATGATTAAACATCGTTGATCATTACAAATATAAAACATGGAGTTCACTTATGGTTGTCTCTCAGATAGCTAAATGAGATCACAAGTATTTATATTACTTTTTTAAAAATTTATCTATACCATGTGCATTTGAAAGTAGCTTTTTGCATGTGCATGTATTCATGTTTGACTATTGAATTTTAAAGATGCAGATACAAAAATACATGCATGTCGTTTTTCCAAAAAAACAGAATATAAAAAAACAAAGAATAAAATACCAAAAAACAATCGATGAGTTAAGCTTTTTTGGCAAGTAAGTTTTTACTTGTCACAAAGAAACAGTACAACTGTTTATGCCTATAGTACAACTGGTTAATACACTGTTTCCTTGTGACAAGTAAAAGTTTACTTGCCAAAATCAGCTCCCAATACGTAAAGGAAGACATTTGAATAAAGGATTTATATGTTCTTGTAAATTGTTTTGAAAAAAAAAAAAAAAAAAAAACAAATCCATGAAAATAGACATTATAGAGTAAGAAGAGAAGTATGATTGTCGTTCCGTGAAAATACATTACAGGTATTGAGTATTGTCGTTCATCGTCTCATATAGAATGCTGAAAAATCTGATTGGATTCACTTTCAGGAGACTGCTTGAAAGTATTTTTCTGAGCATATTCAAATTCAGAGAAGAGCACCTGATAAATACATTCAAAAATCATACTCAATGTTATTGCTCAATGTTATTATAAAATTTCAATCAACACTGGTGACACTAAAAGTATATGATAAACATCATAACCTTTGATACTGATGATAGTAGTTAATTAGCCAATAGAGTAGTTGGCAAAATCATTATATTTATTGATACTCCTATAATTTAATCAAGAGTGGTGACACTATAAGTATATGATAAACATCATCCCCTTTGATACCTATGATAGTAGTTAATTAGCAAATAGAGTAGTTGGCAAAATCATTATATTTATTATTACTCCTATATAATTTACATAAAATGCTATATTCCTTTTTGCTCTTTTATAATAACATTGAAACGGAATAGCTCTTTTTTCTTACTATTTGTTTCGGAGAAAATCATTCAAAGACAACATCAAGAACAGTGTCTTAAAAATATTGAATAAATACATAAAATATTGGAATAATTGCATACAATTGACGATACTAATTATTAGTTGAGGATGTAGATACACAGTCTTCTTGCAAGAACTATAATTTTGCCACCCTGCTTAAAAATGAATGACGTCGGCAACAATGATTTTGCAGTTTATAGTGAAGTTATACATTTGTAGTTTATAGTGAATTGATTAAAAGGTAGAAGTAACAACACATACCCTTTCGTCCATCAATATCAAATGAATCTGGAAGGTAGATTTGCACACGCGAAGTATAAGAACCTTTAGCTTCCATGAATCATTGAATGTGTCAAGAACGGAGATGAAATTCAATGGTTGATTATCCATTGAAGTTCAAGGGTTGATCATCCATTTAGTAAGTGGAGAGAAGAAGGAAGAAGAGGTTGCAGGATTGAAGCAAAATTGTATCAAACATTTATAGGATGGTGTGGCTAGGAAGGAAATGAAATTTCTAACCATTTGCATGGAAAGCGCACAGGGGTTTTTGGATTTATTGAATGTAGTGATACAAAGTCAAAAGGCAAAAAGAATAAAGGTTTTTTTCATGCAAGGGGTTATACAAATATACATACAAATATACATGCAGTAGCAATCTATACTTACATTGCATGTTTTTTTGTCTCTTTGTAAGTTGTTTTTTAATTGCATGGTATATATGAACTTCATGTATATGTCTTTTAGTGTTGCACGAACAGATCTCAATTCACCAAATTAAGACAGGTCGCAAGCTTCATAATATTATGCCACGTCGAAGTATACCAGCATTTGTATTTTTGCTCACACAGATTTATAAGCATACGGTTTATACAAGCACACAGTTTTACAAACATTTTTGCTCAAACACATATACAAGCATACGGTTTATCTGCATGCATTTGCTTTTGCTTTTGTCTCACATAAAAAAGTGATGAAGAGAGACAGTATAAAGGAATACATATAATGAAACAAAAGCAAAGCACTTTTCACTATTCATTACATGTAATATATTGTCTTGTAGCAGGTCTTTCTTCATACTGCATGTAAATAGCTTTTGAAAATGCATGAACTAATTTGTCTTGTGGTTGGTTGTTTTGAATATAATTTGTCTTGTTGCAAGCATAGCTTCTACCGAATAAAAATGCAAAAACCAAACATTCACCAAACGAAGACACATCGACAAATTCACGAGAAGAAGCCACGTATTCAAAATACCAGCTCATGATTGGGGGAAGGCAGACGAATGACGTCAGCCTCATCCCCCGTTTAATATATATATAGATGGATGATACGTAGCCGAGAATCTTGATGAAGATAAACAAGGCCCCGTGCGATTCCATTGATAATATGGAATAGTTTTGACCAATCAAGTCTATTGACTTCTTCTGCAGAAAATGGACAGATCCGTTAGTTCATGTCTGAAAGTTGGTCATTATATGCTATGTAATCTTGAACTTACGGAATATATACAAGTCAAGGCCCTTGTTGGACATGTACTCATAAACCAATAGTTTTTCTTCCCCTTCAATGCAGTATCCTAAAATCTTGACAAGATTTCTATGTTGAAGCTTGGACATGTAGATAACTTCATTCTTGAACTCCTGAACTCCTTGAGTAGAACCCAACGATAACCGTTTCACAGCTATTTCCTGTCCGTCCGCAAGAAATCCCTTTATGGAGACACACACATGTACTTTTAGATATCTATTGAATTGTGCCAAGTTTAAGTTTTGAAAGTAAATCTTACCTTGTAAACAGGTCCAAAACCCCCCTCTCCAAGCTTGTTACTGATTGAGAAGTTGTCGGTTGCAGAGCTCAATGTGGATAGACTGAACAACGGAAGTTCTAGGGCATCCTCCTCTCCAATTGAATAGTGTCTCCCTATGACCACGAAAGCTAGTTGGATCGAGAGGAAAATAGTTATATGGAACACGGAAAAGGCAAATAACAAATTTCTTTTTACCTTGTGCCGTTACCTTCTTCTTTATGATGATGAACATACATAGTCCTAATAGACTGGCGAATCCCAGGCAAATGGGCATGACAATCACCCAAACTTTGTTTTTGCTTCCGGATCTCCTTTCATCTTTCTCTACCAGTAATAGTTATATTTCAAGGTTATTTTTATGTTTATTACAAAATAAAGAGATATTGTTTGATCTACCTGAATTTCCGAGTCATGTTATTATAAAGGGTTAAAGCTGCCGATCGGCAACGCACTTACACTTTTGTACCGAGTTAGGTAACGAGCCGATTTTATTACTGTGGTTCCCAGACTTGAACAATATCAAGATTTAATCAACTAAAAGCTTTGAAGTATTAACAAGAAGTTTGCGGAATAACACTTGTTAACAAGGAAGATTTTAACAGTATGAACAACAAGAAACAATTTAACAACCAAAGCTTCAATATTATTATTTATGATAATAATACGGATACACTGATTTTGTATCAGGATTTACAAAGAAACCTTGAAGCTACACACTTACAAAATGAAGAAGATGAGCCATACATATAGTCAAAACAAAAGTACCAACTAATATGCATGCCATGCTTTGAAAATAAGAAAACTCTATTTCATTATTAGAGTTTTCTTTTACAAGTTATCCTCATTAAAGTTTGGAAACTAATCTAACTCTGTATCTGTATTTCTGCTAAGCATGGTCTGTAATTCCTGTTCACAGCACGTGCAAGTCTGACGGATCCACTAGACATTGTTTCCGCTGCTATCAGTACCAGCGGTGGAAACCATGTAAACTAGACTAGCGGTATTAACTTCAGATGACTTGACGGTAGAAACTGAGAATAGTCCACCGGTTGTAACAGATGCAGCGGTGTAAACTTCGACCAAAGGTGCAAACCAAAACTAGCAGTACTAACAAATAGTTCCAACGGTATTAACTATACTTAGAATAATTTCCAATTATGTATCAGCATACAATCTGACCCAACAATCTTCCCCTAAACTTGAGCTTTCCATGAACAGACTCAAGTTTTCTATTTCAGATCCTTGAATTTATTTTTGATCTCTACAGCTCTTTTCTTTCTGTATTCTTCACTTTCCACAGCATACTTTGCAAGTGCCTTCTTATAATAGTTCTGAACTTCATGAACTAAAGAAGCAGCTGTATCTAGATCATCACATTTGATATTCAGTTTGAGCATAGAAAATAACTGACCTAGACTCCATGGATATTCAGTGCCAATGAAGAAATATGCAAATACACTGTTTTGAAGCTGCACCACATGAACTCCATTGTGAGAGTGACAAAGCCTTACTTTTGCATGTGTCAAATCTTTGTAGAATTCATTTTCAGCATCCATTTCATACAGAATTGAAAGATAGTTGTAGACCCTTTCTTCCTCACTGTATTTCTTAGAATTATGATATTTTCTCATTGCAATCCCCCACATATCATCCAGATCATCTCTAGATAACTTTTGAACACATATGTAGAAGGATAGAAATCTTTCCTCTGAATGACCAGCTCTCACAATTTTTAGCCATATCTTCATATTTTCATCAGATACAAAATACCAGTCAATGATAGGAAATTGTACCGCAATTGGTACTTTTGGTTCTTCAACTTCTACCATTGCCTTGATCTTGTCCCAATCAACCATTTCCTCTTCTGTGGACTGTTCAGACTTGGATGTAGACTCCTTCTCAGAATGAATTTTTGTTTCAGCTTCAGATTCATTTACATTCTTTGACATCTCTTTAGCTTCAGTCTGAGCATCCATCTTCTTTACTCTTCTACTGAATTGAATTGTTTCCTTTGGAATGTTCTTTTTCAAAGCATTCAATTCTTCTTTTTCCTTCCTTTCCATTTCAACCTTTGCTCTGTTGATTTCTGCAGTCCTTTGATTTCTTTCCATTTCCTCTGCAGTCAACACCTTTTTATGAGCTTCTTTTGCTTCCTCTTCTTCCCTTTTCTTGGCCTGTTCTTCCTTCTCTTTCTGAATCCTTAAGTATTTATTTTCCAGATCATAGAAGTCCATAGCCATCTGAGTTTTCAAAGTCTGACTAGTATAATTTCTTACAGCTCTTGCATACCTATCCTTTAGCTGTCTCATGCTGGGAGCTTTCTTTCTTTTCTCCTCCATCTTCTTCTTTGACATATGCTTTCTTCTTTGTTCAAGCATATCCAGATACCATTAACCTTTCATCAGGAGTGAATGCTTCCATTTGAGCATTCTTTGATCCATCTGCTAATAGATGATCAAAGTGAATTTGTTCTTCTGGGGTCATCAGAACCTTCACATTATCTCCTATATCAACCTCAATGAATCCACCTCCTCTTTCCTTTTCAAAATGGGCTTGAAGTTGCCTAGCCACATTTTCACTTATGGCTTCAAGATCCTTACTTTTCATTGGCTTTGCAGGTTCCACTAAAATACCTTTGCCTTTATCTTTTGATGCAGACTTTCCTTTTTCTTTCAAATTTGATTTGACATTTTCTTGTCTTTTGTCAACATGAGGCTCTCTCAGTGTTATACCACATTTCTTGTTTGGACAGATGTAGCCACTTCAACTAAGGCCTCAGCAGCAGTGTGCTCATCACTTGCAGTAGCAACTGGTTCATCTTTTCCACCTGTGCTAACTGGATCAGGTTGCTCAGAAGTAGTAGTATTTGTTGCAGCAGTAGAAACAGATTGAGTTTCAGTAGCAGTACTAGTGCCAGCGGTGGAAACTACTGGAATTTCACTAGCGGTACTATCTTTATCTCCAGCGGTTGAAACTGGTTTCTCAACATCAGTAGGCAACTCCAAATCTAATGCATCTTTTACCACATTCATTATGGTAGCATCTACCACTTCTGGTTCAACATCTTCAAACAAACCTGTTCCAAGAACTGTCCTTTCACCATCACCCACCTGTTCATTATCATTAAGCTTATCATCATTAGTCTCAAAAGTTGAGAACAGAGAAGGCATCTCATATTCTGTTTCAAGCCCTTTTCTCTGATCATCTTCTTCAAGAAGTTTGTCTGCTTGATCTTGTGATATAGCAGATGAAGACATAGCTACAGTGAAGCACCATTGATTTTCATCATTTTTATCACTGCTTTCTGAAGAACTAGATGAATCAGAGGTTGATTCAACTACATTCTTTTTATTGCCTCTAACAAGTCTTTTCAAACCTTCAGACTTCTTCTCTGCCTTTTCTTTTCTCATATTTCTTTCATTTATCAGCTCATTCACTAAATCTCCTAACTCCTTCAATTCCTTTCTTTGATCAGCCATTTCCTCACCCTGCTTCTTCACCACATCACACAGCTCGGTACAAGTATTCGTCAATTCATTTAGTAAAGAATTGTCCTTACCATCTTTGGAAGTGTTAACCTCCTTTGATGGATCACTGGAACCACCAACTGCATCATGCCTAGCATGACTAGTAGAGGCCCCTTTGTTCTTGGTACTGGGACCACTAGATGCAATGATATCCATTGGGTCCTCTGCATTAGAGGAATCCATTGGAATCTCTGCATCTTGTGTTGCCACGGATTGGGTCCTATTTCCATTACCACTGTCCTGTACTCCTTCTGAGGTAGATACAGTAGTGGCAGCCCTTTCCATATGGTCATCACCCTCTACATTGACCACCTCATTTATGTTTAATTCAGACTGAGACATCTGAGAAAGAGGAGCCTCAGATGCCTGTTTCTTAGCCTTTTTGGCTTTATGTTTGGATGATTTAGGGTCCCTTGTTCTCTTTGATGGTTTCACTGCAGTTTTGGGATGAGAGGAAGTGGGTGTAACTTCCTCCTGAACTGCAGGTGCAGAAGTGGTTGATGGACCAGCTTCTGCTCTCAACATGTGTGAAGTTAAAGGTGTATCCTTCCCAGAGAAGGCATTGCCTTTAACAATACCTTTTCTCTTCATATTTGCAAAAACCTTTTTAAAATGTGAAGAGATAACAATTTTGTCACCAGTAGTTGGAAAATCTTTTAAATCTTTGTTGAAAATATGTTGCAAAAATCTTGGATACATTAAAATTTTATCTTTGGGATGCTCCAGATTATACAACATGCCAGTAAAAATCAGTTTTGAAAAGTTGAACTTCTCTCCATTAGCTAAGCAGATTATTGCAGTTCAAATATTACTGCTAAACTGATCAAAGGAAGTCCTTTTTTGAGAAATGCATTGTTGTAGGGTATGAATTAAGTATTTCCATTGGGGGGAAAACATTGATTTGAAAAATGTTAACTTGCCATCATTCTCCCCCTCATACCCTAACAATTTTAATTTATCAAAAATTTCAAGAATAGGATAACAATCCATACCATCTGCATCTTGTAGCAACAAGTGAGTACGAATTGAATCCTCAGAAATTTTGATCACTTTTCCAGCAACTTTTCCTTCAATAGTAGTGACCCGTTCGATTTCTATTCTTTTTGCCGATGTCCAGAAATCATTTAGATGAGACATATAGATGGTGGGGTTTACAGTAAGAGCCTCTTTAAGGTTGCTGTGTAACAGAAAATCAATCATCCCATGATAATCATCTGATCCTTGAACTTTCCTCAGAAATGCGAGAATATTGTGTTTCTCAGCGATTGTAAGAGTTTCAGATGAAGAAGACGAAGCCATGATTGATTTAAACTTGAAATTGAGTGCGAAGATTTGATGATTTTGATCGAGGATTTCAAGTTTTTGAGAGCGAGTAAGAGTTGTATGTGAAAATGAAAGATTTTCACCCTCTTTTTCCTGTTATAAACTAGCGGTAGTTACGAGCCCTAATTTAAAACAGTATCAATGACACCAGCAGTACTAACTATAACAATATTACTGGCAGTATAAAACGGATAGTTAGACTGACGGTGTTAACAAAATAACTAGCATAGTTAGCGGTTGTAACTGTAACTAGTTATAGCTAGCGGTTGTAACTACAGCTAGCGGTGGTAACTTTTTTTTTTAAACAATTCAGGATCTTGGAGATCCAGAAATTCCAAGTCTTGAGCATAATGACGATTCATCAGATGATCCCTATAAGAAGTGTAAGGAGGAATATAGTTAAATCTGACTTCATTAGATGGATCCAGTTTGCACTTGATCCATATCTTGGCTTTAGTTTTTGCTCTTTTTGCCAAGTATTTCCAATGAAGTATTATGTCCTTTATTTTCCCTGGAAGAGATCTTTTGGCAATGCGTCTCCTGGTCTCAGTTTCTCGACATTGATGCATTAATCCCCAGTTGTAGTTATCCAGCTGTTGAACTTGTTCTTGTAGTGTTTCAACTACATGATCATGCTCATATTCTTGAATATCTTCCATTTGATGGTATTCATCCAAACTGATCAGCTCAGGGTTTGGTTCTTCTTGAATCTCATTGTCAGAGGTTCCAGAAGTTGTATTCCCTGATGTTTCAGCAGAAAAGTGTTCTCTTGGAGAGTAATAATTGTCGAACAAGTAAGAAGTTGGAATTTCATTTACAATCACAGCTTGCTCTGGAGTTGGGTTCATTTTTGCCTTGAAAGATTTGAGTTTCTTGAAAAACTTTGAGATAATGAATGACATTTTTGTTTGATAAACACGAAGTTATAGAACCCAGAACTATGATTAGAATCTTAAAAATAAGAAAGATTGTAAGACTGAAAATATCACTATTCTCCTAAAAAGATGTGAATAAGTTGTACTTAAACACATTGGAATCTTTCTTTCAGAAAAATATGCGGTGATAAAACTTTTGGACTTTAGTTTGACCAAAATCAGCCACAAATAATAAAGTAAACCTGCAACCTGCAAACAAAATGTATATACACACAAAACAAAAATTTCCAAAAATGTGACAAGTACCAGTTATAATTCAGAACTGGCAGTGTTAACATAACAACTGAACTGGCAGTAGTTATATTTGCACTGTCGGTGTTAACTTGTGAACTGGCGGTATCAACATTAATGCCGGCAGTGTTAACATCTCAGATAAAACAATTAACCCGTTTTAAACACTTTATGAGATATATATACAAAAATGATATTAATGAAAAAGATTTATGTCAAGTTGATCATTCCAATACTTGTAATCAAATATGTAAATCTACCCACATCAAATGCTTTAGTGAATAGATCTGCAAATTGATTGTCAGTATGGACTTTGAAAATCTGAATCAATCTTTTCTCATTGCAATCTCTAATAAAATGATATCTGATCTCAATGTGTTTAGTTTTTGAGTGTTTAACAGGGTTATTGATGATACTGATAGCAGAATTGTTGTCGATATACATAGGAGTATTTAAGAATTGCAAACCATAATCCAGTAATTGATTTTGAATCCACAAGATTTGAGCACAGCAACTTGCTGCAGCAACATACTCTGCTTCTGCTGTTGAAGTGGATACAGTGGTTTGCTTTTTGCATTGCCATGAAACTAGCCTATCTCCCAAAAAATTGACATCCTCCTGATGTGGATTTTCTATCCACATTTGCACCTCCATAATCACTATCAGTATAAGCAATAAGCTCAAATGCAGAATCTTTTGAATACCATAGGCCCAATTTTGATTGACCTTTGAGATATCTAAAGATCCTTTTGACAGCATAAAGATGAGATTGCTTGGGATTTGCTTGGAATCTTGCACATACACATACTGCAAACATGATGTCTGGTCTGCTTGATGTCAAGTACATAAGAGATCCAATCATTGATCTGTATAAATGTTCATCAACACTCTCCCCCTCAAGATCTGCAACCAGTGGTTTGTGTGTTTCCATTGGAGTGCTAGCAGATTTCACATCCTTGTAACCAAACCTTTCTAGAATGTCATTCACATATTTCCCTTGATGAATGAAGATTCCATTAGACTGTTGATTTACTTGCAATCCCAGAAAGAATGTTAGCTCACCCATTGAGCTCATTTTGAATTTATGATGCATTAGAGATTAAAATTCTTTGCACAAACAATCTTTTGTAGAACCAAAAATGATGTCATCAACATATATTTGCACAAGTAGAATATCACTCTTGATTCTTTTTGTGAACAAAGTCTTGTCAATAGAACCTCTTTTGAATCCATTTTCCAAAAGATACACAGATAAGGTATCATACCATGCTCTTGGAGCTTGATGTAAACCATATAATGCCTTATTCAATCTGTATATCTTATCAGGATACATAGGATCCTCAAATCCTGGAGGTTGACACACATACACTTCTTCCTCAAATTTTCCATAAAGAAATGCACTTTTTACATCCATTTGATACACTTTGAAGTTCTTGAAAGATGCATAAGCCAAGAATAATCTGATTGCTTCAATTCTTGCCACAGGAGCAAAAACTTCATCATAATCAATACCTTCTTCTTGAGAATATCCTTGAGCAACCAATCTTGCTTTGTTCTTTATGACAATCCCTCTCTCATCCTTCTTGTTTCTGAAAACCCACTTAGTGCCAATGGGCCACTTACCTTTTGGAAGATCCATTAGAGTCCACACCTCTTGGATCTTGAATTAAAGCAGTTCTTCCTGCATTGCCTCAACCCAACTAGAATCCTTTAAAGCTTCAATTGCTTTCTTAGGTTCTATCTGAGATAAGAAACATGCATACAATGAAGTGTTGATTTCCTCTTCATTATCTCTTGATTGCCTTCTGGTTTGCATGGGTGCATCTATGGGACCAATCACATTATCTAAAGGAATATAGCTTTTGTGAGCTTGATAATGTGATGAAGATGATTCAGGAATATTGGTTTCAAGATTTGTCATGCTCTGATCCAAATCAGGAGGATCAGACACATTTTGACATGGTGTACTTTGATCTTCATCTACATATGCTGATGCATTCTCAGTAGTTCCTTGATCTGCTTCCTCTTCTGATTGATGTAGATCAGAATCTGACAATGTATTCTCATCATCATCAATGGTTGTGACTTGTTCTGGACTTTGTTGTTGTGGGGATTCAAACACTTCTGGAGGATCAGGAGTCCAGATGGGAAAAAGAACATATTCAGGTGCTTTTCCTTTTTCCTTATTTACTTTAACCTGCACATTTGTATTTGTACCTGCATTTGAAGTCTCATACAGGTGTCTAAAAGATTTGATTAGAGCATCTAAGTCAAACAAGTGTGCTGGTCTTGTTCCTACAAGATTTGAAGTGTGTTCATTGAAAGTCAGATTCATTGTTTCCTCCACAATTCTAGTTCTGTGATTAAATACTCTATAGGCTTTACTGGGAATAGAGTATCCAACAAAACATCCTTCATCAACTTTGCTTTGAAATTTGCCTAAATGATCCTTGGTATTTAAGATGGTAACAGGACAACCAAATGGTTTCAAAAAGCTAACTAGAGGTTTTCTATTAAAAATTAGCTCATAAGGTGTCTTGTTGTAAGGCTTAATGACTAAGGTTCTGTTTTGAACATAGCAAGCAGTGCTAATTACTTCAGTCTAGAAAGTCATTGGTAATTTGGCATCTGCTAACATTGTTCTAGCAGCCTTAATTAGTGTCCTATTCTTTCTTTCAGCAACCCTATTTTGTTGTGGAGTTCTAGGAGCACTAAATTGTCTTTCAATACCTTTTGAATCACAGAATTTATCCATCAATTGATTTTTAAATTCTGTACCATTGTCACTTCTAATGATTTTAACTTTCAGATTCATTTGATTTTCTATCTTAGTGATGAATGATCTAAGTTGCTCACCAGTTTCATCTTTTGTCCTAAGAAAGAATACCCAACAAAATCTGCTAAAATCATCAATGATCACAAGACAATATGATTTCTACCCTATACTACTCACATTCGTTGGTCCAAACAAATCCATGTGCAGTAAATGTAAAGGAATGCAATTTGAATTCATGATTTTGGACTTATAAGAGGATTTATGTTGCTTGCCTTTTTGACAGGCAACACAGTGATCATTACATGAATATGTTTTCTCAGGTAAACCTCTGACAAGTTTACTTTTAACAAGTTTGTTAATGGTTTTGAAATTCATGTGACACATCCTTCTATGCCAAAGATCAGATTCATCAACAGTAGCTTTTGAAATCAGACAATTTAACTCCTTTTGAGGTATGAAATTTGCTAAGTCACAACAGTACATGTTATTCTTTCTTGGAATTTTCATTAAGATCATATTTGGATCAAGTTTAAATTTGTCAGAAAGAATAAAACATTCCGTGTCTGTGAAGTGAACTGGATTCTTTTTCTCAGTAATTTGGCTCACACTTAGCAAATTATACTTCAATTGTTCAACAAAATACACATCAGTAAAGCTTATCTTTTCACTATTGACAATTCCTTTTCCTATAATCCTTCCACCATTTGGACTACTTCCAACAGCTACAGGACCTCCATCAAATTTCTTGAAGTTCTGCAACTTGCTTTTATCCCCTGTCATGTGCCTAGAGCAACCACTATCAATGTGCCATGTATTCCTTGACTTGCTCTCATATGGAACCTCATCTGAATCTTCAGCTTCTGTTTGAGCCATTAGTGCAAGATTTTGCATTTCCTCAACTTGATCTTGATCACTCCAATCTACTCCTAGTCCATCCAGAGAGACTAGAGCATTTGTGGAAGTATCTTGAATTTGAATGTTTCTTCTTTGACTTCCATTGTACCCACCAGTTCTTTGAGCTGATCTTTGATCATTTCCTTCTTGTTTTGGAGATCTGCATTCTCTAGCAAAATGACCCATCTTGTGACAATTGTAACATTCTACTTTACTCTTATCAAACCCAGCATTGTCTTCTCTTCTCAAGCCGAAATTACTCTTTCCAGTCCTTTGTAAGTATCTATTTACTCTCATGGAAATCATAGACATCTGCCATTTCAGATCCATGTCTTCAAGATCATCAGGATTGACTTGCTCTAATTCTTCATGAATGAGTGATGAATTTACATGAGCTGCAAAGAAAGCTTCCATAACTTGATCATAAGATCTGTCCTGTGGTAGTGAACCAGATCCAGATCCATATCCAACTGATGTACCACCATAAGACTTTGACTCAGCTTGTCTTTTACCAGTAGATATGAATGCTGCATTTTGTGCACTTTGAGAGTAACCATCTGCTTGCTTTTTGCTTTCCACTTCTGATTCAAATGATCTGAGATCATTATACAAGTCACTTAACTCCTTATCATCTAAATCACTTTTCTGTCTTAACCCAACTGTATACATTGTCCATTCATCTCCCAATGATCTTAAGAATTTTCTATTAAGATCATCCTTATCTATGTTTACCTTGTGATTTTCCAGATCACCTACTAACTTTGAGAATCTGTCGAAAACTTGAGTTAAAGTTTCAAACTTTGTAGCTCCAAAGTTTTCAAACTGTTGCTTGAGCAATGATCTTTTGTTCTTTTTGGTGCAGGCATTTCCACCAAATCTTTTATCCAGTGCCTCCATTAGAACCTTTGCATCTGCACACTGATCAAAATTACTTTGATATTCATTTGGAATTGCTATCAAGAGAGTACTAAGAGTTTTCATCTCTGTTGCTCTCTCTTTTCGTTCAATATCAGAGGTTGGTGCTGATCTTGGTAATCTAACACCATTTGCATCAGTTTTGTACTTTGGACCATTTTCAACAATATCCCACATTTGATAATCTGTAAGCAACATGTATTGCCTAACTCTGTTTCTCCACATTTCATACTCATCAGGTTTGAGTATTGGGATCTTTGTTGCTTGAATCCCATCTGAAGTTTCTGCAGACATTTTTAAATCACCCTCTAAAACCAGCCTCAAGTGTAACCTAGACTCTAAAGCTTAATTTCTTCAAACACTTCCTGTATTCAAAGCTAACAACTGCTCTGATACCACTTGTGGTTCCCAGACTTGAACAATATCAAGATTTAATCAACTAAAAGCTTTGAAGTATTAACAAGAAGTTTGCGGAATAACACTTGTTAACAAGGAAGATTTTAACAGTATGAACAACAAGAAACAATTTAACAACCAAAGCTTCAATATTATTATTTATGATAATAATACGGATACACTGATTTTGTATCAGGATTTACAAAGAAACCTTGAAGCTACACACTTACAAAATGAAGAAGATGAGCCATACATATAGTCAAAACAAAAGTACCAACTAATATGCATGCCATGCTTTGAAAATAAGAAAACTCTATTTCATTATTAGAGTTTTCTTTTACAAGTTATCCTCATTAAAGTTTGGAAACTAATCTAACTCTGTATCTGTATTTCTGCTAAGCATGGTCTGTAATTCCTGTTCACAGCACGTGCAAGTCTGACGGATCCACTAGACATTGTTTCCGCTGCTATCAGTACCAGCGGTGGAAACCATGTAAACTAGACTAGCGGTATTAACTTCAGATGACTTGACGGTAGAAACTGAGAATAGTCCACCGGTTGTAACAGATGCAGCGGTGTAAACTTCGACCAACGGTGCAAACCAAAACTAGCAGTACTAACAAATAGTTCCAACGGTATTAACTATACTTAGAATAATTTCCAATTATGTATCAGCATACAATCTGACCCAACAATTACTAATGTAGGTAACGAACTTTAAATTTGTTTGTCAAGTTAGGTACTATGTATCACGTGGCATATTACTGTAATGACACGTAAAACAATTTAAATAATGCCACGTAATGCATATTACCTAACTTGACAAAAAAAATTGAAAGTTGACTACCTACATTAGTAATAAAACAACTCGGTAAAAAGGTGAAAGTTCATTACCGATCTTTATTCTCTTATTTACTAAAATAGAAATAAACATTTTTACCTAATTCAATGGCGGTCAATCGTATGTATATGTCTTGCCCGTTATCTGGAAGTGTTCTCATATCGATCAACTCATTGTACCATAACAAACAACCGCTACCTAGTTTGATGTCCAAAGTCGCATAAGCTGTACAATTACACTCATTTGTACATTTCATCTTGCATTGCTCCAGTGTCATATTTCTATCAAACCATGATTGTCGGGTGTCTGGAATTTTCATTAACGGATACTTTCGAAACCCTTCCCCAACACTACAATCCAATGGTATTACCCTTTGACAACCATTGGTCCAATCTAAAATTTCCCATTCGTCAGGCCGTTTTGGTATAAACCCACTTAGACACCCACAATTTGGGGCCTGCATGTTGTCACAAATCCCATGGACCCCACACAATGCGTATCGTTGACAACTATCTGTTGTGATCAGCGACGAATGTAGAAACCATTCATGGATTCTGTTGTTCCTAATCCATCGTTCTATACTCCCTTTCGGAGTTAATTTTATTCTCATAAGAATCGACTTGTCAATTATAACGTATTCAGTTGATATTTCATTGTCATCCGAATAAAACGATTTTCTTCTAGCAAGATCGGGCTGGTTATTGTTACTTCCGCTAAAGCCAATGCCATTCCAAGATCCAAGCCTACATTGGATAAAATCTCCATTCTTGATAAATATTTGTGGGAGTCCATTGAAATCCATATAAAGCATATATTGGCCTTGAGAAGGATCATCATCACTCTTCCATGATGTATAATTTGTGACTACACCTCTTTTCAAGTTCCTTCCAAACTTCATTTCCGGCATGTAGGTATTTCCGGGTTGATCAAAACTCTGCCAAATATAATTTTCCGGCCCGTCTACACTATCAACAACCATAAAGTTGGAATTATCCAACAACCGAGCAACCACGTTTCCAGCGCCTGTTGACATTTTTGATGACCACATAATTTGGTCAGTAAAGGAGTCTCGAAGCACCAACAAACCTCCGGGTTTGAGTGTTAGCTCCCCAGATTTGTTACTAATCGGTGTTTCTCTATTGGCAACCCAAACAACGGTTCCAGTTGCAAACTGTTTGTACCATATGCCTAAGTATCGGTTTTGGGAGGTGTTGCTAGTGCTAAAGAACCCAAGCTCGAAAGAGTCTTCGGCAGAGACAATAGTTTCACCATCTCTAATGGTTTGGTTTGTAGATATGGTGTCTGTTGCCATGGTACCAGTAAATAATAATGCAAAGAAGCAGACTGACAAAATGGTTACTAACTCCATTGATGAGATGTATGTTTTAAAGTTGTGAATAATTTAAGGAAGCAAACTGATACATATATATGTTTTATAAATTTGTCTCTATGGTATCTTACATTTGTGGGAAATATATTTAATCATTTACTGTAGTAGCTAGGCATTTTTTGTATTCAAATTTGTTGACGAATTGAATATAGCTGTCCCATAGAGTGGGATGATTAAGACGCTTAATGGCCCTACTTCATGATATCATTAAGTAGCATGTCAAGGATTTCTTTATGAATGCTAACCAAACTCCAAAGTTTTGATAAAATAATAACAATGGATTGGATTTGGGTCTACAAAATTGAATGATGTGTCCGATATATTTTTAAACTAGTTCAATGACCCGTGACTACACGGGTTTGACAAAGAAATAAAAATATAAGATTAATTGGTATATTTTCCATCTATAATAATATGTATACATATAAGTTCTACCTATTGATTTTGTATTATTACGTTTTGTAGGCTAGTTTTAGTGATACATTTACGTAATCAATAATAAAAAAAGGTAAGAATGTAAAAGTTAACAATGTATACTCGTATGTAAAGACTTAACATTATATAAAGATAATAATATAAAAAACTTCCACACTTTTACAATATATTATCAATATTAACATAACGTAACTTGATCCATTTCTTTCTTATCTTCAGTTTGTTCTTACTTTCGCTTCATTTATTTTCCGGTACCTATAGTTCATACCCGAATAGATCAAAATTGTCAGATCAAGTTACACATATAGGTTGGGGGTTCAAGCCTCACTTGAGGCAGTAAGCTGTAAATATTCGTGGTGATTGTACCTAATCGTATGTTAAATTGTACATTTGAATAGGCATCATCCCACGAGCCAACTTTATTTCAAGTATAACCATAAAGTACATAGTAACTAATTAAAATGAAAATATCATAACCAAGTCATGCTATAATAAGACCTGTCTGCCACATCTTTTTACACATGCCCGAGTTAAAAGTTAGCCCGTCATTGCTGTACTGTCTCGAAGAATCATAGATGTTTACTAATCCATGACTCCAAGTCTCCACCATTTGTAAACTCTTTCCAATATAGCCCACTCGTCCATGCACAAAACAAATGAATGGTCCACCGAGTCGATGTCATCATTACAGCACGGACAGAGGATTGAATCTGAATCGATCCCTCTTTTATCGAGTTCTTCTCCTAAAAATGAACGGTTGTATGGTTACCTTGTATTTCCTTATTTGGAATCGTTTATAACTTAATATCATCTTCGTTGATCGAAACAAACCATTATTAACATACATCAACTGCTACATTGATACCTAAAAAAGAAATAAAAACCAACTGTAATGAATCTAAAATCTAAAATATCCAAGAAACGATACTTGGTACTTTACTTGCATTCTAAATTTCGCACATACACTTAGCATGCATATAAAATGCAGCTAGAATCACAAATTGTAGGAGTTTAAGACAAAGACATACCTCACAAAATTAGATTCACCAAGACCAGATCCTAGATGATCACACATGTAACTACAAATCAAAAAACAGAACATTTACAAAAGGGCTAGAACATCTTAAACAATAGTTACTGATGGAAAACAAAAAAAAACAAATTAGCATAACACATTGCTTCACCATCATTAGACCTCAAACTTAGCCTAATAGAATCCAAACCCAGAATTATCAAATAAATTCAGTCTATCGCAACGTATCACTTACCAAATGGGTTGAAAGTGGTCTGAAATGTACTTTCAATGTCTACAACTGTAACACCCCCAAATTTAATGATTTGCGGAAGCATACTTGGGTGTTACTAATCAATATACAAAGCACAAGATATACAGCAAACGACCTCTAAATGAGACGTTTTGTAAAATAATTACATTTCATAATTAAATCGTTTGAAAACATATAGTTTTCTTTACAAAAATATGTAAGCCTAGAGTCCGCGTATGTGGCGGGAGATTCTATTACATAACCATAGTTACAAAAGATAATGCCAAAGAATCTCCGTTAAATGCAGTTTGGAAATCATGCGACTCTAGCTAGTAATCCTGGAGTGATCCTACTCTGTAAGTGTACCTGAGAATACATGCTAAAAAGGGTCAACCAAAAGGTTGGTGAATCTCACAGGTTTATCAGTAAATAATCAGTTTGAACACAAGATTTCATCAGTAGTGCCCGTAGGCGTATATCAAGTATTTGCAAATCTCGCAAAAGTAAAGTAATCAAGTTATACCGTTGCCATGAGGCTCATAATCGAAGCTTAACCCGTAAATAATCAGTTGCTCCCGTGACATGCTCGAAATTGAGCAAGCATAAGTAACGAAATAATAGTCACCCGTTTATACGTGTAAATTAGTACGTGGTAGCGCTACTACCCCGGGCAGGGAGGGTCATTTCCCTAATGGATCCATTAACTACTGTTCGCGCTTAAGTCCATAACTAACGATATATGATGGAGAGACTTCAGTAAATAGTAATTAACTCATGCAATTCCGTTTGGTATAGAAATCAGTTTAGTACTTGTGTTCAGGAAAAATAAGTAGCATGTATCTCTCCCAATAAGATAAAACAGTGAAAGTGGGGCCGTAAGACTCACCTGAGTCGAGCAGTGGTAAATAGCAAGTAGTAGTAAAGCAAGTAGGTTCTCCGAACCCGTAACCTTCTAGTGCCTAAACACGTAAGGTTAAGTAAGTAGATGTCTCGCAAGACCATCTAGGCTAGTTGTTCATACAACCCATTGTGTTTAAATGTTGGTTTGTTCGCGTTCGTATCAAAGTATACGGCCCGTTGGTGATTTGTTATATTTAAAGTTTATCATTCAATACGCAAATTAGAGTAATTGTAATAGGAAAGTATGTTTTATTATGATTGTTAGGTCGTATCGTATAAGGATTTGAGGTTGTAAAAGTTCGACACTTAGTGAAAATGTGAGTTTTCAAGGTTCTGGTTTGTGCGACGTAGCATGCGACGTTGCAAGCGACGTAAGGTGCGACGTAGGCAGGTACGTCGCATGATGCGACCTTCACAAATCAATGCGACGTAGGGGGCGACGTAGGCAGGTACGTCGCATGATGCGACCTTCGCAAATCAATGCGACGTAGGGGGCGACGTCGCTAATGCGACGTTGGGATTTTTGTGCGACGTAGGCCGCGACGTCGCAGAGGCCCCTGGCCAGGTGCGACGTAGCGGTCTGATGGCCGGAATTTTTGTCGAAAACGAGTTTCCCGGTTTCCGTTGGGTCCAAATCTTTTACCCAACCCTTATATGAACATATTAAGCCTATTTAAACCATAAACTAGTAAAAATGATCGAAAACGAGAGATGTCGGGATTTGTCGGAAACTTACGCGGCGTCGGATTGAAAATCCGAAAAGATAGGAATGTAGATCGTGAGAAGGTGAACGTTTTCTTCCAAAGTAGTCACGAAATCCGGGTGCGTTTAGTATGTTTATTTGGTGATTTTGGTGGGTTTTGGTGGTGATGAAAGTTGAGAGAAAAAGATGAAGGAGAGAGAGAGGGAAAAGATGAAATGAAAAGAGAAAGGTGGGGAATGGGAGGTTATCCTCCCATTTTCCTGTCTCCGCTCCCCGTGTGGTGTTCGTTTGCTTCGTCGTTTAAACGTTAAATATCCATTTTACGCGTTTAATTATTTTTATAAAATTGCAAATCTAGTTAAATAATTTATTTAAATTATTTCCTTAAATCTTTAACAGTTTAAATTAAATTTAATTACTTTCGTCTTTAAATCGCGTAAGTTTTAAATTGGGTAGTACAAGGCAGTTACTAACTATTATAAAATAGCATTTCGGTCATAATTGCGTTATTTTAGTTTTTAAACATTTGTTCACCAACGTCCGTATTAACCGAATAGAATTTCATTCTATTTAAGTTGCGTACGATTTAACCAAATCGCATTTTCATATATATTTAACAATATATATATAATTCGATACATAAATTAGCCTAACACAGAACTAATTACATGTATTAACGAAGAATTAGGCACTAATTCTAGTCCTAATTTGCCGGTTGTTACATTATCCCCCTGTTAAAAGAATTTCGTCCCGAAATTTAAGTCGAAGTCGCGTTAGGGGCAGAATCGGTGAATAAGTGGGGATACTTGAGTCGTATTTGGTCTTCCCGTTTCCAAGTGAATTCCGGACCGCGCCGCGAATTCCACCTGACTTTGACGATTGGAATACGACTTTGTTTCAGTTGTTTGACCTCACGGTCCATAATTTCGACAGGTTCCTCAACGAAATGTAGTTTGTCATCTATGCGAATCTCGTCAAGGGGGATAATAAGTGTCTCGTCAGACAAACATTTCTTTAAGTTAGAAATGTGAAAGGTAGGGTGCACGCTGCTGAGTTCAGAGGGCAGCTGCAATCGGTATGCCACTGGACCTATCTTCTCGAGGATCTCAAAAGGTCCAATGTACCTGGGGTTTAATTTTCCGCGTTTGCCGAATCGGATTACGCCTTTCCAAGGTGATACTTTTAAGAGTACTCGATCCCCAACTTGGAACTCGAGTGGCTTGCGTCTCACGTCAGCATAGCTTTTCTGACGATCCCGCGCGGCTTTGAGTCGGTTTTGGATTTCCACGATTTTCTCTGTGGTTTCATGTATGAGTTCAGGACCAGTGAGTTGACTCTCTCCCACTTCAGTCCAACAGATCGGTGATCAGCACTTACGACCGTACAGTGCCTCAAAAGGTGCAGCTTTAATGCTGGCGTGATAGCTGTTGTTGTACGAGAACTCGCACAACGGTAGATGTCTTTCCCAATTTGTACCAGAATCAACTACGCAGGCTCGTAGCATGTCTTCCAGTGTCTGAATAGTTCATTCGCTCTGGCCATCGGTCTGAGGATGGTACGCGGTGCTCATATCGAGACGGGTACCCAGCGATTTTTGGAGTGATTGCCAGAAGCGAGATGTGAATCGAGCATCCCTGTCAGAGATAATTGAGATAGGGACACCATGTTGGCAAACGATTTCTTTGATGTAAATTTGTGTAAGGCGTTCCATTTTGTCGGTTTCTCTGATTGCCAAGAAATGAGCCGATTTGGTGAGACGATCGACGATCACCCAAATGGTATCGCAACCGCTCGCCGATTTAGGTAGTTTGGTTATGAAATCCATGGTAATTTGCTCCCATTTCCATTGAGGAATTACAGGTTGTTGGAGCAGTCCGGAAGGTCTTTGGTGCTCGGCCTTGACCTTGGAACAAGTTAAGCATTTGCTGACGTACAAAGCAATGTCAGCTTTCATTTTTGGCCACCAGTAAAACTCCTTGATGCCGTGATACATTTTGTCGGATCCCGGGTGGATAGAATATTTGGACTTGTGAGCTTCATCCATCACCAAGTCCTGAAGGTTCCCGAAATTAGGTAACCAGATTCGGTTAGAGAAATACTTAACTCCGTTGGGTCTGATCTCGAATTGTCTGTCCATGCCTCGCAAGGCCTCGTTCTTGAAGTTATCGGGTTTCAGGGCTTCGAGTTGGGCAAGGTGTATTTGGGTGGTGAGGTCGTTATGAATGGTAATACTGAGTGCCCGGACTCGGAGTGGTTTTGTTCGTTCCTTACGACTGAGAGCATCAGCAACCACGTTTGCTTTACCCGGATGATATTTGATCTCACAGTCGTAATCGGTGAGTAATTCAACCCATCTACGTTGCCTCATGTTAAGATCTTTCTGGTTGAAAAGGTGTTGGAGACTTTTGTGGTCGGTGAATACAGTGCTGCGGGTACCACAAAGATAATGTCTCCAGATTTTTAAGGCGAAAACCACGGCCCCTAGCTCGAGGTCGTGAGTTGTGTAGTTTTTCTCGTGAACTTTAAGTTGTCGGGAGGCGTAAGCAATGACCTTGTCTCGTTGCATCAGCACGCAACCGAGACCTTGGTGAGAAGCATCACAGTATACCACGAAGTCATCGGTGCCTTCGGGTAGAGATAGAATGGGTGCACTGCAAAGCTTGAATTTCAACAGCTGAAATGCCGACTCTTGTTTATCGGTCCAGTCGAATTTCTTTTCCTTCCGAGTCAGCACGGTGAGGGGTTTGGCAATTGTTGAAAAGTTTTCGATGAAACGGCGGTAGTAACCGGCCAATCCCAAGAATTGGCGTACCTCGGTTGGAGTGGTTGGTGCTTTCCAGTTCTTGATTGCCTCGATTTTTGACGGGTCTACATGAATTCCCCGACTGTCGATAACGTGTCCAAGGAATTGAACGGTGTGTATCCAGAACTCACACTTAGAAAATTTGGCGTAGAGCTCCTCGTGTCTAAGTAGTTCTAGGATGGTTCTGAGGTGTTGTGCGTGTTCATGTTCATTTCGCGAATAAATAAGGATGTCATCGATAAAAACAATGACAAACTTGTCGAGGTATGGTTTGCACACCCGATTCATAAGGTCCATGAATACAGCCGGTGCGTTGGTTAGGCCAAAGGGCATTACTTGAAATTCGTAGTGCCCGTAACGGGTTCTGAATGCGGTTTTTGGGATGTCAGCATCGCGAACACGCAACTGATGATAACCTGATCGACGATCAATCTTTGAATAACAGCTTGATCCCTGAAGTTGATCGAACAGATCATCGATTCGGGGGAGTGGGTATCGGTTCTTGACGGTTAGTTTGTTCAACTCTCGGTAGTCAATGCACATTCTGAACGAACCGTCTTTCTTTTTGACAAATAAGATCGGAGCTCCCCAAGGTGAAGAACTCGGTCTAATGAATCCTCTATCCAGGAGTTCCTGTAACTGAGTGGACAACTCCTGAAGTTCAGATGGGGCTAGGCGGTACGGTGCTCGGGCCACCGGTGCGGCACCCGGCACAAGATCAATCGAGAACTCAACCTGTCTAGGTGGAGGTAAACCAGGTAGTTCTTCTGGAAAGACTTCGGGAAAGTCTCTAACGATTGGCACATCTTCAAGTCGCTTCTCCTCCGACTTTTTCTCCGTGATGTGCGCGAGTATTGCTGGGTAACCCTTTCTCAGAAATTTTCGGGTTTTTAAACAGGAGATTAAGTTTAGTCTCGACCCACCAGTCTCCCCCTGTATGATCAAGGTACTACCGACGGCGAGAGGAATTCGGACGATTTTATCATGGCAAACAATTTCGGCCCGGTGCTTGGACAACCAGTCCATACCCACGATGACATCAAAACTTCCTAGTTCAACAGGCATTAGATCGATTGAGAAGGTTTCGTTTGCGAGGTTTAAAGTGCAATTAGGTATCACACTACTGGTTTCTATGAGTTTACCATTTGCGAGTTCTACGGTGTACTTAACATCTAAGGCCGAAGGGGTGATATTAAGTAGTGGGCAAAACTCATCAGATATGAAACTTCTATCAGCACCGGTATCAAATAATACTGAAGCAGTAAGATCGTTGAGAAGAAACGTACCCGTTACAACATTCGGGTCTTCTCTAGCTTCCCCAGCTTTGATGACAAATGCTCTGCTACGAGCAGGGTTGTTGTTCCGTTTGTTGCTGCTGTTGTTGTTGTTGTTGTTGTTGTTGTTTTTCTGCTTAGGGCAATTATTCTGAAAATGCCCAGGACTTCCGCACCCATAACAAGTCTTCGGGGCACTGGTGTTTCGACAATCCTTGGCCAGATGCCCAAAGCATTTGCAGTTTGTGCAAGGGCAGGAACCGTCGTGGTGACGATTGCATTTGGGACAGTAGGGCCTGCTTCCAACGTACCCTTTCCTTTCAGAAGTGCCAGATGAATAAGCCCTAAGGGGCTCAGGCTTTCGGTTGGTGATTTGGTTGGATGAGTTGGGGTTTCCTTCCCACTTTCGTTTGTTGTTTGCAGGTGGGGCTGAGGTTGTGTTACGGCGGACAGCGTTTACCGTGAGTTCATGGGCCATACGGATGGCGTTCTGGATAGTACCTGGTTTGGATGAAGTCACCAGGTCCTGAAGTTTTTCGGGCAGTCCATCAACGTATTTCTCGATCCTCTTGTACTCAGGATCGACCATGGTTGGGCACAGAAGTGCCAGATGGTGGAAACGGTTGGTGTAACCGGTGATATCATTACCTTGCATCTTATGGTTCCAGAATTCCAGCTCCAGTTGTTTCAGTTCATCCCTGGGGCAATACTCACCCCTTAACATCTCCTTCAACTCCTCCCACGGGAGTTTGTAAGCATTGGCAACGCCCACAGTTTGGGTATAGGTGTTCCACCACGTGAGTGCGGTGTCGGTAAAAGTACTAACAGAGAACTTAACTTTGTCCCCCTCCGCACAGTTGCAGATAAGGAATACCGATTCAACTTTCTCGATCCAGCGTATTAGACCGATTGCTCCCTCGGTACCTGCAAAGTTTAGAGGTTTGCAGTTCTGGAAGTCCTTGTAAGAACAAGGTTTAGCAGCAGTGGTTTCAGCGGCATCGCTGTTTCTCGAGGAATTTGGTGGAGTATTCCGAGCCAAGGCTTCAGTAACAGCCTGGGTTATAAGGGAGGTAATCTGGGCATCGGTGTATGGTCGTGTCTTTGGCGGCACGATTCTTCAATAAAAGAAATGAAGATACATGAGATTTTGTATGAACTTGTAATTGTCACAGATGTACATGTATAAAAGCAGTAATACATAACATCAACATGAAAAATGACAATTAATGTGAGTTGAGATAACAAGTGATATTTGATAGACAAAGTGAATTTTAAAAGTTACATCCTACAGGGATATTACAAAAGGTGTCGGGAATTGTTACATCCGATTAGTTTATAGAGTAGTGCTAGATAATCCTTAGATTACAAGATAGATTACAAGACAAAGGCTACGCTAGTCTTGTAGATTAATTTGTTCCATTAGCGCGACAAGGCGGTCCACAGTTTCTGCTAGTCGGTTGGTTTGCCTGGCGTTGTCTTCCACCAAGGCCAGTCGTTGTGCTATCGTTCGAGAGTGATCCGCAGTCTCCTGTGAACGCTGTTCACATTCTTCTAGTCGGTTTCTTACAAGTTCATCCGCACCTAACTCGGCGGTCATGGAATCCTGGATTATGCTTACAGAGAGGTTGGTATCCTCTTGTTCTCGCTGTAGTTGTGATATATGGTCAAGAGCTTGACAAAGCAGGTAAGTCATTCGGTGTTGTTCCAGTTCAAGATTTTCGAGTCTTTGCTCCTGACGGCGAAATTGGGTAGCCAACATCGGCACCGTGAGATGTGCCGAGTTCTGAGAGTTATGTACAGGATAAGGGCTGGTTCGAGGTGACCTTGTGTTCCTCCCAGCTACTCGTGGGTTCCGTGACCCATGTGAGTGAGAGTGTGTCGGATTAGGTGGTATGTTTGCCATTCCTGTGGCAGAGTGTAAGTAAGACGAGGCTAATATACATATACATATATCATATCCAGCCTAGTGTCTAGCACGTATCAAGTAATGGTCCGGTTCTCTCGTGGTCAGAGTCAACTAACGCATTCCTGTTCGACACAGCCATTTCAGACCTCACATCATCTTTCCTTAATTGTACATAGTTGATCAGGCTATGTTGAATTAAAGTCGTATGATGTGATTCCTGTACCAATTTTGCCTAGTAAGGGAATACTGCCTAATGGTCATAGTCTAGGTCCACTAAATGCAACCTAGTTCACTATAACCTTAGGCTCTGATACCAATCTGTAACACCCCCAAATTTAATGATTTGCGGAAGCATACTTGGGTGTTACTAATCAATATACAAAGCACAAGATATACAGCAAACGACCTCTAAATGAGACGTTTTGTAAAATAATTACATTTCATAATTAAATCATTTGAAAACATATAGTTTTCTTTACAAAAATATGTAAGCCTAGAGTCCGCGTATGTGGCGGGAGATTCTATTACATAACCATAGTTACAAAAGATAATGCCAAAGAATCTCCGTTAAATGCAGTTTGGAAATCATGCGACTCTAGCTAGTAATCCTGGAGTGATCCTACTCTGTAAGTGTACCTGAGAATACATGCTAAAAAGGGTCAACCAAAAGGTTGGTGAATCTCACAGGTTTATCAGTAAATAATCAGTTTGAACACAAGATTTCATCAGTAGTGCCCGTAGGCGTATATCAAGTATTTGCAAATCTCGCAAAAGTAAAGTAATCAAGTTATACCGTTGCCATGAGGCTCATAATCGAAGCTTAACCCGTAAATAATCAGTTGCTCCCGTGACATGCTCGAAATTGAGCAAGCATAAGTAACGAAATAATAGTCACCCGTTTATACGTGTAAATCAGTACGTGGTAGTGCTACTACCCCGGGCAGGGAGGGTCATTTCCCTAATGGATCCATTAACTACTATTAGCGCTTAAGTCCATAACTAACGATATATGATGGAGAGACTTCAGTAAATAGTAATTAACTCATGCAATTCCGTTTGGTATAGAAATCAGTTTAGTACTTGTGTTCAGGAAAAATAAGTAGCATGTATCTCCCCCAATAAGATAAAACAGTGAAAGTGGGGCCGTAAGACTCACCTGAGTCGAGCAGTGGTAAATAGCAAGTAGTAGTAAAGCAAGTAGGTTCTCCGAACCCGTAACCTTCTAGTGCCTAAACACGTAAGGTTAAGTAAGTAGATGTCTCGCAAGACCATCTAGGCTAGTTGTTCATACAACCCATTGTGTTTAAATGTTGGTTTGTTCGCGTTCGTATCAAAGTATACGGCCCGTTGGTGATTTGTTATATTTAAAGTTTATCATTCAATACGCAAATTAGAGTAATTGTAATAGGAAAGTATGTTTTATTATGATTGTTAGGTCGTATCGTATAAGGATTTGAGGTTGTAAAAGTTCGACACTTAGTGAAAATGTGAGTTTTCAAGGTTCTGGTTTGTGCGACGTAGCATGCGACGTTGCAAGCGACGTAAGGTGCGACGTAGGCAGGTACGTCGCATGATGCGACCTTCGCAAATCAATGCGACGTAGGGGGCGACGTAGGCAGGTACGTCGCATGATGCGACCTTCGCAAATCAATGCGACGTAGGGGGCGACGTCGCTAATGCGACGTTGGGATTTTTGTGCGACGTAGGCCGCAACGTCGCAGAGGCCCCTGGCCAGGTGCGACGTAGCGGTCTGATGGCCGGAATTTTTGTCGAAAACGAGTTTCCCGGTTTCCGTTGGGTCCAAATCTTTTACCCAACCCTTATATGAACATATTAAGCCTATTTAAACCATAAACTAGTAAAAATGATCGAAAACGAGAGATGTCGGGATTTGTCGGAAACTTACGCGGCGTCGGATTGAAAATCCGAAAAGATAGGAATGTAGATCGTGAGAAGGTGAACGTTTTCTTCCAAAGTAGTCACGAAATCCGGGTGCGTTTAGTATGTTTATTTGGTGATTTTGGTGGGTTTTGGTGGTGATGAAAGTTGAGAGAAAAAGATGAAGGAGAGAGAGAGGGAAAAGATGAAATGAAAAGAGAAAGGTGGGGAATGGGAGGTTATCCTCCCATTTTCCTGTCTCCGCTCCCCGTGTGGTGTTCGTTTGCTTCGTCGTTTAAACGTTAAATATCCATTTTACGCGTTTAATTATTTTTATAAAATTGCAAATCTAGTTAAATAATTTATTTAAATTATTTCCTTAAATCTTTAACAGTTTAAATTAAATTTAATTACTTTCGTCTTTAAATCGCGTAAGTTTTAAATTGGGTAGTACAAGGCAGTTACTAACTATTATAAAATAGCATTTCGGTCATAATTACGTTATTTTAGTTTTTAAACATTTGTTCACCAACGTCCGTATTAACCGAATAGAATTTCATTCTATTTAAGTTGCGTACGATTTAACCAAATCGCATTTTCATATATATTTAACAATATATATATAATTCGATACATAAATTAGCCTAACACAGAACTAATTACATGTATTAACGAAGAATTAGGCACTAATTCTAGTCCTAATTTGCCGGTTGTTACAACAACCACTTTTATCATTTTTCAAAAGTTTAATAATAATGTGTATCGCTATAGTCATTTACAGATTTCTCTATATACAAAAAAGATACTTCGGGTCAACATACCGACACCTTAGCTCACCTGGATAATTGAATTTATGATACCTGAAGTAAAACTCATTACCTACTACTTAACTTGTACACAATGTGAGTATGCAACATCCACGTCTTTTTTGCCTTAATGTTAATGCAATCAACCATATGCAAGTTTGTCAAAGAAACCTAAGACAAAAAATTAGAAGTTTAAAAGACTACAAAAGGTGAGAATATAAATTCACAATCCTGAAAACTAACTACGATACAACCAACACATGTAAAAACTACCATACCACTCCAGAACCATATATAGAGACACACACACACACACACACACACACATACACACACACACACACACACAAACACTATACAATATCAAGGAAAAAATACCTATCACAGCTTAGGCACATTGTCAACTTCAAACGTAGAACAAAATCTAGAATTCTAGATATAATGTACTTGTTTTCAAGCATCTAATAATCAACCATAACCTTCATCTCAATATATACAATGTTTAACGGATTGGGGGAAATTCAACCTACAACTATATTCTCAAAAACAATAATTCAAACCTGTACATATTTTCGATCATGGACTAAGACCATGAACCATATGCTTACACACTCATTCACACATACATATGCATACGCACTTACTTGAAACCTGGAAAAATCAAACCCAATGATGTAGCGTAAAAAGTCATGTTTTTACCTACATTATTGACCCCATATTTAGGCCTTTTATAACAAAAACATCCTTAAAACATCATTATTTATCATATTTTGTTATAAAGGTGAAAACTTGACGGACTTTCCAAAACTATACGAAAAGGGCTGAAAATACACTGAAATAGGCACCAAATTGAGCCAAACCCTAAATCTACTGTAAACTCCATACCAAGGCCTCACAATTATCTTATTTTGTATCTATGAAGATTACGAGAATGTGGATTTAAGGATTGCTCAAAACGGATCAAGGATGAAAAAGTTATGCAAGTTACAGCGCAACCGAAAGCTACAAAATGTATTCTGAACACGCATGGGCCCCACACATCCAATTTCTACCAAATTGGCATCAATAGAAGCATAACGGAATTACGAAGCCGTAGGCGAAAGAATCAAGTCAAACGGACGCGAAACGAAGAAGATACGGCCTTCCGAAGTTGCGAGAAAAGTCAAAAAAATCACACGGCCTAGCACACGGCCACCCCAGGGCCGTACACGGCCTGTACAGGGCCGTACACGGCCTGTACAGGGCCGTACACGGCCTGTACAGGACCGTACACGGCCTCTATAGGGCCGTACATGGCTTGGTTTGGTCTCACATGGCCTCCGTCTTGCTTCGTTTGCTTGTACGTGTGCTTGTGTGCTTGTACTCTTGGATCCATGGCTTGCCTATAAATATTGGCCTCATTCACCTCATTCCACACACTAATTCTTCAATAGAATTTTCACTTTCTCTCTCACACACACTCTCTCTCTCTACTTTCTCCCTCTAGCACTACTCTTAGGAGTTAGAGAAGAAATAGAAAGAGTAGCTAGTTAGCGTAGTGGTAGTTGTAGCGTCTGTACGGAGTCACTCCGAGACTTTGGTCACGAAGATTTGTCTGTAATAAATATTCAGGTTATATTTATATCTCTTTTCTTTATTTCGTAAATATGATTTGCTTATATTATGTTTGCGTTGTATTGCTTACTAGAGATGCCATGCTAGGCTAGACAAATCTGTGTTTGCTATGATAATGGTTATGCTTAAGTAGTTATGATTTAATATGCAATTGGGATGACACCATTATGAAACAACGGAGGTAACGTTATACGGCTTTCATTTGTATAGCGCCGGAATCATCACGAATGTGTGTAGTACGGAACGTGGAAGCTATGAAAGTCGTGGGCACAATCCGTTGTGGAAATAATGATCCCAATTGTAAACATGCTGTTACTCTGTCTGTGTGAATATTAAACTGCATCTGAATTTATGAATTGAATCTCAATTGTTTACCTATCCAACTTATGCTGTGGTTAGAAACTTCCTGCTAAAACCTGGCCAGTTATTAGTGGTACGTACTCTACCTATTCTATGTATGATGAAGCATTTGAACTCGACATGGCTGTATTCTCTAGATTGAAACTATTTCATAAGAGATGCGGAGCATAGGATTAGAGATAGGTTAGATTCAAGCTCATATATTGAATATCTTTGAGAGACCTTTCGGGATATTTATGATCCAATTATCTGGTTATGTGATACAGTATGAAATAGGAATAGTTATCTGTGTGCCTTTCTATTGCATGTTCTTGTTTGATTGTTGCCTTAGGAATGCTGCATGCTAGAACTAAACCTCCGATTACTATATGTAACTGCATGATTAGGGTTTTCAGATATAAGTTAATGTTTATACAGTAAAGTGATGTGCATATAATAGTTAAGGCGATTTATATGATTGGTAATGAACAATTCAATTGACCGTTAGACAAGTTAATCCAACCTATTCCGTAGGGTAACTCCTGTTCACATTATTGTTTATTCAACAATTCGTGCCATGATACCGACACATATTTGTCATAGATTGGGGAATAGGATTAGAGAATAACTGTTGATTGAATTGATCAGTACATTTGGGAGAACTTCCGGTGTATCTGACACTATATAATTGCTATCCATGTGACATATTATTTATCTGATTGTAGAGACCTTTACGTTAGATATTTGATAGGATCGTAATTATACATCATTAATAATATAGGGTATTCAATGAGCAAACTGGTAATTTGAATCAATGCTAAGAAAAAACCATAAAACGGCACAGTACTTCGTATAGCGTTTAAATACGTGGGAAAAGCTAAGGAACTGCCGTAGGTATAATACTTCGTGTTAATTTAAGTTCCGGTTACTCAACGGATTAATCATCATAACTAGTGGCTTTAACACCCATAACTACTATCCAAAGCATATACCGGCATCATAGTAAACACTCTTGTATCCACTGTTCTCCGAGCCTCCGTACAAACATCTTTTCCTTTTCTGCATTTATTTTCCGTAGATAAGTTATAAAACCAAACCAAACCAAATCTTATTTTAAACCCTAGCTAGATTACAAAAGATAATTAGAACGCCTAAGATCCCATGCCCGTTGTAGTGTAAGAACGACACCTGAGTCAACATACCGCTTACTACCCTAGTAACCTAATTAGGGCTGAAAGTAGTATTAGCTTAGGATTTCCCCAGCTCTATAAATTTAAAACAACCCACTATTGTGCCCGCTTCGATAACGACCGTTGCGGGCGTAACAAGTTTTTGGCGCCGCTGCCGGGGACTACAACGACCGATTTTAGGTTTTTAGTTATCTTAGTTATTTAGCGATCCTTTCGGAAGATCAATATCATCCGTAAGTTACTTTTCCTGTCTTTAGGTTAGATTTCCTTTTCCGTTCTTAGATTAGTTAAACCCATCCTTTCCAAAACTCTACTTTCTACCAACAAGTTATGACGAATCGTACCACTCTCGCCTCATCAATCAAACCACTGCTAGAAGAACGAGGAGGACCAATCGTATCATCTGCTGACGAAAACCTTGAAATTAAGCCTCACTTCATCAAAATGATTAAATCTCAGTGTCAATTTCATGGTTTCTCGGTTGAAAATCCAAACTCTCATCTTAACAAGTTCATCAACCTTTCCGACTCCTTCGAACAAACGGGATCCAGTAATGAAGTTACTCGACTTCACCTGTTTCCCTATTCTTTAGCTTCTCGAGCACAAATATGGTTTTATGAACTCGAACCCAATTCGATTCATACATGGGAGGAGATGGCTACCAAATTCATGGCTAAATATTTCCCTCCGTCCCTACAAACCAAGCTTAAGAATGAAATTACCAACTTTCTCCAAAAAGATAATGAATCATTAAGCTCTGCTTGGGAACGCTTTAAGAATTTGCTCGGAAGATGTCCAAATCATCAGTTTGCTGAAACGAATCTGGTCTGCACATTCTACAATAGTTTGAATCCTCATCATCAACAAACCCTCGATGCTGCTTCATCCGGAAATCTCATGCTACATACTTCAGACGAAGCGTGGAAGTTGATCGAGACGATGACGATGCATCAACATGACTTAGAGCAAGATGAATCAACTTTGGAGGAAAGGAGTACTTCTAATGCCTTGAACACTTTGAAAGCCCAAATTGAATCAATCACTAAAGTTCTCAAGGACATGCACGAACCTTCTAAACCCAAACACGAGAAGAAACCTCAAAAGCTATTCTCAAGCCAAAGGTTCAAAGAGGACATTCTTGCCACTACTGGTGAAACCTCTGATCAAGCACATCATTCAAAATCTTTCGTTCAGAGGCCAACCAATCTACCTTCTTCTCAATCGTTAGTTCTTTCTTCACCCTCTACTTCATCTCATTTGACTTCTCGTCTAAACACCGAAATTTTCAATAACTTCATGGTTAATCAAAATAATATTAATAAACAAATTGTTGATTTTCAAAACCAAATTGATAGTTTGCTTAGAATTTCAAACGATTTAGTTAAAAACATGGAGGATAATGTAAAAAGGTTGTTTTTAAAAATTGATGAGAAGAAAAGAGAAGAAGCGATTAGCGAAGCTATTCATCATTCATCTTATGATTATGATGATATCCTTGTTGTCACTAGAGGAGGAAAAGAAACTAAGAATGAGAAATCGATAGATATTCCAACAAACGAACCTTCTATTTCTTCACCTCTCCCTGACTCAGTACCAGTTAAGACATCTGTCACTTCTCCTGAGCCAGCACCTTCTAAAGCCCCAGAAGTCATTGTTCCTACACGTATACCTTTCCCTGGCAGGCTTAAGAAAGAGAAACAAGAAGCTCAGTTTGGAAAATATCTAGAGATGTTTAAAAGCTTACACTTAAATGTCAAACTCTTAGATGCTTTAGTTGAGATGCCTAGTTGTGCCAAATTCTTTAAAGAACTCTTATCAAATAAAGAAAAACTTAAACAAATAGTTAACTTGCCTTTAGATGCAGAGTGTTCTTTGATCATGCAACAAGGACTACCCCCCAAGCTAGGAGATACTGGCCGTTTCACTATACCTTGTTATCTACAGGATGTTCAAATAAGCAACGCCTTAGCCGACTTAGGAGCTAGTGTAAACATTATGCCGTATTCCCTCTATAGGAAATTAGGATTAAGCGAACTTTTGCCAACCCGTATGACCATCCAGTTAGCCGATAGATCAGTTAAGCTCCCTCGTGGAATTGCTGAAGATATTATGGTACGTGTTGATAAATTCGTCTTTCCTGTGGATTTTGTTGTCATGGACATTGAGGAAGACACCGAAGTTCCACTCATCCTTGGCAGACCTTTCCTAAACACTGCCAAGGCTGTCATCGACGTAAATGAAAAATCTTTAAAACTTCGAGTTGGAACTGAGGAGGTCACCTTTAATGTTGATAAACTAATGAAACAACCTGTGGGAGAAGACCTTGGTCTTGTAGATTTTATGCAGGAAATAATTGAAGAACACCTGGAAGAGATCCTCGCAGTAAGCAGCAATAACTCTCTTCCAAACACGGTCATCACTACCAGAAGACTTTGCCAAGAAGATGGAGGTCTATGCTCAGCTATCTCGGATCCACCAACTGCATCTAAGGAAGTGCTATTTCATTTAAAGAAATCCAGCAATCAGCTTAACAGTTCTATCACAGCTGTTCCGCTTGGATTTGACACACCTGTCACTCTCCTAAGAAGGAACCCTACTCCGGAAGTGCCTGATTCATCTCTCACAAAAAACCAAATTCTGAAGACTCTCGAAGAGATGGAGTCAATGCTTAAACCACCTTATCTACAATCTGAAAGATCAAATCCAGAGATCACTATCAGCACATCTTCTTCTGCTCAAATACAGAGATTTGCATTCACGGAAAGCAACGATACCATAATCACTGAAGAAAATGCAATCTCTCACTCTTCAAAAGCAAAATACGAGCTAAGAAAAGATGAGCTCTCCGATAAACCAGAATGGGTTGAAATAGCATCAGCCGACAGTCCAGAGATCCCTGCAGAAGATTCAGAATTTCAAACGAAGTTCGACGAGCTTAAAAGAGACGAAATTACAAGGATGAAACCTTCCATAGAAGAACCACCCGAATTGGAGCTGAAGGAACTACCCTCACACCTTGAATATGCTCTTCTCGAAAGACCTTCACAATTACCAGTTATCATATCAAAAGATCTGAAGCCGGAAGAGAAAGCAAAACTTATTCAAGTTTTGAAGTCACATAAGAAAGCAATTGCTTGGAAGATTTCTGACATTCAAGGTATCAGTCCGAACTATTTCACTCACAAGATCTTAATGGAAAACGACTTCAGACCATCAATTCAAAGGCAGAGGAGAGTCAACCCGAAGATTCAAGAAGTGGTTAAGAAGGAAGTTATCAAACTCTTGGACGCTGGCCTGATTTACCCTATTTCAGATTCCCCTTGGGTCAGTCAGTTCAAGTTGTCCCAAAGAAAGGAGGAATGACGGTTATCGATAACGAAAATAACGAATTAATTCCAACACGAGCCGTCACCGGTTGGAGGGTGTGTATTGATTACCGAAAACTAAATGAAGCCACTCGCAAAGATCACTTCCCTCTACCGTTCATTGATCAGATGCTGGAGAGATTATCAGGAAATGAATACTACTGCTTTCTTGATGGATTCTCCGGTTATTTTCAGATTCCTCTCGATCCAAAGGACCAAGAAAAGACGACATTCACATGTCCATATGGAACTTTCGCCTACCGACGTATGCCGTTTGGCTTATGTAATGCACCTGCTACATTTCAACGGTGCATGGTGGCAATTTTCCATGACATGATCGAACAATGCATGGAGGTATTCATGGACGACTTCTCAGTCTTTGGAGATTCCTTCTCTACTTGTCTTTCCAACTTGGATAGGATGCTCGCCAGATGTGAAGAATCAAACCTCGTTCTGAATTGGGAAAAATGCCATTTCATGGTAAAAGAAGGAATAGTTTTAGGGCACCGCATATCAAAAGCCGGAATTGAAGTTGACAAAGCTAAAGTTGAAACTTTCTCGAAACTTCCTCCACCTACTTCTGTTAAAGCCATCCGAAGTTTTCTAGGTCACGCCGGATTCTACAGTCGCTTCATCAAGGATTTCTCCAAGATCTCTCGACCTATGACTCATCTTCTTGAAAAAGATACTCCGTTTGCCTTTACAGATGAATGTCTCCACGCTTTTAACTACCTGAAAGATCAGCTTATACATGCACCGATAATGATTGCCCCAGATTGGAGCCTTCCATTTGAGATCATGTGCGACGCCAGTGATTTCGCAGTTGGAGCTGTATTGGGACAGAGGAAGGATAAACATTTTCAACCAATATACTACGCCAGCAAAACGCTTACAGACGCTCAAGAAAATTACACAACCACAGAAAAGGAGCTTCTTGCGGTAGTATTTCCTTTCGATAAATTTCGTTCCTATCTTATGTTGTCCAAAACTATTGTCTATACAGATCATTCAGCCTTGAAGTATCTATTCAAAAAGCAAGATGCAAAGCCTAGACTGCTGAGATGGATTTTACTCTTACAAGAATTCGATATCGAGATCAGAGATAAGAAAGGAGCAGAAAACGTTGCAGCAGATCATCTAAGCCGATTAGAAAATCCTACACTAGATCAGCTTAATGAAAAGGATATTCAAGACCAGTTTCCTGAAGAACAACTCATGCACATCAGCAAATACCATCAAGGATCCACATCCAAAGATCCTTGGTATGTTGATCATGCTAATTTCCTGGTAGGAAATATAATACCCAAAGGAATGCCGACATCTCGGAGACAAAGATTCTTCCGCGACATAAAGAATTACTATTGGGACGATCCTTTCCTCTTTAAGGTTTGCCCTGATCAGATCATTAGAAGATGCGTCGATGGGAAGGAAGCAGAACAAATCCTTCGACAAAGCCACCATGGACCTACTGGAGGACATCACGCAGTTAACCTAACAGCACGAAAGGTGTATGATTCTGGCTTTTACTGGCCAACCATCTATCGAGATACTTATGACTTGGTGAAACGCTGCGACATGTGCCAAAGACAAGGCAATGTGTCAGCAAGGAACGAAATGCCACTCACTAATATCCAGGCTTGTGAAATCTTTGATATATGGGGGTTAGATTTTATGGGACCTTTCCCTAAGTCTAATGGAAAAGAGTACATCCTAGTTGCTGTCGATTATGTCTCCAGGTGGGCCGAAGCACAAGCTTTCCCAACAAATGATGCCAGAGTAGTGACAAAGTTTCTCAAATAACTATTCTGTCGATTCGGAACTCCAAGAGCTATCATAAGTGATCGTGGCACTCACTTCTGCAACACTCAATTCATGAAGGTTATGCAGCAGTATGGCGTCACTCACAAGATGGCCACCGCCTATCATCCACAGACAAATGGACAAGCTGAGATCACGAACAGAGCTTTAAAAAGAATCTTGGAGCGAACAGTCGGAAATCATGGGGATAAGTGGGCTGACAAATTAGACGATGCGTTGTGGGCATTCAGAACTGCTTACAAAACACCTTTAGGTACCACACCATATCGTCTAGTTTATGGCAAGGCATGTCATCTACCAGTGGAGTTGGAATACAAGGCATACTGGGCGCTGAAGAACTGCAATCTGGACACTTCTATAACATGTTCCCATCGGAGAATGCAACTAAATGAATTGGCCGAATTAAGAAATCAAGCATATGAAGGCTACTTGAACTACAAGATAGAACCAAGAGGATTCATGATTCCAAGCTTAAACTCTCAAGGTTCAAACCAGGAGATAAAGTGCTTCTCTTCAATTCGCGCTTCAAAAAGTTCTCTGGAAAATTCAAGATCAGGTGGACCGGACCATTCATAATCTCAAAGGTATTCCCTTATGGTGCAGTCGAACTCGAATCACCAGAAGGTAATTTTAAGGTAAATGGTCATCTGTTAAAGCATTACATCGAAGACTTCCCCATTCGTGAGGATGTCTTTATCTTCGAACCACCTTGAGTCATCCAGAAAGGTATAAGAGTCGAGCTAAAAGACTCTTTAAACAAAGAGCTCTTGGGAGGCACCCCAAGCTTATCTTACTTTTCCTGTCCTTTTTATTTCTTAGTTTATTTTTAATCTAGTATTGTTATCACTGATCTAATATATGCAGGCTTGCAACTTATCAGACAATCAAATAGCTTTATCTGAGATAAGTTTCATTTACACAAGTGCAAAAAGATCAGATGGCATTCCATCTGTCCTTTCTGCATTTGTTCACTTTCTATTAGCATTACCTGTTTTATGTTTATTTCAGGATGAACACTCAGATCGAGACTGAGGATCATGTTGCTGAGAGGCAACCTAGACAGAGGAACAGACACAGACCCAGACAGAGGAGGCACCCCAGACACAGGAGAGCTTTACCTGTTATCCCTGAGGAGGGACTTGTAGATGTTCAGCTAGAGCATGAGGAGGAGGTCACATCACCTGCAGCCCAGCCTGTGCCACCACAGACTACTCCAGCGATCAGACAGCCGCCTACTCTTGAGTATGGCATTACCCTGTATGATCCCGCTGCTACTTGGGCCTTGTTCCAGACCTTCACTGCACATCATCAGATCCTTTCAGCACTGTGTGAGGTAGCCGGATTACCGAGACCTACGGGACCACCTTTCAGGTTGGGACCAGACCCAGGACTATCTCGACCACCCTGGTCTTTCTTCCCTGCTGCTGGATCTTCTGCTGGACCATCTACTGGACACCCTATTGCTCCTGCTGCTGAGCTTGCTGCCTCTGGGACCTCTGCATCTATGGATCCAGTTCTTCGAGAGCAGCTTTATGCCATGCTTGATGTTTCGAGCCCAGCTCCTGCACCAGTCTATGACAGGACTGCAGAGGATGAGTTTGATCCAGATAGCGATGACTTGCTAGATGACTATTATTAGTTTACTTTATCTTTACTTTATTTTTATTTCATGTTATTACTCTGTACTTATGTTTTGACTACTGAGACGTGATACTCTGATGAGGTTGTGATTACTGCAGAACTAGCTTCGTATGGAATGGCTGAGCCTAAACTTCTGAAATCATTTGCACCACTTCTGCACGAACCTGGTCCAACTCCAGTAACCACTCTTTATAGGGAAGTTCCTTTTCATTATTTTCATTTCAAATATTTTGCCATGACCCCCATTTCAAAATCTAAGTGTGGGATTAGCAACCCCATTCTTAGAAAATACTTGAAACTAAAAATTGTTCAATAAAATCATTAAAACCCTAAGTGTGGGTTTCTCCCTACTTAGTGGTAAAAACATTGAGGACAATGTTTATTTTTAAGCGTGGGATAGCAATATACCCTACTTCGTATAATAAGCTTAAATTTTTTTCAAAAACGTCCTCAAAATTTTCAACTTGTTCTCGCATGAAGCCAATATGTCATCACTTTACCCTAAACTTTCAAAACCATTTTGAGTCAACAATATATGTAAGGCTACAAAATTTTCAAATAAACTCAAAGGTTAAGCAGAAAGAGGTAGAATCAGGTCATATTCCAACCTTTTCTTAATGAAAGTCTAAGAGGGGCATCACATGACTGGGCACATACAACCCAATAAACTTGCGGTGAGGTATCTTGAGCCTAATAGCATTCATTTTTAATGCTTCACTTTTCGTTTCTTGTGTGTGACCGGTGCATGTGTTCTGAATTAGAACTTGCTCCTGACATGCGTTTCGAGACCATATTGACAGGTGCTATACGTGGCATAGGTGCAATTAAATGACCTGGACATTTTTAGGAATAACCCCTTTTTCTCATATCTTTTCAAGCCAACCCTTTTCCGACACTTTTTAGTGTTGAAGATCCCCTAAGAAAACCCTGTTAAGCCTAATCCTTTTCATTTCTTTTAAAACCCAAAAAGACCACATTTCCACTCACCACCAAAATGTCTTGATAAAAGAAATTTCCGAGGAAGTGAGAAACAGCTATTTGGATGTCCTTACCCACTCGAGCAATTGCTCCCTCAAGTCATAAATTCCTGGTGACGAACTTCAAAAAGAAGAATATCAAAAGAAATCACCCGAAGCTCCCAAAAGAATCATTCATGGAGCCGTGAAAATTATCTTAAAGAAACTGCAAAAGCAAAAAGAGGATGAGGCATCTAAAAAAAAAAAAAAAGCAAAAGAAAAAGAAAAAGAAAATAGAAAAAAGAAAATGCCTCAAGAAAATACAAAAAAAAGAAAGAATAAAAGATCCGAGGAAGTTCAAGAATCATCCAAAAAGAAGAAATTCTCGGTGGATTCCCCTTTCTATAGGATTCAGTCAAATAAAAGATTTCTCACGACCTTAAGAGTTTCTGGAATCAAGATCAGTCCTTCCTTCCATACCCTACCAACTTTTCCTTTTTCAAAATATTTCCCTTTTCACCCCCAAAAATACAACCCAAACAAATGTCCTGGGATAATTAGTGCCGTCCTTGTCTAAGTGGTGGAGATTTGATTCTCGATCAAGCCTATGACGATGAATGCTGCATGACTGGTATTATGAGCGAATTCGTTTGATCTAGATTATTAGGAAACCCGATACACTTGTGTGAATTGAGTGACCACCTGGTGAGGAATCGCCCAGTCATGTATATTCCAAGATCACGAGAATTGAAAGCATGCCTAAGATGATCATTCTGAAAAGTTGGATACGTCGTGTGCATATCTCCTATGTTACACCTGAGGGATTATTTGATTATTTTTGTATTTTTACTTATATTTATGACTCTCGTAAAAACATTTTTTCAAAAAAAGTTTTTGGGTATAGTTGACAGGCGGAAATTGCTTGAGGACAAGCAAAACTCTAAGTGTGGGATATTTGATGTAGCGTAAAAAGTCATGTTTTTACCTACATTATTGACCCCATATTTAGGCCTTTTATAACAAAAACATCCTTAAAACATTATTATTTATCATATTTTGTTATAAAGGTGAAAATTTGACGGACTTTCCAAAACTATACGAAAAGGGCTGAAAATACACCGAAATAGGCACCAAATTGAGCCAAACCCTAAATCTACTGTAAACTCCATACCAAGGCCTCACAATTATCTTATTTTGTAGCTATGAAGATTACGAGAACGTGGATTTAAGGATTGCTCAAAACGGATCAAGGATGAAAAAGTTATGCAAGTTACAGCGCAACCGAAAGCTACAAAACGTATTCTGAACACGCATGGGCCCCACACATCCAATTTCTACCAAATTGGCATCAATAGAAGCGTAACGGAATTACGAAGCCGTAGGCGAAAGAATCAAGTCAAACGGACGCGAAATGGAGAAGATACGACCTTCCGAAGTTGCGAGAAAAGTCAGAAAAATCACACGGCCTAGCACACGGCCACCCCAGGGCCGTACACGGCCTATACAGGGCCGTACACGGCCTGTACAGAGCCGTACACGGACTGTATAGGGCCGTACATGGCTTGGTTTGGTCTCACATGGCCTCCGTCTTGCTTCGTTTGCTTGTACGTGTGCTTGTGTGCTTGTACTCTTGGATCCATGGCTTGCCTATAAATAATGGCCTCATTCACCTCATTCCGCACACCAATTCTTCAATAGAATTTTCACTTTCTCTCTCACACACTCTCTCTCTCTACTTTCTCTCTCTAGCACTACTCTTAGGAGTTAGAGGAGAAATAGAAAGAGTAGCTAGTTAGCGTAGCGGTAGTTGTAGCTTCTGTACGGAGTCACTCCGAGACTTTGGTCACGAAGATTTGTCTGTAATAAATATTCAGGTTATATTTATATCTCTTTTCTTTATTTCATAAATATGATTTGCTTATATTATGTTTGCGTTGTATTGCTTACTAGAGATGCCGTGCTAGGCTAGACAAATCTGTGTTTGCTATGATAATGGTTATGCTTAAGTAGTTATGATTTAATATGCAATTGGGATGACACCATTATGAAACAACGGAGGTAACATTATACGGCTTTCATTTGTATAGCGCCGGAATCATCACGAATGTGTGTAGTACGGAACGTGGAAGCTATAAAAGTCGTGGGCACAATCCGTTGTGGAAATAATGATCCCAATTGTAAACATGCTGTTACTCTGTCTGTGAGAATATTAAACTGTATCTGAATTCATGAATTGAATCTCAATTGTTTACCTATCCAACTTATGCTGTGGTTAGTAGGGGTGTGCACGGTTCGGTTTGGGGCGGTTATGGACACTAACCGTAACTGAACCAAATATGGCGGTTAATTGATATTAATAACCGTTGGGTTCGGTTAATTGGCGGATCGGTTAAGCGGTTAATTTGGCGGATCGGTTAATCCCGACGGTTAAAGCAGTTAACTGAATATGTTGGTTTTGAAAATAAAAAATAAATTACGACTTAACTCTTTAGATCCAAAAGAGCGATACTAAATATGAATGGATATTAAAATTCAGATATTGGTTTAGAAGTTCATATGTGAAGTCCATATATTATATTGGTCCATTAAAAAATTTAAAATAAAATAACAAAAGTACAAAATCAATAATACAAAAATTAAGTTGTATATATTTCTTAATTTTTAGCACTAATCCACATAGGAATAAGAATAATATATGTATTAATATATTTATTTATATTAATAAAAAAATAAGTATAACATGTAAGGCGGGGCGGTTAATGGCGGCTCGGTTATGGACATTAACCGTAACCGAACCACCACCAGCGGTTAATTTCATTTTACATAACCGAACCGTCGGTTTGTATGGTTAAGCTGTTAATATGGATCGGTTTATCGGTTAATATGGTTACGGTTCGGTTAAACGGCTTTTGTGCTCACCCCTAGTGGTTAGAAACTTCCTGCTAAAACCTGGCCAGTTATTAGTGGTACGTACTCTACCTATTCTAAGTATGATGAAGCATTTGAACTCGACATGGCTGTATTCTCTAGATTGAAACTATATCATAAGAGATGCGGAGCATAGGATTAGAGATAGGTTAGATTCAAGCTCATATATTGAATATCTTTGAGAGACCTTTCGGGATATTTATGATCCAATTATCTGGTTATGTGATACAGTATGAAATAGGAATAGTTATCTGTGTGCCTTTCTATTGCATGTTCTTGTTTGATTGTTGCCTTAGGAATGCTGCATGCTAGAACTAAACCTCCGATTACTATATGTAACTGCATGATTAGGGTTTTCAGATATAAGTTAATGTTTATACAGTAAAGTGATGTGCATATAATAGTTAAGGCGATTTATATGATTGATGATGAACAATTCAATTGACCGTTAGACAAGTTAATCCAACCTATTCCGTAGGGTAACTCCTGTTCACATTATTGTTTATTCAACAATTCATGCCATGATACCGACACATATTTGTCAGAGATTGGGGAATAGGATTAGAGAATAACTGTTGATTGAATTGATCAGTACATTTGGGAGAACTTCCGGTGTATCTGACACTATATAATTGCTATCCATGTGACATATTATTTATCTGATTGTAGAGACCTTTACGTTAGATATTTGATAGGATCGTAATTATACATCATTAATAATATAGGGTATCCAATGAGCAAACTGGTAATTTGAATCAATGCTAAGGAAAAACCATAAAACGGCACAGTACTTCGTATAGCGTTTAAATACGTGGGAAAAGCTAAGGAACTGCCGTAGGTATAATACTTCATGTTAATTTAAGTTCCGGTTATTCAACGGATTAATCATCATAACTAGTGGCTTTAACACCCATAACTACTATCCAAAGCATATACCGGCATCATAGTAAACACTCTCGTATCCACTGTTCTCCGAGCCTCCGTACAAACATCTTTTCCTTTTCTGCATTTATTTTCCGTAGATTAGTTATAAAACCAAACCAAACCAAATCTTATTTTAAACCCAAGCTAGATTACAAAAGATAATTAGAACGCCTAAGATCCCATGCCCGTTGTAGTGTAAGAACGACACCTGAGTCAACATACCGCTTACTACCCTAGTAACCTAATTAGGGCTGAAAGTAGTATTAGCTTAGGATTTCCACAGCTCTATAAATTTAAAACAACCCACTGTTGTGCCCGCTTCGATAACGACCGTTGCGGGCGTAACACCCACGTTTCATTTTTACTTACAATCTCATAGAAACTGAAATAATCAAAATAGTTTTTCATAACCAACCATTCAAAAATCAGTTTCACTAACTGGAAAAGTTGGATAAAGCCGACTATACCGTTACTAAGTAATCGAATTTATTCAAGCCAATGCTCTCATTGACAAAGAGATGTACATCATTATAAATAATATAACCAGTGCTCTCATTTAATCTGCAAGACATAGTCTCATTTATCTAGTTGAAAAACAGTATAAAATCATATAATTATAGAGGAGATTCATCCTTATTAACCTTATCAATGGACTTTACAGTTACTGGATCATTTTCACCTGGTAATCATTTGAAAAATATCTTCACATAAAGAAACACCCATTTACCACATCTACGTCTTTAACAAAAACATGTGTGAAGTGAGGTAGGTTCTCATCCATAGCTTCATGGCACCACTTCCTATCGTTCTCCTTTCTAAGTCATGAACCTCTCAAGTGCACTCGAAAACAGCAATCATATAGAACCCACCTGGGAAAAAAATAAAAAGAGAATTATATTTATGTGATCATAGCCTTAAAAGATAACACAACATGTACCTACCATGAGCCATGGCATAAACAGTATTTCTAAGCCACAAGATGAAGACTATTTTGCTATAAACAAATCTTTGATCCTCTTTCATAAGCAAATGAATCCCCTGAACTCAAGAAACAAAGAAAACCATTATCTTTAATCTGAAAGTCTAATCTTTTTGCAGAAATCATATGATAATTAATTCACAATTAAAACAAAACCGACTAAAAAAGTTTACAAATTTCTTTCAAAACATAACCATCAGACCCAAAAAGTAAAAAGAATAAATCCCCAAACTCAAAATCTCATGACTAAATCCAAAAAACCTCAACCTTTTCTTCAAGAAATCGTATAATTGTATATCACAAAACAAAACCCACATCAAAGTTTCCAACTTTGATCAGAAAAATTAAATTATGAGACCCAAAAAAGTATACAAAAGAATTCAACCAAGAAAAGAATCGACATTAATAATTTTTTCAATGCATAAACTATGTACTCGAAAATCATAAAAATAAAATAGTCATCATACTAAATACTACAAAAGTCAACAAAAACATCACAAAATACCCAAATTACCCCATCAGATAATGAATCATTCTGATAAAATTTGTGAGTAGAATAACTAAAAAACACCTTGCGTTCATCCAGTTTTATAATGAATCATTATATTATCCTCAAAATCATTGAGCAACAAAAGCAAATAAAGAGCAAAACTAATATTTAAGTAAAGAAAAGAGTGAAGAAATGATGATCCATGTAATTAATTAAAACCCTAGCCTTTTCAAGAATCTGCAGCGGAAACTCGATTAATTATATACATTTTCTCATTTTTGAATCTTGTTCTAATAGCAAGATCGAAACCCTCAAAAATTAAAATGGTGAAGTAGAAGAATTCTTAATTGATATTAGTTCGAACCTGAAATATGAAGAAATATTAGTTAGAACTCTGTTAGAGATATTGAAAAAGAAACATAGATTCAGATTTGAATGAAGCTCTTGAGAAAGAGAAATAATGCTGTGAGTAACCTGATGAGGAAGAAGAAAGACCGAGTTATGGGAAGAATGAATTCTAATTTTCAATTTTGGGCGGTTGCATAGAAAAAGGCAGGCCTGAATTTGTTTTGGGAAGAAGAGACCAATTAAATTAAAGCGTGACTTTATTGAAAAGCCCCATTTACTACAAGCATGCTTGTTGGAATGTGGGAAAACCCTCTCTTTGGAGGGTTTAAAGTATTTTTTATTTATTAAAGAAATTCAAAAAAACCACAAAAATTCTTTTACTACATTATGCCACGTCATCATCTTAAACAGCCTAAGAATTCGCCATATCAGCTTCATGACATCAGCATCAACTCTCTTTTATTAGATAGGAAAGATATAATATAAATTTGTCAAAGATTTCATATTTGTAATATATTTTTACTTATAATTTGCTTGTTAAACAACTGACAACTGCAGTATTTGATTTGTGTTCTTAAACCGCCAAAAAGAGAAATGGTTATCTTTACTCCCTTATTAAGAGTTTAGACATTTTTAACTTATGCTTTACAATTTAAAGATCAGAAATTATAACAATGCCCTTCAATTGAGTTAAATAGTTAACTTAAATAATAATATGAATATTGTAATATGGAAAGTGTGATAAGACCAAAATGTTTATGGCAATGTTTTATTTTCTGCAATTATAAAAACGCAAATGTTTCGATCGGCTAATGTTTATGGAATTAAATCTGTCATCTATCAACATTAAAAAAAAAAACTAAATGAAATATACTTATAAAACAAAATTATACAATGGATGAATCAAAATGAGAATGAAAAATATACTACTCGTATTTATTAAAAAAAATAAATTAAGACATGCACATCAAAGCAATCCGAACATTACCATAAACGAATAGACATGGTGTCTGTTAGTAAAACGTGGCATCTGTTCGCGAAAAGGTGTGACTGTGGTTTCCCGCCAACCGCCAACCGAATTCAGGAATTAACAGAATGTTTGGTTCTCATTTGAAACATACGAAAACACTATAACTCTCTCTGGTTTTGCTTTGTTTTTCTGTAAAGATTCAAAGTGTTTTTCTTAGTCTTATCCCAATATTGATTTCGTGAACCCAGGCTGTAAAGGGTCGAAATGCTTTATTGAGAAAGTGTTCTCACGATTCTAAGAATATCCAAGATTATCATCACACACCCTTAATCCCCTACATTATTTTAATCTTAAATTATAAATAAGTAAGTCGTATTGAAGTGTTCAATTCTACTATATATGTGACAGGCGCGTTTAACCAACAATTTGACATTATTTCTAGATATATATATATATATTTTTTAACGACAAATTTCATCTGGAGTTGGAATTATAATTATCTCTCCTGGTTTGATCATATCGGCAAACAAGGCAACAACAATGCATGCATAATGCTAGCCATTTGTACCATGCACTTTTATTTTTGGCAAAAATAAAATATTCTTAAGTTTCAAAAACGAATAAAATGCATAACTTGTGATCCTAACGATTAAACTAATCAAGGTTATCAGCCTCATCTTCTTCCATCCAATCTCCAATTGATACTCCATTCACTTTTCTTTTATATATTGTGTTGTCAAGACTTAAAAACTAGTTCGACTATATGTACGTACTCCATGGAGAAGTCTAGTGCCTCCATTGATATGTTGTTTGACATTATTCGATCTATACATGGTATCATTAAGTTCATCAAGATATTTCCTCCGTAGTCTCTACTAGCTGTCCACATTAATTATTTTGTCTCTATCAAATAATTGTCATTCTCAACCCCAGCTTCTTCACTTGCTCCATGTCAGCACATCCACAACTGATGAAACACTCTCAACCTTCCTTTTTATCACTTCATGTTTGATCCCCACATTTACCAATATATCTACATTTACATACAACAAACAAAAAATAACAATACATAAATATAAGTTGAGTCCCACCCCAAACACTCATCTTTTCGTCGGAAAACCAAAGAGTTGGAACCGAAGAAGCAACCGATGAAACCATGCCAACGACGTCGGTTCGCCGGTCTTCTTCGGTTTGCAACCGACGATGTCATCGGTCTAATGGGACACATCGAGTAAATGGATTGTCGGGACTATAGACATCAAAAATAGTCAGAGTCGAAGGCGGCTTTACATGTATTAAAAGATATGGACCCATCTTGATATCTAGTAAACAACACCACTTGGAACAAGATATATGGGCCATCTGATGAATTTTTCTTTAGATCGAAAGCATGACACCAACGGGTTTTTTCTCCTATTTCTTTCATGTATTTCATGTTGGCCCCAATCCTTGGATCTTTGATGTTAACTTTGTTCTTCCTATAACATATATGAATTTGATACCAAAACAAAGTTGTATTGATATTGAATGATTTACAAAGATGTTTATTGTTACATAACTTCTACATATATATACATAATGAAAAGGTGCCTTGAATGGTTGTGTTGGTTCGTTGACATCCCTTGAACCATTGCATCTCTTGAAACATTTCGGTTATACCCTTTTGTTTCCTGCGGTTGTGTCCCTTCACCAATAGTCATGCCTTTTCACTTATTTACATACACAATCCCTATACTTTCTAATACTTGACACATACTATAATAAGTTTAGTTTAACATCCAATACTCCCCCTTAAACTAGACTTGTCCAAGGTGAGTCTTCGACTTGCTTGACTTGTCTTCACAGTAACTTTCTATCTTCATCGGAGTAATAAGCGAGAAGAGATTCTTCCTTCTTGTCCTTTTCTTTAAATTTGGTGCACTCATATCCAAGGTGTCTATAGTTATTACATCTATAACATCATTTCTTGTCTCGTTCTTCTTGATGTATGTCTCTTCCTCGACTTCCCTCTCCTTTATTAAAGTTTCTTCCTTGTCCTCGACCGTAGTTATGATTACCACGATACTTTCCTTGCCAATTACTAGCTTCTTTTGTCATCAGTAGCCTTTCTTCATTCTTTGTCTCCGGTTCTTCTTGACCTTTAAGACGTTCTTCATATGCTATTAATCTTCCAACGGCTTCTTCAAATGACATTTTGTCTAAATCTTGATATTGTTCAATGGTTGCTACGATCGGTAGAGACTTCTTTGGAACGGAGTTAAGTAGTTTCCTTACTAGTATCTTATCTTCCAAAGCTCCACCAAGGCCTTTATACTTGGCTTTTATACCACTTAACTTTCCTCCAAAATCACTTACTTTTTCATTTGGTTTCATCCTTAACGTCTCGAGTTCACTGCTCGATGTTTGTAGTCGTGCCTTTTGAACTAGGTCGGCTCCCAAATACTTGACTTTGATCGAGTCCCATACTTCTTTTGCAGTCGAGTATTGAGCAACTTGCATTAAAACATCTTGTGGCAATGTTTGAAAGATCATTGCCTTTGATGTGTTTTCCTTCTTCTCATTTGTTGTTGCTTTTCCTTCTTTTGCAACTATCGTTTCCCAAATACCATATGCCTTCAATATTGTCTCCATCATAATTGCCCATGTTGTGTACTTTGTTTCAGTCAGTTTCAGGCATTGAAGTGCTATGTTTTGCTCATGTGTTGTTGTAGATGCTTCTCCAGTTGTCATCCTTTCTTCCTTATTTGTACCACTTAGGTTTTAATTTACCATTAAGGTTTTGATTACCACGAAGGTCTTATATGCCACTAAGGTCTTATTTGCCATTAAGGTCTTATTTTGCCACGAAGGTCTTACTTTGCCACGAAGGTCTTTTTTGCCACTAAGGTCTTACTTGCCACTAAGGTCTTATTTGCCACGAAGGTCTTAATTTCCACTAAGGACTTAATTGCCATGAAGGTCTTAATTGCCACTAAGGACTTAGTTGCCACGAAGGTCTTATTTTCTTTACTAATCTCAATTAGTAATTTTTACAATAATTTGAACTTGCAAATATTTTGAAAAATATTTATCAAACTTTAAAATATTTATTTTAAATATTATATTTCTAATTCTCCTTTTGTTAGATTTTGTTTTAAAAAAATAAACTAGTTCTATCTAATCTAATTATTATTTATTATTAATATTGGAAATAAAAGGTTATTTCTTAATAACTAAATATAAAATAATATATGGATGGTTTGTTTTTATATTTTGGAACCTGGTGGGTATTTGACCCGATGCTTTCTTTGGTTCCATTTCTCCTTCTCACTAGCGATTGCCCGTGTCTCTCTATCTCGGTTTAATTGATGGGTCGGTCGGTGTATAACCACCGCTATTCTTTCTTCTCTTTTGACCGGTTGTTTGTTCACTTCGAATCGTTTGGAATCCCTTGCTCCTCTGAATTGTGAAATCTAGGGTTTCACTAATTTGGGATTCGGTGTTGTACCGGTTCGCGTTTGGGCCTGGTTTCTGGACAATCTTCGAACCCTTAATACCACTTATTTACAGCCTATATTGACACTAACAGCTCTGATACCAATTGTTGGCCCCAATCCTTGGATCTTTGATGTTAATTTTGTTCTTCCTATAACATATATGAATTTGATACCAAAACAAAGTTGTATTGATATTGAATGATTTACAAAGATGTTTATTGTTACATAACTTCTACATATATATACATAATGAAAAGGTGCCTTGAATGGTTGTGTTGGTTCGTTGACATCCCTTGAACCATTGCATCTCTTGAAACATTTCGGTTATACCCTTTTGTATCCTACGGTTGTGTCCCTTCACCAATAGTCATGCCTTTTCACTTATTTACATACACAATCCCTATACTTTCTAATACTTGACACATACTATAATAAGTTTAGTTTAACATCCAATATTTCAATCACCACATGATATATTTTTACAGATGTGATGATATATATTTACAGATGTGTCATGTGGAAGATGTTTGATGAAATGCCGTAACATAATATATACCAACTTCAAAGTTTATAATCTTGTCAAAATTTGAGACATTTCATCATAGGGTTGGTGTTCATCAAACCAACTTACCACAAGAACACACTATTTATTAATAATCGTCTGACTAATACTTCAGCTAAACATCCACAGTTTAGGAGTTACGTATGCCATAACTATGACCACAAAATCCACATTTCTTTATGATAAAACTACCTACTCTTCAACCGATTAAAATGCTTTTGTTTAACTTCAAAATTTAACACTTACGTATAGTGATAATTACAACACTTGCATCAGACTTTATAATAATCTTAATTTAATAGCTCAAATTGATGGGTTTTTATGGTTAATTTTAATTAAATATTAAACAATAATATGCGGAAAATAATTAAAACATTAAACCCATTACCGCGGATCCAAATACTTGTATTAAATCAATCAAACAAATATTGACAAGACGAAAGAACGCTTACAGTGACTTGCTCGGTATGATCGGTCTTCTGTTTCTTGTTTGGAGGTGCCAACGCGTTCGTACCAATACTTGTCATCTTGTGGATATAACCGCTAGAAGTTTTATCTCTTTGTTAATACATTATCTTTACTACAACTTAGTAACAACGTACGAACCGAACCAAGAGTTAAACACACGTATGTGTGTGTGTCGACTAGCCCAAAACCGAATTTCGGTTTTGGGGTTTTTATGGGGTTCGGCCGAACAAGAAGAGAGGAGGGAGAGAGATTTTGTGAGGGTTTAGGATTTGTGTGTATTAACCTAATCTTGATCCCTAACCCTTATATATATAGGTAGGCCAATCTTGTCCAACAAGTTAATCAAGATTTACGAATTAAACCCTCAACTTATAATTAGTTTAAGATAATCACTAATTATAAATTTCTCTACGTAATTAATCCATAATTAATTATCCTCGTACATATCCGTCGATGGTGCATTAGTATGACCCATTGGTGTTTTAATTATCGGATTAAATAAATTAAATATAATTATTATGCACATAATTCTTTCAGACTCCCACTTGTGCATAGATGATTATACTTAACTTATTAAGTTTCCTATGGCGGTCCCTAGCAAGACACATAGGATGACCGAGTCATAAGAACTCTTATACCTCACATGATTTTAGTTGAATCACCCATTCACAACGGTATATTAAAAGAGCAGCATATCCTTTTGCAACACGATATTTATGAGAGTGCATGGCATGGACTTTACTCAACCATAATAATACTCTCTTTGTTCTTGATCTAGTCTCAATTGGTTTAAAATGACGGAAGTCTAATACTCTCCGAGCGCGGCCACGCATTCTCCAGTTTTAACCATCAAAGGCCTAACAATATCTCTCTTAATCAAAAGAGGTGCAAATCCCATCCTGACAATTAACCACTTTACACTTAGCTCCCACTGAACCCAGCAACCAGCCGTTATGGCTACGCATAACGTTAGACTGTGCCTAAGCCCAATGTTAACTAAGCTTGAATGCAATTAACGTCTCATGTAATGAGGATATCTCACTTGAGTTAACTTATGATAGAAGTCCATGAAGTTACACTCAAAGCGGGTCAACCAATATTTGATCAAATCAAATACCCATGAATCTTTGACAACCTCAATGCTTTAAGTCCTAATTAAGATTTCGGCCAATATTTCACAGTCACCATCACTCCATTGTGATTCCCACGACAACGAGTAGGCTATGGAAGATTTTGGAATCCGTCATGCGCAATTCCATGGATTGCTAAAACATACTAAATAATTGAACAATTTAAAGAAATACGCAAAACAAAAATATCTCTTTGAATTTCAATAAAGTTCAATTGTTCAACCAATACATAAAGAATTATAATAATAAGCCTAGAGATACTTCATGCCTATGAATTCAGCATGCTTGTAATGCTTGGCTTGAGACAACACTTTCGTCAACGGATCAATAGCATTATCATCAGTTGGAATTTGTTGTATCTTCACATCACCTCGTTCGATAATCTCTCGAATCAAGTGAAACTTACGAAGTATGTGTTTGGACTTGTGATGAGCTCTATGTTCTTTAGCTTGCGCCACAACACCAATATTATCACAAAAGATTTCAATTGGATTGGAGATACTGGGAATAACTCCAAGATCCATTATGAAATTCTTCAACCAAACAGCTTCCTTTGCATCATCATTTGCTGCAATATACTCCGCCTCTGTAGTGGAATCGGCTACAGTACTTTGCTTTGAACTCTTCCAGCTTACTGCTCCTCCATTTAACATAAACACAAAACCTGACTGCGATCTAGAGTCCTCTTTGCTGGTTTGAAAACTAGCATCAGTATGACCAATCACTTTGAGCTCCATTTTCTCACCACCAAAAGTTAAGACCATATTTTTAGTTCTTTGTAAGTACTTAAAGATATTCTTCACAGCTCCCCAATGCTTGATTCCCGGATTTTGTTGGAATCTACTCGTAACACTAATAGCATATGCGACATCCGGTCTAGTACATAACATAACATACATGATAGATCCCACTGCCGAAGCATATGGAATGCTCTTCATATTTTCCTTGTCCTCTTCAGTTTCAGGACATTTACTCTTCGTAAGAACCAATCCAGCTGACAACGGAATCATCCCTTACTTGGATTCATCCATCTTGAATTTATTCAAGATCTTGTCAATGTATGTACTTTGACTCAGTACAATCAACCTTTTACTCATGTCTCTCAAAATTTTGATTCCAAAAAAAATAGGCTGCCCCTCCAAGGTCCTTCATTTGAAAACATTTACTAAGCCATGACTTAACACTTTTAAGCATGTTAGTAGTATTTCCAATGAGCAATATGTCATCTACATATAAAACCAAGAAGGTAATGTCGCTCCCACTAAACTTCCTATAGACACATGGTTCGAACTCATTTTTGATGAAACCAAACTCCTTTATCTTCTCATCAAAACATAAGTTCCAACTCCTAGATGCTTGCTTTAATCCATAAATAGATTTAAGCAATTTACAAACTCCTTTAGGTCTTTTAGGATCCACAAAACCATCCGGTTGTGACATATACACAACCTCAGTCAAGTTCCCATTAAGGAAGGCGGTTTTGACATCCATTTGCCATATCTCGTAATCATAGTACGCAGCTATGGCCATTAGAATCCTAATAGACTTATGCATGTGATGTAGCGCAAAAAGTCACGTTTTTACCTGCATTAATTGTCCCATATTTAGCTCTTTTCTAACAAATAAATCTTAAAATCATCATTATAAACCAACTTTTGTTAGAAAGGAATAAACTTGTCGGTTATTTGAAAATCATGCAACAAGGTCAGAAAACTAACCGAAATAGGCACCGAATTGAGCCAAACCCTAAATCTACTGTAAACTCCATACCAAGACCTCACAATTATCTTATTTTGTAGCTATGGAGATTACGAGAATGTGTATATAAGGATTTCTCAAAACGGATCAAGGATGAAGAAGTTATGCAAGAAACAGCACAGCCGAAGACTACAAAACGTATTCTGGACATGCCCGGGCTCCACACATCCAATTTCTACCAAATTTGCATCATTAGAAGCGTAACGGAATTACGAAACCATAGGCGAAAGAATCAAGTCAAACGGACACGAAACGAAGAAGATACGGCCTTCCGAAGCAACGAGAAAAGTCAGATAAATCACACGGCCTACCACACGGCCACCCCCAAGCCGTACACGGCCTAGAGGAGGCCGTACACGGCCCTCAACTAGCCGTACACGGCCTGGTTGAGGCCGTACATGGCCTGTTTTGCTCTCACACGGCCTCTTCCTTGCTTCGTTTGCTTGTACGTGTGCTTGTGAACTTGTACTCTTGGATCCAAGGCTTGCCTATAAATAGTGGCTTCATTCACCTCATTCCACACACCAATTTTTCATAGAATTCTCACTTTCTCTCTCTCACACTCTTTTTCTTTCTAGTTTAGCTTTCTCTCTCTAGCACTACTCTTAGGAGTTAGAGGAGAAATAGTAGGGTTTTAGTTAGTTAGTTCTTGGTTAATATTTAACCAAGACTAACGGAGGGGCTACTCTTGTAATAGTGTTAGGGATATTTCGAGGGTCTTATTTGTAATATTGTCCAAGATATTGCGGAGGTTACGCTCGTGTATTCTTTCAACATTATTCAAACTACGCGTTACATTCGGTTATCTCTTTCCTTATCTTTCATAATGATGATTATTATTATTGTTGCTATGCTAGATTTAGGATTGCTTGTTATGCATAGGGAGTAGTTATCTTGTGCTTGTTATGATGTAGTTAGTTTATGTATTGCGGGTGATGTTACTTTAAATATACAATTGGGATAATATCGTTATGAAACCACAGAGATAACGTTATACGGCTTTCATTTGTATAGCGCCGGAAACATCACGAATGTGTGTAGTACGGAACGTGGAAGCTATGAAAGTCGTGGGCACAATCCGTTGTGGAATAATGTTCCCAATTGTTACATATTGAAAACCGGTGTACTGTTAATTTTACATTTATGAATTTCTAAACCTAAAACGCCTTTCCTCCAATAAACGTGGTTAGAACCTGTATGACAAGGAGTCATGTACCTTGATCAACCGGTCACTACCTATCTGTGTTTTCAAATCAAATAAATCAACATGGTCTGAATTGTGTAGCTGTGGAAATACTGCCAAAACCTTTCGTATAGTACACCGTGAATCAATCAGGGATTTATTGGGAATGTAGTGAGGGCTGGTTTATATCATAGATGGTTAAACGTTAATACAAACTTAGTTAAACTAGTCCAGAGTGACCATAAAGTATGTGGCACCGGAAAGACCATAAAACGGCATAGTACTTCGTATAGCGTTTAAATACGTGGGAAAAGCTAAGGAACTGTCGTCGGTTGAAGACTGTGTCACATCCTGGTTGAACCACACAACTCTGGACTAAACAAAGACCATTAATGTAGAGTTAGCAGTCACCAAACTAAGTCTTAATCTTAAATGCCTTGTCTAGTTTTAGTATCTTCACAGTGTTAAGAACGGTTAGAACATTAGCGGGTCTGTTACTCTATCTCATGCGCCCAGGAATAATATTCCAAGAAGGGTCACTATTCCACCATATGGAAAGTGTTGAAGAGTTGAGCAGCCTCCTCTGATCAGAATCACCATAGCCTAGCAGCCCAGTGACATACTGTCTGAGAAATCAAACAGTAGGGTGTTAGTGTCTACACTGTGAATATTTAGACGAAAGCAAGACACAAATCTTTAAAAGACGTTTTCATACTTAAACCTTAAACATCACCCCATGCATAAACTAATGAAGTCATAGCAAGCACAACCCTCCATTTTTACTTTTATGCTTTATTAGTTTAAGTAGTTTAATTAGATAATTAGATAATAAAAACCAAAACAACTTTCTATCAATCTACTCAACCCTAGCTTAATTACTGATTTGTCGGAACTAGCTCTGTTTCAATTCTGCCGTCTTGAGGAACGACCCTGGATCATCCTTATCACATACTTATATCAGGTATTCGTACCTAGTATTAGTAGGTAGTTCGGAGGATTAGGCTCCCCCCAACTTTTATAAATTTAAAACTCCCACCGTTGCGCCCGTTGCGTGAACGACCGTTTCGGGACGCATCAAGGTTTTGGTGCCGCTGCCGGGGACGGTAGTACGATTCGGAGCCTATTTAGATAGTTTAGTTTTTAAGCGATCCTTTTTGACTTGGATTCACCGTCCTTGTCAGAAGTTACTTTATGCCCGTAGATTAGCATAGTTAGATTAAATTAGCATAGCTTAGAATAACTTCCCTCCATACTACAACTTTAATTCTCGAAAACCTTCTTAGTGTGCTGTCTTTACTGAAAACTTGGCAATGGCAACTCAACAACAACTAAAAGATCAAATTGATAGTCTTTTTAAGATAATCCAAGATAGAAATAGGAGTGATGCCGACTTAGAAAATGAATGGCAAAGGTGTAGTATGAATTATTCGGATAACATAGGGTACATAAATCCTCAATCACAATACCAGTATAACCCTTATGCCTTCCAACAACAACACTACTAACCTTACTATCCTGAACCATTCAGAGTCTACCCACAACCATCTTACCCTGTATACGAACCACAACCATGCCAGAGTTCTAACTTGAGAGATATGCCCATAGCTTATCTCAGTAGTAATGCTGCTCCCTCTTTCACCCCACTTGAACAAAAACAAATAGCCGACATGCTTAGAAGAACTACTGATAAGCTGTCGAAAATGGAAAAACTAGTCCAAGCAAGTAGTAAGGGATTTAGGGATCAAGTTACAACTGACTATAGATTACAGGAAGATGAAAGGCATTCACACACCACACCTACTTCACTTGACATAGACTTTCAATCTCATGAGCCTGGTTGCAAAATTCCTCCAAACCCTTCAACTACCCAATCTTCTAAATCCTCACTTCCACCTATTCTCAACCTATCTACATCCGAAACCGATGAGGAGTTCATTCTAGAGGAGCTTTCCGAGTCATTGCAACTTGAAACTCTTGGCCGGAGTGACGAGGATGATGAGGTAGACGAAGAGATAGAAGTAGAGAGCCCGGAGATGGAGATTTACATAGAAGACCCAGCTTCAGAAGGACCAGAGGAATGCACACCAGCTCTGAGCAGTGATCTCATCCCAATTCAAACTGACGTGGTTGATACTATCCCACAACCAGTTGTGGTGGATGATATCCCACATATCTTTCTCGATGAAACACCCCCTGATCTAGTTGTACCTTCTGCCTTAGACCAGTCAGTTGCCCAAGTAGTTGATGAGAATGTTGCTACAAGATTGGAGACGTCAACGGATACTGTCCCACCTCCATGCCCAGAGTACAACATTCTCACCAACTCAAAGACCATAGGAAGTAAGGTGGGTTTTGCATCATGGTTGCCTTACAAACCATCTCTCTACAACATAATGATGTATACGTCCTGGAGAGGTAAGGACACCTTTGAGCAACCCATTCTGCCCATCCAACTCAAGGAGGTAATCAAAGTTGAGAGATTTGTTACGCCTCCGGTAGAACAATTCCCTCACTTTGAATTATTTGCTCATATTGGACATACCCTAGCCTTGAATTGCCTTAAACTCTTAGGTATGTACCAATATTACCACTTGTGTCTACTGATGGATGCAAGGAAGCCGCTAGGATCTCCTGATATATAGTGTTAGAGTCAAGCTAGAGACTCGAACAAAAACAAGCGCTTCTCGGGAGGCAACCCGTGTCTAACGTAGTTTTAATAGTAGTAGTCGTAATAGTAGGATAAGTAGTATGCTAACCTGAATAAGTGGAAAATGAAACCCTAAATTGCATAATCAAAGTTTTCTTCATTTTTATGAACTAAGAAGGATGATTTTCAAAATGAACTTCAAACTTTTATTAAAACCTTCAAAACTTCCTTCTCCCACTTGTTTGAACTTTATTGCAACATCCATTTTTACCATTATCTTAAGTTCTTAAATATCCTTTCACTCACAAACTAGGAATTAGCAACCTTAGTAATCTTACACTCCCACTGTAACATCCTCATTACCGGTCTAGGAGAAATTAGGTAAATTACTTAATTCATTCGATTATTTAATTAAGTTTAGAAATAATTCGTATTAATTGCCAAATTGAAATTAATAGGGTAAATGGTCAAATGAGTTATTGTGATACATAAATTATTACTTGTTTTAAATAAATCTAGTTGACGGTATAATAAAATATATTTTCATGTAAACGGTTTTTAGGTTCCAGACAATAGGTTTAGAGCGGGTATAATTTATACTGAATTATATCCACCCTTAGTTGGGGATCGGCTCATTGTTTTGCCATCCCAAATTCATTATAACCTCCCAAATACAAAAACACACACACCTAACAATTAAGAGATCAAAGATTAACAACTAGAAATCGATTGAGGCTTTGGATTGGTACTAGCACGTGATTATCTTCATCTTTAACGGATTATCATCTCGATTGTAAGTTCAAATTACCTTTGATTATATGTATGCATATGTTAGGGTTTGATGAAATTAAGTAGAAATGAGTAGATTTGATGATTGATGAGATTATTGTTGTTAGAACTTGATATATATTGATGCTTTAAGTTGTTTTTATGTATAGATCATGCAAAGTGTTCGAATTTGGTTAGTTGTGGTTTTTGGTTCGAGTTTGGTTTTGCAGAAACTGGGCGTGCTTGATGTTCTTGGGAATCCGGCGGATTCACGGGAATCAGGTCGGATTCCCCCTTTTTATGTCAGTCTGAAACAAATGGGAATCCGGTCGTATTCCTTGGAATACGACGGATTCAGGTACCGGATTCATGGGAATCCAGCGTATTCCTGGGGCGTATTCCTTAGTTATGGTTCTGTCCCAAATTGGAGCTGAAAGGGGGTGGGAATACGGCGGATTCATGGGAATCCGACCGTATTCATTTGAATCCGGCGGATTCCCATGGAATCCGGCGGATTCCCACGGTTTGCAGCTTTTGTCATTTTAGATGCTAGAACTTGTGTTAATCAACTTGTATGCTATCGTTATGATACTTAATGTTTGTTGAACTGATATTAAGTGTTTAATGAAAGTTAGATATCATATGAAATGAGTATTAACTTGTAATCTTCTTGTGTTCTCAGATAAACCGAAGACTCAATAATATTAGATCTTTGAGTGAAGACGGTGACTGTGAAGGGTGAGTGGATCATTGACTTTCAGTCTAAATTAGTTGTAACAATCTGGTTACAACGGGTAAACATGTTCTACTGTTATACATTGTATAAATTGCATATTGCCATGATGATTATGGAATGTGCTATCTTGTCAGGGGTCAATATGAAATTGCGTTTGGATACTGTTACTTTGGACGACATGATGACTTTGTACATGTGTTGTTTATTGAAATCATGTCGTATGTAGAAATGGTACTAAACTATCGGTAAGAACACTGTTTGGCCTTCAGTGGTTATAAGTGTTACTTGGGGAACCACCGCGGCATGAGGGTACCTCAAGGACCACCGATCCTCTTTGATGTATTTGTTATAATGCTTTGTGGTGATCAATTGCTATGCTAGTTTAGATTGATAGTTGTGATCTATTCACTTAGCTTCGTGCTAATCCCTCTCCTCACTTCTTGCAGATTACTTTTGATGTGGGTGGGCAAGAAGTTAGTTTGAAGAATGTTTGACTGCCTACTCTGACTATATGACATGTAGTCGTTTATAAACTTATGTTTTGGAATTTAAATAACACCTAACTTAATGTTGTAACTGATGTGGTTATTGTATTAACTTATCATGCAGGCATAGATTGTGTTTTGGGAACTATGTTATACGCAATCTATAATGCATGATTTGTATTTAATCGCTTCCGATTTATTTAAAAAAAAAATTGAAAATTGTCTCTTCAAATATTGTGGTGTTATAAATTGGTATCAGAGCTTAGGTTTGGGTGAATTGAGCATGGGTTAAGTGTTCAATCCCAAATCTATGTGTGTCAGTCACACATTCCTATGAGTGGGATTTTGTTAGCATGTGAAGTTGGTTAGTATATGGGTACTAACAACTAATGTGTTATGAGATGTTGTTTTGGTACAGATATGGCAGAGAATGAACCTCCAGCTGACACACCCCGTGATGCCCCTCAAACTAATGTATTCCCTACTGGAACCCAAAATGTTAGCCAGGGTCAAACTGGTACTACCTTTTCTGCAGGGGATTTTGATCATGATGATTATATGATTCATCTAGAGACAGAAAATCTGAGACTTAAGGCAATAGAACAACATTTTTTGCAATAACAACAACAAAACCGGTCTTCTCAACAAATCTTGCAATCCTTGCCACCTACTGTAGCACTGTACCACCACTTTTGGTGACTTCGCAGATTCCAGTATCTCAGTCTTATTATCATCATCCACACTATGGTACCTATCCGATTTCGGCTCCGTTCTCTTCTGGACCTTCGGGTTATCAGACTCCGATATTTCAAGCTCAGAGTCAACCTAAGCTATGCTCTTTTAAGACTTTCAAGTCTTGTGGACCATCAGATTATTCGGGTAGTGTAACATCCTGTTACCGGGCCTAGACGTTTATGGTATTTTCCGAATTTAAATGATTATTTAAATAAGTTAGGAATTTATATTATTGGTTTATATAAAAAAAAAAAAAATAGGTGAAAGAGTCACAGGTATTATTGTGACTAATAATATAGTAGTTGTTTTAAATAGTTGAACCTGACGGTAAAATAAAAATACTTTCTCTCGCGGATATTTTCGGGTTCCAGACAATAGGCTTAGAAGGGGTATAATTGTACTGTGTGGAAGTGGGTTAAAAGGGAGGTGATCGACCTACTTCTTCTTTATTTCCTTTTTGATCTTTTTCTCTATCTCATCTCATTATACACACATACATACATATATGCTAAATCAAAGAGAAAAGAAAGAGAGAATGATCCTTGTGATCTTGTAGCTTCATCTTCTTCACTAGATCATCACCATCATCTTCTTGTTCTTCATATTGTAAGTATTCATCATATATATGTATATACATACTAATAATCTTAGGGTTTGTGATTGTATGCAAATCGATGATATAAATGATGATATGTGATGTTATAAAGTGTTTATTGTTGATTATAATCGATTAGATACTTTGATTTAGTGATTTTGGGGTTTTAATTCGGGTATAAGGTTTGATCAGCAGGTACAGGGTCTGACGAACACGGGAATCCGGCGTATTCAAGGGAATACGGCGGATTCAATTAAGATTTGGGGAATCCGTCCGTATTCATGGGAATCCGGCGGATTCCGGGGAATCCGGCGTATTCCGGACCGGATTCAAGAACGTATTCCTCAATTTTGGTTCTGTTTAAAATCTGGGCTGTAATTGTTTGGGAATACGGCGTATTCCCTGGAATACGGCGTATTCCCTAGAATACGGACGTATTCCCTCTGATTCAGGCAATATAATTCAAGTTTTTGTTTTGCAAATTCTGAAAATGCATAAGTGTTAAGTGCCATCTTTGATAAATTTTATTTTCACTTGAGAGGTGCTTTAGTGGCACTTAACCGTAGTTTAGTGGCACTTAGGCGGTACTTTAGTGGCACTTTTATTGGAAGAAATACATGATAATGTGGATGATTTTAAAGGGTTACGGGACTAAATAAAAGAGTTTAAAGTTAACTTGGTATAGTATATGATATGGCTTTAGTGGCACCTTTTAGTGGCACTTTTTATTTAAAATATATGTTTTGACATATATGATATGTTATACTTATGGGATAAGTTGTATACTTATAAATGAAATGATATAAAGAGATTATTTCCGTTTGAGTAGCATTTATTATGTTGATACATTGAAATATTGAAACAAGTTACTAACTTGTGATATTCTGTTGTATTCTCAGATCAGCAGAAGACTCAGTGACATTAGACTACTGAGTGGACATATGAGGTATCGGTGAGTGGACCTGTACCTTCAGTGTGATTGAGTTATAACATGTTTGGTTACAACGGGTAACCGTATATGTTATTGTTGACTAATTATTAATCTGTTATGATTATAATTGTGTTAAGTGCTATATGGCCTTTGAGGCGTATATGTGTTAATAAAGAGGTCAACGTATGTTGGGCATTGGTTACTATTGTTTGGACGATGAAGGATTCCTTGTACTCATCGTTAATGGGAATCTTAGTCGTGTGAGATAATAGTAACAGGCTATCGGTAAACCGCTGTATTGGCCTGCAGCTCAGTGGGGTCTACTAAGTGTCGCTTGAGGGCCACCGCGGCTTGAGGGTTCCTCAAGGACCACCGGTCCTCTTTAGTGCTTGTGTGTTTACAGTGCTTGATGATGTAAACATTGTTGTTGTTGCGTTTATGATTACTTATTGTAAACTGATGTGTTATATCTGAGTTGGACTGTCGGTTACAGTTCTTTCTCACTTAGCTTTGAGCTAACCCCCACATTCCCACTTCTTGCAGATTATGATTGTTTAAATTGCTGGGCAAGAGGTTGATGGCTGGAATGGATTGTTTGACGACCTTGCGTATTACTCTGATATTGATTTTGCTAAATCAATGTTGTTTTTGGATTCAATAACACCCAATGACTGTGTTTAAAATTTATATGTTTGAAATAAGCAGGCATTTAATGTGTATTAAATGAAAAGCTTGTTTTGGGACTGACGCTTCCGGTAATAAAATACATTATTGTATTGTTTGAAAAGGACGGGTGTTTCAGGTAGTACAAATCCCTCCGTTACCTTGGATTGGCTGAGGGATGTGGAAAGAAAGTTTGAGGTTTGTCGATGTGAAGAGGAAGTCAAGGTTCCTTTTGCGGTGCAACTTCTAAAGGGTCCCGCAATGGTTTGGTGGGATTCCATTACATCACATTTTACCCCACAGCAGAGAGCATCGATTTGTTGGTCTGATTTCCACAATGAGGTTTGTAAGAAATATTGTTCGGGATTTGACATGACTCGGATTCGACGCGAGTTTTTGGATTTGCAATTAACGGATAAGATGACTATGGATGATCTCATTTCCCAATTCACTGACAAGTTGAGATTCGTGCAACAATGGGTACCGGAGGAACGTATGAAGATTGACCATTTTGTGGGAATGTTACCGCATACTTATCGGACGATCGTGAGATTGGCGGGTACTCTTTCCCAAGCTTTTGATCTTGCCCGTTCTGTGGATGGGGATGTTAGGGCACAGGGTTTGGAGGTTAAGGAAAAATCTCCATTTAAATCCAAGGGTGAATCTTCGGGTAGTCCTGGAAAGAAGAAATGGCAGGGATCTCATCAACCTAAGAAGTCCAGTTCGGATAGTAAATCATTGGACAGAACCAATTGGTGCCACAATTGTAAATCGCGACACACGGGTCCTTGCACTCCACAAACTGCTAGGTGTATCAAATGTGGACAACTTGGTCATGACATCAAGGATTGTGCGTTTCCTAGACATGTGTGTTGGAATTGTCAAAAGGAAGGTCATCGTTCGGGTTTGTGTCCGGAGGCTGGAAAACAAAAGATGGGTGTGGTCGGAGGGTCTTCATCTTCTGGCCAGAAAAGAAAGAATCCACCAACGGCAACTGGTAGGGCATTCCAAATGACAGCTGATGACGCTGTCAGGACTGAAGATGTTATCACTGGTACATTTCTAATCAACTCTGTACCAGCTACTGTTCTGTTTGATTCGGGAGCCAATTGCTCATTTATATCTATGCTTTTCTGCGATAAACTGAAATTGACTCCCACTTGTATTACAAATCCTATTGAGGTTGAGGTAGCAAATGGCAAGATAGTTCCAGTTACCACATCGGTGACTGGAGCTAGCATCTTGATTGAGGATCATAGTTTCCCAATTTCTTTTCTATTGATGCTTATCCCCAGTTTTGATGCGGTTTTAGGCATGGATTGGTTAAGTAAGAATAAGGCAAGTATAGAGTGCCATAAGAAACTAATTAGGATTCCAATCTCGAATGAGTCATATGTTGTGGCTCGAGGGGAACGGGAAAGAGGTAGTGTCCCTATGATTTCTATGATGAAAGCTAGTAAATCTCTAGCTAAGGGGTGTGTATCATACCTGGCTTATATAGTTGATGCAAAATTAGAAAAGAAAACCGTTTCCAATGTCCGGGTGGTTTCTGATTACCCCGACGTCTTTCCTGATGAATTGCCTGGGTTGCCTCCCATTAGAAAGGTGGAATATAAAATTGACCTAATTCCTGGTTCTACTCCTGTAGCTAAGGCTCCTTATAGACTAGCTCCCTCCGAAATTCGTGAAATGATGACCCAAATCCAGGAGCTATTAGATAAGGGTTTCGTCAGGCCTAGTTCGTCTCCTTGGGGTGCACCTGTGTTGTTTGTTAAAAAGAAGGATGGCACCCTTCGGATGTGTATTGATTATAGAGAGTTGAATAAGTGAACCATAAAGAATAAGTACCCTTTGCCTCGAATAGATGAATTATTTGATCAATTACAAGGGTCTTCCTATTTTTCTAAGATTGACTTGAGGTCGGGTTATCATCAAGTGCGGGTTTGTGAGGAGGATATTCCTAAGATGGCTTTTCGCACTAGATATGGTCATTATGAATTTCTTGTTATGCCTTTTGGGTTGACTAATGCTCCGGCGGTCTTTATGGATTTGATGAATAGAGTTTGTCGACCCTATCTCGATAAGTTCGTTATTGTATTTATTGATGATATATTGATTTATTCTAAGACTGAGGCTGATCATGAAGTACACTTGCGTTTAGTACTCGACACTTTGAAACAGGAGAAGTTGTATGCTAAGTTCTCCAAATGTGAGTTTTGGTTGCGTGAGGTCCAGTTTTTGGGGCATATTATTTGTGAGGATGGAGTTAAGGTTGATCCATCTAAAGTTGAGGCAGTTATGAATTGGCAAGCGCCTAAGTCTGCTTCGGAGATTAAGAGTTTTCTTGGTCTAGCGGGTTACTATCGAAAGTTCATCAAGGATTTCTCTAAGCTCGCTGGTCCTTTGACGAAATTGACTCGAAAGGATGTTAAGTTTCAGTGGAATGATCAACAAGAGTTGGCTTTCCAGACTTTGAAACAGTTATTGTGTCAGGCTCCAATTTTAGCCTTGCCTGAAGGGTCCGAGGATTTTATTGTGTATTGTGATGCTTCGCATGCGGGGTTGGGTGGTGTCTTGATGCAACGTGGTCGGGTCATTGCGTATGTTTCTCGTCAGCTTAAGCCTCATGAAAAGAATTATCCTACCCATGACTTAGAACTTGCAGCTGTAGTCTTTGCCTTGAAAATCTGGAGACACTATTTGTATGGTACTAAATGCGTTATTTGTACGGATCATAAGAGTCTTCAATACATGTTTTCTCAGAAGGAACTGAATATGCGTCAGAGGAGATGGTTAGAGTTGATAAAAGACTATGATTGTGAGATTCGTTACCATCCGGGTAAGGCGAATGTGGTCGCGGATGCGTTGAGTAGAAAAGGGAAATTTGAGAAAGTTTGTTTTATGCGATTGGAAGTTTCCTCTGATTTGATTGAAAAATTGAGAACGGCACAAATGGAAGCATTGTTGGATCAAAATTTGAAGGCCGAGATTCTATTGAAAAGAAAAGAACTTTTATGTGACGATTCTCGTGGATTAAAGACATTCCAATCGCGAGTTTGGGTTCCTTTGCTTGGTGGGCTTCGTGATGTAATATTGATGGAAGCTCATAAGTCCAGATTGTCGGTTCATCCCGGGAGCACAAAAATGTATAATGATCTAAAACCTTTATATTGGTGGCCTACTTTGAAAATGGATGTTGCTCGATTTGTGGAATCATGCCATATATGCTCTCAAGTAAAGGCCGAGCACCAGAAACCGTATGGGTCGTTGAAACAACTTGAGATCCCCGAGTGGAAATGGAAAAACATTACGATGGACTTTGTAACAAAATTTCCGCGAACCATTAGAGGAAACGACATGATTTGGGTGATTGTGGACCGATTGACTAAGAGTGCTCACTTTCTTGCTACTAGTGAGACGGCTTCTTTGAGTAAATTATCCCAATTGTACGTCAATGAGATCGTTTCGCGACATGGAATTCCTTTATCTATTGTGTCGGATAGAGATCCACGATTCGTGTCCGGGTTTTGGCAGGGTTTGCAGAAGGAACTGGGTACCCGAATTAATTTGAGTACGGCTTATCACCCTCAGACGGACGGTCAATCAGAGCGCACCATTCAAACTTTGGAGGACATGTTGCGTGCTTGTGTGTTGGAATATGGTGGGTCTTGGGATTCACACCTGCCATTGATTGAGTTTGCGTATAATAATTCTTATCACTCGAGTATAGGTATGCCTCCGTATGAAATGCTTTATGGGCGTCGTTGTAGAACACCCACATGTTGGTTGGAAGCGGGTGAGAAACAATTTGCGGGTCCAGATATTGTTCAGATTACTGCTGATAAGGTAGCAATTGCTCGTGAGAAGTTAAAAGCGGCACGTGATAGACAGAAACAGTATGCCGATCCGCGGCGCCGTCCGGTTTCTTTTGTGGTGGGTGAATTGGTTTACTTAAAGGTTTCCCCTTGGAAAGGTGTGATTCGGTTTGGTAAGCGTGGTAAACTTGCTCCTAGGTTTATTGGGCCATTTAGAATTCGCCAAGTAGTTAATGATCAAACGGTATCGTTAGATCTTCCTCCTGAATTAGCGGGTATTCATGACACCTTCAATGTTTGTTACTTAAGAAAATGTAAGGTGGAGGACCAATCCCAAGTCCTTCTGTTACAAGACTTGCGTGTCGACTTAAGTCAGAAACTTGTAGAGGAACCCATAGAGCTTGTAGATAGAAAAGTGACTAAACTTCGAAAGAAGGAGATACCCATGGTTTTGGTTAAGTGGCGACATAGTTTGGGTGCTAATCTTACGTGGGAAACGGAGGAAAGCATGCGATTACGTTATCCTAATCTCTTTGAGAGTGGCGAGATTTCGGGGACGAAATCTTCTTAAGGAGGGAAGATTTGTAACATCCTCATTACCGGTCTAGGAGAAATTAGGTAAATTACTTAATTCATTCGATTATTTAATTAAGTTTAGAAATAATTCGTATTAATTGCCAAATTGAAATTAATAGGGTAAATGGTCAAATGAGTTATTGTGATACATAAATTATTACTTGTTTTAAATAAATCTAGTTGACGGTATAATAAAATATATTTTCATGTAAACGGTTTTTAGGTTCCAGACAATAGGTTTAGAGCGGGTATAATTTATACTGAATTATACCCACCCTTAGTTGGGGATCGGCTCATTGTTTTGCCATCCCAAATTCATTATAACCTCCCAAATACAAAAACACACACACCTAACAATTAAGAGATCAAAGATTAACAACTAGAAATCGATTGAGGCTTTGGATTGGTACTAGCACGTGATTATCTTCATCTTTAACGGATTATCATCTCGATTGTAAGTTCAAATTACCTTTGATTATATGTATGCATATGTTAGGGTTTGATGAAATTAAGTAGAAATGAGTAGATTTGATGATTGATGAGATTATTGTTGTTAGAACTTGATATATATTGATGCTTTAAGTTGTTTTTATGTATAGATCATGCAAAGTGTTCGAATTTGGTTAGTTGTGGTTTTTGGTTCGAGTTTGGTTTTGCAGAAACTGGGCGTGCTTGATGTTCTTGGGAATCCGGCGGATTCACGGGAATCCGGTCGGATTCCCCCTTTTTATGTCAGTCTGAAACAAATGGGAATCCGGTCGTATTCCTTGGAATACGACGGATTCAGGTACCGGATTCATGGGAATCCGGCGTATTCCTGGGGCGTATTCCTTAGTTATGGTTCTGTCCCAAATTGGAGCTGAAAGGGGGTGGGAATACGGCGGATTCATGGGAATCCGACCGTATTCATTTGAATCCGGCGGATTCCCACGGTTTGCAGCTTTTGTCATTTTAGATGCTAGAACTTGTGTTAATCAACTTGTATGCTATCGTTATGATACTTAATGTTTGTTGAACTGATATTAAGTGTTTAATGAAAGTTAGATATCATATGAAATGAGTATTAACTTGTAATCTTCTTGTGTTCTCAGATAAACCGAAGACTCAATAATATTAGATCTTTGAGTGAAGACGGTGACTGTGAAGGGTGAGTGGATCATTGACTTTCAGTCTAAATTAGTTGTAACAATCTGGTTACAACGGGTAAACATGTTCTACTATTATACATTGTATAAATTGCATATTGCCATGATGATTATAGAATGTGCTATCTTGTCAGGGGTCAATATGAAATTGGGTTTGGATACTGTTACTTTGGACGACATGATGACTTTGTACATGTGTTGTTTATTGAAATCATGTCGTATGTAGTAATGGTACTAAACTATCGGTAAGACCACTGTTTGGCCTTCAGTGGTTATAAGTGTTACTTGGGGAACCACCGCGGCATGAGGGTACCTCAAGGACCACCGATCCTCTTTGATGTATTTGTTATAATGCTTTGTGGTGATCAATTGCTATGCTAGTTTAGATTGATAGTTGTGATCTATTCACTTAGCTTCGTGCTAATCCCTCTCCTCACTTCTTGCAGATTACTTTTGATGTGGGTGGGCAAGAAGTTAGTTTGAAGAATGTTTGACTGCCTACTCTGACTATACGACATGTAGTCGTTTATAAACTTATGTTTTGGAATTTAAATAACACCTAACTTAATGTTGTAACTGATGTGGTTATTGTATTAACTTATCATGCAGGCATAGATTGTGTTTTGGGAACTATGTTATACGCAATCTATAATGCATGATTTGTATTTAATCGCTTCCGATTTATTTAAAAAAATATTGAAAATTGTCTCTTCAAATATTGTGGTGTTATACCCACTCACATATTTCGAGCATTTGAGGTACTTACATATAATTCTTTGAACAACATACAAAGATCTTTAAATGGTTTATCTGATAAACATGATTGGTATGTCAATATGTGTATTATGCTCGAACTCGTTTAAAAATATGTGTTGTGAACATCTTTATACTTGGTTGCCTAATTTAATTGCTCATACTAGTATATGTTGTTTGTGCTATAGTGAAATTATAGGCAACTAACACTTTTATGTGTAAGATCAAACTCTAAGTCATACACTGGTTTGTTTCTTCAAAGCACTCACTTTGATAGTTCCTTAGCAAACCAGTGAATCTATGATCTGGAGAATGATCACTTGTTTGTTAGATCTTGTTTTTTCTATTAAACAGGGACTGACGCCTATGGATAAAGAGCTTTTGAGTATAGTGGAAAGATGACAAGGGGAGCTTACAAGTTCATTAAATGAGGAAACTTTTGAGCATTGCTTTTCAGGAGAAGAAATGGCTCTTTCTGGCACATAGATGGTCACATTCTAGTTGTCTATGACTAGGTTATCGAGTAGATCACATCAAATTTCACCATTTGTTCCACATCCTAGAACCATACTTTACAATTTCCTTGACTGCTGGCATGGTGCTACATGGAACCCGAAATCATCACCATCCACCATCACCATATCCACCCACATTCGCCATCCATCCACATTTATCATCACCATCCGGGATCATTTGTTCGCCATGTAATCAGGGAATGAGTACATAGTATATGGGATGCAAGCTAGAGATCTCTGCCAATAAGAACAACATCAGATTTATTTCATTAGTTTGTCGGAGAAGATCTCAAATGTTATGGTCGTCGGATTCAGCACTTTCAAATCATCTAGTGCAGTTAGTCTACATCAGCAGCTCTTGATGCTTAGGATCCTCGTCCATTATCTCTACCCAACATATGGTGTATCTTGGTTGATTCATCATGTATCCGGAAGAAGACGTCACTTCAATTCACTTTCTACAATCTATGTTTTTGGTCTTAGTTATTTTCGTGGGAAAGTTAGTGAAAAGATTGGATGAAGATTATGCCATTATGAGCTCGAGTGCACTTCATGAAGACTGACTTTGATCCAGCAAACACTGGTGCCAACACAGTCTATTTTTCAGATCCTCAGCTTACCAATATGCCGGCAAATGTGTGAGGTTGCGAATGAAATATTGCGCAAAGAGATGACGGACGTTCATGAAGAAACCGCATTCTGCAAGGAGCCAGCTAAAGAAATCCCAACTATCGGCAGACTACGGAATCTTTCTTCAAAACATCTCTTGCCTCTATCGTAGGGAAGTTCCTTTCCTTTCTGTTATGATTTTTTTTCCATTACCATACATCCTAATATGCCTAAATTCTAAGTGTGGGATTTCATCCCACCATCTTTTCAAAAACACTTAAAATTGTTTCACTGTTTCAAACCCTAATTGTGGGATTTTTCCCGAAGAAAATCCTCCATCTTAGCAATGAACATTGAGGACAATGTTGTTTTAAGTGTGGGATACACGGTATGATATACCGCAAGTTTGTATTTGCCTGTCCAAAGTAATACCTACGTTTGCGCCCTAACTTTTTCAAAATTTTCGCAAAACCAACCTAATAGGTTGAGATTTTTACTACCAAAACATTTGAAAACCCAACCTCGATGGTGTCCGACATCCATTCGGTTGATTTCGAATATTTTTCTAAAGATTTTAGTCTTAGAAGATTCTTTTAAAGAGATGAACTTTCTGTCAAAATAAATAAGTTGCTTTGGAAAGTAAGATAAGGCAAAGATAAGAACGTATCTTAAACTAAAATTGAGAAATCCTCTAGGCATCGCATGACTTGGTGCATATGACCCTTTGATTGTGAGGTACTTGAGCCTTTAATAAGCATTCACTTTTAATGCTTCACTTTCGTTTCTGAGTGTGCGCCGATGCATGTGTCTTTGAATTAGAACTTGCTCTTGTAATGCGTTTCGAGACCGTACCAATGAGTGCCGTACGCGGTATAGGTGCAGTTAGATGATCTTGGCATTTATTAGGATTGACCCATTTCTTTCATATCTTTTCAAGCCAACCCTTCCAACTTTCTTTCTAAGATTGTTGATGATCCGATTAGAAAACCCTTTGCGCCTTAGCCATTTTATTTCTCTAAACCCTAAAACACTTCCCCACAACGCAAACACTTTCCACCAAACACCATTCCAGCTCGTGAATCTTCATAAGATCATAAGTAAAGGACTGCTTGAGATATCTTTCTATTGGTGTCTCATCTTCAAACATCTCTCCGTACCTATCAATAGTTTAAAGAAAGAAATACAAAATGAAGATATGGTACAAAAGCGAAGTTAGTACTCATCACGAAGATATTATCCGCCAAAGACAGTACGAAAAATTGGTACTTGTCAAAAGAGAAGTCAAAAGATGTCTCACTATACGAAGGATCTCCAGGGTCATAAAAATAAGAAAGAAAAAAAAAAAGAAAAAAAGAAAGAAAAAAAGAAAGAAAAGAAAAGCAGACCTTGGAGAGCTCCTAGAAGAAGAAGACTACTCTCCAAAGAAGGAAAATCTATCAGAACTCAAAAGAAACATCAAGAGAAGAAATTATTCCTCTAGGAGATGAGTCTACTCTAGAAGTTATCTCAAGTGAAACTTGCTTTGATCTTTGAAAGCTCCGAGTCTAAAGTTCATAAACCCTAAAACCATTGACCAAACTACCCCTATCCTTACCCACTTTCCCCTTACTAACACAACCCACTAAAATGCCTTGGGATAATTAGCACCGTTCTCAAAGGAGTGGTGGAGATTCGATTCTCGACCAAGCCTATGACGATAAGCACTGCATGAATGGCATTGAGCGATTTCGTTTCTATTAGATTATAGGTAACCCGAAACACTTTGAGTGAATTGAGTGACCCACTTGTGAGAATCGCCCAGTCATGTACATCTACATCTCGAGAGTTGCAAAATATGCCAACCAGGGTTGATCGGTTTTATGTTTAAGTACAGTTAATTTTTGTTGAAGCTTACTTTCTAAAAATATTTATCTGATTTGAAGAAAGTGACTTTCTGCAGAAGATACTCTAAGCATCCAAAACGATTTTTCAAAAATTATTTTCCAAATGAGGTTTGCTTGAGGACAAGCAAAACTTAAGTGTGGGATATTTGATGTAGCGCAAAAAGTCACGTTTTTACCTGCATTAATTGTCCCATATTTAGCTCTTTTCTAACAAATAAATCTTAAAATCATCATTATAAACCAACTTTTGTTAGAAAGGAATAAACTTGTCGGTTATTTGAAAATCATGCAAAAAGGTCAGAAAACTAACCGAAATAGGCACCGAATTGAGCCAAACCCTAAATCTACTGTAAACTCCATACCAAGACCTCACAATTATCTTATTTTGTAGCTATGGAGATTACGAGAATGTGTATATAAGGATTGCTCAAAACGGATCAAGGATGAAGAAGTTATGCAAGAAACAGCACAGCCGAAGACTACAAAACGTATTCTGGACATGCCCGGGCTCCACACATCCAATTTCAACCAAATTTGCATCATTAGAAGCGTAACGGAATTACGAAACCATAGGCGAAAGAATCAAGTCAAACGGACACGAAACGAAGAAGATACGGCCTTCCGAAGCAACGAGAAAAGTCAGATAAATCACACGGCCTACCACACGGCCACCCCCAAGCCGTACACGGCCTAGAGGAGGCCGTACACGGCCCTCAACTAGCCGTACACGGCCTGGTTGAGGCCGTACATGGCCTGTTTTGCTCTCACACGGCCTCTTCCTTGCTTCGTTTGCTTGTACGTGTGCTTGTGAACTTGTACTCTTGGATCCAAGGCTTGCCTATAAATAGTGGCTTCATTCACCTCATTCCACACACCAATTCTTCATAGAATTCTCACTTTCTCTCTCTCACACTCTTTCTCTTTCTAGTTTAGCTTTCTCTCTCTAGCACTACTCTTAGGAGTTAGAGGAGAAATAGTAGGGTTTTAGTTAGTTAGTTCTTGGTTAATATTTAACCAAGACTAACGGAGGGGCTACTCTTGTAATAGTGTTAGGGATATTTCGAGGGTCTTATTTGTAATATTGTCCAAGATATTGCGGAGGTTACGCTCGTGTATTCTTTCAACATTATTCAAACTACGCGTTACATTCGGTTATCTCTTTCCTTATCTTTCATAATGATGATTATTATTATTGTTGCTATGCTAGATTTAGGATTGCTTGTTATGCGTAGGGAGTAGTTACCTTGTGCTTGTTATGATGTAGTTAGTTTATGTATTGCGGGTGATGTTACTTTAAATATACAATTGGGATAATATCGTTATGAAACCACGGAGATAACGTTATACGGCTTTCATTTGTATAGCGCCGGAAACATCACGAATGTGTGTAGTACGGAACGTGGAAGCTATGAAAGTCGTGGGCACAATCCGTTGTGGAATAATGTTCCCAATTGTTACATATTGAAAACCGGTGTACTGTTAATTTTACATTTATGAATTTCTAAACCTAAAACGCCTTTCCTCCAATAAACGTGGTTAGAACCTGTATGACAAGGAGTCATGTACCTTGATCAACCGGTCACTACCTATCTGTGTTTTCAAATCAAATAAATCAACATGGTCTGAATTGTGTAGCTGTGGAAATACTGCCAAAACCTTTCGTATAGTACACCGTGAATCAATCAGGGATTTATTGGGAATGTAGTGAGGGCTGGTTTATATCATAGATGGTTAAACGTTAATACAAACTTAGTTAAACTAGTCCAGAGTGACCATAAAGTATGTGGCACCGGAAAGACCATAAAACGGCACAGTACTTCGTATAGCGTTTAAATACGTGGGAAAAGCTAAGGAACTGTCGTCGGTTGAAGACTGTGTCACATCCTGGTTGAACCACACAGCTCTGGACTAAACAAAGACCATTAATGTAGAGTTAGCAGTCACCAAACTAAGTCTTAATCTTAAATGCCTTGTCTAGTTTTAGTATCTTCACAGTGTTAAGAACGGTCAGAACATTAGCGGGTCTGTTACTCTATCTCATGCGCCCAGGAATAATATTCCAAGAAGGGTCACTATTCCACCATATGGAAAGTGTTGAAGAGTTGAGCAGCCTCCTCTGATCAGAATCACCATAGCCTAGCAGCCCAGTGACATACTGTCTGAGAAATCAAACAGTAGGGTGTTAGTGTCTACACTGTGAATATTTAGACGAAAGCAAGACACAAATCTTTAAAAGACGTTTTCATACTTAAACCTTAAACATCACCCCATGCATAAACTAATGAAGTCATAGCAAGCACAACCCTCCATTTTTACTTTTATGCTTTATTAGTTTAAGTAGTTTAATTAGATAATTAGATAATTAAAACCAAAACAACTTTCTATCAATCTACTCAACCCTAGCTTAATTACTGATTTGTCGGAACTAGCTCTGTTTCAATTCTGCCGTCGTGAGGAACGACCCTGGATCATCCTTATCACATACTTATATCAGGTATTCGTACCTAGTATTAGTAGGTAGTTCAGAGGATTAGGCTCCCCCCGACTTTTATAAATTTAAAACTTCCACCGTTGCGCCCGTTGCGTGAACGACCGTTTCGGGACGCATCAGCATGGCTACGGGTGAAAAAGTTTCATAATAGTCAATACCATGAGTTTGAGTAAAACCTTTTGCAACCAACCTTGCTTTATAAGTTTGTACCTTACCATCCATGTCAGTTTTCTTCTTGAAAACCCACTTACACCCAACAGCTTTACCACCGGGTGGAAGTTCATCAAGTTCCCAAACTTAATTGTCATACATGGATTGCATCTCAGCCTTCATGGCTTCTTGCCATTTATCAGATTCCGAACTAGATATTGCTTCATTGTAAGAAGTTGGTTCTTGCAAACCATCATCTTCAATGACATAGACATACCTACTAGGTGCGCCACGCATCCGATCGGATCTTCAAAGACTAGGTGTCTCAGTAGTGTCAACATTGTCATGTTGATCATCAACATCTTCATGTTGATCATCAACATCATCATGTTGAATAGGTACCATCGTTTCATGTGATATTTGTTCTTCCTCTACTTCTTCAAGGAGGTGATTATTTCCATCAGTTTTCTTGTCAAGGAAATCCTCTTCAAGAAAATATCCATAACGAGCTACAAACACTTTGTTCTCATTTGGATTATAGAAATAATAGCCCCTAGTTTCCTTGGGGTATCCAACAAATATACATTTATCAGTTTTAGACTTAAGTTTGTCGGTTACATGCCTTTTAACATGTACCCTACAACCCCAAATCTTCATGTATGATAAATTTGGAGATCTACCATACCACAACTCATACAGAGTTGTTACAACTGATTTAGATGGTACACGGTTGATGTCGCTTGTGAAAGCGCGTCTTGTTTTACAATTTATAAATAGAAATACCTAATAAATACTTTCAAGCAACCAGGCAAGAATACCCGATCAATTGTAAATATAGATTTGGTAAGTCAAGTTCGAACACAGGGAAAAGGTGGAATATTTAAAATAGAAATTAACAATTAACGAGAAAGCAGTAAATATGGGGGGCGTTTTAGTTCCGTACGAACATTTTAGAAAACAATTAATTAAAATAAACAAACTTGAATAAAACTTAAATTAAAATAACCAATAAATAATAATAATAAATCCTAATTGAAAGGAATAAGTAATTGTATAGTTAATGGCACTTAGATTCATATTTCCCAATTTATCACGTATTGATTATCTAATTGTGATTCTTTTAGATCGACTTAGTACCAAATTCTTCAATGAATACTAAGTTGAATATGAACTAGCCAACGTTTCGGGTCCAACTAATTCCTATAATCTAGGGTCCAACATGAAACACTGGTTCCAATGTCACAAGATGATCAGTCAATTGTGTGCCTTTCCCTAAATTATGCATTAAACATTCACAACGCGTTATAATTAACTCTATTGGTATGACTCAACAATACCCAATAATTAACTTATTGTCTTGCTCATTTTAAAGTAGATTATTATTGTATACTCGACCTATCAGACTCAACGTATTTAGTGATAATTCAAAACCCTAAAGTTATGACCATCAATAGTTAATAATATTAAAGGAACTCAATCTCAACAATATTATTAACCACGTGAAGTAACAATAATAACTAGTTACCAATAAACAAGTGTCCACGAGTAATATAACCGTTTTCAATCAAATAACTTATTCAATACGCAATTATAATCGTTCAATAATCATAATCTAAGTTAAATCAACTACACAATCACATTAATATTCAATTCATCATCAAAACAGAAATATTCAGATTCATTAAATCAAATTCTTCAATGAAAATAAAGAAACGAAATATACCGAATCGATTAACGATGAACTACGAAAGATTATAACGAATTATCCTCGATCATAAGCTTCCGTACGTCCAAACTAACCCTAAAATACGAATTATAAACCCTAAATATCGTCGGGAACGAAAGAAATCGAAAACCCTTCAAAAAACTCGAAATAAGGTTAAAACGCATTTTTATACTTCTGTGGTTTTTGATCCATACGGCGTATGGATTTCCATACGGCGTATGGATTGATTTCAAGCCCAGCCCAGACTCGCGTAACCTGGGCCTCCACTGCAGCAATCCATACGGCGTATGGATGCTTTTTCCAGCCGATTTCTTGACTTTCCTTCCTTTCTTCTTTTCTTCGACTTCGGCTTCTCATTATTCTTCAAATATGCATCATTTAGCTCGATTATTAACTGTTTTCCGTTCCTTTTCCATAAACGCTCCATTTCCACATCTATTTGCAAATATGAACGAAATCAATATCTATTCTAAACAAAATGCAATAAAAACATTCAAGATTAAGGGTAAAATACTACTAAAATATAGTACTTTTGAGCGTTTATCAAACATCCCCCACTTGAATCCTACTTGTCCTCAAGTAGACTATCGATTCAAAAATCAAATTCTTAGGGAAACAGTCATCTCCATTAAACTAAATAACTAAAGTAGGAATTACACAACATCACCCGTCTTCAACTTAAATGTTTAAATTTAAAAATCTGTTAATTCTAAAAACAATTATTAAGAAACTATGAGATTTACAAAAACTGATCTACACATAGAGTTATTATTCTAAAACATTAAATAGTTCACAATGATTACTGATATTGTTATCCACTTAAACAATCTATAATTGAATACTCGAGCTCAACTTATTTATTATTCGTGTAAATATTCCCTTAGATTCCCAAAAACTATATACCTTCATACTCATAATATGCCAATATTACATATCTTGAAATTTAATCAAAACAATCATTTTTCAAATCAAGACAGAGGTGACAGGTCTGTGCCTTAACACAACAAAGCAACATAACTTGATTTTGGTTTAGCAATAATGTTTTTAGTCAAACCATTGGTGACAGGTCTGTACCTCAGTACAACAAAGCGACTTAATTTGACCACATTTTACAATCATGAGTTTTTAAACTCTTTTGCTCTTTTTCATTAAATATACTGACGGATACCAGGTCTGTACTTTCGTACAACAGAGGAAACAACACCCAGTATATCCCCAAATGATGTTAATTAAATTCTTGAAAATATGGCATATTACACATTACTAATATGAAAATTAAGACATACGTCATACATAGCTAAGGTTCATCTACAAGAAACATTTACTCCTTAATTATCATTTCTTAACAGCTCAAACATTCTCATATAAATCGCCTATCAATACATCATATAATGAAGCTAAATAATATCTTTAATAGATTTAGTATTTATTAAAAGTGTAGAAAATTTTAAATTTAACCTACAAAGTTACAAAATAATTATCTCTAGAAAACAAAAAATTTAAATGCAAAAATTTGGTTGAAAAATGGGTAACTCATAACCTCCTAGTTACTAACCTTAGTAAAATAACTATTAACCAAATTACAAAATCATTTACTTATTAACAAACAATTATGTGGAAATTTCACTTCTTTTCTCTCTCATCCCCCACTTAAAGATGTACAATGCCCTCATTGTACAGATAATGAAATACTTAAAACGGGAAAAAGAGAAAAGAACTTAGAACAGAAAAACTCCCCTAGAATAGTGTGCAGTTTAATGACAAGGATGATACGAATTTCCCACATCCTCGCGATTCAATTATTCGTTGCGCTGAACTTACTGCCAGCATGACACGTACTCACAACACAATTCTGAGGGAACAATCAACAAACATAATTAAACAATACCAAATTAAAACAACCGAATTAAAAACAACCAAACCTAAAACTACCAATCCAACATAATTAATCAAACCTACAAATAAAAACAGTCATAATAATAATAATAAAACAATAAAAATAAAAGTGTCTGGAATCATAAACCAAATAGGATGAACATCATCCTAATCACTGTCATCATCCTGGCGATACCGGTACTGGTGAGAAGGCGCTCCATACTCTGACTGCGATGGTGGTGGTGGTCGTGGCATGAACTCTGGTGGCATCTGGTACTGGAATGGCTGATATGTGGGTCCAGAAGGAAACTGACCAAACAGCTGCTCAAACAAACCATCCTGGTAGTCCAAGTGTGCACTGGTCTGATGGAAATGCTGTCTCTGCATCAGATCTATCTGATCAAACCTCTGAGTCTGCTGTAACTGCATCTGGTGCATCTGCTGAGACAACTGATCAAACTCTGTAGCATACCCTCTGTTACGGCCTCGTGCCGTACCTCGACCTCTATCACTGCCACTCGTGTCTCCTCTGGCTCTAGCCTGCCTCAACTGCAAAGTCTGTCCCACCGGAGTAATCGGAACCCAGTAATACATCTCTGCAGGACCACCATACGTGGTACATGGCTCAATGAGAGCAAACGCCACCAACCGGCGTGCAGTCAGCCAACCCATACTAGGCTGAACAATCGTGCATGAGCCCATCTCATCCTGAGTAGCCAAACCAAAATATCTCGCCAATCGAGTAACAAAGTGACCTCCACACAAACTACTACCATCTCTAGTACCAGTAGCTCTCTTCGACATCCACTTAGCCAACCTCCAAGGTACATTCACTAACCTCTTCCTGATAATCGAACTCAAATAAAACAAGTCAGGTCTCGAAACTTTCTCATGCCCCTCCTTGCGACCCACAATGGTGTAAGTCAACAATCTGTGAATGAGTCGATGACGAGGATCTCGAATACGCGTGTAAGAAGGTGTAGAACTACCATAAGCACCCTGGGCAATAAACTGCCACTCCTGCTCAATCTCCAAATCAGTGAGCTTCTTCACAGCACCTGCAGAAATGTGGTCTAGAAAGTGAGGGTTATCCAGCTCATTGGGCTCATAAAGCCCCAATCCCAAAGCAAACTGAACCAAGGTCATCTGCCTGGGCTGTCCCCCTAGCTGGAAGAAAATGGAATACTCAGTCCATTGGGTCGACCTGGCATCAAACCTAAAAGTGCTGTAAAACTCTACAACCAACTCTCTGTAGATATCCTCCCTGATACCGAATAACCGGGACCAAGCATAGGAAACAAATCCAATGTTTCCATCCTCTAATGCGTATGGAATAGCCAGTAAATTCATAATGGCTTCAGCACCATTAGTAAACCCCTCTCTAGCAATCACATGCTCTAAAACATTCCAGTTGACAGCATCAAACACCTCAATAGACTGACCAATATCGGAAGCCAGACGATCCCCAAACTGCATCCTAGCAGTCTCAGAATATGACCCATGCAACATGAGGTATCTATGTGATCTAATCAATGGGTTTCCCAAAGTCTCACCTCCTCGTGCTCTCCTGTTAGACATGATAACTGCTAAACAAAACAATTGTTAATAACACTAAATAAGCAGTTAATTGCAAAAAGATCACTAAAAATTTCGGCAGCATTTCGGCTTAAAATTTATTAATCCACCATAAAGGTTCAGCCTAAAACTACCGCAATAATCAATTTCATGACCCTGAATTGCAATTTAAACAAAACTACTCAATATGCATACATGTATATACTTAAATAAATATTCCTAACAATTGCCTAATCAAATGTATTATAATAACTTGGTACCATTTTGAATATACGAAATTGCACAATCACTAAACTTGAGTATTAGCAACTAGCAAACATCCATACAATCTCAAAATGAATTATTGTAACACAATTAATCAAAATAACAATTTAGCACATAATCGTAATCACAAACACTTGTGTACCAAACAAATATTTGCATTAATCATCATGTGGTCAGAAAGTTAATAAGCACTGAATTAAAACATAGCATAATTGAGCATAACTCATATTCACATTTAATCATCACTAACGAATAATTCAAATAATATCAAATATGCAATACAATCGAAAAATGAACATGACATTGCAATGCATATAGCAATTAGAACATAACTCAATCAAAACATGCCAATAATCATACGCGTATCCAAAATACCCAAAATTCTATCATAAACCCTAACTTCCAAACGAGCGATTTAAACAACGAAAATGAAAACGGGAAGTTATACCTTGTAAAGGAAAGTGCGTGTAACACGAATATGCAAAAATGGCGATGAATGCGTGGCCGGAATTTCCGTTTGGGGGTTGTGTGTGTGAAAGCCGTGGGTGGTTTTTTAGAAAAAGGGTTTTGGATGAAAAATGAGAAAGAAGGAGGCTGCTGGCGGTTTTCTGCATTTTTGATCCATACGGCGTATGGATTCCATACGGCGTATGGATTAAATAGGCCCAGGTCAACTCATTAAACCCAGTCAACGGCCTGTTCCAGCGGCCCATTCAATCCATACGGCGTATGGATTCCATACAGCGTATGGATTGAAAAATCAGAATTTTTCAAAAAACGATTTTCAACTCATTTTTAACCCAAATTCACCACTAACTTTATATAATTAAATCTCAAACCTGGATGATAATCACGACTTCAAAATCTTCACAATTCCACACTATAAAATAAATAACAAAAATTAACAAACATTGAAAAGAAAAATATTCAAAATAGTACTAATATTCAAATCACACATTCAAAAACAAAAATTCAAACAAACAAAAGTCTAACATAATCCAAAACAAACCAAAATGTTAGAAACAATCCAATAGCATAAGGAATATAAAAAAAAAATTAGAATCACTGATTCGGATAGATAGTAAGGAAATGCTCAGTGATTATGGGAATGATGTTAATGATCCCATGACCAAAAGTTGGAAAATTTGCCAAATGCTCGTTAACCACAGGAAGCAGATAAATTAAATCCCAGCTGATCTTCAGTACTGACTTAGTTACTTCTCCTTCTTCATCCCACACTTCATCATTACCAACTAACTTAACCTCTCGCTCCGGACTGTCATCCTCAAGCTCACCAATAAATTCTAAACATGACTCTCCAATCTGATGATGCTTGCTCATCAATGGAGTTTCCTTCAAACTTCTGATTAAGCTTTCAATCTCCCTCAAAACTTGTTCTTGAAGTCTATTAAAACACAAACCTAAACTCCTGAATATCTCAACAAATCTCATGTAGATTTCCACCATTCCATAGTGGAAATGTTCATTTGGGTACAGAATCTTAGTCTCATCCACAAACTCTCGCATATTCGCCACTAGATATGTTGCTAAATCAATGTCACCAGTTGGGTGAATAAAATCAGGGCGGGGTCTTCCTTCCTCTTCCTTAGCAAGACGATCTAACTGCTCAACCATTCTATTCATGTGATAGTGAATAGTGTTACTCACTACAAAACAATGAGGTGTCTCATCCTTGAGATGATCCTCTACTTTTAACAATTGAACCAGATCCTTTAAACCAACTAAAAATTCCTTATCAGCTTCGGAAGTTGGATGACCTGTTAACTCATAACAAGCTTTAACCATACGGCTAAGACATGCGGACTGTTTAGCCGAATAAGGAAACGAATGTTGTCTTAAAATTTCATAAATCTCAACATATCGCCTCTTTTGATTTGCAAAGAATACTTTCTCCTCCTCAATCCTTAAGGTTATAGATTCCTCAAAATCAAAAAGATCATCCAGAAACTGCTGAGAATCCCCAAATTGTCTTACCACTTATGCACTATCTAGTAAGTTCTGTACTAGAGCCAGTTGATAGTCGGAGAAATAAACATGGGATATCCTGATTAGTTCAGCTGTAAAAGGAATGTCTCATCTCACATTCGCAATTGCACCCAATAATTCTTCACATGAGGATGTGATAGGCACAACCTTGCGGCCTAAATGAGTGAATGACGGAATTTCACTTTCTACCCTGGACACCAAACTCTCAGAATCATAAATACCAACCAAATCGTAATTGTTTGCATCACTTTCAAAACTCCTCGCCATTGGACAAACCTAAATAAAAATAAATCTGAAAATACAAAACACCACTAACGAAAAACAAGTTAGTTCACACAAAATAAATAAAAATTAAATAACATGTACAATCTTAAATAAACGGAACTCCAACCGGCGGACGGATTTCCATCCGCCGGTTGAAACTAAAAACCCAAAATTTTAACCAATTGAAAGATAATTAGTTTCAACCAGTGATGTATTAAAAACTTTTTACAAAATTATATTAAACTAATTAAAACAACCTTACAGAAACAAAAGTTACTTTAAAAAAAGAAAGAATTAAAAATTATTAATTTCTATTTAAATAAACACAACCGCTTTTCCCCGGCAGCGGCGCCAAAAACTTGATGTCGCTTGTGAAAGCGCGTCTTGTTTTACAATTTATAAATAGAAATACCTAATAAATACTTTCAAGCAACCAGGCAAGAATACCCGATCAATTGTAAATATAGATTTGGTAAGTCAAGTTCGAACACAGGGAAAAGGTGGAATATTTAAAATAGAAATTAACAATTAACTAGAAAGCAGTAAATATGGGGAGCGTTTTAGTTCCGTACGAACATTTTAGAAAACAATTAATTAAAATAAACAAACTTGAATAAAACTTAAATTAAAATAACCAATAAATAATAATAATAAATCCTAATTGAAAGGAATAAGTAATTGTATAGTTAATGGCACTTAGATTCATATTTCCCAATTTATCACGTATTGATTATCTAATTGTGATTCTTTTAGATCAACTTAGTACCAACTTCTTCAATGAATACTAAGTCGAATATGAACTAGCCAACGTTTCGGGTCCAACTAATTCCTATAATCTAGGGTCCAACATGAAACACTGGTTCCAATGTCACAAGATGATCAGTCAATTGTGTGCCTTTCCCTAAATTATGCATTAAACATTCACAACGCGTTATAATTAACTCTATTGGTATGACTCAACAATACCCAATAATTAACTTATTGTCTTGCTCATTTTAAAGTAGATTATTATTGTATACTCGACCTATCAGACTCAACGTATTTAGTGATAATTCAAAACCCTAAAGTTATGACCATCAATAGTTAATAATATTAAAGGAACTCAATCTCAACAATATTATTAACCACGTGAAGTAACAATAATAACTAGTTACCAATAAACAAGTGTCCACGAGTAATATAACCGTTTTCAATCAAATAACTTATTCAATACGCAATTATAATCGTTCAATAATCATAATCTAAGTTAAATCAACTACACAATCACATTAATATTCAATTCATCATCAAAACAGAAATATTCAGATTCATTAAATCAAATTCTTCAATGAAAATAAAGAAACGAAATATACCGAATCGATTAACGATGAACTACGAAAGATTATAACGAATTATCCTCGATCATAAGCTTCCGTACCTCCAAACTAACCCTAAAATACGAATTATAAACCCTAAATATCGTCTGGAAACGAAAGAAATCGAAAACCCTTCAAAAAACTCGAAATAAGGTTAAAAACGCGTTTTTATACTTCTGTGGTTTTTGATCCATACGGCGTATGGATTTCCATACGGCGTATGGATTGATTTCAAGCCCAGCCCAGACTCGCGTAACCTGGTCCTCCACTGCAGCAATCCATACGGCGTATGGATTCCATACGGCGTATGGATGCTTTTTCCAGCCGATTTCTTGACTTTTCTTCCTTTCTTCTTTTCTTTGACTTCGGCTTCTCATTATTCTTCAAATATGCATCATTTAGCTCGATTATTAACTGTTTTCCGTTCCTTTTCCATAAACGCTCCATTTCCACATCTATTTGCAAATATGAACGAAATCAATATCTATTCTAAACAAAATGCAATAAAAACATTCAAGATTAAGGGTAAAATACTACTAAAATATAGTACTTTTGAGCGTTTATCAACGGTTTAGTGTATATGCTGCTGTTTCGAGTGCGTGTCCCCAAAAGGATAAAGGCAAATCTGTTTGACTCATCATAGATCGTACCATGTCCAACAAAGTACGATTCTGACGTTCGGATACTTCATTCCATTGTGGTGTATATGGAGGAGTTAATTGTGAGACAATTCCACAATCTCTCAAATGACGCTCAAACTCTTCGCTTAGATATTCTCCACCTCGGTCGGACCGAAGCTTCTTTATCTCTTTACTTAATTGATTCTCAACTTCATTTTGAAAGTCTTTGAATTTACCAAAACTTTCAGATTTACGTTTCATTAAGTAAACATATCCATATCTACTTAAATCATCAGTAAATGTAATGAAGTAACGGTATCCACCTCTAGCTTCATGACTAAAAGGTCCACACACATCAGTATGTATGATTTCCAATAAGTTGTTGGCCCTTTAATTTGTTCCTTTAAAAGGTGCCTTTGTCATTTTACTAGAAATGCAAGATTCGCACTTATCAAATGATTTAAAATCAAAAGTGTCCAAGAGTCCATTTTTTTGGAGCTCTTCAATGCGCTTCTCATTTATATGGCCTAAACGACAATGCCAAAGGTATGCTTTGTTAATATCAACATTATCATTAATATGAAGAATTGTACTAGAAGGGGAATGTAATTCTAAAGTGTACAAACCACGTTAGGAGATAGCTTTAAAATAAAAAACATTATTGCGATAAACCAAAAATGTCTTTCCTTTAGAAATAATATCAAAACCATTATCCACCAACAAGTCATACGAAATTACATTCTTAATAATTCTAGGAACATAGTAACAAATATTAAGTTCTAAAATTAATCCCGTAGGGAGGGTAAGTTTATAAGTTCCCACGGCTTCGGCACCAACATTTGTTCCGTCACCGACACGGAAACTTAACTCGCCTTGTCCCAGTTTTCTACTTCTTTCAAAACCCTGCAAGTTATTGCAGATGTGATTACCACATGTAGTATCTAATACCCAAGAATCAAAAGAAGTCATAAGACAATCAATCATAAACATACCAGAATCAAAATTATCATCCATTTCAATATCCTCCAAATCAAGCACACAATCGCATAAATCTTCATTCCCACAAGTGGGGCAGGGAATGCTAGGCAAGTCATCAAAATCATCTTCTTCAAAGTTCAAGCCTTTGAATACCATGTTGAACTCATTTTGCGTCTCATAAGCAAACAAATCCTTATAGAATTTTGATATAGTTGATTTGTCATTAATGTCATACATCAAGCAAAAGGATTTAAAGACCTCACTTAATGACTCAAGCAACTTTAGCAAAATACAATCCGTTGGGATTTCATAGTGAAGCTCATTTGAACGATTCAAGACAACTTCAACGTTCGTCCAATAATCGTTCACCGACTGCCCTTTCTCCATCCTAAGCGCCTTGAGATCACAATATGCATTGTAACGCTCATGACGATTACCAGGGAGAAATATTTGTTTTGTGTTGTTAATTGCCATCTACAGAAAATAAAACAAATTCATAATTCAGTATTGATTATTTCTAATAAATCAAACAACCCTAAATTTGACTTATTAGCCTAGGACCCGACATTCCACTATTGTATGCCCTCAACGAAGGCTGCAATGACATAGCAATAGCTTTTAGGTAAATGACGCGTTCATCAATTGTATTCCTAAAACTCCTAGACTTTATGAGGTTCCGGTTGAGCCGGGCATGTTTTACCTCATCACGCGTCTTGGGAGAAGTTCTCAACTCGAATCACCAATAAACCGTACCATATCGAAACTGTGGAGATCCGGCCATCTTCTCAAGTGGATATCGCGGTTCTCACACTTCACCCTAACCCAAGTGTAACCATACCCACCCGCGGAGGCGGCAAAGGATATAGAGTTGGGGTCGGTATGAATGTCCCTTTATGGAAGAGGCTTTAGGTTTAATTTTATAGGGTTCTTTCACGTTTCAATTAAATCGTGTTCCCAATATTTTCTAGTTTTAAATAACCAATTTTTAAAACATATATTTTACCTTTTAAAAATATATATACGCTTTATATATAAATCATGTTGATTTATAATACGTCTTTATTTAAAACATTTTAAAACATTATCAAATAACTATTTTAAAATTTATGTTTTAACAATGTTGAAACAATGGTTTTATGTTCGTGTCATTTGTTTAATATTTAAACATACCACAACCACGCATTTATATAATAATAAATAAAACATAAAACCGGTAACATAGCCAACCAGAACTAAATATTTAATTCGTGAGCCAACACGAATTAAACGGTCCCTTCCTATGGGACAAACATGACACAATTATGGCGTTAATGAAGTCCAAAAGCTCCCACTTGATGTTTCCATCCAAATAAGCTCCGTATGCTCCAAAATTGCTCCGCTTGTTTGTCTTTTGATTACATTTAATTTAAAATAAACTAGTCTAACCTATCTATTTTAAAACTAAAAATTACATAGTCAAAAATAGGTTGTAAATTGACACGCAGGCTTCCTCATACCATAAAACAATAAACAACCACAACATTACATACAACACACAACATGCAATATTTGGTCGTTGGCTCGGCTATGTACCACATACATGTCACATGGGCAAGATTCTAACTTTTGGCAATTATAGGAATCGGTTTGCATATAACATGCAAATAAATGCAAACTCATTCCTATATTATAAATTAAATAACAAGTGTGCCAAAATGTTTAATCTTTTTAACTTTTAACTTTAACAACATTAACTTTCAAATATACATGACTTTATTTTGATCCATTTAATTAAAATAACAATTATTTTCAATTAATTATAACTTATATTATTGTAATAACGAGTTTTGAGACTATACTCTAAAGCCTTCTTAGCGAATCAACAACCGAAATCCCAATAGGGGTTGGGTTGGATTCGGCCAAGGTGAGTATCACCAAAACCATATACCCAATTGACTTAACTAGGGTTCACATAACCCTATCAATCAAGATTAGGTTTCTTATAATACAAACAATTACAATAATAATATATATCAACAAAAAATCGAAATCCACATATACATATATATAAATCGATTTTTAATGAACCACATAATTTTATACGGATCAAAAATAAACAAATCATGTATCTTTGATGATTTAAACAAGTATAAGCGGCTCTGATATCACTTATGGGTTTTTATGGTTAATTTTAATTAAATATTAAACAATAATATGAGGAAAATAATTAAAACATTAAACCCATTACCGCGGATCCAAATACTTGTATTAAATCAATCAAACAAATATGGACAAGATGAAAGAACGCTTACAGTGACTTGCTCGGTACGATCAGTCTTCTGTTTCTTGTTTGGAGGTGCCAACGCGTTCGTACCAATACTTGTCATCTTGTGGATATAACCGCTAGAAGTTTTATCTCTTTGTTAATACGTTATCTTTACTACAACTTAGTAACAACGTACGAACCGAACCAAGAGTTAAACACACGTATGTGTGTGTGTCGACTAGCCCAAAACCGAATTTCGGTTTTGGGGTTTTTATGGGGTTCGGCCGAACAAGAAGAGAGGAGGGAGAGAGAGATTTTGTGAGGGTTTAGGGTTTGTGTGTATTAACCTAATCTTGATCCCTAACCCTTATATTTATAGGTAGGCCAATCTTGTCCAACAAGTTAATCAAGATTTACGAATTAAACCCTCAACATATAATTAGTTTAACATAATCACTAATTATAAATTTCTCTACATAATTAATCCATAATTAATTATCCTAGCTTGTACATATCCGTCGATGATGCATTAGTATGACCCATTGGTGTCTTAATTATCGGATTAAATAAATTAAATATAATTATTATGCACATAATTCTTTCACAAATAAAGTTGTAAACTAGTAAATTAAGGTTAAGTAGCAATAACATATTAGTCACATGATTATCAACTTCTTATTAACTGCAGATTCAGAGACCCACTCTCAAGTTAACACTTTGATTTAAATGGGGGATTCTCATGCACGTATGGCCGGAAACAAACAGGTTTGTTGCTCTAACTTGTGCAAGTAGATCGAAGTCTTCTGCTGTGTTGTTGGTATTAACCATTAGTTAAGAATATTCATCTCATTTCAACGACAAGCTTCATTTATAATTGATATTCAAAAATCATGCATTATTAGATTAAGTTTATGATAATTCTATGTATAACTTATATGATGATTCAAGTAGTTAAATATATATTCAGGATATTAAATATAATTCCATAAATACATGCATTGGTTGAATAGTCTTTCTCAATAGGATAAATAACAAAAATCGGCTACGTACTGCCACAAATTATTCCAAGTATGCAATCTACCCAATTTATTTCTTATGTATGCAACAAACCGGATAATTTCGTGCTGGAATCTTGGCAAAGTTCATTTTTACCGTTTGAAATTTACAAAAGCTGATTAGGCTTACACATCATCTGCCACATAGGTTTTTTTTTTCACGTGGAACGAATAAGTGTCATGCCACATAGTAATCTGATTAATTTTTCTTTTTAAATTAAAAAAAAAAACCCAACATCATCTTGTCATCTCTAGGCTATCCATTACATCGTCAAAATCATCAATACGCCAACAACATAGACTATTAACATCATATTCATTACTATTACTTAACAATTTTTCACATAAAATACAAATAATGTCATCATCACCATCATAATTAAATTTGCACTATGAACAACAACATATTCCGACCACCATTTAAATCACCAGGCACGACGTCTTCTTCAAGATCTGAATGCAATTCCACGATGGTGCTCGATCACAGGTGCGAGTGGTCATTCGGGTGCTCTCCGACCACAAATCACGGAGTTGCAAGTTTATCCGTCGTTTTTTAAGTCGCCGGATATGATTCCGATGCCGTCAGAGACAGTGGTCCAACAAGCTTTCTTTAGGTAAATGCATATCTCGACGATAGTTTCGAAAAATGACAATGGGGCAGTGGTTGTTAATAATAGAGACGGTGATGGCATCGCAACCCATGGGGATCACGATCTTCATTTCCGGCTCAGTAAACCAGTGGCGGTGATGAATTAAGATATTGTTGCTGGTCGTTCAGTAAACGAGGTGGTGGTGATAGTTCAATCGCAAGCGGTGGCGGTTCACTAAACAAGGTGGTGGTGGACTGGTGGTGGTTCAATCTGTGATTTGTGAGTATAAAGATGGGATATGAGTTTTACGGTTACGAGGTGGTGCTGGAGTTCGATCTGTGACTTTCCTTGTTTAGAGTTTTACTTTTAAATTTTTATGTAAAATATAAACAGAAAGAAAAAAGCCACCTAAGCAATTTTATTAAATGAGAAATGCCACGTAATCGATTTTACCGGTTGTTTAGGTAACCGGTTATCATCTTACCCACATCAGTACAAGTTGATCTAGTTTGATACATACTTAGACAATAAATTGGGTAGGTTGCATACTTGAAATAATTTGTGGCGGTACGTTACCGATTTTTGTCATTTATCCTTCTCAATAATGGAGTATGGATAAGCCAAGTGAGATAGTCTAAGAATGAGAAATTTTACTTATCTACCTTCTAAAATTGTAACTGTGACATCGTTGTTTGAGCATTGAATTTTCACGATTTCAGAAGTTTCTTCCGTATAAAACCTAGGGTGTTTGGGTTCTGGTAACCTATCTTTGCCGTTTAACATTGCAACAACAATAGACATGGTTGGTCTATCATCTGGATTGTGCTGGATTGTGTTGAACACATAGCAAACCAACTTGGATTGAGCATGACACTTCAGAGACTTGGTTTGACTCGAGTGATGACGCATCAACCAGTTCCAACAACTTTTTCTTTTATAGAGTCTCCAAGCCTAAAAAGGGTAAATGAATTAGTTAAATTGTCATTCAAGTTTTTTAAAGTGAGAAGTAACTTATTTGAGTGTCAAATGTTGACTTTCAATGTCATCTTACATGCCCTGGAAGATTGTGGTTGTGGGCTTCATGAAAGAATCCTCTGTTTCTGTTTCCACTCACAATCTCCAACACTAAGACACCAAAACTGAATACATCTGTTTTAAATGAGATAATCCCATTCCCCGAATATTCAGGGGACATGTATCCACTGTACATATCAAAAAATATACTCTTCGAGCCCTTAACTTTAATATTTACTTGAATTATTTCAATTAGATAGGTATTTAATATAAGTGAATGGTTAATATTTATTTCAACTAGATAAGTAAATAGGTATTTAACATAAGTGAATGGTTAGTGGGATCCTGCTTAGTTAGGATCGATGTTGTCCAGGAGCAATGATCATGCACAGTAATATGGAGAGAAAATATCATTTGTTATATCATCTTGCTTAAAGGGTCGCACTAGATAAAGTATAAATACAATTGTAGTTGTTTACAAAAATAGTTCATATCGGTAGTTCACTAATCGTCGTATGCTCCATTTAATAATTTTTGTTATAGCAAAAGAATTTGGTAATGGTTAATGTGTGATAGTAGAAGGGAATCAAACTATTTTATATTCATATAATTCGAATATGGAAAGTATTTCAATTTGTTAATTATGCAATTAATGTTTATAGTTGTAATATTTTCTTGAGTTGATAAAAGGGTATAATTGGAATTTTGCATCTTTAAATTTTAAACTTTGTGAAGAAAATGTGGAAACCGTTTATAAGGGTGTTAGATAGATTATGTACTTACTGTTAATGTATACATATTTACATAATGATCTCAGATTCTATTTGTCATATATTTCGATTGGGCTCTCATTGTAATGGCCAAAGCCCGTGGCCCATATATCTATCTTGTAATCTATATAATTCTGGTAATGAACGTAAATCATTCAAGGGGTTCAATTCTGATTTGTATTATGGTATCAGAGCCCCATCACCCCTCCTATTTTATCTCCTAAAACACGCTTTCAATCTCTCTCCTCCAATCAAAATCGTATATTCCAGAAAATCCCACCTAATACCTTCTAAAATAAAAACCAAAAATCACGATCATGTTCTATCTTTTCCTTTTATCTTCCAAAAATCATTGACAATTTTCAAAACCCTCCATCTAAACAAAAATACCTACGACAGAATATACAGCAACAACCATCAACATAAACACCATTAACAACCATGACTAAAGATGGTGAAGCTTCTTCCATGCCCACTGATAAACTACTTTCAATAATCAACATTAAATCTCACATACCCATCACCCTTGACATGGAAAAACTCAACTACACAACATGGTGTGAGTTGCTTAAAACTCATTGCACTACGTTCGGAGTTCTTCGTCATATTGATGGCACATGTACAAGCAGCGGGACAAATGATGACGTTTGGAATACGCATGATTCGATGGTGAAGCAATGGTCTATGGAACGATCACCCCGCATCTCCTTGACGAAGTCTTGGAAGAAGATGCAACGGCCAAAACTGTGTGGGATGGTCTCAAAAAGCTCTTTCATGCCAACAAAACCACAAAGGTATTACAACTTGATAATGATCTTCGTAATCTTGATATTGGAAATCTCACCGCAACGGAGTACTTCCATAAGATCAAGACAATGGTGGATCTTCTCAAGAATATTCAATCTCCGGTTACCGATGATAATCTTGTTATATATGCACTCAATGGACTCGGTGATAAATTCGAGCAAGTTACCGGTGCCGTTAGGAATGGGAAAGAACTTCCTGATTTTTGGACTTTCAGGAATCTCGTCATAGCCGAAGAAGCGCGGTTAAGCAAAAAAAAAACCGCAATAGAAGTACCTCACTTGATAACCAATCGGACCCGGCTGTTCTTCTTGCGGGAAATAACGTTAACCGAAACCACAATCGGTCCAATTCAAGCCAGCAAACGTGTCGTACTTTTCAACGGGGACACTATCGTTTCGGTGAACGTTGTCGTTACGTCCATACCACCCAATCTCAGCCACAAAACTCCCAAAAAAATTCCAATGTACAACCTCCTACTACACCTACAAATTCTCATGCACAACAGCTTACAAATATTAGTGTGCAACCACCCATACACTCACAAACTCTAAGTCATACCCCATCCAACCTCATTTGGGCTTATCCCAGCCTTGGCCCAACACCTCAAGCCCATTGGACTTCACCTGTTCGCCCTTCTACGTACATTGGGCCTGTTCAGCCCAATACTTACACACCTGCAGCGGCCTCTACCCGACCAGCAGCCCACCAGGCTACTTGGGCCCAATTCAGCAGCCCACCAGGCATTCTTGGACCTCAGCCCAGTTCTACTCCCACTGCCTTCCATGCAGGCAGTCATGCGTCTCCGTGGGGATATACATTTGGTCCGATTGGTGATCAAGCAACCACTCTTCCTCAAGCCTTTAATGCAATAACTCTTCCGGATACTGGCAACTCCGGATGGTACATGGACACCGTAGCCACATCTCATCTCACTGCGGATGCAGGTAATCTACGCTCTGTTTTTAATAAAAGTATTATTTCATTTATCTTTGTTGGTGACGGGATGTCCATTCCCGTCACTCCCGTCACCAACACTGGTCATAGCATTTTGCCTAGTAACCATCGACCACTTCACCTTCATAATGTCCTTGTCACTCCCAACATTATTAAAAACTTAATTTCAGTTCGTCAATTTACTCGATAATAAATGTTCAATTGAATTTGATCCTTTTGGTTTTTCTGTGAAGGATCTGTTAACCCGCCACCTCCTCCTCAGATGTGATAGCACCGGTGACCTTTATCCGGTTCATTCCCCAGCACCACCTACAGCTCTCTTAGCCTCTAGTCAATCAACGTGGCACCAACGTCTTGGTCATCCGGGCGATGAAGTGTTACGTTATTTAATTTCCAATAATTTAATTGCTTGTAATAATGGAAAGTCTCGACTGCTTTGCCATGCCTGTCAACTTGGGAAGCATGTTCGACTTCCTTTTAAACGCTCTTTATCGGTTGTTGAGTCTGTTTTTGACATTATTCACTCTTACTTGTGGACTTCACCTGTCATGAGTTTTGGTGGTTTTAAGTATTATGTTATTTTCTTGGATCATTATTCTCATTTCTTATGGATTTACCCTTTACGCAACAAATCTGATGTTTATAATAAATTTTTCTTGTTTTGTGCTTATGTTAAAAATCAATTTAAACGTGACATTAAATCTTTTCAGTGTGATCACGGTGGTGAATTTGATAACAACAACGTACATAACCTTTTTGCAACTCACGGAATTCAACTAAGATTTTCTTGTCCTAAAATATCCCAACAAAATGGCAAATCTGAACGTATGATACGCACAATCAACAATGTCATTCGCACCCTTCTCTTGCAAGCCCATTTACCACCCACTTTCTGGGTTGAAGCCCTACACACGGCTGTACACCTTCTCAATATTCTCCCATCGACTGCAATAAACAATCAAATACCCTTCACTCGTCTCTTCAACTAACCACCTTCTTATTCACATCTTCGCACTTTTGGTTGTCTATGCTACCCTTATATAGAAACCCAACACAAACTCCAACCATGCTCCATACCATGCATCTTCCTCGGATATCCACCGCTTCATCGTGGATATAGATGTCTTGACCTCTCCAACAACAAAATCATTCTCTCCCGCCATGTCACCTTTGATGAGTCAGTTTTTCCTTTCGGCTCTATGACACCTACCACACCTCCATCTTATAGCTTTCTCGACATTCCTATTGATCCTGCCCCTCTAGCAGCTCAACTGTTCACAACACCTGACTCACCCATCACCACCGCTTCCACATCTAGTAATTCTAGCACCATTCCCACCCACACACCGTCATCACCACACTTCTCAGAGTCCGCTACTATTGCATCTCAATCATCATCACCACAACCTACTCAACCTCAAACTCCCTCTGAAACCCAAACACCTCCCACTCATACTCCGACACCTCCACCAACTCTTCACCCCATGGTCACCCGGTCCAAAGTTGGTATTGTTAAACCTGTCACCAAATTAAATCTCCATGTCTCTACCATATCTCCCATTCCCAAATCTCATCTTTCTGCCCTCCAGGATCCCAACTGGCGAAATGCTATGTATGATGAATATAATGCTTTAATTACTAACAAAACGTGGATTCTTGTACCCCTCCCTAGTAACGCGAACATTGTTCGCTCCATGTGGCTTTTTAAACATAAATACAATGCAGATGGCTCTCTCAACAGGTACAAGGCACGTTTGGTTGCTAATGGTCGCAGTCAACAACCAGGCATTGATTATGATGAGACTTTTAGTCCGGTGGTTAAACCTGCCACCATCCGAACAGTCCTTAGTATTGCAGTCTCTCGTAAGTGGCCCGTTCACCAGCTTGATGTCAAGAATGCCTTCCTAAACGGACATCTATCCGAGACTGTATATATGCATCAACCGCCTGGGTTTGTTGATCAGACTCAGCCACAGTATGTCTGTCGTCTTCAACGGTCTCTATACGGGCTCAAACAAGCCCCCCGCGCCTGGTTCCAGAGGTTTGCAACATATGCTACTCGTGTTGGATTTACCCATAGTCGATGTGATACATCTCTATTTATACTTCGACATGGTCACGATATTGCGTACCTGCTTCTATATGTTGATGACATTGTGTTGACTGCTTCTTCTGATGCTCTTTTGTCACAGATTATATCATCTCTCCACACTGAGTTTGCTATGACAGATCTTGGTCCCCTTAATCATTTTCTTGGCATTGCAGTGAAACGAGATCATTCAGGCATGTTTCTCTCTCAGACACAGTATGCTACAGATCTTCTTGATAGAGCACACATGTTGAACTGTAATCCATGTCGGACCCCTGTTGACTCGGATGGTAAGCTTGGTCCCGATGGCCCTCCAGTTTCAGACCCAACCCTTTATCGAAGCCTTGCAGGGGGTCTTCAGTACCTCACTTTCACGCGGCCGGATATAACCTAAGATGTCCAGCAAATCTGCCTCTTCATGCATGACCCCCATGAGCCTCATCTTGCTGCCCTGAAACGTATTCTTCGCTACGTTAAGGGCACGCTTGACCATGGTTTACAGTTATATGTGTCACCTACTACCCAACTTACTGCATACTCTGACGCTGATTGGGGCGGATGCCCTTCTACTCGTCGGCCCACATCTGGGTTTTGTGTTTTTTCTTGGTAGCAATCTTCTATCATGGTCATCTAAACGGCAAGCCGTCATCTCTCGTTCCAGTGCTGAAGCCGAATACCGAGGTGTTGCTAATGCTGTTGCTGAAACCTCCTGGATCCGCAACCTTCTTCGTGAGCTACTTGTTCCTATCTACACTGCTACCCTAGTTTATTGTGACAATGTTAGTGCAGTATACATGTCTTCTAACCCGGTGCAACATCAACGCACCAAACACATTGAGATTGATATTCACTTTGTTCCAGATCAAGTTGCAGCTGGCCAAATTCGTGTCCTTCACGTGCCTTCACGATATCAGAATGCTGACATATTCACCAAAGGTCTTCTGGCCCATCTGTTTCTAGATTTTCGGTCTAGTTTGAGTGTTCGAAGACCTGCCACTCAAACTACGGGGGGATGTTAATGTATACGTATTTACATAATGATCTCAGATTCTATTTGTCATATATTTCGATTGGGCTCTCATTGTAATGGCCAAAGCCCATGGCCCATATATCTATCTTGTAATCTATATAATTCTGGTAATGAACGTAAATCATTCAAGGGGTTCAATTCTGATTTGTATTACTTACATGATTTATAATCTTATACTTTTATTTTTCATCAAACTCGTGTAGTCACGGATCACTTAACTAGTATAATATATGCACCGCCATAATTCTATCAAGTCTTTAATTATATTACACAATATATCGCATTCTTTTACACTTTAAATCAAAAATCTGATACGGGTGATGATTTTGTCAAACAAATTCACTAATCAGTGAAACCGATGACATTGTTTCGGTTTCATTTATAATCATAAACACACATTCCAAATTAATTTTAATTTAAGAATCCTTAACATGTAATCAAAGAAAACAAAAAGGCGGGAGGGAAATACAAGGTTGTGATTGTGATATGAAACCGCAACTAACTCACTGCCAACCGGTTTTAGATCCAAACATAAACTAGATCCATACTCATATCCATGACACCGATCCAAAGCTATCAACCCCATTTAATCCAACGGTTCAAATTCACCATCAAACTTCAAACTTAGAGTACATTGTAACTAACGGCTCACAAATCACAATCTCCGTCAGCCCATCGGTATACCTTAAAAATAATTAATTACTTCGATTCTCTCAAAGTCTCAAACACACTGTTATATCTATATTATGTATCTATCTATATCTCACTACAACAAAAATGTCAATTCTTCACGTTTTTTTCTTCACGCTTTTATAAAGTGTTAACTTATTTGCTAAGTTATTCACACTTATAAGTGTGTACAAAATGTTCACGCTTTTAAGTGTGAACAAATTGAACTAATAATAATATATATCACAATGTTGACGCTTACAAGCGTGAAAAAATGTTAGATTTACAACACTTTAAAGCGTGAAGATTATTCTTAACACCCAAATTCTTCACGCTTAAGAAGCGTGAACAAATTGAGTGTTAGCAATAATCTTCACGCTTTTAGGTGTGGACTTTGTTCAATCTTTTCACACTAATAAGTGTGAACATTGTGATAGAGATTGTTATTAGTTCAATTTCTTCACACTTAAAAGCGTGAACATTTTGTACACACTTAGAGCATGGGGAGTGCCCATGTTTTTCTCAATGTTTTTGGGTGAAAAACGCCGGGCCTCAGCGTTTTACACTCCCCATCAGTGTTTTTGGTCGGTGTTTTTGATCAAAATTATGGAACAAACGTTGAAGGTCTCAATGTTATTCAATTAAATATTTTTTTTTTTTGTTTTTTAGTAAACATCATGTTTGGTTAAAAAAAAAATCCCCATAACACTGAACAATAACACTGAACCTCAAGATTAACCACTACCCCACTTTTCCCTTTCAGTGTTATACTTCAGTGTTTTTAATAACACTGAACAAAACACTGAAACTCCATCAAGCGCTCCTCGTGCTCTTATAAGTGTTAATAACTTAGCAAATAAGTTAACGCTTTATAAAAGTGTGAAGAAAAAAGCGTGGAGAATTGACAATTTTTTTGTAGTGTCTACATATATATATATGTATATATATATATATATATATATATATATATATATATATATATATATATATACTCCATGTACATTTCATTTTCTCGTCTCATATATTCTACACCATCGTCATCCGTCGTTAACCAACACCGGCGAATCCAAAATGAGGATTCCAGGTCATATTCTCACCGCCGTTCTTCTCTTCTTTTTCCTCTTCACTTCTCCGTCAACTGCGAAGATCAAATCTTTCAAGATCCGAACTGATAACCGTCCAATGATCCTCTTCGAAAAATTCGGATTCACACACACCGGATTTGTCTCCGTCGCGATCTCCGCCGTTTCCGTCACATCGACGTTAGCGCAACCAGATTCGTCAAGGTTAGGGTTTTTCCTTGTATCAGAAGAATCGTTGATTCAGGTACTACTTGAACTACAACAAAACCCTAACTTTTGCGTCGTGGATTCAAAATTTATATCATTATTGTTCACTTTCCGTGGTCTATCCCCACCGCCGCAATCGTCGTTTAACAAATCGTATCCGGTAACATATCCTGATGAATACTCGTTATTTTTCGCTAATTGTAATCCAGAATCGCTTGTTACAATGGATGTACGTACTGAGCTATACAATACTGATGACGGCACTACAAAGGATTACTACACAGCTGCCGTCTCTTTAATTATTAACATCAGTAACTTTTTAGCTGGTGTATAAATAAATACTCAGTGATAAGAAAATTTCTAATATGTATTGGACTATTCGTGACCCCATGCATGACAGCCCATTTGTAGGCTTCTACGGAGTATTTAATAATTAAGGTGGTCAGGTAAATGCATTTGTTTTACTTATTATTGTTTTTTTGAGGCAGTATAGTATAGCAGGATTTATATTTGTAGAGAAAAAATATAAGATACATCAAAGTGAGTGAGTAACATTCGTGTTAGTATTTTTTTACAGGAAAAGTATTGCCTGATGGGCATGACATTATATTAACCTATGTTATAACATCATCATATTTTTTTTCTAATAAAACCCGTGTAAGTACGGATCATCTAAACTAGAAACTCATATACTAGTATATAGAATACAAATTGTGATAAAAGAAACATGTTTGTATAGTGTTGTTATAGGGATAAATTATAGAAACTAATTTTATAAGATGGTTTTCTCCGACCCGTGTAAAAATGGGTCACTAAACTTGCGATTAGTTGTGCTATGACAATTGGCATTTTTGTATACAAACAAAAATCCAAAAGATATGGATTTTTCTAAACACAACCCTTAGGGCTATCGTTAACACGCATAAAAGTGTTGTACATGGCGGTTATCTATTTATTTTAAGGTGGCAGTTATTCTATTGTACAACACTTTTATGCGTGGTAACGATAGCCCTAAGGGCTATGTTTAGAAAAATCCAAAAGATATTGACAGTTAACATATTTTTTTAGGCTCAAATTTTACATTAATTCGTATAAATCACAGTTCATGATATTTACTTATACATCAAATTAAATTACTTAATTTTACCAAATTATCAGTGAAAACAACTGAAAAGTCTAATGTTACTTATCTATTATTCCGTATAAAATCGTTAGTAAACCCGTGTAATCACGGGTCACTAAGCTAGTTTTAGCTATATGTCAAATTTTGACACTTATTGCAGTACATAGCATATTACTCGCGCAATGCGGCGGTAGTAATCAATTTTCTTTTTATTATGTGTAATGGTATATTCGTTAAACATGTCATCACTGAATTATGGTACTATAAGAAAATTTCATCGTATTTTGTAGATAATAATATTCTAATTTGTTAGAATAATCTTCTTGTTATTACACTAATAAATGTGAAAAGAATTGTATTTGGGAATGAAAACTTTCCTAAGTTGAGTATATTATATTTATTGGACTAAGATGGGTAAAATGGTAATTTTAATTTCTTTTAATAGTTTAGGATTCAACATCTAAGATGGTTTATAAATAGTATTAGATATTTTTTAATCTTTTAGAGAGTGTGTTTTGGACCAATGGAAGAAGCACACGTGCTTGTTGCTCACGTGACTTTTACTCTGCTAGACAAATTTGGGTGAACCAATAGATATATGAGAGTGAAGAGTAAAAAATAATGCCTTTTTATAGATAGATACTAGGTACTTTTAAGTTGTGCCTTAGGCACAGCCCACTGGCCACGGACATATTATATGTGAAAAATGATTGGCAAAGTCTAATTCTCACTACAAAAAATATGCCATCTACTGACCCAAAAAAAGCGTCTGAAAAAGCCTAAAATCCGTCACTAAAAGCCACTTGGGCTTCTCCTTCGGAACAAAAAACCGTCACTAACACCGCGGTAGCTAATGGTCTACGCTCACACATAATTTTGGTCAGTAAAAGTCCAAAACTTCTAACTACACAACATATACGTCAGAAAAGGTCCTGAAACTACTAACAATTCTGCACCTTTCCTGACCCGATTGTACATCATTTCCAGTCACTAAAAGTCCAAATGAACCTTTTTTTTTTTTTTTTTTTTTTTTTTTTTGCAATTTTTTTCTTCAAGTTTGAGCAACTTTAACTTTTTTTCCCTGCTAAAAATAAATTAGCACAATTTTTAAGTCATAGGCCACATCCATGCCATAAACTAGAATTATATAGCCTTGAGTATCTTATACACATGCTGACAAACACTAAAAAAAATGAAACAAATACAAAATCTCAAAATTCCTATGAGAATTGATCCCGTAGTTTAATCATCAAGATATAGCTTTGACTTACCTTGGAGACAACGATCCTGAAAGATAAACAAAATCGACACTGTTGAAATTCTGCATTTAAGCATTACAAAATCATAATCAACAATTGAGGAAAAATACAGAAATGTCATCTCATCATATTGTTTGTCCTATGGTCTGGGCAGTGTGGAATCGCTCATAACCATTCGGGAACCTCCTAGATGACACATACAATACAAATCAATTCATGGCATAAGAAATACCTCACCTTGATTTGGAAAAATACACAGCTTAAAAGTCAACATCTAACCTATAATAAAAACCCATGAATGCTTGCGTACATTCTTATTACCAAGAGAGTTTATTATCACTCAAAAGAATTTATGTAGAAGTTTAGAAATAATATTGGTTTTGAAGTTGAACATACCTTTCACAGAAGTTGCCCCAAACTTGTAAAGAAGAATAAAAGCTACTTAAATTTCAAGAGTATATGATTATGGCTCCTAACAACAATAAAAGCTACTTAAATTACAATTGATGATCAAATACAACAAGAACCTTAAGACCTTATCAATTACGCATACCAACACTTATAATCAAACAATAAGTAAAACCAAAATCAATAAATATCATTATAACTTTGATAAAATCACATATATACACGGACATTTCAATCAACATCAATAAATTGATAATTTATAGAGAAACCGTATAGACAAACTATAAAGATCAATATTACGTACCTCTGTTCTTATATTTAGCAGCGATGAGGAAATAGAAATAGCAGAGCATCACAGTGAAGCTGTTAAAAAAATGAACAGATGATGACATCGGAGGTGATGCGATGATGACGACGGAGAGGAAAAATATGTCGGAGACGAAGTGACGGCTAAGATGCCGAAGACGAGGCTAAGATGCCGAAGACAAAGCGAAGACGATGAAGGAGACCAGGCGCCGACGCCGGAATCGATGTGGCAGAGATTAGCTGCAATGGTGATGGAGAGATTAGCGGCGGCGATTGAGAGATCAGTGGCGGTGATCGAGAGATAGCGGAGGCTAGGGTTTCAGAGACAAAACTGGTCCACCAGAGTCCTGATAGTTTCGTGAATACACACTTAGTTATTATTATTATTTTATATTTATTTTTTTACAAGCTTCTACTTACTTATCCTTTTCCGTCAAAAATGCATTTAAAAGTACTTTACTCACGATTTTCATGTAACGTCAGAAGATGTTGAGGTCAGTAAATGGCACCTTTTTTGTAGTGTCTATAGGCTTAAATATATACATAAAAAGAGCTGATAAATACAACAAATAAATTGTTTTATACCTCAAACTTACAATAGTTTATGCCTACATGACAAGTATATAATAACATAATCGTGCTGTATATATCACCTCCCATATCTAAAGATGTGATTGATAGGTATAAAAAGTTGAGTGCATGAGATGAAGAGATAGAGAAAATTCAATCAATAAAAGGTTAGATCTAATTTTAGATCTACGTAAATATACCTATATGGCTATATAGCATTTACATTTTTGAAAAAAAAAAGCTTAAAGAAAAAAAAAAAGATAAAATGTACACACAATGAGACAATCAAAGAAGAAAATTAACATGCAGGTGTCCACCAATTCTCTTCTTCTCGTGTTGCTACCAATTCTCTTGTTTTCGTGTTGCTTCAACAATTACTACGGTAAAAAGTTGCCTAATAAGACAATAATATAACATATTGTAGCCATGTAAGTAATTAAGACGAGTAAGAAAATGAACAAGAAAGTAAAACGTTTTAGTTACACCTTCATTTGTAGCCATCTTACAACATAATGAAATAACACTTGGCAACTAAATAACAATAGTAACACATAACCGAAAATAAATGAATTTGAAAAATAGACTCGACTTTAATTGGATTCGAGTTAACCGGGTTGACTTATTTAATTTGAGAATTTAACTCGACTTTAATTGGATTCGAGTTAAACGGATTGACCTATTAATTTGAAAAATTGACTCGACTTTAATTGGATTTGAGTTAAACGGATTGACTTATTTGGTTAACCAAATCCAAGTAACAAAAAAAAGTATACGATATATACATAAATATTATAATTAGCACATATACATCACTTATAATTATTTATATAAAACTATCGGTGTTATTTAGTGAAAATTAAGATAAAGATGCAAAAGTTTGAGATTTTATCTTATTCGAGTTAAGTCACTTTTATCAGGATTCAGACCGAATTTGACTAATCCAAATCTGAATAATCTGAACTCGAATAATCCGAATCTTATTCGGTTCAGTTTACGGATACATTATAAACTTGAAAATCCGAATAACCTGAAACCCAAACAGTTTAACCGAATAACACCCTAAACTAAACTACAAATTATATAAAAACTAATATTAAGCTTCAAAAGAAAAAAGAAAGAAAAAAAAAACTCACTTTGAGAAAGGAGAAGGAAAAAAAAAATGCTAACACAAGTATGTCTCAATCCCGTGACGTTTAGATAAAAATGGTAGAAACATCTACCACTCCAACTAGGTAACCCATGTGCTTTGAATTGCATTATCTTTATTTTAAAGAAGTATTAAGCTATTTTGGTGGGCCAACAAAAACCTTCCACATGTCAGTTGATTGGGGTGCTACAGTAAAACAAGCTCGCTTTCTATATATTGATACTAGAAAATCTTAGCCGTGCATATGCATGGCCCAATGGGTCACGCAAAATGATACAGCAACATATATATCTTAAAAGACATATAGGTACTAAGATAAAGACACTTTGAATCACTACTAAAAAAAATCCTCAAAATATTCATGTCAAGTACAATAAATTTAATACACCCTTAGGAAGCATGTACACAAAATTTCTAAAATACCTCACATAATTTATAATACTGTGTCAAAAACATAGCCAGTTTGTACATGAGTTGCAACTGTAAGGCAACATTTCATAAGCTGCTTTCAAAACAGGAAAGTTCATAAAAGAGATGTTGTAGTAAAATGTAACACCCTGAATTTCAGGAAATTAATATCGTACGTGAATATAATTTTATTATGAAGTATAATGATATAAATAATTAGATATAAAATAAAACGTAAACGTTTTTATCAGTTCCAGACTGTAGAAAATAAAGGGGTTAAAATTTAATTATATGTATGTACGTATGTTGTCTCGAGAGTTCTCCATTTCATTCCCAAACATTCTAAAAACTTCTCCCTAAGCTGAAGAAATCGCAGAGCTGTAAACCAACCTCCAAAACTAAATTAAATCTCTTGATTCAAGCTCTAATTCCTTAAGAATCATCATCTCCCTTTTCAATTGTAAGTGATTTTTCCCCTTTTTCTTAACCTAGTTCATGGGGTTTTATGGGTTATGTAAAATTGATGATTTTAATACAAAATTAGGGTTTCAAAGTGATAGAATTATTATTTATTAGTGTAAATGAGCTTGTGGGTGATTATGTTACAACCTAAAAGTAATGAAATCTTTAATTATGTTCTTGATGTACTTCTAGGGTTTGGGTAAATCTTGAAATAGTGATGTAATTTGAATAGAATTGTGATTTATGATGTTAATAGGGTGTTGTTATGATGTCTTGATGACAAATACAAATAATCAAGTATGAAAAGTGATTATGCTAATAAAGATAATGGTTATGTAATTTGATTTATAAGCTCAAAGATGAAACTAGAGATATTAATGAAATATAAGTAATATGTATGAATAAGAAAAATAAATAAAAGTGTTAGTAAAGTGATTATGATTATGATAGTAGGACAAATGATTATGTTAGTTGATTAATATTTAGAATTAGTTGAATCAAAGTGGGGGAGGAACCATATGTGATTATTAGTTTAAATTATTGATTTCTAGAGTTTAAATATGTTGTATGTGGTTATGTGATATGAAATAGGTGCTAAAGGGTTGGAATTATCTTCGTTGACTACGTATGGAAAAACATCGGTGGAAGATTAAGGTAAGTATTATAGGCACTAATTGGTAATGGTTGTATGTGTTTCCGGATTGCTTCCGAGCAAGAGGATCATACAACCATGTGGATGTTATTTGTAATTTATGTATCTTAATAGTAAATGTTGAAATATATGAATGATTGTATGTGTTTTCGGATTGCTTACGAGTAAGAGGATCATACAATCAAGTGGAAGATTAGCTAGCATTGCTAGCATAGAGTTGTTTCTTATCTTGGTAACCATTTCGACGTGATTTGGTACCCTATGTCTTGTTTCTTATGGCCGCGAATCCGCATAGTGTTCAGTGTTGATATGTTGTTATGATGAAAATTGAGTAAGACGATATGTGATGATTGTTTCATAGTGTTGTGAATTAATTGATTAGTTGCTTATATGCTTACTAAGCGGTTGTGCTTATTCCTTCCATGTTTCATGTTTTAGGTTCTTCGGGTCAAGAGAAGGGAAATGGTTTATGAAGGATTAGCTTGGATAGCTAAGGGTATCAAGTGGCAAGAATCTCTTATTTGACTCATCATTTTGAATACTACTTGTGTAATACGCCCATGAGTCAAGGTTTTTGATCATCAAACTTAATTAGTACATATCTTTTGTTGGATGGTTGACTTTGAAGGTCAACCCTGATGTAGAATCGGATATATATATGTGTTTTGTCACACCCACAAATTCGGTCAACGCGATTAACGCGCGACTAGTGGAAGCATTAGTATGTGCGGGGGTGTTGACGTTAACGTCAAACATTATGCAGATCAGAGCATATGATTATTGCAGAACAATTAAATTAAGATACCATTTAAATAAGTAGTTTGTTACAAAAGGCTACGACTCGTCAAAGTCGTAAAACAGTGTTATATAACACAACCAGTTATAAAATACATGTTTAAGAGGAGTTTTCATATGTATGACTGATGATTATCAGTTACACCAAAGAAAACATAATTGTCCCAAAAGTTGGCATCCTAATTCGTCTTGGGTCGCCTAACTCCGTAAGTATGCGTTCTTACTTGTGCTGTGAATTACCTGAAAAACATAGTAAAAAGTCAACACATGGTTAAGTGAATTCACAGGTTTTTATATATGTATGGTTTGTTAAACCAAATTCATTTATATGATGTTGACACGAGAGTCAAATAAACTCCGTTCACAAAAGTTTGTAGGAAATCAGGTAATCCTAATCATGTTTGTACAAAGTCCTATAAGTATTTCCACATAATTCACAATCATAACATGAAGTCATTTGTATAATCAGTAAGATAAAAGCACCAAGGCAATCATAAACAGATATTGCATGTTAAAGCAAAAACATTAGCTATGTTTTTCACCCCAAGATTTAAAGCAGTAAAAGTGGGGATGTAAACTCACTGGTAGCGCTAACGGGTGCTATAACAGCTAGTAGTAATAGTCGTCCAATTGTCGTCTCTCAAAGTCCTAGACAAAATAAATGTACTTAATATAAGTATTTGACTATACATTTAGCTATAGTGTTTGTACAATTTGTTGGTGGTAATGTGTTGAAAAAAATATATATATAGGTCGTTCGTCGTTCATGTATATATAAAATCCATTTATAGTGGAACCAAAATGTTATTCGTTTCGTTTTACTTGTCACTCATATATATAGTTCCGGTTTAAGTTTGCGTTTTAAAACTTCACGACCCGTTGGGCTTGGCCCAATTAGTTTGGCCCAATAATAAGGCCAAAAAGGTATGGCCCAATTAACATGGCTCACTTATTAATTTATAATACTCACTTGGCCCATAAATTTTGACCCATTTGTTAACCATACTTCCGGCCCACAAAATAGTTTTGGCCCAACAAAATTTTAGCCCATATATATTCGACCTATTAATGAAATAACCTATACGGTTCATTAACTTAGCCCAATTCCAACGGCCCACTAACATGGCCCAATTAATAATTATAACTTGACCTAAATATAAATGTAATTATTTTGGTCCACTTTGTTTAGCCCAGAAGTTATAATCTTTTAACATTTTTGTAAAATATTGGCCCGCAGTCGTGTACAATTTAGTACCAAATTTTGTATCCCATAGTTTTATAAATTTTATAACTTGACAAAAATTTGTATCGGTACTTGTTAATATATTTTTTTTGTACTACAAAAGTTACGTTGTCCGTGTGTTAAAGTTATACCTGAAACTGATCAGTACCCAAACAGCTAAAACCGTTCGGCTATCAAACATCTCAGCCGTTCGGCTGTGTTTAGCCTGAGCCGTTCGGCTCTATCACTCTCAGCCGACCGGTTGGACACTAAGCCGATCGGCTATATGGTGTTCCAGCCGATCGGTTGTCTGATGCAGGGTCAGTCTCTGCTTCTGTTTTCAGTTTTCAGCTCGAATTCGAAGTGGGTTTTTACTATATTTCGAATGGTTTCCGTTTTCATGTGTTTAGTAACAACAATAAATATCATTTTAACAAGTTTTTGTTCATCAATTTCGTTTTTATAACTTGGTTTTTAAAAACCCATTTTATGAACAAAGCTTCTAAATCGTCAAATTATGGTGTAATAAGTATATATTATGCTATATAAATATGATATATAACGAAATTGAAGTATAAAATTCAAGAATATAAAGTTTCCTTACAAATAGATTATAATGAAGATGCCGTGAGATGATGATGATATGAAGAAGATGATGAAATTATTGTTAAAATTGTTGTTGTTACTCTACTGCTGCTGCCTTTGTGCTTCCTTAGTGAAGAAAAGAAGAAAATTTATGATGATATGTGTTGTTGTTGTTGAATGATCAGAAGAATGAAACGTGAAAACATATATATCACAAACGAGGGTGGTGAGTTACAGTAGACTGTCCCTCAATTATTGAAGTTTGGTGAGGATTTTTAACCCGTTAATTTCGAGTACGGGTATAATTATTGCAATATAAAATTTAATATTTTATATTTTTATTTTGTAGATGTTCTCCTGGTTCATAATCCAAAATTAGAATAGTGATATTTTCATTATTTTTGAGTGTTGTATGATTTGTACCTTATAAATGTTCTGCGTGCTCAATATGTATTTAAAACGCAATATTATTTCATTTTAAAAAATTTTCCCATATATTATTTTAGTTAAATAATATTTCGAAATGATTTTGGAAACATTTCCGAGATGTTTTTCGGACTCGTGTTTCACTGATTATTTAAGTATTTAGTATGTAATTATATAAATTACAAATTTTGTAATACTTTTCGTATTATTATTTTGGGCTCGCTAGACTTATTTCACATCAAAAACTTTTGTCAGGAATTTAGCGTAAAATTCACGAGTTTACTGTACTTAATTGTACTCAAATTTTGCGGGGTGTCACATAGTGTTATGGTTAGAATGGAAGTAATATGTTGAATGGTCAAAGTTATATGTGATTGGTTAATTGAAATTTAAATTTTGGTCAAGAGAGTCAGTGTAGTCAAACTTGATTTGTATCGGTTGAAAGTGTGGTCAAAATGGTGACTATTTAGTGAAACGGGTCAAAGTGGGTCTATTCGCGTCAAAAGAATGCTTTTGTGTTGATATCGCGTAAAAAGTCATATTTTTACCACCGATATCTCTCACATTCTGGAACAATACTTGGCATCTGAACTCAAATAATGCACAAATTAATGAAACTTTTCTAAGAAAGTCAAAATGAAGTTGCACGAGAAGAATCAAGCAAAACGGACGAAAAATAAGATTCCACACACAGTTGAAGATTCAAGACATCCGAGACAAGATTTGAGATAAAATACCCACCACCAAGATTTTTCTTATCCAAGATCTTCGTTTTCAAATTACGAATCCAACAGAAGAAGAATCAACAAAAACGGACAAAGAACGAATATTCTACGTACGCCAGAAGATTCAAACGCTTCGCACGAGACATCTAAAGATCAGAGAAACATTTCAGGGATTTCTTTTCATCAAAGTCTTCGTTTTTGAAAAACGAATCCAACGCAAAAATAATCGACAAAAACGGACTCATAACGAAGAAGATACGCGCGAAACGAGAAACAAGCAAAAGACGACGGACCGGGGCGGGCGGCAGCCACCAGCCGCCGCCGGCTGGACACCCCCCATCCCCCGGCCTCTTTTACGTCCTTTCACGTACTCTCCTGGTACTTGTGCTTGACCTTTCCGCGACTTTTGGGTAAATGTGCTAGACCTTTCCGTGCTTTAGGGTACATGTGCTAGACCTTTCACCACCTTTTGCTAACATGTTCCCCTAGTTGCTAAAGTGCACCAAAATTCAAGTATAAATAGGTGCTTTTGGTTCATTTGTAACACACACCATTCCTATCACACATTTCTTAGGAAAAACACCTTCCTAGCTTATTTTCTCTCACTCTAGAAATAAGCTCCAACTTTCTCACTCTACATTCTTTCTCTAGATTAGTTTTAACTAGTATTTAAACTAGTTTAGAAGTTTAATTAGGAATAGAAGGAAAGTGCGGAACGCATTGTAATCTTCGGTGTATGCTCGGAATTGTGTCAATTAATTCAAGTCTATTCTCTCGCATTTAATCCTGGTTCTTTCTATCCCTATCTATCTTAATTAATTACGTTTATATTTATTATGCTAGATTTAGTTATTGCCATGATTAGAGAGTAGTACGCTTGTTGTGTTTGCTTGCGATGTAGTTAGTTAATTATGGGATGATTTATAATTAAATATTAAAGATCGGTAGTATTGCTTTGATCGTCTTATTGCATGTTCTTGTTTGATTGTTGTCTTAGGATCATCATAATAGTAAAATATAAACGGTCTTAATTATCGTGAAATAATATGACGGCCCCTATTCGACTGTTTCTCGATATAGTACTGGAAACACTTCAAGGTGGAGTACAAATGTATGGAAGTCGAGGAACGACCGAAGGTAGTCATACTACGAAGCGGTATAATATTACGAAGTAATATGACTGCCCCTATTCGACTGTTACGCAGTATAGCGTTTGAAACACTTTAGGTGTAGTACAAATACATGGAAGCTGCGTAACGACCGAAGGTAGTTATATTACGGACTAATATATATAAAATGAGAAACCTAGTTTAATTAACCTTTCTAAATAGACTTTTAAACTTCGAATTAATCTATCACCTTTCCACCAATAAACGTGATTACAACACCTTTTTAACGACGTCCAATTAAAAGGTAGTCAGTCATCTGTGTCAATATAATTTGTCAAAGGTATGAAACTATGGAACCACAAGGCTACATGGGAGATTATCGTAGGACAAGACATGACCAAGGTTTGAAGCGGCGGAACCACTTTAAGTGAGGAACGATGTGGATAAGTAGGGGATTTATTGGGTAGTCTTAAGCAAGGGCTGGTTTAAAGTCATAAATGAACTTTTTAAATATACGAATCTGTTAGGATGACGAGGAATCGTTATATGATTCAGTTATGTCTAGTACCTTAAGATTTTGTTCCCGTTCATATGAAAGTATTATTAAACCGTAATTAAGATTTTGCTTATTATTCTAAATATTTTGTAATGTTACCATAACCTAGCTCCCGGTGTGACATGCTAATGGGATTTTATTAGTAGGGAATCTAGTGTTTACATCACAAGTATCGAAGAGTAACAATTAATAAACATCTTATTAAAACAGTTTCTCCAAACATCATCCTATAACTTAATTAACGAAGTCTCGGCAAACACTATCTTTATCTTATCTGCTTTATCTTTTATTTTAATTTCGCTTTTATTTATTTACTTACCTAAGTTAGTTAATAGAAAAACCAAAACTCCCCCACTATTTTATAAACCCTTCACTAGTTTGAAAGCCCTCATCTGTCACGCCTTAGTTTCAATTCAGTCGGTTTGAAGAACGACTCTAGGTCATACCTACCACTTGCTCACCCTTAGGATTAGCATTGTTAGGAAAAACTTAGGCCCCACAATTACAAATTTAAAACACCCACTGATCGCCGTTGCCAGCAGCCGGTGCAACGACAAGGGTAAAATCCTTACCGACCGCTGGTGAGCCATCATGTGTCATATTTGAGTTTAAAGGTGTGATGGTACTTTGGTCTAGTACTACAAGTGTGTTTTGAAATATTAAGTAAGTGTGCAAAATATCATGATCAGGTTTTGTAAGGTTTGCATTTTGAAATGTCATGTAAAACGGTCAATATAGTCGAAAACCACTCATACGTTCATATTTGGCGTCTTTGAGAGTTTTGGAAAAGTTCGAAAAGGAAAACCTTTTTTTTTTGGTCATTTAAAGATGCCTGCAAATTTCCATGGTCAAAGTCTTTGTGGTTTAAAAATTATGCGTGTCGGAAGCTTGGTTGTTAAATTGAAAGTGCAGGCTGCTGTGCTGGGGGTTTACCCGGCGGATAAGACTTGTACCCGACGGGTACTCCTTTATCCGGCGGGTAGTGTGGCGGGTAATGAACCGGATAGTTTTAATTTGGGTCTGATCAAAAGTTGACGTTGAAAGAGTTGGTACCCGGTGGATATGCATAGTACCCCGTGGGTACTATGCAGTTTTTGTGATTTTGTTTTTAGTTCAAGTGTAACACCCGGTTTCGAGGCCCGAAAATAAATTGTATTTTATTAAGTTTTAAGTTGGTTTATTTGAAAAATAAATGAGTAAAAGAGTCACAGGTTTTATTGTGATTAATAAAATATTACTTGTTTTAAATAATTGAACCTGACGGTAAAATAAAATGTTTTGACTCTCGGGTATTTTCAGGTTCCAGACAATAGGTTAGTAAAGGGTAATAAACTTATACTGTTTTTTAAGCTAATAGTGGGATTAAAAATGGAGAGGTCGACACCTCATCCCTTTAAATGACACCTAATTCATTTCCACCTCCTAAATTCACCTAACTTCCTATTCCATTTCCTTTGTTCTATTTCATTCCTAAGCATATTCTCATTAAATTATCAAACAAATCAAAAGAAAGTATATCAATTAATTTGGAGATATGGATTAACTTCATATTCTTGTTCTAATCATAAACACCATCTTCTTGATTTGGTAAAGGATTTTCTTGTTCATATCATATTACTTGATTTTATTGATATAAGTATAAATTAGATGGGTGTTATCATATGAGTTAAAGATTAAGTTGGAAATTGATTGAGTATTGTTATATATTGATTATTGAGGTTTATAACTTAAGTTACATAATTTATTCTTGAAGATTATGTGATTGATTAATTAGGGTTCATGAGCTAATTTATGAGATTATTGTGAAATATGAGTTACATAATGATATAGATTGATTTTATGATGTTCTTTGTTGATTCATGATAAAAATTAATGATTACATGAAGCTATTAGATAATATTCTTTGTGTTCTTTAAAGTTAAGTTAGAGTACAAGTAGATAAAGCTAAGGGTACAAGTCAAGATGCATGAAGTACAAGTGATTTGAAATATATCAAAGAGGTACTAGCTTTAGATACATATTTTGAAATGTCAAAGATATTAATAATGTTATTGAATTATAAGTTAGTTTTATGAAAAGAGTTTTTAGTACACTATTATGATTAATATTTGTAACTTTGATATATAAGCTTGGATAATATGAATATCTAAGGAACAAATTAGCAAGTGTCTTAGGTATAATTACATAATTCTTAAATTTACATAATGTGCCAAGTTATTAAAGTACATAAGTTAACTGCCGTTTGAAACTTGCAAAAGATCACATATGTATCCTACTGTTTACGTTATTTTGTAACCATCTATTATTACCAAGTATAGAAATATAGTATCAGTAAAATTTAAATAGGATATTTACTTGTAGTCTATGGTACAAACTTGACTAACTCATATCATCTAGTAGGTCAAATGTGTTGCATGTCAAGGTAATCCTCTTTAAATGACACATTTACATACATGTGTTGGCATCTAATTGTAGTCTAAGTTCAAGACTTGTGACTAAGCTAGTTAATTTCATGTTATAAATAGGACTATAATACTACGTTTTAACTCATACCTTCATATATTTAAAATGTTATATTGAATATTATGGTAGATGAAGCTATGATTTGGAGATATGTTATATGTATATGAAATGAATATCGATGTTGAATTATTACTGATTTATTGATGTTTGTATTTCCAGATAAGCGGGCAGCAACTCAGTGACATTAGACAACTGAGTTCAGAGGTTCAGATATCGGTGAGTGGTTACTGTAATCCTCGGTTTAACCCAGTTGTAACGGGTTCGGTTACAACGGGTAAACCAGGATAGTTTTGGATATATTATGTTATTGTTGTTTAGTTTATATTGTGATATTGGTTGGTTGATTAGTAGTTGCTGATTGTTATTGGTTGTTGATTATTGGTTGCTTGGTTGGTTGACTATGTGTTGATTCAGAGGTCAACGTTGGTTGGTTGGACTTGTGTACTACTGTGTAACTGTCTGGGTCTTCCGATACACAGAGTTGAGGATGTACTCATGTCAGTGAAGGTAGTTCTCAAGCTATCGGTAGGTTTCTGTGATGGTATACCAGGAACCTCCGATCCTCTTGACGATACGTGCTTAAGTGTTTACTTGTTGCAGTTTATTAGTTGTAAAACTTGTTACTTGTGGGTTGAACCGTTGGTTACGGTTCCATTCACTTAGCGTGAGCTAATCCCTCGTTGTTAAATGTTTTTGCAGATTTTGGTTAGCTTTTGATATAGTTCAGATTATAGATGAAATGACGGGATGTTTGACTGCACGTGCCAACTCTGATCTTTTGTTAATATATGGTTTTGGAAAGTTTTAAATAACACCCGTTTTAGTTAATATGGTTTGTAATTATATAATGATAGAACAGTTTGTTTTGGTAAATGTTTGGTTTAAGTAAATATCGGCTAATTATGTTTTGGGACTTGCGCTTCCTATAAAGAAATATAATATAAATATGTTTGTAGATATGTCGGGTGTTATAAATTGGTATCAGACCATAGGTTTGGGTGAATTGGGCATTGGTAAATGTTTAATCCAAAATCTAGTCGGTGTTAGTCAAATATTTCGGTAAGTGGGATTAGCTATTAAATGAGGGGTTGATTGGTTAGTATAGGTTATACTAACGATTAACAAGTTGCGAGTTATTGTTGTGAGTACAGGAATGGCAGATAATGAGAACCCGACTCCCAACAATGTTTCTTGAACTGAGCTTCCACCTCCCGAAACACATAATGGTAATCAAAGTGGTACTTCACATGTTAATCAAGATGAAACTAGTCAAGATGATTATGTGTTGCAGTTGGAAGATGATGTGATAAGACTTAGAAAGATAGAACAGCTGTACTTGGAGCAACAAACTAGGTTAGCTCAGCAGAGAGATATAGGTTATCTGTTTCCTTCGCCACAGCAGCAGAAAAAGTTGTGTTCTTTTAAGACGTTCAAGTCTAGTGGTCCGAAGGAATTTGAGGGAGGTAATGATCCGACGGTGACTTTGAATTGGTTAAGGGATACCGAACGAAAGTTTGAGGTGTGTCAGTGTGAGGAGGAGTTGAAAGTTGGATATGCGGTGCAATTGATGAAAGGTGAGGCTATGAACTGGTGGGATTCGATAACAGCACATCTGACACCTGCGCAGCGAGCATCTATTAGTTGGGCAGAATTTCATAATGAGATTTGTAAGCAATTCTGTTCAGAATTTGATATGATTAGAATTAGGCAGGTTTTTCTGGAGTTACAGTTCACTGAACAAATGACTATGGATGAACTCATTAATCAATTCATAGAAAAGTTACGATTTGTTCAGCAATGGGTTCCGGACGAGAGGACAAGGATTACCCATTTTGTTAAGACTTTACCCCCAAATTATCGGACTTCAGTGAGGTTGGCCCATACTTTGACCGAGGCTTTTACTTTAGCTAGGTCGGTGGATGGTGATCTACAGGCAGGAGAAAAGTTGATTAAGGATAAGGCTTCGCATCAGTCCAAAAGTAGTTCTTCTGGGAATAAGGGACATAACCGGAGGATTGAGTTTAGTGATAATTCAGTGAGTAATAATCCATGGTGTGCAAATTGTAAGTCGAGACATTCGGGTCAATGTACTTCTAAGACATCAAGGTGTATTAAATGTGGATCGTTGGGGCATGGTATTAGAGACTGCACTTTTCCTCAGTTTGTGTGCTGAAACTGTCAGAAGGAAGGACATCGGGCAGGGCAATGTCCGGAAAAAGTAAGGCAATGTTCGGGTTTAGCTGGAAACTCGGGTTCGGGTTCAACGGCGTCAGTTGGGCAGAAAAGGAAGAATATTCCACCGGCGACGGCTAGAGCTTTTCAGATGACGGTGGGAGAAATACTTGGGTTGGACGACGATGCGACAGTTATTTTTATGTGTTCTTTGTTGAATCATATTATAATGTGATTAGAATTGTATGACAATAGGAGATTTGTGTATAATTGGTTTTATTGGGTGTATTTGGATTTCGGGGACGAAATCCTCTAAGGGGGAAAGATTTGTAACACCCGGTTTCTGGGCCCGAAAATAAATTGTATTTTATTAAGTTTTAAGTTGGTTTATTTGAAAAATAAATGAGTAAAAGAGTCACAGGTTTTATTGTGATTAATAAAATATTACTTGTTTTAAATAATTGAACCTGACGGTAAAATAAAATGTTTTGACTCGCGGGTATTTTCAGGTTCCAGACAATAGGTTAGAAAAGGGTAATAAACTTATATTGTGTTTTAAGCTAATAGTGGGATTAAAAATGGAGAGGTCGACACCTCATCCCCTTAAATGACACCTAATTCATTTCCACCTCCTAAATTCACCTAACTTCCTATTCCATTTCCTTTGTTCTATTTCATTCCTAAGCATATTCTCATTAAATTATCAAACAAATCAAAAGAAAGTATATCAATTAATTTGGAGATATGGATTAACTTCATATTCTTGTTCTAATCATAAACACCATCTTCTTGATTTGGTAAAGGATTTTCTTGTTCATATCATATTACTTGATTTTATTGATATAAATATAAATTAGATGGGTGTTATCATATGAGTTAAAGATTAAGTTGGAAATTGATTGAGTATTGTTATATATTGATTATTGAGGTTTATAACTTAAGTTACATAATTTATTCTTGAAGATTATGTGATTGATTAATTAGGGTTCATGAGCTAATTTATGAGATTATTGTGAAATATGAGTTACATAATGATATAGATTGATTTTATGATGTTCTTTGTTGATTCATGATAAAAATTAATGATTACATGAAGCTATTAGATAATATTCTTTGTGTTCTTTAAAGTTAAGTTAGAGTACAAGTAGATAAAGCTAAGGGTACAAGTCAAGATGCATGAAGTACAAGTGATTTGAAATATATCAAAGAGGTACTAGCTTTAGATACATATTTTGAAATGTCAAAGATATTAATAATGTTATTGAATTATAAGTTAGTTTTATGAAAAGAGTTTTTAGTACACTATTATGATTAATATTTGTAACTTTGATATATAAGCTTGGATAATATGAATATCTAAGGAACAAATTAGCAAGTGTCTTAGGTATAATTACATAATTCTTAAATTTACATAATGTGCCAAGTTATTAAAGTACATAAGTTAACTGCCGTTTGAAACTTGCAAAAGATCACATATGTATCCTACTGTTTACGTTATTTTGTAACCATCTATTATTACCAAGTATAGAAATATAGTATCAGTAAAATTTAAATAGGATATTTACTTGTAGTCTATGGTACAAACTTGACTAACTCATATCATCTAGTAGGTCAAATGTGTTGCATGTCAAGGTAATCCTCTTTAAATGACACATTTACATACATGTGTTGGCATCTAATTGTAGTCTAAGTTCAAGACTTGTGACTAAGCTAGTTAATTTCATGTTATAAATAGGACTATAATACTACGTTTTAACTCATACCTTCATATATTTAAAATGTTATATTGAATATTATGGTAGATGAAGCTATGATTTGGAGATATGTTATATGTATATGAAATGAATATCGATGTTGAATTATTACTGATTTATTGATGTTTGTATTTCCAGATAAGCGGGCAGCAACTCAGTGACATTAGACAACTGAGTTCAGAGGTTCAGATATCGGTGAGTGGTTACTGTAATCCTCGGTTTAACCCAGTTGTAACGGGTTCGGTTACAACGGGTAAACCAGGATAGTTTTGGATATATTATGTTATTGTTGTTTAGTTTATATTGTGATATTGGTTGGTTGATTAGTAGTTGCTGATTGTTATTGGTTGTTGATTATTGGTTGCTTGGTTGGTTGACTATGTGTTGATTCAGAGGTCAACGTTGGTTGGTTGGACTTGTGTACTACTGTGTAACTGTCTGGGTCTTCCGATACACAGAGTTGAGGATGTACTCATGTCAGTGAAGGTAGTTCTCAAGCTATCGGTAGGTTTCTGTGATGGTATACCAGGAACCTCCGATCCTCTTGACGATACGTGCTTAAGTGTTTACTTGTTGCAGTTTATTAGTTGTAAAACTTGTTACTTGTGGGTTGAACCGTTGGTTACGGTTCCATTCACTTAGCGTGAGCTAATCCCTCGTTGTTAAATGTTTTTGCAGATTTTGGTTAGCTTTTGATATAGTTCAGATTATAGATGAAATGACGGGATGTTTGACTGCACGTGCCAACTCTGATCTTTTGTTAATATATGGTTTTGGAAAGTTTTAAATAACACCCGTTTTAGTTAATATGGTTTGTAATTATATAATGATAGAACAGTTTGTTTTGGTAAATGTTTGGTTTAAGTAAATATCGGCTAATTATGCTTTGGGACTTGCGCTTCCTATAAAGAAATATAATATAAATATATTTGTAGAAATGTCGGGTGTTATATCAAGTAATTAGGTTTTGTACAAACTGTATTGGTTTAATTTATATAGATGTAGTGTAATGGGACCTATAGAGTATATTTTCAGTATAAAATTTTTTTTGGGCGTTTCATAAAAATGTTTATGTACAAAGGCAACACTTGGTAATGAGGCTGCTTTCATGAGAACCCGAACTACACGGTATCCATACCGCAATAAAGAAAACATGGATTCATTGGTTATATGTACAAAAGCAGCTTACCATGACGACTGCTTCCAGCAAGTAGAAGCTTTACTCTTCTCGCTTGGACTTTCACGAATCACCTTGGCAGTACCTTGTTTCTTTCCAAAAGAGGGTGTCTAAGAACTTGATGGCACAAAGCGGTCTTTGTTGAGACATAGATTGTGACAACAGATCTAGCTTGAAATAGGACTGGTGTAATTATTATTATGTTTGTACATTGGTTTAGATTTGTGAATAAATATTTGTTTTGTTAGTAATATTCGTTAAACATATTATTGTGCTAAGTTAGACGAATGTTAAATACGAAATAAATATATAGACGTTTCATGCAAAGCGAGTCGAGATCTCAAGTCGCAGCGAGTTGAGCTGTGAGGTGAGACATGAACTCGCGAAGCATTAGTCTGGCTAGCCGAGTCCTATACTGGGCTTGGGCTGCGAGTTGGACCGAACTCGCAGGTCCATGCGAGCCGAGCCGAGACCAGACTATATAATGTTTTTCATACGGTGAAAAATATAACTTTTGCCATATTATCGATCTGCGAATTCGATAAACCCAGAGAAAACTAAACCTACGACTAGGCTTTGACATATTATCGTTTAAAGCTAAGTATTAGTATACGCAATTACGAACTTACTCGTTATTAGTAAGATTACACCGTATTAAGGGATTCCGCACCTTAATACTACAGATAACGAAGTTATCGATCCTAGAACTAGGGACTTACATCTGGTATCAGAGCTTTCGGGCTAAATACGAGTGTGTTCGTGTGTTTTAGTGATATTGCGTTTTTGATTCGGGTCGTTTTTACGTGCTTTCTTGCAATACTAACGATCAAAATCACTCTCTGGACGTTTTAGGGTTTGTTTACGGTCGAAATTCTCAGTTTCAGTCGTAAAAATACCTTAAACATTCGTTTTCGGGTTTAACAGCCGTTTCGCGAGTCGAGATTAGGGTTCCAGCTTCGCCTGCGAACCGAGTTGAACTAGCGAGTCGAACTAAGACTTGCGAGTCGAACCGAAATCCCTCGCGAATCCAAATCGCTTGCGAATCGACATCTTTAGCAATCCGAACTGAGGCTTGCGAATCGACATATTCTGTTAGTCGAGCTGAGATTGTGAGTCGAGCTGAGTCCTGCGAGTTGAGTTTTCTGAATTCGCGAAACAGTTTTACTTTACGTTTTTAAGATGTCTGATCTTAGTAGAATGATCGAGATGGAACATGAGGTGGGAAAATCAAACGTTCCACCTAAATTGTTGAAAATCGAAGATTACTATAACTGGAAGGACAGATTTGAATCTTACTGCAGATTCCATGATTTGTCGATCTGGATGTGTATCAAGAATGGATACACTGCACCTACTCAAACGGTTAATAATGCAACTGTCACTCTTGCTTATAACCGAATGAGCGATCAACAAAAGAAGGACTATGAATTGGAGAATAAATCCCATTCTGCAATTAAGATGAGTTTACCAAAGGAAATAAACCATCAACTCAAGTCTTTTCAAACTGCTAGAACGCTCTGGGAAGCGTTAGAGAAAAGATGTGAGGGAAGTCCTCAAGTGAAGGTAGGCAGAAAGAATCTTCTTAAGAAGCAGTTTACTGTTATAAAAGCTTTAAAAGGAGAAGATCTTGATGCTTACATCACTAGATTCTACCACTTGTTAAGTGAGCTTGACAACCATGAGATTGTTACTACTGAGACTGAAAGAACCGACAAATGTATTGAGGGTTTACCGTCTAAGTGGGAAATGTATGGTGTAATGCTCAAAGACAACGACGAAAGGTATGCAACCATGACCTTAGAGCATGTCATTGACAAGCTAAAAGGTTATGATTTCACTAAGAAATCGAGAGAAACTGATTCTGATCAGGTTCAGAATCCTGGGCTATATCATGGGAAAACTAATCTCTCAACTTCTTCATCTAGTTCTACCACTGCACTTTTAGTGGGTAATACTGATGAAAATGGTGAAATGTTAACGGATGACGTGTGCCTTCTTACCTCATCAGGTAATGAATCTAAAGGTACACCTGCTGAGAAGTCAACTCAAGGATATCAAAAGATGCCAATGAGTGTGAAATCTGCAGAGCAACAGTTATCTGTCCTTGCATCCTTTGTTGCTTCTTATGAAAACTACATTCAGGGTAAAATCAATGATCCGATTATGTTTGATGAAGATTATGATCAGATAGACCCTGATTATCTTGAGGAAATAGATCTCCAGGATCAACTTGCAATGTTATCAAGGAGAGTCAAAAATTTCTTGAAGAAAACTGGTAGAAAAGTGGTAGGAAATCGATCAGGGTTTGATAAAACCAAGATCAAGTGTTTCAACTATCAAGGTTATGGACACTTTGCTCGTGAGTGTCAAAGACCTAAGGTTGAAACTAGCAATAGCAAACAAGGTTCGGGAAGTACCTTAGCTTCCAAAGCCTTAGTTGTGAAACAGTTGGATGGATCTTATGATTGGCAAGCTCAGTCTGAGGAAACACTCATGGCTGAGATTGAAGATCAAGAGATAGCTGCTGAGTACAATAGCTATATGCCCAGTGATGTTGAAATAAAGGTGCCGGAGATTCATGAGAAAGCAAGTAGTGATGATGTGCTCTATATGGATTCAACTGCTAATATGAGTCCAGATGACTTTGTAGCATGCATGGCTGTAACACCTGGTCAAAAAGTCAACTTGCACGTCTAATTTAAATATTTTGTCTTCGTATTAAGTACGCATTTTTTTACCACGAAATTTAAAAAATTATATATAATACGATCGATTATTCAAAGAAACGTGTCCAAACTTCGGTGTCAAAATTTCAAAACTAATATTTTATCAGTTAAGATGAACATTATATAATTGAGGAAAAATGTCAAACATTTGAAATTATCATTCGTTTAGAGTTTCAAAACATAATTTTATTTAGTTGGGACAACGCAGAATCATATATAAAAAGTAAATTTTAATAAAGTATTTTTATATAATACTTTCACTAATAAACATTTCAAGATAACATAAATAAAATGTTAGAATATAAATTATTATTCTAAATTACATTGGACAAATAAAACACGGGTATTTTGTACTGTGGTTGGAGGCCACAGTCCACGCATTTGGGGATCTGAGTTTGACAAAACCCAAATCCCCTCCCCATTTCTTTCTCATTCTCACCATCTCACTTCTCTCTCTATTCTCACCTCCTCTCTACTTTTTCTCTCTAAAAACCCTTTTCCTCTCTCTAAAAATTCACCAAAAATCATCAAAATCAACATAAACAACAACAAAATCGGACCACTAGCAACCACAAAAACGCATCATCATCACCATCTTCAAAGGATCTAGCTCAAGAACACCATTTTCATCTTCATCCACCTAACTTTCGGATTTCACCCGGAAAACTCACTTTTCTTTCACTTTTACTTCATTATAACAGTTTATAAACATGTTACAAGTCAATATATGAAAGATCTAAACGTTTTTGGGTTAAAAATAACGATTTTGTTCGAACAGCCCGTAACGTCGCATCTGGGTTGGCACAAATGCGACATCATGCTCAACGTCGCATGTCGTCGCCATGTCGTCGCCATGTCGTCGCACACAACGTCGCACCTAACGTCGCTATGTAGTCGCCATGTCGTCGCACATGTCGTCGCACCCGACGTCGCACACTACGTCGCACACGACGTCGCACATGACGTCACCAAGTCGTCACCATGTCGTCACCATGTCGTCGCCATGTCGTCCCAAGTTTCAGAACATTGTAACAATACTTTAAAACACTTTTACAAAACCATCACCAACGAGTCATACGAATTTACAAATAAACGATCTTTCATGGATAAACGAGTAACATGGTTTGGATTATCATCCAACCACTTATACGACTATTCCCTACGTTTAGGACATTAGTGACTTACCCGGACTACGCTTTGCTAGCTCTGGCACAACTACTTAACTCAACAGGTGAGTTTCATAGCCCCACTCTTTCAACTGTTTTACTATTTTCGGGGTGAAACACATGCTCAATTGCTGTATTCAAATCATATTAACAATCGTTTATAATTTACAACTATTTATATTACTGTATGTAATACGAAATGTGTAATACTTAGGAATTACATCCGCAATATTGTTTTAGAACAATATCAATACTTAACCTAGATAGGTTACAATCGTACCCGGTTAGGTCGTTGGAAAACGATTACCAACACATAACTTGATTTAGTTATCACAATCTTTTGGCCATATTGTCACGGGACAATATCATTGAATACATTAGAACTAGTTAGTTCTACCTACACTGAATAACATCTGTACTGTTACAAGTTTAGTTATTCTTTAAGAACTAAAACTGTCGACACACTCCATTATCATTAGAATGGGAACTGAACTTAAGTGAACATTTTCCCAAGACTCCGTTATATATACTTGCTAGGCTTTAGGCTAGGAGTATACAATATTATCACAAGTTAGTACAGACTTCTTATATGCATACGACTCAACTGGTGACGACTCTGGCTCAGGATGTAATCCAACCAGGGATGGTCCCCCGGCCCAGGATGTAATCCAACCGTGGGGGTGTCACCTGATGAATATCTACATACTATTATACGATCTACTTAGTCAGGCATGTCGAGTACTGCTGGCTCTCAAACAACTTAGTCGGGCATGTCGTTGTACTGTCGGCTCAATCACAAATTGCTGCGAGCAATTCCAAAAACGATGACGCGGTATTGCAGCGGGCACCAAACGATGCCACGGTAAAGTGGGCACAAAACGAAACCACGATATTGCAGTGGACGAAACTTCAATCAATGGATCAGCGAGTTATACTCGGGATTCACAATAAGTTAACGGATCGGTGGTGCTGCCACGCGAGGCCGTTAGCTCAATTCATGTCCGGGTTAGCTTATGCTAATCGGGTAAACGGACACGCTAAACATTCAAACATAGATCTGCGGATCTACAATCATTTGTTGCTGGATGCAACACCTCATATATTAAATCATAGTTCTGCGGGACTACAGTTACTTGCTATCATATGACGTGGTCATACAGTTATTTGGTTACAACTTAGGCAGGTATTGCCTCCCGTTATCACTTACTCATACCAGATAGGTATTCAGGCTCGGTATGCCTCAATTATTGTGTACTTAGGTACGGACTACAATTGATTAGGTATTAGATACCTAAACTTTCGAATTACACATTGGTAATTACATCTACAATTTGCTACAAATCAGAATCGTGGATTTTGAACAACTTCTCAAAACATACAAAATTTATACTTTATGTTTTCAACTAACAAACCTATGAACTCACCAGCTTTATAGCTGACCTATTTTAGCATGTGTTCTCAGGTGCCCAGCAGGATTAGGGATTACTACAAGATTATGCTAGCTCGAGTCGCATGATTTCAAACATTTGGGACAACTCTGCATTTACTTTTGTATTTTCAAATTATGTAATTGAAATTTCTAATAAACTTATAACATTGTAAACGTTTTATTTGGTAAATGTATAATTATTTTCAAACGTCTCATTTAGAGTCGTTCATTATGTATCTTATGCTGTGATATTTAATTTGGTAACACCCGACCCGATCGCTTCCGCAAACCGAAATTTGAGGGTGTTACAGATTGGTATCAGAGCCTAAGGTTATAGTGAACTAGGTTGCATTTAGTGGACCTAGACTATTACCGTTAGGCAGTATTCCTCATTAGGTATGACTGGTTCAGGAATTACATCATACGAGTTTAATTTAACATAGCGTAGCTAACTATGTACAATTAAATAAAGATAATGTAAGATCTGAAAGGGGTTATACTGAAACAGGAATGCGTAGTTGACTCTGATTGTTATGTGCTAGACATCCTAGGCTATTATATGTACTGTAGGTATATACGAATAGGCCTTACATGTATACTACTTCTACATATCAAATATATATTGGGTATATACAACTAAATTCCGCTGTACTATCATTTACTCGTGAAGAGGCACATCGCCGTCTTCCTAACTATCACGACTCGACATCTTCCTCCGTATGTACGTATAGGAGGATATCACATATATCACTGAACCTCGGGAAGGAGGTACAACCGTATTCAATGGGAATGGAAACCCACACATGCTAAACATCCACGAAATTTAAGACAAACCAACGAATCTTTCACCTTTGACTGTACTGGTCACAATTGGATTAGTGTTGACTAGGTCCACAACAAATTAATCACAACTTGATCATTTAGATCAATTGAGTCAATACCTCAGTGCCTTGGCACTTACATTCTAGCCTTTGTGCTACATTTGGGAAATCACATAACTTTAACGCATATTCGGCCTTAGGGCTACAATCGAACAACACATGACACGTGGTGTCACATCATGCTTTCAAGCACAACACATGGTATGTTGATACCACAATATGGTCACGTTAGTGCAAACCTCATAGTATGTCGATACTACAAATCATAGCATGTTGATGCTACATCCACAGTACATGGGTACTGCAATTACGGTGCCACGGGCACTTCATTACGGCACGTGGTGCTGCATTTCATAGTACTTCGGTACTACAATCACAATACATTGGTATTTCAATTACTGTGCTGATAGCACTGCATTTCAGTACGTTGTTTCTACACTCCAGTGCTTTAGGCACTGCATTTCAGCACGCTGTGCTACTCCAAGGCTCGATGAGCTACTATCAATATGCATGTAGACTTGTTATAGTTACATGTACGATTTATATATACATATACACTTACTTAACTGGGCACGAGGTGGCACACCTGACTTTTACTACGCACGTATACTTGTATAGTTACGTGTGCACCATATATGTATATACGACTACTCTACTGGACACGAGGTGTCCCACTTGATTTCTTTGCGTAGGAACACTAGCTATAGGCACTTGTACACTTATACGCATACGCGATTACTTTACCAGGCACGAAGTGCCACACCACTACTACTAAGGCATGTGATGCCTCATTCGATGAATACACTCTAATTTATTGGGATTACATCTATAGCACTTTAGTACTACATTACAGTCTGATAGACTACGACGATACCATTAGTTCTGGTCGAACTACATATAATACGCAACTAGGTCGTTAGTACGACTACACATTTAAAATTTCAAAGTCCGAGGACTTTCATACAAATACCTTAAGTGGTTTCTGGATAACTATCACTTTTACATCCGAGTATACAATTATAAAAGTCAAAATCTTTGAATAAAGATCTCACACTTTGTCATTTCATTCTTGTTCAAGAATCATGCCTCCTAAACGACAAACTTTCACTCGAGCTGAGCACGATCAAATTATTAATCAAGCAGTGACTGCGACCCTGGCTGCTCAGAACCAAGTAAAGCCTTGCACTTTTAAGGATTTCCTGAGGTGCGAACCACCAAACTTCGTTGGTACTGAAGGAGCTATCGGATTAATTCGATGGTTCGAGAAAATGGAATCTATTTTCCACGTGTGCAACTGCCCTGACGACTGCAAAGTCCTGTACGCCACATACACCCTCCAGGATGACGCCTCTACCTGGTGGAATTTTCACGCCCGAACTGTAGGAATCGACACTGCTCACGAACTTCCGTGGGAAGACCTGAAACGAATCATGAAGGACAAGTATTGTCCCATCGAAGTACTTCACAAACTTGAGGACGAACTTTGGCACCTCACCGTAAAAGACAACGACATCGAAACATATACCAATCGTTTCCAACAACTAGCACACTTGTGCCCAACCATAGTAAACCCTGAAGGTCAACGAATCGCAAGGTACACCGGTGGACTCCCGTGTAACACCTGGTCAAAAAGTCAACTTGCGCGTCTAATTTAAACTTTTTATAATTGTATTATTATATACAATTATAACTCAGCGAGCGAAAACTTTACATTTTATATAATGAATAGTGATTATGTAATAATCACAAATAAAACCATTTGAAGTCACTTTAGATTTTAAATTGAATAAAACTATTTTTAATTTAATTAATTACTAATCGAAAGAACGGAAATATAAATCTAAAAATATTAAATTTATATATATTATTCGGGTACAAAATACGGGTATTTTACACTGCAAAATAGGAACGAAGTGGGGGAAACTCCTCCCCACCCCTTTTGGATCAGCCACCCAACCCCCCAAACCCCTCCCTCATTCTTTCATTTCTTTCATTTCATTTCACACACCTCACCTAAAACTCTCTCTAAAAATTTTACCAAATTTCGGATCTTCAAATCGACCCACGAAAATTTACATTTTCGGAATCACCAACAAGAGAGGAGCAACATTAACAAAGGCCACACCTTCGTTTTCTTCCTCGTTTGGCCTCGATTCGCAATTGTAAGAAATTTCTAAATCTTTAGATCTAATCATTTTGGGGTAATGTTTGGGTGTAATAATGCTTACACAACTTAGTTATAACCTAAACAACAAAGAAAACATGATTTTACAGCTTGAAAATACGTTAGATTTGCGATTTTGATCGGAAAAACGCGACAGCCGCGAGTTTCTGGGCTGGTGTTCATCCATGCGACACAACGCTTGTGTCGCATGTTGTGTCGCAAAATTCCATTTGTGTCGTATCTTATGTCGCATAAACTACCCATGCGACACAACGCTTGTGTCGTACTCTATGTCGCACCTTGTGTCGTATTTCCATACGACACAACCCTTATGTCGCTATTGATTTAGCATCGCAAGCTTTTGCGACACAACCACTGTGTCGCAGAGCTCTTGTGTCGCACTCCATGCGACACAACCCTTGTGTCGCATGACACGTTTTTGTGTCGCATGTTATGTCGCAGAAAACAGAAAGTTTAAAAACTCACATTTCCACTAAGTGTCGAGACCCTAAATTTTATCACTTGATTTCACCCAATTTCAAGTCCAGATGCGTTTTTCCTTAAAGCAATATAGTAGAAATAAAAATTTTCCAAGCTGACCTGGCAGCTCGACCCCAGCCAGGGGCTCTGCCCCTTGGACCCCGCCAGGGGCTGCCGCCCCTTGGACCCCGCTAACCAGGGGCGCTGCCCCCGGACCCCCGTACACCATTCCCAGACTTCAACAACAAATGCATACATGAACAACTCGCTTAGACAAACTGATTTGTCTCATACTTATATAACCTCACGTGTTTAGGACCCTAGAAGGTTACCATTCGGACGTCGCGCGTATCATCGTATCGCTAACAACTCACAGGTGAGTTTCATAGCCCCACTCTTTCAACTGTTTTACTGTTTTCGGGGTGAAACACATGCTCAATAACTGCTTTTGAATTATATTAATAATCTTTTATAATTCACAATTATCTTTATTACTGCATGTAATACGAAATGTGTAATACTTAGGAATTACACCCTTAACATTGTTTTAGAACAATACCAGTGCCCAACCTAGATAGGTTGCAGTTACACCCTGTTAGATTATTGGAAAACGAATACCAACGCATAACTGATGTAGTTATCACAATCTTTTTGCTATATTGTCACGGGACAATATCATTGAATATATTAGAACTAGTTAGTTCTACTTACACTAGACAACATATATACTGTTACTAGTTTTAGTTATTCTTTAGGAACTAAAACTGTCGATACTCCCCGTTATAACTAGAACGGGAACTGGACTTAGGTGAACATTTCCCTGAGACTCCGATACATATACTTGCTAGGCTTTAGGCTAGGAGTATACAATATTATCATACATTAGTACAGATTCCGCATATCAATACAACTCAACTGGTGACGACTCTGGCTCAGGATGTAATCCAACCAGGGATGGTCCCCCGGCTCAGGATGTAATCCAACCGTGTGAGGGTGTCACCTGATGAATATCTACATACAATTATACGATCTACTCAGTCGGGCAGTCGTGGTACTGCTGACTTAAACATTATTTGCAAAAACAACGCCAGAATGGCACTCTCATATTTTCACTCATGACTAGCTATCATGACGATGCCACGGTAAAGTGGGCACAAAACGATGCCACGGTATTGCAGTGGGCACAAGTACGATATCGCGGTAAAGCGATACACTCGATGTGGCACGGGCTTATGCGCCGTGATCCGCACTTACCTACAATCAATGGATCAGCGAGTTATACTCGGGGTTCACAAGAAGAACGGGTCGGTGGAGTTTCCACGCGAGGCCGTTAGCTTACTTCAATCAGATGGTTGCTGCTTGCACCATATTTCACATAATCAATATAGATCTGCGGATCTACAATCAGATGGTTGCTGCTTGCATCATAATTCACAAAATCCAACATAGTTCTGCGGAACTACAATTATTTGTTATATTACTACGCAGCCATACAAGTACTCAATGGTTATAAGGCATGTATTGCCTCACGTTATAGACACAACTACTACCTGATAGGTATTCAAGGCATGGATTGCCAAACATATATATGTACTTAGGTACATGACTCGAACACTTAGATATGAGATACCTCGATTTGACGTGTACACATTTGGTGCTGCAAAACTTCAAAATAAAACGTATCAAGATGACTGAAATTGAAACTACTTTTCAAAACTTATAGGGTTTTATTATATCATGATTTCAACTAACAAACCTATGAACTCACCAGCTTTATAGCTGACCTGTTTTAGCATGTGTTCTCAGGTGCCCAGCAGGATTAGGATTTCTACAAGATTATGCTAGCTCGAGTCGCATGATTTCAAACATTTGGGACAACTCTGCATTTACTTTTATATTCTCAAATTATGTATTTGAAATTTCTATTAAACTTATAACGTTGTAAACTTTCTATTTGGTAAATGTATAATTATTTCCAAACGTCTCATTTAGAGTCGTTCATTATGTACCTTATGTTGTGATATTTGATTTAGTAACACCCGACCCGACAGCTTCCGCAAACCGAAATTTGAGGGTGTTACCGATTGGTATCAGAGCCTAAGGTTGTAGTGAACTAGGTTGCATTTAGTGGGCCTAGACTATGACCGTTAGGCAGTATTCCTTGTTAGGTATGACCGGTTCAGGGATCTCATCATACGAGTTTAATTTAACATAGCGTAGCTAACTATGTACAATTAAATAAAGATAATGCGATATCTGAAAGGGGTTATACTGAATTGGGAATGCGTAGTTGACTCTGATTGTTATGTGCTAGACATCCTAGGCTATTATATGTATTGTAGGTATGTATGAATAGGCCTTACATGGGGAATACTTTTACGTACATATATATATATATATATATATATATATATATATATATATATATATATATATATATATATATATATATATATTGAGTATATATATACAATCAATTCTACTGAACCAATACATACTCGCGAAGAGGCACATCGCCGTCTTCCTAACTATCACGACTCGACACTTTTCTCCGTATACACGCATAGGAGAATATCACAATTATCACTGAGCCTCGGGAAGGAGGTACAAACGTTATCAATGGGAATGGAAACCCGCACATGCTAAACCTTCACGAAACTTAAAACGAACTGATAACTTTTAAATCCTGACCATATGGATCACAATTGGATTAGTGTTGATTAAGTCCGCAACAAAATTATCTCGAATCACAACTTGATCACGTAGATCAACAAATTCAATCATGCGGTACTTTGACCCCTACATTTTTGCCTTTGGGCTACAACTAAGAAATTCGAACTTCAAACACGTTTTCGCTTTAGGGCTACAATTAAACTACACATGGCACGTGGTGTCACATCATGCTTTCAAGCACAACACATGGTATGTTGATATCACAATATGGGCACGTTAGTGCAAACCTCATAGTAGTCGATACTACAAATCATAGCATGTTGATGCTACATTCACCGTACATGAGTACTGCAATTACTGTGCCGCGGGCACTTCATTACGGCACGTGGTGCTGCATTCTATAGTACTTCGGTACTACAATCACAATACATTGGTATTGAAATCACGGTGCTGATAGCACTGCATTACAGTACGTTGATTTCTACATTCCGGTGCTTTAGGCACTGCATTTCATAGTACTTTGGTACTACAATTACAAAACATCAGTATTTCTATTACGGTGCTGATAGCACTGCATTATAGCACTAGGTGCTACATCAATTATACATGTAGACTTGTTATAGTCGCATGTACGACTTACATATATATACATATACACTTACTTAACTGGGCACGAGGTGCCACACCTGACTTTTATTATGAACGTATACTGGTATAGGTACGTGTACGCCATATATGTATATACGACCAAATAAGCATGTAATGCTTTAATCAATAAATACACAATGATGTCACCACACACATGGGTTGTGTTTGTGGACCCCATTTCAACATCCCACTTGACACTGTAGGTGTCACACTCACCGGCATGAATGGCCGTATGTTATGTTAGTGCTACACTGTAGTCTGTAGGACTACCCACAACAATATAGTCTTAGCTGGTTACAACGAAAACACAATTTGGTCGTCATTACAACTACACATTGGGAATACAAGCTACTTAATGACAACACTCGGAAAAACGTGAGGTTCGAGACAACTTAACTAAGGTTAACTCAGCACAGTTACTGAAACTGTTGCATCAAAGTCACAAAAGGCCAGAAATAGGTCTGCCACCTACAATATCGAAAACTTCAACATCAAGGATCTTAGGATCCAGTGCTACTCATTTAAGAACTCAAGTGAACTATTTATGTCACTGTAATAACCTTAATCTTTGAATAAAGATCTCACGCTTTGTCATTTTCTTCTTGTTTAAGAATCATGCCTCCTAGACAACAAACTTTCACTCAAGCTGAGCGTGACCAAATCATTAATCAAGCAGTGGCTGAGGCTCTAGCTACTCGGAACCAAACAAGGCCATGCACCTTTAGGGATTTCCTGAGGTGCGCACCACCAAACTTCGTCGGAACTGAAGGAGCTGTTGGATTAATCCAATGGTTCGAGAGAATGGAATCTATATTCCGCGTTAGCGACTGTTCCAATGACTGCAAAGTCATGTATGCCACATACACCCTCCAGGATGATGCTTCTACCTGGTGGAATTTCTATACCCGAGCTGTAGGGGCTGACACAGCACATGCACTCCCGTGGGAGGAACTGAAGCGAATCATGAGGGACAAGTATTGCCCCATTCAGGAACTTTACAAACTCGAGAACGAACTTTGGTACCTCACCGTAAAAGACAACGACATCGAAACATACACCAACCGTTTCCATCAACTATCACACCTGTGCCCAAATATAGTAAACCCTGAGAACCGACGAATAGAAAAGTACATCGGCGGACTTCCGTCATCAATCGCGGGAATGGTCACCGCCTCTAAACCCACTACTATACAAGAGGCCGAACTTATGGCCCACAGACTCATGGCACAGGTGGTTCGACGCGAAGCACGTGCAGCTGAAAACAACCAAGGAAAATGGAACGGAGATTCCAGTACCCGTCGTAACCCAACATATCAACCCGAACCCTTAAGGACCTATGCCCCCGAACACAACGAGAAACGAGGCTATGCAGGAAATAAGCCATTTTGCCACGGTTGCAACCGCCACCATGTTGGTTCATGCGGTCCGCCCTGCGGAAGATGCCAACGATTTGGACACAAAATCTGGGATTGCAGAGTTCCCACCAATCCCGACTCACAAAGGGTTTGCTTTAAATGCAAGGAACCTGGACACTATAAGCAGGATTGCCCAAAACGGAAGCGTAAGCTTCAACAAATCGGTTCCGAGTGAACCATACCACTTTCCAACAATAATGTAAGTACAACCTCCCTCGCAAATCATAACCCTTCACTTCTGGTTTACACTGAATGTGTACTTTTCATTTCCGATATCAATTTTATCAATTTAATGCTAGATGCACCATAGGGCTAGTTGCCTTAGACCACGTAAAACTAAAAGTTTGCTTTCAGCAGACAAATAGATAGAACACTCACCCACCACTGGTCCTGATAGGACTATTCACTAAACGGTCACTATGTGACAACCATCTAGTCCCGAATGGACTATGATGTCAACGATTACCTAGTAACCACGAAATAATCATACTCCAAACTAACGATACGGTCAGAAGGTGACTACAACGATAAACCGCGACTCAGTCAGGGATTGACTGCCATTCAACTCCATTATAAGGCATGATATGTCTGCAATCTTTTCGACAAATACCTCGTACGTGCATTGCTCCCCAGACCACGCGCGACCCCGACCTCATTTTAAATTTCGGGACGAAATTTTCTTAACAGGGGGAGAATGTAACACCTGGTCAAAAAGTCAACTTGCGCGTCTAATTTAAACTTTTTATAATTGTATTATTATATACAATTATAACTCAGCGAGCGAAAACTTTACATTTTATATAATGAATAGTGATTATGTAATAATCACAAATAAAACCATTTGAAGTCACTTTAGATTTTAAATTGAATAAAACTATTTTTAATTTAATTAATTACTAATCGAAAGAACGGAAATATAAATCTAAAAATATTAAATTTATATATATTATTCGGGTACAAAATACGGGTATTTTACACTGCAAAATAGGAACGAAGTGGGGGAAACTCCTCCCCACCCCTTTTGGATCAGCCACCCAACCCCCCAAACCCCTCCCTCATTCTTTCATTTCTTTCATTTCATTTCACACACCTCACCTAAAACTCTCTCTAAAAATTTTACCAAATTTCGGATCTTCAAATCGACCCACGAAAATTTACATTTTCGGAATCACCAACAAGAGAGGAGCAACATTAACAAAGGCCACACCTTCGTTTTCTTCCTCGTTTGGCCTCGATTCGCAATTGTAAGAAATTTCTAAATCTTTAGATCTAATCATTTTGGGGTAATGTTTGGGTGTAATAATGCTTACACAACTTAGTTATAACCTAAACAACAAAGAAAACATGATTTTACAGCTTGAAAATACGTTAGATTTGCGATTTTGATCGGAAAAACGCGACAGCCGCGAGTTTCTGGGCTGGTGTTCATCCATGCGACACAACGCTTGTGTCGCATGTTGTGTCGCAAAATTCCATTTGTGTCGTATCTTATGTCGCATAAACTACCCATGCGACACAACGCTTGTGTCGTACTCTATGTCGCACCTTGTGTCGTATTTCCATACGACACAACCCTTATGTCGCTATTGATTTAGCATCGCAAGCTTTTGCGACACAACCACTGTGTCGCAGAGCTCTTGTGTCGCACTCCATGCGACACAACCCTTGTGTCGCATGACACGTTTTTGTGTCGCATGTTATGTCGCAGAAAACAGAAAGTTTAAAAACTCACATTTCCACTAAGTGTCGAGACCCTAAATTTTATCACTTGATTTCACCCAATTTCAAGTCCAGATGCGTTTTTCCTTAAAGCAATATAGTAGAAATAAAAATTTTCCAAGCTGACCTGGCAGCTCGACCCCAGCCAGGGGCTCTGCCCCTTGGACCCCGCCAGGGGCTGCCGCCCCTTGGACCCCGCTAACCAGGGGCGCTGCCCCCGGACCCCCGTACACCATTCCCAGACTTCAACAACAAATGCATACATGAACAACTCGCTTAGACAAACTGATTTGTCTCATACTTATATAACCTCACGTGTTTAGGACCCTAGAAGGTTACCATTCGGACGTCGCGCGTATCATCGTATCGCTAACAACTCACAGGTGAGTTTCATAGCCCCACTCTTTCAACTGTTTTACTGTTTTCGGGGTGAAACACATGCTCAATAACTGCTTTTGAATTATATTAATAATCTTTTATAATTCACAATTATCTTTATTACTGCATGTAATACGAAATGTGTAATACTTAGGAATTACACCCTTAACATTGTTTTAGAACAATACCAGTGCCCAACCTAGATAGGTTGCAGTTACACCCTGTTAGATTATTGGAAAACGAATACCAACGCATAACTGATGTAGTTATCACAATCTTTTTGCTATATTGTCACGGGACAATATCATTGAATATATTAGAACTAGTTAGTTCTACTTACACTAGACAACATATATACTGTTACTAGTTTTAGTTATTCTTTAGGAACTAAAACTGTCGATACTCCCCGTTATAACTAGAACGGGAACTGGACTTAGGTGAACATTTCCCTGAGACTCCGATACATATACTTGCTAGGCTTTAGGCTAGGAGTATACAATATTATCATACATTAGTACAGATTCCGCATATCAATACAACTCAACTGGTGACGACTCTGGCTCAGGATGTAATCCAACCAGGGATGGTCCCCCGGCTCAGGATGTAATCCAACCGTGTTGGGGTGTCACCTGATGAATATCTACATACAATTATACGATCTACTCAGTCGGGCAGTCGTGGTACTGCTGACTTAAACATTATTTGCAAAAACAACGCCAGAATGGCACTCTCATATTTTCACTCATGACTAGCTATCATGACGATGCCACGGTAAAGTGGGCACAAAACGATGCCACGGTATTGCAGTGGGCACAAGTACGATATCGCGGTAAAGCGATACACTCGATGTGGCACGGGCTTATGCGCCGTGATCCGCACTTACCTACAATCAATGGATCAGCGAGTTATACTCGGGGTTCACAAGAAGAACGGGTCGGTGGAGTTTCCACGCGAGGCCGTTAGCTTACTTCAATCAGATGGTTGCTGCTTGCACCATATTTCACATAATCAATATAGATCTGCGGATCTACAATCAGATGGTTGCTGCTTGCATCATAATTCACAAAATCCAACATAGTTCTGCGGAACTACAATTATTTGTTATATTACTACGCAGCCATACAAGTACTCAATGGTTATAAGGCATGTATTGCCTCACGTTATAGACACAACTACTACCTGATAGGTATTCAAGGCATGGATTGCCAAACATATATATGTACTTAGGTACATGACTCGAACACTTAGATATGAGATACCTCGATTTGACGTGTACACATTTGGTGCTGCAAAACTTCAAAATAAAACGTATCAAGATGACTGAAATTGAAACTACTTTTCAAAACTTACAGGGTTTTATTATATCATGATTTCAACTAACAAACCTATGAACTCACCAGCTTTATAGCTGACCTGTTTTAGCATGTGTTCTCAGGTGCCCAGCAGGATTAGGATTTCTACAAGATTATGCTAGCTCGAGTCGCATGATTTCAAACATTTGGGACAACTCTGCATTTACTTTTATATTCTCAAATTATGTATTTGAAATTTCTATTAAACTTATAACGTTGTAAACTTTCTATTTGGTAAATGTATAATTATTTCCAAACGTCTCATTTAGAGTCGTTCATTATGTACCTTATGTTGTGATATTTGATTTAGTAACACCCGACCCGACAGCTTCCGCAAACCGAAATTTGAGGGTGTTACATCCCGCTACTAATTGAGGGAATGGTCACCGCCACTAAACCCGCTACTATTGAAGAGGCCATTCGTATGGCCCATAGACTTATGGCACAGAGGGAACGACGCGAAGCCACTGCAACCAAAAACAACCTAACAAAATGGAGTGGGGATTCCAGCTCTAGTCAAAATCCAACCAATCAACCTCAACCCTTGGGGTACTATGCTGTCGAACCCAACGAAAGACAAGGCTATGCGGGTAACAAACCATTTTGTCACGGCTGTAAACGTCATCATGACGGATTATGCGGATTACCAATGAAAGATGCCAACGATACGGACACGTAATCCGGGACTGCAGAGTTCCCGCCAATCCCGACTCTCGAAGGATATGCTTCAAATGTAAGGAACCCGGTCATTACAAGAAGGACTGCCCAAAAAGAAGCAAAATTCACTTAATCGACTCCGAGTAAATCAAATAAATCTCCAACGAAAATGTAAGTACAACTTCTCCTCGAAAACAAAATCCTTCAATTTTAGATTCGTTAAACGCGCCCTTATTAGCCCCAATATCATTTTATCAACCTAATGTTGATTACATCTTAGGGCTAGTTGACCTAGGCCCACATAAAACCCAAAGTTTGCTTTCAGCAGACCAATCGATAAAACACTCACCAACCAAACTCAATGTTTACTTTCAGTAGACTAATCGACCCAACGATAAATCGCTCAGCCCTGATATAACGACTTACAAAACAGTCACTATGTGACAACCATCTAGTCCCGAATGGACTACGACGTAAACGGTTACCGAGTAACCACAAAATAATCATACTCCAAACAAACAATACGGTCACTATGTGACTACAACGATAAACCACGACACAGTCATGGATTGACTGCTATTCAACCTCGTTATAGACATCATGTGTCTGCAAACTACTCGATAAACTCCTCATACGTACATTGCTCCCCAGACTCCACGCGACCACGGCTTCACACGAAATTTCGGGACGAAATTTTATTAACAGGGGGAGAATGTAACACCTGGTCAAAAAGTCAACTTGCACGTATAATTTAAATATTTTGTCTTCGTATTAAGTACGCATTTTTGTTACCACGAAATTTAAAAAAATTATATATAATACGATCGATTATTCAAAGAAACGTGTCCAAACTTCGGTGTCAAAATTTCAAAACTAATATTTTATCAGTTAAGATGAACATTATATAATTGAGGAAAAATGTCAAACATTTGAAATTATCATTCGTTTAGAGTTTCAAAACATAATTTTATTTAGTTGGGACAACGCAGAATCATATATAAAAAGTAAATTTTAATAAAGTATTTTTATATAATACTTTCACTAATAAACATTTCAAGATAACATAAATAAAATGTTAGAATATAAATTATTATTCTAAATTACATTGGACAAATAAAACACGGGTATTTTATACTAGTGGTTGGAGGCCACAGTCCACGCATTTGGGGATCTGAGTTTGACAAAACCCAAATCCCCTCCCCATTTCTTTCTCATTCTCACCATCTCACTTCTCTCTCTATTCTCACCTCCTCTCTACTTTTTCTCTCTAAAAACCATTTTCCTCTCTCTAAAAATTCACCAAAAATCATCAAAATCAACATAAACAACAACAAAATCGGACCACTAGCAACCACAAAAACGCATCATCATCACCATCTTCAAAGGATCTAGCTCAAGAACACCATTTTCATCATTTTCATCTTCATCCACCTAACTTTCGGATTTCACCCGATTTGGTATGAAAACTCACTTTTCTTTCACTTTTACTTCATTATAACAGTTTATAAACATGTTACAAGTCAATATATGAAAGATCTAAACGTTTTTGGGTTAAAAATAACGATTTTGTTCGAACAGCCCGTAACGTTGCATCTGGGTTGGCACAAATGCGACGTCATGCTCAACGTCGCATGTCGTCGCCATGTCGTCGCAGATGTCGTCGCACATGACGTCGCACATGACGTCGCACACAACGTCGCTATGTCGTCGCCATGTCGTCGCACATGTCGTCGCACCCGACGTCGCACACTACGTCGCACACGACGTCGCACATGACGTCACCAAGTCGTCACCATGTCGTCGCCATGTCGTCGCAAGTTTCAGAACCTTGTAACAATACTTTAAAACACTTTTACAAAACCATCACCAACGAGTCATACGAATTTACAAATAAACGATCTTTCATGGATAAACGAGTAACATGGTTTGGATTATCATCCAACCACTTATACGACTATTCCCTACGTTTAGGACATTAGTGACTTACCCGGACTACGCTTTGCTAGCTCTGGCACAACTACTTAACTCAACAGGTGAGTTTCATAGCCCCACTCTTTCAATTGTTTTACTATTTTCGGGGTGAAACACATGCTCAATTGCTGTATTCAAATCATATTAACAATCGTTTATAATTTACAACTATTTATATTACTGTATGTAATACGAAATGTGTAATACTTAGGAATTACATCCGCAATATTGTTTAAGAACAATATCAATACTTAACCTAGAAAGGTTACAATCGTACCCGGTTAGGTCGTTGGAAAACGATTACCAACACATAACTTGATTTAGTTATCACAATCTTTTGGCCATATTGTCACGGGACAATATCATTGAATACATTAGAACTAGTTAGTTCTACCTACACTGAATAACATCTGTACTGTTACAAGTTTAGTTATTCTTTAAGAACTAAAACTGTCGACACACTCCATTATCATTAGAATGGGAACTGAACTTAAGTGAACATTTTCCCAAGACTCCGTTATATATACTTGCTAGGCTTTAGGCTAGGAGTATACAATATTATCACAAGTTAGTACAGACTTCTTATATGCATACGACTCAACTGGTGACGACTCTGGCTCAGGATGTAATCCAACCAGGGATGGTCCCCCGGCCCAGGATGTAATCCAACCGTGGGGGTGTCACCTGATGAATATCTACATACTATTATACGATCTACTTAGTCAGGCATGTCGAGTACTGCTGGCTCTCAAACAACTTAGTCGGGCATGTCGTTGTACTGTCGGCTCAATCACAAATTGCTGCGAGCAATTCCAAAAACGATGCCGTGGTATTGCAGCGGGCACCAAACGATGCCACGGTAAAGTGGGCACAAAACGAAACCACGGTATTGCAGTGGACGAAACTTCAATCAATGGATCAGCGAGTTATACTCGGGATTCACAATAAGTTAACGGATCGGTGGTGCTGCCACGCGAGGCCGTTAGCTCAATTCATGTCCGGGTTAGCTTATGCTAATCGGGTAAACGGACACGCTAAACATTCAAACATAGATCTGCGGATCTACAATCATTTGTTGCTGGATGCAACACCTCATATATTAAATCATAGTTCTGCGGGACTATAGTTACTTACTATCATATGACGTGGTCATACAGTTATTTGGTTACAACTTAGGCAGGTATTGCCTCCCGTTATACACTTACTCATACCAGATAGGTATTCAGGCTCGGTATGCCTCAATTATTGTGTACTTAGGTACGGACTACAATTGATTAGGTATTAGATACCTAAACTTTCGAATTACACATTGGTAATTACATCTACAATTTGCTACAAATCAGAATCGTGGATTCTGAACAACTTCTCAAAACATACAAAATTTATACTTTATGTTTTCAACTAACAAACCTATGAACTCACCAGCTTTATAGCTGACCTGTTTTAGCATGTGTTCTCAGGTGCCCAGCAGGATTAGGGATTACTACAAGATTATGCTAGCTCGAGTCGCATGATTTCAAACATTTGGGACAACTCTGCATTTACTTTTGTATTTTCAAATTATGTAATTGAAATTTCTAATAAACTTATAACATTGTAAACGTTCTATTTGGTAAATGTATAATTATTTTCAAACGTCTCATTTAGAGTCGTTCATTATGTATCTTATGCTGTGATATTTAATTTGGTAACACCCGACTCGATCGCTTCCGCAAACCGAAATTTGAGGGTGTTACAATGGCTGAAGTACAAACAGACAAGAAAAGGGTATGTTTAGATATTCTTACTCTTGCTGATGTTTGTTATCTAGTTACTGATCTACAATCACAATTAAGTGTGTTAACTGTGTCTAATCAGAATTTGTCATCCCAAGTTAGCATTTTTAATGATTCTAATAAGACTATAATATCTTAACTTGAACAAGCTAAAAGTGATGTCCTTAGGTTAAGTACAGATAAGGTAGATCTTAAGAATAAGATTAAGTCTGACAGGTCTGATAAGATTGCACTTAGAGATACCATAAATGAAAAGGCAATAATCATAGATGGTTTCTATATGAACATTGATGACTTAAATCGAACAATAGCATATAGGGATAGAGAGTTAGCTGAGCTGAAGCATAAGTTAGTAGAACAAAATCGTAAGATTGAGTCCTACAGAACTTTAGAAATGGATAAAATGCTAGATGCTCAATGAAGTGTAAAGGACAAGACTGGGATAGGTTACAATGATGTACCTCATCCTTTTAATGCCAATTACACTAGTAACTCGATAGATTCTGAAATGACAGATGCTAATCCTGAAATTTCAGTAATTAATGATCAGGAAAAGTTAGAGGTGCAGAAGGAGGTTATTAAGAACCAATCATCAGATAATGGTAAGGTGTCTCATTTCACCAAAATACAGTTTGTATCGGGTGGAGTGATTAACGATACTAAGACTGATGATAAGGTTAATAAGGAACAAATACCTGAACCTTTAGTGCCTAAAACTCCGAGTAGTAATGCAAAAGTTCCTAAATCACGCAAGCAGATGTCATGTTTCAAGTGTCACCAAAAGGGACACGTGGCTTCGTGTTGTCCTAACAAAAAGCCTGAAACACCACATAAGCTTGTGATTGATGAAAAGACACAAACCGACTCTAGTATGAATGTAGATAGGTTAGATACCAAACCTAAGTTAGGTAATAAACCTGTTAACATTCTTAAAAGAAACGGTAAACATAGTGTCTCCCCACCTAAACCTAAACGGCCATATACTCAAAGTGATAATTCTGTCTATAAGCCTAGGGATGTGACACCGTCGAGGTTTAGAACTCCAAGTAGAGGCCATAGTCATTATGAGAGTAGTACTACTTCGCGATCACATGAGTTTAATTATAATTATCATAATAGAGCTCATAATTATGTGCCTAGGAGGTTATCCTCAAATTCGCCTCTTAAGGCTGATCGTCCACAAACTCAAACTACTTCGAAAGTAACCAAAGCTCCTGATGGGAAGGATGGTTATTTTAAAGAGCTTAAGTTTGTTGATGATAAGGGACAAACCAAGACCGTAATGGCTTGGGTCCCTCTTGACAACTGATCGTGTTTTGTGTTATGTGCAGGAGCATGCTGTGAACAAGGACAGCTGGTGGTATGTAGATAGTGGATGCTCGAGGCACATGACCGGAGAACGAAGTCTACTGAAGGACTTCAAGGAGAGTCTCAAGCAAAAAGTAAATTTTGCAGGAGATAAAGGAGGAGTAATTTCGGGAAAAGGAAAAGTTTCAAATGGAACTTTGACTCTTGAGGATGTGAACTATGTTGAAGAACTAACTCACAACCTAGTGAGTGTTTCCCAAGTCTGTGATAAAGGTCATCCAGTTTATTTCAATGAAAAGGAGGCCTTAGTTCTGAAGCCAGGTTTCAAAATTCCTGATGAATGGATATTGATGAGGGCTCCAAGGAAGAAGGACATCTATGCTATCAATATGGGTGTTCCTAACTCTTCAATGGTGTCTACATGTTTATTATCCAAGGCTTCGGAAACAGACGCATTATTATGGCATAGGAGAATGGCACACCTAAACTGGAGAAAGATGAACTATATAACCAAAAATGGTTTGGTTCTAGGTGTACCACAAAAACGTTTCGAGTCTGAGGATAAGTGTATTCCTTGCATGAAAGGAAAGCAGCACAAGAAACCACACAGACCTAAGACTGAAAACTCTATCTCCTCGCCATTTGAATTGCTACATATGGACCTCTTCGGCCCTATAAGCAAGAGAAGTCTAGGTGGCGAATGGTACTGTTTAGTTGTCACAGATGATTATTCTAGATTCTCATGGGTATTCTTTTTGGGATCAAAGGATGAAACTCCTGGAATTCTAATTGAGTTCTTTGATCTAGTTGAGAATGTCTATAAAAAGAGAGTTAAGCGTATTCGTAGTGACAATGGAACAGAATTCAAGAATTCAACGTTGAATATCTATTGCTTAAGCAAAGGGATATTACATCAATTCAGTGCACCTTATGAACCTCAACAGAATGGTGTTGCTGAAAGGAAAAATAGGACGTTGATTGAAGCTGCTAGAACAATGCTTGCTGATTCAAAGCTTCCGGTCATCTTTTGGGCAGAAGCAGTGAATACAGCATGTTATGTTCTTAATAGGGTTCTTACGGTTAAGAGACATAACAAGACTTGTTATGAGCTTTTGAACAATAAGAAACCTAACTTAAAGGGGTTTGAACCCTTTGGAGTTTCATGCACTATATTAAAGACTGGACATCAAGCAAAATTTGGTGAGAAGGCTGACGAAGGATTTTTCCTAGGTTATATGCCCAATTCGCCAAACAAGAGAGTCTTTAATAAAGTCACAGGACGTTTGGAGGTAGTTTATAATATTGAAGTTACGAGCTACTCACCGGATGTTCATAAGGGATTAGATTGGCAATTTGATTATTCTGATCTTTTTGCATCATTTAAAGTGCCTATTAGTGACTATGTCATTGATTCAGAGATAGCTGAACATTTATTGTTTGAAGATGGGAATATTGGTCCCGCTTCAACATCAAGTGTTAAGCAGTCTGGATATAAGACTAATGTTGACTCAGATAAAGCTTCCACAAGTGAGTCACAACAACCTTCAGAGGATAAGTCTCAAGAAACAGAAGATCTTGATGATCTTCCTACAAAGTTTGATGATATACTTACTCCTTTGAAACACTTAAGGATATCTTCTGCTCGTACGGAAGATGTACCTTCATTGGAAGAGATTGGTACTAATTTAGGAGATGATATACCGGTTGAACCAGTTACTACAAATAGAACGAGTAAGAATCATCCCGTTGAAAACATCATCGGTGATATTAATACTCCGGTTCAAACTAGGCATCAATCCAGAGCTAGTACGTCTGAGAATTTAGAATACCAAAGCTTGTATACTGCAATGAAAGAGACAGGGATTCCTAATCAATGTCTATATTCATGCTTTATCTCACAAGTCGAGCCTAAAAATGTTCAAATGGCTTTAAAAGAAAGCTCGTGGGTAGAAGCAATGCAAGAGGAACTATCACAGTTCACTAAATTACAAGTGTGGGAGTTGGTTGACCTACCAAAGGGAGAATATCCAATTGGAACTAGATGGGTTTTTAAGTGCAAGAGAGATGATAAAGGCATTGTTACTCGCAATAAAGCTCGTCTGGTGGTTCAAGGTTTTAATCAACAAGAAGGTATTGACTACAATGAAGTGTTTGTACCAGTTGCTAGGCTAGAAGCAATTAGAGTATTCTTAGCATTTGCATCATATTTTGGTATAAAAGTGTATCAGTTGGATGTTAAGAGTGCCTTTTTGTATGGCAAAGTGGAAGAATTGGTGTATGTTTCACAACCGCCAGGGTTTGCTGATCCTGAGTATCCAGATAGAGTATATCGTTTGAATAAGGCTCTATATGGATTACATCAAGCACCTAGGGCATGGTATGGAACACTATCAACGTATCTACTTGAGAATGGATTTACAAGATGATCGATTGATAGTACACTGTTTGTGAAGTGGAAAAAGAAAGACTTTCTTCTCGTGCAAGTTTATGTTGATGACATTATTTTTGGATCATCTGATGAAAAGATGTGTCAAGAATTCGAACAAGTTATGAGAAAAAGGTTTGAAATGTCTGCAATGGGAGAGTTGAATTTCTTCTTAGGATTACAAGTTGATCAAAAAAGGATGGATTCTTTATTCATCAATCTAAATATACATATGAGCTATTAGAACGCTTCAAGATGGATGAAAGTAAGGTCTACAATACTCCAATTCCAGTCAATCATGGACTAGGTCCAGATACATCGAGTGATAGCGATGTGGATCCAACTCTTTATAGAGCCATGATCTGATCACTAATGTATCTAACAGCCTCTAGGCCTGACATAATGTTTGCTGTTTGTTTATGCGCAAGATATCAGGCTAATCCGAAAGAGTCACATATGCAAGCTGTTAAACGAATCTTTCGTTACCTCAAAGGGAAACCTAAGCTGGGTCCTTGGTATCCGATTGATGGAGACTTAGATCTCGTAGCTTATACTGATTCGGATTACGGAGGATGCAATCAGAATAGGAAATCTACGACCGGAGGATGTCAATTCCTAGGAGGTAGATTAGTATCCTGGCAGTGCAAGAAGCAAACCTCGGTAGCCATTTCTACATGTGAAGCTGAGTATGTTGCAGCTGGCAGCTGTTGCTCGCAAGTACTTTGGATTCAACAGCAACTGCGGGATTACGGGTTAAATATAACCAATACTCCTATGATGATTGATAACGAATCTACTATGTCGATCACCAATAATCCAGTAAAGCATAGTAAAACTAAGCATATTGATATTCGACATCATTTTATTAGAGATTGTGCTGAGAAGAAGTTGATAAAGTTAGTTAAGGTTCCATCATTAGATAACTTAGCAGACTTATACACAAAGGCGTTCGACAGAGCAAGATTTGAGACGTTGGTTCAACTAAACGGAATGAGAAATCCAGAGTGATTAGTCTTCCAAGGGTAATTTTGTAATAGTTAGTATTTCTATGTTATAAATAAATAAATAAAAAGGCGTATGGCATTCATTTGCTTTTACCTAAGGGGAATCGCCTTCATTTAAGTTTTTATTTGTAAAAACTAAGGGAAATGATAGTACATTAGGAGAATAAGCTTCACAATAATAAGCTTAAGTCCTAAGTATGATATGGTAGTAGGTTCAAATAAAGTTGCTTTAGAACTACATCGGTTCTATCAGGTATGTGTTTATATTTATTTGATTATACACCTATATCCACAGGTTATAATTTGTCTATTTTTAGTGAAAACTTTAGATGGCTTCATCATATGATGTACTGGTAGGCAAATTATATGAAATTTTCTAAGCCTTAAGAAGTTAATTAATTATTTGATTGTTATCTTGTGTTACTATTCTATGATGTATGACATTAAGTCTTAATTGTTGAACGATGGTATTACCATACACTGTTATCATGCATTTTAATTTGAAGTGACAAATAGTAGCAATACGGGTATTAACTTAATTACAGGTAACTTTGTTGTACTAACCTTTAATTAAATTAATATTCTCAAATATATTTTGAATTATGCTAGAAGGGATCTTCTGTTGTACTATGTACAGACTTAGATAACATAGCATAATCAAAGTATGTCTGATATTTGTTTAACCTTAAAATTCAAGTGTATGTTATATGTTTCGAAAAGATACATCATTTAGTAACCGCTACCTTGAAAATTTAATGATGCAGTGTTATGGGTTTTACTTGAAATTCTTCAGTATGTTATAGAATAGGAAGCACTTGATAATATTCATACTAACAATAAAGTGTTTGCTTAGAAAATTGAGTATAATTTGTTTATGTGGATCATAATACCGGTAATCGTCTTGGACTGTCTATAAATAAATTTATTAATTATGTTTTGTGGATAAAGGTACCTAAGATATAGTTTCATAAATATAAATGTATGAATGATAAATTCAGTTGTAATTTTATAGTAATTTACTTGAATTTCATGAGGTATATATACTACCAATCTGCTTAGACGTTTTAATATATAATTAATTGCTTATTCTTACTAATATGATCCCTAAGCAGATAAAATCTTATTTATTTTGTATATTTAATTTGTTTCGAGTGTTTAATAAAATGGTACTTGATACCAAGGTTTATATGATTGTGTTTTTATCGTATTTTACTTTATGTTTAATTTAAGTTTTTGTATTTATCAAAATTTACCCTTCGGAATTTGATACTGAATATTTTTTTTGAGTTGAACAAACGTAACAAATACAAGTGAAAAATAATTTTATTTTAGACTTGTATAAATAATGGGTTTTTAATTTATATTAAGTATTTAATTCGCGTTTTTATTTATTCCTGCGAGTCGACTTAGTCATCTTGCGGATCCATTTGAAATCTCGCGAATCGGATACAAGGTATAAAGGGGGTCAAACTATAACACCCCTCGTTTAATTATAAACAATCATATAATAATTGCGACTCGGAAGCGTATATTTCAAAACATACTATCAATGTTTTACATTACTTAAAATGTCACTAAACTTTTTCAAACTTATTACACATGACATTTCAACAAACTCGGTGTTATATAATTCAAAACATTTCTTTGATTATCAAAATTAAATCAGAGTAACAGCCTGTCAAACATTCCATCCAGTCCCACAACCTCCTGCCCAATATGTCCCATCTATTTAACCTGCAGGAAGAACTGTGGTGGGGTTAGCATAAAGCTAAGTGAATGAAACTATAAGTAACAGTACAACCTAGCATAACAATCTGTTTACATCAAATAACAATAAACAGAAAATCAATCATTCACTCGACATCCAATCAATGTCAAGCTACACCGATCAATCATTATCAATCGTCATGAGGACCGGTGGCTCCTGAGATACCCTAATACCGGTTTGGTACTCAGGGAACCCTTATCAATCATCTGTATTGGCCTATACAGAATGACCGGTAACCAGTTGTTAATCACAGACGACCTAGATCTCCAAACCAACATTTCAAGTTTCAAGATCTCCTGTCGTCTACAATAACAACCAAGTCCAACTGTCAAGTCAAGTTGACCTCAGAATCTTACATACTAGCTCAAACAGCCAAGTAAGCAACTAGTCAAACTATCATATCAAGATATCTCAACAATTACATTCTATCAAAGTAAGACTATAATTACTTGTTGTAAATCAAATCATTACAACTAAATCACACTGAGGTTACAGATCCACTCACCGACACCTCAGGCCTCCACTCAGTAGTCTAATATCACTGAGCCTTCTCCACATCTGAGAATCAATATCAAATATAAGTTAGTAATCATAATCATCGATACTAAACTTATATCAATCTTCAACATTTAGGAACTTAACACAATTAACATTTCAATTACTAGTTCCTAATTGTGTATTAATGATTACAATAAATCATTATCATATAATTACATGTATCAAATATAAACCACATTACTATTAACAATCAAACATGAAATGTGATTACAGCCTACCAAGCCACCGGATTCCCTAAGAAGCCGCCGGCTTCCCACAAAACAACCTGAATCCGCCGGATTCCCTGAATCCGACCGGATTCCCCAACTTTTACTGAATCCGCCGGATTCCCGCGAATCCGACCGGATTCCCTCATTTCTGCCGGAATCCGCCGGATTCCCTTGAATCCGCCGGATTCCTTCGTCGTCCCAGCCCAGTTCGAAATGTTCAAACCCTAACTCGCGATATTTATAACAAAATCGCCCAAACTCAACTTCTAACAGTTTTTAACCACACATAACGTTACGTAATCAATATGTAACACTTATAACATGTTTCTAACATCTAATTCTCTCAAATCATCAATTATCCCAATTTCAATCAAATGGAAATAATTAAACTTACCTCTCAATTGAAGAATCATTGAATTGAAATAGTGATTAGGATGAGACTAGAATCAATCACAGCTCCAAATTCGATTTCAATTTGGTTCCTAAGTTTTGATTTGGATTTGTAAGGTTTCTTGATGATTTCAAAGTTTCTTATGAAACTTTCCTAAAGAGGAAAGTGAAATAAATAGCCGACCTCACAAACCGCCTCCAATATACGGGTATAATTTAATACCCCATCTCAATCTATTGTCTGGAACCCGAAAACCATTTGCGAGTCCAAACATTTTATTGCACCGTCAACTATATTAATTTACAACAATTAATAATTCCCTTATCACATTGGAATATTCGACTCCTATTCCAATTATTTCAACTATTTCAAACAATATTATTTCCAAACACATTTAAATATATAATTAAATCAAGGAATAATATATAAACAACTAGGTCCATTTCGAGGATGTTACAACTCTCCCCCCCTTCAAGAGATTTCGCCCCCGAAATCTAACCTCAATCAATCTGACTAATGTGATATAATCACATATATCTTATCAAACATTAATCCTCAATAGTAACTTACAACTATACTCAAACTGTTTGAATTCTTTCCACATGCACATATCCAAATGTACATGCTTCTATCTTTTCCTGCGTACACATACAGTGCGTCTAATCAATATCATCAATCAGATATATCTTATAGACAAACACCTACTTCAACAAGTGAAATCTACAATCACTTAATAGGTCTATGCAACCAGAAATTAGCAACATGCTAAAATCTTTAACCTACTCTCACTGTTCATCACTGGTAACAATAAAACAGCAGTAACAATAACACAACAACAGTGTTTATTAAACCACAACATACCTAGCGACACTGAAATATAATTCAGTTCACGATCAACAATCAATCTAATATACAGATCACAATCTTAAATCTTTACCATCAAAGATCTGAAATTCAAATCTAAGTCAACTTTTCATCCAAAAGTTTTATACCTATACTCTTTTGAACAACCTATCATATTTACATATCATTATCACTATCATATGAAATCCTTTACTTAGAAGTAATCCAGATTCATATCACCTTAATAAGCACAGCAGAGGTCACACTCAGTAGGTAAAACTACAATCAACAAGTACTTTGCTCAATCAACAAAAGTACCACAATAAATCTTACCTACAATCAACCAACCTCTACATTGACTTATTTCCATTTGTAATTCCTTTCATTACTACCTATCAATTGTCAACAACATCAAAGTCGACAACAACTACTGCTCAACAATAATCACAACATTAGTGATTATACATTCTAGTACACCTATCAGTACTTAATATTTGTCTTCAAATCTAACTGACCCTCAAGTTAGAATTTACATAACGCTTAAACTGGTAAGACATTCAGAATCTTATCTTAGCAACCAGTTAATTCAATTCATATTCTTAAATCTTAAACTACTAATCACAAGCAATTAGAAGTTATACAACTTTAATTACATAATCACTTAGTACCACATTCCATCAATCTAGCAACTAAGTCAATCCTAATCAACATTATGATACTACAATTTAAGTATTACAATATCACAATGTGCTACTTTTCAACACATTTCTAACAAGGTCTATATCAAGTTAATCACAATTAGCTGACCTCCACATATCTTATGGCACATTTTAATTCAATCTATTAAAACTTATCATACCATTTATTATCATGTATACTACACAATACATATATATATACAATTTTAGGTATTCGCTAAAATGGACACATACACATCAATTCCATTTCATTCTATACACTAGGCCATTCAGACTGTCAAAGTCTTTACCAAGCCTTCACATTATTATTAATCATCACATATCCTTACCACAGGACATGGAATAATTACCAATTCTATGTTTCACCTATATACTTACCAACTAGTATATAACTCAAACATTTAATTTAAACTTCCAAGAAAAGTTTGGTGAATACTATCATCACCTATCAATTTCAAGGTTTCTATTACTCTAGCATACTCTGCTATACACACATCCGGTTTTCAACCCCAAAATTCAAATAATCATTATTCTTAAACTATCAAAATAATGATCATTACACTTAATTTCATACCTGATTTCTTAAAATATGAACAACTATCCAATTCATATTTCCTCAATTTACCAACAAAGATCTACTAAACCTTTAATACAGTCTAATTCCAGATATACTTTCATATCATACCTTATTTGGATCTAATCCCAGTTTTTCCACTTTATCACTTACTTTACTTGTATACTATCAACAATTAACTAAAGAATCCATTCAATTCTTTCAATACTTAAGTAATTCACCATGAGGTACCAATCAACCTATGCAACTAATAATAATAACCTTCAATTATTTATCACCTCACAGTCTTACCCAATCAAAGTTATCATCACAAGCCTCATACACTGGTAAGACTTTCTTATCACAATCCTAATCAATGTGATTTAACTTACCTCATTCAACAATTTATAACTATCATATCATTTAATGACTTCATATCTGTATAATTCCTTAACATGTATTCAGTTTAAATATCTAACATCACCCAACTGAATACTCAATTATACTTAGCACTATTTCAATTACTTAATACTAGCTTTAAGTAATTACTCAAGTTTTCACAACTTAATACAATTTAGGAATTCAATCATATTCCACACAATCATAGTATTTCAATCTATGTTAGACTATTTCAACACACACAGTTGACTATATGTCAACTTTGATTTCCATTGACCAATCAATAAAATTCTCTAATTGCTTTCCTCAAGTTTGACCCAAACTCAAACCAATCACAAGCAATAAATTTTATACACAATTTTCTATTCATGGTTTGACTTCCAAAGTTAACATACTATCAAGTTAACTCACAACAAACCATTTCATCTTATATGTTCACTTTCAAACATATATTTCAAATTATTACTTTCAATAATCTTATCAATCCTTCACAAGGACAAGGTCAACCTACATCAATCTTGGCTCCATACAAGCTATTTCATATTGTATGTTTACTTTCAAACATAGACCTCACATTATTACATTCAATAATACTTGGAATTCCTCAAGCAAGACAATATCAACCTATCTCAACTTTGGCTTCATACAAGCCAGCTACAACATAGTGATTCATTTAAACACTATACAAATCCACCTACAGGTAATCTATCATTACCAATCACAATTACCTATTTAACAGAATCCAATTTGTCATTTATGTTCATCAACAAAACAACTATCAATGACAAACATTATTTACACTCTCACATTTACATTCTAGATGTTACAGTTCTATCAACCAATTGTTTTCTTATCAAAACAACTATTAAACCACTTAGCATACTTTCATGCTCAGTTTTCTAAATCACATTACATTTCTTTTATACCAAGTAGCCTCAACAAGTTCATGTGACACAACATAATATAACAACGGTGATCAGGCGTTGCAAGATTATGTTCTTCACAATCCATTCTCAGGCTACTCTACATTATAATTATCAATGTGATCTACTCTTATCTCATATATATTAAATACTTTATGATTTTAAATCAATCAACATCTATTTAATAGTTTCTAACAGCTGATACATACTCAAAATCAGCTTACTACTTTACATATTCAACCTTACATATGCAAGTCATCTCACATACACACCATGTTCTAATTTTCAGCAACTGAATTACTCAGTATATCACTTATCTGAAACCTCAAACATATGATAACTTATCATCATAGTTTCAACACTTAACATTAATCAATGTCCCTATTTTCCTCAAAATTCAGGACACATCTTAATCAACTATCATCACTTTGACATATGCTATCATATCAAGCATCACTGTCACAACAAGTCTACTTAATCATGTTACTATCAAACATTTCATTTATTAATTTCACAATTGACCAGAAAGATCTATCACTTCCCAATCAATTTCACATTATTACACTCTACATTTCTCTTAAACCTATCAGTCATGGTTTATATCAAGTGTTTAACTATAGTCAACACATATCATATAGTCACATAAACACATATTTTCTCAAATAGCAGTCATTATCAATTCAATGACACGACCCTCCTTAGCAAGGATTTAGATCACACCTTGTGATTAATCCATTAACATAATACTATCAATTATCTCGTCTCACCAATAAAGACACTCCTTAGGTTCTAACATCAATCTTGCTAAAACCTTAATCAACTCTCTGTCTACTTAAACATATTTCTGCATTTACAATTCAATCAGAAATAATCACAACAATGAACAACAATGAGCATCTCATTCAATACCTCTATTCTCATGTCAACCTATAGCAATCAATAGTTGACTCAACACTGGGGAATCATATCAGTCTGACTCAATTAACTTCATAACAAGGCTTACTCAACATAACAGAGTAAACAATTCAAGTTAATTTAAATTAACACAGGCTTATCGAAGATTACCTGACAATCTTAAGCCCACAAGCGTTGAGGAAACATGAAATATACTAATCAGATACTCATGTTCCTCCGTCTCTGCAATCAAACAACACTTCACAACTTGTTAAAGGTTAGTACATATTCAACTAACTACTTTCTCACACATTCACTAATCAACTAAACCCACACATTCTGGAATGTTTGACTCAACTCATCAAAGTTTAGGATTGAACATTCTATCAAGTCCAATTCACCAAACTATTGCTCTGATACCAGCTTATAACACCCCTCGTTTAATTATAAACAATCATATAATAATTGCGACTCGGAAGCGTATATTTCAAAACATACTATCAATGTTTTACATTACTTAAAATGTCACTAAACTTTTTCAAACTTATTACACATGACATTTCAACAAACTCGGTGTTATATAATTCAAAACATTTCTTTGATTATCAAAATTAAATCAGAGTAACAGCCTGTCAAACATTCCATCCAGTCCCACAACCTCCTGCCCAATATGTCCCATCTATTTAACCTGCAGGAAGAACTGTGGTGGGGTTAGCATAAAGTTAAGTGAATGAAACTATAAGTAACAGTACAACCTAGCATAACAATCTGTTTACATCAAATAACAATAAACAGAAAATCAATCATTCACTCGACATCCAATCAATGTCAAGCTACACCGATCAATCATTATCAATCGTCATGAGGACCGGTGGCTCCTGAGATACCCTAATACCGGTTTGGTACTCAGGGAACCCTTATCAATCATCTGTATTGGCCTATACAGAATGACCGGTAACCAGTTGTTAATCACACACGACCTAGATCTCCAAACCAACATTTCAAGTTTCAAGATCTCCTGTCGTCTACAATAACAACCAAGTCCAACTGTCAAGTCAAGTTGACCTCAGAATCTTACATACTAGCTCAAACAGCCAAGTAAGCAACTAGTCAAACTATCATATCAAGATATCTCAACAATTACATTCTATCAAAGTAAGACTATAATTACTTGTTGTAAATCAAATCATTACAACTAAATCACACTGAGGTTACAGATCCACTCACCGACACCTCAGGCCTCCACTCAGTAGTCTAATATCACTGAGCCTTCTCCACATCTGAGAATCAATATCAAATATAAGTTAGTAATCATAATCATCGATACTAAACTTATATCAATCTTCAACATTTAGGAACTTAACACAATTAACATTTCAATTACTAGTTTCTAATTGTGTATTAATGATTACAATAAATCATTATCATATAATTACATGTATCAAATATAAACCACATTACTATTAACAATCAAACATGAAATGTGATTACAGCCTACCAAGCCGCCGGATTCCCTAAGAAGCCGCCGGCTTCCCACAAAACAACCTGAATCCGCCGGATTCCCTGAATCCGACCGGATTCCCCAACTTTTACTGAATCCGCCGGATTCCCGCGAATCCGACCGGATTCCCTCATTTCTGCCGGAATCCGCCGGATTCCCTTGAATCCGCCGGATTCCTTCGTCGTCCCAGCCCAGTTCGAAATGTTCAAACCCTAACTCGCGATATTTATAACAAAATCGCCCAAACTCAACTTCTAACAGTTTTTAACCACACATAACGTTACATAATCAATATGTAACACTTATAACATGTTTCTAACATCTAATTCTCTCAAATCATCAATTATCCCAATTTCAATCAAATGGAAATAATTAAACTTACCTCTCAATTGAAGAATCATTGAATTGAGATAGTGATTAGGATGAGACTAGAATCAATCACAGCTCCAAATTCGATTTCAATTTGGTTCCTAAGTTTTGATTTGGATTTGTAAGGTTTCTTGATGATTTCAAAGTTTCTTATGAAACTTTCCTAAAGAGGAAAGTGAAATAAATAGCCGACCTCACAAACCGCCTCCAATATACGGGTATAATTTAATACCCCATCTCAATCTATTGTCTGGAACCCGAAAACCATTTGTGAGTCCAAACATTTTATTGCACCGTCAACTATATTAATTTACAACAATTAATAATTCCCTTATCACATTGGAATATTCGACTCCTATTCCAATTATTTCAACTATTTCAAACAATATTATTTCCAAACACATTTAAATATATAATTAAATCAAGGAATAATATATAAACAACTAGGTCCATTTCGAGGATGTTACACAAACGAGTCAAGCCAACCCACCGGATCCACAGACTTCGCGAGTTCACTGAAGCTTGCGAATCCGCTTACAGGATAAACGAGGCGAAATTCAGTTTTCGTTTGATTTCGATTTTTAGAGTAAGGAAACGAGTTTTTGAATCCGTAGATTATATTCAAGACTTCTTTGCGAACATTTTGAGGTATAATATAACGGATTTCACCGTGTAATTAACTCGAAATCGACAATTCTAAAAACTTAGGGTTTCGGTTTGAAGTTTAAACGATTCACATCGATTTAAGATGTTATTGGACATGGATCATTATGGTTTATGTTAAACGAACATCAATGAACATAAAACAATCGTTAGATCACGTTAAAATCAACGGATTAATCGATTTTGAAAATAAACTCGCGACGGCTGTTCATCGAACGAGTTGACACTTCGATTCAACTCGCAGCGAGTTGACTAGCGGATCGACATGATTAGCGAGTTCACTTCAATCGCGAGTTGATAAGTGAAGCGAGTTGATAAGCGAAACGAGTTGACCTCTATTCGCAAGGCCAGTTTATGCGAGTCCAGTACTTAGATAAATTTTTATTTTTTTTAAGTAGTTATATAAATGTTAAGATTTTTTTAGTAATAACTTTTATATAATGGATTTAAATTAGACTTAAGACTTTTTAGTTATAAGTTAAATTTTTTATATATACGACTTGAGACTATTTTGTAACAAGTTATATATAATTTCAATTTTAAACTAAGATGTTTGATGAATCTCGATTCATAATACGTTATAGTTTAAAGATTTTTAATCGTGCATTAAAATTATATCTGTTGTTTGTGTTTATTTTACAGACATGGCGAGAGCATTTGACAAGGGACACAATATACTTGTGGATCTGAACCTTGAAGCCAAGCGGGCTGATAGGGTTGCTGATATTCTTAGATTTCTTGCACGATCACGTATTCGATACGCCATTACGGCCAATCCTCCTATTTCTCAAGCGATTTTGAACGATTTCTGGACGGATATTGCATATGACGAATCTGTTAACCCACCAGAGATCCGAGCAACGGTTACCGGTCAACCGGTTGTATTTACTGCTGGATATCTTCGTGAGGTATTGCAGCTAGGGACAGTAGAACAGGAGAATGGAGATACGGAGTATCATATGGATTTTATCGAGGGTGCTATAGGCCGTATGGGTTATACAGGTGATAGACGTGGACGTCAGTTCCAGAAACCTCTGGTTATTGGTCAGTGGAGGTTTCTATGGCACGTGATGAATATAGTTTTTGCAGCGAAGAAGGGTGGTTTTGATGAGTTAAGCCCTGCTATTCTATCGGCTGCACTGTCACTGGTTTATAATAAACCATACAGTTTATGTGATTATCTTTTTAGTGAGATTGCGAAACAGATATCGGGTTCTGTTAGATCAAGGTTTTTAGTTTACCCGAGATTTTGTATGTTGATTATCCGTGCGCGTCTACCGGATTTGGCTATACCTGAACCACATCTAGTGGTTAATACTATTGATCATCGAGGGTATAACGCCATGTTTATGCAGACGGTTAGGAAGGAGGGAGTGGTAAAACCTGAGGTACGACCACTCTTTGGGTATATAATTGACCCAAACTACGTTGCACCGCCAAATCATGGTTGGTTGGATGTGGTTGCTCCTGATGCTGCTGTTCCAGAACCTCCAGCTGATGTGGTTCATGCTGAAGATCCACAAGAGCTTTTGGAGGATGTCTTGGAACAACCTGCACATGCTGGGGAACAGGTGAACCCAGATGTTGCTGCTCAGATTGTTCAGGAGGTGTTGGAGCAAAATGATGATGCGACGAATCCCTTGCTCCAGGATATTGATAGTTATTTTGCACCACCTGAGGTAATCTTTTATTTATGTAATAATATAGATGCTTAGTTAATAGATTGTTTTTATTAATCATAGATGCATAATACTATTATATAATGATTATGATATAGATATTTAGTTAATTGGATATTATTTCTGATTTTAAAATATAAATATCATTAAACAAACAGGAAGCTGAAGCTGAGGCTGCGAACCCAGAGTTTGTAATACTTGAGGGGGAGCAGATACAGCTAGATAGATCAGTTGTAGTACCGACTGAGGTATTATATCTGATTAATCTTAAATATATAGAACTTGTATGATAGAGCGTATGCTAATCATAAATGTTTAATATATTCAAAAATTAGGATCCTGTTAGATCATCTAGAGGTCGTGATGGTGAGACGGCTTCAGATGAGGATTCTGAGAATACACCTTCTCCTCCTCCATCTACTTCTGAAAAGAAGAGGAAGGGTAAGAGTATTATGGAGGAAGATATTGAGGAGATTGATACTCAATTGATGAAGCGTCCGAGAACGCTAACTATTAGAGAAGGTTAGTATTTATTATAAAAGTTAAATAATCTTAACTTGTCGTTTATCAGGAGTTGAACTGAGACAGATAATTCTGTATACAGTGGCTCAAGATACACCACAGGTGGAGAAGGATACACCGGTGGTTTCTGAACAGATATCTGTACCGCTTCAGGTATCAGATATAAGTTCTATAACTATGAGTGTTATGCAATTAATTAGAGTTTGAGACAGAGTAATCTGTAACAATAACTGATTTTAATTGTGTTTAACTTTACAGCATGAGGTTGCTGATCTAGTTCGTGCGGCGAAATTCCCGACGAATAAAGGAGCTAGATTTGCGGCAAACTTGCTTACGCAAGCTTTGTCTCAACCTCATACACCGCTGACCAGAGACTGGCATATAGAGTCTCTTACACCGCCTGGACCAAGAACGATACCTGTTACTCCGACGACTGATGCTGAAAGGATTACATCCTTAGAGTCGAGGGTAAAGGATTTAGAGAAGCTTACTTCTCAGATTCCAGAGTTGGTGTCGAATAATCTTCTTCTTGCTCAGCAGATACTCAAACAGAGTGAATCTTACAATCTGCTGATGAAGACTCATGAGACTTTGCTTGCGGACTTCAATGTGCAGAGACTGCAGTTATCTTCTTTGGAGAGTCTGGTCTTGAGATCGCATTCAGGACAGTCTACTCAGGGGGAGATATTGGTATATCTGGAGTCTTGTAAGGAGAATGAGCTGAAGAGGAAGAGAGATTCAGACAAAGATGATGATCCCAATGCACCAGAAGGTGGTGAGCAGACTGGTCCTTCAAAGACTAGTGAGCAAGCTACGATTCAGGGGGAGTCTGGTGGTCATGCTGGTGCAAGTGGTTCTGGAGCGGGTACAAGTGCAGATAAGACTGTACCGGGTGATACTGAAGCTGGTAAGATAGCTTAGTATTATCATAGTACTGTAATATTTGTAATAGTTTGTAGTGAACAAATGTAAACTTAATTTATTGTGTAAATATATTCGGCTTAGGGTTATTATTATTTTAAGTAAAATATGTTTGATGTAATTTAAGTTTATATAATTATGTTAAGATAAAATAGTGATCGAAAGACTTCCGACTCATTGAGTAGTCGAACGGCGTGTTCCGAATAATATTGGCGGTCAAAATTTTATAATAACATATGCATTTTAGACTTGAGAGTTTGTATACTGACAAGTTAAAAATGTATTAGTTTTAACTAGACAAATGATATATAATTTAAAGGTTAAATTGATAATGAATTAGATCAATTAACACTTGGAAATTATATAAGGTAATTAATAGTAAATTTAAATGTTTGGTGATTATTCACAATGCATTAGAATTTAAAATTAATTATTATTTGTTAAGTAGGTTAATAAGACTTAAGAGATTTTGGATTGATTCAGGGTAATCAATAAAAGATTTTATAAGTTATTTGTAAATTGCGTTAAAATATACAAAAGAATTAATAAAAAATTATTAGGTTGATTCAGGGAAATCAATAAGAGAGTTTTAATTATTAATATTGATTTGTATTTGTGGTTTTCTCTTAGGATTGGAAATGCTTGATCTATCTGATTCAGAAGATGATATTTTTGATGAGATAGATGAAGACATTGATTTTGATCTTGAGGATGGAGAATTTCTACCACCTACTGATTGGACTGCTGTACCTGAGATTGTGCAAGACATTGGTGTAGATCCAGATGCAAATATTGATGAACACCATGTGAGCCCATCTAGGACAGAAGTTATTATTGAAAATGAACAAGGTCCAATGATTGTCGATGTAGATGAAGAAATCGATGACTCAACCGATTCTGAAAATGATGAAACTTTGATTCCTACCAAGAATCTTGCTGTTTTTCTTAGGAAGCTTCCAAAACAGAAGAAGAAGATTGGAGTTTCAGAAGTAGATATTACGGGAAAACGTGTTCCTCGTAAAGGGATTGTTGGATGGTACTTTGACTCCGAGCTGAAGCTTTTTGCTATTAAAAGGTTTGATGGAGTTCAATATTTTGAGCGAAAACTTGCAGTTTTTAGTTCCTTACCACGTTATGAGATACGTGACTTGGCTAGATTGGAGATAAATAATCCAAGTAATGATGATTATGCTAAACGTGTTGAACGAATTATTAGAACTGAAGTTGGTACAAATAAGTTTGTTCAGATTAAGCCAAGAAAAGGAAAGACTGTGAAACTACAAGAGAAAAGTCAAAGAACTGGAAGAAGAAGAAGAAGAAGAAGAAGAAGAAGAAGGAAAAAGATATATCCAGCTGTTAGATGCATACAGCAGATTCCACTGAAGACAATGCCACAGGATATTCTGGGAAATATGAAGAGTTGGCATGTGGATTCAGGAACTGGAGAAGCTGTTATGGTTGAAGCTGTTATGGTTGAAGCTGATGATGATGTTGAAGGTGGTGAAAGAGAAATCTTCAGAGTTTATGATCATCGACACCTGATGAATATGTCGAGAAATGATCTGTTAAAGTTAAATGAGAACAGGATTTTGACGACTATTGAATGGGCTGATTTAGCAAGAGATTATCAGTTGATGGTTAAAACTTGTATCAAGATGAAGATTTACGCAGGTAGTAAGATTTACAAATGAAGACTAAAGACATCGTGAAGATAAAGACGCTAGAGCTATTGTCAAGGGGGAGTCTGTTGAGACATAGATTGTGACAACAGATCTAGCTTGAAATATGACTGGTGTAATTATTATTATGTTTGTACATTGGTTTAGATTTGTCAATAAATATTTGTTTTGTTAGTAATATTCGTTAAACATATTATTGTGCTAAGTTAGACGAATCTTAAATACGAAATAAATATATAGACGTTTCATGCAAAGCGAGTCGAGATCTCAAGTCGCAGCGAGTTGAGCTGTGAGGTGAGACCTGAACTCGCGAAGCATTAGTCTGGCGAGCCGAGTCCTATACTGGGCTTGGGCTGCGAGTTGGACCGAACTCGCAGGCCCATGCGAGCCGAGCCGAGACCAGACTATATAATGTTTTTCATACGGTGAAAAACATAACTTTTGCCATATTATCGATCTGCGAATTCGATAAACCCAGAGAAAACTAAACCTACGACTAGGCTTTGACATATTATCGTTTAAAGCTAAGTATTAGTATACGCAATTACGAACTTACTCGTTATTAGTAAGATAACACCGTATTAAGGGATTCCGCACCTTAATACTACAGATAACGAAGTTATCGATCCTAGAACTAGGGACTTACAGTCTTTCTATTGTCTTGTAGGTGGATCGTTGATGGACGTTGACGTAGACCCGTATGGCAGCTGAAGTGTTTTACTTGATTTGTGTACATTGTTACAACATTCATCTTCTTTTCACTTTGGCCCGAATGGACACCTGATAGGATTGTAAGAAAGCGACAATTATCTGTTGTTCATTGGATGTGGCAATGGTATCATGAACATCCCTTTTGGACACACTTAAGTAAAGGGACACCAATTTGATTCGCACACATGTAAAATATGATAAACATAATTAATACACTCATTATGCTTCCTGGAAATATTTTTCTATGAGAATTGTAATTTGTAAGCAGTGGGCAAGAGAATGCAGCAATATTAGTTGTTGCTTTTACATGACATACATCCTAAAGGGATGCATATCATTTGTGCATCTATAAGTCTTCAGTTACAGTGGATTTAATCATCAGCTACAGTAAAAAAAGTCGGTAGATGATAACGATAGTTGAAGTTCTAATAAACAGAGCATATTCCCCTTGTTCTCACCACAACCCAACACGTGCCATGTGTACAAAGAGAATGCTCCACATGTGCAAAATCCATTTACCCCCAACATCAATTATCTCACAAACGACAAATCGAAAAATTATGAAAATTACACCATTAAATTCAGCGTTTTCTCCTCTTCGATTTGCCGTCCCTCAACGCATACTTTCGACGAGTTTTTTTTCATCTTTTTTGGTGGGTTTCACATTTACTTACACATGTGTTAAAGTGTTGCCTTTAGGGTTTGGGGTTTAGGGGTTAGGGTTTAGCGTTTATGGTTGGGGGTTTGGGGTTTCGGGGCGAAACCCCAAACCCCCAACCCTAAACCCTAAACCCTAAATGTTTTACAAAACTCTAAACCCTAAATCATACTAAACCCTAAACCATGCTAAACCTTAACCCTAAACCCTGGTAAACCCTAACCCTAAACCCTTTTACCCTAGCCCTAAACCCTAACCCTAACCACAAATCAAATATACAACCAATCACTAACACATGTGTTACTAATTTGTAAAATCCACCAAAAAATGAAAAAAAAAAAAAAAAAAAAAAAGTTGTCAAAAGTATGCCTTGAGGGACGGCAAATCGAAGAGGAGAAAACGCTGAATTTTATGGTGCAATTTTCATGATTTTTCGATTTGTCGTTTGTGAGATCATTGATGTTGGGGTAAATGGGTTTTGTACATGTGGGGCATTCTCTTTGTACACATGGCACAATATCGTTGGTTCATCCATTCTCACTCAATATTGATGTACCCATTTGAACTCTACTCATATATATATATATATATATATATATATATATATACATGTATATATATATATATACATGTATATATATATATATACATGTATATATCTATATATACAATATATACAATATATAGATATCTATATATACATGTATATATATATATATACATGTATATATCTATATATACAATATATAGATATCTATATATACATGTATATATATATACATGTATATATCTATATATACAATATATACAATATATAGATATCTATCTATATATACATGTATATATATATACATGTATATATCTATATATACAATATATACAATATATAGATATCTATATATACATGTATATATATATACATGTATATATCTATATATACAATATATACATGTATATATCTATATATACATATATATATATATATATATATATATATATATATATATATATATATATATATATATATAAGGGGTAGAGATTAAAAAAATGGTGAAAAAACTTTTTCCTTTATAATTTTTTTAAAGTGTGAACTTTTTTTTTTTGAAGTAAACCATAAAAAATTAAGGTTCACACAAAAAAATATTTTTTGTGTAAAAAAAATATTTTTTGTGAAAAAAATAAAATAAAGTCAAATCCGAAAACCAAAATAAAAAAATTAAGGTTCACAATTGAAAATTTTAAAAACATTCTGTGAACCCAAAACAAAACAAAAATAGGTTCACAATTGAAAAAGTTAAAAACTTGCTGTGAACCCAAAAAAAAATTAAGGTTTACAGTTGAAAAAAAAAAAGTTCACAATTAAAAAAGTTAAAAAAATTTCGTGAACAAAAAAAATTAAGGTTCACAATTGAAAAAGTAAAAAACTTTCCGTGAACTCAAAAAAATTAAAGTTCACAGTTGAAGAAAAAAAAGGTTCACGTTTGAACATTTTTAAAACTTTCTGTGAACCTAAAAAAAATTAAGGTTCACAGTTGAAAAAAAAAAAGTTCACAATTGAAAAAGTTAAAAACTTTCCGTGAACTCAAAAAAAAAAATTAAGGTTCACAGTTGAAAAGGTTAAAAACTTTTCGTGAATCCAAAAAAAATGAAAGTTCACAATAAAAAAAACTTAAAAAAATTTCGTAAAAAATTTAAAAAAAAAATTATGTGAAAAATATAAAGTTCACAATTAAAAAAGTTAAAAACTTTGTGTGAATCAAAAAAAAAAAAAGATTCATGACGAAAATTTTATGTGAAAAACAAAATTATATAAAGGGAGCAAAAAAAAAAATGAAAGTTCACAACTTAAAAAAATTGTGAATCAAAAAGTGTTTTCACCCTTTTTTTATCTCCACCCCTTATATATATATATATATATATATATATATATATATATATATATATATGTTAGATTAGATGAAGGGGGGATGTGTTTTCACTGCTTGTTTTCACCAGAACTCATCCCTATATATATATATATATATATATATATAGACACACACACATACATATACTTCATTTGCTAACATATAAACATTTAAAAGCCTAGACCCACTATCTAATCATTTGATTAGTCTAAATATATAAAAGATTCATTTTCATTTTCATACATAAACATCTAAAAATAAGAGACGTCATTTTATCACTTGAACGTATTTCAAATTATGTTCTTTGAAATTCAAATAAAATCAAGGTCATCATAAGGTTTGGTATGGTTATCGAAACATATTAAAATGAATGCTTCGAAGTATAGGAAAAAGAAGATATTGGTGAGCTATATTATGGGAAGCATAGGAAAAAGAAGATTTTTGTGAGCTATATAATGGACATGATACTTAGTCTTACTTACACAAAAAAAAATGATTACATAGTGAAATAGCTATTTATTAGTATTGTTCAATTGTATTGGTTTGATTTATTTTTTAATAAGGTAATTATAAAAGAAAGAAAAACAAACAAATGAAATCTCTTTTTCTGATTACACAAAAATTACGCTACATTTTGTTGTAACATAATATTCAACCTACATAAATAATATACATGTAATAACGTAAAAAAATATCCGTAACATAATTACACGAGGGTCGTGCATCGCACAACCAACTAATACTCTAAATATTTCTTCTACTATATATAAAGCAAACCTACATGATCTTCTTGTGGACACTTGTCACTTCAATAAAAACATTAATATAATTTTAAAAATTTAGTCATAAAATAATACCTTAAAAATGCATTTGTATTTCTATCTCTTTCCTATTATATATCTATTATAATTATAATATATATAATATAATGAATTAATGATATACATAGTAAAAATACTTTAACAACTTAACAAGTGTTATATACATTTATACTTAACAAACTAACATATCAAAAACTTGTTACCTATCATTGTTATTAAAATTTAAAAGTTTCATGTAAGTGCATAGTTCAGAAAATGAAAGCCTTCCTCATAGTCAGTCTATGTAATTAACTAAACTCTTAAAAGAAATTACATGTTTAATATAAGTTAAATTGATTCATGTGCCTAAAAATATACATGAGCAGCTCAAGGACTTATGAGGCCTAAAGCAAGTATAAATTATGAGGCTTTATCGATATGATATACTTACTCATTTTCCAATCATTTTTTATGCTAATTCAATAAAATGCATTCGATCTAATATGAAGAATCTATTTTTCAAAACTAAAGAAGCCCAATTAAACATTTTTTTATATAATACATAGACTTTAATAATTTGTTACCGATTTAGTACAATTTGATGAAAAATCTACCAAATCAAGGGGTTTTTTTTTTCAAAAAAGGCCATCTTCAATCTTTTAACTTATATAATATAATATTTTGAAAATAGATCGAGTTAGCAGCTAATTATAGACTTCGGATTTATATTTTTTGCTCCTAAACATAACACTACTTTAACATATTGTATCCCATATAAGCTATAAATACTTAACAAATTATATTGATATCATATATCGCGTGCTTTATTCTTCAATAACATTACATGATATAATTAATGTGTAATTTTATGCGACACGTAACGATCATATATTAAGTAAAACATTATATTATACTCATTCTACAATTCAAAATAACCTATCAACTTAACTAAGAGTAATATGTGAAATGATTGAACTGGTATTTGAATGATATAATAACAGATAATCGTCAAAGACTAATTGGGGAATTCAATTATAAAATAATATAAATTATAACATGAAACCTTTCTAATGAAATAGCTCGTAGCTGACCGACAAAAGATGGGCCTAGTAGCTTTTTCACATAAAATAGGCGCAATAATTTACGGATTAAATTTTGTGAGGCAATATAATTTCATTTTTTCACATAAAGGAGGTATTATATCTTTGAATATAAATTTTTGGAGGCCCTAAAAAGCTATGAAATGTTAAAGATCATAATCGTTATCCAATACATAATACATGACATCAAAATTTTGGGGTCTTACAAAATTGGGGCCTAAAGCCCTAGCTTCACTGGCCTTACCCTTGAGCCACCCCTGAAAATATAGACGTAAAGATGCTCCTAACAATTTAATTGGTTGACATGTGAAAATGAATAGTGAATACAAAAATATTGAAATACCGTGTTAGATACTGTACTGAATTAGGCATAGAGTTATGCATATATTTTGAACACCTTTAACATTACTTGATAGATAAATCTTATGATATCTTTATAATAATTTAATGTGATCGGAGCACAACCTAAAAAATTTTCAGTACTATATACAAAGAACAAGATTGTTTTGTATACATGACACCTATAAGTGGCAAATTGATTGGGTCGGGTGGGGTTGGGTCACGGGTCTAGATGGGTTTGGATCTAAATGGGTCCGGGTCTAGATGTGTCATTTAGGAGGATGGGTCTAAATGGGTCCGGGTCATTTGGGTCTCGGGTTGGGCCGACCCATCGGGTTTCCACAAAAAAAATTTTATTTGAGTGAAAAATGAAAAAAAAAATGAAACGAGGTGAAAAAAAAAAAATTACCCGCTAGACCCATTTAGACCCATTGGTTAATTGTTATACAATTGGAGGTTATATTAAATATCATTTAGACCCATCTAAAAAAAGGGAAGACCCAACAAACTCATCTCTTCATAAATATTAACCCAGAAGACCCAAAAATAACCGATGGGTCTAAAATTGCCACCTAATACTCTAAAAAACTTGACAATAATTGGGACGAAAGGAGTACCAAATTTGCTCTCGAATCTAAAGCAAAGTATCCAACTCGGAGAGTAATTTTCACACTTGGTGAAAAACAAATGGGTTTCAGAAAAATTAAAAACCCATATAACAAGTTTGAACTTTATAATTAATATAACCAGTTTTAATCATAATTCCATATCAAAGTATTTAAAATTCTTACTGCTTCCCCAAATAAAAACCAAGTATCAACTTCTATTATAGAAATTTGTAGTTATCACTGTTTGATTGGATTGTAACCAAATTAAAGTTTATATAAGATGTGTTCCATGTTACTTAGATATTCATTTTATCATGCAGTAAGAAAAGCTATACCCGAAGCAACATATGGAGTATAGAATCATACCTTGTGTTTTTCAACTTTCAAGTTTCAACTGAAAAAACTAACTCATTTTGACCCGCCCATTCTAGTTCTAGTATAGAATCATACTCTTGACAGTTAACAAGCATATCAAGTAGAGAGGATGATATAAAAACAAGATAACCATAAGTCTTTTTAGGAACGACCATATAGATACAATTCAACCTCTTTAAGGAAAAAGGGTTCTCAGGCCTGTCTACAAAATATCAAGTGTTTATGAACTAATGGTATCAAAATAAGGTGTAGGTGTCATACTGGGATATGTTGATTACTCATCTAGCATGATTTAATTAGCCTATAGAATTGGTTGCTCTACCCACGAGTCCTGTTCAGCTTTACGTTCCATAACATTGTTATTTAGCTTCTTTACTAAAAGATCAAGCACTTTCACACACCTTAAATCCTTTTCAAGCGGTTCTTGTGCAGCCACGAGTTCTGCACGCCTCTCTTTCAAATCCATTTGGGCTGCCCTTTTAACCAAAATGGCATTTACTTTCAGATTCATAAGCGAAGTCGAGTTCTGCATGGCCTCCTTTCTTTTGTGAATGATTTTCAGGTGAGCTCGAATCCATGATACGTTAATTTTGGCCTCCTCTGCATCTGACAATCGACTCTCAAGTTCTTCCATTTCAGTAATGATTGTTGTAACATCCTTCGTTTGAATGCACATGACAACTTCACAAACAACCTCAAGTAAAGATGATCTCACAGAAGCTATTTTGAGTGTACACTCAGCTGCAATATCACCGTGTTTCTTGAAAATGGCTTCAAGAATTGGTGCAAACCTTTTCTTCACGTTGTAGCCTTGTAAACAAATTATGCCACCTTGATGAGACGAAACCTTTCTAGAAAGTTTTGGTAGAATCAGTTGTTTTGCCCACAAGTCTTCTTCTGCTTTATACTTCAAAGAATCATCATTAAGCTTGTTTTCTACATGATCAAGTACTTCTACGCACCTTTCAGCCTTTTCAAACTTGTCTTGTGCAGCCACAAACTTTGCACATCTTTCTCTTAGATACATCTGTGCATTCCTTTTAACCAGAATGATGTTTTCTTTCATTTCCAAAAGCAAAGTGGACTCTTTCATGAACTCATTTTCTTTGTGAATCGCATTCAAATGAGCTCGTAGCCATGACACATTAAGTTTGGCCGCCTCAATATCTGACACTCTGCTCTCTATTTCGTGACTCTCAGAAATGATTGTTGTAACATCATTTGCTTGAATTTTCCTGACAATTTCACAAACAACCTCAAAGAAGTATGCTCTCAGAGAATCTGATTGAAATACACATTCAGATGCAATGTCTCCGTATTTCTTGAAAATGGCTTCAAGAATTGGTGCAACACTTTGATTCACATTGTACCCTTGGACACAAATTATACCACATTGAGGAGAGGAAACCTTTTTATGGTTTTCGGGTCCCACCTGTAAACAAATATATACATTAGAGGTGGCAACAGTGGCGGATCCAGGATTTTGATTCACGGGGGGCCACTTTTAATAGAACAATATAAACGGGTTAGCTAACTGCTAAAAACGGGTCGGAAATGTATGATAAAAATGTGTAGAAAAGAATATAAAATCTTTTAAAATGTGTAACAAAGTTTGGTATGTAAATGTATCCCATGAAAATAGCCTATATAGATATTTATAAATAATAAGAAGTCCAGCTTTTACCTAAAAATCCACTCCTTAATGAAAGCAAAATACATAAATATATCGGTTGGATTCAAGGAATTTCATGGAGACTATATACATAAAAACCCAACTAAATATGATTTTAGGTGGGCTTTTAGGTGGATGTCCATAATTCTAGCTTTTACCTATATAATTAGTTGGACTTTTAGGTGGATGTCATTAAATATATACATAAATATATAGTAGTGGGCTTGAAGTCATAAATATATACATATAAGTCTAGCTTTTACCTATATATTTAGTTGGGCTTTTAGGTGGATATACATAAATATATAGTATTGGGCTTGGAGTTACTGGGGGCCCGGGACCCCCCTCCTAACACTGTAAATCCGCCCCTGGGTGGCAAGTCGGGTTGGGTAATGGTAATACAAGTTGGATTGACAATTTTTAATTTTTCTTTTTAGTTTCACAATAACCAATATATAAACGAACTTTTTATATTTATGATTTACTACTTAACATTAATTAAATGTAGTATCAAAAGAAGTAAAGTAATTACAACGGTCATATTATGGATGGAAAGGTTTATATGCTTACACCTCGAATATTGTGTTTTCCAAAAATTAAAAATATTTTAGTTATGTATAGCATTCAAGAACAATGACAAAGATTATGACCCGTTTCGATCCGCAAACTGTTTAAGCACTTTTCATTTTTTACTTATTATTTTAGCCCGTTTGGATACATTGCTTCACCTATAGGGATGCTAATGATTAACAAGAAGATCCATAATTGATCCATTTTTGTCCAATTGAGGCATTATTTCCCTTTCTAATATGAATCATATAGATGTATAGCATAGTTTAGTATAATTACATGAAGCTGAGTAAAAGAGGATCCTGAGTATAAGATAGGTACGGAGATACGTACACAATCCGATACAGGAGACACGTTTGTAATTAACTCCCATTTTTGCCGCTTGAGGTTTATGTGTTCTTCATCACCATCATCATACAATAACTAAAAAGATAGAGCAACACATGTTAGTATGCATACAACATTTATTAGAAAATACAAAATCGACAACTTGGAGCCAATGTTGGTCATATCACACCTTGTGCCTTTTTTTGATACAGTCAAAGGATTTGACAACTCCTTGGTGATATCTGCAGTAAAAGATGTTGACATTAAAAGAACTACAAAGATTAAATAATCTCACTCAAGTAGTGGTATGATACTTACATTTTATCTTTAAGCCACCAAACTTTTATCCTGCTCCCCACCAAATTTTCACCAAGCTCAATAGATTGAGCCTGAATCAGTATACATATTTGTATAAACCAGAACATGATAAGCATATTAGATTGATGAAATGTTCATGGTTGTAATCTGAAGACTAGAATTCAAGGAGGCAATTTCAATCTTTTTACTAACGTGTCAGTATGGGTTACTTTGTGTCTGTAGTCAAGCCAGTAGATTCTTAAAAAATTGTTAAAATGGAAATGGATTAAACTGTTCTGTGGGTCAAAATCACGTGGAATTTATTCAAAACGTGCATAAAACTTCCTAAATCGCTATATTCCCAAACCTACTGTAGCAATAAATTAAAAACTTTTAATCATAATTTAAAACATCTAATATATTGAAATACAAGAAACGAATGGACAAAAAGTACTTGTGGGTTGGTCCGGCCCAGTTCAACCCACTCCAAAAAGTAAAACTTCTCATCTTTCTGGAAAAGCAAACCCAATGAAAAAGTTGATGTTCGTTTGAACCGAACCTGAGACTTCCTTATGAGTAAAAATACCCTTGTTGACCGGTTACCCAACCTAACTGTCCAGCAACCTCTAACTAGAATGGTTTCAATACACCAATGGTATTACCTGTTTCTTTCCCTTCACCCCCGTGACAGATTCGAATGGCATTGGTGGATCATCAAATGAAACGGCTTTTGCTCCATGCGTCTTTTCATTTTCAGAGTGGATGTGTAGAGAGTCAACCGTATGCCTGTTTGCAACTTTGCAACGCTTTACAGTCTGCACCATATTTTGGCTTCCCTTTAGACATCCAAGTTTTCTCTTCCTCGACTTACATGTACCAGTTGTAGATGAAATAGTTTCTCTTAAAGAAGAGTAAACTTCTATAGCCACCTGGAAAAGAAATTAATGCACGTAGGAATCAAGGGCAGCCATTTTGATATAATCATGAAGAGAAACACCCGTTTCTGGTACCTTAGCTGGGAGATGCGGTTTGAGTTTAGCAGAACAGGTCAATAGAACTTTTCCTACTAGTTGCCAACAAACAGGGGAAACAATCTAAAAGAGGAACAATTCTTCATTATATGACGCAATTACTAATTGATGAACAAAAAGATAATAATCACCTGATTCTCCTTTCTCACACTCGTGACTAGGAGATCGACAAGCTTGAGATTGATCGGCTCACTTTTCTCTATGATCATAGTCATGATTCTTCTCATATTGAGTACAACACCATAGGAATTGGAGCTTACAAGTCACAAAAAAACCAAAAAATACTTGGTTAAGCTTAAAAGTCTTCAGCTAAATGACATAAAATTCCACTTTTATATCTTTCTTCTATTTCAGTTGGGAGGTCAGTTATACACCGAAGACTTTAACCATACAAACAATTTCATATAGCATGCACTTGTGTGTATGCATCAATTTTTCCTTGTGCAAATCACCTACAATTTTCATATATAACAAGTCTGTCTGCTAGCAAATAAATTGAGTTCTTACTCAGCGGTGGTTAAGAATTGTGTAACTAGTCGAATTTTTAGTCCATCCAGCTTCGGGTCAGACATCAGAACTGAAAAATTAACACTGCATAATGTTGTAAGAACTTTATTCACTTTACTATAGCATCCGTCAGATGCAGAATATAGTTTTTCGCACGTAATTACAGCCAGTTCAAAAAGATCCTGTGCAACAATAAGGAAAGGCCGGTTAATCGACAGTTCTATATTATACTATCCTCTACAGAATCTATACGATTTAAATTGAAAGATCATTCACATGTTTCATATATACCTTCATTTGTTCTCCATCATACGGGATGTCATGAACCATAATTCTCAAGACTTCACAAATGCAACACGCAGTTGAGATATTGACATCCATATCAGGATGTTTCACTAGTTCTTTAACAATCAGTGCCTCAATTATTGGATGCATTGCATATATCAGTGATTTGGATGGCGTTTGTTGCACCCTATGTAGTAGTTTCTCCAGTTTCTGTTACAATAATGCAGTTTGCACCATACAATTATACATTGTTCACCGTAGCAATAACGTATAGTATGAGTAAAAACCGAAACCCTTTTAAGTAAAATCACAAGTGCTATGAAAGCAAACTGTAAGAGTTAGTGTGTCGTGACTCTGAGGTAAGGCTACAAAAGATCTAGAATATAAAATTTATATTCGATAATATATCAAACTTATTTCACATATAAATATACTCTAATTAGGCAATTACCCCTCATTCACCCTTAACATTAAATTTTTTAGATAGATATTACTGAAGCATATAATCACTAACTTATATACTCAAACACTCCATAACATTTACCAATTACCATAATCACTAACTAAAATACTCAAATACTCCATAGCATTCAACATATTGCATCATCATATCACTGTAAAGAATAAAAAAGTAAACTTGATGAAAAAATTAAACAAAATAAGACTAACATCAAGAAGGCTGATAAGCTCTGTAGTTGATGAAGGCAAAAGTAATAGCTCCTCTCCTGCATCCATGAGCTTCGTCTCAAACTTACTCAGAAAAATCCCAGATGCCATTTTCAACAAAAACCCTAAAATTTCTTTGTTTGTATGCAATTTTGAATTGTACACAAACACAATGCACATTGTTTGTGTTCTTTGTGTTTTGCAGATGACAGGGCACCACCTTTTGTAGTGTATAGCATACACGGCATTAATCTACTAATTTTACCATTTCGCCCTTGTCTGAATTTTACCATTTTAGTGCATTAAAAAAAGGTAAATAAAAATTAAAAGTACAAAAGTAAAAACAACAGAGAAATGCACATTTACGAAATCTCTGGAAGAAAAATATTCTTTTAAGTTTTAACCATTTTATATTTGTGTAAACACATTGTTTTTGAACTATAAATTATTGTTCATAAAAGAGTTTTTATACGGAGTATCATATATTCCGTATATAGCTCTATTTTTTTTTATCAAGGGTGGACACATTATAGCGGGACCGATTCATTCAGCGTAGATTGATTGAACTTAGAAACCTTCCGCTGTAGTATGTAGACGATCGTATTTTCCTTCTCTTATATATGAGATTTATATATGAGATTTTTTCCTGTGAAAACTTTTTTATGTGAAAACTTTTTTTATGTGCATTGATTTAGCGCCCAGAGTAGTAAGTGTTACTGGTCAAGTTTTTCACATGAATTTTTGTTATTTTAATAAAAGTGCAACCAGTGAAATTTTGAACTGCAATTAATTAGTGATATTTGTTAAGTGTAACCAGTGCTTTAAAAAGTTACTAACAAAATTGTATAGAATTTTGCTATAAAAGAAATTGAATTTACCTAATATAATGAGCTAAAAGTGACCCTATTTAATTAATATTAAATCACTATTTTTATGTCATTTATTTATTGAAATTATAGTATCATGTATTTAGTTGAAATCGCTATTTCCATGTTATAAAAGAAAATTCGTTATAGCCCCGGAGATTTCATATACAAGTTATACATTCTTGCTCGCTATTGGCCTATTGGCGAATGGCCATCAGGCCCATCACTGAACACACGTAGGCATGAAAAAAAAATCGGTTTTTAAACCCTACCCGAGTCAAACCCGAAAATTCGACCCGGTCAAAGTCGGGTTTGACCCTACCCGGTTCGGGTTTTGTGAGTACCCGCTGGGTACATAACCGGATTGGGTTTTTAGAATTCGGAATCGGGTTGAACCCGGGTTGAAATTGGGTCGGGTTGAAAAACCGGTCAAAAACTCGGTTGAAAACCCGGAAAAACCGGTTTTAACCTGGTTGAATTATTTAAAAAACCCGGGTCAGGTTCTGGTCGGGTTGGTCAGCTAACGGTTTCAATTTGTTGACTAGGACCCGGTTCGGGTTTCGGGTTGGGTTTGGCCCAACCCGATTTTTGTTCACGGCTAGTTCCACGTATGGACAATTTGACTTTCTTAATATCTATCGATGTGTCTGGCAACTCCACTTTAATGGATTGTGAGGGATTTTAAGAGATTGAAGTTCTCATTTTAAGAAGCTCAATCTCATATCTATACTACTACTACTACTACTACTAGGTATATAAAACAAATGAGACAAAGGGTGTTTTTGAAAGAGGGGCTTCTAGAGGCTTTTGGGGGCTTGAGTTTCTATTTTTAATAAGCCCTAGCTATAAGCTTTGTTTGACAACACAAAAAATGGGATTTCTTAAAAAAATAAGCCCCAAGAAGCCCTTAAACAAGAAACTTTTTAAAGTGACTTTTGAATAAAAGGCCAAACCCCAGCTCCAGTTCGTTGTTGCCAAACACACCCATTATAAAGTCTTAAAAGAGAAATAGTAATTTACTATTTTATCCTCCATTTCATTAATATGTTTACAAATTTATGTACAATTAAATACTTAATCAATGTAATTAATTATAAACTTTATTTATAGAGAAAATCTAATTAGTGCCGGCATAAGTTAGTGACATTTAATGATGTTTAATTTTCCATAAATAATATAAAATGTAATTAATGATGATGTATAATTGAAAACAAGTGAGTTTAATCAATGAATTTTGTGATATATATAGAAAGTTATAGTGCATTTGATTAAGTTTATCTTGTGCCTTTAGGGCACAAGTTAGCCAAACCCTTATTTATAATTTCAGTTTCAAATATATATGTAACTTAAAATTATAACTAAGATAACATATTAATGTATATTAAAATGTTAGTTAAAATTGTTTTGATAGAAATATTGCTACAAAAATATTATTTTTTCTTATAGATTATAACTATCTTTAATATATACTACTACGTAATATATAAAAAGTTGAAAACTTATATTAAACTTTTAATAAAGAGATAATATAACTTTCTTACTACATTTTTAAGTATTTTATTTAATATTTGAACACTTTTAATCATTATATTCAAGTAGGGGCAAATTACATAAAACATAAATGAACTATTGACATATTAAAAATTCTAGAAATCAAGTATAAAAATTATCAATAATAGAAAGCAATTATCATTTTCATCCTATTTTTAACAATATGTAATCTTGAAATTCGGAAAAATTATCATGTTTCATGTACCGTACTACTAGATTATGATAAATTTGATAGTTTTTTTTTTCTATTACTGATACTTTTGATAGTTCATTTCTACAATAAAAAATTAGCCGCTACTTCGTTTCTATTTTAGATAATTTGTTGTTCAAGTAATCATAAAAGTTAATCTACTACTACTATAAAATAGCTTGGCCGTTTGATAGTCTTAAAAAAAATAAGTTACTATTTTACCGTCTTAGTTAGTAAAATATCTAATATAAACAGTACAAACATTTGAAGCACTGATATTTTTTTCCTTTTTGTAGAGGTAATTTATTTAACTATCAAAGGTAATAGTGATTATCAGTTCATAATTCAAGTTGATGGATTTGAAATTTAAGGTACAAAGTTTAAAACCTACACTCGGACTGGCCGGTTTTATAAAAGGGTTGATGATTCAAAAGTATTCATCTCGAACATGATTTGCATAACCCATTTAGGTAAACGGGGGCAAACAAGTTGATGGGTAGGCTCATTTTATTGAAAAATAAAATAATATTATTTTTCTGGTTGATCGATCGATAAGTTGACGCAAACCTTAACTCAAATCCGACCCAAAAGATAAAAATGGTTAACGGGTTTTAAGTTAGTAGACTAATGGTTTGAAAATCCAACTCTAACCTATAATCATATATACTATAAAGTAAGAAAATGATATATCACTATCTTTTTTCAATTTTCACTAGATGAAGACATATAATTAAACAAAAATTACTTCAACTATCTTTTTTATACCGCTGTATAGCGCGGGTAAAATTATAGTAAAATCACAATGCTTGTTTGGCACAAATATGAGAGTAAGGATTCTTAAGAAAATAATCCATTTAAGTAGAATCCTTCAAAACTAGTTTCTCTAAACAATCTTCATCCTCTACTTACCCTTATTTTAATTATTATTTTAGGGTAATATTATATCATGTACATTTATGTCATTTTACGTTAATAAGCTCAAGCTTCAACTAATTTGTCCCACACTTTTAAAAAACAATATCTCCATCTCTAACCCTAAAATAAAAACTTCAATTTTCCATCTCCATCTAGTTTTACCAAACACACTTATATATACAAAAGACAGTAAAGAGCTTCAAGGAATCAAGAGTTCAACACCAAAAATACAAGCAAAAAGAGATTACATAGAAGTAGACAATGATCCCGAAGGATTTCGAACCCAATCAATCCAAAATTAAATATCTTAACGAGAGCACTTACTTTTCATTCAAAGAAGAGATAACCTTTGAAAAGATATATATTCATAACTAATCAAATCAATTTTTTCTCTCAGAGCATGAAGAATCTTGTTTCTCCATTTTCAAACGGTCCATATAAACACATAACAAACCTCATAAAATAACGAATTGGCCCCATTATAATTGAACAATCTTATGGAACCGAAGTAAAAACACCACCAACTCCAAACTTTTACCCAAATATGTCGAATTTTCGAGCAATCAAAGTAAAAACTAGTGGACATCCCACTTGAAGCATTGCGAATAAAAGAATTATCAATGGGAAGAGGAAACGACGGATACCATATCTGTATCTAATAATGATGGTAGTATAGATATAAATTATATTATATTATATATTATATATATACAATATATTAAATACAAATTAATACGGAGTAACAAAAATGTATTTCACGGTTACATACTACGTAATTCCGAAGTTATTTTACCTGCTTGATGTGAGTGTTTATTAATGATGGTGTAATAGACAAAATTATATTATACTCCGTAGTTATTATCTCATTATCTTTATGAATTATATAATAGTAACTATAACGAGGGGCGGATGTAGAATGAGGGGGCTGTGGACCCCATGATAATTACCCACTAGCAAAAAATTTCACTAATAGTACTTATAAATTGGCATAGATAACCATTTGGATCCCCCTTTTTCACAATCAAATGACTATTTGGACCCTCATTATTCATAAACTAGCATAGCACCCGCGCAATGCAGCGGAAACGCTTAGCAATTTTTTAATAACACGTTTGTTAAAGTAATTGTATTATGTGGAATATTTAAATAGAAGAAGGTAATTTTATGGGTTAAATGTCTGTAAATGTATTGAACTTGTCATAAAATCCTATTGTATGTATCCAACTTTTAAAAGTCCTATTGTATGTACTCATTAATGGATATTATTACCGGAGAGAGGAGAGGGAGTGACGAAAAATGTTGTAGGTTAAATCATATAAGTTGAAAAAGATGGGTCACCGGAAAAAATGGTGGTCGCCGGAAAAAATGGTCGCCGGAAAAGTGAAGATGATGATCCGAAAAATGTATCGAACTTTTGATGACGTGGAGCTTACGTGGCGGTGACACGTAGGATGAAAATGACACGTAAAATGCTTATAACCAGTCAAACGTCATTAGTGTTAATGACTACATACAATAGGAATAATTAGTAAGTTCGATACACACAATAGGACTTTTAAAAGTTGGATACATACAATAGGATTTTGTGATAAGTTTAATACATTTACAGACATTTAACCCTAATTTTATTTTATATCAATTTTGTACTAAAAAGCACGCCCCGCTACTTTCAAACAAATCAAAGCTCCTCAGAATGTTACCTTCAAACAAATCGAAGTTCCTCAGTCCTCACAAGGCCATCGTCCACCCCTTTCACATAGATTGCTCCCCATCCATTTAAGTTGTTGTCTAAACCATTATGTGTAAGATCCCATTGATAGTCAACAATTAAGGGTCAAACAGATCCCATTGATAGTGAGGGAGAATGATCAAATCCTTAAGAGTTTAACTTACACACTCAAATAACAAATATGTTGATAACTATATTAGAGCAAATCTAAAAAACCAAGCAACATTTAAATATGTTCTCTCTACTTCAACCAAATCATTGATCTGCCCACGGATATAAAGAATGGCCAAATGCCAACATCTTACTGCCATTGGTGGTTCTGTGATGTCCATATCGAACGTTGACCAGTGCTTTAAGTCAATGTGTCTTGGCATATCCTCTAATAAGTTCATGCAGTTAGTTATGACAATAAGGAATTGATAAGGAAACACTACACAAACAGAGGTTTTTGACTTTCTGAAGATAACAACTGTTGATATCGGTATTCCAGTTAAGGAATAGTAACATGAATCGTTACCATCATTGAATTATTTAAGTTGTTTGCAAATGAAATTAACGGCAAAAGACCTGCAAAATTAGAGGCTAATTCACTATAGAAACACCAAACTAATAAACCCCTGAAAATCATCATTACCTAAAGAAAAGTAGAAATGTGTATTAAATCATTCTTGTAAGGTATTACGGATGATACGTAGGTGTATGACATTGAAGACAATAGGTAGATGTGGTGAATCCTAAAAATCAAGTTTTTCATTTAATCCTTTTGACAAATAGTTGGCGGTCAAGAAACAGAGCTTTCTAAACTTTTAATATCAATTCCTAAATCGATCTCCAATCTGAAACCTGAAAACATAAATAGTTTCAAAGCCAATCCAAAGTCTAGTATACGAGATATGGGTACGTTTATTTTTTCTGTTCTGATTAATTAAACAACGCAAAGGATAGGCATGAAAAAATAAATTAAGACGAAATCGATTTTAAAAATCCCTACCATTGTATGAAACATTACCTTGAGACGGCGGAGATTGGTTATTAATGCCGACATGGTTGTTGTGTCGAGGAGGGAGGGCTGTTGGAGAGAGGAATAATCGACGATGTAAGTTGCATATTTGATAGTGTTAATAATACGGAGTTTGGAAAAACATTAGGTTTTAGTTAGCAGGGGCAAATTCGTAAATTCCGATCTTACTCTAATAAGGATTCAGCCAAATGATGGAAATGCTTAATAGTAGTGTAAGATGTAAGATAAGATAAGATATAACTAATAGCCTCCCATGAAAAATAATTCTGGATCCGCCAGTGACTATAACTATAACAAGATTATTAATATCATCACACTTGTTATTATCGAATAGAACTCAGACCACTCCCCACACTTGAATCGGTTGGGACCAATGCATATCACCAAAATGATACCATTGACACGGATGTGTCAGTTGGGTGTGTCACGTGGTTTGTGTCGCCAAACCAACGTCAAACTGACCCGTCACTTTTTTTATTTTTATTTTAGTGTATATAAATAATGGTATATTGGTAAATGTATGTTTCAAAAATTGAACTAACAATATCACTATACTGTGTGTCAATAGTATGTCAGTATGATGAAAAGTGCTAATGCTGATTAGTACTGAGGTGACAAAAATGACACAACCATCGTGAATGTTCTCGTAACATGATAACATAATAAATAGTATAAGTTCTTATTGCAAGATGTTTACGATTAACTATCACTGTCTATTTCTTTTTCTTTGGGCACAATGGTTTAAAAAGAATATTCTCATTTTTACAACAAATTCAACAATATGATGTGTAAAACCTTAACTTGATTATAACTCTAGCTACTAATTGATCAAAATAGAGAAAAACACACTAGCAGCGAAGCGCGAGTCGAATCTTGTTATAACTCATGACACCATACAATCGATTGCAATTTGTTTATCATTAACACGATAAACACGAGATAAAACTTATTAGATGATAACAAAGAATAATAACCGAAATAAATTTTATTATTATTTTATGTAATTGCAACATTACATATATATCAAACTATGTAACAATAGTATCTATTTGTGAAGAAATTCACAAGGATTCAAACAAATACATTTATCGGGGAACTGAGGATCTAAAGCGCGTTGACAATAACCATCGAAATAACCGCTTTTTCTGCAATCATCTATACATTTGATGTCGACGCATGTCCCTGACCACTTGACAAATTTGCACATTCTATCAAGATGCCCCATATGTTCTTTTGCACCTATTAATAATAATATAAAAAGAGATAGTGAATAAAAATACAAATGAGAGAATATACAACTATATATATAGAAAATGTTTGGCGTGTATCACACTAGACTTACTTGCAGCGATTATTAAAAGATGCAACACCAAAACAGCCGATAAAAGTTTCATGTTGCTTTTGGTCTTGATCAAATAGATAAGTTTAAAATCACTATGCAATACCTTATGTTTTTAAGAAAGAAAAAAAAAAAAAAAAATTTTGCTTTATATAGCTAGGTTCATCGTGAAAGTTAAAGCACCCCAAATATGAATGGTAATTAATTGTTCACATTTAATTCAAGAAAAGTGAGGACCATCGTATAGTGCACCAATACAACCATATTGTTACCTTTGAAAATATATTTTAATCGGCTAAAAGTGTATAACAATCATTTATTTTAGGACAAACCAAAATAGACTAATATACATTTAATTTATGAACGGAAAGAGTATACCATTCTTTATTTGTCTTTAGTTAATTAATTACTGTCTCAAAATATAAGATGTAGGTGTCACATTTTCACATTCTTTTATGAAACTGGTTTGACTTTTAACATAATAAAAAGTGTCTTATGAATTACTCCATATGATGTTATAATAATTGCACATTGCATGTTGTTATATTTGCACAACAAATATAATATACTCCGTATCATATATACTCCTTCATTTATTACTAACAATTATTTATTTATCATAAAAATGATTGTATCCTTCATTCATTATCATAATAATATAATTATCATAAAAATATAATATATCATATATACTCCTTATGTGTATTTTTATTGTCTACTTTAATACTCGTATTTTTGTTTGTCAAAAAATGATTGTATATTTATACTCAGTAACTATTGAAAATCACTAAACTTCCTATTCAACCCTCATTTATTACTATCAATTATTTATTTATGAATTAAATTCACTCAAATCTGTTTTGAATATAGAGGCAAAATAGACATTCATCCAATCTATCTTGAATCCAACAAAAAATGCAAAAGGGTACTAAAAATGGAACGGATGGAGTAATAACTTATTATCCCGTATAAACAAATTAACATATTTTCAATGAAATTGGATAATTAAGGCGTTCATGTTAATTAGCTCTTTAACGTTCACTTGATTTAGACCCCTTGCAAAAACACCAGAATATGTTGTGTTATTGTAGGTCGCCCTTTTTTTCTAATATTCTAATGTTTGCTATTATTATTATTATTATTATTATTATGACTTATTAATAATATATTGCAGTATATGTAAACATTATTCTGGTGTTTGCTCTTATTATTATTATTATTATTATTATTATTATTATTATTATTATTATTATGACTTATTAATGAATCTTTGTAGGCTATTTTGAGTGATCATGTCAATTATATACAGTACCATCACTAAACAAAGAAGCCTATAAATCTTAACTTTTTTTTTTTTTTTTTAACGGCTAGTTAGTTGTTAGTACACCTGAAGTTAAATTAGTACACTTTGTCAATGTCAGGGTTTGAACCCTAGACCTCTCCCCTAAGAGGCAAGAGCCTCTACCACCCAAGCAAATGCTTGAGGGCTTAGTTGAATAAATACTTATTAAACTAGTTGATTAAATACTTATTAAAGTAATGTATGATCTCTACCTAATATACTCAAATACTCCTTAACATTTAACATTATACAAAACAAAAACAAAAAAATAATAATAATAATAAATAAAATCATTTCATTGTATAGAATAAAAAGGTAAACTTAAAAAAAAAAAAAAAAAAAAAAATAACCCTAGCAATAAGAAGGCCGATAAGCTATGTAGATGATGAAGGCAAAAGTAGAAATCTTTCCCTTGCGTTCATGAGCTTTATCTCAAACTTACTCAATGAAAATCCAGATGCCATTTTTCAAGAATTTATGAGAAAACCCTAAAGTTGATTGTATGCAGTTTAAACTTCAATTAGAAGTGTGTGTTTTTTTTATGTTTTTTAAAAATAGCCACACACAAAAAATGCACTATAAACATATTTGCTGGTTGATTTGGTTACCATTATCATAAAAAATGCTTTCATCAAAATAAAAATAAATAAATAATCTCTTAGTTCTTTTAAGCATAGTTGTTAAACTCTTACGATTCACGAGTCGACTCTTACGAGTCGGCTCAGAAATTCAAAAAACGAGGCGACTCGGACCCCGACTCGTTAATGGCTTTGACTCTTACGAGTCATTTATTGACTCTTCCAAGTCGTGGGCGATTCTTACGAGTTAAAAACCAGACATAAGTTTAATGTAATCTAATAAAAAAAATATAAAATGACAAAATATGATAGGAAATGACTAATAATCCATTATAAATTAAACATTTGTGTTATTTAATGACTTTCATCATGTTTTACTTCAATTAAGGATAAAAATCTAAACAATAATATACGTATAGATATAAATATATGTATTTATTGTAAAATTATGACTCTTACGAGTCGAGTCGAGTCACGAGTTAAAAATTAATACTCCGAATCACGAGTCGAGTCACGAGTTAACAACTATGCTTTTAAGATCACATGAGCATTCATAAGGAAATGTTAAATTCTTCTCTATATTATAAATACACAAATGGGCAAAACCCGTAATATCAACAATGTCCGAGTACAATGTCGACTACGAGGCTTGGCCTGCGAGCGATGATATCGTTCCAACAGAGCCACAAGCATAATTAGGATACCTTATTAAGGTAACCCTTGATTTTATGAATGCTAGTAATCCAAGCTGAACTGTTAAAGAGCTCTTCGTATCTTAAGACCAAAAGTCCTTCCCGACTCCTGCATAGCTTGGGACGAAAAGTCATTTAACAGCTCGGCTTGTATTGCTATCATTTGTAAAATCCAATGTTACCTTAAAAAGTTATCGTAAGTATGTTTTTGGCTCTGCTGGAATGATGTCATCGTTCGCAGACCAAAACTCACAGTCGACATTGTACTTGTCATTCTTGTAATGTGTTTTTATAATATAGAGAAGATTTCAACATTTTTTTTAATACGAGGATGTATGTATCATGTGATTTTTAAAGAACTTGGAGATTTTTTTATTTTTTTTGGTGAAAGCACTTATTAGGATAATAGTAACTGATTAAACCCACAAAATTCTGCTAATTGAAGTTTATAATTGCTTAGAACATATTTATAATGGAAAATAGTTCGGACAAAGAGGGTGAACCATTGGGATTGGTATGAGTTTCAGCTCCTTGCTATAAGTGATAAAGATTACATTAAAGTTGGTTATACGAAATATATATAATTTTACCTTTTTCCCCTGCATTCATGAGCTTCATCTCAAACTTACTCAATGAAAATCCAGATGCCATTTTCAAGAATTTATGAAAAAACCCTAAAATTGATTGTGCAGTTTAAACTTCAAGTAGACGTGTTTTTTTTTCTTTTGCTAAAAAAATAATATTTGCATTGTAAACATATTTGGGGTTGATTTGGTTACCATTATCATAAAAAATGCTTTCACCAAAATAAAAATAAATAAATTATCTCTTAGTTCTTTTAAGATCGCATGAGCAATCGTAAGGAAATGTTAAATTCTTCTCTATATTATAAACACACAAACGGGCAAATCTCGTAAGATCAACAATGTCCGAGTACAATGTCGCTTGGCCTGCGAGCGATGATATCGTTCCAACAGACCCACAAGCATAATTAGGATACCTTATTAAGGTAACCCTTGAGTTTACGAATGCTAGTAATCCAAGCCGAACCGTTAAAGAGCTCTTCGTATCTTAAGACCAAAAGTCCTCCCCGACTCCTGCATAGCTTGGGACGAAACGTCCTTTAACAGCTCGGCTTGTATTGCTATCATTTATAAAATCCAATGTTACCTTAAAAGCTTATCGTAAGTATGCTTTTGGCTCTGCTGGAATGATGTCATCGTTCGTAGACCAAAACTCGTAGTCGACATTGTACTCGGACATTGTTGAAATGTGTTTTTATAATATAGAGAAGATTTCAAAAAATTTCCAATACGGGGATGTATGTCTCATGTGATTTTTATAGAACTTAGAGATTTTTCTTTTTTATTTTGGTGAAAGCACTTATTACGATAATAGTAACCAACTAAACCCACAAATATATTTATATTCCAAACATTTATTTTAGCTTTTTTGTGAAGAGCCTGCTCCCAAGTTGTTTTTCCGAAAGAAAAAAAGAGAAGCGGAAAGAATAAAAATTACATTGTGTTCCAGAGTTTTGTTTATGGAAAGAAGAGAAGAGAAATGGGAGGAGGATTCAACCTTCTTTTCTCTCCAAAGTTGGGAAGATTTGGAAGGATGAGGATTATACAAGCTATACAATGTTACTTCCTTCAATTTCTCTCCAACTCGGGAACACGAAATATATAAATTTCAATTCTTTTCTTTTTAACTCGGGAACGCAAAAATATTTTTCATCTTATTTTCTTTTCTATCATTCTATATCCCCTTCTATTCTTTTCTTTCGATCAAAATCTCGGGAACAGGCCCTAAAAGATAAATAAATAAAACCTTCTAATTGATATTATTTATAATGGGAAATTGTTCGGACAAGGAGGGTGAAACATTAGGATTGGTATGAGTTTTAACTCCTTGTTACAAGTGATAAAGATCTACATTAAAGTCGGTTAAATATATATAACGTATGAAATATTTATGCTTTTACCCATTTAACTGTACTACTTTGTGTGTGTGTGTATATATATATATTTTTAATGTATTATCTTCAAATGTATGAATTAACACACTCCTTTTAAACTTTTAACACATAATATTAAATTTTTTTATATGTTTATAATATGTTTTAATACTTTAATTTTAGATTTAGATTAGAGACTAAACAAACTACAAAATATTGGGCTGATATTGCTGGTTGGCGTTTAAAATATATTTTTTTGCCGCGTTGAATTAGCCCAAGCCCATCAAAAAATGCATCAACCTAAAGAACTTATAGAACGTCTATAATTACATCATCGAAGATCTTGTTGATGATGTAAATGCTAAATTACTGTAACACCCCTAATTTTGATGATTTGCGGAAGCTTGATTTGGGTGTTACTAATCAATAACAAAGCACAAAGATAAATAGCAAACGACTCTATATGCGTCGTTTTAACAAAATATATTGATAATAGAAATGTTTACAACATTTAAAACCTTACATAGCTCGAGTTTAATAAAATGAGATTTCAGTACATAAGTACTTGTACAAAATATACTAATGCAAGAAAATCTCAATCGTCTATATGCTGACTCGAGCTAAATCCTGAAGCAGAAACATCCTACTGCTGGGTACCTGCGATATATGCTAAAAGGTCAGCTAAAAAGCTGGTGAGCTCACAGGTTTGAAATCAGTTAATATAGTATGAACCGCAAGATTTAAATATGAATTGCATCCAGCAATTAAATAATGAATTGCATCCAGCAATTAAATAGTGAATTGCATCCAGCAATTTAATGATAATCATCGGGTATACAGCCATGAGCACATAGTTGAGCTTAACTCGAGGGCCGGGTCCCCTATAGAGAATTCCGGGCGAGGTGCCTCCACGAATGCCTAATCAACATTCGTCTTCCCAAATATTAGTACGTCCGTTTACCCGGTTAGTGCTTGCTAACCCGGACGAGGAGGGTCAATCCTATATGGTACCATATACTAATATTCACGCTACAACGTATTAACAACTATGCTGACGGAGGACTTTAAAATGATTAGTTTCGAAAAACTCATGTAGTATATGAAAAGTTGGTACTTGCGTTCACATGTTAAAAGTTGAGCAGTATATCACACCCCTGAGTAAAACAGTAAAAAGAGGGGCTATGAGACTCACCTGAGTCTGTAAGCGTTTAAACAAACGTAAGTTGATTAGCCGAAATGAAGTCCAAAGACTTGTAACCTGAGGGTGTCCACGACACGCGATGGTTATAAATATGATTGGGTATCTCAAAAGATCACCCCAGTAGTTGTTCATCCAACTATAATGTCCAAATCTCCACTATTTGGTTGATAAGTTTAAGTATTTGAAAAGTGTACAGCCCGTTGGTGACGGATTTGTAATAATAATCTCAACTATTATTATTTTGATTTCGTGGCGTCTTACTTGAAAAATGTGTTTTGATTGTGTTTTAGAAGCCGTTACGGAATCTAAGTACGGGGGTCCGGGGGCAGCGCCCCTGGTAGCGGGGTCCAAGGGGCGGCAGCCCCTGGCGGGGTCCAAGGGGCAGAGCCCCTGGCTGGGGTCGAGCTGCCAGGTCAGCTTGGAAAATTTTTATTTCTACTATATTGCTTTGACGAAAAACGCATCTGGATCTGAATTTGGGTAAAATCGAGTGATAAATTTCGAGTCTCGACACTTAGTAAAAATCTGTGTTTTTGAGGTTCTGGTTTGTGCGACGTTGGGTGCGACGTCGCAGGTAGGATTGCGACGTTGAGCATGACGTCGCTAAAGGCGACGTTTCGCAATTTAATGCGACGTAGGGTGCTGCGTCGCTAATGCGACGTAGGTGATTTCTGCGACGTAGGGGCTTGCGTCGCTAAGTGCGACGTGGCGAGGTATTGGCGACGTTAAGGCTGACGTCGCTATATGCGACGTCGCAATTTAATGCGACGTTGTGACTGACGTCGCACTATGCGACGTCACGAGGGGTTTTGCGACGTAGAAGCTGACGTCGCATAAATTCTGGGCCAAATGCGACGTAGCGGTCTGTTGGCCGGAAAATGTGTCGAAAACGAGTTTTTCGGTTTCCGTTCGGTCCAAAACTTTTACCCAACCCTTATAGGGACATTATAAGTTGTTACAAACTACTAGAAAGTGAAAACACTTAAAAACGAGAGATTTCGGGATTTGTCGGAAACTTACAAAGTGTCGGATGAGAAATCCGAAAAGATAGGATGATAGATCGTGTCGCGGTGGTCGTGAATCTCTAAAAATCTTGAAGATCCGAAGTCGTTTGATATGTTTATTTTGCGTTTTTGATAGAATTTTGGAGGTGGAGGTGGTTGGTGTAGTTGAAAGAAAAAGTGAAAGAGAGAGAGAGAAAGGGAAAAGAGAAATGAGGGAAAGATGGTGGGGAATGGGAGGTTATCCTCCCATTTTTCGCCCCGCGTTCCCGCTCCGCGCGGTGTTCGTTTGTTCCGTCGTTTATACGTTAAATAATTATTTTAAATATTACATGTGCGTTTTAAAATACAATTTATTGCGCGATATTTTATTTAAATATTTTACAGTTTAATTTATATTTGAGTTAATAAATGTTCGTTATTTTATTTAGTATGCGCGTTTTAATGTTTTAAATTGTGTAGGTTCAGTTTGTACGATACTAATAATTACGAAATATTATTATAATAATATTTTTGACATAACAACGTTATTTAATAAAATTTGTCACCAACGTCCATATTAAATAGAATCGAAATACATTCGATTTAAATTGCGTACGATTTAACCAAATCGCATTTTTGTATATATTCAACAATATATATAATTCGATACATTAATTAGCCTAACAAGGAACTAATTACATGTATTAACATATGATTAGGCACTAATTACTAGTCCTAATTTTGCGGGTGTTACATTCTCCCCCTGTTAGAAGAATTTCGTCCCGAAATTTAGCTCGAAGTCGTGTTTGATGTAGAATCAGTGAAGAGTTGAGGATATTTGAGTCGCATTTGGTCTTCCCGTTCCCAGGTGAATTCCGGACCACGCCGCGAATTCCATCTGACCTTGACGATGGGAATACGACTTTGTTTCAGTTGTTTGACCTCACGGTCCATAATTTCAGCGGGTTCCTCAACGAAATGAAGTTTATCGTCAACACGAATTTCATCTAATGGAATAATAAGTGTCTCATCAGACAGACACTTCTTCAAGTTTGAGATATGAAAAGTGGGGTGCACGCTGCTGAGTTCGGATGGCAGCTGCAATCGATAAGCTACGGGGCCAATCCGTTCGAGGATCTCAAAAGGCCCGACGTATCTGGGATTTAACTTCCCGCGTTTGCCAAAACGGATGACGCCCTTCCAAGGCGATACTTTCAAGAGTACTCGATCCCCAACTTGGAACTCGAGTGGTTTGCGTCTCACGTCAGCATAACTTTTCTGACGATCACGTGCGGCTTTGAGTCTGTTTTGGATTTCCACAATTTTCTCAGTGGTGGCGTGAATGAGTTCAGGACCAGTGAGTTGACTATCTCCCACTTCAGTCCAACAGATCGGTGATCGGTACTTACGACCATACAGTGCCTCAAAAGGTGCAGTCCTAATGCTGGCGTGATAGCTGTTATTGTACGAGAATTCGCACAACGGTAGATGTTTTTCCCAGTTTGTACCGAAATCAACTACGCAGGTGCGTAGCATATCTTCCAAGGTTTGAATGGTTCGTTCACTTTGGCCATCGGTTTGAGGATGGTACGCGGTACTCATATCGAGACGGGTACCCAAAGCTTTTTGAAGTGATTGCCAAAAGTGAGAGGTGAAACGGGCATCTCTGTCAGAGATGATCGAGATTGGAACACCGTGATGAGAAACGATTTCCTTGATGTAGATTTGTGTAAGGCGTTCCATTTTATCGTTTTCCTTGATTGCCAGAAAATGAGCAGATTTGGTGAGACGATCGACGATCACCCAAATGGTATCGCAACCGTTTGACGATTTGGGCAGTTTGGTTATGAAATCCATGGCAATTTGATCCCATTTCCATTCAGGGATTTCAGGTTGTTGGAGTAAACCAGGAGGTTTCTGATGTTCGGTTTTGACTTTCGAGCAAGTAAGACACTTGCTGACATAAGTGGCGATTTCGGCTTTCATGTTTGGCCACCAATAAAATTCCTTGATGCCATGGTACATCTTATCGGATCCCGGATGAATAGAATATTTAGACTTGTGAGCCTCGTCCATCACCAAGTCTCTTAGGTTCCCAAAACTGGGTAACCAGATTCGGTTTGAGAAATACCTAATCCCGTTAGGTCTGATTTCGAATTGTTTGTCAATGCCCCGCAAGGCTTCATTTTTGATGTTTTCAGATTTCAGAGCTTCGATCTGAGCGGTATGAATTTGAATGGTAAGATCGTTATGAATGGTCATACCGAGGGCTCGGACTCGAAGTGGTTTTGGTCGTTCCTTGCGACTGAGGGCATCAGCTACCACATTAGCCTTCCCCGGATGGTACTTGATCTCACAATCGTAATCGGTAAGCAATTCGACCCATCGACGTTGCCTCATATTGAGATCCTTCTGATCGAAGATATGTTGGAGACTTTTGTGATCGGTAAAGATAGTGCACTTAGTGCCGTAGAGATAATGTCTCCAGATTTTGAGAGCAAAAACGACAGCTCCAAGTTCGAGATCGTGAGTGGTGTAGTTCTTTTCATGAATTTTCAGCTGTCGTGAGGCATAGGCAATAACTTTGTCTCGTTGCATCAGCACGCAACCAAGACCTTGGTGAGAAGCATCGCAGTATACCACGAAGTCATCGGTGCCTTCGGGTAAGGATAAAATTGGAGCACTGCAAAGCTTTTGTTTAAGAAGTTGAAACGCTGACTCTTGTTTCTCGGTCCAATCGAACCTTTTGTCCTTCTGAGTCAGTACCGTGAGTGGTTGAGCTATTTTGGAGAAATTTTCGATAAATCGTCGATAATACCCAGCAAGACCCAAAAATTGTCGTACTTCAGTTGCAGAGGTGGGTGCTTGCCAGTCTTTGATAGCCTCGATCTTCGATGGGTCCACGTGAATTCCCTGACTGTCGATCACGTGACCAAGAAATTGAACGGTTTGGATCCAGAACTTACACTTAGAGAATTTAGCGTAAAGCTCCTCGTGTCTAAGTAGTTCAAGGATGGTCTTAAGGTGTTGCGCATGTTCTTGCTCGTTGCGCGAGTAAATGAGTATGTCATCGATAAAGACAATGACAAACTTATCGAGGTAAGGTTTGCACACCCGGTTCATGAGGTCCATGAATACAGCCGGTGCGTTGGTTAGTCCAAAGGGCATCACTTGGAATTCGTAGTGCCCGTAACGAGTTCTGAAAGCAGTTTTCGGGATATCGGTGTCGCGAACTCGTAACTGATGATAACCTGATCGCAGGTCGATTTTTGAGTAGAAACTTGAACCCTGAAGTTGGTCAAATAGATCATCAATGCGAGGAAGTGGATAACGGTTCTTGACGGTCAATTTGTTCAGCTCTCGGTAATCGATGCACATTCGGAATGAACCGTCCTTCTTTTTAACAAATAGGACCGGAGCTCCCCAAGGTGAAGAACTCGGTCTAATGAATCCTCGATCCAGAAGTTCCTGTAACTGAGAGGACAACTCCTGAAGTTCGGATGGGGCTAAACGGTACGGTGCGCGGGCCACCGGTGCGGCACCCGGCACGAGATCAATTGAGAACTCAACCTGTCTAGATGGAGGTAAACCAGGTAGTTCTTCTGGAAAGACTTCGGGAAAGTCTCTAACAATTGGCACATCCTCAAGTCGCTTCTCCTCCGACTTCTTCTCTGTGATGTGTGCGAGTATGGCAGGGTAACCCTTTCTCAGAAATTTTCGGGTTTTTAAGCAGGAGATTATATTGAGTCCCGTCCCACCGGTCTCCCCCTGTATGATCAAGGTTCCACCAACGGCGAGTGGGATACGGACGATTTTATCGTGACAAACGATTTCAGCTCGATGTTTGGACAACCAGTCCATTCCAATAATGACGTCGAAACTGCCGATTTCAATGGGTATAAGATCGATCGAAAAGGTCTCATCAGCTAGGTTTAAAGTGCAATTACGTATCACACTGGTGGTTTCTACAAGTTTTCCATTCGCTAGCTCTACAATGTACTTAACATCTAAGGCAACAGGAGTGATGTCAAGTAATGGGCAAAAATCATCGGAGATAAAGCTTCTATCAGCACCAGTATCAAATAGAACAGAAGCAGTTAAGTTGTTGAGGAGGAACATACCCGAGACCACATTCGGGTCCTGGCGGGCGTCCCCAGATTTGATGACGAAAGCTCTGCTGCGAGTGTTGTTGTTGTTGCTGTTGTTGCGGTTGTTGTTGTTGTTCTTCAGTTTTGGGCACGAGTCTCTGAAATGCCCAGGTTTCCCACACTCAAAGCATACTTTGGGTGGTCTGGTGTTGGTGTTGGAATTGTTGTTGGCAGGTGAGCGGCAATCTTTGGTGAGGTGACCGTACCTCTTGCAGTTGTTGCAAAAGGGACCACAGGAACCCTCATGGTGACGGCTGCACTTGGGACAATATGGTTTGCTCCCCGTGTAACCCCGGATGATGTCAGTGGTGGTGTGGTAAGATTTGATGGTGTCGGGTTTCTTGTTTTGTTGGTTGGAGTGGTTGTTGTGGTAGTCAGACCACTTGCGTTTGTTGTTTTGGGAGGATGAAGTGGGTGGTTCAGAATCTTGGCTCATAGACATCAGGTCTTAGGCCAATGAGATTGCACCGTCAATGGTGGTTGGTTTGGAAGAGATGACGTGTCCCCGAACAAAATCAGGGAGACCAAGGGCGTACTTCCTGATTTTATCAGGTTCAGTGCTTACCATAGCTGGGCGGAGAGCAGCTAGTTGTTGAAACCTGGTGGTATAACCATCGATGTCACCACCCTGAACCTTTAAGTTCCAGAACTCCTCATCCAGCTTTTGGAGTTTGGCGATAGAGCAGTACTTGGCAGTGAGTTTGGCTTTCAATTCCTCCCAAGTGATTTGGTAGGCAATGTCAGCACCCACTGATTGGGTATATGAATTCCACCAAGAGTGGGCATCATCTTCAAGAGAGCAGGTGGCGAAGTTTACTTTGTCGTTCTCCGCGCATTTGCTGACACGGAAAACAGTTTCCATTTTCTCGAACCATCTGATTAGTCCGATGGCTCCTTCAGAACCCTTGAAACTCGAGGGTTTGCAGCTCTGAAAGTCCTTGTAAGAACAAGGTTTGGTGGTAGAGGTTCCAGCGGTATCGCTGTTTCTTGTGGAGTTTGGTGGGGTATTCCGAGCTAAGGCTTCAGTAACAGCCTGGGTTATGAGTGACGTAATCTGAGCATCAGTGTAAGGTCTGGTCTTTGGCGGCATGATTCTTCAATAAAAGAAATGAAGATACATGAGATTTTGCAAGAAAGTTGTATTTATCTCAGATGTACATGTATAAAAGCAGTAATACATAACATCAACAGGGATAATGGCAATTAATATGAGTCGAAAACAGCAAGAATACTTGATAAATGATACGAGTTCAAAGGTTACATCCTACAGATGTATTACAAAAGATGTCGGGAATTGTTACATCCGACCGAATTATAGAATAGCGCGTAGATAGTTACTAGATTACAGGGTAGATTACAAGACAAAGACTACACTAGTCTTAACGTAGATTAATTTGTTCCATCATCGTGACAAGACGGTCCACAGTGTTTGCAAGCCTGCTAGCTTGTCGGGCGTTGTCTTCTGCTAGTGCAAGTCGTTGTGTTAGTCCACGCGCATATTCTTCTGCCTCAAGTGAGCGTTGCACACATTCATCCATCCTTTGTTGCAGAAGGGCATTTTCCACCCTTATTTCTATTATTTGATTACGAAGGATATCCATGTTGTTGTTAGTGGTTTCAAGATCGTCGGAGACTTGTTCTATGCGTTCGAGGGATGTAAGTCTCCAGTTTTCGTTTGTTTCCTGCAACACGACATCCATGGTGCGAAGTCGTTGCTCGTGTTGATTCACCCTAGCGGCTAGAGCCGGCAAGGTGGAGTGAGTGGAGTACGGGCCAGCTCGAGGCAACCTGGAGTTCCTCCTTGCTACCCTTGGGTTCTGCGACCCGGATTGAGAACGAGATGAATTTGATGGTGTGTTTGCCATTTCTGAGACAAAGCGTTAGTAAGATTGAGGCCTATATTCATATAGTTCCTATATAATATAGCCTATTGAGTGTCTAGCATAAACATGTTTAAGTCTCGGTTCTCTCGAGGTCAGAGTCTTCTATTGTATCCTGTTCAGCCATAACTACTTTCAGATCTTACATCATCTTTGCTTAATTGTACATAGTTGATCAGGCTATGTTAAATTAAACTCGTATGCTGTAATCCCTGAACCAGTCATACCTAATAAGGAATACTGCCTAATGGTCATAGTCTAGGCTCACTAAATGCAACCTAGTTCACTATAACCTTAGGCTCTGATACCAATCTGTAACACCCCCAATTTTGATGATTTGCGGAAGCTTGATTTGGGTGTTACTAATCAATAACAAAGCACAAAGATAAATAGCAAACGACTCTATATGCGTCGTTTTAACAAAATATATTGATAATAGAAATGTTTACAACATTTAAAACCTTACATAGCTCGAGTTTAATAAAATGAGATTTCAGTACATAAGTACTTGTACAAAATATACTAATGCAAGAAAATCTCAATCGTCTATATGCTGACTCGAGCTAAATCCTGAAGCAGAAACATCCTACTGCTGGGTACCTGCGATATATGCTAAAAGGTCAGCTAAAAAGCTGGTGAGCTCACAGGTTTGAAATCAGTTAATATAGTATGAACCGCAAGATTTAAATATGAATTGCATCCAGCAATTAAATAATGAATTGCATCCAGCAATTAAATAGTGAATTGCATCCAGCAATTTAATGATAATCATCGGGTATACAGCCATGAGCACATAGTTGAGCTTAACTCGAGGGCCGGGTCCCCTATAGAGAATTCCGGGCGAGGTGCCTCCACGAATGCCTAATCAACATTCGTCTTCCCAAATATTAGTACGTCCGTTTACCCGGTTAGTGCTTGCTAACCCGGACGAGGAGGGTCAATCCTATATGGTACCATATACTAATATTCACGCTACAACGTATTAACAACTATGCTGACGGAGGACTTTAAAATGATTAGTTTCGAAAAACTCATGTAGTATATGAAAAGTTGGTACTTGCGTTCACATGTTAAAAGTTGAGCAGTATATCACACCCCTGAGTAAAACAGTAAAAAGAGGGGCTATGAGACTCACCTGAGTCTGTAAGCGTTTAAACAAACGTAAGTTGATTAGCCGAAATGAAGTCCAAAGACTTGTAACCTGAGGGTGTCCACGACACGCGATGGTTATAAATATGATTGGGTATCTCAAAAGATCACCCCAGTAGTTGTTCATCCAACTATAATGTCCAAATCTCCACTATTTGGTTGATAAGTTTAAGTATTTGAAAAGTGTACAGCCCGTTGGTGACGGATTTGTAATAATAATCTCAACTATTATTATTTTGATTTCGTGGCGTCTTACTTGAAAAATGTGTTTTGATTGTGTTTTAGAAGCCGTTACGGAATCTAAGTACGGGGGTCCGGGGGCAGCGCCCCTGGTAGCGGGGTCCAAGGGGCGGCAGCCCCTGGCGGGGTCCAAGGGGCAGAGCCCCTGGCTGGGGTCGAGCTGCCAGGTCAGCTTGGAAAATTTTTATTTCTACTATATTGCTTTGACGAAAAACGCATCTGGATCTGAATTTGGGTAAAATCGAGTGATAAATTTCGAGTCTCGACACTTAGTAAAAATCTGTGTTTTTGAGGTTCTGGTTTGTGCGACGTTGGGTGCGACGTCGCAGGTAGGATTGCGACGTTGAGCATGACGTCGCTAAAGGCGACGTTTCGCAATTTAATGCGACGTAGGGTGCTGCGTCGCTAATGCGACGTAGGTGATTTCTGCGACGTAGGGGCTTGCGTCGCTAAGTGCGACGTGGCGAGGTATTGGCGACGTTAAGGCTGACGTCGCTATATGCGACGTCGCAATTTAATGCGACGTTGTGACTGACGTCGCACTATGCGACGTCACGAGGGGTTTTGCGACGTAGAAGCTGACGTCGCATAAATTCTGGGCCAAATGCGACGTAGCGGTCTGTTGGCCGGAAAATGTGTCGAAAACGAGTTTTTCGGTTTCCGTTCGGTCCAAAACTTTTACCCAACCCTTATAGGGACATTATAAGTTGTTACAAACTACTAGAAAGTGAAAACACTTAAAAACGAGAGATTTCGGGATTTGTCGGAAACTTACAAAGTGTCGGATGAGAAATCCGAAAAGATAGGATGATAGATCGTGTCGCGGTGGTCGTGAATCTCTAAAAATCTTGAAGATCCGAAGTCGTTTGATATGTTTATTTTGCGTTTTTGATAGAATTTTGGAGGTGGAGGTGGTTGGTGTAGTTGAAAGAAAAAGTGAAAGAGAGAGAGAGAAAGGGAAAAGAGAAATGAGGGAAAGATGGTGGGGAATGGGAGGTTATCCTCCCATTTTTCGCCCCGCGTTCCCGCTCCGCGCGGTGTTCGTTTGTTCCGTCGTTTATACGTTAAATAATTATTTTAAATATTACATGTGCGTTTTAAAATACAATTTATTGCGCGATATTTTATTTAAATATTTTACAGTTTAATTTATATTTGAGTTAATAAATGTTCGTTATTTTATTTAGTATGCGCGTTTTAATGTTTTAAATTGTGTAGGTTCAGTTTGTACGATACTAATAATTACGAAATATTATTATAATAATATTTTTGACATAACAACGTTATTTAATAAAATTTGTCACCAACGTCCATATTAAATAGAATCGAAATACATTCGATTTAAATTGCGTACGATTTAACCAAATCGCATTTTTGTATATATTCAACAATATATATAATTCGATACATTAATTAGCCTAACAAGGAACTAATTACATGTATTAACATATGATTAGGCACTAATTACTAGTCCTAATTTTGCGGGTGTTACAATTACTATTACTACTTATATACAATCCGCAAAGTAAATCGGCACATTATCACGGTAATATGAGTAAGTCCTCTGCAATTTATCATATATTACGAGAAAATAAAATTCTCTTGAGATAGTGAAGGGCTAAATTGTCCTTTCAATCATCATCTAAAATCATCATAATCGAAAATTTATAAAGTAAATGAAGGGGTTGCTACTTGTTTAATAATTATGTTGATGTAGTTATAGGTCTTGATTTCTCAAGCAAACTATGTGATTTGACTAAGTAATAGTATGAACCGAAATATTAAAGTAAATAAAGAGATCTAGTAAAAAGAAACGTATCGATATCGTCGGATCTCATTGATTGTTAGGAGGTCACCACATTTTTTAGTTCGCACCAAGCCTGTTAATAGGGCGGATCGGGTCAGGTCAAAACAAGATCCATTGTGAATCAAGTTTCAGTTGAATGCGGTAATGGGTTCACCTAAGACAAATATTAAACCAAAAGAAATGTATCAAAGAATTCTAATTATAATCTCTTTCATCACAAAATTAAAAACATAACTTAATACGGAGTAAATTGGGAAAAACAACAAATTTTTAAAGTAACGGTCAAGAAAGCAATTTTTGACCATGATTTTATCTTTTTCTCTTTTTAAAAATATGGATCGGAGATCGGGACAATGAAGTGGAGTAGACTAGTACCAATAAAAATTAATATATAGTTAGTACATATAAAGAGAAATTATTGAATAATGAAAGTATTTTTGCTTTTGACAATCTCTTTTTTTTTTTTACATTACTATTCATCTTACTTTATAAAAATTGAAGAGAAACAATTTGAATACAATAAATAGATTTTAAAATTGAAGTGTATCATTTTCGATACATCATACCTGCTATAACTAGTAGATCGGGAAAGTTTGATTGCAATTACTTGCAAGATGAATACGTTAGTGATAAATTTGAGGTGAAGGGAGGTGGTTGCGGCCGCAGCTTGATAGATAGTCGATAGGTAAGGGTTAGGGTTAGAAGTTATGTCGATGTTTGATTTTATAGGCATAAGGGGGTTAAAATATTAATTTTACATAGTAAAATTTTAAAATGAATGGGATTAGATGTGGCTAAAAAATGTAACATACTTGTTTTAAAAACAATGTTCATTATTACTAGGATACTTTTATGGTAAATAAAAATAGTTTTTTTTTTTTTTGATAACATTTAATCATCAAATTTTTTTAAACGAAAACCTATACACTCCAATACAAAAGCTCTTTCAAAAGTTTTTCAATGAAAAGCTACATACACAAAATTATAAAGAACCAATCGAGCAAAAACTCGAGCTATTCACTATAATGCATTAAATTTTTGAAAAGGTTTTTTTTGTGAAAAAAAAAATGAATATGGAGATGCCCTTGCTGTTTTTGTAAGATGTCATAACATATTTTCCGAAAAGCAAGTTGGGGCGCGTTTAGTAACGCAAAACTCTTCCACTTTTCTAAAAAACTTTTCTAAGAAAACTATAAAATTAGAAAATGCGTTCAAATCTAAGTTTTTTTTTTAAAAAAATCTTAAGAAAGAAAAATTCATATTTTCCTTTTTATAACTAAAATTTTGAAAACTACTGTGGTTCTCAAAAAAATTTCCATCTATATTTTTCATGGAAAATGAAAACTCGATCCCTCTCATTTAAATGCATATTTTAAATATTCATTGATATTCTAAAGAAGTGAAACACTTTTCGTTCATTAGAAAAACTTAAAAAGAAAAATGGAGAATTTTCCCGTGATCAAAAGCACCCTTACTTTTTTTTTTTTTTTTGACGAAATACATAAATTAAATTAAAACTCTAAATAACAAAAGGACTAGAGAAGGGAAATTACATGGACTCCTGAAAACATGCATATTGACAATTGACCAAGATGACCTATATAACGTAGACAAATACACAAAAACTGTGAGATCCTACAAAATCGTACTAGAAACAACAATATGACATTCTTGCAAAACCAAACACATTTTGGTTCCCTGGCCAAGAAATGTGAATCGAAACAAAAAAACAAACCATTCGAATTGAGACTGCTATAACAAAAACCAAACAAATGAATGTAGGGCTTCGTCATTTCCCGTGTGAATAAACCACTATGAACCACAATCGGCAACCTAAAACTCAGAAGAAAACTTCCTGAAGAGGATTTGAACTCTAAAACAACATTATTTATTTGCTCCATGACTATCTCCATTTTCAAAAGGGTTAAAAATGGTTTTGATCCTCAAAATTTTAAATTTTTTTCATTTTAATCATTCAAAATTTTTTTCTTTATGATTTAAACATTCAAGTTTGAAATTGACCTAATTATTTTTGGGCTCCATGTGACAAATCAGGTTACACATGTCAATTTTCAAGCCTACAATGGTGATCATAACAAAAAGGTGGTAATTCTACACCACCCAAATTAACACCACAAGGTTACCATATTAAAATGCACATGGTATAAGGACCTTTAACTCCTTAAGACTTATTGTAGGGTAGACATCAATTTATATGATGTTCCGATTAGTTCCCTAAAGTAAATCATGACACGTAATATGCAGAATTTTGTGTGCTTATACAGGGGCGTGCAATACTGCAATGTAATCAGCAATTCAGCATCAGATAAAAGCTTCATGCAGCTCGGAATTTTCAAGAAAAGAATCAGGAGCTTTCAAAGAGTTCAAAATGGAAGTTCTAAGCAGGTTATATTTAGCAAGTTCAGCTCGTTCATATGAAAACGGATTAGTTCAAGTTATATTATACTCCGTATATAGTAACAGGTAGGTAAATAGACAAAGTAGCTACAAAGGAAATGAAATTAGTCTTAAGTCAGCAAATGCTTACAGCCTCTCTTCACTCAGAGTAACAAAACATGAATACACGAGTCTTTGTAAGCGTATATAATACATTTTTAATTATTTTGAAAACAGAAGATAAAAAGTTATGTTTTGCCCAAACTTATAATTTACCATTATCAACCCAACTCAACCCGATTCACTCATTTTGTTACCTCTAAGTTTTGACCCATTACTAAACCCAACCTACCCACCCGTTTTGCTACCTCTAACTTTTGACCCATTACTAAACCCACCCACCCACCCATTTTGCCACCTCTAAAACATGGTATATATAACACTTGTCTTTCAAATAAGGGGTCTCATACCAATAGACAAAAGATAAGATTTTTCTGAAGAAACGGGGACATAGTAAAGGGTGTAGGCATGACCCTTTCAATCTTCTGTGGATTACACATCTACAATGATTTAATTAGCCTATAAAATTGGTTGTTTTTCCCACGAGTCTCTTTCGATTTTAGATACCAATAAATCGTCATTTAGATTCTTTTCAACAAGATGGAGTACTCTCGAGCACCTTTCGGCCTTTTCATATCGTTCTTGTGCAGCAACGAGCGCCGCAGAACTCTCTCTCAGATCCTTGTGGGCAGCTCTCTTAACCAAAATGGTGTTTACTTTCAATTCCATAAGCAAATTCGAGTTTTTCATGGCCTCTTTCCGTTTGTGAATGGCTTCCAAGTGAGGTTGAAGCCATGATACGTTAACATTGGCTGCTTCTGCATCTGACAACTTGCACTTAACTTCTTCCATCTTCTAGGTAACATCATTAGTTTGAATTCACTTGACAACTTCACAAACAACCTCAAGGAAAAATGATCTCACAGAAGCTGATTTGAATACACACTCGGCTGCAATGTCACCGTGTTTCCTGAAAATGGCTTCAAGAATTGGTGCAACGCTATCCTTCACGTAGTAGCCCTGAACACAGCTTATGCCACATTGAGAAGACGAAACTTTTCCATGAAGTGCCAGTGTCTGTGGTTGCTTTGCACACGAGTCTTTTTTGGCGACAACGGGTGGGGCCAATTTCTCCTCTGTAGTGAATTGGTGTGGAGTGGGTGTCAAAGTAGATTGCAAACCTCGATGCTGTTGTTGTTGAAGCTCGCAAACCTCGAATGGAGGTGTCCTTCGGGCTGTCGATACATCTGACTCTGAATGCGTACCCCCATCATCAACCCCCATCTGCTTATTAAACATATATAAGTTTTTAAATTCAAAACATATCAGTAATTATATGATAACTGTAAACACCATTACCTCATCTTTTTGTACTCGAACAGGTTCCTCCAATGGTGTCATTGACAACTCCATCGAGTTTATTTGAGCATCCTTCGCTGGCACTATCTCCTCCGAGGCTACCACACATTGTAACAAGCCCACATTAGTCCCTATTGTTGTACCCGAAGGAATAGTAGTGGTATAGACCACCCCCGTGTCGTCCATGTCATCTCTAAATTGGTCATGTACGGGATGTGGAGAAAGGGAGTTGACCGGCTCAAGCCGTGGTGGTAATACGGGTTTAGAGACACTAGGATGCCGAGAGGGAGATGCAGCTCGGGCTTTCTTCACAGGCCGCTCCACATGTTCATCATTGTCTGTACCCCTAAAAAAACTGTGACTCGCCCTCCACCAATCAGTCTCTAGCTCGGCATCCGTAGGTATCAATGTATCTAGTGGTATGTCTCTCTCCTAAAATTAAATAACAATTCAAATTAACACAAATAACTTACTAATATTTAATGGAAAATCATAATGACAACCCTAAGGGGCTAAGACGGTTCCCAACCCTTCCGTCGGTTTGCTCGTCGCTTGCAACTGACGAAGTGACGGGGTTGGCACGGATTAGTCGGTTCTCGTCGGTTGCCATCTGTCACTTTCCCTCGTCACAATACCGACGATATCCGTCGGTTTTTTTTTGTTTTTTTTTTTTGTTTTGTGTGTATAATATTAAAGGGAAATTGGTAAAAGCGGGTCCCGAAAAATGAAGTGACGGAGTACGAATGGGAGTGGTCAGTCAGTTTCAGTCGGTTTCTGTCAGTTTTTTGAAAAATCTGACGTGGCGCTGACGTGGCTCCGTCAGTTTCAGTCAGTTGATTTTTGGGTTGGGAATGGCCTAAGGGTTGTCATAAGGCTTTCAGACATGCATCTACACATGCCAAAATAAACTCAATGCCCCCTTTAATATTGGTTGAAGTACAATTAATTAGCATACCTAATTTTCTTAATGACAACCCTAAAAGCTGTCGTTAACAACACCCATAGTTATTATATATTAAAACATACTTGGTTGACATTGAGATATAATAAACATTCCTCCCAAGTCATGGTGTGGGTCCTCTTCCAAGCAATCGCCCTGGGAATTACATTCTCTGTCTTTTTGAAGAACAGTTTCGCAACAGGGAAGGCCTCAAGTATCCATATCTACATATTGAAATAACAAAAAATATAATAATCTTATATATATAATTGAAAATAATAGCAACTAATATATACATATGTTAATTGAGTAAAATCGATCACCTTAAAGGCCCAAATAAAACCAGACACAATGTACTTAGAACCACTCTTCTTTGGTCGGTCTTTTAACGCATTCGACAACTTACAGAACATATCTGACCAAATGAATTGTAACACCTCGTCGAAAAGTCAAATTTTCGCGCCAACTTTAAACTCTAAAAAATTACATTTTAAAATTCAAGTGAAACATTCTTACTAAAAATATTTACAAATTGATGTAAACGAAATCATAGATTTAAAACATCAAGCATTCGAAAACGTAAGTAGTTTTAATTCAAAACGCATCTTAATTATTCATGACCGCTCGAAAAACAAAACAATTAAACTTTTGTTTTAAAATAGTATTTTTATAAAATACTTCCACTAATAAACATTTCAAGATAATATAAATAAATTTTAGAATTTAAAATATTATTTTAAATTCCATCGGACAAATTAAACGTGGATATTTTGTACTGTGGTTGGAGACCACAGTCCATGCAAAGGGGATCTGAGTTTGACAAAACCCAAATCCCCTCCCCATTTCACCTCATTTCCATCATCTTTTTCTTTTTCTCCATCCCATTTTCTCTCTAAACATAACCACCAATCACCACCACCATCGTCGGCCGACCACCGCCACCACCATCACCAACATTTTCGGAACCACCATCAAGAGAGGAACAACATTAACAAAGACAACACCCTCGTTTTCTTCCTCGTTTGGCCTCGATTCGCAATTGTAAGAAATTTCTAAATTTTTAGATTTAATCATTTTGGTGTAATGTTTGAGTGTAATAATGTTTACACAACTTAGTTATAACCTAAACAACAAAGAAAACATGATTTTACAGCTCAAAAATGGGTTAGATTTGCGATTTTGACCGGAAAAACGCGACAGCCGCGGGTTTCTGGGCTGGTGTTCATCTTTGCGACACAACTCTTGTGTCGTATATTATGTCGCATAAACTACCCATGCGACACAACTCTTGTGTCGTACCCTTATGTCGCACCTTGTGTCGTATTCCCATACGACACAACCCTTATGTCGCTATTGATTTAGCATCGCAAGCTTTTGCGACACAACCACTGTGTCGCAGAGCTCTTGTGTCGCACTCCATGCGACACAACCCTTGTGTCGCATGACACATTTTTGTGTCGCATGTTATGTCGCAGAAAACTGAAAACAGCCACATTTTTCTAAGTGTCGGGAAACGTTTTCAAATGACAATTTAAATATGATACGACTTGTACTCAAAACAAATATACTTTATAAAGTATACGAAAGCTCAAACCTAATAATAATATGAATTATTGTAACACCCCCAAATTTGTTTAGCGGAAGCGTTTAGTTTAAGTACTGGGGTGTCACAATAATAAAGCGTGCATACGTATCAGAGCTTATGATTACAACAGAACATAATATATTAAGATGCCAAAATGTTAATTACAAGATTTACGATTCATCGAATCGTACAAGTTAAAAGTAATAAGTATACAAAAGTGGATTTCTAGAATATGACAAAATAGTTTCAGTTATACTGGAGAAATCCATATGTTTTTCCAAAAATGTTGGCATCCTAAAGCTTCACGGGTCGCCTAATTCTCCATGTGTTGGCGATTCTTACATGCGCAGCTGATTCCCTGAAAAACATAGTAAAAGTCAACAACTAGGTTGAGTGAATCCACAGGTTTTATGTTGTACGTTGTTGTTTCAAGTTTTGTAGTCATAGTTGTTGGACCAAATACGTTCATAAATAGTAATTGCCATAATAGTCGAGTAATGTTTAGTGGAACGTCATCCAAAGTATAAGTTTAGTGGGTTATTCGCCCAAAAGTTTCTGGTCTTGTCGGGACGTTACCCAAAATGTGGTTCGTGTGGGAGGTTGCCCAAAAATAGTTTCGTTGGGACGTTACCCAAATTATATGTTTTGAAAACGTGTTGCTGGTCGTTCCCCAGTAGTTTTAAAGTTTGAGTCGGTCGTTCTCCGACTAGTTACCAAATGTACCGGTCGTTCTCCGGTAAGATACCAAGTTAGCACCGGTCGCTCTCCGGCGAGATACACTGTTAGTACCGGTCGTTCTCCGGTAAGATACCATGTTAGTGTCGGTCGTTCTCCGACAAGTTACCAATATGTACCGGTCGTTCTCCGGTAAGATACCAAGTTAGCACCGGTCGTTCTCCGGCGAGATACACTGTTAGTACCGGTCGTTCTCCGGTAAGATACCATGTTAGTGTCGGTCGTTCTCCGACAAGTTACCAATATGTACCGGTCGTTCTCCGGTAAGATACCAAGTTAGCACCGGTCGTTCTCCGGCGAGATACACTGTTAGTACCGGTCGTTCTCCGGTAAGATACCATGTTAGTGTCGGTCGTTCTCCGACAAGTTACCAATATGTACCGGTCGTTCTCCGGTAAGATACCAAAATAGTTTCACATAGTGATAATAGTTTTTGTATGGAATACCAATTCATACGGACAGTTGTAGTAGTTGAAAATGTTATAAGCAGTTTTGTATAAGTGTACCAAGGGTAGTTATGTGATAGTTTGTATAACAGTTTAACAGTTCAAGTACTCTAATTGTTCGAGTAAACAGTATGATAAATAATCATATAGTAAAAGCAGTTATGGCAATCAGTAAATCAGTAAAGCAGTTGACTATGTTTTCCACCCCAAAAGTAGTTAAAAACAGTAGCAGTAGGGGCTGTGAACTCACCTGTTGAGTTTAAGTAGTTGTGCGAGTGCTAGCAAACCTAAGCCCAAGTACAGTCTGAAATCTCCTAACGTCCTAAACGTACGAGATTTAATAAGTATGTGGATATCTAAACTAATAATCCATGCCAGTGTTTGTACAATCAAGCCACGTCCAAATCATTCGTTTAAATGTTTACGTTGCATTTCGATGTTTGTGAAAACGTATACGACTCGTTGGTGATGTTTTGAAACAATAGTTCAAAAATGTCATTATCTCATTTGCTACAGTACTGCTACAGTAAAATTTGACTTTTCTACAGTAACTTTGACTTTTTAAAGTGTGTTTTTAGGGTTCTGACTTGTGCGACGTAAGGTGCGACGTACGGGTCTACGTCGCATTCAGGTTTTGCGACGTCATGGGTTGCGTCGCATAGGCGACGTTCGCAATTTAATGCGACGGAACGGGTTGCGTCGCTATCTGCGACATGGGGATGATTATGCGACGTAAAGGCCTACGTCGCAGTACTGTTTTTGGGCAAAATGCGACGTAGTCGCCTGTTCGACGAACAGATCAAAAATAACGAGTTTTTGGGCGATTTTGGACGTTTTTGGTTGTATGAAACGCTAAAACATGATAATCTAAGTATACTAAACATGAAATATTAACTAAAACTACAAAATCTAGGAATTGACGGGATTTGTCGGAAACTTACGAGTGTCGGATTTGAAATCCGAAAGGATGGAAAGATAGATCGTGGTCTCGTGGTCGTTTTATTCCAAAGGAGTAGGGTGATTCAGCGTTGTTTTAGCGTAGTTTTGTGGCGTTTTTGTGGTGGTATTTGGTTGGTGGTGGTGGTGGTAGAGAGAAAAAGAGAAAAGTGAGAGAAAGAAAATGAAAGAAATGAAAGAAAAGGGGAGGTGGGAGGTGGTTTTGTTCCACTTTCTGCCTCCGTGTTTGCACTCCGTGTTTGTTTACCCGATCGTTAAATGTTATTTTATTTTAACTAATATGTTTTTAATTTACACTTATTTTTTTTATATTTTTTTTTTAATTAGGATCTTTTTAGGAACTAAAGTAATAAATTTTTATAATTTCAAACTTTGTTTTATTTTAATTATAGGAATTGACGTTTTGCGTTATAAAATGATTATTAAATATTTTTGACAAAATATTTATTCGTTACGACCTTATTTAATAATTTCGTTTTATTAACAAATTTTGTTCACCAAGAGTCGTACATTTTTGTCGCGTTTGTTTTCAGATTGTTCTGTACGTAATTACAGCTAATTACGAATACGTAATACTACGCGTACTAACTAGTTGGGCTATGTTAGACTTACCTCTAAAATGTGTTGTGAATTCACTCAAGTAGGGAATTAGCCTAATAATGCAAGTGACTAATGAAATTAATCGTGTTCAAATTTGCGAGGTGTTACATTCTCCCCATGTTAGAGAAATCTCGTCCCGAGATTTAAATCAAGTTGGATCGCCCGCGGCGTATGTTCTTCGATAAAGTCATGTTGTTAACAATAGTAATAGTTTGCGTGGCGTTCGATTGTTGCCATAGATGTTTAATCAGTTTAAGTATGCTCGCGGCATAGATCAATATGTTGTGTGTTTCGTTTTGTGGTCAGAGTTTACCAAGTGTTGTGTTCGAATAGGCATTCGAATAAAACGTATGTTAAATTGTAGCAATAGTCGCTAAAACGTACCGTGCTAGTTGAGATCTGCAACCGTTTCCGGTGCACGGAGAATGTTTGCGCGGCTTGGGACGTAGCCTTTGTTAGTGATGCGGTTGTTGTTGTTCTGATTGTTGTTCCCGGGGTTGTTCGGTTGTTGGCATTGGTTTCGGTGATGTCCAGGATCACCACACCTAAAGCAGCCAGTGTTTTGTCCCTCGGGAGCGGCTTGAGGAGGTAGGTTTGTCCTACAGTTCTGTGCTAAGTGACCGGGACGTCTGCAGTTTTGACAAAATGTACAATCACCATCGTGGTGTCTCCCGCACTTGTCACACCTCGGTTTGTTGCCAAGGTAGGTTTTGGGTCCAGGGTTGTTGATTGCAGCGTAGGCTCGGGTGTTTCCAGGGTTTCTGTTTTGTTGACCCTGACGGTCGTTACCCTCGCCGTTCCATTTGCGTTTGTGGGTTCCAGATTCGCCCGCATCAGTACGGGTAGGTTCAGTTTTCCCTGTGATAGCTTTCAGGGTTCCAATCTCGACCGCGTCGTCGGTTAAGCTTTGAGCCAGGTCAACTGCGCTCCTAAAAGTGGCGGGTTTGGAGGACATAACCATGCCTCGGATTTGTGGTGCCAAACCCCTGTTGTAACGCTCAATGCGTTTGCTCTCGGGGGTTACCATGTGGGGCACAAGACGTGCAAGCTCCTGGAATCTAGTTGTGTAACCGGAAATGTCAGCGCCGAACATTTGTATGTTCCAGAATTCGGTTTCAAGTTTTTGCATCTCGTTGGGAGGGCAAAATTCCTCCATCAACATTCGTTTCAGTGTCTCCCATGAGATAGAGTAAGCAGCTGGGCGTCCCATGATTTGCACCTGAGCGTTCCACCATGTTAGCGCTTTGTCGGCTAGAGTGCAGGTGGCGTATTTCACAATTTTGTCAGCAGCACAGTCACTGATGTCGATCACTGACTCTGTTTTCTCAATCCAGTAGACTAGGCCAATGGCCCCTTCAGTCCCGGTGAAGGTGTTGGGTTTGCAGGCTTGAAATGTTTTGTATGAACACCCCTGTTGGGTATTGTTCGGGGTTTCGCTAATGACTGGAGTGGCTCCACTATTGTTGGTCAGGTTTTCACGATTTCGGCTGGCCTCGTATTGTGCGATGGCTTCAGCCACGCGACGTTCGATGATTTGTTCGGTTGTTTCTGGAGGTGTAGGTGGAGAATTTCGTCGACTGTTTCGAGTCTTTCTTTGTTTAGGCGGCATGCTGACGTTCTGCGATGAAAAGATGCAGAAGTCAATGCCAATGAAAAATATGTGAGGAATGAAGTTTCACATATTTCAAGTTTTAGAGTTTCAAGAAAAGTTGTCAGATTCCCATCACGTATCTTACGACTATGAAACACCCATATGTACTTAGGATAATATAATCACGTTGGCCAGGCGTCATTATATGATGCTAAATACATACTTCTTTTCATCAACCGTTTAACACGATCCGGTTCACATGAGATCTGAGTGCAATGAACGAGTCGAAGGTGGTGAATAGTTCACGCGTATCGAGGTATCATAGCGATAGTTTAGATGTATATAAATGCATGTATGCACGTGCGTTCTAGCCAAGGCTATAGTCTAGGTCTCTAGGTCGCTAAGTCACCTAAAGTTTCCTAGTTCGCTATAACCAATGGCTCTGATACCAATCTGTAACACCCCCAAATTTGTTTAGCGGAAGCGTTTAGTTTAAGTACTGGGGTGTCACAATAATAAAGCGTGCATACGTATCAGAGCTTATGATTACAACAGAACATAATATATTAAGATGCCAAAATGTTAATTACAAGATTTACGATTCATCGAATCGTACAAGTTAAAAGTAATAAGTATACAAAAGTGGATTTCTAGAATATGACAAAATAGTTTCAGTTATACTGGAGAAATCCATATGTTTTTCCAAAAATGTTGGCATCCTAAAGCTTCACGGGTCGCCTAATTCTCCATGTGTTGGCGATTCTTACATGCGCAGCTGATTCCCTGAAAAACATAGTAAAAGTCAACAACTAGGTTGAGTGAATCCACAGGTTTTATGTTGTACGTTGTTGTTTCAAGTTTTGTAGTCATAGTTGTTGGACCAAATACGTTCATAAATAGTAATTGCCATAATAGTCGAGTAATGTTTAGTGGAACGTCATCCAAAGTATAAGTTTAGTGGGTTATTCGCCCAAAAGTTTCTGGTCTTGTCGGGACGTTACCCAAAATGTGGTTCGTGTGGGAGGTTGCCCAAAAATAGTTTCGTTGGGACGTTACCCAAATTATATGTTTTGAAAACGTGTTGCTGGTCGTTCCCCAGTAGTTTTAAAGTTTGAGTCGGTCGTTCTCCGACTAGTTACCAAATGTACCGGTCGTTCTCCGGTAATATACCAAGTTAGCACCGGTCGCTCTCCGGCGAGATACACTGTTAGTACCGGTCGTTCTCCGGTAAGATACCATGTTAGTGTCGGTCGTTCTCCGACAAGTTACCAATATGTACCGGTCGTTCTCCGGTAAGATACCAAGTTAGCACCGGTCGTTCTCCGGCGAGATACACTGTTAGTACCGGTCGTTCTCCGGTAAGATACCATGTTAGTGTCGGTCGTTCTCCGACAAGTTACCAATATGTACCGGTCGTTCTCCGGTAAGATACCAAGTTAGCACCGGTCGTTCTCCGGCGAGATACACTGTTAGTACCGGTCGTTCTCCGGTAAGATACCATGTTAGTGTCGGTCGTTCTCCGACAAGTTACCAATATGTACCGGTCGTTCTCCGGTAAGATACCAAAATAGTTTCACATAGTGATAATAGTTTTTGTATGGAATACCAATTCATACGGACAGTTGTAGTAGTTGAAAATGTTATAAGCAGTTTTGTATAAGTGTACCAAGGGTAGTTATGTGATAGTTTGTATAACAGTTTAACAGTTCAAGTACTCTAATTGTTCGAGTAAACAGTATGATAAATAATCATATAGTAAAAGCAGTTATGGCAATCAGTAAATCAGTAAAGCAGTTGACTATGTTTTCCACCCCAAAAGTAGTTAAAAACAGTAGCAGTAGGGGCTATGAACTCACCTGTTGAGTTTAAGTAGTTGTGCGAGTGCTAGCAAACCTAAGCCCAAGTACAGTCTGAAATCTCCTAACGTCCTAAACGTACGAGATTTAATAAGTATGTGGATATCTAAACTAATCATCCATGCTAGTGTTTGTACAATCAAGCCACGTCCAAATCGTTCGTTTAAATGTTTACGTTGCATTTCGATGTTTGTGAAAACGTATACGACTCGTTGGTGATGTTTTGAAACAATAGTTCAAAAATGTCATTATCTCATTTGCTACAGTACTACTACAGTAAAATTTGACTTTTCTACAGTAACTTTGACTTTTTAAAGTGTGTTTTTAGGGTTCTGACTTGTGCGACGTAAGGTGCGACGTACGGGTCTACGTCGCATTCAGGTTTTGCGACGTCATGGGTTGCGTCGCATAGGCGACGTTCGCAATTTAATGCGACGGAACGGGTTGCGTCGCTATCTGCGACGTGGGGATGATTATGCGACGTAAAGGCCTACGTCGCAGTACTGTTTTTGGGCAAAATGCGACGTAGTCGCCTGTTCGACGAACAGATCAAAAATAACGAGTTTTTGGGCGATTTTGGACGTTTTTGGTTGTATGAAACGCTAAAACATGATAATCTAAGTATACTAAACATGAAATATTAACTAAAACTACAAAATCTAGGAATTGACGGGATTTGTCGGAAACTTACGAGTGTCGGATTTGAAATCCGAAAGGATGGAAAGATAGATCGTGGTCTCGTGGTCGTTTTATTCCAAAGGAGTAGGGTGATTCGGCGTTGTTTTAGCGTAGTTTTGTGGCGTTTTTGTGGTGGTATTTGGTTGGTGGTGGTGGTAGTAGAGAGAAAAAGAGAAAAGTGAGAGAAAGAAAATGAAAGAAATGAAAGAAAAGGGGAGGTGGGAGGTGGTTTTGTTCCACTTTCTGCCTCCGTGTTTGCACTCCGTGTTTGTTTACCCGATCGTTAAATGTTATTTTATTTTAACTAATATGTTTTTAATTTACACTTATTTTTTTTTATATATTTTTTTTAATTAGGATCTTTTTAGGAACTAAAGTAATAAATTTTTATAATTTCAAACTTTGTTTTATTTTAATTATAGGAATTGACGTTTTGCGTTATAAAATGATTATTAAATATTTTTGACAAAATATTTATTCGTTACGACCTTATTTAATAATTTCGTTTTATTAACAAATTTTGTTCACCAAGAGTCGTACATTTTTGTCGCGTTTGTTTTCAGATTGTTCTGTACGTAATTACAGCTAATTACGAATACGTAATACTACGCGTACTAACTAGTTGGGCTATGCTAGACTTACCTCTAAAATGTGTTGTGAATTCACTCAAGTAGGGAATTAGCCTAATAATGCAAGTGACTAATGAAATTAATCGTGTTCAAATTTGCGAGGTGTTACAATTATTATTACGAAACATCAATAACGAACCGCACTTACAAACATACGAAATCTCTCGTGTTTAGGACACTAGGAGATTATACTTGGCACGACTCGTTACACTAGGACGCTAGCTTCTCAGGTGAGTTTCATAGCCCCACTATTTCAATCATTTTATGGTTTTCGGGGTGAAACACATGCTCAATAATTACTGTTTTCGAATTATATTAATAATCGTTTATAACTCACAACTAATTATATTAGTGTATGTAATACGAAATGTGTAAGACTTAGGAATTACACCCTTAATATTGTCTTAGAACAATATCAATACTTAACCTAGATAGGTTGCAATTGTACCCTGTTAGGTTATTGAAAAACGATCACCAACACATAACTTGATTTAGTTATCACAATCCGTTGGCCATACTGTCACGGGACAATATCATTGAATACATTAGAACTAGTTAGTTCTACCTACACTGGACAACCTCTATACCGTTACAAGTTTAGTTATTCTCTAGAAACTAAAACTGTCGACACTCTTCATTATCACTAGAACGGGAACTGGACTTAAGTGAACATTCCCCGAGACTCCGTTATATATACTTGCTAGGCTTTAGGCTAGGAGTATACAATATTATCCCACGTTAGTATAGATTCCTTATACTAATACAGCTCAACTAGGTGATGAGTATCCATAACTAGGTCCAACGTGCTATTTAAATATCTAAGTAATTGTTCATACATAATTAGATACAATCAACTATTTTCATGCGTGGCATGATTGTTACATATATATATCTACATACTGGTACATCAGCACGAGCACTCGGTGCTACTTACAATTTACATATGTATATTAGTATACATACAATTATACGATCTACCTAGTCAGGCATGTCGAGTACCGCTGGCTCTCAAACAACTTAGTCGGGCATGTCGTTGTACTGCCGACTCAATTACAAATTGCTTACGAGCAATTCCAAAAACGATGCCGCGGTATTGCAGCGGGCACCAAACGATGCCACAGTAAAGTGGGCACAAAACGAAACCACGGTATTGCAGTGGACATAATTTCAATACAATCATGGATCAGCGAGTTATACTCGGGGTTCACAATAAGTTAACGGGTCGGTGGGGTTCCCACGCTAGGCCGTTAGCTCAAACATGTTCGGGTTAGCTTATGCTAGCCGGGTAAACGAACATACAACAATAATCCGTGGGATTACGATTTCGTTGCTGGATGCAACACGCTATCAATTATTACTCAACATCATATGACGTGGTCATACATTTACTTGATTTCAAACTTAGGCAGGTATTGCCCTACTCTGTTAAACTTACGTGATACTAGAAGGGTATCCAGGCTCGAATAGCCTCAATTATTAGGTACTTAGGTACATATCTCTATTACTTAGGTATTAGATACCTCGTCCATCGTATACACATTTGTATTACAAAACTCCAACATAATACAAGTCAGAATCGTGGATTCTGAGCTACTTTTTAAAACACATTAGTGTTGCAAACTTCAATATAATACTTATCCAAATGGCTGAATTTGAAACGACTCTTCAAAACATACAGGGTTTATTACATCATGATTTTAACTAACAATCCTATGAACTCACCAGCTTTATAGCTGACCTGTTTTAGCATGTGTTCTCAGGTGCCCAGCAGGATTAGGAATTACTACAAGATTATGCTAGCTCGAGTCGCATGATTTCAAACAATTGGGACTACTCTGCATTTACTTTTGTATTTTCAAATTATGTATTTGAAATTTCTATTAAACTTGCCACGTTGTAAACGTTCTATGTGATAAATGTATAATTATTTTCAAACGTCTCATTTAGAGTCGTTCATTATGTATCTTATGCTGTAGTATTTAATTTGGTAACACCCGACCCGACCGCTTCGGCAAACCGAAATTTGAGGGTGTTACATGAATGAACCCCATGGATACAAGTTCCATGCATCCAAATCCTCCACTAATCGTAGAAGATCATCACTAACGACCTGGTGTGACTGTCGGCCTAAGAATCCTATCATCAGCAACATTAATAAACTGATCCGGACTGCATCATGATCATCCATCTTGCGGAAGTCACTTTGATAAAAGATCTCCTCTAAATTGTACAACTTCACAGATGTGCAATAAAATACATTGGGAAACATCCTATTTCTAAATGGGATGGCACTACTATGTGCTCCCTCGTTCAACTGAAAGGAATCTTCACCGAATCGGAGGCCGGTAATAAGGCAAAACTCCTCCCGTCCAAACCTAATCTTGCGGCCTGAGATATCAAACCACATCTCGTGATGTTGAACACAGCCTTGAACTATCTGAGTCTGTAGTATCAGATGCGGCAGCAACGGATCTGCAGCTGTTGCCTGAACTCTCAGCCATGGCCCGAAACAAGTATGCTCAAACAACTTCCTCTGTGAAAAGGTCAGCCTAATACAAATATCTACAGCAATACCTAACTTAGCTTTAACATTCAAAGACCCTTCGTAAAAGTTAACACCCTAGTAAAAGAAATAAATATATCAAAATTAGAATATATATTAATATTAGCCATAACTAATAACAAAAAATTAATTATAATGAAGTGTTTGCCATGTCATCATTTCGCGAGATCATATACTCACAAAATAGAATACCCATACAAAATATGATGTTCATATTGTGAAACCTATCACAAACAAAGCTGAACACAAAATGATGTCCATTTTAACAGTCAACTCTTCAATAAAACAACAAAGTAATGCACTTGGAATATCATTACATGTATACATATAAATAAATAACTACACGGCTAAGGTTGTTCAGTATTTGGATGTAACCAAGTTGTCCAATTGCACTATTCGTATATAAATGAAATTGTACAGTTGCACTCTCTGGATTGGACAGTTTTTTTTAGGTGGGATTGGACAATAAACGAATAAATATATCAATTTTCGGAATGGTTTTGGTTAGTCTAGCTAGATCTGAATAGTCCACAAAAACCAAATAATGAGTTATAATATTCGCAGAATGGTTTTGGTTACTCTAAGTAGATCCGAAGAGCCCAAAATGACTAAATAACGAGTTATAAACTTATGTATGTATTAATATCAATATGCATGGATCCGGCGAGAAGCTAAATTTTTGTTAGAGTGAGAAGACATTAATTCCATAAAATTGTAATTATGATTCACAAATTTCATTTTAAACGGATTCATGTGATTATGAAATGAACTTGCAATTTGTAGCTGATTCACAAATTTGTAATACATGCCATAATGATCATTTATGAATCATAGTGTTAAGTGAATCAATTTCACATCTTCTAAATTAATATTAGCTTCTCATTTTATCCTGATCCATGTATATATCATCAATACAAATAAATTTATTTAATCAATACTTTCTTTATCCATCCAAACAAACACAAACACCCCTGACACATCATCAATAAAATACAGTAATTCATAAAAATAATCTATCTTATGAATATTAGTTAAAAGAAAAATCTTGAAAGAATAATAGCTATTAGATTAGTATCAACAATAAAGATGTAACCCTTAATTTATTAATGACATCATTAATCCCATTTTTATTTGACTAAAAGACTAATATACTATTCTATATTTACAATATACATCCTTCAATATTTACAATATAAATCCTCTTTTTTTCTTTAATTATAGATAATCCTCCAAATATTTTATGAAAATTTTAATTTAATAACTACTTTATTATTTATTCCATAATTCAAACTCTTCCTACAATCTTCTTCATTTTATTTTTTCTAAAAAAAAGCCTTTATAAATTATTTTCAATTCCAAAAAGTTCATGACTTCATTACATCGCCTAGTGATTTAATTCTTATTCGACCGTCTTTTTTGACTTCTTTTATCAATTTCTAATTTACGATTATTGGATTATGGATGCCAACGGGTCGGGTTCCGGCGGATTTTAGTGTATCTATACTCATACCACCGCCTCTTTTTAATTCTTTTGTCAATTTCTTACAACGCTTGAATTATGGATGCCAACGGGTTGGGTTCCGACAAGTTTTAGTGTATCTATCTTTATATTAATTAAAACAAAAATCTTGAAAGAATAATAGCCATTAGATGAGTATCAACAATAAAGATCTAACCCTTTATTTATTTAATGACATCATTAATCCCATTTTTATTTGACTAAAAGACTAATATACTCTTCTATATTTACAATATACATCCTTCAATATTTACAATATAAATCCTCTATTTTTCTTTAATTGTAGATAATCCTCCAAATATTTTGTGAAAATTTTAATTTAATAACTACTTTATGATTTCTTCCATAATTCAAACTCTTCTTACAATCTTCTTCATTATATTTTTTTTCTGAAAAAAGCCCCAATAAATTATTTTCAATTCCAAAAAGTTCATGACTTCGCCCAGTGATTTAATTCTTATTCGGCCGTCTTTTTTTACTTCTTTTATCAATTTCTAATTTACGATTCTTGGATAATGAATGCCAACGGGTCAGGTTCTGGCGGGTTTTAGTGTATCTATATCCATACCACCGTTTTTTTTTTTAATTCTTTTATCAATTTCTTACAACGCTTGGATCATGGATGCCAACGGGTTGGGTTCCAACGGGTTTTAGTGTATCTGTACCCATACGCGTTTCGAATATTCGTACCCATACTAGTCCAATACCCGCTGAGTACCCAATTAGTATTACCTATCGGTTTTTCATATTTATTCACGGCAAAAAAACGAAACCAAAATACCATAAACTATAATATTTAATATTTCAAATCTTAAAGCTAACAATTTAACTTATTAATTAACTCATTCAAAGTTTCGGTACGTTCAAGATAACGAACAATTTCGTGTTTTCATATCATACAAAATTAAAATGTACTAATCATAAAAATCCAAATATAATAGCGTATATGGTATAAGGTTCACCACTTGATATGTACATTATCTTATTATATATAAAAAAATATACAAAAAAATATTGTATATATAGTATTTGAAACTCAAAGTAATAACAACAATTATACAGCTATAGATATGGTTATTTTCATGGACGATTTCGCGAATTTCGCGGGTCCTAAACTAGTAAAATATATAAATAGAAATAAAAAAATTAAGATTTTATAGTGAATATTTGCAAACTCAAGTTTAAGAGACACCACTTAAATTCTTCAAATAAACATCATGCAAATGCATCTTAAACTATTAACCGAAAAACATCAGCATTCATCACGATTCACAGCATTCGCAATTTACCATTGCGAAATCTACAAATCGATGACTTTTTGATGAATGTCGGTATATATTATATTATATATAGATATAGATGATACAACGAAGTAGCAGGAAGTAATTAAGATTACCTTTTTTTGCTGTCGATTTTCCATTTTTCAGAATTCGAGATATATATATATATATAGGTACATGCAATCAGACAAATTAGCACAATTTGTGATCACTAATGACACATGCAAACAGATGGAAAGTGAAATTAGTAGGCGTTGAGTGAGTCTGGTAGGGATGGACTAGGGTTTCTGTAAATTGGGTGATGATTGTTTTCAGGTGGAAATTTGGGAATGTTTGATGACACTACCGGGAAGCTGATGTGGCAAACAAAGCAGAGGACCAAATGGTTTCCAAAAAGTTTTTTAAGACAATAATGGACCTACCTATATTTCGCTAGCGTTTAACAAAGGACAAATTTTATAAGTGAACGTATGATAACGGTCCTTATAATTTAAACATATTTTGTTTGTTAGCATGTACAAAAACTTAAAAGGTTGTTGCACGATGAGTGTCGTTCTATCAAAAATGACTAAAGAGTATATTTAAGGGGTTAGTGTCGATGTTTATTGTATCTACCCAACTTACATTTGTTATTTTCAATGCATCAAACTTTCAAAAGACGTGTTTTAGTGTATTTTGGTGACGTTTTGATAATGTGTCAAACTCTTTGGGTACCACGTGGCACCTTCAACGAGCGACACGTCACCAAAATACATTAAAACACCCTTTTCGAAAGTTGGATACATTAAAAATTGCAAACGTAAGTTGGGTACACACAATAGACATCGAGTACAAGTTACATGCATTCCCAAACACTAACCCCTAATTAATCTCTCTCTACCTAAAATGCACTCACATTTCAAAAACACAAAAGTTGTTGCGCGTTTAGTCCCTCCTCCAACTTAAATGTCGAAATTACCCTTAATGTTCTATTATTATAATACAGGCAATTAAGGTTATGTTAGTTATTTAGTTGGAGTAGGACTGAACGCGTATCAGCTTTTACGTTTTTTTATTGTAAGTACAAAAAGTGAAGTATAAAGACTGACGTGACATTTGTGTGTAAACCAAAATGACGAACCATGTACTTAACTAAATATTCTTTTATCCCCGAGCAAAATAGATATGCTGAACGTGTATCATAAGGATCATTCATGCGATTTGCACTTAAAATAATTATATAGGCCACTCAAACTTATTTCTTCGTAACAAATCTGTAAAATTGTTGTAAGATTTTTTATTTACACGTTGTCAAATTGTAAGGCTGGTGGGGGGACAAGGAGAGTTGCACATTGTTCCCGTTCAAGGCATTATTTGGATGGTGTGTTCGATTAACTCGTTGTGGACTTGCGGGGGTCTCAAATAAATAGAGTTAGGGGTGTTTGGGGAAGCATTAGCTTTTTAGCTTCTACGTTAAGAAAAAGCCTCAAAATCTTGGCTTTTGGCTTTTAGTTTTTCAACTTTTTTACCATTTAAAACAGTGATAAGTTTCTCCCAAAAAACACATCTGAACACTTACAAAGAGCTTTTCTGCGTTATGATACTACAAAAAACTAAAAAGCCTCTCAAATAAGCTATCCCAAACACCCGGTAATGAAAGCTCAATTACATAACATAATCGTTTGACTTAAAGGGAAATAAATCAATATGAATACGTAAGGTGAAATTAAAACTGTATTATCAGTTTACCTCTACGTTTTCGTATGTTGTATGGTGAAATATAATGAATTAACTCGAAATAAAATAAAATGTTGATAATTTTAGTGTAGTTGGGATTTGATTGAAACTAAAGGCTATTCCAAGTTAAGTTATGGAAACGAGTTGATAAGTGTGGAGGGCAAACTTGTTCATACTTGCTATGACCCTAGTACTCGTTTTTCCCGCCAAAACGAACAGATGTGAGTTTGTTTATGATAAGTTACGTGTGGACGGCGACTGTTAGTTCCCGACAACCGGTATTAACCACCAAAAGAATTATGGATAAAACAGAATTTTGATCCTTATTTGAACACACGAAAAACGAGGAATTCTCTCTGGTTTCGCTTAATTTCTCTGCCAAGATTCTAAGTGCATTCTTTATCTTACCTCATTAAAAATTTCGTGAACCTAGGCAAAGTAATGGGTCAAAAAACTTTACTGGGAAATTGATTATGCGATTCAAAGAATATCCAAGATTATCATCACACCTTATTTCCCCGACATAAATAAGTCTTGCTACGTCAACTCAACCCAATCATATCCAACCTGATTCATTTCGACTCAAACGGAAAATTAAATGTTTTGATCCAACCACATGTTGCGTCAATTTTAAAGTATGGTGTAGACCCGTGATATTGTGATCTTTCAGAAGAATAAGCAGCCTAATAGCAAGTACTTTAAGAACATGCCATATAGATAAAAATTAACCCGTCCTCCATATAAGGTTTCCCATGCCATATAGACAAAACATAAGGTCTTTATCAACTTATGACCACAAAATAAGGGTGTCAGCGTGAGTGTGTGACCCTCACGATCTTCTATTAACAATATATAAATCTAGCCTGATCCAAATACCTACACGTTTGTCTAAAGCGAGACTTGAAACCTCAGCTTCATATAGATGAGGAACAACCTCATGTAGCATGTTTTAATTAACCTATACAATCAGTTGTTTTTTCCACAAGTCTTTTGCAGCCTTCAAATCCAAGATATCATCATCTAGCTTCTTTTCAACAAAACGGAGTACTCTTGCGCACCTTTCAGCCTTTTCAAATTGTTCTTGTGCAGCAAAGAGCTCTACAGAACTTTCTCTTAGATCCACTTGGGCAGCTTTTTTAACCAAAATGGTGTTTGCTTTCATTTCCATAAGCGAAGTCAACTTTTCCATGGCCTCCTTTCGTTTGTGAATGGCTTCCAAGTGACCTTGAAGCCATGACACATCAATGTAGGCTGCCTTTGCATCTGACACATATAACTCTATTTCTTCTATTTTCTCAATAGCATCATCGGTTTGAATTTGCATGACAGCTTCACAAATAACCTCAAGGAAAGATGATCTCACAGAGGCTGTTTTGGATATACACTCAGCTGCAATGTCCCCATGTTTCTTGAAAATGGCTTCAAGAATCGGTGCAACACTTTCCTTCACGTTGTAGCCTTGAACACAAATTAAACCACGTTGAGGAGACGAAACCTTTTTAGGGGGAGACTGTTCCAGCTGTACAAAATAGATATAGATAAGAGGTGATAAAATGAGTAGGTCGGGCTGGGTTAGGTAACTGGTCAAATTGGTGTTAGTTTTTCTATATTCTTCTGAATCCCCTAATAACCAATATATTAATATGCAATATTATGATTCATTATTATCTATTACTTAGAATTAGTAAATTGTCGATTTTGTAATCATATACGGAGTATAATATTTTAGTTATAAAAAATCATAAAAATAGGACAAAAGTCAACACAACCTGACGTGACCCATTTTGACCCATACTTTCTTAAGCACTTTTACTCTTCCTGTTTTGATATGTTGTTTAGTCCAAAATTAGCCTAAGACTAACGAAATTTTCCTCACTAATACAAATCATATGAATGTATAACATGTTAGTTTAAGAAGAAGTTTTTGGAAATGTATCGGTATATATCCTACTTTAAAAGTTTTCATTGTATGTACCCACTTTAGAAGTTTCATTTGTATGAATCCAACTTTCAATTATTATTATTGTATGTATCTGATGACTGCTTCATCACGTAGCCTGTAATTTTGTTGACATGACAGCCATATAAGTTGCCAAGTCATCTGCCATGTCATCAAAACCAGTGTCATGTCTCCGGTTTACAAGTTATAGGAGGTTAGATACATACAGTAACAATTTCTGAAAGTTTGATACATATAAAAGTTTAAAGTTGGATATATATAATAAAACTTCGGGTTAAGTTTAATACATTTTCGAACAGTTAACCTGCTATAAAAGTTGAATAAAAAAAAGAGGTAGGGAGATGTATACACAATTTGACATAGGAGACTCATTTTCAACCAACTCTTGCTGTTCTTGCTCGAGGTTTAGGAGCTCTTCATCACCATCATCAGACGATATCTAAAAAGGTATAGCAACAGATGATGTTAGTCTATATACTATTTATCAAATGACGAGCTGTTCATATCTGTTATTAAAGCATCAGAGTTTAAGGTAACTTGCATTAACAGGGGACGAACAATCATGATCTGATTTGCTTGTTTCTTCATCTGATTCGATCTCAAGAACCGATTGGCTTGTTTCCTCATCTGATTCGATCTCATGAACTGATTGGCTTGTTTCTTTATCTGATTCGATCTCATGAACCGATTGGCTCGTTTGTTGATCTGATTCGTTTTCATGATCCGATTGGCTTGTTTGTTGATCTGATTCAATCTCATGATCCGATTGGTTTGTTTCTTGATCTGATTCAATCTCAAAAGGGTTATCTTTCATTGATTGTTCGACCAAATCCAAAGATAGAGGAGAATAAGGTTGTTGGACCTGTTCAACGTCCGATGGGTGAACATTATATCGTTCACATAACCGCGTGATAAGAGCGGGAAACCACAAATCACCTTTATCTCGTCCAGCACACACCGCCATCTGTTTTGCTATCACTTTTCCCACATTAATCGGTTTACCAACCACAATACAGTACAACAATACAGCTACATCTTGTTGCACTATCGTATCGTGAGACAATGGGAGAAGGTTATGTTTGACAAAGTTAAACCAAATATCCAGGCCCGCCTTGAGAGAATCCCGTCCGAAAGACAAATATGACGCTTGACTTCCTGTTAACTCCTTTGCGATGTCTCGTACCGTGGGAAGCGATAACACGTAAGCCGCTTCGAAGATAGTATTTTCATGATCGGTAAGAGAGAATAAAGAGTTGATAGCTGATGCAGTTGCGTCTACTATTTTACCTCGAACATGAACTGAATCGGGTTTTGTAACATCATAATTCGCGTAAAATTCTCTGACTAATGGAATTGAAGCAGGAGACGGGTTCTGGCAAAACGTTTCCCATTTATGAGTTCGGATAACTCGAGTAAAAGTATCAGGAAACTCAAGTGAATTTGATTCTGAGCATTTGAATCCTCTTTCCATAAATAGTTTTCGTTTGGGGGTACCTTTATTATATTTTTGTTTTTTGTAATTAGATTGGAAGGAGGATATAGGAGCTCTCTTGTATATAGATACTGGTTGTAGTTGTTTCTTCGGTAATATCTCTCCAGTTCTCCAGGCTATTTGCCTTGTCCTGCCCATTATCGTCTGCAAACAAACATGAAATTTACTAGCGAAAAGATACACATGAATCCGTATCAAATTACTCATGTAAGCACCAAAGAGAGAAGAAGACTCATTCAAGGTCATCATATAAAAAGCATTGCAAGATGTCTGCATAAACCAAACATGGCAATTTTGACCCATTTACTTATTGATGAGTCAATTGGATTAGGTTTTAAAAGGAAACGGGTAAATGGGTTAAAAGTCGCCGAGAGGCCAAGTCTAATGCATAAAACATTGTGCATCATCAGATTCAAAAGACAAGGTTAATATTGGATTTACATAACTTTTCCAATCATATTTCAAACATTTTTTGTTATTTAAAACAATATGGACAAAAAGCTAGAAATGGCTAGATAAGCGAGTCAACCGGGTTTGGGTTAAAACTGGTCTTTTTCTAAGTATGGGTCTATATGGGTCAGGGTTTGGGTTTATCTGCAATTACCTTATGCCCATTCTTAAAAAAACTTCTATATGTAGTTAATTTTGATTACAAAAACAATATTGCTACTATGAACCCGATTGAACCATATAGATTTTCTTTAATTTTTCCTTTCTAATTCAACCTATTTGACCCATATGATTGAGTGATTAACGTCAACCTAACCTGGTTAAATTTAACCCTTTTTTTTACCCGTTTTGATCTGTTACCCAACTTGCACATACTACCTCTAATATACATACACTCATCAAAATTCAAAAAGGATGATCTAAATGCATGATTCTAAATCACAGCTATTTTACACAATAGCTTCAATATATAATTTGATACATTCATACATTATATAGTTACACACTTCACTACCAAATACATGCAATGGAATGGCAAATAAAAAATAATACAGTAGTATATTCAGGGTTAGGATTCATACCAGATGTCGTTTGATTAAGTGGTGTTGTACGGACTAGGGTTATGGAAGTGACGGTTGTAATGGACGCACGGCGGTTGGACGGAGGAGGTTAGGTGGTTGGCGACGGCAGTGGTGGTTCAGGGAATATACTTTTAACAGAGAATTTTAAGGAGCATGGAGCAGAAAATGATAACAAAACCGTGTGGGAGGCGAGGTTTATGGTAGTTTCTTTTTTAATTTTTTTTCTACACGAGTTTATTTTTTATTTTTTAATTTCTAAAACAAATTGCTTTTCATTGTTTCTCATTTTTAATGATTACTACGCTATTTTTGTCATACAAAACAATTAAAACTTGAATTAATATATAAGTTTGAATCGTTACTCTACTCCCTATCCATTTACGAGTAATGCTGTATAGATTTAATTACATAAATCTAAAAATAAACATATTTTGATCGTTGATTGAATTTTTAATACTCTCGTAATCTTTTTCGATTAATTTTTCACATCTAACAATCACAACTCTAAGTCTAAATTTAGGTTTACGTACCAATTTTTTTTTATCTATGTAATAATCTATTAATACACTCCAGGCCCGAATGTCATTAGCCCCCCTCCCCAAAATATCCATTTGTATGAAAAATTGAATATATAATGTTAAAGATTGTAAAAGACGACGTTCAAAGTTTAATGAAATATTAAAATTAGAAAATATATAAATTTATTTATATCAATAGTTGATTTGTAAATATTGAAGGTTTGTCTTTAAGTAACTCTTGAATTGAACTTTTATTTTAAGACAACGATGGATGATAAATTTGCATTGTATATAGTTATGATTTAGATAAGTGTGAGTGACAAGTGTATTTACTATAAGCATAATTAAGATTTTTTAGAAAAATAAGTACTATTTATTAAAAAGTTTGCTTTTTCATCATGCAAAGCGACATATAATAATTTATATTCTAATTTTGTTAGAGTACACTCGTCTTACGTGGTTTCGTTGAATAGAAGTCAAGATAATATGCTGGCATGTGCCTAATCCAGTGTGGCCAGCCACCTCATACTATGTAAAAAAAGAAGGTGCGAGTCTACTACCAGTAGGCATGTAAGCGAACTGAACGTTCGGCGAACTATTCGCGAACTGTTCAGCGGGAAGTTCGTTTATGTTCGTTCGTTTCGTTTTATGAACGAACATGAACAAATTTTTACGTTCGCTTAATTATATGGACGAACATGAACATATGTCTTGTTCGTTCATTTACGTTCATGAACGTTCGATAATATGTTCGTGAACGTTCGGTTAAATGTTCGTTTATTAACTAATAGTATAATTAAATTAATACATATATATATATATATATATATATATATATATATATATATATATATATATATATATATATATATATATATATATATCTTATATTTATTCAAGCTAAATTCTATATATAATATTATTAAATATTTAAATATTTTCATTTAATAATAGATACTGGTTCATGTACGGAAGGGATATTTTAAACGCAAGTGAGAGAAGCCATTAATTTTCTCAAAAACTACCTAATTTTCTCTTTCTTTTTTCCCCTTTTTCCCTGTAAACCCTAACTCATCTCAAAATCCTCTCAGATATTTTCTCTAAACAATCTCATCAATATCTCTGATTGTATAGGGATTTGGATATATATTCGATCTATATCGTATCTCGATCGATATACACTTCATTGGTTTGCTATATAACAACGTATTTGCTTGTTTAGGGTTTTATCGTCATTTGCAAAACTTAAAATTGAAGCTATTATTGATTTGTTCATCTGTTAATCATGTCAATCGATGTGTTTTCGACTCCTGAAGTTGAGGATTCATCTTCTCCAGGTAATGTGAAGTTAAGGGGGTGTGATGGTAATGGGAAGAAAATGAAGGCCAAGGCTCTTGAACAATTAAGCAATGCGTGAAGTTGTTTGTTGAATCAAGGATATTGTTAGTTTGTTGATGTTTTTGTTCATTTCTGTGAGAGACGAGTAGTACATTATTGTTTTACGATTTGATTTTTAATTTGAAGCTGTGATGCACCTTTTTTTTCAATTATGATGAACATTTAAAATCTGCTATGATGCATCATTTTTTTACTTTGTAATGAATTATGTTTTACTCTTTGATGCACCATGTTTTACAATGTGATGTATCATCTTTATGTACATTTCTATCTATTATGATGAACCTTACTATCTTCTATGATGCACCATTTTTTTACTCTGTAATGCATTATGTTTTTACTATATGATGATGCACCATATTTTACAATGTGATGTACCATCTTTATGCATATTTTTATCTATTATGATGAACATTAATATCTGTGATGATGCACCATTTTTTACTCTGTAATACATCATGTTTTTAATATTTGATGCACCATTTTTACAATGTGATGTACCAGCTTTACTTTGTGATGCACCTTTTTCGTCAACGTTATAATAGCAGTTTTTACAAACAATCATGAATTGATCAAAACACACGTAATTTCGTTGATTTTGAAATCAGGTTTTATATGCAATGAAAATCGCCCCAAATTTCAGAGAGAGAGAGAGAGAGACAATTGTGTAATGGTTGCGTGTGTGTTATGGTTCTTGGAGTGACGGTACAAATAGTCAAAAGTGTTTGCAGGAGTCCCTACCCAAAAAGTTGATATTAATTACAAAAATGCCACCGCGTCATTTTGATCCGTGGATTAGATCTATTTTTGAAATTGATGGCTGTGATCACTTTGCCGTCCACTTCTCTCCTTTTTTGGCTTCTTCCTAAAACCACACCCAATTAATAATATGGAGTATTAAATATCTAGATATATTTTCCTCACATTTTCCTCTCATATTTCCCTCAACTCTAAACACACCTCTACTCCCTCCCTCCTCTAGTTCCAGATCTATTGCCCTTACCTACGATCGAACAAATGAGTTTATTTTCTTATTGTGATAGTTTTTGTAACAACCGCAAAAATTAGGGTCAATTTAAAATTTTCCTAATTACACGCTTATTACTTGTATTTAATATGAAATAGGATTAAATACGATAATTACTTACTATATATATATATATATATATATATATATATATATATAGGTGATATATATATACACGTATACGATTCGTTCAAATCGTATAAAATAACAATTGTACAAAATACGGACGTTGGTGAAACAATTATTAAATAATGTAGAATTATTTAACAACATTTACTTATACTTTATATTATGGTTATAATATAAGAAACACGCACGTTTTATTTAAAACGTTACCGAATATTGTAAAACGCGACCAACCGACAAAAATAAAACAATGTTATGTTTTATAACTTAAAAACAAGTATTTTGATAAAATACTCCAACAAAATATCGAGTAACATTTCATATTTTAAAACGTATACATAAACGCGTATAAAATGATTTTAACGTTTAAACGACCGGGGAAACGAACACCGCACGGAGCGCGACTCGGGGAACAAGTTGGGGCAACCCACACTTCGGTGGGCCACCCCACCAACCGGCCAAGCAAGGGGGACAACACCCCCATGCTTTTCTTTCCCTTTCTTCTTTCATACACAACCCACAAACACACACACAATCTCTATCAACTCTCCTCTCTCTCTCTCTCTCTCTCACGGCTTCCCTCTCTCTCTCTAAAACCGTCACTCAAACACCCTAAAAACACCACAAAAACTCCCTAAATCACCTAGCTCGTTTGGAGAAAAGTGATCACGACAACGAAAGCTACAAACCTATCTTTTCGGTTTCTCGATCCGACAACTTTGTAAGTTTCCGGCGACTCTCGAAACTTTCCGATTTTGATTATTTTTGTTGCATGTTGTTCCCCTAGCTTTGTAATGTCCAAATATATAATTAAAACTCATTTTTGAAAACATTATCGAAAATGTCGGTTTTGGTCATTTTAAAGAAAACGACGCCTCACACGCAAACAACATCAACAAATAATTTTTATGGACTCCTTGAAACATTCTAAGACTTGTGTAAAAAGTTTCGGGTCAAACCGAGGTCGTTTGACCCAAAAACCGAACTGAAAAACGTAACAGCCCCTTGTGTTGCATCAGACCAAAAATCTATGTGACACAAGCATTGTGTCGCATAAAACATAAGACGCAATCATTGTGTCGCATAAAACATAAGACACAAGCATTGTGTCGCATAGAACATAAGACACAAGCATTGTGTCGCATAGAACATAAGACACAAGCATTGTGTCGCATATTGTGTCGCAGACATGAGACACAAGCCTTGTGTTGCGGAACACAATCACTGTGTCGCATTTAGTGTCGCAAAAACCCAAAAACAGAAGCCAAAAACATTCTAAGTGTTTAAAAATCACTTTTCAACAACCAAATCAAATACGACACGATTTATACATGAAAATACTATACTTTTGGAAGTATACACCAATACTCGAATACATATAAGATTACACTTATTTAAAACGCAAGATCCCACTCGCGCACATACACGAGATTACACTCGAACACCTATGAGATTTCACTCATACACTCTAGGGTTACACCCACTCGGATTTACATTCACTTGAACGTTACACGTTACAATACAAACGTACTTGACAACTATACGATTACAACAACTGCATAATAATAATAGATGAGATTATTATTACACTCCGATACCAACGGGCCGTACAACTTTGCTACAAACTACAACTTACAAACAAATACAAACGTACAAACAACAAATGGACATTAACTAGTTTGGGAACAACTAGCATGGATACCTTACAAGTATTCCATTTACTTACTAAACCTCATGCGTGTTAGGACGCTAAAGGTTGCTAGTCAGGATACCATACCGCTTACTTTCTGCAACGTTTACTAAGACTCAGGTGAGTCTCACAGCCCCTATTTTACTGTTTTTCACTCAGGGGTGAGATGCATTACTTGTTTTATATGAACACACATATTTACTTGCTGGCATGATTTACGTACCTTACCGATTTACGGATACGCCAATTGCATGAGTTTCGTTTAATCCAATGAAGGCCTCCTAATCATAGTTGTTAGTTATGGGATAAGCGCAAGTTTTAGTATATGGATCCATATGGGACTGACAATCCCCGCCCGGGGTAGCACGCACTACCACGAACCGTTACTGTATAAACGTGCGTTTCTTACTCGTTTCATATGAATGTTTTTGGATTAACATTCACGGGGGCACAATATTTACTGTACGTTAAGCTTCAACTATGGTGGCTCATGGCAATGGTATCAAACGATTAGCATGACCTGCAATCACCACTTACTTACCGGCCGGCTGATGTTTTACAAATACAACTGTTACTTGTGTGTTCAAACTATTTACTTACAAACCTGTGAGATTCACCAACCTTTTGGTTTACCTGTTTTAGTAATGCATTCTCAGGTACACAGCGCTAGGTGGATTGCCCAGCAGGATAAGCTTATTTAGCTCGAGTCGCATGCATTTACAAGCGTAGAGATTTTTATACATTACTTTTGGATTAGTTGTTATGTATTAGAATCTCTAGGAATTTACTCGAACTCGAGCTTGTATTTTGAATTACTTATGTACTAATGTAATAACTTTTCGAACGTCTCATATAGAGTCGTTCACTGTATCCTTTGTGCTTGTGATTATTGATTAGTAACACCTATAAACTCGCTTCCGCAAAGCATCAAATTTGGGGGTGTTACAGTTTTGTAATGTTGAATATGCATTACAAAGTTTCAACTTCAATAATATATATGTGTAGATGTGTACATATACATTCGTTTATGTTTATTGAGGTTCTTTAAGGTATTAACAAAGAAATGCATTAAATTATGTGTTTGTTCATGTACGTTCGTTTGTGTTCGTGAACAAACAAATTTTCTTAGTGAACGAACATGAACAACAAAATCTGTTCGCTTATCCGTTCGTGTTCGTTCGTTTGTTCGTCAAAACCTTAATGAACGAACACGAACAGACTCCGTTCGTGTTCGTTCGGTTCATTTACAGGCCTAACTACCAGTCTACCAGCCTATCTTATCTTATTGTGTATGGAAGTCGGTGAGTATGTCCATTATGTCTTAAAGTCATTTTTTGTTCCTTCCTAATATGGTTTCTTATATTATCTACTTTTTTTTATGTATATTTGTATGCTTCTAGTCTATTTATTATATTTTATACATTTAAATTTTAGTTTAACTTATATTTAAAAGTACTAAATACAAATAATTAATAAAAATATAAATACACATTTGTTCGATCAGCATTAATAAAGTAAATATTTAAAGTAATCACTAACCTACAAGCTCATTGAAATTTACTTGACATGATAAATAGACATAAATCGTACAAACATAAATATATAGTATACTAATCTTGATTTCTTTTTAATGGGTCTGGTTTAGAGGGGAACATATCTTTTAAGGGGGAGAGAAGGCAGGAAACTAACCAATCCACCAGCGCTACATGTCACTCTCATTAAGGGTGTTTTTGTCATTTCATGTATTTTAAAATCTACGGTTCAAACGGCCAAACTTTTAAACCAGATAATATATTAATATAAAAGAAAAAATATAACTGTAAAAAAAAAAGCTGGATCAAGTTAAATCACGTACATATATGCATATACACCGTATATATCAATCATCACTATACAATTTTGCCGACTTCAATCATTTTTCTTTTCAATTTCTAACTTCGTCAATTTCAATTTTGTTGACTTTTGATTCACTCTCTTTCACTATTTTATCTACATAATGATACACAACATGAAAATGTTATTTAAAAAATACACTATATACAATACATATATAAAAAAATGAGAAAGCTAACGTGAATAAAAAAAATGATGTACCATAAAAAACAATATGTAGTAAAAAAATATGTATACAAGATGCAATACGACAAAGATAACATTTACACAGAACAAAACATGATGCAGTAGTAAATATGAATATGTAAACATACAAGATGCATTAACAAAAAAAATAAGATGCAGTAAAAAACGTATACACGATGTATTACAAATCAATCATAAAAAAAAAAGATGCAGTGAAATAAATAAAGATAGATGAAGTAAATAAAAAACAGACTACATCATAATGTAACAAATAAATGATTCATTACTCCAACATCACTACATCATACTCTACTTATACAAAAGCATGATGCAGTAAACTTTAAAAAATAAACATACCAAAAAATAGCAAAAAATACACTTTTAATCACTGCATCATACTCTACTTATACAAAAGCATGATGCAGTAAAAACATTCATAACAAAAGCGTGATACAGTAAACTTTAAAAAATAGACATACCAAAAAGTAGCAAAAAATACACTTTTAATCACTGCATCATACTCTACTTATACAAAAACATGATGAAGTAAAAACATTCATAACAAAAGCGTGATGCAGTAAACTTTAAAAAATAGACATACTAAAAAGTAGCAAAAAAATACACTTTTAATCACTGCATCATACTCTACTTATACAAAAGCATGATGCAGTAAAAACATTTATAACAAAAGCGTGATGCTGTAAACTTTAAAATATAGACATACAAAAAACTAGCAAAAAATGCACTTTCAATCGTTCAAAATGTCACATAATACTGATTTTAACACTTTATGTGTTAGTTAAAAGCAAAAGTTACAACTCATTTAAAAAACATCAACTATAACGTAAAAAAAGATGCTAAGATTTCACTTACGAGTTTGAGTTTATCTCATATTCTTCTTTCTCGAAATCGATTTTGAGGCTTCTTTAACGGCTACGATAATATCTTGCGGTAATTTCGACCCATCTTTACAATATAAGCGAGCACAAACAATTAGCGCTTAAAAATGATTGTGAAAATATTAGTGAAATTACATATCCGAATGTTTAACAAGTTTTGAAGTTATTCTTTGAAGGTTTGAGAGGTTTTGAAAATGGATAAAAGTCTGTGTTTTTTGTTATGAGAGAGAAAAATGGATTGTGTGTGTTTTGAATCATGTTAGTGGAAGGGAGAGAATCATAAATTTGTGTGTGTCAAATAAGAGAGAGAAATAAATGTGACCGAAAGAAAAAGTAAAGCCTGACCAGATTTGAGTGGTGGGGTTATAAGTCAAATTACAAGTTTAACCTCATTAAAACTATTTACATTTTTCACCATTAGTATTCAGGTAAGTACCAAACAAACCCCGCCCGAATATGAGCCATTGATTGTGGAAATGGACGCTCCGGATTTCGTGCTCCTCCCTGCCCTCCAAAATTACCTTGCTTCTCTGATCCGGAAACTTAAAGTAATTATAATGACGTTTTTAATTTTGTTCGACTTTTGAATACTTGTAAAATAATAAGTATATCTTTAGATTATATTTATCTTTATATATATATATATATATATATATATATATATATATATCTTTAGTTATTATATTATAATACAAATAGAACACATTCTTTCTTTTGTTGACACATCAACACCTTAGAAGGTGACATGTGTCCCTTGTTTTCTTAATTATTTTAATCTTTTAAACTTAATCCTTTTTAATATGTTAATCTTAATTTTATCAAAATTTAATCTTCACTATAAAAATACACTTATTAATGACTTCTTATCTTATATCTTACTTACATTACAAAAGGACTTATTTAACTCTGTAGATTGTTTCTATACAACCAACAATGTAAAATATTGATTTTGAAGGATACCTTAAAAATTGTTTTCTTAATTATTTTAATCTTTTATTCGTAATCTTTTTCAATACGTTAATCTTAACTTCTATCAAAATTCAATCTTCACTATAAAAATACACTTGTTAACATACATCTTCTGATCTTATATCTTACTTACATTAAAAATAGGGATTAGTACCTGGAAATGCAACTAACTTGTACCAAATCTCTATTGTGTGTACCCAACTTACGTATGCTAATTTTAATGCAACCAACTTTCGAAAATGGTGTTTTTGATGTAACTTGATGGCGTGTCGCTCTCTCCATACGCCACGTGGCACGCCATACGCGCGACATGTCATCAAGTTACATCAAAAACACCATTTTGGAAAGTTGGTTGCATTAAAAATAACATACGTAAGTTGGGTACACACAATAGAGATTTGGTCCAAGTTAGTTGCATTTCCAGATACTTTACCCTTAAAAATAAGGACTTAAATGATTATATAGAAAGTGTAAATACAACCAACAAAGTAAACCACTGATATAAAGGATACCTTTAAATTTTTATATATTTATATATACATTTTTTTATATAATACATTGTATTATATTTTGTTCCACATAGCTATATATCATAATATCGTAACAGACGTTCTTACGATGAATAATTATTTAAGAAGAACTACATCTTTTAAGATTCATATACGTAGGCGATATTTCCTTTTGTCATGTGTCCTTAATCAACAAAAGAATACTAATCATTCATCTTAATTATTTAGAAAAAACAAATATGTATACATATACATTATTAATTACATAAATAAGTAATGGTTGTATATATCCTAATTTTTCAGGAAGAAGAAAAAAAAAAAGATTGACCATTGTTATATGTTCGACTATGTAGGTCGATCATCTTTAACTGTAGCAGCTTCAGTGGATGTATAGAATATCTACGGAGTATTATGAAAGTAAGCATGCCTAATAGCTAAATTGCTCATATGAATTGTATAGATTGTCTAGAACATGAGATTTCATCGATATCATTTGATTTTTGTGTGTTCTAAATCTTTCATTGGGTTTTACAACTAACTTTCTCTCCGTACAATCTATGATTTAAGATGTATCAAACGCCACGCTGATTGAAGTACGTGTTGATGTTTGGAAACAGTTGATGATAAGAAATATAAGTTTGTTTTTTCGTTTTTAATGAACGATTCTCATTAAAGATCATATATATGTAATATCGCAAGAATATATATTAACATTTTTGAGCGTGGGCCGTGCATCGCACGGCCTAGATACTAACTAGTGATATGATGATATGATGAATATGAATTAAATTAAATAAATTAAAATATAGTATGTTAATATTTCAGCTTAATGAATTCTAAAAGCTTCAGGCACCACAAAAATTTAATTGAAAATGATATTAAGGCCTCTTTAATTTTCGTTTCAGATCGGGCTTCAAGCCAAAAATTGTTTTGGGCTGGGCTTTTACGGGCCAGGTATTTTTCGGGCCTTTTAGGCTTTCTCTGAGTCCAGTTTCCAGGTAAAGTCTATTTGTGCATATCTAAGCCCAAATACCCCAATGCACCCTCAAGAAGAAAAGGCCACCTATATGGCTATATACATATACAATAGCCGTTTCATATTCTTTACTTGTCCCGCTACAATTTGTAATTTTAATCAAGACTGAATTGGTTTTCAAAACCCTATATCAAAAATGATGCCCACATCATCTGATTCTTCGATTGATCAGATAAACATCGACCTAATGAAAGCCTCAGATCAGCTGTCACATCTTCCGTTATCAACTGCAGATCTTCTCAAAGTTCTTGCGGTTCGTGTTTATGTCTTGTCCTTTTATAATTATGGCCTAAGTTTCTGAAAACGTCTCAAACAATACAATAAATTCTATTGTATGTATTGAAAATTTTAAAAGATTTTATTGGATGTATTAAGTTATCGGTTTTTGCTATATATTGTATGTGTCTAATTACTTATTCATCGCTTATCTTTTTCTGACATAGCAATCATTTAAGTTGTCACGTCATCAGGTATGTCAAGAAAAGCGGTGTCACATTATCGGTTTAATTACAAGTTTAAGAGTTCAGACACATACAATGGCTTAAGTATAAAGTTTGATACATGTTTAGACACTTAAACCTCTAGTCAATCACTAATGATATCTTCAAGTAGATGGTTTAGTTTTTGTATAAATCAACAGAGTTTAATTATGTGATGCATTTTGATTAGCTTGAATTTGCTTTGCTATTTTATGTATCAAATTATAAACTTGCTTCTGTATGTATAGCCTTTCAACATTTACTATTTGATGTATCCGACCGCTTATAAGTTATAAGTTATAACTTGTTAAGCGGAGATGTGGCATCTGTTTTAATGATGTGGCTATGGTTACCACGTCATTGGATACATATAATACTAATGAATTGAAAGTTTGGTATACACGTAGCAAATCGTCACAAATCTGAAATTATTTTGAACACGCTTAACTCTTTTTCATTATAGGAAATGAAGAAAGTTCTATCTAGGGTGGAACAGTCGTCATTTGAATCATTGAAATACATACTTCATGCTATATTTGATAAAGAACTTGTGAGTCATTATGATATAGATGTCAACATCTCAGTTACATGCTGCGTCAGCAAGATATTGAGCCTTACGGCACCAAATGTCCCTTACAGCAAGGAAAAGATGACGGTAAGCAGTATTTGAAGTCTGAATAAGCATTTGGTTTAACTCATGTAATTACAAAACTTTTCAAGTAATTGGTTTATTTATATTTTTATTTATATTTTTCTTTTCGCAGGAGTTTTTTGAGTTGGTAGTGATGATATTCGAGAAACTGGCTTATATGTCAGGTGGATGCTATAATAAGATGACTAAAGTTCTGGAAATATTTAGAGGTGCCAGATTGGCGGTATTGATGGTGACAATGCAGCTGGACGGATTAGTAGCTCAACTATTTAATCAGTTTTTAGTCGTTGCTGAGTAAGAAATATGTTTGTTGCTAACAGTTAGACTTGTTATATGCTTATATCCAGTGAAATTTGTGTGTGCTGGAAACATGCTATTGAATCAGTTCAGGGCTTATATTATATGTTTAGGGGGTGTTTGGGATTGCTCTTTCTTGCTTATTCTCAACAGAAGATAAAAGATTTTACTGGGTGTTTTGATAGCTCAAATTTTCTAGCTTATGATGAGCAATAAGCTTCAAAATTAAGCTCATTCAAACACATCCTATACTTGCTTATTTGCTTATTTTAAAAGTAATAAGCACTTACAAATAAGTAGGTTGATACTTGCTTATTTTTAAACGTATAATCACTGTAAAAAAAAACAATTATATAGCGTTTAAGAGTTATACCTTTAACCAGGACCCTTATTTGAGTAAAAGCTTATAACACAGGCCCTTAATTGTTGATTTTAGACGTACGTTCAGTAAAGTAGATGTTGGCGAGTGTATGTTCCTCTACATTTTCGTGACCAAATGTAAAGAAAATGACAACTCTTTAATTACCTTGATGTGCAATTTGCTCTTTAATGCTTAAAGTTGTTTTTTTTAGCTCAAATTCTTCAGCTATTGTACACGAGATGGAAAATATCATGACCATGATCATTGACGAAAGTAGGCTGATTAATTCCGAGCTTGTAGATCTCCTAGTTACGAGTGTGAGAAAGGATAATCAGGTGATCATTATGTTGTTGAGCTTTACTAAATTGCGTTTTTTGATTGTTATATCTAATTATATGCTATACTGAATTGATGTTTCTCTTGAAGATTTCTTCACCTGTTTGTTGGCAACTAGGGAAAAAAGTTATAAAGAACTGTGCTGCTAAACTCAAAACACATCTGCTAGATACGGTACAGGATTTGTTGATTTGTTCATTGCTTTACATGATTTTTTATAATGGTTGCACGAATTTGTAACACACTAACATAATGACATCATGGTGTTTGTTACATTGTCTATTATAGTTCCTAACATGCCATGGCATGAGTTATAGTGTTATACACAATTGGCATGCCACGTACCAGTAATACAAGTTGTAGGAAACTTGAAACAAGTTTGAAACTTGAGTGGTTATAGAAACAATTAAAGTTGGATGCAAACAGTACGATATTGGATAAACTTAAATACATTTTTAGACACTTAACCCGACTTTTTTTAAAATATTTATTGTGATGACATTCTTCTTACAACTAAATAACATTGGGTCATATTTGATATCAGTATATCACCCTTATCTGGAAATAATCACATTTATTTTTTAGGAGGCTAAAGAAGCTATTACATATACGACTGAAATAAGTGAGTTAAGGAACGATACTACTCACAAGATGAAACTTGAGTGTCTAGAGACTATAAGCCATTGTCAACATGAAAAGAAAGCCACATCGTTTTCTAATGATCCTCCAACTTGTGTAACAAAGGTGAATGGTAAACGCAAGAGAACTAACACTTTATGTAAGAAACAGGTAATACCATCTTCTGAAAATTGTTACTGTATAGTTTATGATGGCAAAACGGGCGGGTTGAAAAGATGGGCAAGATGTCAAAACAGGTTCAGGCTAGGCAGGTGGTTCTAGGATGGATCAAAATGGGTTGGAGTGACCCATAAACACTTTCTTGTCATATTTCCCTTTTTCTTTTTTGAATTTGTTAATATTTTTACTTGATCTAGTTATGAAAAAAAAAATTAAAAATATATTTTCACGATAGCTTAATATTAAAATAAAACAATTCAATAAATGGGCGGGTGGGTAACAGGTCAAGACAGGTTCAGGTCAAGCAACTGCTTGTAGGACAAATAAAAAATGGGCAGGGCTAGCCCATAAATCCTCTGTTGTATTATTTTGTACTATTTATGTTGCTTTGTTTATGGTCAAAAGTTACGTTATTATAATGCATTTTGACTATATTTTGGTTTATCTTTGAGTTTTGATCCTGATTGACCCATTCAGCGTGTTAGAGGCAAATTATAACCCAAATTGACTGGGGTACCCATTAATGGTTCCAGTAGGCCATATTTAATTCTAGTTCAATGAAAGTAAATAAATAAATGTAACTTTTCATTTATGCTAACCATATTCACAAATCTATACTGATTTAGTCTCAATCTGTTGAGCATGGTGAAAATTTGGTGGGGAGCAGAATACAAGTGTGGTGCTCTTTACGTAAAGTGTAAGTATCATAACACTTAAGTGACATTCGCAAATATTTGTAGCTCGATTAATATGAACATCTTTCGTTGCAGTTACGAGAAAGGAGTTGTGAAATCCTTTGACTGTGGTTTAAAGAAGCACAAGGTATGAAGTTGTCTTGTTTGGATATTTTGACTTCTTATTTTGACTAACATTTATTGTGGGAAGTGATTCGTACACCGCCTGTTTTTGGCCATACACCACCAAACGTGCTTTATAGTGTTGTACAGTACAACACCCTGTAGCATGTTTGGTGGTGTATGGCTAAGAACAAGTGGTGTACGAATCATCATCCTATCTATTTAGGTATTGTACGATGATGGTCATGAAGGACTTGTAGACTTTAAGGTGGAACGATGGAAGCTGTTTGAAAATGTGGCTACTATACCCGATTCTGTATAGGCCTGTGCAAAGTGCTAGAACCGGCCCGAACCGGCCCGAACCGAACCGAACCGAACCGAACCGCGAACCGTGAAATTACAAATATTAGAACCGAGAACCGTACCGTAGAGAAGCGGTTCGGTACGGGGCGGTACGGTTCCGGTACGATTTTCCGGTTCTCACGGTTCGAATCATGTTTTGAACACCCCTAAGTGTAGAACCGGCCCGAACCGAACCGAACCGCGAACCGTGAAACTACAAATATTAGAACCGAGAACCGTACCGTAGAGAAGCGGTTCGGTACGGGATGGTACGGTTCCGGTACGGTTTGCCTGTTCGAACCGCGTTTTGTACACCTCTAATTCTGTATATCTTCTCTTCCTCTTTATATACTTAGATTCATGCTATTATGAAGGCACAGATTTTGTCCAATTGGAAAAAAGTGGGTTCATTTTGGGTTTTCTTGGGCTAACCAACATATCTAAATGGGCTAAAATATAATTTCCAGTATGTCCCATATTTGAAGTTTATCGAAATTTTACTTCTGATGCTACAGTCTATTATTTTATAGTAAAACATAACTTTAGAATTACGCCACATTAAGCAAATCAAAAGATAATGGGTCAACCTGACCTGTTTGACCCATTTCACAACTTGACCTGACCCGCCCATCATGTCTTTTCTACAGTCGATTCCAGGAAAGGATTCGTCTCCTAAAAGTGACATAATATGTGTTCAAGGCTACAAAGTAAAGCACAGTGTTGCACCAATTCTTAAAGCCATTTTCAAGAAGTGCGGTGACATAGCATCTGAATGTGTATTCAAAACAGCTTCTGTGAAAGCATATTTTCTTGAGGTTGTTTGTGAGGTTGTGATGCGGATTCAAACAGATGATTTTAAAACCCTTGTTATCGAAATGGAAGAAATAGAGGGCCAAGTGTCGGATGCAGAGGCATCCAACATTAACGTTTCGTGGCTTCGAGATCGCATCGAAGATTTTCATAAAAGGAAAGAGGCTTGTATGCTTATGGAAACAAAAACAAACATCACATTGGTTAAAAAAGCAGCACAAATGGATAGAAATGAGAGATATGCAAAGCTCCTGACTGCTCAGAGACGGTTTGAAAAAGCTGAAAGTCGTCTGAAAGTACTCGATCTTGTTGATAAGAAGCTAAATAAAATTGTGGAATCTAAAGTTAAAAAAGACTCATGGGTGAAACAGCCCATTATATAGGTAAATTAATCCATGGTTATATATCGCGATTACGTTGGAAACATGTCATATTTTTGACAATGGGGGTGTGAGTTGTCGACCCCTTTTTTGAAGAAACTGTTATATCGGAATAGCCTTTTCTATAATACGTGGTAATAGCTTGTTTCTAAATGATCATTTTGAGATGCTTTTCAAAGATTACAATACAACTCTGTACAGTGCTTTAGAGGTCACAAAATAGGTTGATCGAGCATGATAACTGGGAAAAAGGGGATGGGGTGAAAATGGATTGGTCCGTGTTGAGTTCGGTTGATCGAGCATGGATCGACACTCACCAAAGTGTACTTAGAATATTGAAAACCATATTACTTGAAATAACATTAGAAGATGAAATGTGTATGAGATTGAAAAAAGGACTCTAATCTAGGTGTCATGAATTGGGGCAGAGGGGCATAACAGGTGAGGGAAAAAGACGTGTATATGGCAGAGAGTTATAACAGCATGTGAATATACTACAGTTCTCAATTCTGGAACAACACACATATGAAAAGATGTAAGGTCATAATATGACTTACGATTGCGTTCATATTTTATATGTATAAACTGGACAAACTTTTCTGCACTTTGTATGAGATATCGGGCCTGCAATGTCTATGATATGAAACAAAAACAAACCAAGGTTCTTTGTTCTTAACATACTCTTAAGAAATTAGAATCAAATTATTAGAAAGGCTTACCTTGAGGATTTAGCACGATGTAACTACTGATGAAAGTATATTTGAACTAAAAAGGATTAAAGTCATTAAAATGTGAGACATTCAAAACAAATAAGTATGGGGATTTAGCACGATGTAACTACTGATGAACGTATATTTGAACTAAAAAGGATTAAAGTCATTAAACTGTGAGACATTCAAAACAAATAAGTATGGGCTAACAGGTACACAAATACATATGAGTAACCAAAAGATAGTGACATCTTATTGCCATCATCTGATGAGACGACAAAAAACAAACAAACATAAAAGTATACAAACCCATACAAGTAATAGTTTCTGCAATCAGGTTCAATATACCGACTGTTGCAAAAACTCAAAAACGATTCACCCAGACATTTAATCAAACATCACTTCATCATTATACACCTGATGTCAAAGAAATCAAACATCTGGAAAGCAATAAAGCACACAAAACTTGGGACTTGCAATGTAATTATAGTCAGTATTGTTGCTTATTTATGACGGGCAAAACTGCATCCTTAAACCTTAATTGATACAATGTGGGTATTTACAACCTTGATTGATACTACAGAAGAGTTTCAAACTTTTGGTGGATCCATCATAAGGTGAACTTTCTTAAGCAACCCTTTTTTACTCACAGCAAGATTTTCAACTTGCAAACTTTTATAGTCAAAACATGTACAATTATCAGTGCAGGCATGCAATTAACATGCTTGATTTCAGAATCAATTGGATATGAAAATAAAGAGAAGATTCGTAACATTGATAGTGAATTATTTTTACCCCAAACTTATATTACTTGATACGAATGAAGAATATTGAGGGTCAAAAAAGCAACATAGATCAACACTACAACTTATTTGTTAGAGAGAATCATGCTTCAGACATTATTATCCAGATGGAGAAACAACATAAAATGTTACCTATCATGTTTTCCTTCTTGTATTGTTGCCAATGATACTTGTTGTTCTCGCGCCGGCGTGTTAGCATAACCAAAGAAGTCAAATTGTTCCTAGCATTATATCGAACACACCCTGATTGCTTATAAGAAACTTTCAAGTTTACATACATGTGTTAATTAATAAAGAAAACCCATTAATACATAGGTGTGCATATTAACACCAATGCAGAAGATGCATATAGGTATAAACAACAAAAGACAAAGCCAGAGAACGATATGTAATCTAGGATGAAAAGGATGGGCAACATACATAATTATCACAAAGAATTTAATGACAAAAAACACAACAAAGGGTTAAGTTGGATGTACCAAATCAGAATATAATAAATTGAAGGGCAGTAAACACATTCAATATTGTTCACCACAAATAAGAATGTTACATTGGGCTATGTGATTTAACTCGTTTTCAGAAATCTACAGCATTCGTGCTGTTTTGTAGAACTGCATACCAACTGTTTGATTTTTGCATATGAGAAACTGGCAACCGAAACCCAGTTTGCAGCCAAATGATGGATGGTGGATTTGTATGTTCATCATACTGATCTTGCAGATAAATTGAATTTAGAACTCACAATGACTTCCCTCAAATGCCCTGAAAAAACTGGGATTTTTAATGTTGACTATAACCTTAATTATTATTTAAGAAACCATCTGATAGTTAGTATAAGTAAAGTTTATAGCTTGATTGGGTAAGAAAATAAATAAACAAACTGTCATAATACAGTGACCAATATGCAACTTGACCATAACCTTTTGTTATATAAATTTATATTTCTCCATTTAACAAGTTACATTGCAGATATCCAAAGTTGTCATGCTTCAACTCTCAAATTGTCATCAATCAACCACCACCAGTTTCTTGTACTCCTTGCCGGAAATGGCACTCTCCATTACAGCCTCAGGGTTTATATTCCCCTCATCTTCCATGAACAACGTCATCAAGTTCTTTGAAAACCCGCTCACAAGCGCTACCCCATTCTCCTTCCCTGCAACCGGAGTCGCATGTGAATCTCTCAGATTCCAAAACACAATCTCTGGCACCGATCCTCCATACCCTCTTTCTGTAAACTTCCTCTTTATCACTTGATAGTCTGTCTCCCATGGATTCTTTGAAGCTTCGTCGAATTCCATGTCGCTAAACACAAACACCCTTTTTATCATATCCTTTTCACTCAATTTCGCATCACTTGCCACTTCAAGTATCAAATCAAACACCTTCTGGAAATTAGTGTTCACCCCCCAATCCATCCTTCTCACGAATTCGATCTTTGATCTCAGATCATCTCCTTCCACCATCTGCAACTTAGGGTGTTGACTAAACGTAATCACCTTCCCTTTCCACGGCTGCTCACTTAATTCGGAAACAAGTACACCTAAAGCTACACAAACCTCCATTGGAACCCCACTCATGCTACCCGAAACATCACAAATCGCTAAGCAATTGTTTAACTTTCCTTTCTTTGTCATATCATCCACCATTCGTTTCCATTGAAGCTCTGCAACATGACCACCATCATCGTCCCTTAAGCTCGCAATAATCTGGTGTGGAAGCAGTGCACCAGCGGCGATTTTGGCCTTACCTTACTTCACTTTTTTTAGATACTCTTCAAATCTCACTTTATCGTGCTTTAGGAATTTTTCTTTATAGAATTTCATGGCGACTGAAGCTACTCTATTGTAAGGGATCAAGCCCCATTGGTTTTGCCCTATGTAAACCTCTGGTAACTCCAATGCTTTTCTAAGAGGCACCAAGATTTCTTTTCTCAACCTGTCACGAACACGGTAGGCGTAATGAGCTTCTTCTACATCATCATATTCTAAGTATTCCTCACGAGGGAACACTTTCTTTCCAATACTTTCGCATAGTAAAGTTGATCTATCGAATGACGAATCCACGGACGGACACCATTTTGCAGCAAGACTGATTTTCCTGAACTTCCCGTCTGCCAAGAACTTGATATCAGATCGCAGGAGCTCAGAGAAAAGATCTGAAACACGATCGTGTAAGAATCTGTAATCCGGGTCACGATTATACCGTTCAATGGCTTTTTTAGCCATTCTGATCCTCTTCTCTTTTCTGTTCTTACTCGCTTTAGCCATCTCGATCTCAACTCTCTTATTCTCTGCCATAATCCTTTTTTCCCTTTGCGCGGTCTTCTTTGCCTTTCGTTCAATGACAGAATCCCTTCTACGCCATCGACCGTAGCATCTAGATTGTTTCATCAGATGTTCCTCTTTTGCCTTTTGTCTTACGTCGTTTCCTTCAAGAAGTCGATACAGTATCTCTGGTAAGTCCTTAAAGTATCCGAATTCAGCTATGGAAGGCAGATTACAAGCTAGAGTTTTAGGGTGGTTCTTATGAAGCCATAAAGCGGATGTATAGTACCCTTCTTTATCTGATTTACCCGTACCTCGCACCCCACGAAGATTACAGACTAGTTTAAACGTTGTTAAAGGGTCGTGTTCCCATGACTCCATCAGGCGTTGGGTGACGGTTTCTGGTGGAGAATCGGGGACGACATGGAAGAAGAAATCGAGACAAGGGTTGCCACTGGAGAGATATGTAGCTGACATGTTTTCGGTGTAACCCATGGGTGGAAATCGGGAGTTGCTAATGGAGTTGAAGTTGGAGACCATGGCATCCATGAATGGGTTCGAGACTGCGGAAGAAGAAGGCGGTATGACGGTGGGTATCGCGTCGGATCGGTGGATCTCGGGTGGTCCGATGAGAGTGGTGGTTGTTGGTGCCATTGTGTGGTTTTGGATGTTGAAAGGGTTTTGCGATGGTGTGTATATTTATACTGTGTTAGTAACTTGGGCAACACATATTACGTGGGGAACACGATTATAAATAAATAAATAAATGATACATATGATGTATTTAATTAATTTAATGTAATTTATTAGTAAGTCGGTATCATTAAATTCCAAGTGTATTTAAAACATCAAAATAGTGGGAACGATAAAGGCATTATTGTTTAAAAAGTTAACAAATGCTACAAAAAGAAAGGGAAAAGAAATGTAGAAATAGTGCAACAATATATCGGCAAAAGATAATTGATTTGTCACCGTCAAAAGATTTAGATTTTTTAATTAAACCTGGTTATACATTTTGGTAGGCATGGCATTTTTAGCTATAAAATGTAACTTTATGTATGTAAACGTTTGGGAAATACAAATAAATAAACACACACAAAAAAACTAAAAAAATTTACAAATAATATTTTAGTGTAAAAATAAACAATTATGATTCAAATATCACCTCTTAATATCATAATTATATGTATTATATATTTGATACAATTTTTTTTTTTTTTTGAGATAATGTATTAGGACATAACATATTTCGTTGAGTAGTTATACGTATATACATTTTCATCCGTGCAGTGCGTAACGTGTACATGTCTACTGTTATTTTGAAAATATTTCTAATATTTTGATGGATGTCATTATTATTAATTTATTAAAAATGAAAAGGACGGTAATAACTTCAATAAATCATTTGGATAACTATTAACTAGTGTAGTACGGAAAAACCATTGTCAAATTGAGATATTGAAGAGGGCAATCATGTAATTATATTCATTCTTTTCAATTCTAAACGCTTGTAGAATTAGCTTTTTTTTATTTGCAAGTTTTTTGGAGCTTTTAAAAGAAACAAAAAAAGCTCAAAAGCACCCCGTAGATTCTTCTGTCCAAATGAAGTTTCCCACACCCAAAAGTACCCATTTATGTACCGCTTACGAAAGAGAGAAGGAAAAGGGGATGTTTTTTTTATATAAACGAGGAGCTTATTAATTTGAAAACAAAAAGCTAAGGGTACATATTTATTTACGAAAAACTCCTCCATTTTTCTAGAAAATTTTCTATGAAAACTAAAAAAATGGGTTCAAATATGAATTTTCAAAAAAAAATTTATAAGAAACTGAAAATCATTATTTTTCCTTTTATAACTAAAAATTTGAAAACTATTTTTTAATGGTTTTCTAAGTTTTCATTTCAACTCTCTTTTGGAAAAATAATTTTTCATCACTCACATTTAAACGCATTTTCTAAATTTTCAATATTTTTTAGAGAAATGAAACACTCCTCATTTTCTAGAAAAACACAAAAGGAAAAATGAGTAAATTTTTCCGTTACTAAATGTGCCCTTAAAGCTCCTAAAAGGTCTCCACCAAACACATTCTAAATGTTACTCCCTCCGTTCCAAAATTATTGTCTAGTTTTGACTTTCTAAAGTCTTTCTTTTTCAACTTTAACCTTAAATATTTTTGTTTGTGTTATATAATACTTGATGCAAGATATATGAATGGATTGATTTTATATTTATTTTCATTGGTATAATTTTCATCAAGTATTATACAATACAAACAAAAATATTTAAGGTCAAAGTTGAAAAAGAAATACTTCGTAAAGTCAAAATTGGACTATAGTTATGAGACGGAGGTAATATATAACTAGGGGTGTTGCCCCGCTTTTTTTTTTGGGGGTAAAGGAGACGATACCCCAGAAAAATGTGTTGCCCCGCTTTGGGATGGGGATATGGGGGCTATCATTCGAAGTACAAAAAGATATAACAATAAATTGTTAATTTGTGTTGCACTATACCTATATTTTACCGATGAAATGAGTTTGAAATAGCAAACAGCTTTTTAAACGTTGGACAAAAGCAACCAATTATTTTAACCTATGTTTAACAAAATAAAATTAATCAAAAACACATACGATATCACGCCATAATAAATTCTTTATTTTTTTATGAAGAAGTGTATACCAATTGTCCTACCTTCTACATAAACTTACCAAAGTTTTTTTTATGTTTGTAGGGTGAGGTTCAAATAATAATGAGATTTTTTATGAGAATGGAGGAACCAACCAGAACGTACCACGTGTCACAAAACTCACTTTCTCTACGTTTTTTAAACTTAAATCTCTCCCAAACGGTAAGTCGGAAAATTATAAAAATTGCACAATATAAATCATCATTTTTTTCTCTTCGATTTGTCATCTCACAAGGTATACTTTCGACGACTTTTTTTTTAGGTTTTACAAATTGTACAAAATTAGTAACACATGTGTTACTAGCTGGTATCACATGTGTTACTCGCCGCTATCACATGTGTTACTAGCTTGTAACACATGTGTTACTACCGATAACACATGTGTTACGAGCTTGTAACATATGTGTTACTCGTTTTTAAAACCCACTAAAAAACGAAGAAAAAAAAATTCGTCGAAAGTATACCTTGTCACATCTCTAATCGAAGAGAATAAAACGCTGATTTTTTATGGTACAATTTTTGTGATTTTTCGACTTACCGTTTGGTAGATATCAAATTTTTCTCAAACTCGGTTAGTCTCGTGGTTACAATTTGATCAACTCTAGAAAACACATTCGGGGCAAATTCCTCGAGGGTTTGCCCTATAACTTTCTTTAATACTGCTTCATCATCGGGGTTTAAGTTTCTTTCATCTATATTCTCCTCTTGAGTGGGAGAACGTCCCCGAGAACTCTCCTCACCTTGGTTTGTAGGTGCATTCATTTACTAAAAGGAATTACAATTTTAGTTAACACAATGTATTCTTGATGCACCACAAAGCAAAGAAGCTTCCTACTTTAACTATAAAGAACAATCCTTAACTGAAACCATCTTGTGTTTAATAGCTTTGAATCCCCCATGTGCAATAGTGTAATATAACTCCGTTGGCCAAACATAGTCATATTAGACTAATAACACATTCCTATTCAACGCTCTTGAACACAATCAAATCAAGGCAAAAATTAGTCTTGAAGTTATTCATTTAGTCACAAAACAAGAAAATCTACTGAAATGTAACTACAATACGTAATCATGCATTCAAAATATGTTTAAGCTTAAGCAATCCTATTGTGGATTACATAAGTCTCTTAAACCGTCACTCTGAAACCAACTTGAAATGTCCCAAAAAAATTTTATTTATTTTTATTTATTAAAATACACCTAATAATATTATATAACTCATTCGGAAGTATAATAGGTCCGTACATTACTTAGACAACTTAAATATAACTAATAAAACATGTAATTTCAGGCTGGGTACCCGCCGGGTAATTGAACTAAGCAGCCGGGTAATTCATGAACCATCCGGGTATAATTGGTATTTCGGTAACAGAACTAAGCTTGCATATTTGACCTGTTTTAGCAGCCGGGTAGCTGCACTACCCGCCGGGCAAACAAGGCTACCAGCCGGGTAGTTCTTGTTTGCCCATTTCTGCACTAACTTAATACAAAATGTGAACTTTACACGCGCATAACTTTTAATTCGTTAATAGTTAGGACCTGAAATTTTGCAGGCACATCTATTATGACATAATGAAGGTTTCCCTTTTTACACTTTTTCAAAATTCACAATAATGAAGATTTCGGACGTATAACTAATTTATGGTCATTTTGGATCATTTTTATGACCAAGTCATTTTCCAAACGACTTGTTATCTGACTCGGACATTTCACCAACATGTACTACTATATATGTAACACTCAAAATTTTGAGGTATTATTTTAGTGCGCGAGGGTATAATTATTTTAAAGTGTTATTATTTTAAGTTATATAAAATGATAGAATACGTGAATAGTTTCTTAGTTCCAGACAATAGGGTTTAAAGGGAATAAATTAATTAGATATATGTATAGATACGTATCCAGGTTTTATATCTATCCAGATTCAATTCCAAATAATTCCAGAATCAGGTTCGTGAAGAACCCAAAACGCAGGGGTATTTCAAGATCAAAATCTCAACCTCTAATCTTTAAATTAAGTTTCAAGAATTTCAATTCATTATCTCCTTCATCATCCTCAACCAATTGTAAGTTGATTCTTCCATGTTTTTGTTGGAATAGTGTCCAATATCATAACTAATTGGTGAGACTATCATTAATGGTAAAGTCCTTTTTGGGTTGCCCTCATGAACAGTCAAGAGAAAGATGAAGGGATAACATTAATTGGTATTAATGTTATATTTAATTAGTTGATTTATTAATTTATGGATTAAATTAATTAGAAATTAAAAGTAATTAAATTGGCGGAAGATTCTAGAAACATGATCCAACCGCCGGTTGGATAGTCCAACCGCCGGTTGGGATTAGGGATTCAAAGGCGGTGGAAGTCGCAGACTTGGAGTCCAAGACTGACAGCTCCAACCGTCGGTTGGAAGGTCCAACCGCCGGTTGAGAGTCGAATCTGGAGTTTCTTCCGAAAATATAAATAGGGGCATCCTATACCTTCATTTTATATCAAATAAGCTACGAATTTTTAAGTATTCCGAAAATTTGACTTTCTCTTAGGTTTTTGGGTGTGAAGCATTAGAGGTATTCTACTTTGGGTACTTGCCTCCAAGTAACGAAGCTCTGCTCGTTGGTCTGCGCACGAGAAATAGGTTTTCTCTAAGGTTAGTGTTTTCCTTATTTCTTTATCCAATTTATTTATTGTACTATGTTGTTAAAGTTAAAGATCCCTTAGGGTTTTAGTTTCCTAATTGCCTTAGATTATTTAAAGTTTTGTTATTCCGCTGCGTATGTAATAATCTAGTTAGGGAATAGAAAACCCAACAGTGGTATCAGAGCCATAGCTTAACAAATAGTAGCATTTAATTATCTGCAATAGTGTGTAGGTAAAGATAAATTGGAAAGAGAATTATCTAAATAGGTAATATGCATTTACAGTTTAGATACTGATAATTTTAAATTATTTAAAATAGACCACTCATTTTAAAAGGTTTAAAATAGAACCCTAAACTTCAAGAGATATATATGTATAATTAAAGTCTAAATACATCATCAGTCAATTGATAAATCGGCTCACCCATGAGGAACAAACTATAAGAGAGGTATAAGGCGGGTCGCTTTGCTTCCTTAAAGAAGTCAGGTTTTTAATAAGCTTCGCGCTGACATGCTTCTCTGCTTCTTTGTGCGTTCGATGGAGCTACCGCGGACTTTTGATAGGATGATGTCAAGATTAAAAGTAGACTTAAAATAGTAAAATAAAATCCCGTTTTAGCTATAGGAAATGATGAATAGTATGCTAACCCATGAAATCTACACATCTCTCGTATGAACTATTAATGGAACGTGTGTGGTTTACCGGCACATTAATATGAGGACATAATGAGAGGTGATTGAGACTCGCGATTCTCGAGCGTACTCGAGTCGGGGATCACGCGTGGTTTGCATGGTTAATTCACTATCCTGTTCATGATCCTCGGCATACCAGTCATGAATAGTAGATGAGCATAACCGAGATTAACATGCCATTGATAGGAATCAATGAAACTCAAAGATCTAGGAGTTTCATAGAAATGAAATAGACAAAAGTATTTTAGTTATATGATTACGGCGACCCTTTTCATGAAACTGAAAATATAGATCCTAGCCTTAATTTAGAAAATTGGGTAATCAATTAAGGAATATTCAAACTAACCAAAAGTGTTTTATCTCATAGATGGCTAATTTAAATGGTGCAAATCCTCCCGTCCTCAATACCGCAAATAACTCAAACTTTTCACTACTCTCAGTTCTTGGGAGGGAAAGACTAACCGGTCCAAACTATATGGACTGGATGCGAAACCTAAGGTTTACTTTGAGGTACGAGAACAAGGAGTATGTTCTCGATGAGCAGATTCCCATAATTGATGAAGAATCAACCCAAGAGGAGATTGAGACACACCGAAAACATTATGATGATGCGAATAAAGTGTCTTATATCATGGCATCTTCCATAAGCCCTGAACTGCAAAAGACTTTTAAAAACACTTGGGCTTATGAAATGAACCAATAGCTGAAAGAAATGTTTCAGGCTAAGGCAAGCAAAGAACGCCTTGATGTGGTGAAATCCCTCATGGCTTGCAAGCCAAAACCTGGAGTTTCTATATGTGCTTTCGTCTTAGAGATGAAAGGGTACTTTGATAGGTTGGAATCATTGAACATGATATTTGACACAGAGTTTTCCATCGCCATAATTCTATCCAGTTTTCCAGCTGTCTACAATCAGTTTGTAATATCATATCAGATGAATATGAATGAGAGGGAAGGCTCAATAATGGAACTTCACAATTTACTGCAAACTGCTGAGCAAGGAATCAAGAAAGATAATGTGTCTTCTGGCTCAACAGCTCCTGTGTTGACTGTTGGTCAAAGTGCAAAGAAAAGGAAAATGTCAAATTGGAAAAGAAACACTTCTGACGGAAAATCCATTCGTTGGTCTAAGAAAGGGACCGATTATGAAATTTCACATGTTAGTGATCCAAAGGAAGCAGTGTGCTTCTACTGCAACACAAAGGGGCATTGGAAGCGTAACTGCCCAAAGTACCTAAAGGACCTTGAAGATGGAAAGGTCGAGAAGAGTATTCACTCAGGTATGTTTATGATCGAACTCCATAATACTACAATTTCTAATTCATGGGTTCTGGATACAGGGTGTGGTAATCTAATGTCGTGTGATTAGAGTGCAAAATAACAAGTTTTAATTAATTGGAAATAATAAATTAACTATCACACATGCCATGCAAGAATACCCGTTCGTATAGTATAGCTTTAAAGTAAGTCCGAGTCGAACACTGGGAACGCTAGTTATTACAAATATGGAATTAATAGTTAACTAATAAAAAGTAAATATACAAATAAACGGTAAATAGGGGGTACGTTTTAGTTCCGTATGAACGAATTAAAGATAAATAAAACAATTAAAAGTAATAAGATAATTAGGACAACGATAATCAGGAATAAGAAGCATGTATTCACTTAGATTAGTATTCTTTCATTCAGGTTTCCAATTATGTTTATAGTATTATTGATTTACTTTTATGGTTACTATAGCGAAAGTAATTAATTGTCTATTATGATCAATTAATCTTTAAATATTTAGAAAGCCACTAGGTTCTTGAAACACACGAAATCTTATTCTAACGTGCAGACCACCAAATATCCAATCTATTAAAACTTCACCAATTATTGAGATTTATTCTAGTAAATTTCATGTTACCGGATCTTTACTAATTACATATTAATAATTTCATATCAAGTACAATAATTGTATTGCTATTATCTTAACCAGTAATGTATTACCATTTTCCGCAACAATCAATACTTAATTGTTAATAGAAATTAACCTAAACCAGCGCTAGTAGAGATTAGTAACTACATTAAGTAACAATCAACCACACGTAACTAATATGGATCTTTCGAATAAACTCAATAATCATTCACAATCATAAACCAACATAAACATAACCTTAAACCATCATTCAAGAATCATTATCTAAGCAAATACATTTAGAATACTAGCTCATGTTTAAATCAACAAAAACCAAATCTAGAATCATGTTATTACTCATAGAATATAGAAAAGATAAGAATCAAACCAATCAATGAGCCAATCTTCTCTTCGGGTTGAAAACCATCAAACCCTAGCTTCCTAGCCTTCAATATCGACCTAAAGTCGAATTTTAACCCTAAAAACCGACTTAGGGTTTTTCCAAATCGTTTCTTCTATATTTTTCGTATGCAGAATATGGCTTGTATTTATAGTTGAGCTGGATGCGCATTTAGCTGCCGGCTAAATGCTTTAGCCACCGGCTAAAATTACTTTTCGTATTCTCCAAGCTTTCTAGAATGTTCCGTAGCCGACTTAGCTGATTTTGCATTTAGCCGCCGGCTAAAAGCTTTAGCCGCTGGTAAATTCTTCTCCAAAAGATCTGAATTTTTATATGTTATAGCCCTATCTGTTCTTTAAATTTGAGCTTTTGAATCAACTCATTTGGACTTCGTATGAGGAAGTTATGGCCAAAATACTAACGCATAGCAGAAAACTCAGTTTTTTACACTTTCTTCCATTTTTTATCCAAATTCCGTTCCTTTTGATCCAAGCTCTATTTAAAACACCTAACTGCAAATATTAACAAAATAAGTATCTAATATCAAATAAATGCAATAGAAATGTATAAAAATAGGGGAATATTATTATATAAATATAGTATTATTTGATGCTATCATAATCACATTTGCACTGTATTGCAGGGGCTAAAGGAAAGTAGAAGTGTAAAGCATTGAGAGCTCAACTTAGTTATGGGAAACAAAGGAATTGTACCTGTCACGAAGATTGGAAGATTTGAGCTCATGCTGAATTCTGGAGTTATGATAGATTTAAATAATTGCTATTATTCGTCAGAAATGACTAGAAACATTATTTCATTTTATGCTTTGTTTAAAGATGGTTATCATTTTTCTTTTGATAATAGAAATGGAGATGTTTTGGTTTATTTAAATGATTATTTTGTTTTTAAAGCTTCTCCTTACAAAGGCATATATGAAAATGTTGAATGTGTTAGCAATATTATTTTAAATGTTGATTCGTCTAATAAGCTAGATAAATCCAAGTTGTGGCATTGTCGTCTAGGGCACATAAACAAGAAACGCATCACCCAACTCCAAAAGGATGGAGTGTTGGAATCATTCGACCTCAAATCGGATGATGTATGCGAATCTTGTTTATTAGGCAAGATGACTAAATCACCATTCACAGGATCGTGTGAAAGAGGTGAATGACTATTGGACTTGGTACATACAGATGTATGTGGACCATTCCGATGTGCCACAAAAGATGGAAATCGATACTGTGTTACATATACTGATGACTTCAGTAGATTTGGACATGTTTATATGATCAAACATAAGTCGGATACTTTTGAGGTATTCAAAAGATATCAAAACGAAGTAGAAAATCAACTAGGCAGAAAGATAAAGGTTCTCCGATCCGATAGGGGAGGAGAATACCTTAGTATCAAGTTTGTCGATCATCTTAGAGACTGTGGAATAGTTTCACAATGGGCTCCTCCTAGAACACTGCAGCTTAATGGTGTTGCTGAGAGAAGAAACAGAACTTTGTTAGACATGGTTCGGTCTATGATGAGTCGGGCAACACTTTCAATAAGTTTTTGGGGTTATGCAATAGAAACAGCCGCCCATATCTTAAATCAAATACCCACTAAGAAAGTTTCAAAGACACCGTATGAAATGTGGAAGGGAAAAAGACCTTCTCTTGGTCACATCAAAATCTGGGGTTATGAAGTTGTCGCACACCCAAATTCGTTTATTATAGATTATCAGATGATTGCGGAAGCATTAGATCGAGCGGGGGAGCCGACGTCAACAATGGACATTCATGCATCAGAGCGTATGATTATTGCTGAACAGTACATAGTTAAGATGTCATCCTATTTCATCACGGGTCTCCTAGTTCCATATGCATGCTGTCTTATATGTGTAGCTAATTCCCTAAAAAACATAGTAAAAAGTCAACAACAATGTTGAGTGAATTCACAGGTTTTATAAGTGTAGTTCATTGTACCAAATAGATTATAAATTGTTAACACAAAAGTCAAATAGTTTTTGCGTTAGAATGTTATCCAAATATATGTTTAGTTGGGATGTCCCCCAGAGTATAAGTTTAAGATATGTTTCACAAGTTAGCACCGGTCGTTCTCCGGCGAGTTCATAGTTAGTACCGGTCGCTCTTCGGTAAGTTCACAAGTTAGCACCGGTCTTTCTCCGGCGAGTTCACAGTTAGTAACGGTCGTTCTCCGGTAAGTTCACAAGTTAGCACTGGTCGTTCTCCGGCGAGTTCACAGTTAGTACCGGTCGCTCTCCAGTAAGTTCACAAGTTAGCAGCGGTCGTTCTCCGGCGAGTTCACAGTTAGTACTGGTCGTTCTCCGGTAAGTTCACAAGTTAGCACCGGTCGTTCTCCGGCGAGTTCACAGTTAGTACCGGTCGTTCTCCGGTAAGTTCACAAGTTAGTTTACACAAATGTAACAGTTTATAGTATGAAAACGCTATTTCATAAACAATAGTTGTATAGTATGAACACAATCATAAATAATTTGTATAAAAGCATAAAATCAATTATATAATAATTGCACATGTAGCAAAAGAGTTGGCTATGTTTTTCACCCCTATTTAAAAAGCAGTAAAACAGTAAAAAGGTAGGGGTTGTGAACTCACCTCGTGAGCTAAATGCGTGAGAGCTAGCAAAACATAAGTCCAGGTAGGGTCTCTAACGTCCTAAACGTATGATATTACAAGTTTAAGTAAGTGTATATCTCTATAGACTATCCATGCTAATGTCCACTCAACTAGTATGTCACATTGTATTTTGTTTTTGAAAATAAACGTGTATGACCCGTTGTTGAAAGTTTGTAATAATAATTCTTAAAATACATTACTATTAGGTTTGTTCGTTATATACTTTACATCAGTATATATTAAGTGTTATCGAGTTGTGTTTGTATGTCGTTATCGGTTGTTACGTAAGTTGAATACTTAGTGAGAATAAAGTTTCAATTCTTGGTCCAAAGGTTCTAAGTGTCGGTTTTTCGTTCGGTTTATGTTTTCAAGTCTCGTTTTTGGTCAAAGTCACTTAATAAGTCACTCAAACCCGCTTTGTTTACAATTCTTTCCAAAAATAGTAAGTTTCTAAAAATAGAAAGTTTGACGTTTTCGAAAACGAGACCCGTTTTTGTTGACTCAGTCAAACCTTCTCGGTTTGATCCGAGACTTTTACCCAAACATTCAATATGTTCATGGGTCATAAAAAGTTAGTCTTTCTCTTTATAGCAAGTCCATAAGTGTCGGTTTCATAAGTTACCTAAAATCAGTCCACTTTTACATTTTTCAGAAAATGTATCAACTTGTCGGATTTTTATAAAAATCTACATTCCGTAAACAAATCCAACAAAATTACCAGTTGTTCCACCATATGTTATCTACCTTCAGTAATTTTTACAGTAATTTTAGAGAAGTCTAAGTTTTTTTAATAATTACATGTGTCCTCTAAGGTCCAACAGTTGACCAATCTGGATACATGCATGAAGATTTAATTTTTGGGCAAAATCTACAACTTTTTAGAGAAAAGTGATCAGTACAACATTTGTAGATAACTAAATTTGTGAACTTTTGGCGGTGGTTTTAAGTTATTTGGAGTTGTATAACTCGAGATATGGCCAAAACGACAAGACTAAATATTCTGACTTCACAGGACAGATTATCTATGTGTTTTCATAAAAAATATTAAAAAAAGTAAACAAATTCATAAAAATATGAGGTTTGCGGGGTTGGAAAGCTTATTTCCTGAACTTGATTTTAAACTATAAAAACGTCCATTTTCGTTAAGAAATGAATGAGTTATGGTTTGGTACATTTCATGTAAAATTCTGGACAGGAACTGAAACATATATTTTTATGAACTTCGAGTTAAGAAAAATGATTTTTAAGCATGGTTTGGTTAATATACTTGTTGAGAGAACATTAATACATATAAATGAGAGTATTTAGAAGAAGATAAATGTTCCTTACAATAGGGATGAGATGAGGAGAAGAAGAAGTTGTTATAGAACTTAAATCCTTGCATAAAGGTGTAGAAATTAAGTGGTGGTGGTTGGTGGCTTTGTGATGGGTTATGGTGGTTTGTTGTGGTGGTGGAGGTGGTTGTAAGGTGGTGATTGGGGCTGATCTCCAGAAATGTAGAGAGAGAAGGAGTGGTTCTAGAGAGAATGGAGAGAGATTTGAGAGGAGTGTAAGATGAAATGAGTGAAATGAGTAAAGGTTGCATGTTCTTGCATGAATTCTTAATGGGTAAAAAGGAGGTGACCACATGGTGGGGAGGGGGGGGGGGGGGGGGGGGGCCAGCCTATGGGGCCCATTTGGTGGGGGTTTTGTGATTAAATTTTGATTCTCAGACTGTGTTACGTATTTTGGTCGTTTACTCATTATTTTCGTGTTAAAACGTTAAATCGCGTAACGTTATTTTGAGTCGTTTAAATTAACGATATTTTTGGGATAAATTTTCATTGAAGTATTATTAAAATACTTTATTTTGATTTGTCAAAATATTTATTGACTTTCGTTTGGTTGTCGAATTTGATTCGCGCGTTTTCGTTGAGTTAGAGACGTTTTAACCAAAACGTATATGTTTTTCGTGTATTATTATATTAAAATAATAATATAGAATAAATAACTACTAAAAATAGATTTAAGTTATTTATAGAAATGTTTTCACCAACGTCGTATATTTTTGTAGAGTTTGTTCCAAATGTTTTGTACGTAATTACAACTAATTACGAAATGTATAATACTACGCGTATTAACTAGTTGGGCCTTGCTAGACTTACCTCTAAAATAGTTGTGAATTCACTTAAGTAGGGAATTAGCCTAAAAATGCAAGTGTTTAGTGTACGTAATTGTATCAAAATTGCGGGGTGTCACATTCTCCCCCTGTTAGAGAAATCTCGTCCCGAGATTTTAATCCATGTCAGAACGTTAGACGCGTGTGTTTTTGAGACGTCGTGTTGTGACCATAGTAGCGCTTTAGGTTGTCGTAAAAGTTCTAACGGCTTAAGTATACTCGTCGTATAGTTCAATAAATTATATGTTCAACAGTAGTCCAAGTTCACTAAGCGCTAAATTCAAGACGTTCGAATAATGTAACGTTAAAGAGTAATCGGAGTTTACTAAGACGTATCGATGTTGACGTAGGGATCCGGTTGTGTACCCTTTGATTTAAGAATGTTCGTGCGTCCAAGAGCTGTTGGAACGTTAACGTTGTTGTTGTTGTTGTTTAGAATGAACAAACAGTTGTCAAAACAGTTGGCAACTCGAAACGGTTAAATTGTTGTTCAAATCGTGGTCAAATCATGACAGAGTAGTTGTTTAAAACAGTTGATAAACTTACTTGTAAATCTTTTGTTGTTTAAATATAAACAAGTTATGTATAAATTGTTGACATTCAGTCAAAATAGTGATCAATTCGTATATGTTTTAGAAAAATCATTTCAGTGTATATATAGTAGTGTTCGTTTGGGAATCAATCTGGTGAATAAATAGTAGGAAAACCTTCCAGTATAGTTGTTTGTTGAAATAACCGTTTTAAAATATAATTTGTAGGAAATTTGTCCTATAAGGTTTGCTATTCGTGGGAGATTTCATTTCGCATAGTACTTAAGAAGGCTCGTTACTCCGATACGTATCGCGATCTCCGTTTGATTCTTCCGTCCATTCGATTGATGAGTTGTCAGTCCTAATCATTAAACGTTTAGTACGAATTCGTTCTGTTAGAGAATAAGAGTTTCTTTGCACAATAGTCAAGCAGAATAGAGTAGTCGTTCAAATAGTAGTCAATGCCAAAGTAAGGAATGTGAAGAATGAAGTCTCACATGTTTCAGTTATCGAGCATTAAGAAGAATTAGCGATATCCCCATCACGTATCTTACGACTATGAAACGCCCATATGTACTTAGTATGATATAATCACGTTGGCCAGGCGTCATTATATGATGCCAAATACATACTTCTTTTCATCAACCGTTCGATACGACCAGGTTCATACGAATCAGCGAATTGGATGTAGTATGGTTCAAGGAGTTCAAGGCAAAATCAACCATACAATAGAACAAGTAGAATAAGTGTACGATAGTATCGGTCAGTTGGTTCGCGTATGCCGATGTGTCGTAACAAAAAGTCGTCGTGTATCGAGTTAGACGTATGCAAATGTATGTGTATGCATGAGTGTCCTAGCCAAGTCTATAGTCTAGGTCTCTAAGGTCTCTAGGTCGCTTAAAGACTTCTAGTTCGCTATAACTAATGGCTCTGATACCAATCTGTCGCACCCCCTAATTCGTTAATTATAGTATATCAGATGATTGCGGAAGCGTTAGATCGAGCGGGGGCTCCGACGTCAACAATGGACATTCATGCATCAGAGCGTATGATTATTGCTGAACAGTACATAGTTAAGATGTCATCCTATTTTGTCGCGGGTCTCCTAGTTCCATATGCATGCTGTCTTATATGCGTAGCTAATTCCCTGAAAAACATAGTAAAAAGTCAACAACAATGTTGAGTGAATTCACAGGTTTTGTAAGTGTAGTTCATTGTACCAAATAGATTATAAATTGTTAACACAAAAGTCAAATAGTGTTTGCGTTAGAATGTTATCCAAATATATGTTTAGTTGGGATGTCCCCCAAAGTATAAGTTTAAGATATGTTTCACAAGTTAGCACCGGTAGTTCTCCGGCGAGTTCACAGTTAGCATCGGTCGTTCTCCGGTAAGTTCACAAGTCAGCACCGGTCGTTCTCCGGCGAGTTCACAGTTAGTACCGGTCGTTCTCTGGTAAGTTCACAAGTTAGCACCGGTCGTTCTCCGGCGAGTTCACATTTAGTACCGGTCGCTCTCCGGTAAGTTCACAAGTTAGCACCGGTCGTTCTCCGGCGAGTTCACAGTTAGTACCGGTCGTTCTCTGGTAAGTTCACAAGTTAGCACCGGTCGTTCTCCGGCGAGTTCACATTTAGTACCGGTCGTTCTCCGGTAAGTTCACAAGTTAGTTTACACAAATGTAACAGTTTATAGTATGAAAACGCTATTTCATAAACAATAGTTGTATAGTATGAATACAATCATAAACAATTTGTATAAAAGCATAAAATCAATTATATAATAATTGCACATGTAGCAAAAGTGTTGGCTATATTTTTCACCCCTATTTAAAAAGCAGTAAAACAGTAAAAAGGTAGAGGCTGTGAACTCACCTCGTGAGCTAAATGCGTGAGAACTAGCAAAGCGTAAGTCCAGGTAGGGTCTCTAACGTCCTAAACGTATGATATTACAAGTTTAAGTAAGTGTATATCTCTATAGACTATCCATGCTAATGTCCACTCAACTAGTATGTCACATTGTATTTTGTTTTTGAAAATAAACGTGTATGACCCGTTGTTGAAAGTTTGTAATAATAATTCTTAAAAGACATTACTATTAGGTTTGTTCGTTATATACTTTACATCAGTATATATTATGTGTTATCGAGTTGTGTTTGTATGTCGTTATCGGTTGTTACACAAGTTGAATACTTAGTGAGAATAAAGTTTCAATTTTTGGTCCAAAGGTTCTAAGTGTCGGTTTTTCATTCAATTTATGTTTTCAAGTCTCGTTTTTGGTCAAAGTCACTTAATAAGTCACCCAAACCCGCTTTGTTTACAATTCTTTCCAAAAATAGTAAGTTTCTAAAAATAGAAAGTTTGACGTTTTCGAAACCGAGGCCCATTTTTGTTGACTCGGTCAAACCTTCTTGGTTTGACCTGAGACTTTTACCCAAACATTAAATATGTTCATGGGTCATAAAAAGTTAGTCTTTCCCTTTATAGCAAGTCCATAAGTGTCGGTTTCATAAGTTACCCAAAATCAGTCCACTTTTACATTTTCCAGAAAATGTATCAACTTGTCGGATTTTTATAAAAATCTACATTCCGTAAACAAATCCAAAAAAATTACCAGTTGTTCCACCATATGTTATCTACCTTCAGTAATTTTTACAATAATTTTAGAGAAGTCTAAATATTTTTAATAATTACATGTGTCCTCTGAGGTCCAATAGTTGACCAATCTGGATACATGCATGAAGATTTAATTTTTGGACAAAATCTACAACCTTTTAGAGAAAAGTGATTAGTACAACATTTGTAGATAACTAAATTTGTGAACTTTTGGCGGTGGTTTCAAGTCATTTGGAGTTGTATAACTCGATATATGGCCAAAATGACAAGACTAAACATTCTAACTTCACAGGACAGATTATCTACGTGTTCTCACAAAAAATATTAAAAATGGTAAACTAATTCATAAAAATATGAGGTTTGTGGGGTTGGAAAGATTATTTCCTGAAATTGATTTTAAACTATAAAAAAGTCTATTTTCATTAAGAAGTGAATGAGTTATGGTTTGGTACATTTCATGTAAAATTCTGGAGAGGAGCTGAAACATATATTTTTATGAACTTCGAGTTAAGAAAAACGATTTTTAAGCATGGTTTGGTTAATATACTTGTTGAGTGAACATTAATACATGTAAATGAGAGTATTTAGAAGAAGATAAATGTTCCTTACAATAGGGATGAGATGAGGAGAAGAAGAAGTTGTTGTAGAACTTAAATCCTTGCAAAAAGGTGTAGAAATTAAGTGGTGGTGGTTGGTGGCTTTGAGATGGGTTATGGTGGTTTGTTGTGGTGGTGGAGGTGGTTGTAAGGTGGTGATTGGGGCTGATCTCCAGAAATGTAGAGAGAGAAGGAGTGGTTCTAGAGAGAAGGGAGAGAGATTTGAGAGGAGTGTAAGATGAAATGAGTGAAATGAGTAAAGGTTGCATGTTCTTGCATGAATTCTTAATGGGTAAAAAGGAGGTGAACACATGGTGGGGGGCCAGCCTATGGGGCCCATTTGGTGGGGGGTTTTGTGATTAAATTTTGATTCTCAGACTGTGTTACGTATTTTGGTCGTTTACTCATTATTTTCGTGTTAAAACATTAAATCGCGTAACGTTATTTTGAGTCGTTTAAATTAACGATATTTTTGGGATAAATTTTCATTGAAGTATTATTAAAATACTTTATTTTGATTTGTCAAAATAATTATTGACTTTCGTTTGGTTGTCGAATTTGATTCGCGCGTTTTCGTTGAGTTAGAGACGTTTTAACCAAAACGTATATGTTTTTCGTGTATTATTATATTAAAATAATAATATAGAATAAATAACTACTAAAAATAGATTTAAGTTATTTATAGAAATGTTTTCACCAACGTCGTATATTTTTGTAGAGTTTGTTCCAAATGTTTTGTACGTAATTACAACTAATTACGAAATGTATAATACTACGCGTATTAACTAGTTGGGCCTTGCTAGACTTACCTCTAAAATAGTTGTGAATTTACTTAAGTAGGTGTTGAGACATAGATTGTGACAACAGATCTAGCTTGAAATAGGATTGGTGTAATTATTATTATGTTTGTATATTGGTTTAGATTTGTAAATAAATATTTGTTTTGTTAGTAATATTCGTTAAACATATTATTGTGTTAAGTTAGACGAATAATTAAATACGAAATAATTACGTTTGCTGCGAGTTGAGTTCTCAGGTTGCGAGCCTAACGAGGCGAGATGAGAACTGGATCCGCAGGAAGTGTCTGGCGAGCCGAGTTAATGGACTTGGGCTGGACTCGCCGGCCCATGCGAGCCGAGCCAAGACAGACTATTTAAACGATTTTCTCTTGGAAAATCGTTAATACTTTAAAAAACACTTTTGATACTTGTGCATTCTGCGAACTCAAAACCCAGAGAAAACGAAACCTACGACTAGGCTTTGACAGATTATCGTTTAAAGCTAAGTATTAGAAAACGCAATTACATACTTACTCGTTATTAGTAAGATAACACCGTATTGAGGGATTCCGCACCTTAATACTGCAGATAACGAAGTTATCGATCCTAAAAACTAGGGACTTACATCTGGTATCAGAGCTTTCAGGCTAAATACGAGTGTGTTCATAAGTTTTAGAGGTGATTGCGTTGTGATTCGGATCGTTTATCCGTGCATAAGTACATACTAACGATCAAAATCACTCTCTGGACGTTTTAGGGTTTGTTTACGGTCGAAATTTCCTGTTTCAATCGTAAAAATACCTTAAACATTCGTTTTCGGGTTTAACAGCCGTTTCGCGAGTCGAGATTAGGGTTCCAGCTTCGCCTGCGAACTGAGTTGAACTAGCGAGTCGAACTGAGACTTGCGAGTCGAACTGAGATCTCTCGCGAATTGAAATTGCTTGCAAATCGACATCTTTAGCGATCCGAACTGAGGCTTGCGAATCGACATATTCTGCGAGTCGAGCTGAGATTGCGAGTTGAGCTGAGTCCTGCGAGTTGAGTTTTCTGAATTCGCTAAACAGTTTAATTTTACGATGTCTGATCTTAGTAGAATGATCGAGATAGAACATGAGGTGGGAAAATCAAACGTTCCACCTAAATTGTTGAAAATCGAAGATTACTACAACTGGAAGGACAAATTTGAATCTTACTGTAGATTCCATGATTTGTCGATATGGATGTGTATCAAGAATGGATACACTGCACCTACTCAAACGGTTAATAATGCAACTGTTACTCTTGCTTATAACCGAATGAGCGATCAACAAAAGAAGGACTATGAATTGGAGAATAAATCCCATTCTGCAATTAAGATGAGTTTACCAAAGGAAATAAACCATCAACTCAAGTCTTTTCAAACTGCTAGAACGCTCTGGGAAGCGTTAGAGAAAAGATGTGAGGGAAGTCCTCAAGTGAAGGCAGGCAGGAAGAATCTTCTTAAGAAGCAGTTTACTGTTATAACAGCTTTAAAAGGAGAAGATCTTGATGCTTACATCACTAGATTCTACCACTTGTTAAGTGAGCTTGACAACCATGAGATTGTTACTACTGAGACTGAAAGAACCGACAAATTTATTGAGGGTTTACCGTCTAAGTGGGAAATGTATGGTGTAATGCTCAAAGACAACGACGAAAGGTATGCAACCATGACCTTAGAGCAGGTCATTGACAAGCTAAAAGGTTATGATTTCACAAAGAAATCGAGAGAAACTGATTCTGATCAGGTTCAGAATCCTGGGCTATATCATGGGAAAACTAATCTCTCAACTTCTTCATCTAGTTCGACCACTGCACTTTTAGTGGGTAATACTGATGAAAATGGTGAAATGTTAACGGATGACGTGTGCCTTCTTACCTCATCAGGTAATGAATCTAAAGGTACACCTGCTGAGAAGTCAACTCAAGGACATCAAAAGATGCCAATGAGTGTGAAATCTGCAGAGCAACAGTTATCTGTCCTTGCATCCTTTGTTGCGTCTTATGAAAACTACATTCAGGGTAAAATCAATGATCCGATTATGTTTGATGAAGATTATGATCAGATAGTCCCTGATTATCTTGAGGAAATAGATCTCCAGGATCAACTTGCAATGTTATCAAGGAGAGTCAAAAATTTCTTGAAGAAAACTGGTAGAAAAGTGGTAGGAAATCGATCAGGGTTTGATAAAACCAAGATCAAGTGTTTCAACTGTCAAGGTTATGGACACTTTGCTCGTGAGTGTCAAAGACCTAAGGTTGAAACTGGCAATAGCAAACAATGTTCGGGAAGTACCTTAGCTTCCAAAGCCTTAGTTGTGAAACAGTTGGATGGATCTTATGATTGGCAAGCTCAGTCTGAGGAAGCACTCATGGCTGAGATTGAAGATCAAGAGATAGCTACTGAGTCCAATAGCTATATGCCCAGTGATGTTGAAATAAAGGTGCCGGAGATTCATGAGAAAACAAGTGATGATGACGTGCTCTATATGGATTCAACTGCTAATATGAGTCCAGATGACTTTGTAGCACGCATGGCTGAAGTACAAACTGACAAGAAAAGGGTATGTTTAGATATTCTTACTCTTGTTGATGTTTGTTATCTAGTTACTGATCTACAATCACAATTAAGTGTCTTAAGTGTGTCTAATCAGAATTTGTCATCCCAAGTTAGCATTTTTAATGATTCTAATAAGACTATAATATCTGAACTTGAACAAGCTAAAAGTGATGTCCTTAGGTTAAGTACAGATAAGGTAGATCTTAAGAATAAGATTAAGTCTGACAGTTCTGATAAGATTGCACTTAGAGATACCATAAATGAAAAGGCAATAATCATAGATGGTCTCTATATGAACATTGATGACTTAAATCGAACAATAGCTGATAGGGATAGAGAGTTAGCTGAGCTGAAGCATAAGTTAGTAGAACAAAATCGTAAGATTGAGTCCTACAGAACTTTAGAAATGGATAAAATGCTAGATGCTCAACGAAATGTAAAGGACAAGACTAGGATAGGTTACAATGATGTACCTCATCCTTTTAATGCCAATTACACTAGTAACTCGATAGATTCTGACCGGATGTTCATAAGGGATTAGATTGGTAATTTGATTATTCTGATCTTTTTGCATCATTTAAAGTTCCTATTAGTGACTATGTCAGTGATTCAGAGATAGCTGAACATTTATTGTTTGAAGATGGGAATATTGGTCCCACTTCAACATCAAGTGTTAAACAGTCTGGAATTAAGACTAATGTTGACTCAGATAAAGCTTCTACAAGTGAGTCACAACAACCTTCAGAGGATAAGTCTCAAGAAACAGAAGATCTTGATGATCTTCCTACAAAGTTTGATGACATACTTACTCCTTTGAAACACTTAAGGATATCTTCTGCTCGTACAGAAGATGTACCTTCATTGGAAGAGATTGGTACTAACTTAGAAGATGAGATTCCGGTTGAACCAGTTACTTCAACTAGAACGCGTAAGAATCATCCCGTTGAAAACATCATCGGTGATATTAATACTCCGGTTCAAACTAGGCATCAATCCAGAGCTAGTACGTCTGAGAATTTAGAATACCAAAGCTTGTATACTGCAATGAAAGAGACAGGGATTCCTAATCAATGTATATATTCATGCTTTATCTCACAAGTCGAGCCTAAAAATGTTCAAATGGCTTTAAAAGAAAGCTCGTGGGTAGAAGCAATGCAAGAGGAACTATCACAGTTCTCTAAATTACAAGTATGGGAGTTGGTTGACCTACCAAAGGGAGAATATCCAATTGGAACTAGATGGGTATTTAAGTGCAAGAGAGATGATAAAGGAATCGTTACTCGCAATAAAGCTCGTCTGGTGGTTCAAGGTTTTAATCAACAAGAAGGTATTGACTACAATGAAGTGTTTGCACCAGTTGCTAGGCTAGAAGCAATTAGAGTATTCTTAGTATTCGCATCATATTTTGGTATAAAAGTGTATCAGTTGGATGTTAAGAGTGCCTTTTTGTTTGGCAAAGTGGAAGAATTGGTGTGTGTTTCACAACCGCCAGGGTTTGCTGATCCTGAGTATCCAGATAGAGTATATCGTTTGAATAAGGCTCTATATGGATTACATCAAGCACCTAGGGCATGGTATGGAACACTATCAACGTATCTACTTGAGAATGGATTTACAAGAGGATCGATTGATAGTACACTGTTTGTGAAGTGGAAAAAGAAAGACTTTCTTCTTGTGCAAGTTTATGTTGATGACATTATCTTTGGATCGTCTGATGAAAAGATGTGTCAAGAATTTGAGAAAGTCATGAGAAAATGGTTTGAAATGTCTGCAATGGGAGAGTTGAATTTCTTCTTAGGATTACAAGTTGATCAAAAGAAGGATGGATTCTTTATTCATCAATCTAAATATACATATGAGCTATTAGAACGCTTTAAGATGGATGAAAGTAAGGTCTACAATACTCCAATTCCAGTCAATCATGGACTAGGTCCAGATACATCGAGTGATAGCGATGTGGATCCAACTCTTTATAGAGCCATGATTGGATCACTAATGTATCTAACAGCCTCTAGGCCTGACATAATGTTTGCTGTTTGTTTATGCGCAAGATATCAGGCTAATCCGAAAGAGTCACATATGCAAGCTGTTAAACGAATCTTTCGTTACCTCAAAGGGAAACCTAAGCTGGGTCTTTAGTATCCGATTGATGGAGACTTAGATCTCGTAGCTTATACTGATTCGGATTATGGAGGATGCAATCAGAATAGGAAATCTACGACCGGAGGATGTCAATTCCTAGGAGGTAGATTAGTATCCTGGCAGTGCAAGAAGCAAACCTCGGTAGCCATTTCTACATGTGAAGCTGAGTATGTTGCAGCTGGCAGCTGTTGCTCTCAAGTTCTATGGATTCAACAACAACTGCGGGATTACGGGTTAAATATAACCAATACTCCTATGATGATTGATAACGAATCTACTATGTCGATCACCAATAATCCAGTAAAGCACAGTAAAACTAAGCATATTGATATTCGACATCATTTTATTAGAGATTGTGCTGAGAAGAAGTTGATAAAGTTAGTTAAGGTTCCATCATTGGATAACTTAGCAGACTTATACATAAAGGCGTTCGACAGAGCAAGATTTGAGACGTTGGTTCAACTGAACGGAATGAGAAATCCAGAGTGATTAGTCTTCCAAGGGTATTTTTGTAATAGTTAGTATTTCTATGTTAAAAAATAATAATAATAATAATAAAAAAATGGGCGTATGGCATTCATTTGCTTGTTACCTAAGCGGAATCGCCTTCATTTAAGTTTTTATTTGCAAAAACTAAGGGAAATGATAGTACATTAGGAGAATAAGCTTCACAATAATAAGCTTAAGTTCTAAGTATGATATGGTAGTAGGTTCAAATAAAGTTGCTTTAGAACTACAGCGGTTCTATCAGGTATGTGTTTATATTTATTTGATTATACACCTATATCCACAAGTTATAATTTGTTTATTTTTAGTGAAAACTTTAGATGGCTTCATCATATGATGTACTGGTAGGCAAATTATATGAAATTTTCTAAGCCTTAAGAAGTTAATTAACTACTTGTTTATTATCTTGTGTTACTATTCTATGATGTATGACATTAAGTCTTAATTGTTGAATGATGGTATTGCCATACACTGTTATCATGTATTTTAATTTGAATTGACAAATAGTAGCAATATGGGTATTAACTTAATTACTGGTAACTTTGTTGTACTAAGTACAGAACTGAAACCTTTAATTAAATTAATATTCTCAAATATATTTTGAATTATGCTAGAAGGGATCTTCTGTTGTACTACGTACAGACTTAGATAACATAGCATATTCAAAGTATGTCTGATATTTGTCTAACCTTAAAAATTCAAGTGTATGTTATATGTTTCGAAAAGATACATCATTTAGTAACCGCTACCTTGAAATTTAATGATGCAGTGTTATGAGTTTTACTTGAAATTCTTCAGTATGTCATATAATAGAAAGCACTTGATAATATTCATAGTAACAATAAAGTGCTTGCTTAGAAAATTGAGTATAATTTGTTTATGTGGATCATAATACCGGTAATCGTCTTGAACTATCTATAATTAAAATATTCACTTTATGTGAGTAATGCATTTATTAATTATGCTTTGTGGATAAAGGTACCTAAGATATAGTTTCATAAATATAAATGTATAAATGATAAATTTAGTTGTAATTTTATAGTAATTTACTTGAATTTCATGAGGTATGTATACTACCAATCTGCTTAGACTTTTAAATATATAATTAATTGCTTATTCTTACTAATATGATCCCTAAGCAGATGAAATCTTATTTATTTTGTATATTTACTTTGTTTTGAGTGATTAATAAAATGGTACTTGATACCAATGTTTATATAATTGTGTTTTTATCTTATTTTAATTTATGTTTAATTTAAGTTTTTGTGTCTATCAGAATTTACCCTTCGGAATTTGGTACTGAATATTTTTTGGAGTTGAACAAACGTAACAAATGCAAGTGAAAAATAATTTTATTTTAGACTTGTACAAATGATGAGTTTTTAATTTATACTAAGTATTTAATTCGCGTTTTTATCAATTCCTACGAGTCGACTTAGTCATCTTGCGGATCCACTTGAAATCTCGCGAATCGGATAAAGGGTATAAAACAGAAGGTCAAACTAGTCAACAGCTCACCGGATCCACAAACTTCGCGAGTACACTTAAACTTGGCGAATCCGCTTACAGGCGAAACGAGGCGAAACTTAGTTTTCGTTTGATTTCGATTTTTAGAGTACGAAGAACGAGTTTTTGATCCGTAGACTTTATACATCTTCACTTTACGAACATTTTGAGGTATAATACAACGGATTTCACCATGTAAATAACGAGAAATCGAAGTTTTCATAAACTTAGGGTTTCGGGTTATAAACGAAATGATTCATTTCGATTAAGGACTTTGTTTAGCATGAATCGTTAGGGTTAATGTTAAACGATGCTTAATAAACGTAAATAAATCAATAGATCACGTTAAAATCAACGGATTAATTGATTTTAAAAATCAACTTGCGACGGCTGTTCATCGAACGAGTTGACACTTCGATTCAACTCGCAGCGAGTTGACTAGCGGATCGACATGATTAGCGAGTTCATTTCAATCGCGAGTTGATAAGCGAAGCGAGTTGATAAGTGAAACGAGTTGACCTCGATTCGCAAGGCCAGTTTATGCGAGTCCAGTACTTAGAAAATTTTTATTTTTTATAAGTAGTGATATAAATGGTAATACTTTGTATATAATAACTTTTATAAATAATGGATTTAAATTAGACTTAAGACTTATTAGTTATAAGTTAAATTTTTTTTATATACGACTTGAGACTATTTTGTAACAAGTTATATATAATTTCAATTTTAAACTAAGATGTTTGATGAATCCCGATTCATAATACGTTATAGTTTAAAGTCTTTTAATCGTGCATTAAAATTATATCTGTTGTTTGTTTATTTTACAGATATGGCGAGAGCATTTGACAAGGGCCACAATATTTTGGTGGATCTGAACCTTGAAGCCAAGCGGGCTGATAGGGTTGCTGATATTCTTAGATTTCTTGCACGGTCACGTATTCGATACGCCATTACAGCCAATCCACCTATTTCTCAAGCAATTCTGAACGATTTCTGGATGGATATTGCATATGACGAATCTGTCAACCCACCAGAGATTAGGACAACGGTTAATGGACAACCGGTTGTATTTACTGCTGGATATCTTCGTCAGGTATTGCAGCTAGGGACAGAAGAACAGGAGAATGGAGATACGGAGTTTCCCATGGATTTTATCGAGGGAGCTATAGGCCGTATGGGTTATACTGGTGATAGGCGTGGATGTCAGTTCCAGAAACCTCTGGTTATCGGTCAGTGGAGGTTTCTATGGCACGTGATGAATATAGTTTTTGCAGCGAAGAAGGGTGGCTTTGATGAGTTAAGCCCTGCTATTTTATCGGCTGCACTGTCACTGGTTTATAATAAACCATACAGTTTCTGTGATTATCTTTTTGGTGAGATTGCGAAACAGATATCGGGTTCTGTTAGATCAAGGTTTTTGGTTTACCCGAGGTTTTGTATGTTGATTATTCGTGCGCGTCTACCAGATTTGGCTATACCTGAACCAGATCTAGTGGTTAATACGATTGATCATCGAGGGTATAAAGCCATGTTTATGCAGACGGTTAGGAAGGAGGGAGTGGTAAAACCTGAGGTAAGACCACTATTTGGGTATATTATTGACCCAAACTACGTTGCACCACCACCACCAAATCATGGTTGGTTGGATGTGGTTGTTCCTGCTGCTGCTGTTCCAGAGCCTGTTGCTGTTCCAGAGCCTATTGCTGCTGTGGTTCCACAACTTGAGCCACAGGCATTGCTTGAGGATGCGTTGATACAAGCTGATCAACCAGGTCAACAGGTTGATGCTGAGGTTGCTGCACAGGTAGTGCAGGAAGTGCTAGATTAGAATGATGAGGCACAAGATCCCGAGTTGAGGGATATTGATCTGTTCTTTGAAATTACACCGGAACAGGTATTATATCGTTTGTATAATAATATAGATATTTAGATATTCGATGTCATTATTTAATATAAATATAAATATCATTATATAAACAGGTAGCTGAAGCTGAGGCTGCAAACCCAGAGGTTGCAATACCAGAGGGGGAGCAGAGACAGCAAGATAGATCAGTTGTTGTACCGGCTGAGGTATTATATCTGATTAATCTTAAATATATAGAACTTGTATGATAGAGCTTACGCTAATCATAAATGTTTAATATATTCAACATTTAGGATCCTGTTAGATCATCTGGACGTCGTGATGGTGAGACGGCTTCAGATGAGGATTCTGAGAATACACCTTCTCCTCCTCCGTCTATTTCAGAAAATAAGAGAAAAGGTAAGGGTATTCTGGAGGAAGGTTCTGAGGAGGTTGAAACTCCATTGATGAAACGTCCAAGGACGTTGACTATTAGAGAAGGTTAGTATTTGTTAAGAAGTTAAATAATCTTAACTTGTTGTTTATCAGGAGTTAAACTGAGACAGTTAATTCTGTATACAGTTGCTCAAGATACACCACAGGTGGAGACGGATACACCGGTGGTTTCTGAACAGAAATCTGTACCGCTTCAGGTATAAGATATAAGTTCTATAACTATAAGTGTTATGCAATTAATTAGAGTTTGAGACAGAGTAATCTGTGATAATAACTGATTTTAATTATGTTTAACTTTACAGCATGAGGTTGCTAATCTAGTTCGTGCGGCAAAATTTCCGACGAATAAAGGAGCTAGATTTGAGGCAAACTTGCTTACGCAAGCTTTGTCTCAACCTCATACACCGCTGACAAGAGACTGGCATATTGAGTCTCTTACACCGCCTGGACCCAGAACGATACCTGTTACTCCAACGACTGATGCTGAAAGGATTACATCCTTAGAGTCGAGGGTAAAGGATTTAGAGAAGCTTACTTCTCAGATTCCAGAGCTGGTGTCGAATAATCTTCTTCTTGCTCAGCAGATGCTCAAGCAGTGTGAATCTTACAATCTACTGATGAAGACTCATGAGACTTTGCTTGCGGACTTCAATGTGCAGAGACTGAAGTTATCTTCCTTGGAGAGTTTGGTCTTGAGAACTCATTCAGGACAGTCTACTCAGGGGGAGATATTGGTATATCTGGAGTCTTGCAAAGAAAATGAGCTGAAGAGGAAGAGAGATTCAGACAAAGACGATGATCCCAATGCACCGAAAGGTGGTGAGCAGACCGGTCCTTCAAAGACTGGTGAGCAAGCTACACGTCAGGGGGAGTCTGATGCTGAAGCAAGCGGTTCGGGAGCGGGTACAAGTGCAGATAAGACTGTACCGGGTGATGCTGAAGCTGGTAAGATAGCTTAGTATTATCATAGTACTGTAATATTTGTAATAGTTTGTAGTGAACATATGTAAACTTAATTTATTGTGTAAATATATTTGGCTTAGGGTTATTATTATTTTAAGTAAAATATGTTTGATGTAATTTAAGTTTATATAATTATATGTTAAGATAAAATAGTGATCGAAAGTCTTCCGACTCATTGAGTAGTCGAGCGGCGTGTTCCGAATAATATCGGCGGTCAAAATTTTATAATAACATATGCATTTTAGACTTGAGAGTTTGCATAGTAACAAGTTAAAAATGTATTAGTATTAACTAGACAAATGATATATAATTTAAAGGTTAAATTGATAATGAATTAGATCAATTAACACTTGGAAATTATATAAGGTAATTAATAGTAAATTTAAATGTTTGGTGATTATTCACAATGCATTAGAATTTAAAATTAATTATTATTTGTTAAGTAGGTTATAAGACTTAAGAAATTTTGGATTGATTCAAGGTAATCAATAAAAGATTTTATAAGTTATATGTAAATTGCGTTTATATTTTAGGTTAAAATATATAAAAGAATTAATAAAGAAATTCTTAGATTGGTTCAGGGAAATCAATGAAGAATTTGAATTATTAATATATTTGTATTTACAATTTTTCTCTAGGATTGGAAATGCTTGATCTATCTGATTCGGAAGATGATATTTTTGATGAGATAGATGAAGACATTGATTTTGATCTTGAGGATGGAGAATTTCTACCACCTACTGATTGGACTGCTGTACCTGAGATTGTGCAAGACATTGGTGTAGATCCAGATGCAAATATTGATGAACACCATGTGAGCCCATCTAGGACAGAAGTTATTATTGAAAATGAACAAGGTCCAATGGTTGTCGATGTAGATGAAGAAATCGATGACTCAACTGATTCTGAAAATGATGAAACTTTGATTCCTACCAAGAATCCTGCTGTTTTTCTTAGGAAACTTCCAAAACAGAAAAAGAAGGTTGGAGTTTCAGAAGTTGATGTTACGGGAAAACGTGTTCCTCGTAAAGGGATTGTTGGATGGTACTTTGACTCTGAGCTGAAGCTTTTTGCTATTAAAAGGTTTGATGGAGTTCAATATTTTGAGCGAAAGCTTGCAGTATTTAGTTCCTTACCACGTTATGAGATACGTGACTTGGCTAGATTGGAGATAAATAATCCAAGTAATGATGATTATGCTAAACGTGTTGAACGAATTATTAGAACTGAAGTTGGTACAAATAAGTTTGTTCAGATTAAGCCAAGAAAAGGAAAGACTGTGAAACTACAAGAGAAAAGTCAAAGAACTGGAAGAAGAAGAAGAAGGAAAAAGATATATCCAGCTGTTAGATGCATACAGCAGATTCCACTGAAGACAATGCCACATGATATTCTGGGAAATATGAAGAGTTGGCACGTGGATTCAGGAACTGGAGAAGCTGTTATGGTTGAAGCTGATGATGAGGTTGAAGGTGGTGAAAGAGAAATCTTCAGAGTTTATGATCATCGACACCTGATGAATATGTCGAGAAATGATCTGTTAAAGTTAAACGAGAACAGGATTTTGATGACTATTGAATGGGCTGATTTAGCAAGAGATTATCAGTTGATGGTTAAAACTTGAATCAAGATGAAGATTTACGCAGGTAGTAAGATTTACAAATGAAGACCAAAGACAAGCGTGAAGATAAAGACGCTAGAGCTATTGTCAAGGGGGAGTCTGTTGAGACATAGATTGTGACAACAGATCTAGCTTGAAATAGGATTGGTGTAATTATTATTATGTTTGTATATTGGTTTAGATTTGTAAATAAATATTTGTTGTGTTAGTAATATTTGTTAAACATATTATTGTGTTAAGTTAGACGAATAGTTAAATACGAAATAAATACGTTTGCTGCGAGTTGAGTTCTTAGGTTGCGAGCCTAACGAGGCAAGATGAGAACTGGATCCGCAGGAAGTGTCTGGCGAGCCGAGTTAATGGACTTGGGCTGCGAGTTGGGCTGGACTCGCCGGCCCATGCGAGCCGAGCCAGGACAGACTATTTAAACGATTTTCTCTTGGAAAACCGTTAATACTTTAAAAAACACTTTTGATACTTGTGCATTCTGCGAACTCAAAACCCAGAGAAAACGAAACCTACGACTAGGCTTTGACGGATTATCGTTTAAAGCTAAGTATTAGAAAACGCAATTACAAACTTACTCGTTATTAGTAAGATAACACCGTATTGAGGGATTCCGCACATTAATACTACAGATAACGAAGTTATCGATCCTAAGAACTAGGGACTTACAGTAGGGAATTAGCCTAAAAATGCAAGTGTTTAGTGTACGTAATTGTATCAAAATTGAGGGGTGTCACAGAAGTTTACGTTAGACGGGAAACTCAGGACAAACTAGACTCCAGATCTGAAAAGTGTCTTTTCGTCGGTTATCCACAAGAGTCATTTGGATATTTGTTCTACAGACCCAAGGAAAATGTGGTCTTTATAGCTCGGAGAGGAGTGTTCCTTGAGAGAGAAATGATATCTAAAGAGGACAGTGGGAGTAAATTTGATCTTGAAGAAATTCAAGAGTCTACCGATGAAGAACCTATAATAAACACTGACGTTCAACAAAAGGTGGATACACCTGTTGAACCTGAAGACATATCCTTACCCGTTCGCAGATCTAGTAGAGTTAGCAATCCTCCTGAGTTCTATTATAGTTACCAATTAGAAGAAGAGGATAAGATAAGTGATAGTACACTGGGTGAATTAGATGAGCCTGCTAACTACAAGGAAGCGATGGCAGGTCCTGAGGCTGCTAAGTGGAAGGAAGCTATGAAAAGTGAAATTCAGTCCATGTATGACAACCAAGTTTGGAATTTGGTTAACACTACACCCGGCCTTAAGACGGTGGGTTGTAAGTGGATATTCAAGAAGAAGACAGACATGACTGGGAAAGTACACACTTATAAAGCTAGGTTAGTAGCGAAGGGCTATACTCAAACCTATGGGATTGATTATGAGGAAACATTTTCACCAGTAGCTAAGATTAAGTCAATTAGGATTATGCTAGCCATAGCTGTATTTCATGACTATGAAATTTGGCAGATGGATGTCAAAACCGCTTTCCTTAATGGGAAACTGACAGAGGATGTGTTCATGACACAACCGGAAGGCCTTGATGTGGTTAAGTCACTCATGGCTTGCAAACCCAAACCTGGAGCATCTATCTGTGCTTTCGTCTTGGAGATGAAAGGGTACTTTGATAGGTTGGAATCATTGAATATGATGTTTGACACAGAGTTTTCCGTTGACATAATTTTGTCCAGTCTGCCAGCTGTCTACAATCAGTTTGTAATATCATATCAGATGAATATGAATGAGAGAGAAGGCTCAATAATGGAACTCCATAATTTACTGCAAACCGCTGAGCAAGGAATCAAAAAGGATGATGCGTCCTCTAGCTCAGCAGCTCCTGTGTTGGCAATTGGTCAAACTGCAAAGAAAAGAAAGAGGTCAAATTGGAAAGCAAAGACTACGAATGGAAAGTCCAATCGTGGGTCCAAAAGAAAGACTGATTCTGATATTGCACCAGCAAATGATCCAAAGGAAGTAGTGTACTTTTACTGCAACACAAAGGGGCACTGGAAACGTAGCTGCCTGAAATACCTGAAGGACCTTGAAAATGGAAAGGTCGAAAAGAGTATTCACTCAGGGTCTAAAGGAAAGTAGGAAGTTGAAGCTTGGGGAGCTTAATCTAGTCATGGGAAACAGAGGAATCACGCCTGTTACCGAGATTGGAAAGTATGAGCTTGTGCTGAACTCTGGAGTTAGGATAAATTTGAATAATTGTTGTTATTCGTTAGAAATGACTAGAAACATTATTTCATTTTATGCTTTGTTCAAGGATGGTTATCGATTTTCATTTGATAATGAGAATGGTGATATTTTGGTTTATTAAATGGTTGTTTTGTTTTTAAAGCTTCTCCTTACAATGGCATATATGAAAATGTTAAATGTGTTAGCAATTTGATTTTAAATGTTGATTCGTCTAATGAGCTTGATAAATCCAAATTGTGGCATTATCGTCTTGGGCACGTAAAAAAGAAACGCATCGGCCAACTCCAAAAGGATGGAGTGTTGGAATCATTCGACCTCAAATCGGATGATGTATGCGAATCTTGTTTATTGGGCAAGATGACTAAATCACCATTCACCGGGTCGTGTGAAAGAGGTGAAGGACTGTTGGACTTGGTACACACAGATGTTTGTGGACCATTCCGATGTACCACAAAAGATGGAAATCGATACTATGTTACATTTACTGATGATTACAGTATATTTGGACATGTCTATCTGATTAAGCATAAGTCAGATACTTTTGAGGTATTCAAAAGATACAAGAGAGAAGTAGAGAATCAACTGGGCAGAAAGATAAAGGTACCCCGATCCGATAGGGGAGGAGAATACCTTAGTATCGAGTTTCTTGATCATCTTAAAGATTGTGGAATAGTTTCACAGTTGACTCCTCCTAGAACGCCACAGCTTAATGGTATTGCTGAGAGGAGAAATAGAACCTTGTTGGACATGGTTCGGTCTATGATGAGTCGGGCTACACTTCCGATAAGTTTTTGGGGTTATGCATTAGAAACAGCCGCTCGCATCTTAAATCTTTTACCCACCAAGAAGGTTTCAAAGACACCTTATGAGATGTGGAAGGGAAGACGTCTTTCTCTTGGTCACATCAAAAAAAAATCTAGGGTTGTGAAGTTTTTGTTAGACGAGAAACTCAGGACAAACTAGACTCCAGATCTGAAAAGTGTCTTTTCGTCACTTATCCACAAGAGTCATTTGGATATCTATTCTACAGACCCGCGGATAATGTGGTCTTTGTAGCTCGAAGAGGAGTGTTCCTTGAGAGAGAAATGATATCTAAAGAGGACAGTGGGAGTAAGATAGATCTTGAAGAAATTCAAGAGTCGACCGATAAAGAACCTACAGTAAACACTGACGTTCAACAAGAGGTGGAGACACCTGTTGAACCTGAAGACATATCTTTACCCGTTCGCAGATCTAGTAGAGTTAGCAAGCCTCCTCATTTCTATTATGGTTACCATGTAGAAGAAGAGGATAAAATTAGTGACAGTACACTAAATGACTTAGATGAACCTGCTAACTACAAGGAAGCGATGGCAGGCCCTGAGGCTGCTAAGTGGAAGGAAGCTATGAAAAGCGAAATTCAGTCTATGTATGACAACCAAGTTTGGAATTTAGTTGACACTACACCCGGTCTTAAGACGGTGGGTTGTAAGTGGATCTTCAAGAAAAAAACAGACATGGATGGGAAAGTACACACTTATAAAGCTAGGTTGGTAGTGAAGGGCTATACTCAAACCCACGGGATTGATTATGAGGAAACCTTCTCACCAGTAGCTAAGATAAATTCGATTAGGATAATGTTAGCCATAGCTGCATTTCATGATTATGAAATTTGGCAGATGGATGTCAAAACCGCTTTTCTTAACGGGAAACTGACAGAGGATGTGTTCATGGCACAACCGGAGGGTTTTGAAAGTGAAAAGTATCCTAATAGAGTGTGTAAGCTTCAAAAGGCTATTTATGGACTTAAACAAGCCTCTCGTAGCTGGAATCTCTGCTTCCATAAGAAAGTCACAGAGTTTGGATTTTCTAGAAGCGAAGATGAGTCCTGTATATATGTCAAGTTCAGTGGGAATGTTGTGGTCTTCCTAGTATTATATGTGGATGATATACTGTTGGTACATATTAGTGTGTCTGTTAGTTGGTCTATCGAGTTGTAAGTGTCGTTAGTTAATTGTAATAGAAAAGTCATTTTAGTGTAAAGCGACACTTAACTTCTGTGTTAGGCGACACTTGCCTTAGTGACGCATAGCGACACTTAGGTAAGTGACGCATGAAGGCGGCCACATGCGACACTAGCCAAGTGATGCATGTCTGCCGATTTGTGTTAGTATATAAGCAAACCTACGGGTTTTTGGCTAGGGTTGACTAAACCCTAGCACCATTTGCCGACTAAGCATCCCTGTAATCAATCTAATATATTACGTTCATCAATACAAAGCTATACTATTGGATTATTCGTGTTTTTTATTCGTATTTACATACTGTTTGTGTGATTGTTTGTTTCCGCCTTACAATCATAGTCATCAATCATCTAGATCCACAGCAAGGGGCACTCTCAACTGGTATCAGAGCCTCGAGGTGGTTTGATTGACGTTTTGATCACGAATTAGTTTGTTTTCGGTTTGCTTCGTGAAGAAAATCAAGAATTATCGAGTTATTTGGATCGATTGGGTGCTAGAAAGACGTTAGGAATCAATATTTACAGGTTTCGTTCGTTTGGGATTGAAGAATTTTCGTTAGGTTTACGAAAATTCGATTTTTAGGGTTTTTGGGCGTTCACAGCCGTTTCTGCGTCACTCGTTGCGTCACTTCGGGTGACACTTCGTAAGGCGCCTTACAAATGGCTCAAGAAAAGGATACTCTTCTAAGCATTAGGGAAATGATAAAACAAAATAATGATGTAGGAAGTAGTAGTAAACCTCCCGTTTTTACTGTTGATTTGGACTATGCATATTGGAGATCACGTTTTGAGCAGTACATTGACTTTCATTGTCCGGAATTGTGGGGTCCACTTACTGAACGATATGAAAGACCATTAGCTGAGGGAAATTATCGTGGAGTTCCTCCACCTAAATCTTATAAGGCTATGACTCCTGAGGAACGTAAGGAGTATGACACTGAACGTAAAGCTCTTTCAGCAATAAAGATGGCCTTAACTCCAGATGTTCTGCGTATGTTCAAACAACATGATATTGCTTATGATCTTTGGAAGGCAGTTGAGATTCGATGCGGTGGTAATGAGAAATACAAAGACGCAAAGTTATAATTGATCAAGAAACAATACGATCTTTTTGATATTATGCCTAATGAGACCATATCTGGTTTATTCACTAGATACACCCAGTTGGTCGGTGAGTTGCTTGAAGGTGGTTTTACCTTTACAGAACTTGAAATTAATAAAAATCTTTTGGATGCACTACCAAAGGCCTAGGATATCAAGGTTCGGATGTTAAAAGAAAATCAAGAGTTGCCTACATGGAAGTTGGACGAGTTGGTTGGAATACTCCAAGCACATGCTATGGAGTTGAAGAAGAAAGAATGTAAAAATTGGGGTTTTGTACAAGACCCATCTTTGTATGGTGGTAAAGTGAACTCTGGAAATACCCAAGGTGGAATAGCGTTTGTATCATATATCACTTCACAAACAAACTCCACTGGGGTTTACTCATCAGTCCATTCTGCTGGCACTTCACAAGGTGCACAGACTCCCATTTCACCAGCTATTGAAGAACAAGCTGCCATCTATACTGCTTTCCTTAGCTTTTACAAGGATTTGGTTTCACAACCAAACACCACGTTGGAGCTGACAAAGGAAGATTATGGTCAGCTGGATGATGATGATCTTGAACAGATGGATCTGAACTGGAATATCGCCATGATCACAAGGAGGGTACATAAATTCTTGCAAAGGACGGGATGCAAGAGTTTGGAAGGAGCGGGTAAATCTGGATTTGGTTTTGATAAGAGCAAGGTCCGTTGCTATAATTGCCAAAACTTGGGACACTTCGCCTGAGAATGTGAGAAACCTAAGATGCCACCATCAGGTCTCACTAAACCATCTCCACCCAAGACTCCGGAAAAGGATGTACCAAAGACAGGAGCTTATGATGCTCTGGTTGTGTTCGAGCCTACAAATCTTGACTGGAGCGCTCAAGCTCAGCAGTATCAACAATGTCTAATGGCTCACTTCACAAATGAGGTACATGATGAACCTGAGGAACCGTCAAACTGTGTTTCATGTATTTCTCTAACTGCTTCTTTAAAGATTTGTCAAATAGACAATGAAAACTTGAGAGAAAAGGTTGCTAAACTTACTGAGTCAAACAAGTTTTTAAAAGAAAATGAAAAACTCTATGATAAGCAAATCGAGGCTCATAAGTTAGATACTCAGACTTTTAAATCAAAAGTTTTTAGTCAACAAGATGCTATTAAAAGGTATATAACAGAAATTGATTCGTTGAATAAAGAACTTAGTGAGTTAAAATCTAAGTCTGAGAATTTTACACAAAAAATCTCAACTTTTTCAAACTCTCTTGACGTTTTTGATGAAATCGTTAACAAGCAAATGACGGATACAATTAGTAAGGCGGGACTGGGGTATAACGCAGTCCCACCCCCTACTAACCACTATCCTTTGCCTGTTAAGGAAGGCACCGAAAAACTTGTAGCTGACTACTCATCATGGCCAGCTACAAAATCTAAAGAAGCTAAAAGGCATGCAAAGGAGAAAACGAAAAGACCAGAGTATCCTTTGCCTAAGTTTGACAAGTCTGAAAGTGCACCTCCAGTTACTGATTCGGAGGTTATTGAGATTGAGGATATACTGATCAGGAGTATCCTAAGGTTAAAAAGGTTGAAGTTAAAGCTGAGAATGTAATTTTACAAAATGAACCTGAGGTTAAGGTTCAAAAAGGAAAAGAAAAGGTTTTGAAAGAGAATTCTCAAACTTTACAGATACCTGTAAAGATTTTGAAACGAAATACAATTGTTAATAATGATAAAGTTTCTCATGACAAACCTTCTACTTCAACCATTCAACCTGAGCAAGCACATCTTAAAACTTATACACAATGTGCATGTTCAAGAAATGCTTCTCCACCTCCTTCAGTAAATCCTCAGCTTCAACCATTTGTTGAGAAGCATTCCTGTTTCTACTGCAAGAAACAAGGACATTTAATCCGTGATTATCCCAAGCTTTCTAATCAGCGCTATGGGAGAGATATGCCTAGAACATCCTGTTATAGAAATTCATTTTCGAATTCTCCACCTAGGCGTTATTCAAACTCTCCTAAGCCTGTTCAGAAGCAAAGTAATGTTGGGCAAAAACATTTGCCAAAACAAAAGCCCGACATTACTCTCAAACCAACTTCCGAACCATCTAAAGTTTGGAAAAGAAAAGAGTCTGCTGTTGACTCTAATGTCTATCAACAATAACCCATAACATGAAAATTCTGATTTGCTTAAAAATAAAATTCTATCTGATGTGACCTAAGTCTGTAAAGGCTTGGGTCACCGTTTCTCACTAATCTCCTTACTTTTATGTGTTGCTGCAGTCTGAACGTGTTAAAGATAGCGAATGGTATATGGACAGTGGCTGCTCTCGACACATGACTGGCGATGTGTCTCTTCTTGTGGATATTAAACCATACGCAGGAGGATATGTTGCCTTTACAGGAGGATATGTTTTAAGTGTGCCAAGTAAATTTAAAGTGGACAAATATATCGATGATCGAAATATCACTTACTATTCCTAATAATTGCATGTTATTCCGATATGATCCCTAACCAGACCCAATCAACTCCGTCACCAAAAAAATTGTGTTACGTTTGGTTTTGTATTTGTAATTTTGTGTTATTTTATTTTCTTTTTAGTTATAACAAAGTCACATTTACTTTCAAATCGAGTACCACGCAAAAGATCGATAAAATTTTGAATTTTTTTTTACTAAGTGTCCTTATGCGTCACTCACTGAGTGACGCTACTAGTGACGTACCAAGAGATGCATTAAGTGTCGGGGTGAGTGACGTGTATTAGGGTTTCGGTATAAATACCCCCAACCGACACTCATAATCACCACTTACACTATTTACTACCTGTCACTTACTCTGACATAGCGTCACTCCCGATTGTCTGTGTGTCACTTACACTGTGCGGATTTTTCGATTTGTTTGTGGATTTTCAAGCTTCGTTCGTGCAATCGGCCATTAGATCTTTGTTCTCCTCACGTTTATGCATCTATTGGTATAATTTTTAACCCCTCTCATTACGTATTCATGCCTTAATCTTAAGTTAGGGTTACGGGTTTTAGGGGGTTACGAAATCACACGAATTGGGGCCTTAAACGTTGTTGTTTGATGTTAAAAAGTGGTGTGTTTTGCTCGGTTTATATAAGCGCACCTTTTGGTTAACTCCTTTTACGAAAACCCCAATTTCGATCAACGTGATTTCTGGGCATGAACAGTGACGCGATGATCTTCATCGTTGCGTCACTTCCAGTAAGTGACGCTATTTGGTAATTTGAAATGCTTACCGTCACTTGTACAGTCACTTACCTGAGTGATGCCTTTACCAGCGTCTCTTCTTTAAGTGACTCCCTTAGTGCCGCTTAGGTCTACACCGTCACTTGTACCGTCACTTACCTGAGTAAAGCCTTTACCAGCATCACTTCTTTAAGTGACTCTATTAGTGACACCTATGTTTACCTGTCACTTGTTAAGTGACGCTTTAAATGACGCTTGCATCTATACCGACACTATTTCGAATGACGCACGCTCTGGCAACGGCACTTACACCAGTGACGCTTTGTATGCGTCACTTATCTCTAGTGAAGCTCTACTCGATTTCTGATTTTAATGCGGCACTCTCTGAGTGTCGGTACTGCTTGGTGCGTCACTTGCTAAGTGACGCTAAAAATCAGAATTTTTAAATTTGTTTGTTTGAGCTTATTCTGTAACGATATTTCTGGTTATCTTTTATGTATTTTAGCTTACAGATGGCAGCTCTTCAAGATTACTATCGCCGCACCAATACTCGCCACAATATTTTTGCGTTTCTGGATTCGACGCACAAGAACTCGCTTCCATTCCGGCCAATGATTGAGTTTCTTCGCAGATCAAGGATTCATCATGCTATTACAGCTTCTACCCCGGTTTATATGAATCAAATTGAGGAGTTCTACGATCACGCGCTTATCAGAACCGAAAACGATGTGCTGAAGATTGTTTCGACTATGTTTGGACAAGAGATTGAGATTACATAGGATTCTATTCGTCGTGTTCTACAGTTTAATGACACGCACGAGATGCCAACCCTTTTCGAGACGAGTTTTATTTACGGGGGTCTTCAGTGGATGGGTTATCCCGCAGATCAGCTTTCAGATTTCCGGAAACAGTATCTCTGCAGGGTTTGGAGATATTTGTGTCATATTGTTATCGTTTGTTTATCTCCAAGGAAAGGAGGTTATGATGCTGCGAGTTATACGACGTTATCTTTGATGTTGGCATTGGTGTACAACAAGCCATACAATTTCAGCGGTTTCTTCAGCTGCTGTTTAATGATTTGAATTTGGATATTGCTCCGGATCAGAGGTCGTTTGATGAGTAAAAACAAGTTATAAAATAAACTGATAAATACTGAAACTGAACTATTACACAACTAAGGTAAGTATACCCTATCGCGTACAATATAGCTACAGTAAGTACCAGTTCGTTCCACAGGGACTATGTAATTGAGAATTATGGTTCAAATGCAATTAACTTAATACAGAAAAAGACTTGGGTTTTGTGTGACCGAATTGTCACTTGCTTAACAACTAAATTAATTTAACTAGGCAGGTGGACTCAGAAAGAGCCATATTTATTTGTTTAACTTTTTCCAAATACTAGAAACTACACTTGCTTGGATTAATAAACTAATGACTTCGGGGCATTCAGTTTTTGAACAAATTAAATACAATTCATGTTCATTTCAATTTAATTAGATTTAACATTCGCTATAACCTAAACTTAATCTCAATTTATCATGTTACAATTCGATCTATGAAAGACATTCGCCATAATCATTTACTTACAAATTCAAGTCTAATTTTCAGAATTATAATTTTTCTGCGTTCGCAATCAAAATTCAATCATTCATAAACAAACAATTGATAATAAACATATAAATAAACATCCGCTACAATCATTCATTAGTTTACCAAATAATTCAGAATTAATATTGAAACCCTAATTTGTAAGAAAGCCGATCAAACGTAACTTGATTTAACATGAATATCAGAAGTTAACACCACTAATCATTAATCCTTCATCCAAACAAGTGTTTATAGATTTAGCTACTCATGATTATCAAAGAAAACTCAGCAATAACAATTGGAATCAAAGTAAACATAATTATATAGAATAAAAATGTAAAACGAGCAATTACAATGGTTAATCGATGATCCGTAGTAGCCAAATGACTTCAACAAGTTAAAGATCTTCAAAGATGATGAAATTCTTCAGAAGTTAAAGTATTTTCGTGTTCTAGGTTTTCTAGAATGAAAAGTTATGTTTAAATGAAATGAAAACGTATTTTAAATCCTTCAAACTGCTGCAAAACCGCTCATGAACGCGATCCAGGAAATAGGAACGCGATCCTGGACTTCAGAAAATACAAAGACAAACGCGATCCAGCTTTGTATGTTGGGATCGCGTTCTTCTTCTTGAAAATATTCTGTTTATGAATTGCACGTGTAAACGCGATCCTGAAGTTCTAACCCTGATCGCGTTGCTCTTTGGAAAACCTTATATGCCAGTTTATGTAACACCCCCAAATTTATCGAGTTGCGGAAGCATACATTGGGTGTTACTAATCAATATACAAAGCACAAGATATATAGCAAACGACCTCTAAATGAGACGTTTGTAAAATAGTTACATTTCATAATTTGAATCGTTTGAAAAACGTAGGTTTTCGTATACAAAATGTAATTCCCTAGAGCCCACGCGTATAGCGGGAGATTCTATTACATCACCATAGTTACAAAAGATAATGCCCAAGAATCTCCGTTAAATGCAGTTTGTAAATCATGCGACTCTAGCTAGTAATCCTGGAGTAATCCTACTCCGTAAGTGTACCTGAGATACAAAGCTAAACAGTGTCAACCAAAAAGGTTGGTGAATCTCACAGGTTTAGTAATAAGTAGGTGTTATGAACCACAAGTATGTACCCGTATTGCTATCAAGCAAAGTAAGTAAATCAGTAAACCAGTACAGTGCCATGAGCTCATAAGTTGAAGCTTAACCGTGTAGTGTGAATATATCACGTACCCCCGTGAGTGCTATCCGCACACTCATATGTAACAAATACTAATATGTCTGTTTCTACATGTAAATCAGTACGTGGTGGCGCTACCACCCTAGACAGGGATTGTCAGTCCCAAATGGATCCATCTATTAGTAATCGCGCTTAAGTCCATAACTAACAACTTACGATTAGGAGGCTTTCAGTGGATAAAAGTAACTCATGCGTTTGTTTGTAATCAGTAATGTTTTCAGTTCAGTACATTGTGTTCATACGTAAAACAGTTGCTAAGTATCTCACCCCAAAGTATAAAACAGTAAAAGTGGGGCTGTAAGACTCACCTGAGTCGAGCAGTGGTAAATAGCAAGTAGTAGTAAAGCAAGTAGGTTCTCCGAACCCGTAACCTCCTAGTGCCTAAACACATAAGGTTAAGTAAGTAGATGTCTCGCAAGACCATCTAGGCTAGTTGTTCATACAACCCGTTGTGTTTAAATGTTGGTTTGTTCGCGTTCGTATCAAAGTATACGGCCCGTTGGTGATTTGTTATATTTAAAGTTTATCATTCAATACGCAAATTAGAGTAATTGTAATAGGAAAGTATGTTTTATTATGATTGTTAGGTCGTATCGTATAAGGATTTGAGGTTGTAAAAGTTCGACACTTAGTGAAAATGTGGGTTTTCAAGGTTCTGGTTTGTGCGACGTAGCATGCGACGTCGCTAGCGACGTAGAGTGCGACGTAGGCAGGTACGTCGCATGATGCGACCTTCGCAAATCAATGCGACGTAGGGGGCGACGTCGCTAATGCGACGTTGGTTCGGTTTGCGACGTTAAAGTCTACGTCGCTACTTGCGACGTCCGCAAGTTAATGCGACGTAATAGGCTGCGTCGCTAGTGCGACGTTGCGGTTTTTGTGCGACGTAGGTCGCGACGTCGCAGAGGCCCCTGGCCAGGTGCGACGTAGCGGTCTGATGGCCGGAATTTTGGTCGAAAACGAGTTTCCGGGTTTCCGTTGGGTCCAAATCTTTTACCCAACCCTTATATGAACATATTAAGCCTATTTAAACCATAATCTAGTAAAAATGATCAAAAACGAGAGATGTCGGGATTTGTCGGAAACTTACAAAGTGTCGGATTAAAAATCCGAAAAGATAGGAATGTAGATCGTGTGATGGTGAACGTTTTCTTCCAAAGTAGTCACGAAATCCGAGGCCGTATGATAGTAATATTTTGCGAATTAGTGAAGTTGGTGGTGGATGGTGGTGATTAGAGAGAAAGAGAGAAAGGAGGGAAGAGAGAGAGAAAGAAGAAATGAAATGAAAGGAAATGGGAGGTGAAGGTGGGGTTTATATCCCATTTTCAGTCTCCGTCTACGTGTCCCGTGCGGTGTTCGTTTTCTCCGTCGTTTAAACGTTAAATAATTATTTTACATTTTTAAATGGTAGGTTTTAAATACAAATAATTACGCGACATTTCTATTTAAATATTTTACAAATAAGTTTGAATACTTTTGCTTTTAAATCGTGTAAACTTTGATCGAGCGATACGAGATAATTATTAATTATTCTAAAATAGCGTTTAGGTCATAATTGCGTTATTTTAGTTTATAAGCATTTGTTCACCAACGTCCGTGTTAACCGAATAGAATTTCATTCTATTTAAGTTGCGTACGATTTAAGCCAAATCGCAAAGTTGCATATATTTACCAACATATAATCCGATACATAAATTAGCCTAACACAGAACTAATTACATGTATTTACAAAGAATTAGGCACTAATTCTAGTCCTAATTTACCGGTTGTTACATTCTCCCCTTGTTAAAAGAATTTCGTCCCGAAATTAGTTTGATTGCACGGTCGGTGCGTTGTCTGGGAAGAGATGTGGGTATTTCTGTCGCATTTGGTCTTCCCGTTCCCAGGTGAATTCAGGACCACGTCTAGAATTCCACCTGACTTTTACGATGGGAATACGACTCTGTTTTAGTTGTTTGACCTCGCGGTCCAGGATTTCCCTAGGTTCCTCGACAAAATGAAGTTTATCATCGATCTGAATTTCGTCGAGCGGTATAATCAGTGTCTCGTCAGACAGACATTTCTTCAGATTAGAAATGTGGAATGTGTTGTGAACGCTGCTAAGCTCAGCAGGAAGTTGCAGGCGGTATGCCACTGGGCCAATCTTTTCAAGGATTTCGAATGGTCCGATGTATCTAGGATTTAGTTTGCCTCGTTTTCCGAATCGAATGACACCTTTCCACGGTGCCACTTTGAGAAGTACCTTGTCCCCTACTTGGAACTCAAGGTGTTTGCGTCTCACGTCAGCATAACTTTTCTGACGATCATGCGCGGCTTTTAGTCGGTTTTGTATGCCGACAATCTTTTCAGTTGTTTCATGTATGATTTCTGGACCGGTGAGTTGTGTATCCCTCACCTCGGTCCAACAGATAGGTGACCGGCACTTACGACCGTACAGTGCCTCAAAGGGTGCAGCCTTTATGCTGGTGTGATAACTGTTGTTGTACGAGAATTCGCACAACGGTAAGTGATTTTCCCAGTTTTTACCGAAGTCAACTACGCAGGCTCGTAGCATGTCTTCCAGTGTTTGTATGGTTCGTTCGCTCTGGCCGTCGGTTTGAGGATGGTATGCCGTACTCATATCCAGACGAGTACCAAGAGATTTTTGCAGTGACTGCCAGAAGCGAGAAGTGAATCGAGCATCTCGGTCGGAGATGATTGAGATGGGCACGCCGTGTCTTGACACTATCTCTTTCAGGTAGATCCGTGTCAAACGTTCCATCTTATCAGTTTCCTTGATGGCTAGGAAATGAGCAGATTTAGTGAGTCGGTCGACGATCACCCAAATGGTATCGTAACCGTTAGAAGTTTTCGGGAGTTTAGTAATGAAATCCATGGTGATCTGCTCCCATTTCCATTGTGGTATTTCAGGTTGTTGTAGCAAACCGGAAGGTTTCTGGTGTTCAGCTTTAACTTTGGAACAAGTAAGACACTTGCTAACATAGGTTGCAATGTCAGATTTCATGTTGGGCCACCAGTACATTTCCTTGATGCCGTGATACATTTTGTCGGCACCGGGGTGTATAGAGTATTTTGACTTGTGAGCTTCATTCATCACCAAGTCTCGCAGGTTCCCAAAACTTGGTAACCAGATTCGATTCGAGAAGTATTTGGCCCCGTTAGGTTTGGTTTCAAATTGTTTGTCTATGCCTCGCAAGGCCTCGTTTATCAAGTTTTCTGGTTTGAGTGCTTCGAGTTGAGCGGTGAGAGTTTGATTGATGAGGTCGTTGTGAATGGTCATACCGAGAGCTCGAACTCGAAGTGGTTTCACTCGTTCTTTTCGGCTTAAGGCATCGGTGACAACATTCGCCTTGCCTGGATGATAGCGAATTTCGCAATCGTAATCAGTAAGCAACTCGACCCATCGACGTTGCCTCATGTTGAGATCCTTTTGATCGAAGATATGTTGGAGACTTTTATGGTCAGTAAAGATTGTACACTTGGTACCGTATAAGTAGTGTCTCCAGATTTTTAGAGCGAATACAACAGCCCCCAACTCTAGGTCATGAGTTGTGTAATTCTTTTCGTGGACCTTGAGTTGTCGAGAGGCGTAAGCGATAACCTTGTCTCGTTGCATCAGCACGCAACCAAGACCTTGGTGTGAAGCATCACAGTATACCACGAAGTCATCGTTGCCTTCGGGTAAAGATAAGATAGGTGCACTGCAGAGTTTCTGTTTTAGTAGCTGGAAAGCTGACTCCTGTTTGTCAGTCCAATCGAACTTCTTTTCTTTTTGAGTCAGTGCAGTGAGAGGTAGGGCTATTTTGGAAAAATTCTCAATGAACCGCCTGTAATATCCGGCGAGTCCTAAGAATTGACGTACCTCGGTCGGTGTAGTAGGTGCTTGCCAACACTTGATAGCCTCGATTTTCGAAGGATCGACATGAATCCCTTGATTGTCAATGACGTGTCCAAGGAATTGAACGGTTTGCATCCAGAACTCACAATTAGAGAATTTGGCGTATAACTCTTCGTGTTTGAGCAGCTCTAGGATAGTTTTCAGGTGTTGCGCGTGTTCTTGTTCAGTGCGTGAGTAAATCAAGATGTCATCGATAAAGACGATAACAAACTTGTCAAGGTAAGGTTTGCACACCCGATTCATAAGGTCCATGAATACTGCCGGTGCGTTGGTTAATCCGAATGGCATCACTTGGAATTCGTAATGCCCATAACGAGTTCGGAAAGCTGTTTTAGGAATATCTTCATCACGAACTCGGAGTTGGTGATAACCCGATCGTAGATCAATTTTTGAATAAAAACTCGACCCCTGAAGTTGGTCGAACAGGTCATCGATGCGAGGAAGTGGGTAACGGTTCTTGACAGTTAATTTGTTGAGTTCACGGTAGTCGATGCACATGCGGAAAGAACCGTCTTTCTTTTTCACAAACAGGACCGGAGCTCCCCAAGGTGAGGAACTTGGTCGAATAAATCCCTTGTCCAGGAGTTCCTGTAACTGAGTAGACAACTCCTGAAGTTCGGATGGGGCTAGTCGGTAAGGGGCTCGTGCCACGGGTGCTGCGCCGGGCACAAGATCAATAGAGAATTCGACTTGTCTAGTTGGCGGTAGGCCAGGCAAGTCTTCAGGAAAGACTTCTGGGAAGTCTCGAACGATAGGCACATCCTCAAGTCGCTTCTCCACCGACTTTTTCTCCATAACGTGTGCGAGGATTGCCTGGTACCCTTTCCTCAAGTATTTTCGGGTTTTCATGCAAGAAATGATATTTATTCTTGTGACAACCGTCAATTTAGGACTATAATTTAGTGCCTAATCAAGTTAATACATGTAATTAGTTTCTGTGTTAGGCTAATTAATGTATCAATTATTATATATATTGTTGAATATATATCTACAATTATGCGGTTTGTTTAAATCGTACGAGCTTCAAATCGAATGAATTTCGATACAATAAATAAGGACGTTGGTGAACAATTGATTTAAGTAATACAAGGATTTTAATAGTGTTTTTGTACTTAAAAATATTATGTCAATAATATTTTGTATCCAAGCTTTATTACACGATTTATATAAACGCGAATCAAATGTAACTTCGCTAACAAAACGATACAAAACACCTTTTATAATATAAATTCTAGATATTTAGTAAAAACACTTCAACAAAATATTGGAATAAACTTTTGTAAATTAAAACGAAAAGTTAAATTTATAAAATAAATATTTAACATTTAAATAATCGGGAAAACGAACACTGCACGGGGCACTTCGCGGAGACTGAAAAAGGTGGGGATTCCACTTTAATCACCTCCCTTTTTCTTTCTTTTCTTTCATTTCTCATTTCTATCTCTCTCTCCTCTCTTATTTCTCTTAAACAAAAGCACAAACCAAAATCAACAAAAATCGCAAAATAAACATACTAAACGACCTCGGATCTTCAAGCCCCTTTGGAAATAAACGACCCCCTCGCGACGATCTACACTTCTACCTTTCCGGAATTTCATTTCGGCGATTTGTAAGTTTCCGACACAACTCCGAAAACTCTCGTTTTTAAGTTTTCTAACTTGCTAGTTGTTTGTATAACCTTGTAATGTCCTAAAACGGGTTGGGTAAAAATATTAGGCCGATCGATGGCCGGAAAATGCGTTTTTGAAGTTGAAATTCCGATCAGACCCCGTACGTCGCATTTGGCCTGGAGCAAATGCGACGCAGCGACCTACGTCGCACTATATCCCTAACGTCGCATATAGTGACGCAGCCTATTACGTCGCATTGACTTGCGAACGTCGCACATAGCGACGCAGACCTTAACGTCGCAAACCGAACCTACGTCGCATAAGCGACGTAGCACCCTACGTCGCTATTGACTTAGCACTGTTGACTTTAGCGACGCAACCCTTTTCGTCGCAAAACTCTTACGTCGCAGCCCACGTCGCAGGCTACGTCGCACAAAACAGAATCTTCAAAACTTAAAATTTTCGAAGTCAAAGTTACTGTAGAAAAGTCAAATTTTACTGTAGCAACTCACTGTAGCAATTCACTGTAGCGATTCACGGTAGCAACAATATAATAACATTTTAGAACTATCGATACAACCGTCACCAACGGGCCGTACACCCTTTCAAATACACAATTAAATCAACTAAGTCGTTGAAACTTAGATAATTCAATCAAACAAGTCGTCGTAACTTGTACCAACTTATTCAAACAAGTCGTTGTAACTTGTACCAATTTATTCAAACAAGTCGTAGTAACTTGTAACAAAACAATCAACCAAATCGGGGTAATTTGGACATTAAGTTAGACAAACAATTCAAATGGTAGTCTTTCGGGATACCAATACAATTAATGACAATTTAAGTGTCGTGGACACATTCAGGTTTCAAGCCTTTGGACACCAACTCACAGCTAATTACTCCAAGTTCATTAAGTTAAACACTTCAAGAACCAGGTGAGTTTCATAGCCCCATTTTCACTGCTTTACAACTAGGGGTGTGATATTACTACTCGATTTTGTTTTACAAGTAGAACGCAAGTGCCAAACTTCAAATACTACATGAGTTTCAAGCTAATCAATTTAAAGTCCTCCATAAGCATAGTCTCTAATATTTTAGCGTGAATGTTAGTATATGATATCATATGGGATTGACAATCCTCATCCGGGTTAGCACGCACTAACCGGTCAAACGGATGTATTAGCATTTGGGAAGACGAGTGTTGATTAGGCACTCGTAGGAGGCATTTCAAGTTAGGTTTCCTTAAGTGGGCCTGACAAATCAAGTTAAGCTCAGACTATGTGCTCATGGACAGTATAACTTTTATTTTGCTTAATTGCATTTTAAATTCAATATAAATCTTGCGGTTCTTACAACTATACATTGACATACAAACCTGTGAGCTCACCAGCGTTTTCGCTGACCCATTTTAGTATTTATCACAGGTACCCAGTAGTAGGTTGGCTGCACAAGCAGGAACTATTAGCTCGAGTCAGCATTCATACAACTAGAGATTTGATTGCATTATTATATTTTGTAAAAGTAATTATGCTATGTAATCTCTCAATTCCAGGAATCGAGCTAATGTAACTATATTTTGATGTAAACATTTACTTTATCTATACAAGTTTAAAACGACGCATATAGTGGTCGTTCATTATATCTTATGTGCTTTGTATATTGATTAGTGACACCCAAATCAAGCTTCCGCAAATCATCAAATCTGGGGGTGTCACAGATTGGTATCAGAGCCTAAGGTTATAGTGAACTAGGTTGCATTTAGTGGGCCTAGACTATGACCGTTAGGCAGTATTCCTTATTAGTTATGACTAGTTCAGGGATTACATCATACGACTTTAATTTAACATAGCCTGATCAACTATGTACAATTAGAGAAAGATGATGTGAAATCTGAAAGAGTTATGTTGAACAGGAATGCATTAGTTGACTCTGACCTCGAGAGAAACGGGACTCAAAACAAGTCTATGCTAGACACTCAATAGGTTATTAGGTGATATACATATATATTTACATAAGTAGACCTCATTACAACTTTAGGCTATATTATATTATATGAATATAGGCCTCTTTCTCTCTAACGCTTTGTCTCGAAATGACAAACACACCACTAGTTCATCATACTCGGACTAGTATCTTATTTCATTTCCTTGTTCTTTCTTACTCAGCATCATGCCTCCTCGTCGTCAAATTACCCTTAGCGAAGCTGAGATCGCGGGAATCATTGCCCGCAGTGTGACCGAAGCCTTGGCTACCCGAACACCACCCGGTAGCGAGGACACAGCAACCAACACTCCACCACCCAAACCCTGCTCCTATAAGGACTTCCTTAGCTGTAAACCGCTATATTTCAAGGGCACGGAAGGTGCCATTGGCTTGATCCGTTGGATTGAGCGTATGGAATCTGTTTTCAGTCTCTGCGACTGTACTGAGAACAACAAAGTCAAATTCGCTGCTTACACCTTTCAGGAAGGTGCACTCACGTGGTGGAAAACCCACGCAAACTCTGTAGGCCTTGAGGTTGCAAATCGACTTCCTTGGGCCGAACTGAAAAAGAAACTGACAGAAAAATACTGTCCTGAAGAGGAATTGCACAGGCTGGAAGAAGAATTCTGGCATCTGGAAGTGCAGGGGAATGATGTTGCTGAATATACCACCAAATTTCAGCAGTTTGCTTTATTATGCCCGGGTTTGGTCGAACCAGAAAGTAAGGGCATTAAGAAATACATTCGTGGACTTCCCGTGAACATCCAGGGCAATGTCGCCTCATCCAAACCAACTACTACTGAGAGTGCCATTCGATTGGCCCACGAACTCATGGCTCTAGTTGTCAGTCGTGAGACCTCCAACACATCATCCTCCAATAACAACAAACGCAAATCCACTGAACACCACCACAACCCAAACAAGAAGAACAACGCCATCCAAGTCTACAACACCAACTCTGAATCCAACCGCAGCTACACCGGGGACAGACCCTATTGTCCCAAGTGTAACTATCACCACTTTGGTCAGTGCGGTACTCCTTGCAACAACTGCAGGAGGTACGGGCATTTGACTAAGGATTGCCGAGCCCCCAAATCCAACAACAACCCCTCTGACAGAAACACCCGACAACCTAAGTCCTGCTATGAATGTGGAAACCCAGGACATTTCAGGGATTCTTGCCCAAAATTGAAGAATAAGGGCAACAACAACAACAACCACCGTAACAACAACAACACCAAAAGTAGCGCCTTCGTGATCAACTCAGGGGACGCCCGTCAGGACCCGAATGTGGTCACGGGTATGTTCCTCCTCAACAATTTAACTGCTTCTATTCTGTTTGATACTGGTGCCGATAGGAGTTTTATTTCCGATGAATTTTGCCCCCTACTTGACATTACACCTGTTGCTTTAGACGTTAAGTACACCGTAGAGCTAGCAAATGGCAAATTGATAGAAACCAATAGTGTGATACCTAATTGCACCTTAAATCTAGCCGACGAAACCTTCTCCATAGATCTTATGTCTATTGAGATAGGGAGCTTCGATGTCATCGTAGGCATGGACTGGTTATCCAAACATCGCGCCGAAATCATTTGCCATGACAAAATTGTTCGCATACCCCTCTCCGTCGGTAGAACCTTGGTCATACAGGGGGAGACCGGTGGGACGAGGCTTAACCTCATATCTTGTCTAAAAACCCGAAAATTTCTGAGAAAGGGTTATCCAGCAATCCTCGCGCACATCATGGAGAAAAAGTCGGAGGAGAAGCGACTTGAGGATGTTCTAATTGTTCGAGACTTTCCAGAAGTCTTTCCTGAGGAACTACCTGGTCTACCACCACCAAGACAGGTTGAGTTCTCAATCGATCTTGTACCAGGTGCTGCGCCTGTGGCCCGAGCACCATACCGTTTAGCTCCATCCGAACTTCAGGAGCTGTCCACCCAGTTACAGGAATTCCTGGAACGGGGGTTTATCAGGCCGAGTTCTTCACCTTGGGGAGCTCCGGTCCTATTTGTTAAGAAGAAATATGGTTCTTTTCGAATGTGTATCGACTATCGAGAGTTGAACAAGTTAACTGTCAAGAACCGGTATCCACTTCCACGAATCGATGATTTGTTCGACCAACTTCAAGGGTCAAGTTGTTATTCAAAGATTGATCTCCGATCCGGTTATCACCAATTGCGTGTTCGCGATGCCGATATTCCAAAAACCTCTTTCAGAACCCGTTACGGGCATTACGAATTCCAAGTGATGCCATTCGGCCTAACCAATGCACCGGCTGTATTCATGGACCTTATGAATCGGGTGTGTAAACCTTACCTTGATAAGTTTGTCATTGTCTTCATCGATGACATCCTCATATATTCACGAAGCCAAGAAGAACACGCGCAACACCTCAAAACCATCCTTGAACTACTTAAACACGAGGAGCTCTATGCCAAGTTCTCTAAGTGTGAGTTCTGGATCAAAACCGTTCAATTCCTTGGTCACGTGATTGACAGTCAGGGGATTCACGTCGACCCGTCAAAAATCGAGGCTATCAAAGATTGGCAATCGCCAACCACTCCGACCGAAGTACGACAGTTTCTAGGACTGGCCGGATACTATCGACGATTCATTGAAAATTTCTCCAAGATAGCCATACCACTCACGACTCTGACCCAGAAAGACAAAAAGTTTGACTGGACTGATAAACAAGAATCGGCATTCCAACTCTTAAAGCAAAAGCTTTGCAGTGCTCCTATCCTCTCATTACCCGAAGGCACCGATGACTTCGTGGTATACTGCGATGCTTCACATCAAGGTCTCGGTTGTGTGCTTATGCAACGAGACAAAGTCATAGCTTATGCTTCCCGACAGCTTAAGATTCATGAAAAGAATTACACCACCCACGACCTCGAGCTAGGAGCTGTCGTTTTTGCCCTCAAAATCTGGAGACATTACCTTTACGGTACCAGATGCACAATCTTTACCGACCATAAAAGCCTTCAACACATATTCGATCAGAAGGATCTCAACATGAGGCAACGTCGATGGGTCGAGTTACTTACCGATTATGACTGCGAACTCAAATATCATCCAGGCAAAGCAAATGTTGTTGCTGACGCCCTCAGTCGAAAAGAGCGAGTGAAACCACTTCGGGTTCGAGCCCTCAGTATGACAATTCACAACAATTTAAACATTCAAATCCTCACTGCTCAACTCGAAGCCTTAAAACCCAAAAATGTCAAAGATGAAGCCTTGCGGGGCATGGATCAACAATTCGAAATCAGACCTAACGGGATTAGGTATTTCTCAAACCGAATCTGGTTGCCTAAATTTGGGAACCTACGAGACTTGGTGATGGATGAAGCTCACAAGTCTAAATATTCTATCCATCCGGGATCCGATAAAATGTACCACGGTATCAAGGACTTCTACTGGTGGCCGAACATGAAAGCTGAAATCGCCACCTATGTCAGCAAGTGCCTTACTTGCTCCAAAGTTAAAATCGAATATCAAAAACCATCAGGTTTACTTCAACAACCCAGTCTTCCTGAATGGAAATGGGAACAAATTGCCATGGACTTCATAACCAAACTACCCAAATCCTCGAGCGGTTGCGATACCATTTGGGTGATCGTGGATCGTCTCACAAAGTCTGCTCACTTCCTGGAAATCAAGGAATCCGACAAAATGGAACGCCTCACCAGAATCTATTTGAAGGAAATCGTGACCAAACACGGTGTTCCAATCTCAATTATCTCCGATAGGGATAGTCGTTTCACTTCACAATTTTGGCAATCACTTCAAAAATCCCTGGGTACTCGACTTGATATGAGTACCGCATACCATCCTCAAACAGACGGTCAAAGTGAACGAACCATTCAAACACTTGAAGACATGCTACGGGCCTGCGTAGTAGACTTCGGTGTAAACTGGGAAAAACATCTACCATTGTGCGAGTTCTCGTACAACAACAGTTATCATACCAGCATCAAAGCTGCACCCTTCGAGGCACTGTACGGTCGTAAGTGCCGGTCACCTATCTGTTGGACTGAAGTTGGGGATAGCCAACTCACAGGTCCAGAAATCATACACGAAACAACCGAGAGAATCGTAGAAATTCAAAACAAACTCAAAGCCGCGCGTGATCGTCAGAAAAGTTATGCTGATGTGAGACGCAAACCACTCGAGTTCCAAGTTGGGGATCGAGTTCTACTCAAAGTATCGCCTTGGAAAGGCGTAATCCGATTTGGCAAACGAGGAAAGTTGAATCCCAGATACATTGGACCATTCGAGATCCTTGAAAGGATTGGTCCAGTAGCATATCGATTGCAGCTGCCATCCGAACTCAGCAGTGTGCATCCCACATTTCATGTTTCAAATCTGAAAAAGTGTCTGTCTGATGAGACACTTATCATTCCACTCGATGAAATTCGAGTTGACGAGAAACTTCACTTTGTTGAGGAACCCGCTGAAATCATGGACCGTGAGGTCAAACAACTTAAACAAAGTCGTATTCCTATCGTCAAGGTTAGGTGGAATTCGCGGCGCGGTCCGGAATTCACCTGGGAGCGGGAGGATCAAATGCGACTCAAGTATCCTCAACTCTTCACTGATTCAACGTCAAACACGACTTCAACTTAAATTTCGGGACGAAATTCTTCTAACAGGGGGAGAATGTGACAACCGTCAATTTAGGACTATAATTTAGTGCCTAATCAAGTTAATACATGTAATTAGTTTCTGTGTTAGGCTAATTAATGTATCAATTATTATATATATTGTTGAATATATATCTACAATTATGCGGTTTGTTTAAATCGTACGAGCTTCAAATCGAATGAATTTCGATACAATAAATAAGGACGTTGGTGAACAATTGATTTAAGTAATACAAGGATTTTAATAGTGTTTTTGTACTTAAAAATATTATGTCAATAATATTTTGTATCCAAGCTTTATTACACGATTTATATAAACGCGAATCAAATGTAACTTCGCAAACAAAACGATACAAAACACCTTTTATAATATAAATTCTAGATATTTAGTAAAAACACTTCAACAAAATATTGGAATAAACTTTTGTAAATTAAAACGAAAAGTTAAATTTATAAAATAAATATTTAACATTTAAATAATCGGGAAAACGAACACTGCACGGGGCACTTCGCGGAGACTGAAAAAGGTGGGGATTCCACTTTAATCACCTCCCTTTTTCTTTCTTTTCTTTCATTTCTCATTTCTATCTCTCTCTCCTCTCTTATTTCTCTTAAACAAAACCACAAACCAAAATCAACAAAAATCGCAAAATAAACATACTAAACGACCTCGGATCTTCAAGCCCCTTTGGAAATAAACGACCCCCTCGCGACGATCTACACTTCTACCTTTCCGGAATTTCATTTCGGCGATTTGTAAGTTTCCGACACAACTCCGAAAACTCTCGTTTTTAAGTTTTCTAACTTGCTAGTTGTTTGTATAACCTTGTAATGTCCTAAAACGGGTTGGGTAAAAATATTAGGCCGATCGATGGCCGGAAAATGCGTTTTTGAAGTTGAAATTCCGATCAGACCCCGTACGTCGCATTTGGCCTGGAGCAAATGCGACGCAGCGACCTACGTCGCACTATATCCCCAACGTCGCATATAGTGACGCAGCCTATTACGTCGCATTGACTTGCGAACGTCGCACATAGCGACGCAGACCTTAACGTCGCAAACCGAACCTACGTCGCATAAGCGACGTAGCACCCTACGTCGCTATTGACTTAGCACTGTTGACTTTAGCGACGCAACCCTTTTCGTCGCAAAACTCTTACGTCGCAGCCCACGTCGCAGGCTACGTCGCACAAAACAGAATCTTCAAAACTTAAAATTTTCGAAGTCAAAGTTACTGTAGAAAAGTCAAATTTTACTGTAGCAACTCACTGTAGCAATTCACTGTAGCGATTCACGGTAGCAACAATATAATAACATTTTAGAACTATCGATACAACCGTCACCAACGGGCCGTACACCCTTTCAAATACACAATTAAATCAACTAAGTCGTTGAAACTTAGATAATTCAATCAAACAAGTCGTCGTAACTTGTACCAACTTATTCAAACAAGTCGTTGTAACTTGTACCAATTTATTCAAACAAGTCGTAGTAACTTGTAACAAAACAATCAACCAAATCGGGGTAATTTGGACATTAAGTTAGACAAACAATTCAAATGGTAGTCTTTCGGGATACCAATACAATTAATGACAATTTAAGTGTCGTGGACACATTCAGGTTTCAAGCCTTTGGACACCAACTCACAGCTAATTACTCCAAGTTCATTAAGTTAAACACTTCAAGAACCAGGTGAGTTTCATAGCCCCATTTTCACTGCTTTACAACTAGGGGTGTGATATTACTACTCGATTTTGTTTTACAAGTAGAACGCAAGTGCCAAACTTCAAATACTACATGAGTTTCAAGCTAATCAATTTAAAGTCCTCCATAAGCATAGTCTCTAATATTTTAGCGTGAATGTTAGTATATGATATCATATGGGATTGACAATCCTCATCCGGGTTAGCACGCACTAACCGGTCAAACGGATGTATTAGCATTTGGGAAGACGAGTGTTGATTAGGCACTCGTAGGAGGCATTTCAAGTTAGGTTTCCTTAAGTGGGCCTGACAAATCAAGTTAAGCTCAGACTATGTGCTCATGGACAGTATAACTTTTATTTTGCTTAATTGCATTTTAAATTCAATATAAATCTTGCGGTTCTTACAACTATACATTGACATACAAACCTGTGAGCTCACCAGCGTTTTCGCTGACCCATTTTAGTATTTATCACAGGTACCCAGCAGTAGGTTGGCTGCACAAGCAGGAACTATTAGCTCGAGTCAGCATTCATACAACTAGAGATTTGATTGCATTATTATATTTTGTAAAAGTAATTATGCTATGTAATCTCTCAATTCCAGGAATCGAGCTAATGTAACTATATTTTGATGTAAACATTTACTTTATCTATACAAGTTTAAAACGACGCATATAGTGGTCGTTCATTATATCTTATGTGCTTTGTATATTGATTAGTGACACCCAAATCAAGCTTCCGCAAATCATCAAATCTGGGGGTGTCACAATTCTCGTCCCACCGGTCTCCCCTTGTATGCTCAAAGTTCCACCGGTGACGAGAGGAATGCGTACAATTTTCTCAAAGCAAACGATTTCAGCTCGGTGCTTGGACAACCAATCCATACCGACGATGAGGTCAAAGCTGCCGATTTCGACAGGTATCAAGTCAATGGAAAAGAGCTCGTTAGCTAAGTTTAGAGTGCAATTAGGTATCACACTGTCGGCCTCAATAAGTTTTTCGTTTGCCAATTCTACCGTGTACTTAGAATCTAAGGCAATAGGTGTGGTGTCAAGTAGTGGATAAAACTCGTCAGAAATAAAGCTCTTATCAGCACCAGTATCAAATAATACAGATGCAGTCAAGTTGTTGAGAAGAAACGTACCCGTGACCACATTCGGGTCTTGACGGGCTTCCCCAGATTTCAGCACAAAAGCTCTTCCTCGAGCATTGTTGTTCTTGTTGTTGTTGTTCAGCTTCGGGCAGTCTTTCTTGAAATGCCCCATACCGTTGCACCCATAACAGGTCTTTGGTGCAAAGATGTTGGTGTCAGTGGTGTTTGTTCTACAATCCTTAGCCAAGTGTCCAAATCTCTTACACTTGCTACAGGGACACGAACCATGGTGGTGTCGTTGGCACTTGGAGCAGTAGGGCTTGGTTCCCTTGTACGCTCCCTTGTCATCAAAACTGGAGGTGTAGGCTTTAATGGTTTCAGGTTTCTTGTTTTGGTGGTTGTTGTGGTTGTCGGACCATTTTCGTTTATTGCTGTTGGAGGATGGAGTGGGTAGTTCTGGGTCCTCATTCATAGCTAGAAGTTCATGGGCCAACCGGATGGCACCATGAAGGGTGGTTTGGTTTGATGAGGCGACGTTTCCCCGGACGGGTTCCGGGAGGCCGCGGATGTATTTCTTAATCTTGTCGGGCCCAGTACCTGCCATAGCTGGGCGAAGGACGGTGAGTTGTTGGAATCTGGTGGTGTATGCAACGATATCAGTTCCTCACACTTTTAAGTTCCAGAACTCTTCGTCCAGCTTGTGAAGTTGTTCGGACGGGCAATACTCATCCGTGAGCATTTGCTTTAGATCCTCCCAAGGGAGTAGATAAGCGGTGTCAATCCCCACGGACTGGGTATAGGAATTCCACCACGAGAGGGCACCATCTTCGAGGGTGCAGGTGGAGAATTTGACCTTGTCGTCTTCCGCACACTTGCTGATGCGGAAAACAGATTCCATCTTTTCGAACCATCTGATAAGTCCGATGGCTCCTTCGGTTCCCTTGAAGCTCAAGGGTTTGCAGTTTTGAAAATCCTTGTATGAACAAGGTTTAGCAGCAGAGGTTTCAGCGGCATCGCTGCTTCTTGTGGAGTTAGGTGGAGTATTCCGAGCCAAGGCTTCAGTAACAGCCTGGGTTATGAGAGACGTGATCTGAGCATCAGTGTAAGGTCTTGACTTTGGCGGCATGATTCTTCAATAAAAGAAATGAAGATACATGAGATTTTGTAAGAAAGTTGCATTTATTTCAGATGTACATGTATAAAGGTGGTAATACATAACATCAATATGAAAAGAATTATGGCAATTAATATGAGTCGAAACAGCAAGAAATATTTGATAGATGATACGAGTTCAAAGGCTACATCCTGCGGATGTATTACAAAAGGTGTCGGGAATTGTTACATCCGACTGAAACATAGAGTAGCGCTTAGATAGTTACTAGATTATAGGATAGTTTACAAAATGAAGACTATGCTAGTCTTAACGTAGGTTAATCTGCTCCATCATTTCGATGAGACGATCCACAGTATTTGCAAGTCTGCTGGCTTGTCGAGCATTGTCTTCAGCTAATGCTAGTCGCTGTACCAATCCGCGGTTAGATTCTTCCGTTTCCCGTGAGCGTTGTTCACACTCATCAAGTCTGTGTTTCAAAAGAGCGGTTTCCACGCTTATCTCCACCACTTTGTTGAAAAGAACGTCCACATTATTAACGGTGGTTTCGTGATCCTCAGAGACTTGTTCGATGCGCTCAAGTGATGTAAGTCTCCAGTTTTCGTTGGTTTCTTGCAACACGACATCCATGGTGCGAAGTCGTTGCTCGTGTTGGTTCACCCTAGCAGCTAAGGCCGGCAAGGTGAAGTGAGTAGAGTACGGGCCAGCTCGAGGCAACCTGTTGTTCCTCCTTGCTACCCTTGGGTTCTGCGACCCGGATTGAGAACGAGATGAATTGGATGGGGTATTTGCCATTTCTGAGACAAAGCATTAGTAAGATTGAGGCCTATATTCATATAGTTCCTATATAATATAGCCTATTGAGTGTCTAGCATACACATGTTTAAGTCTCGGTTCCCTCGAGATCAGAGTCAACTAATGTATTCCGGCTCAACATAACCATTTCAGACCTTACATCACCTTTCCTTAATTGTACATAGTTGATCAAGCTATGTTAAATTAAAGTCGTATGATGTAATTCCTGAACCAATCATGCCTAGTAAGGAAATACTGCCTAACGGTCATAGTCTAGGCCCACTAAATGCAACCTAGTTCACTATAAACCTGGCTCTGATACCAATCTGTAACACCCCCAAATTTACCGAGTTGCGGAAGCATACATTGGGTGTTACTAATCAATATACAAAGCACAAGATATATAGCAAACGACCTCTAAATGAGACGTTTGTAAAATAGTTACATTTCATAATTTGAATCGTTTGAAAACCGTAGGTTTTCGTATACAAAATGTAATTCCCTAGAGCCCACGCGTATAGCGGGAGATTCTATTACATCACCATAGTTACAAAAGATAATGCCCAAGAATCTCCGTTAAATGCAGTTTGTAAATCATGCGACTCTAGCTAGTAATCCTGGAGTAATCCTACTCCGTAAGTGTACCTGAGATACAAAGCTAAACAGTGTCAACCAAAAAGGTTGGTGAATCTCACAGGTTTAGTAATAAGTAGGTGTTATGAACCACAAGTATGTACCCGTATTGCTATCAAGCAAAGTAAGTAAATCAGTAAACCAGTACAGTGCCATGAGCTCATAAGTTGAAGCTTAACCGTGTAGTGTGAATATATCACGTACCCCCGTGAGTGCTATCCGCACACTCATATGTAACAAATACTAATATGTCTGTTTCTACGTTTAAATCAGTACGTGGTGGCGCTACCACCCTAGACAGGGATTGTCAGTCCCAAATGGATCCATCTATTAGTAATCGCGCTTAAGTCCATAACTAACAACTTACGATTAGGAGGCTTTCAGTGGATAAAAGTAACTCATGCGTTTGTTTGTAATCAGTAATGTTTTCATTTCAGTACATTGTGTTCATACGTAAAACAGTTGCTAAGTATCTCACCCCAAAGTATAAAACAGTAAAAGTGGGGCTGTAAGACTCACCTGAGTCGAGCAGTGGTAAATAGCAAGTAGTAGTAAAGCAAGTAGGTTCTCCGAACCCGTAACCTCCTAGTGCCTAAACACATAAGGTTAAGTAAGTAGATGTCTCGCAAGACCATCTAGGCTAGTTGTTCATACAACCCGTTGTGTTTAAATGTTGGTTTGTTCGCGTTCGTATCAAAGTATACGGCCCGTTGGTGATTTGTTATATTTAAAGTTTATCATTCAATACGCAAATTAGAGTAATTGTAATAGGAAAGTATGTTTTATTATGATTGTTAGGTCTATCGTATAAGGATTTGAGGTTGTAAAAGTTCGACACTTAGTGAAAATGTGGGTTTTCAAGGTTCTGGTTTGTGCGACGTAGCATGCGACGTCGCTAGCGACGTAGAGTGCGACGTAGGCAGGTATGTCGCATGATGCGACCTTCGCAAATCAATGCGACGTAGGGGGCGACGTCGCTAATGCGACGTTGGTTCGGTTTGCGACGTTAAAGTCTACGTCGCTACTTGCGACGTCCGCAAGTTAATGCGACGTAATAGGCTGCGTCGCTAGTGCGACGTTGCGGTTTTTGTGCGACGTAGGTCGCGACGTCGCAGAGGCCCCTGGCCAGGTGCGACGTAGCGGTCTGATGGCCGGAATTTTGGTCGAAAACGAGTTTCCGGGTTTCCGTTGGGTCCAAATCTTTTACCCAACCCTTATATGAACATATTAAGCCTATTTAAACCATAATCTAGTAAAAATGATCAAAAACGAGAGATGTCGGGATTTGTCGGAAACTTACAAAGTGTCGGATTAAAAATCCGAAAAGATAGGAATGTAGATCGTGTGATGGTGAACGTTTTCTTCCAAAGTAGTCACGAAATCCGAGGCCGTATGATAGTAATATTTTGCGAATTAGTGAAGTTGGTGGTGGATGGTGGTGATTAGAGAGAAAGAGAGAAAGGAGGGAAGAGAGAGAGAAAGAAGAAATGAAATGAAAGGAAATGGGAGGTGAAGGTGGGGTTTATATCCCATTTTCAGTCTCCGTCTACGTGTCCCGTGCGGTGTTCGTTTTCTCCGTCGTTTAAACGTTAAATAATTATTTTACATTTTTAAATGGTAGGTTTTAAATACAAATAATTACGCGACATTTCTATTTAAATATTTTACAAATAAGTTTGAATACTTTTGTTTTTAAATCGTGTAAACTTTGATCGAGCGATACGAGATAATTATTAATTATTCTAAAATAGCGTTTAGGTCATAATTGCGTTATTTTAGTTTATAAGCATTTGTTCACCAACGTCCGTGTTAACCGAATAGAATTTCATTCTATTTAAGTTGCGTACGATTTAAGCCAAATCGCAAAGTTGCATATATTTACCAACATATAATCCGATACATAAATTAGCCTAACACAGAACTAATTACATGTATTTACAAAGAATTAGGCACTAATTCTAGTCCTAATTTGCCGGTTGTTACAGTTTAAGCCCTTGAAACTCGATCCTGGTCTTTGGGTCTGGATCGCGTTCTTCAGTATAAAAGCAGATTCAAGTTGCAACTTTTACATTTCAGCTCCAAGACTCAACCAAATTTTCTCCAACTTTCAGAACTTCAACCTTTTTACCTGAGAATTGAATTTTTAACCAATTAAGTACCACAAGTTCTAAAAGTACACTAAAAATAAACCTAAAAACAATGATATCGCGTGAAATATATATGTACAAAATGAGCGATATCAAACATCCCCACACTTGAGCTTTGCTTGTCCTCAAGCAAATCATTTTCTACCAGATTTAGACCATTATATCCCTCTTGCATTTTAGAAATGGAGATCAAGCTTTTCAAAATAAACTAGCAATAATCACCTAATCAATAATGCTAGCAACATGTATATAATTACCAAAACTTGAGATGATAATTTGCCAAGCTCAAAATGCACGACCTAGCACCTCACAATAGGATAAGTGTATCAATCACTCACTCTCAACCTATAAAATACAAGGTAAGGGAATGAATAATATAACACTCAATTAAGCCAAGTCGTGATGCACTGTTACCATAAGCTTGCAAAAGGATCAAATCTCCACCGTCTTGGCATGAGCACCAAGTGAAATCTCAGAGAAGGTATTCTAATCATGTTGTGTATAAAGTATGGGTGAGAATGGAAAAGGTAGGCTAGACTCAAGCAATTGGTGAAAAGTTAGTAGTCAAAATCCCATGAAAAAGTAAAGGAAATTTTGCCTAATTGTTTCTTAATGTGACAGTAATAAAACTCAGGATTCTCATGCTAAATCAATTAGAATTATTCCTCATGTACAACTTATATTTACAATTCTAAACTCGCAATTCTCATTGATTTACATTTATGATTGGATTGATTAACTGCATTCTACGACTTTCTATGAATACTGTGTAGTGAACTTTCGGACCAACCATCCTAGACCGGAAAAAGATCTTCAGTGGCTTGGTGTAGAACACCCCTCGGGAACTACTTGTTCAGGAATTCAAAGGCCGTTTAGTTGACTACAATTAACCAAACCTTAACTTAAGCTTTAACAGTTAACTTCCACAACTTTCATTGCTTTCAACTTCATTTACTTAAACTTCAACGTTCAGCACTTTCAGTTGATTACAACTTCAGATCATAGAATTTAACATTAGAATCCCTATTAAAACGATTTAAGTCACATTTTTCACAAAAATCCATTAAAAATTCAAATTAGACAACATTTTGAAAAATAAGTGATTTGGGAATTGACTACACAAAAATGGGCTATATGATGTAGTGATCATGAATGTATGTGGAAGTGTCTACGGGTTTCTTAGCACTAAAAGTGAGTGCTAACGACCTGGGTGGACTGGATAATAATGGGTGTAACAGAAAATTAGATCCCAAACAACTAAGATTCCTTGGCCGATTATTGAGATTAGTATTAATCAAGTAAATGATCTATACGGTCCCGATAATTGGCTAGAAAGTCAAAATTTCTGGGATTAAGCTCCAAACCTAAGAATACCTCCTCATCATACGATCTCACCTATATCACATTTTTGTGATCTCACAACAGCCTCGAAATGCATCACTAGAGCAAGTTCTAGAACAAACTACAATCACCGGCACACTCATAGCAACTCACAATATAAACACTAAAAATAAGTGCTTTTCTCAATAAGGCTCTAAATATCTCACAATTTAGTGTGGCCACAAGTGTGCTAGTCATGCAATTCACCCAATGAGGTTGCTCATATGACACATCTCTAACAAAGAATTTACATGCAAGAGGGGAAATGAAATTACTTTCACCAAATTTTCAGAGACAACATTTCAAAATAATTGATCTTATGAGGACAAGCACATTCCTAGCAAATTATCATTTCCTAACCTTTTATCAAAATTTGCCAAAATTTATTGGATCCAAGATCAATAACAGACCCATTAAGTGACCAATGGTCCGTTAATAGAATTCGTAAAGTTCAATTGGAAACCCAACAAACTTTAACAAACCCAATATAAGGCAAGAAACAACAATTTACTAGGAATGAAATTCAAGTAAATAACCTCCCCACACTTAAGTTGTGCATTGTCCCCAATGCAACAAAACTAAAATATGCAATATATATGAATGCGGGAAGAAAAAGGAAACGAGTACTTCCCGGGGGATGTTGCAGAAAAATGATGAATATGCGATGCGTATGTTGTCGCTGAACTTACTGCCAGCATATACAAATGATTCCAATTCCGCATAGCACTCTAACAAAATAACCATAAAAACTGGGCATAACTTATAATTCAACTGGGTAGCATGAGATGGCATTGTACAAACCGTACCTAAATGCCACTCATGTAGAACTTTATGCCAAAATCCTAGATACCAATTTACAAAGTCTTAAACGATCATAAAGAGGAAAATAGTTCAAAACAGAAAATAATGGTTCAAAGATAACATAACAAGATCCAATGGGAATTAATCCCCAAATAGCCAATGTCTTGATGACCCATGCTGAGTATGCTCCTGAACTTCTCCGCGTTGGTGCCTCTCGAGCGCCTCAAGTGCAGCTTGCCTGTCATAATCAGGGACGGGGTTGACAGCTCCTGGTTCACCTCATCGTGGGAATTGGTAGTGAGGGGAGGGAAAAACATCTTCCTCATTAGAATAGATGCACTGCGTGTTATGCCTTTGCCAATCATTGAAATATCTCTGCACACCCCTTTCATATCTAGATTCCTCCCGAAAATTCTCTTCTTGAATCTGATAGTTATCAAATCTATTAACAAAGCCTTGGAACCAAGCAGGTGTATCCGGATGTTGTGATCCCGCACCCTCATGTTGAACATCTTACATTTCTTCATCAAAACCAGCTCGTTGTCTTTCTTGCTGCGGTGGTGGTTGTGACGATGTACCATCTCGAAGACTCTTCTTTGTCGGTCTCCAAGGGATGAACTTTTTTCTTTCTTGCGAAACGGCCTTGGTGGCTGAGAACATCTCAATGGATAAAGGCAGCGAATTATCTTCCACTACGGTCAAAGGGTTCTTCTTTGCCTTCAATCTCACATCAAAGTGTTTAGCAATTAAGGTCACATAATGGCCTCCAACAATTTTGGAAGAATCCTTTCTTCCCTTCCCATAAGTTGCCAGAAATTCTGCCACACAATATGGTATAGAAACCCGAATTCTTCTGTTGATTCTGGTCAAGTACCACATATCTGGAGCTGTTACCTTTTCTGTATTCTTCCCTCTACAAGCAATAGAATGGGCAATAAATTTTTGTATTAAGCGATGCTCCACGTCTCTGAGATTGCTGGAAGCGTTGTTCCCCGATGAATCGTATGGGGCGTCACTTAATTCACGCCACATAGTTTCCAATGGTACTGCTGTTTCATCCAACCATTCACCCCTAAAAATGTAATCCTCAAAATAGGGTGCTTCAAGCACATCAGCATCATATATATCCAAACACTCAGCAACATCCATCAAACTCATTTCTCGATCATCACCCCCTAGTCGGAACGACAACAATGGATCTTTCACAGTTTTTATCCTATGTATTTCCACCGTTGAGAAGAACTCTAAACACAACTCTGCGTAAATTGGCTCTTTAATAGCAAACAATCTTTCCCAATCTTGCACATCATAAGTGTTACCTGTCCATCTACATTTAACCAATTGAGTGAGGGTGTGTCTCAATGACCGTGCTAGCCCCGCTTCTTCCAATGGCTGCCAATTGATCACTCTTGGATGTACAATATCTTTTTCTCTTAAAGCCAACAAATTATCATTGTACGTCGCAAACTTCCCCCCACAATTTTTCTTTGTAAACTGCAAATTTGGGTGTAATCTCTCCGGATCCAAAAGATATCCTAACGATAAAGTCTGTGCTTTTCCTTTTCCGTTAGAACTAGATCCTTGTTCTTTGTCTTTACTTCGACCTCTCTGAAACATCAAATATCAACACAAAATATGTTTCCAGGAATGTTAGCGTTAGCATAAACCGCAATTAGTCATCGAGTCACAAAATGAGCGATTAATGTCTAAACTATATCCCCTAACAACCAAAGCATATAGGCCAACCAAAACTTGACATTTAACACAATTGAGCATAACATGGATAATCACAACTAGTAACCAAATTGCCTATACACACGCTCTTAGCCATTTTATGGAACATGCAAATCACTCAAACATAACATGTAATCTAATATCAAACAAAGTCATGGCAATGGACATCACAATTCAAAGCCACACAAGTCTTACAATCAAGATTACATGAATTTCAAATAATACACCTTCATCCTCATCAACTAAACCAATTTCACAAGTTTCATAACGCTAATATCAAACATATACTTGAAAAATTGCATAATAATCACACAATGATAACAAGTAATGCATTACAATCAAAAGTCAATGAAAACAAAGTCAAACGTTGACCCAGAAAGTCAACTTCATCTTCTTCCCCAAAATGGCATGAACCCTAATTTTGCAAACTACTCAAAAATTGAAATTAATCAACAAATGAGTGTTATTAAACATAGAAAACTAAAGTTGCATGCAAACTAACACCCAATACCATCAACAATATCTCCAATTCGGATTACCCACTAACTAGCATAAACCCTAATTTTGAATCATCACAATCAAGCAATTTCAACACAAAATAAAGGAATACACAAGTTAGAAGCAACAATGTAGCATGAAAATGAAGAAAAACAAGTAATCATAACATCCCCACACTTAGATTATGCTAAATCCGAATTGTTGAAGAACCCCCAAAATGTATGCATTTAACACAAAAATGGTTGATGATAATACCTTAAGGAAGTTAGCCATTAGTGATTAGTGGAGAAAACTAGAAGAAATCTTGTTAGATGATGATGAAAATCGTTTTTGGTGTTTAGGGTTTTTAGGTGTTTGGTGCGGCAGCAAGAAAATGAGAGTGTGTGTTTTTATGTTTTCCCGTGTTGTAGTTTTTATACCCTGTATTCGCCCCAAAAAGTGACGAACGCGATCCTGGAAAACAAGCTGGATCGCGTTTCACAGTTAACATCACCCAGCTCACAAATTTCACTACGTAACGCGATCCCATAAAAGTTGGCCGGATCGCGTTTCAAACGGGCAAATTATTCAGTTACCGAAATACACTATGGAACGCGATCCTGATGAACAACCCGGATCGCGTTTGTAACACCCGCCAAATTAGGACTAGTAATTAGTGCCTAATCATATGTTAATACATGTAATTAGTTCCTGGTTAGACTAATTAATGTATCGAATTATATATATTGTTGAATATATACGAAAATGCGATTTGATTAAATCGTACGCAATTTAAATCGGATGTATTTCGATTCAATTATATACGAACGTTGGTGACCAATTTTATTAAATAACGTTGTTATGTCAAAAATATTATTATAATAATATTTCGTATTAATTCGTATCGTACAACCCAAGACTTACATAATTTAAAATGTAAAACGCGCAAACAAATTAACTTACCTTTTTATAATTCAAATACAAAGTGATTAGTAAAATATTTAAATAAAATATCGCGTAATAAATTGTATTTTAAAATGTACCAATTAATATGTAAAATAATTATTTAACGTTTAAACGACGGAGTAAACGAACACCGCACGGACCGCGATTGCGGAGACTGAAAAGTGGGAGGTTAAACTCCCACCTCCCTCCTTTTTCCCCATTTCTATCTTTTCTCTCTCTCTCTTACACTCTCTTTCTTCCTTTTCTCTCTAAAATCACCACACCACCACCAACTCACTAATCTTCAAAATAACAACCTAAAACGCACTCGGATCTTAGCACCGCTTTGGAGAAAAACGACCACGGCATCACGATCTATCATCCTATCTTTTCGGATTTTTGATCCGACACTTTGTAAGTTTCCGACAATTCTCGAAACTCTTCGATTTCCATTATTTTCGACTTGTGGTCGTTTGTATACACTTAAAATGTCCATATATGGGTTGGGTAAAAGTTTTGGACCGAACGGAAACCGAAAAACTCGTTTTCGACACATTTTTTCGGCCAACAGACCGCTACGTCGCAGTTGGCCCAGAATTTATGCGACGTCGGCTTCAACGTCGCAAAACCCCTCGTAACGTCGCATAGTGCGACGTCAGTCACAACGTCGCACGAATCCTCGACGTCGCATATAGCGACGCAGCCTATTACGTCGCATTGACTTGCGAACGTCGCATTAGCGACGCAGCACCCTACGTCGCATTAAATTGCGAAACGTCGCCTTTAGCGACGTCATGCTCAACGTCGCAATCCTACCTGCGACGTCGCACCCAACGTCACACAAATCAGAACCTCAAAAACATAGATTTTCACTAAGTGTGGAGACCCTAAATTTTATCACTCGATTTCACCCAATTTCAAGTCCAGGTGCGTTTTTCCTTAAAGCAATATAGTAGAAATAAAAATTTTCCAAGCTGACCTGGCAGCTCGACCCCAGCCAGGGGCTCTGCCCCTTGGACCCCGCCAGGGGCTGCCGCCCCTTGGACCCCGCTACCAGGGGCGCTGCCCCCGGACCCCCGTACTTAGATTTCGTAACGGCTTCTAAAACACAATCAAAACACATTTTTCAAGTAAAACGACACGAAATCAAAATAATAATAATTGAGATTATTATTACAAATCCGTCACCAACGGGCCGTACACTTTTCAAATACTCAAACTTATCAACCAAATAGTGGAAATTTGGACATTATAGTTGAACGAACAACTACAAGGGTGATCTGTTGAGATACCCAAATCATGATTATAACCACCGCGTGTCGTGGACACCCTCAGGTTACAAGTCTTTGGACTTCATACTCGGTTAATCAACTTACGTTTGTTTAAACGCACTCATACTCAGGTGAGTCTCATAGCCCCTCTTTTATTGTTTTACTCAGGGGTGTGATATATTGCTCAACTTCTAACATGTGAACGCAAGTACCAACTTTTCATATACTACATGAGTTTTTTTTCGAAACTAATCATTTAAAGTCCTCCGTCAGCATAGTTGTTAATACGTTGTAGCGTGAATATTAGTATATGGTACCATATAGGATTGACCCACCTCGTCCGGGTTAGCAAGCACTAACCGGGTAAACGGACGTACTAATATTTGGGAAGACGAATGTGGATTAGGCATTCGTGGAGGCACCTCGCCCGGAATTCTCTATAGGGGACCCGGCCCTCGAGTTAAGCTCAACTATGTGCTCATGGCTGTATACACGATGACTATCATTTAATTGCTGGATGCAATTCACTATTTAATTGCTGGATGCAATTCATTATTTAAATCTTGCGGTTCACACTATATTAACTGATTTCAAACCTGTGAGCTCACCAGCTTTTAGCTGACCTTTTAGCATATATCGCAGGTACCAAGCAGTAGGATGTTTCTGCTTCAGGATTTTAGTTCGAGTCAGCATACAGAAGATTGAGATTTTCTTGCATTAGTATATTTTGTACAAGTACTTATGTACTGAAATCTCATTTGATTTAAACTCGAGCTATGTAAAGCTTTAAATGTTGTAAACATTTCTATTATCAATATATTTTGTTAAAACGACGCATATAGAGTCGTTTACTATATATCTTTGTGCTTTGTTATTGATTAGTAACACCCAAATCAAGCTTCCGCAAATCATTAAATTTGGGGGTGTTACAGATTGGTATCAGAGCCTAAGGTTATAGTGAACTAGGTTGCACTTAGAGAGCCTAGACTATGACCATTAGGCAGTATTCCTTATTAAGTATGACTGGTTCAGGGATTACAGCATACGAGTTTAATTTAACATAGCCTGATCAACTATGTACAATTAAGCAAAGATGATGTAAGATCTGAAAGTAGTTATGGCTGAACAGGGTACAATAGAAGACTCTGACCTCGAGAGAACCGAGACTCAAACATGTTTATGCTAGACACTCAATAGGCTATGTTATATAGGATCTATATGAATATAGGCCTCAATCTTACTAACGCTTTGTCTAAGAAATGGCAAACATTCCATCAAATTCATCTCGTTCTCAATCCGGGTCGCAGAACCCAAGGGTAGCAAGGAGGAACTCCAGGTTGCCTCGAGCTGGCCCGTACCCCACTCATTCCACCTTACCGGCCTTAGCCGCCAGGGTGAATCATCACGAGCAGCGACTTCGCACCATGGATGTCGTGTTGCAGGAAACAAACGAAAACTGGAGACTTACATCCCTTGAACGCATCGAACAGGTCTCCGACGACCTTGAAACCACAAACAACAACATGGATGTCCTTCGTAACCAAATAATAGAAATAAGGGTGGAAAATGCCCTTCTGCAACAAAGGATGGAAGAATGTGAACAGCGCTCACTTGAAGCAGAAGAGTATGCGCGTGGACTAACTCAACGACTTGCACTAGCAGAAGACAACGCCCGACAAGCTAGCAGGCTTGCAAACACTGTGGACCGTCTTGTCACGATGATGGAGCAAATTAATCTACGTTAAGACTAGTGTAGTCTTTGTCTTGTAATCTATCCTGTAATCTAGTAACTATCTACGCGCTACTCTATAATTCAGTCGGATGTAACAATTCCCGACATCTTTTGTAATACATCTGTAGGATGTAACCTTTGAACTCGTATTAGCTATCAAATATTCTTTATTGTTCAACTCATATTAATTGTCATTTTCCATGTTGATGTCATGTATTACTGCTTTCCTACATGTACATCTATAATAAATACAACTTTCTTACCAAATCTCATGTATCTTCATTTCTTTTATTGAAGAATCATGCCGCCAAAGACACGACCTTACACAGATGCTCAGATCACGTCACTCATAACCCAGGCTGTTACTGAAGCCTTGGCTCGGAATACCCCACCCAACTCCACAAGAAACAGCGATACCGCTGGAACCTCTGCCGTCAAACCTTGTTCTTACAAGGACTTCCAAAGCTGCAAACCCTCGAGCTTCAAGGGTTCTGAAGGAGCCATCGGACTGATCAGATGGTTCGAGAAAATGGAAACTGTTTTCCGTGTTAGTAAATGCGCGGAGAACGACAAAGTAAACTTCGCCACCTGCTCTCTTGAAGATGATGCCCACTCTTGGTGGAATTCATATACCCAATCAGTGGGTGCTGACATTGCCTACCAACTCACTTGGGAGGAATTGAAGGCAAAACTCACTGCCAAATACTGCTCTATCGCCAAACTCCAAAAAGCTAGATGAGGAATTCTGGAACTTAAAGGTTCAGGGTGGTGATATCGATGGTTATACCACCAGGTTTCAACAACTAGCTGCCCTCCGCCCAGCTATGGTTAGCACTGAACCTGATAAAATCAGGAAGTATGTCCTGGGTCTCCCTGATCCTGTTCGGGGACACGTCATCTCTTCAAAACCAACCACCATTGACGGTGCAATCCTATTGGCCCAAGACTTGATGTCAATGAGCCAAGATTCTGAACCACCCACTTCATCCTCTCATACAAACAAACGCAAGTGGTCTGACTACCACAACAACCACTCAAACCAACAAAACAAGAAACCCGACACCATCAAAGCTTACAACACCACCACTGACATCGTCCGGGGCTACACTGGGAGCAAACCCTATTGTTCCAAGTGCAGCCGTCACCATGAAGGTTCCTGTGGTCCCTTTTGCAACAACTGCAAGAGGTACGGCCACCTCACAAAAGATTGCCGCTCTCCTACCAACAACAATTCCAACAACAACACCAGACCACCTAAAGTATGCTTTGAGTGTGGGAAACCCGGGCATTTCAGGGACTCGTGCCCAAAACTGAAGAACAACAACAACCGCAACAACAACAACAACACCCGAAGCAGAGCTTTCGTCATCAAATCTGGGGACGCCCGCCAAGACCCGAATGTGGTCTCGGGTATGTTCCTCCTCAACAACTTAAATGCTTCTGTTCTATTTGATACTGGTGCTGATAGAAGCTTTATCTCCGATGATTTTTGCCCATTACTTGACATCACTCCTGTTGCCTTAGATGTTAAGTACACTGTAGAGCTAGCAAATGGAAAACTTGTAGAAACCACCAGTGTGATACCTAATTGCACTTTAAACCTAGCTGACGAAACCTTTTCGATCGATCTTATACCCATTGAAATCGGAAGTTTCGACGTCATTATTGGAATGGACTGGTTGTCCAAACATCGAGCTGAAATCGTTTGTCACGATAAAATTGTCCGTATCCCACTCGCCGTTGGTGGAACCTTGATCATACAGGGGGAGACCGGTGGGACGGGACTCAATATCATCTCTTGCTTAAAAACCCGAAAATTTCTGAGAAAGGGTTACCCTGCCATACTCGCACACATCACCGAGAAGAAGTCGGAGGAGAAGCGACTTGAAGATGTGCCAGTTGTTAGAGACTTTCCCGAAGTCTTTCCGGAAGAATTACCTGGTCTACCTCCGCCTAGACAGGTTGAGTTCTCGATTGATCTTGTGCCGGGTGCCGCACCGGTGGCCCGCGCACCGTACCGTTTAGCCCCATCCGAACTTCAGGAGTTATCCTCTCAGTTACAGGAACTTCTGGATCGAGGATTCATTAGACCGAGTTCTTCACCTTGGGGAGCTCCGGTCTTATTTGTCAAAAAGAAGGACGGTTCATTCCGAATGTGCATCGATTACCGAGAATTGAACAAGTTGACCGTCAAAAACCGATACCCACTTCCTCGCATTGATGATCTATTCGACCAACTTCAGGGTTCAAGTTTCTACTCAAAAATCGACCTGCGATCAGGTTATCATCAGTTACGAGTTCGCGATACCGATATTCCAAAAACTGCTTTCAGAACTCGTTACGGGCACTACGAATTCCAAGTGATGCCCTTTGGTCTAACCAACGCACCGGCTGTATTCATGGATCTCATGAACCGGGTGTGCAAACCTTACCTCGACAAGTTTGTCATTGTCTTTATCGATGACATACTCATTTACTCGCGCAACGAGCAGGAACATGCGCAACACCTTAAGACCATCCTTGAACTACTTAGACACGAGGAGCTTTACGTTAAATTCTCTAAGTGTGAGTTCTGGATCCAAACTGTTCAATTCCTTGGTCACGTGATCGACAGTCAGGGAATTCACGTGGACCCATCAAAGATCGAGGCAATCAAAGATTGGCAAGCACCCACCTCTGCAACTGAAGTACGACAATTCTTGGGTCTTGCTGGGTACTATCGGCGATTTATCGAAAATTTCTCTAAAATAGCTCAACCACTCACGGTACTGACTCAGAAGGACAAAATGTTCGATTGGACCGAGAAACAAGAGTCAGCGTTCCAGCTTTAGAAACAAAAGCTTTGCAGTGCTCCAATCCTATCCTTACCCGAAGGCACCGATGACTTCGTGGTATACTGCGATGCTTCTCATCAAGGTCTCGGTTGCGTGTTGATGCAACGAGATAAAGTTATTGCTTATGCCTCACGACAGCTGAAAATTCACGAAAAGAACTACACCACTCACGATCTCGAACTTGGAGCTGTCGTTTTTGCGCTCAAAATCTGGAGACATTATCTCTACGGCACTAAGTGCACCATCTTTACTGATCATAAAAGTCTCCAACACATCTTCGATCAGAAGGATCTCAATATGAGGCAACGTCGATGGGTCGAGTTGCTTACCGATTACGATTGCGAGATCAAGTACCATCCAGGGAAGGCTAATGTTGTAGCCGATGCCCTCAGTCGAAAGGAACGACCAAAACCACTTCGAGTCCGAGCCCTCAGTATGACCATTCACAACGATCTTACCATTCAGATTCATACCGCTCAGATCGAAGCCCTGAAACCTGAAAACATCAAAAACGAAGCCTTACGGGGTATTGACAAACAGTTTGAAACCAAACCTAACGGGATTAGGTATTTCTCAAACCGAATCTGGTTGCCTAGTTTCGGGAACCTACGAGACTTGGTGATGGATGAAGCTCACAAGTCTAAATATTCTATCCATCCGGGATCCGATAAGATGTACCACGGCATCAAGAAATTTTATTGGTGGCCAAACATGAAAGCCGAAATCGCCACTTACGTCAGCAAGTGCCTTACTTGCTCGAAAGTCAAAACCGAACATCAGAAACCTTCTGGCTTACTCCAACAACCTGAAATTCCTGAATGGAAATGGGAACAAATTGCCATGGATTTCATAACCAAACTACCCAAGTCGTCGAGCGGTTGCGATACCATTTGGGTGATCGTCGATCGTCTCACCAAATCTGCTCATTTCTTGGCAATCAAGGAAAACGATAAAATGGAACGCCTTACACAAATCTACATCAAGGAAATCGTTTCTCATCATGGTGTTCCAATCTCGATCATCTCTGACAGGGATGCCCGTTTCACCTCTCACTTTTGGCAATCACTTCAAAAAGCATTGGGTACCCGTCTCGATATGAGTACCGCGTACCATCCTCAAACCGATGGCCAAAGTGAACGAACCATCCAAACCCTGGAAGATATGCTACGCGCCTGCGTAGTTGATTTCGGTACAAACTGGGAAAGACATCTACCGTTGTGCGAATTCTCGTACAATAACAGCTATCACGCCAGCATTAAGGCTGCACCTTTTGAGGCACTGTACGGTCGTAAGTGCCGATCACCGATCTGTTGGACTGAAGTGGGAGATAGTCAACTCACTGGTCCTGAACTCATACACGCCACCACTGAGAAAATTGTGGAAATCCAAAATCGACTCAAAGCCGCACGTGATCGTCAGAAAAGTTATGCTGACGTGAGACGCAAACCACTCGAGTTCCAAGTTGGGGATCGAGTACTCTTAAAAGTATCGCCCTGGAAAGGCGTCATCCGTTTTGGCAAACGCGGGAAGTTAAATCCCAGGTACATCGGGCCTTTTGAGATCCTCGAACGGATTGGCCCAGTAGCTTATCGATTGCAGCTGCCATCCGAACTCAGCAGCGTGCACCCCACTTTTCATATTTCAAATTTGAAGAAGTGTCTGTCTGATGAGACACTTATCATTCCACTAGATGAAATTCGTGTTGACGATAAACTTCACTTCGTTGAGGAACCCGCTGAAATTATGGACCGTGAGGTCAAACAACTGAAACAAAGTCGTATTCCCATCGTCAAGGTCAGATGGAATTCGCGGCGTGGTCCGGAATTCACCTGGGAACGGGAAGATCAGATGCGACTCAAATATCCTCAACTTTTCACTGATTCTACATCGAACACGACCTCGAGCTAAATTTCGGGACGAAATTCTTCTAACAGGGGGAGAATGTAACACCCACCAAATTAGGACTAGTAATTAGTGCCTAATCATATGTTAATACATGTAATTAGTTCCTGGTTAGACTAATTAATGTATCGAATTATATATATTGTTGAATATATACGAAAATGCGATTTGATTAAATCGTACGCAATTTAAATCGGATGTATTTCGATTCAATTATATACGAACGTTGGTGACCAATTTTATTAAATAACGTTGTTATGTCAAAAATATTATTATAATAATATTTCGTATTCATTCGTATCGTACAACCCAAGACTTACATAATTTAAAATGTAAAACGCGCAAACAAATTAACTTACCTTTTTATAATTCAAATACAAAGTGATTAGTAAAATATTTAAATAAAATATCGCGTAATAAATTGTATTTTAAAATGTACCAATTAATATGTAAAATAATTATTTAACGTTTAAACGACGGAGTAAACGAACACCGCACGGACCGCGATTGCGGAGACTGAAAAGTGGGAGGTTAAACTCCCACCTCCCTCCTTTTTCCCCATTTCTATCTTTTCTCTCTCTCTCTTACACTCTCTTTCTTCCTTTTCTCTCTAAAATCACCACACCACCACCAACTCACTAATCTTCAAAATAACAACCTAAAACGCACTCGGATCTTAGCACCGCTTTGGAGAAAAACGACCACGGCATCACGATCTATCATCCTATCTTTTCGGATTTTTGATCCGACACTTTGTAAGTTTCCGACAATTCTCGAAACTCTTCGATTTCCATTATTTTCGACTTGTGGTCGTTTGTATACACTTAAAATGTCCATATATGGGTTGGGTAAAAGTTTTGGACCGAACGGAAACCGAAAAACTCGTTTTCGACACATTTTTCCGGCCAACAGACCGCTACGTCGCAGTTGGCCCAGAATTTATGCGACGTCGGCTTCAACGTCGCAAAACCCCTCGTAACGTCGCATAGTGCGACGTCAGTCACAACGTCGCACGAATCCTCGACGTCGCATATAGCGATGCAGCCTATTACGTCGCATTGACTTGCGAACGTCGCATTAGCGACGCAGCACCCTACGTCGCATTAAATTGCGAAACGTCGCCTTTAGCGACGTCATGCTCAACGTCGCAATCCTACCTGCGACGTCGCACCCAACGTCGCACAAATCAGAACCTCAAAAACATAGATTTTCACTAAGTGTCGAGACCCTAAATTTTATCACTCGATTTCACCCAATTTCAAGTCCAGGTGCGTTTTTCCTTAAAGCAATATAGTAGAAATAAAAATTTTCCAAGCTGACCTGGCAGCTCGACCCCAGCCAGGGGCTCTGCCCCTTGGACCCCGCCAGGGGCTGCCGCCCCTTGGACCCCGCTACCAGGGGCGCTGCCCCCGGACCCCCGTACTTAGATTTCGTAACGGCTTCTAAAACACAATCAAAACACATTTTTCAAGTAAAACGACACGAAATCAAAATAATAATAATTGAGATTATTATTACAAATCCGTCACCAACGGGCCGTACACTTTTCAAATACTCAAACTTATCAACCAAATAGTGGAAATTTGGACATTATAGTTGAACGAACAACTACAAGGGTGATCTGTTGAGATACCCAAATCATGATTATAACCACCGCGTGTCGTGGACACCCTCAGGTGACAAGTCTTTGGACTTCATACTCGGTTAATCAACTTACGTTTGTTTAAACGCACTCATACTCAGGTGAGTCTCATAGCCCCTCTTTTATTGTTTTACTCAGGGGTGTGATATATTGCTCAACTTCTAACATGTGAACGCAAGTACCAACTTTTCATATACTACATGAGTTTTTTTTCGCAACTAATCATTTAAAGTCCTCCGTCAGCATAGTTGTTAATACGTTGTAGCGTGAATATTAGTATATGGTACCATATAGGATTGACCCACCTCGTCCGGGTTAGCAAGCACTAACCGGGTAAACGGACGTACTAATATTTGGGAAGACGAATGTGGATTAGGCATTCGTGGAGGCACCTCGCCCGGAATTCTCTATAGGGGACCCGGCCCTCGAGTTAAGCTCAACTATGTGCTCATGGCTGTATACACGATGACTATCATTTAATTGCTGGATGCAACTCACTATTTAATTGCTGGATGCAATTCATTATTTAAATCTTGCGGTTCACACTATATTAACTGATTTCAAACCTGTGAGCTCACCAGCTTTTAGCTGACCTTTTAGCATATATCGCAGGTACCAAGCAGTAGGATGTTTCTGCTTCAGGATTTTAGTTCGAGTCAGCATACAGAAGATTGAGATTTTCTTGCATTAGTATATTTTGTACAAGTACTTATGTACTGAAATCTCATTTGATTTAAACTCGAGCTATGTAAAGCTTTAAATGTTGTAAACATTTCTATTATCAATATATTTTGTTAAAACGACGCATATAGAGTCGTTTACTATATATCTTTGTGCTTTGTTATTGATTAGTAACACCCAAATCAAGCTTCCGCAAATCATTAAATTTGGGGGTGTTACAGCGTTGGTACTTGAAAAAATCCTATTTCCCGTTTACACTACATAACGCGATCCCACTGATACTTGGCCGGATCGCGTTGATTAAAGTAAAAACATTATGTGAAGAAAAATAACTATGGAACGCGATCCTGAGGTTGTGGTCGGATCGCGTTGGTATGATTTAACCCAGAAATTTTTTTTTTTTCAAGTTAAAGTAATAATAATAATACTACTAATATAATATATAAATATATATATATATATATATATATATATATATATATACACAAATGATGTACCATACCATGCTTAGTTTATTTACGAGTCCAAAGCAATAGACTCGACCCCGAATTCACTTGTCCTTGGGGTAAATGGCAAGTGTCTCCCACTCGCAATAGGCATCCTCCTCGTGATACAATTTCAACCTGTGACCATTGACAATGAATGATCCTCCATCTGATTTCAACAATTCCACGTAACCTGAAGGATATCCGTGTTTCACTATGTATGGACCGGTCCATCTTAGTTTTAGTTTGGGTTGTTTCAACTTAAACCGAGATTGAAACAATAACACCTTATCTCCCGCTTTGAATTCTTTCCTCATCTTAAGCTTTTTATCATGCAATGCCTTGGTCCTTTCCTTGTACAACTTGGAGCTCTCGTAGGCTTGTAACCTCAACTCATCCAACTCATGCAATTGGAGCATTCTCTTCTCACCGGCTTCAACCAAATCAGTATTACAGTTCTTAAGAGCCCAATAAGCCTTATGTTCCACTTCAACCAGCAAATGGCATGTTTTGCCATAAAGCAACTTGTATGGTGTGGTTCCAATCGGTGTCTTGTAGGCGGTTCTAAACGCCCACAAAGCATCATCCAATTTCTTTGACCAAATAGCGCGGTTATCTTTGACTGTTTTCTCGAGAATTCTCTTTAAAGCTCTATTGGTATTCTCCACTTGACCACTAGTTTGTGGGTGGTAAGAGGTAGAAAACCGATGTTGAACTCCATACTTCTTCATTACTTTCTCGAGTTGCTGATTCGCAAAGTGACTTCCACGATCACTTATTAAGGCTTTAGGAACACCGAATCGGCAAAACAAACTCTTTAAGAAATCAATCACTACTCGGGCATCATTCTTTGAAACGGCCTTTGCTTCAGCCCATTTTGACACATAATCCACAGCTACCAAGATGTATTCACACTTATTTGATTTTGGAAATGGACCCATGAAATCTATGCCCCAAATGTCAAATACCTCACAAATCTGAATACTCGTTTGAGGCATTTCATCCCTTTTTGAGATGTTGCCTACCCTTTGACACGAATCACAAGTTTGGCAAAGAGTTTGTGCCTCTTTAAAGATCGTGGGCCAATAGAATCCAGCATCATACACTTTCTTAGCTGTAACAGATGGTCCATAGTGCCCACCGATTGGTCCATGGTGGCACTCATCCAGAATTCTCCTCGTTTCACCCCCGGAAACACATCTCCGAATCATTCCATCGGCACATACCCGAAATAAATGTGGGTCTTCCCAAAAATAGTACTTCAAGTCTGAAAAGAACTTTCCTTTTCTGTTGATGGGTCATGCCTTTTCTCAAAACACCTCCAACCAAATAGTTTGCAATATCGGCGTACCATGGTGTTTCCTCCTCATTTTCAGCTCCATCACCTACCTGCAATAAGAATTTCTTGGGAGAGGAATCGTCAATGTCAGTATCGCCTGACTTGTCTAGGTTTGGATTCTCCAACCTTGACAAGTGATCGGCGACAAGGTTTTTAGCCCCTTTTTTGTCCTTGAACTCAATGTCAAACTCTTGCAAAAGAAGAATCCAACGAATGAGTCTAGGTTTAGCATCTTGTTTTGAAAACAAGTACTTTAGGGCTGAATGGTCGGTGAACACAACAGTTTTAGACAATACAAGATAAGGCCTAAACTTATCGAAAGCAAACACAACAGCAAGTAACTCTTTTCAGTTGTTGTATAATTCTGTTGAGCCCCATTAAGTGTCTTACTTGCAAAATAAATTGGCCTAAAATGATTTCCCTCACGTTGTCCTAAAACTGCACCTAAGGCATAGTCACTCGCATCACACATCAGTTCAAATGGTTTAGACCAATCGGGTGAAACCATGATGGAAGCATTAGTCAACCTATCCTTTAAGGTCTCAAAAGCTTTCACACATTCAGCATCAAACACAAAAGTAACATCTTTCTCAAGCAATTTGGTCATGGGTCTAGTGATCTTAGAAAAGTCTTTGATAAACCTACGATAAAAACCTGCGTGACCCAAGAAACTCCTGACCCCTTTAACATTTGCGGGTGGAGGTAACTTGGCAATGACATCAATCTTTGCCTTGTCAACCTCAATTCCCACACTTGAAACCTTGTGTCCCAAAACAATTCCTTCCTTGACCATGAAATGGCACTTTTCCCAATTAAGAACTAAATGTGCCTTCTCGCATCTTTCAAGCATCTTGTCTAAGTTAGACAAACATGATTCAAAGGAATTACCAAAAACAGAAAAATCGTCCATGAAAACCTCCATTGAAGTCTCAATCATGTCCTGAAAGATAGCAATCATACACCTTTGAAAGGTGGCTGGGGCGTTACAAAGCCCAAAAGGCATTCTCCTATATGCATATGTACCAAAGGGACAAGTAAAAGTCGTTTTCTCTTGATCCTTAGGGTCTATAGGGATTTGGAAATATCCCGAAAACCCATCAAGAAAGCAAAAGAATTCATTACCGGCCAATCTCTCTAACATTTGGTCAATAAAAGGTAAAGGGAAATGGTCTTTCCGGGTGGCATCATTCAATATCCTATAGTCAATACAAACACGCCAACCCGTGACTGTCCTAGTTGGAACTAATTCGTTTTGGTCATTTGTCACAACAATCATACCACCCTTTTTGGGCACACAATGGACAGGACTCACCCAAGGGCTATCAGAAATGGGGTAAATAATACCCGCATCGAGTAATTTAACTACCTCCTTTTTGACAACATCCTTCATATTTGGGTTAAGCCTCCGTTGTCTTTGAACAACGGGTTTTGCCTCATCTAAAAGATTTATTTTGTGTTTACAAAAAGATGGGCTTATCCCAGGTATGTCGGAGGTACGCCAAGCAAAGGCGCCCTTGTGAGCTCTCAACACATCAAGTAACATGCATTTTTCAGAATTAACAAGATTAGAAGAAATTACAACCGGTAAGAGATTTTCCTCTTCCAAAAATGCATACTCCAAATGACTTGGGAGTTGTTTCAACTCCAAGTCTCTCGGTGGATCCTCCAGTGAAGTCTTGATCCTCAACCGATCCTCACTCTTTAGTTCCTCAAAGCTTTCCTCAGCTAGTTGCTCTTCATCATCTTCTTTAACTTCAACTGCTTCAAGCAACTCTTCCTCAGTCATTTTCTCATCAACCGATTCCAACAACTCAGCAAATTCAGCATCCAATCCAAGTAATCCCTGTAACTCCTCATCCAAAGCCTCATCTATGACATCAATACTAAAACAAGTATCGTCAGTAGAATAAGGATGCTTCATGGCCTTATCGACCGTGAAAGCAATCCTTTCCTGGCCCACTCCTAAGGTCAACTGCTTGTTTTTCACATGAATAATAGCATCAACAGTATGTAAGAAGGGACGTCCTAGAATGAGTGGGACTTTACTATCTTCCTCCATTTCGAGGATCACAAAGTCAACAGGAAATGTAAAAGGTCCAACCTCTATCAACATATTTTCTGCAATCCCAACGGGATATTGGAGTGATCTATCGGCCAGTCGGATGCTCATACGTGTGGGTTTAAGGGATCCTAGAGACAATTTTGCATAAAGGGAGTAAGGCATCAAGTTTATACTAGCACCTAAGTCAGCTAGGGCATCACAAGTCATAAACTTTCCTAATGTACATGAAACAATAAAACTCCCTGGGTCCCCCAATTTGGGTGGAATTTGGTTTTGAACGATAGCAGAACACTCATCATTCAGAAATGTAGCAGATGCCTCTGAAAGCTTTTCCTTGTTGCTCACCAAGTCTTTGATAAACTTGGCATAGTTCGGCATTCCAGCTAAAATATCCACCAACGGTACATTGATCCTTATGCTCTTGATCATGTCCACAAACTTTCCATACTGAGCAGCAATCTTTTCTTTCCTCAAGCGTTGAGGATATGGAATCTTCGGTTTGTACGCCTTCACTACCGGTTGTGTTACCGGAGGTGTTGGTGAAACTGGAACAGAAGTAGGTTGCACAATCTCCTCTTCTTCATCGTTAACTTCTATTTCATCATTATCCTGCAAAACAGAGTTAGAGATCTTGGCCCTTTTTACCGGAGGTGGTGGTAGCTCTTTTCCACTACGAGTGGTAATAGCATTTGCATGTTCATTTCGGGCCGGTGGTGGCTGATATGGCTTTGGTCCACTATTAGAAGGTGTGGGCCTCGGATTCGGTTGGGTGTTGCTCGGTAAACCACCGGGTGGTCTACTACTTTGCCCTTCAGATAACCGGTCCATTTTCCTTTCCAAATCCTGAATTGAGGCTTGCTGATTTTTCTGATTTTGATCCACACTTAACCTCAAATTCGTCATTTGGGTTTTCAATCTCTCAGTCGAAACATCCTGTTTAGAAATGAATTCCTTCATCATCTTCTCTAAAGCAGATTCGGATGTTGCTTGTTGTTGAACAGGTGGTGGTTTTGATGGTGGAACATTATCTCTTTGGAATTGATTGTAGTAGTTCTGACCCTGTCGAGAATATCTATTTCCTTGATAATTACCCTGAAAGTTTCCCGAATTCCGATTTTGGAATCCGCCCCTCTGATAATTATATTGTTGCAAATAATTTACATCTTCATCCGCCATTCTCATAGGTTGATCATCACTATCACAATCATTTGTTGCATGATTTCCTCCACAATTTCCACATCCTTCACGAAGCTCTTTGATCTCTCCTTTGAGAGTCTTGAATTGATTATCGAATTTGGTAGACATAGCTTTAAGTTCTTTCATCATCTCAGAATTATCAGAATTGCTACCACTTCCTTCAGCAAAAGCAACGGTCTTTCGGGCTGGTTTTCTACTATCTTTTGCCCAATTTAGACTTTGCAAAACTTTGTCCTCCATAATCTTCCAAGCTTCATTGGGAGTTTTATACATGAATAGTCCCCATCCAGCAGAATCTAAAACAGCAGATGATGGAATATCAAGGCCATTGTAAAAGAGTTCTATAATCTCGGCCTTTGACAAACCATGGCCATGACAATTTCTAAGCAACTCTTTGATCCGCAACCATGCTTCCACCAAAGTTTCATTTTCATTTTGCCTGAAACCTCGAATCTCATTCAATAACCTTTCTGCCAAAGCTGGTGGAAAATAACGACCAACAAAAGCTTCCCTCATTTGATTCCAAGTTTGAATAGAATTTGGCTCTAGTTCTTGGTACCAAATATTTGCTTCCCCACATAAAGACATTGGAAAAGTCCTTAATCTGATTGCCTCTTCCGTGTTCGGACCATACTTGAAATTCTCACCAATCTCCAAAAAGTCAGCAATATGCTTATGCGGATCGGATCGCACCCTTCCATCAAACTGAGTATCCCGAAGCATTTGCAAATGATTTCCCTTTAGTGAGAAATTATTATCAATTTGTGGTCTACGAATTGCTGAACCCGGAGTCGGAGCAACGGTCCTAGTCCTATTGAACATGGGAGTATCATTTTCGTCAGCCATTGGTTCTGCTTCTGCTTCAGATCTTACTTCCTCTTCGAATCTCGATTCAAGTTCTTCTTCAAAAACTTTTTCTTCAAAGATTTTATTTGCTGAAGTTGATTCACTTTCAGTTTGGCTTGAAGTTGATTCCGTCGGTTTATTCTTTGATTTCTTCTTTCTTTTCTTCTTTGTGGTTTTCTCTGGATCAGACAAAGGACTTAGGATTTCGTTACCCGAATTCCTAGTGCTCATCCACTACCTAAGTAAACCTGCAAAAGCAAAGAAAATAAAACCGTCAAACGCACCGGCGTAATACAATTTAACTAAAAATAAATTTCTAAGAATTTTAATTCAAAGAAAGGATCAATTAACTATACTTGAACTAATTCTCAAACACACAATTCCCCGGCAGCGGCGCCAAAAACTTGATGTGTAAAAACAAGTTATAAAAAATAAACTGATAAATACTGAAACTGAACTATTACACAACTAAGGTAAGTATACCCTATCGCCTACAATATAGCTACAGTAAGTACCGGTTCGTTCCACAGGGACTGTGTAATTGAGAATTATGGTTCAAATGCAATTAACTTAATACAGAATAAGACTTGGGTTTTGTGTGACCGAATTGTCACTTGCTTAACAACTAAATTAATTTAACTAGGCAGGTGGACTCAGAAAGAATCAGATTTATTTGTTTAACTTTTTCCAAATACTAGAAACTACACTTGCTTGGATTAATAAACTAATGACTTCGGGGCATTCAGTTTTTGAACAAATTAAATACAATTCATGTTCATTTCAATTTAATTAGATTTAACATTCGCTATAACCTAAACTTAATCTCAATTTATCATGTTACAATTCGATCTATGAAAGACATTCGCCATAATCATTTACTTACAAATTCAAGTCTAATTATCTGAATTATAATTTTTCTGCGTTCGCAATCAAAATTCAATCATTCATAGACAAACAATTGATAATAAACATATAAATGATAAACATCCGCTACAATCATTCATTAGTTTACCAAATAATTCAGAATTAATATTGAAACTCTAATTTGTAAGAAAGCCGATCAAACGTAACTTGATTTAACATGAATATCAGAAGTTAACACCCCTAATCATTAATCCTTCATCCAAACAAGTGTTTATAGATTTAGCTACTCATGATTATCAAAGAAAACTCAGCAATAACAATTGGAATCAAAGTAAGCATAATTATATAGAATAAAAATGTAAAACGAGCAATTACAATGGTTAATCGATGATCCGTAGTAGCCAAATGACTTCAACAAGTTAAAGATCTTCAAAGATGATGAAATTCTTCAGAAGTTAAAGTATTTTCGTGTTCTAGGTTTTCTGGAATGAAAAGTTATGTTTAAATGAAATGAAAACGTATTTTAAATCCTTCAAACTGCTGCAAAACCGCTCATGAACGCGATCCAGGAAATAGGAACGCGATCCTGGACTTCAGAAAATACAAAGACAAACACGATCCGGCTTTGTATGTTGGGATCGCGTTCTTCTTCTTGAAAATATTATGTTTACGAATTGCACGTGTAAACGCGATCCTGAAGTTCTAACCCTAATCGCGTTGCTCTTTGGAAAACCTTATATGCCAGTTTAAGCCCTTGAAACGCGATCCTGGTCTTTGGGTCCGGATCGCGTTCTTCAGTATAAAAGCAGATTCAAGTTGCAACTTTTACATTTCAGCTCCAAGACTCAACCAAATTTTCTCCAACTTTCAGAACTTCAACTTTTTACCTGAGAATTGAATTTTTAACCAATTAAGTACCACAAGTTCTAAAAGTTCACTAAAAATAAACCTAAAAACAATGATATCGCGTGAAATATATATGTACAAAATGAGCGATATCATCGTTACTGAATCCGACGCCGATGCTTTAGAGAGTTTTCAACGACTGCAAGCTGCCACCAAAGGATTCTCAAGTTTTACCATATCGTGAGCTGTTCGGGCACATAGTCAATGAAAACTATGTTGCGCCGCCTGGTGATGGTTTTGAGGACGTTGTTATTCCTCCGGTGAATGAAGAGGATTTGGTTGAAAATTTGGTTGCTCAAGATCTTGATGATACTGATCAGGTTGACCATGTTGAGAAAGAAACTGATTCTGATGGTGGACCCACACCACCTGACTCTCCAGGTGATGTGCCACCTCAAGATGCTTTGGATGGAATTCAGATTACATATCCTAGACGCTTTAAGCGCATTTTGAGAAGGATATCCGCAGGGCGTGTTCATGTACCGCCAAATCTTGGCAAGCGACCAGCTGGGTCTTCTCCTTCATACGTTGATTTACCACTTAGTAGACGCCAGAGGACGAACATTGTTAAACAAGAACCTGGTCCGCAACCTCAACAACAACGACAACCTCAACAACAACAACGACAACCACAGCCTTCGCCTGCATTGCTTCAACAGTTTCTTGATCAAATGGAACGACTGACTAAACGCTTTGATGATCAATCTGCAGTGATTGAAGCTCAGGCTGCACAGATTAAGGATTTAGAAGTTAAGGCTGCACAGGTTGATGATTTGAAGCTTCAAGTGACAGATCTCGAGTCTAGGTTGCTAGAATTGGAGTCTGTTACTGTTGTTTCGGGGGAGGAAGGTCAGCGTACCTTGGAAACAAATGTAACGCCTCCCCCAGATGCTGAAAATGTACCTGATTCACCTGCTATCAATAAAAATATTGCTTTGGACTATTTTATTGATGTTCCAAGACAACCGAGACCAATTTCGGTTGATTATTCAAATGTTAATCTCACATATCTTCAAAGTTTGATAAATCCGGTTACTGAAGAAGATAGATCAATTGATCCGGATGATATTGAGATGGATGCAGAGGTTCCAGGGCCGGATGAAGAATGTATGTATAATCCGAATCAAGAACTGGCGCCTGAACAAGAACCAGGACCGGTACAGAGGAAACCGGCTCAACCATTTGACTTTGATGCACCAATTATTGAGTCAGATGATTCTAAAGATGAGAAAGAACCTCCTATGGATACTACTCAGGAACAACCAGCTGTTGAATCTGTTCCTGAATCTTCTTCTCAATCTGTTTCTGAACAAGCACAACCGTCTACGTCTTCAGGACTTCTGATGTTTTGAAAGATTAAACCTGCTTTGAAGATTTGTAAGACCTATCAAGTTAGAGGTGAATTGACAGGTTTGATCAGAAGTTGGAAATTCGATGCTGACAACTTTCTGATACTAATCAAACGAAGAGATGGGATACAGTATTTCAGGCCTTGATTCAACTGTATAAGTACGTTGCCAAAGGAAGAGTTGAAATCGTCTTGCTCAGCTGAACATTGTTAACCATACAGATGATTTTCATGGTAACATGTTTCAGAAGATTCTTAGAAGAGATATCTACAGCAAGAAATATCTGTGGATTAGACCAGAGCCGGGAGTTCGTTATTCTTACAAGAAAAAGTTAGATCCGAGAACTCAGGAACCAATTGTTAAATATTATTATCCTCCAGCTGCTAGTCAGAAAACTGTGCCACTACAGTCTCTGCCACTTGATTTTCTCAAGAGATTACGATATTGGTGGTTTGATACTGTTACTCAAGAAGCGGTAATTGAATATCTTTCTGATGAAGATCCGGTTATTGATAAGGGTGAATGGCATTTACCGGTGAATTATGGAAAGACTCTTCGTGTGTTTGATCCGATCAGCCTTATTAATCTTACAAAGAAAGATTTGAAAGCTCTTCACAAATGCAAAATGGATTATTATCGATTTGATCAAGAAGAGGCTTCAAAGTTTGAGAAGGTGGTCGAGATTTGTTTGAAGGTTGGTATTCATGCGGGTGGAGTATTTCCACCAGGTTGGGTTTGATTTAAAACTTATGAAGATTGAAGATTTTGAAGATTTTTTGAAGACCAAGCTGAAGACACGGGGGAGTTTGTTGGTACATATTAGTGTGTCTGTCAGTTGGTCTATCGAGTTGTAAGTTTCGTTAGTTAATTGTAATAGAAAGTCATTTTAGTGTAAAGCGACACTTAACTTCTGTGTTAGGCGACACTTGCCTTAGTGACGCATAGTGACACTTAGGTATGCGACACTTAGGTAAGTGACGCATGAAGGCGGCCACATGCGACACTAGCCAAGTGACGCATGTCTGCCGATTTGTGTTAGTATATAAGCAAACCTACGGGTTTTTGGCTAGGGTTGACGAAACCCTAGCACCATTTTCGGTTTGCGGAAGCGGTCGGGTCGGGTGTTACCAAATTAAATATCACAGCATAACATACATAATAAACGACTCTAAATAAGACGTTTGAAAATAATTATACATTCACCAAATAGAACGTTTACAACGTGGCGAGTTTAATAGAAATTTCAAATACATAATTTGAAATTACAAAAGTAAATGTAGAGTTGTCCCAAATGTTTGAAATCATGCGAATCGAGCTAGCAAAATCTTGTAGTAATCCTAATCCTGCTGGGCACCTGAGAACACATGCTAAAACAGGTCAGCTATAAAGCTGGTGAGTTCATAGGATAGTTAGTTGAAATCGTAAAGTGTAAATCCAGTATGTTTTGAAAAGTAGTTCAGAATCCACGATTCTGATTTGTATGAAGTTGAAATTGTAATCATCAATGTGTATACGATGGACGAGGTATCTAATACCTAAGTAATAGCGATATGTACTTAAGTACATAATAATTGAGGCTACTCGAGCCTGAATACTTTTCTGGTATTATGTAAATTTAATAGAGTAGGGCAATACCTACCTAAGTTTGAAATCTAGTAATGTATGACCACGTCATATGATGTTGAGTAATATTTAATAGCGTGTTGCTTCCAGCAACGAAATCGTAATCCCACGGATTATTGTGGTATGTTCGTTTACCCGGCTAGCATGAGCTAACCCGAACATGTTTGAGCTAACGGCCTCGCGTGGGAACACCACCGACCCGTTAACTTATTGTGAATCCCGAGTATAACTCGCTGATCCATGATTGTATTGAAATTATGTCCATTGCAATACCTTGGTTTCGTTTTGTGCCCACTTTACCGTGGCATCGTTTGGTGCCAACTGCAATACCGCGGCATCGTTTTTGGAATTGCTCGTAAGCAATTTGTAATTGAGCCGGCAGTACAACGACATGCCCGACTAAGTTGTTTGAGAGCCAGCAGTACTCGACATGCCCGACTAAGTAGATTGTATAATTGTATGTATACTAAGATACATATGTAAATTGTAGGTAGCACCGAGTGCTCGAGATGATGTGTCAGTATGTAGATATATATGTATATGTCGAAACAGTAATTATATGTAACAATCATGCCACGCATGAGAATAGTTGATTGTATCTAATTAGGTATGAACAAATACTTAGATATTAAATAGTACGTTGAACCTAGGTATGAATACTCATCACCTAGTTGAGCTGTATTAGTATAAGGAATCTATACTAACGTGTGATAATACCGTATACTTCTAGCCTAAAGCCTAGCAAGTATATATATCGGAGTCTCGGGAAAATGTTCACTTAAGTCCAGTTCCCGTTCTAATGATAATGAAGAGTGTCGACAGTTTTAGTTCCCGGAGAATAACTAAACTGGTAACAGTATAGATGTTGTCCAGTGTAGGTAGAACTAACTAGTTCTAATGTATTCAATGATATTTTCCCGCGACAATATGGCCAAAGGATTGTGATGACTAAATCAAGTTATGTATTGGTAATCGTTTTTCCAACAACCTAACAGGGTACGATTGCAACCTATCCAGGTTAAGTATTGATATTGTCCTAAGACAATATTAAGGGTGTAATTCCTAAGTATTACACATTTCGTATTACATACAGTAATATAAGTAGTTGTGAATTATAAACGATTATTAATATAATTTGAAACAGTAATTAAGCATGTGTTTCACACCGAAAATAGTAAAACAGTTGAAAGAGTGGGGCTATGAAACTCACCTGAGAAGCTAGCGTCTTAGTGTAACGAGTCGTGCCAAGTATAATCTCCTAGTGTCCTAAACACGAGAGATTTCGTATGTTTGTAAGTGCGGTTCGTTATTGATGATTCGTAATAATAATTCATATTATTATTAGGTTTGAGCTTTCGTATACTTTATAAGGTATATTTGTTTTGAGTATAAGTCGTATCATATTTAAATTGTCATTTGAAACGTTTCCCGACACTTAGAAAAATATGGCTGTTTTCTGTTTTCTGCGACATAACATGCGACACAAAAATTAGTCATGCGACACAAGGGTTGTGTCGCATAGAGTGCGACACAAGAGCTCTGCGACACAGTGGTTGTGTCGCAAAAGCTTGCGATGCTGATTCAACAGCGACATAAGGGTTGTGTCGCATAAAGTCTGCGACACAAGATGCAACATAGCATACGACATTAGATACGACACAAATGGAATTATGCGACACAACATGCGACACAAGCGTTGTGTCGCAAAGATGAACACCAGCCCAGAAACCAGCGACTGATGCGTTTTTCCGATCAAAATCACAAATCAAACGCATTTTTGAGCGGTAAAATCATGTTTTCTTTGTTGTTTAGGTTATAACTAAGTTGTGTAAACATTATTACACCAAAATATTACACCAAAATGATTAAATCTAAAAATTTAGGAATTTCTTACAAATGCAAATCGAGGCCAAACGAGGAAGAAAACGAGGGTGTTGCCTTTGTTAATGTTGTTCCTCTCTTGATGGTGGTTCCGAAAATGTTGGTGATGGTGGTGGCGGTGGTCGGCCGGCGGTGGTGATGGTGATTGGTGGTAATTATTTTTAGAGAGAAAATGAGGTGGAGGGGATGATGAAAATGAGATGAAATGGGGAGGGGATTTGGGTTTTGTCAAACTCAGATCCCCATTGCGTGGACTGTAGTCTCCAACCACAGTACAAAATATCCGTATTTAATTTGTCCGATGTAATTTAGAATAGTATTTTAAATTATAAAATTTATTTATATTATCTTGAAATGTTTATTAGTGAAAGCATTTTATAAAAATACTATTTTGAAAGGAAGGTTTAATTGTTTGTTTTTCGAGCGGTCAAGAATAATTAAGATGCGTTTTGAATTAAAACGACTTACGTTTTCGAATGCTTGATATTTTGAATCTATGATTTTCTTTACATAAATTTGTAAATATTTTTAGTAAAAATATTCCACTTGAATCTTAAAATGTAATTATTTAGAGTTTAGAGTTGGCGCGAAAATTTGACTTTTTGACGAGGTGTTACATTCTCCCCCCGTTAATAAAATTTCGTCCCGAAATTTCGTGTGAAGTCGTGGTCGCGTGGGGTTTGGGGAGCAATGTACGTATGAGGAGTTTATCGAGTAGGTATTAGACATATCATGTCTTATAACGGGGTTGAAGGGCAGTCAATCCATGACTGTGTCGCGGTTTTATCGTTGTAGTCACATTCTGACCGTATTGTTTGTTTGGAGTATGATTATTTTGTGGTTACTAGGTAACCGTTTACGTCGTAGTCCATTCGGGACTAGATGGTTGTCACATAGTGACCGTTTTGTGAATAGTCCTATTAGGACTAAGTATTTGGTGAACGTTCGATCGGTTAGTCTGCTGAAAGCAAACATTGAGTTTTATGTGGGCCTAGGTCAACTAGCCCTAAGATGTAATAAATATTAGTTTGATAAAATGATATCGGGGACAATAAGTATGCGTTTAGCGAATCTATAATTGAAGGGTTATGTTTTCGTGGAGAAATTGTACTTACATTATCGTTGGAGATTTATTTGATTTACTCGGAGTCGATTAAGTGAATTTTGCGTCTTTTTGGGCAGTCTTTCTTGTAATGACCGGGTTCTTTACATTTGAAGCATATCCTTCGAGAGTCGGGATTGGCGGGAACTCTGCAGTTCCGGATTACGTGTCCATATCGTTGGCATCTTTCGCAGGGTAATCCGCATAATCCGTCATGATGACGTTTACAGCCGTGACAAAATGGTTTATTACCCGCATAGCCTCGTTGTTCTTTGGGTTCGGTAGCGTAGGACCTCAAGGGTTTGGGTTGATTTGTTGGGTTATGATTAGTGCTGGAATCTTCATTCCATTTTCCTTGTTGGTTTTCAGTTGCAGGTGGTCCGCGTCGAACCACCTGTGCCATGAGTCTTTGGGCCATGCGAACTGCATCGTCTATAGTGACAGGTTTAGAGGCTGTGACCAATCCCTCAATTTGCATCGGAAGTCCCCTTATATACTTTTCGATTCGTTGGGGTTCAGGGTTTACTATGGTTTGGCAAAAGTGTGCTAGTTGTTGGAAACGATTGGTATATGTTTCTATGTCGTTGTCTTTTACGGTGAGGCGCCAAAGTTCATCCTCAAGTTTGTGAAGTACTTCGATGGGACAATACTTGTCCTTCATGATTCGTTTCAGGTCTTCCCACGGAAGTTCGTGAGCAGTGTCGATTCCTACAGTTCGGGCGTGAAAATTCCACCAGGTAGAGGCATCATCCTGGAGGGTGTATGTGGCGTACAAGACTTTGCAGTCGTCGGGGCAGTTGCAAACGAGAAATATAGATTCCATTTTCTCGAACCATCGAATTAATCCGACAGCTCCTTCAGTACCAACGAAGTTTGGTGGTTCGCACCTCAGGAAATCCATAAAAGTGCAAGGCTTTACATGGTTCTGAGCAGCTAGGGTCGCAGTCACTGCTTGATTAATGATTTGATCGTGCTCAGCTTGAATGAAAGTTTGTCGTTTAGGAGGCATGATTCTTGAACAAGAATGAAATGACAAAGTGTGAGATCTTTATTCAAAGATTTTGACTTTTATATTTGTATACTCTGATGTAAAAGTGATAGTTATTCAGAAATCACTTAAGGTATCCGTATGAAAGTCCTCGGACTTTGAAATTTCAAATGTGTAGTCGTACTAATGACCTAGTTGTGTATTATATGTAGTTCGACCAGAGCTATGGTATTGTCGTAGTCTATCAGACTATGATGTAGTACTAAAGTACTATAGATGTAATCCTAATGAATTAGAGTGTATTCATCGTATGAGGCATCACATGCCTTAGTAATCATGGTGTGGGACTTCGTGCCCAGTAAGGTAATCGTGTATGCGTATAAGTGTACAAGTGCCTATAGTGAGTGTTCATACGCAAAGTAATCGAGTGGGACACCTCGTGTCCAGTAGAGTAGTCATATATACATATATGGTGTGCACGTAACTATACAAGTATACGTGCGTAGTAAAAGTTAGGTGTGGCACCTCGTGCCCTGTTAAGCAAGTGTATATGTATATATAAATTGTACATGTAACTATAGCAAGTCTACATGCATATGGAGAGTAGCACCTAGTGCTGAAATGCAGTGCCTGAAGTACCAAAGTGTAGTAACAACGTACTGTAATGTAGTGCTATCAACACAGTAATTGTAATACCAATGTATTGTGATTGTAGTACCGAAGTACTATGAAATGCAGCACTACGTGCCGAAATGAAGTGCCCGTGGCACCGTAATTGCAGTACCCATGTACTGTGAGTGTAGCACCAATGTGCTAAATGCAGTATAAACATACTGTGTAATTGTAGCACCACGTGCTGTGTGTTGTGCCCGAAGCACCAAGTGACACCACGTGTCATGATGTGACAACCGTCAATTTAGGACTAGAATTTAGTGCCTAATCAAGTTTTAATACATGAAATTAGTTCTTTGTTAGGCTAATTAATGTATCAATTATTATATATATTGTTGAATATATATCTACAATTATGCGATTTGTTTAAATCGTACGAGTTTCAAATCGAATGAATTTCGATACAATAAATACGGACGTTGGTGACCAATTTTATTAAATAACGCTTTTATGTCAAAAATATCATTATTATAATATTTCGTATTCATTCGCATCGTACAATCAGTAAGTTACACAATTTAAAATGTAAAACGCGCAAACACATTAACTTACCTTTTTTATAATTCAAATATAAAGTGATTAGTAAAACATTTAAATAAAATATAGCGTAATAATTTGTATTTTAAAAATGTACCAATTAATATTTAAAATAATTATTTAACGTTTAAACAACGGAGCAAACGAACACCGCACGGAACGGAAACGCGGGGCGAAAATGGGGGTTTAACCTCCCACTCCCACCCCATCTACTTTCATTTCTCTTTTTCTCTATCTCTCTCCTCTCTTATTTCTCTCAAACAAACCCCAAACCAAAAATCATCAAAATCGCAAAATAAACACCTCAAACGACCTCGGATCTTCAAGCCCCTTTACAATAAACGACCACCTCGCGACGATCTACACTTCTATCTTTCCGGAATTTCATTTCGGCGATTTGTAAGTTTCCGACACAACTCCGAAAACTCTCGTTTTTAAGATTTATAACTTGCTAGTTGTTTGTATAACCTTGTAATGTCCTAAAATGGGTTGGGTAAAAATATTATGCCGATCGATGGCCGGAAAACGCGCTTTTGGAGTTGAAACTCCGATCAGACCCCGTACGTCGCATTTGGTCTGGAGCAGATGCGACGTAGCGACCTACGTCGCATTATATCCCCAACGTCGCATACAGCGACGCAGCCTATTACGTCGCATTGACTTGCGAACGTCGCACATAGCGACGCAGACCTTAACGTCGCAAAAACGAACCTACGTCGCATAAGCGACGTAGCACCCTACGTCGCTATTGACTTAGCACTGTTGACCTTAGCGACGTAACCCTTTACGTCGCAGCCTACGTCGCAGGCTACGTCGCACAAAACAGAATCTTCAAAACTCAAAATTTTCGAAGTCAAAGTTACTGTAGCAATTCACTGTAGCAACAATATAATAACCTTTTGAACTATTGTTACAACCGTCACCAACGGGCCATACGCGTTTTCAAAACATACTTCAAAATCAAACAAGTCGTTGTAACTTGTATCAATTTATTCAAACAAGTCGTTGTAACTTGTATCAATTTAAATCAAACAAGTCGGAGTAACTTGTAACAATACAATCAACCAAATCGGGGTAATTTGGACATTAAGTTAGACAAACAATTCAAATGGTAGTCTTTCGGGATACCAATACAATTAATGACAATTTAAGTGTCGTGGACACATTCAGGTTTCAAGCCTTTGGACACCAACTCACAGCTAATTACTTCAAGTTGATTAAGTTAAACACTTCAAGAACCAGGTGAGTTTCATAGCCCCATTTTCACTGCTTTACAACTAGGGGTGTGATATTACTACTCGATTTTGTTTTACAAGTAGAACGCAAGTGCCAAACTTCAAATACTACATGAGTTTCAAGCTAATCAATTTAAAGTCCTCCATAAGCATAGTCTCTAGTATTTTATAGCGTGAATGTTAGTATATGATATCATATGGGATTGACAATCCTCATCCGGGTTAGCACGCACTAACCGGTCAAACGGATGTATTAGCATTTGGGAAGACGAGTGTTGATTAGGCACTCGTAGGAGGCATTTCAAGTTAGGTTTCCTTAATTGGGCCTGACAAATCAAGTTAAGCTCAGACTATGTGCTCATGGACAGTATAACTTTTATTTTGCTTAATTGCATTTTAAATTCAATATAAATCTTGCGGTTCTGACAATTATACATTGACATACAAACCTGTGAGCTCACCAGCGTTTTCGCTGACCCATTTTAGTATATATCACAGGTACTCAGCAGTAGGTTGACTGCACAAGCAGGGATTTCTAGCTCGAGTCAGCATACATACAATTAGAGATTGGACTGCATTATTATATTTTGTAAAAGTAATTATGCCATGTAATCTCTCAATTTCAGGAACCGAGCTAGTGCAATATTATTTTTGATGTAAACGTTAGCTTTATTAATACAAGTTTAAAACGACGCATATAGTGGTCGTTCATTATTATCTTTGTGCTTTGTATATTGATTAGTGGCACCCAAATCAAGCTTCCGCAAATCATTAAATTTGGGGGTGTCACAGATTGGTATCAGAGCCTGAGGTTATAGTGAACTAGGTTGCATTTAGTGGGCCTAGACTATGACCGTTAGGCAGTATTCCTTATTAGTTATGACTAGTTCAAGGATTACATCATACGACTTTAATTTAACATAGCCTGATCAACTATGTACAATTAAAGAAAGATGATGTGAAATCTGAAAGAGTTATGTTGAACAGGAATGCATTAGTTGACTCTGACCTCGAGAGAAACGGGACTGAAAAACACTTCTGTGCTAGACACTCAATAGGTTATTATGTGATATACATATATATACATAAATAGACCTCACTTACCAACTTTAGGCTATATTATATTATATGAATATAGACCTCATTCCCTCTAACGTTTTATCTCGGAATGACAAACACACCACCAGATTCATCGCATTCAGACGAGTATCTCACGTCCTTTCTTTGTTCTTTCTTACTCAGCATCATGCCTCCACGTCGTCAAATTACCCTTAGCGAAGCTGAGATCGCGGGAATAATTGCCCGCAGCGTGACTGAAGCCTTGGCTACCCGAACACCACCTGGTAGTGAGGACACCGCAACCAATACTCCACCGCCCAAACCCTGCTCCTATAAGGATTTCCTTAGCTGTAAACCACTATACTTCAAGGGCACGGAAGGTGCCATTGGTTTGATCCGTTGGATTGAGCGCATGGAATCTGTTTTCAGTCTCTGCGACTGCACTGAGAACAACAAGGTCAAATTCGCTGTTTACACCTTTCAGGAAGGTGCATCCACGTGGTGGAAAACCCACGCAAACTCTGTAGGCCTTGAGGTTGCAAACCGACTTCCTTGGGCCGAACTGAAGAAGAAGCTGACAGAAAAGTACTGTCCGGAAGAAGAATTGCATAGGCTGGAAGAAGAATTCTGGCATCTGGAAGTGCAGGGAAATGATGTCGCTGATTATACCACCAAGTTTCAGCAGTTTGCCTTATTATGCCCGGGTTTGGTTGAACCAGAAAGTAAGGGCATTAAGAAATACACTCGTGGACTCCCCGAGAACATCCAAGGAAACGTCGCCTCATCCAAACCAACCACTACTGAGAGTGCCATTCGATTGGCCCACGAACTCATGGCTCTAGTTGTCAGCCGTGAGACCTCCAACACCTCATCCTCCAACAACAACAAACGCAAATCCACTGAACACCACCATAACTCAAACAAGAAAAACAACGCCATCCAAGTCTACAACACCAACTCTGAAACCACCCGCAGCTACACCGGGGACAGGCCTTATTGTCCCAAGTGTAACTACCACCATTTTGGTCAGTGCAGTACTCCTTGCAACAACTGCAGGAGGTACGGGCATTTGACTAAGGATTGCCGAACCCCCAAATCCAACAACAACCCCTCTGACAGAAATACCCGACAACCTAAGTCCTGCTATGAATGTGGAAACCCAGGACACTTCAGGGATTCTTGCCCAAAATTGAAGAATAAGGGCAACAACAACAACCACCGCAACAACAACAACGCCAAAAGTACCGCCTTCGTGATCAACTCAGGGGACGCCCGTCTGGACCCGAATGTGGTCACGGGTATGTTCCTCCTCAACAATTTAACTGCTTCCATACTATTTGATACTGGTGCCGATAGGAGTTTTATTTCCGATGAATTTTGCCCTCTACTTGACATTACACCTGTTGCTTTAGACGTTAAGTACACCGTAGAGTTAGCAAATGGCAAACAGATAGAAACCGATAGTGTGATACCTAATTGCACTTTAAATCTAGCCGACGAAATCTTCTCCATAGATCTTATGCCTATTGAGATAGGAAGTTTCGATGTCATCGTAGGCATGGACTGGTTGTCCAAACATCGAGCCGAAATCACCTGCTACGACAAAATTGTTCGCATACCTCTCACTGTCGGTAGAACCCTAGTCATACAGGGGGAGACCGGAGGGACGAGGCTTAACATCATATCTTGTCTTAAGACCCGAAAATTTCTGAAAAAGGGTTATCCATCAATCCTCGCGCACATCATGGAGAAAAAGTTGGAGGAGAAGCGACTTGAGAATGTTCCAATTGTCCGAGACTTTCCAGAAGTCTTTCCTGAAGAACTACCTGGTCTACCACCACCAAGACAGGTCGAGTTCTCAATCGATCTTGTACCAGGTGCTGCACCGGTGGCCCGAGCACCATACCGTTTAGCTCCATCCGAACTTCAGGAGTTGTCCACCCAGTTACAGGAACTCCTGGAACGAGGGTTTATCAGGCCGAGTTCTTCACCTTGGGGAGCTCCGGTCCTATTTGTCAAGAAGAAAGACGGTTCTTTTCGAATGTGTATCGACTATCGAGAGTTGAACAAGTTAACTGTCAAGAACCGGTATCCACTTCCTCGAATTGATGATTTGTTCGACCAACTGCAAGGGTCGAGTTGTTATTCAAAGATTGATCTCCGATCCGGTTATCATCAATTGCGTGTTCGCGATGCCGATATTCCAAAAACCGCTTTCAGAACCCGTTACGGGCATTACGAATTCCAAGTGATGCCATTCGGCCTAACCAACGCACCGGCGGTATTCATGGACCTTATGAATCGGGTGTGCAAGCCTTATCTTGACAAATTTGTCATTGTCTTCATCGACGACATCCTTATATATTCACGAAACAAAGAAGAACACGAGCAACACCTCAAAACCATCCTTGAACTGCTTAAACACGAGGAGCTCTATGCCAAGTTCTCTAAGTGTGAGTTCTGGATCAAAACCGTTCAATTCCTTGGTCACGTGATTGACAGTCAGGGGATTCACGTTGACCCGTCAAAAATCGAGGCTATCAAAGATTGGCAATCGCCAACCACTCCAACCGAAGTACGGCAGTTTTTGGGACTTGCCGGGTACTATCGACGCTTCATTGAAAATTTCTCCAAGATAGCCATACCACTCACGACTCTGACCCAGAAAGACAAAAAGTTTGACTGGACTGAGAAACAAGAATCGGCATTCCAACTCTTAAAACAAAAGCTTTGCAGTGCTCCTATCCTCTCATTACCCGAAGGCACCGATGACTTCGTGGTATACTGCGATGCTTCTCATCAAGGTCTCGGTTGTGTGCTCATGCAACGAGACAAAGTCATAGCTTATGCTTCCCGACAGCTTAAGATTCATGAAAAGAATTACACCACCCACGACCTCGAGCTAGGAGCTGTCGTTTTTGCCCTCAAAATCTGGAGACATTACCTTTATGGTACCAGATGTACAATCTTTACCGACCATAAAAGCCTTCAACACATATTCGATCAGAAGGATCTCAACATGAGGCAACGTCGATGGGTCGAGTTGCTTACCGATTACGACTGCGAACTCAAATATCATCCAGGCAAAGCAAATGTTGTTGCTGACGCCCTCAGTCGAAAAGAGCGAGTGAAACCACTTCGGGTTCGAGCCCTTAGTATGACCATTCACAACAATTTAAACATTCAAATTCTCACTGCTCAACTCGAAGCCTTAAAACACGAAAACGTCAAGGATGAAGCCTTGCGGGGCATGGATAAACAATTCGAAGTCAAACCTAACGGGATTAGGTATTTTCTCAAACCGAATATGGTTGCCTAAATGTGGGAACCTACGAGACTTGGTGATGGATGAAGCTCACAAGTCCAAATATTCTATCCATCCGGGATCGGATAAAATGTACCACGGTATCAAGGACTTCTACTGGTGGCCGAACATGAAAGCTGAAATCGCCACCTATGTCAGCAAGTGCCTTACTTGCTCCCAAGTCAAAATCGAATATCAAAAACCTTCTGGTTTACTTCAACAACCCAGTCTTCCTGAATGGAAATGGGAACAAATTGCCATGGACTTCATAACCAAACTACCTCGATCCTCGAACGGTTGCGATACCATTTGGGTGATCGTGGATCGTCTCACAAAATCCGCTCACTTCCTGGCAATCAAGGAATCCGACAAAATGGAACGCCTCACCAACATTTATCTGAAGGAAATTGTGACCAAACACGGTGTTCCAATCTCAATTATCTCCGATAGAGATAGTCGTTTCACTTCACAATTTTGGCAATCACTTCAAAAATCTCTGGGTACTCGACTTGATATGAGTACCGCATACCATCCTCAAACCGACGGTCAAAGTGAACGAACCATTCAAACACTTGAAGACATGCTACGGGCCTGCGTAGTAGACTTCGGTGTAAACTGGGAAAAACATCTACCATTGTGCGAGTTCTCGTACAACAACAGTTATCATACCAGCATCAAAGCTGCACCCTTCGAGGCACTGTACGGTCGTAAGTGCCGGTCACCTATCTGTTGGACAGAAGTCGGGGATAGCCAACTCACAGGTCCAGAAATCATTCACGAGACGACTGAGAGAATCGTTGAAATTCAAAACAAACTCAAAGCCGCGCGTGATCGTCAGAAAAGTTATGCTGACGTGAGACGCAAACCACTCGAGTTCCAAGTTGGGGATCGAGTTCTACTCAAAGTATCGCCTTGGAAAGGCGTAATCCGATTTGGTAAACGAGGGAAGTTAAATCCCAGATACATTGGACCATTCGAGATCCTCGAAAGGATTGGTCCAGTGGCTTATCGATTGCAGCTGCCATCTGAACTCAGCAGCGTGCATCCCACATTTCATGTTTCAAACCTGAAGAAGTGTCTGTCTGATGAGACACTTATCATTCCACTCGATGAAATTCGAGTTGACGAAAAACTGCACTTTGTTGAGGAACCCGCTGAAATCATGGACTGTGAGGTCAAACAACTTAAACAAAGTCGTATTCCCATTGTCAAGGTTAGGTGGAATTCGCGGCGCGGTCCGGAATTCACCTGGGAACGGGAGGACCAGATGCGACTCAAGTATCCTCAACTCTTCACTGATTCAACGTCAAACACAACTTCAACATAAATTTCGGGACGAAATTCTTCTAACAGGGGGAGAATGTGACAACCGTCAATTTAGGACTAGAATTTAGTGCCTAATCAAGTTTTAATACATGAAATTAGTTCTTTGTTAGGCTAATTAATGTATCAATTATTATATATATTGTTGAATATATATCTACAATTATGCGATTTGTTTAAATCGTACGAGTTTCAAATCGAATGAATTTCGATACAATAAATACGGACGTTGGTGACCAATTTTATTAAATAACGCTTTTATGTCAAAAATATCATTATTATAATATTTCGTATTCATTCGCATCGTACAATCAGTAAGTTACACAATTTAAAATGTAAAACGCGCAAACACATTAACTTACCTTTTTTATAATTCAAATATAAAGTGATTAGTAAAACATTTAAATAAAATATAGCGTAATAATTTGTATTTTAAAAATGTACCAATTAATATTTAAAATAATTATTTAACGTTTAAACAACGGAGCAAACGAACACCGCACGGAACGGAAACGCGGGGCGAAAATGGGGGTTTAACCTCCCACTCCCACCCCATCTACTTTCATTTCTCTTTTTCTCTATCTCTCTCCTCTCTTATTTCTCTCAAACAAACCCCAAACCAAAAATCATCAAAATCGCAAAATAAACACCTCAAACGACCTCGGATCTTCAAGCCCCTTTACAATAAACGACCACCTCGCGACGATCTACACTTCTATCTTTCCGGAATTTCATTTCGGCGATTTGTAAGTTTCCGACACAACTCCGAAAACTCTCGTTTTTAAGATTTATAACTTGCTAGTTGTTTGTATAACCTTGTAATGTCCTAAAATGGGTTGGGTAAAAATATTATGCCGATCGATGGCCGGAAAACGCGCTTTTGGAGTTGAAACTCCGATCAGACCCCGTACGTCGCATTTGGTCTGGAGCAGATGCGACGTAGCGACCTACGTCGCATTATATCCCCAACGTCGCATACAGCGACGCAGCCTATTACGTCGCATTGACTTGCGAATGTCGCACATAGCGACGCAGACCTTAACGTCGCAAAAACGAACCTACGTCGCATAAGCGACGTAGCACCCTACGTCGCTATTGACTTAGCACTGTTGACCTTAGCGACGTAACCCTTTACGTCGCAGCCTACGTCGCAGGCTACGTCGCACAAAACAGAATCTTCAAAACTCAAAATTTTCGAAGTCAAAGTTACTGTAGCAATTCACTGTAGCAACAATATAATAACCTTTTGAACTATTGTTACAACCGTCACCAACGGGCCATACGCGTTTTCAAAACATACTTCAAAATCAAACAAGTCGTTGTAACTTGTATCAATTTATTCAAACAAGTCGTTGTAACTTGTATCAATTTAAATCAAACAAGTCGGAGTAACTTGTAACAATACAATCAACCAAATCGGGGTAATTTGGACATTAAGTTAGACAAACAATTCAAATGGTAGTCTTTCGGGATACCAATACAATTAATGACAATTTAAGTGTCGTGGACACATTCAGGTTTCAAGCCTTTGGACACCAACTCACAGCTAATTACTTCAAGTTGATTAAGTTAAACACTTCAAGAACCAGGTGAGTTTCATAGCCCCATTTTCACTGCTTTACAACTAGGGGTGTGATATTACTACTCGATTTTGTTTTACAAGTAGAACGCAAGTGCCAAACTTCAAATACTACATGAGTTTCAAGCTAATCAATTTAAAGTCCTCCATAAGCATAGTCTCTAGTATTTTATAGCGTGAATGTTAGTATATGATATCATATGGGATTGACAATCCTCATCCGGGTTAGCACGCACTAACCGGTCAAACGGATGTATTAGCATTTGGGAAGACGAGTGTTGATTAGGCACTCGTAGGAGGCATTTCAAGTTAGGTTTCCTTAATTGGGCCTGACAAATCAAGTTAAGCTCAGACTATGTGCTCATGGACAGTATAACTTTTATTTTGCTTAATTGCATTTTAAATTCAATATAAATCTTGCGGTTCTGACAATTATACATTGACATACAAACCTGTGAGCTCACCAGCGTTTTCGCTGACCCATTTTAGTATATATCACAGGTACTCAGCAGTAGGTTGACTGCACAAGCAGGGATTTCTAGCTCGAGTCAGCATACATACAATTAGAGATTGGACTGCATTATTATATTTTGTAAAAGTAATTATGCCATGTAATCTCTCAATTTCAGGAACCGAGCTAGTGCAATATTATTTTTGATGTAAACGTTAGCTTTATTAATACAAGTTTAAAACGACGCATATAGTGGTCGTTCATTATTATCTTTGTGCTTTGTATATTGATTAGTGGCACCCAAATCAAGCTTCCGCAAATCATTAAATTTGGGGGTGTCACAGATTGGTATCAGAGCCTGAGGTTATAGTGAACTAGGTTGCATTTAGTGGGCCTAGACTATGACCGTTAGGCAGTATTCCTTATTAGTTATGACTAGTTCAAGGATTACATCATACGACTTTAATTTAACATAGCCTGATCAACTATGTACAATTAAAGAAAGATGATGTGAAATCTGAAAGAGTTATGTTGAACAGGAATGCATTAGTTGACTCTGACCTCGAGAGAAACGGGACTGAAAAACACTTCTGTGCTAGACACTCAATAGGTTATTATGTGATATACATATATATACATAAATAGACCTCACTTACCAACTTTAGGCTATATTATATTATATGAATATAGACCTCATTCCCTCTAACGTTTTATCTCGGAATGACAAACACACCACCAGATTCATCGCATTCAGACGAGTATCTCACGTCCTTTCTTTGTTCTTTCTTACTCAGCATCATGCCTCCACGTCGTCAAATTACCCTTAGCGAAGCTGAGATCGCGGGAATAATTGCCCGCAGCGTGACTGAAGCCTTGGCTACCCGAACACCACCTGGTAGTGAGGACACCGCAACCAATACTCCACCGCCCAAACCCTGCTCCTATAAGGATTTCCTTAGCTGTAAACCACTATACTTCAAGGGCACGGAAGGTGCCATTGGTTTGATCCGTTGGATTGAGCGCATGGAATCTGTTTTCAGTCTCTGCGACTGCACTGAGAACAACAAGGTCAAATTCGCTGTTTACACCTTTCAGGAAGGTGCATCCACGTGGTGGAAAACCCACGCAAACTCTGTAGGCCTTGAGGTTGCAAACCGACTTCCTTGGGCCGAACTGAAGAAGAAGCTGACAGAAAAGTACTGTCCGGAAGAAGAATTGCATAGGCTGGAAGAAGAATTCTGGCATCTGGAAGTGCAGGGAAATGATGTCGCTGATTATACCACCAAGTTTCAGCAGTTTGCCTTATTATGCCCGGGTTTGGTTGAACCAGAAAGTAAGGGCATTAAGAAATACATTCGTGGACTCCCCGAGAACATCCAAGGAAACGTCGCCTCATCCAAACCAACCACTACTGAGAGTGCCATTCGATTGGCCCACGAACTCATGGCTCTAGTTGTCAGCCGTGAGACCTCCAACACCTCATCCTCCAACAACAACAAACGCAAATCCACTGAACACCACCATAACTCAAACAAGAAAAACAACGCCATCCAAGTCTACAACACCAACTCTGAAACCACCCGCAGCTACACCGGGGACAGGCCTTATTGTCCCAAGTGTAACTACCACCATTTTGGTCAGTGCAGTACTCCTTGCAACAACTGCAGGAGGTACGGGCATTTGACTAAGGATTGCCGAACCCCCAAATCCAACAACAACCCCTCTGACAGAAATACCCGACAACCTAAGTCCTGCTATGAATGTGGAAACCCAGGACACTTCAGGGATTCTTGCCCAAAATTGAAGAATAAGGGCAACAACAACAACCACCGCAACAACAACAACGCCAAAAGTACCGCCTTCGTGATCAACTCAGGGGACGCCCGTCTGGACCCGAATGTGGTCACGGGTATGTTCCTCCTCAACAATTTAACTGCTTCCATACTATTTGATACTGGTGCCGATAGGAGTTTTATTTCCGATGAATTTTGCCCTCTACTTGACATTACACCTGTTGCTTTAGACGTTAAGTACACCGTAGAGTTAGCAAATGGCAAACAGATAGAAACCGATAGTGTGATACCTAATTGCACTTTAAATCTAGCCGACGAAATCTTCTCCATAGATCTTATGCCTATTGAGATAGGAAGTTTCGATGTCATCGTAGGCATGGACTGGTTGTCCAAACATCGAGCCGAAATCACCTGCTACGACAAAATTGTTCGCATACCTCTCACTGTCGGTAGAACCCTAGTCATACAGGGGGAGACCGGAGGGACGAGGCTTAACATCATATCTTGTCTTAAGACCCGAAAATTTCTGAAAAAGGGTTATCCATCAATCCTCGCGCACATCATGGAGAAAAAGTTGGAGGAGAAGCGACTTGAGAATGTTCCAATTGTCCGAGACTTTCCAGAAGTCTTTCCTGAAGAACTACCTGGTCTACCACCACCAAGACAGGTCGAGTTCTCAATCGATCTTGTACCAGGTGCTGCACCGGTGGCCCGAGCACCATACCGTTTAGCTCCATCCGAACTTCAGGAGTTGTCCACCCAGTTACAGGAACTCCTGGAACGAGGGTTTATCAGGCCGAGTTCTTCACCTTGGGGAGCTCCGGTCCTATTTGTCAAGAAGAAAGACGGTTCTTTTCGAATGTGTATCGACTATCGAGAGTTGAACAAGTTAACTGTCAAGAACCGGTATCCACTTCCTCGAATCGATGATTTGTTCGACCAACTGCAAGGGTCGAGTTGTTATTCAAAGATTGATCTCCGATCCGGTTATCATCAATTGCGTGTTCGCGATGCCGATATTCCAAAAACCGCTTTCAGAACCCGTTACGGGCATTACGAATTCCAAGTGATGCCATTCGGCCTAACCAACGCACCGGCGGTATTCATGGACCTTATGAATCGGGTGTGCAAGCCTTATCTTGACAAATTTGTCATTGTCTTCATCGACGACATCCTTATATATTCACGAAACAAAGAAGAACACGAGCAACACCTCAAAACCATCCTTGAACTGCTTAAACACGAGGAGCTCTATGCCAAGTTCTCTAAGTGTGAGTTCTGGATCAAAACCGTTCAATTCCTTGGTCACGTGATTGACAGTCAGGGGATTCACGTTGACCCGTCAAAAATCGAGGCTATCAAAGATTGGCAATCGCCAACCACTCCAACCGAAGTACGGCAGTTTTTGGGACTTGCCGGGTACTATCGACGCTTCATTGAAAATTTCTCCAAGATAGCCATACCACTCACGACTCTGACCCAGAAAGACAAAAAGTTTGACTGGACTGAGAAACAAGAATCGGCATTCCAACTCTTAAAACAAAAGCTTTGCAGTGCTCCTATCCTCTCATTACCCGAAGGCACCGATGACTTCGTGGTATACTGCGATGCTTCTCATCAAGGTCTCGGTTGTGTGCTCATGCAACGAGACAAAGTCATAGCTTATGCTTCCCGACAGCTTAAGATTCATGAAAAGAATTACACCACCCACGACCTCGAGCTAGGAGCTGTCGTTTTTGCCCTCAAAATCTGGAGACATTACCTTTATGGTACCAGATGTACAATCTTTACCGACCATAAAAGCCTTCAACACATATTCGATCAGAAGGATCTCAACATGAGGCAACGTCGATGGGTCGAGTTGCTTACCGATTACGACTGCGAACTCAAATATCATCCAGGCAAAGCAAATGTTGTTGCTGACGCCCTCAGTCGAAAAGAGCGAGTGAAACCACTTCGGGTTCGAGCCCTTAGTATGACCATTCACAACAATTTAAACATTCAAATTCTCACTGCTCAACTCGAAGCCTTAAAACACGAAAACGTCAAGGATGAAGCCTTGCGGGGCATGGATAAACAATTCGAAGTCAAACCTAACGGGATTAGGTATTTTCTCAAACCGAATATGGTTGCCTAAATGTGGGAACCTACGAGACTTGGTGATGGATGAAGCTCACAAGTCCAAATATTCTATCCATCCGGGATCGGATAAAATGTACCACGGTATCAAGGACTTCTACTGGTGGCCGAACATGAAAGCTGAAATCGCCACCTATGTCAGCAAGTGCCTTACTTGCTCCCAAGTCAAAATCGAATATCAAAAACCTTCTGGTTTACTTCAACAACCCAGTCTTCCTGAATGGAAATGGGAACAAATTGCCATGGACTTCATAACCAAACTACCTCGATCCTCGAACGGTTGCGATACCATTTGGGTGATCGTGGATCGTCTCACAAAATCCGCTCACTTCCTGGCAATCAAGGAATCCGACAAAATGGAACGCCTCACCAACATTTATCTGAAGGAAATTGTGACCAAACACGGTGTTCCAATCTCAATTATCTCCGATAGAGATAGTCGTTTCACTTCACAATTTTGGCAATCACTTCAAAAATCTCTGGGTACTCGACTTGATATGAGTACCGCATACCATCCTCAAACCGACGGTCAAAGTGAACGAACCATTCAAACACTTGAAGACATGCTACGGGCCTGCGTAGTAGACTTCGGTGTAAACTGGGAAAAACATCTACCATTGTGCGAGTTCTCGTACAACAACAGTTATCATACCAGCATCAAAGCTGCACCCTTCGAGGCACTGTACGGTCGTAAGTGCCGGTCACCTATCTGTTGGACAGAAGTCGGGGATAGCCAACTCACAGGTCCAGAAATCATTCACGAGACGACTGAGAGAATCGTTGAAATTCAAAACAAACTCAAAGCCGCGCGTGATCGTCAGAAAAGTTATGCTGACGTGAGACGCAAACCACTCGAGTTCCAAGTTGGGGATCGAGTTCTACTCAAAGTATCGCCTTGGAAAGGCGTAATCCGATTTGGTAAACGAGGGAAGTTAAATCCCAGATACATTGGACCATTCGAGATCCTCGAAAGGATTGGTCCAGTGGCTTATCGATTGCAGCTGCCATCTGAACTCAGCAGCGTGCATCCCACATTTCATGTTTCAAACCTGAAGAAGTGTCTGTCTGATGAGACACTTATCATTCCACTCGATGAAATTCGAGTTGACGAAAAACTGCACTTTGTTGAGGAACCCGCTGAAATCATGGACTGTGAGGTCAAACAACTTAAACAAAGTCGTATTCCCATTGTCAAGGTTAGGTGGAATTCGCGGCGCGGTCCGGAATTCACCTGGGAACGGGAGGACCAGATGCGACTCAAGTATCCTCAACTCTTCACTGATTCAACGTCAAACACAACTTCAACATAAATTTCGGGACGAAATTCTTCTAACAGGGGGAGAATGTGACAACCGTCAATTTAGGACTAGAATTTAGTGCCTAATCAAGTTTTAATACATGAAATTAGTTCTTTGTTAGGCTAATTAATGTATCAATTATTATATATATTGTTGAATATATATCTACAATTATGCGATTTGTTTAAATCGTACGAGTTTCAAATCGAATGAATTTCGATACAATAAATACGGACGTTGGTGACCAATTTTATTAAATAACGCTTTTATGTCAAAAATATCATTATTATAATATTTCGTATTCATTCGCATCGTACAATCAGTAAGTTACACAATTTAAAATGTAAAACGCGCAAACACATTAACTTACCTTTTTTATAATTCAAATATAAAGTGATTAGTAAAACATTTAAATAAAATATAGCGTAATAATTTGTATTTTAAAAATGTACCAATTAATATTTAAAATAATTATTTAACGTTTAAACAACGGAGCAAACGAACACCGCACGGAACGGAAACGCGGGGCGAAAATGGGGGTTTAACCTCCCACTCCCACCCCATCTACTTTCATTTCTCTTTTTCTCTATCTCTCTCCTCTCTTATTTCTCTCAAACAAACCCCAAACCAAAAATCATCAAAATCGCAAAATAAACACCTCAAACGACCTCGGATCTTCAAGCCCCTTTACAATAAACGACCACCTCGCGACGATCTACACTTCTATCTTTCCGGAATTTCATTTCGGCGATTTGTAAGTTTCCGACACAACTCCGAAAACTCTCGTTTTTAAGATTTATAACTTGCTAGTTGTTTGTATAACCTTGTAATGTCCTAAAATGGGTTGGGTAAAAATATTATGCCGATCGATGGCCGGAAAACGCGCTTTTGGAGTTGAAACTCCGATCAGACCCCGTACGTCGCATTTGGTCTGGAGCAGATGCGACGTAGCGACCTACGTCGCATTATATCCCCAACGTCGCATACAGCGACGCAGCCTATTACGTCGCATTGACTTGCGAATGTCGCACATAGCGACGCAGACCTTAACGTCGCAAAAACGAACCTACGTCGCATAAGCGACGTAGCACCCTACGTCGCTATTGACTTAGCACTGTTGACCTTAGCGACGTAACCCTTTACGTCGCAGCCTACGTCGCAGGCTACGTCGCACAAAACAGAATCTTCAAAACTCAAAATTTTCGAAGTCAAAGTTACTGTAGCAATTCACTGTAGCAACAATATAATAACCTTTTGAACTATTGTTACAACCGTCACCAACGGGCCATACGCGTTTTCAAAACATACTTCAAAATCAAACAAGTCGTTGTAACTTGTATCAATTTATTCAAACAAGTCGTTGTAACTTGTATCAATTTAAATCAAACAAGTCGGAGTAACTTGTAACAATACAATCAACCAAATCGGGGTAATTTGGACATTAAGTTAGACAAACAATTCAAATGGTAGTCTTTCGGGATACCAATACAATTAATGACAATTTAAGTGTCGTGGACACATTCAGGTTTCAAGCCTTTGGACACCAACTCACAGCTAATTACTTCAAGTTGATTAAGTTAAACACTTCAAGAACCAGGTGAGTTTCATAGCCCCATTTTCACTGCTTTACAACTAGGGGTGTGATATTACTACTCGATTTTGTTTTACAAGTAGAACGCAAGTGCCAAACTTCAAATACTACATGAGTTTCAAGCTAATCAATTTAAAGTCCTCCATAAGCATAGTCTCTAGTATTTTATAGCGTGAATGTTAGTATATGATATCATATGGGATTGACAATCCTCATCCGGGTTAGCACACACTAACCGGTCAAACGGATGTATTAGCATTTGGGAAGACGAGTGTTGATTAGGCACTCGTAGGAGGCATTTCAAGTTAGGTTTCCTTAATTGGGCCTGACAAATCAAGTTAAGCTCAGACTATGTGCTCATGGACAGTATAACTTTTATTTTGCTTAATTGCATTTTAAATTCAATATAAATCTTGCGGTTCTGACAATTATACATTGACATACAAACCTGTGAGCTCACCAGCGTTTTCGCTGACCCATTTTAGTATATATCACAGGTACTCAGCAGTAGGTTGACTACACAAGCAGGGATTTCTAGCTCGAGTCAGCATACATACAATTAGAGATTGGACTGCATTATTATATTTTGTAAAAGTAATTATGCCATGTAATCTCTCAATTTCAGGAACCGAGCTAGTGCAATATTATTTTTGATGTAAACGTTAGCTTTATTAATACAAGTTTAAAACGACGCATATAGTGGTCGTTCATTATTATCTTTGTGCTTTGTATATTGATTAGTGGCACCCAAATCAAGCTTCCGCAAATCATTAAATTTGGGGGTGTCACACATGAGTTGTTCGATTGTAGCCCTAAGGCCAGATATGCGTTGAAGTTATGTGATTTCCTAAATGTAGCACAAAGGCTAGAATGTAAGTGCTAAGGCACTGAGGTATTGAATCAATTGATCTAAATGATCAAGTTGTGATTTTGAAAATTTTTGTGGACTTAGTTATTGCTAATCCCATGGTGACCAGTATGATTGAAGATGATAAACTCGTTTGTTTGTTTTAAATTTCGTGGACGTTTAGCATGTGTGGGTTTCCATTCCCATTGAATACGTTTGTACCTCCTTCCCGAGGTTTAGTGATATAGGTGATATTCTCCTATGCGCACATAAGGAGAAAGTGTCGAGTCGTGATAGTTAGGAAGACGGCGATGTGCCTCTTCTCGAGTAAATGATAGTACCGCGGAATTGAGTTGTATATACCCAGTATATATTTGATACGTAGAAGTAGTATATATGTAAGGCCTATCAATATATATACCTGCAGTACATATAATAGTCTAGGATGCCTAGCACAAAACAATCAGAGTCAACTAGTGCATTCCTAACTCAGTATAACCCCTTTCAGATCTTAAATCATCTTTATTTAATTGTACATAGTTAGCTACGCTATGTTAAATTAAACTCGTATGATGTAATTCCTGAACCAGTCATACCTAATGAGGAATACTGCCTAACGATCATAGTCTAGGCCCACTAAATGCAACCTAGTTCAGTATAACCTTAGGCTCTGATACCAATCTGTAACACCCTCAAATTTTCGGTTTGCGGAAGCGGTCGGGTCGGGTGTTACCAAATTAAATATCACAGCATAAGATACATAATGAACGACTCTAAATAAGACGTTTGAAAATAATTATACATTCACCAAATAGAACGTTTACAACGTGGCGAGTTTAATAGAAATTTCAAATACATAATTTGAAATTACAAAAGTAAATGTAGAGTTGTCCCAAATGTTTGAAATCATGCGACTCGAGCTAGCAAAATTTGTAGTAATCCTAATCCTGCTGGGCACCCGAGAACACATGCTAAAACAGGTCAGCTATAAAGCTGGTGAGTTCATAGGATAGTTAGTTGAAATCGTAAAGTGTAAATCCAGTATGTTTTGAAAAGTAGTTCAGAATCCACGATTCTGATTTGTATGAAGTTGAAATTGTAATCATCAATGTGTATACGATGGACGAGGTATCTAATACCTAAGTGATAGCGATATGTACTTAAGTACATAATAATTGAGGCTACTCGAGCCTGAATACTTTTCTGGTATTACGTAAATTTAATAGAGTAGGGCAATACCTGCCTAAGTTTGAAATCTAGTAATGTATGACCACGTCATATGATGTTGAGTAATATACAATAGCGTGTTACTTCCAGCAACGAAATCGTAATCCCACGGATTATTGTTGTATGTTCGTTTACCCTGCTAGCATGAGCTAACCCGAACATGTTTGAGCTAACGGCCTCGCGTGGGAACACCACCGACCCGTTAACATATTGTGAATCCCGAGTATAACTCGCTGATCCATGATTGTATTGAAATTATGTCCATTGCAATACCGTGGTTTCGTTTTGTGCCCACTTTACCGTGGCATCGTTTGGTGCCAACTGCAATACCGCGGCATCGTTTTTGGAATTGCTCGTAAGCAATTTGTAATTGAGCCGGCAGTACAACGACATGCCCGACTAAGTTGTTTGAGAGCCAGCAGTACTCGACATGCCCGACTAAGTAGATTGTATAATTGTATGTATACTAAGATACATATGTAAATTGTAGGTAGCACCGAGTGCTCGAGATGATGTGTCAGTATGTAGATATATATGTATATGTCGAAACAGTAATTATATGTAACAATCATGCCACGCATGAGAATAGTTGATTGTATCTAATTAGGTATGAACAAATACTTAGATATTAAATAGTACGTTGAACCTAGGTATGAATACTCATCACCTAGTTGAGCTGTATTAGTATAAGGAATCTATACTAACGTGTGATAATACCGTATACTTCTAGCCTAAAGCCTAGCAAGTATATATATCGGAGTCTCGGGAAAATGTTCACTTAAGTCCAGTTCCCGTTCTAATGATAATGAAGAGTGTCGACAGTTTTAGTTCCCGGAGAATAACTAAACTGGTAACAGTATAGATGTTGTCCAGTGTAGGTAGAACTAACTAGTTCTAATGTATTCAATGATATTGTCCCGCGACAATATGGCCAAAGGATTGTGATGACTAAATCAAGTTATGTATTGGTAATCGTTTTTCTAACAACCTAACAGGGTACGATTGCAACCTATCCAGGTTAATTATTGATAGTTGTAACACCCCCGAAATTCACTGTTTTGCGGAAGCATTGTTTGGGGTGTTACTAATCAAATATCACAGCACAAAGATAAAGTAAACGACATCTATATGCAACGTTTGTAAATTAGTTACATTCCATAGATATATTGTTTGAAAGCTTAGTGTTTTCGTATACAAAATGTAGTTTCCCTAGAGTCCGCGCGTGTAGCGGGAGATTCTATTACATAATCAAAATATACAAAAGATAATGCTAAGAATCTCCGTTAATGCAGTTGTGTTGAAATCATGCGACTCTAGCTAAAATCCTGGAGTAATCCTACTCCATCCGGGTACCTGAGAAAACATGCTAAAAAGTGTCAACCAAAAGGTTGGTGAATCTCACAGGTTTGTAAGTAATATCGGTTTTGAACACGAGATTTCATCAGAAATGCCCGTAGGCGTAAAATCAGCCATTGCAATCCAGCAATCGTAAAATCAGTATTTGCAAACCAGCAAATGTAATTAAGTAAGTTTATACCGTTGCCATGAGGCTCATAATCGAAGCTTAACCCGTAAATAATATGTTTGCTCCCGTGACATGCTCGTAAGTGAGCAAGCATCAGTAACGAATAAGTAGTCACCCGTTTCTACGTGTAAATCAGTACGTGGCAGCGCTACTGCCCCGGGTGGGGAGGGTCATTTCCCTAATGGATCCATTAATTAGTGTTCGCCCTCAAGTCCATAACTAACGATATATGATGGAGAGACTTCTGTTTGTAAGTAAACTCATGCAATTCCGTTTGGTATAGTAAACAGTTTAGTACTTGTGTTCAAGGAAAATAGTAGTAGCATGTATCTCCCCCAATAAGATAAAACAGTAAAAGTGGGGCCGTAAGACTCACCTGAGTCTGGTAATAAGCCGTAGCAAGTAGCAAGTAGTAATTATAGCAAGTAGGTTCTCCGAACCCGTAACCTTCAAATGCCTATTCATATGAAGTTATGTAAGTATGCGTCTCACGAGACGTTTCGTTTAGTTGTACACAACTAGTATAGCCAATGTTTGTTCGTATGTTTCTAATTGTTCGTTTGTTGGAAAACATGTTTGGGCCCGTTGGTGACTTAGTTGAAACGTTAATCTCGACATTTTATATACTTGTTTGAATTGTTATGCTTGAAAAACATGTTTCAATGTACCTTAAATGTTATATCGTATAGTCGTTTGAAGTCCGAAATGTATAACACTTAACTTGGAATATATTTGTGAATCTGCTGTGTTTTGCGACACAAAATGCGACACTAAAGTTTGTTATGCGACACAAGGGTTGTGTCGCATGAAGGGTGCGACACAAGAGCCCTGCGACACAGTGGTTGTGTCGCAAAATGCTTGCGATGCTAATTCAATAGCGACATAAGGGTTGTGTCGTATAAAATACGACATAGTATGCGACATAGAGTGCGACACAATATTGTGTCGCAAAGATTATGACACTAAAGGATCAGTACGACACAGGGTGCGACATAAACGGGTTTATGCGACACAGCATGCGACACAAGGCTTGTGTCGCATGTATGAACACCAGCCCAGAAACTTTCGGGTTTCAAGAATTTCCGACCAAAAACGCAAACCTAACCCATTTTTAAGCTATAAAATCGTGTATTCTACATGTATTAGGTTATATCTAAGTTGTGTACACTTCAAAACATCAAAAAATTACACCAAATTGAATAGATCTAAGATTTTTGAAATTTCTTACTTTTGCAAATCGAGCTAAATGGAGGATGAGATGATGAAAACGGTCTTGATATTCTTGCTCCACTCGTGATGGTGATTCCGAATATGTAATTTTCGTGATCGGGATTTGATTCCGAAATTTGGGTGTGAATTGAGGTTGAGAGAGTTTATGTGTTTGTGTGTTTTTGGTAAAAATGAAAATGAAAGAGAAATTTGGGGTGGGGTGAGGTTGATGGCTGATCCATCAAGGAAAGAGGGGAAAATACTCCCCAAAACACAGTGTTGACTCCGTGTCCTAATCGTTTAATCACTAGTTTTTAATATTTAGCCGAACGTTTATATTTTTAAAATGTAACTAAAGTATTTAAATAAAAATACTTTGAAATTAATAGTAAAACATTTGTCGCAATATTTTGATTATTAAGTCGCGTTTATAGCATTTTGTTGCGTTAGTTAAAATGTCGTCACGATAATATATAAATAATGCTCGTTCGGTTGCGTATTTTATATAATAAAATACGTTCTCATTATTTAAGTAAATTTCTGTCACCAACGTCCAAGTAAACTGTGTCGGACTCAGTCCGGTTAATTTGCACGATTTATCCAAATCGCGTAAGTACACACACATATATATAAATCACCTTATATATACATACAAATAGAGCCTGTAATTAGTCCTATTACATACTAATTACAACTAGTTACAAACAATTAGGCATAATTAATTATCCTAATTATGCAGGTGTTACATTCTCCCCTTGTTAAAGAAATTTCGTCCCGAAATTAGCTTGAGTGCACGGACGGTGCGTTATCTGGGAAGAGATGTGGATATTTCTGTCGTATTTGGTCTTCCCGTTCCCAGGTGAACTCAGGGCCGCGCCTAGAATTCCACCTGACCTTCACGATGGGAATACGACTCTGTTTCAATCGCTTGACCTCGCGGTCCATGATTTCCATAGGTTCCTCGACAAAATGAAGTTTATCATCGATTTGAATTTCGTCGAGCGGTATAATCAGTGTCTCGTCAGACAGACATTTCTTCAAGTTAGAAATGTGGAATGTGTTGTGTACGCTGCTCAGTTCAGCAGGAAGTTGTAGGCGATATGCCACTGGACCAATCCTTTCAAGGATTTCGAATGGTCCGATGTATCTAGGATTTAGTTTGCCTCGTTTTCCGAATCGAATAACACCTTTCCACGGTGCCACTTTGAGAAGCACCTTGTCCCCTACCTGGAACTCAAGGTGTTTGCGTCTCACGTCAGCATAGCTTTTCTGACGATCACGTGCGGCTTTCAGCCGGTTTTGAATACCAACGATTTTCTCAGTAGTTTCTTGAATGATTTCAGGACCCGTGAGTTGGGATTCTCCTAACTCAGTCCAACAAACAGGTGATCGGCACTTACGTCCGTAAAGTGCCTCGAAGGGTGCAGCCTTTATGCTGGTATCGTAACTGTTGTTATACGAGAACTCGCACAACGGTAAATGATTTTCCCAAGAAGTACCGAAGTCAACTACGCAGGCTCGTAGCATATCCTCCAGTGTTTGAATAGTTCGCTCGCTTTGGCCATCGGTTTGCGGGTGATAAGCAGTACTCATATCCAGACGAGTACCAAGAGATTTTTGTAGCGATTGCCAAAAGTTAGAAGTAAAACGGCTGTCCCTATCCGAGATGATCGAGATAGGTACACCGTGTCGCGAGACGATTTCCTTGACGTAGATGCGAGTCAGACGCTCCATCTTGTCGGTTTCCTTGATGGCCAGAAAATGAGCAGATTTCGTGAGACGGTCCACGATCACCCAAATGGTATCGCAACCACTCGAAGTTTTTGGTAGTTTGGTAATGAAGTCCATGGAAATCTGTTCCCATTTCCATCGAGGAATTTCAGGTTGTTGGAGCAACCCCGAGGGTCTTTGGTGTTCGGCCTTGACTTTGGAACAGGTTAGGCATTTACTGACGTATAGGGCGATGTCAGCTTTCATGTTAGGCCACCAATACAACCCTTTGACGTCGTGATACATCTTGTCAGAACCAGGATGTATAGAGTATCGAGATTTGTGAGCTTCAGCCATCACCAAATCTCGCAAGTTTCCGAATTTGGGTAACCACACCCGGTTAGAGAAGTATCGAGTTCCATCAGGTTTGATTTCGAATTGTTTATCCAAGCCTCGCAAGGCTTCATTTTTCAAGTTTTCATCGTTGAGTGCTTCGAGTTGAGCGGTAAGGATTTGAGCAGGAAGCTCGTTACGAATTGTCATAGAAAGTGCTCGGACTCGAAGGGGTTTCACTCGTTCTTTTCGGCTTAAGGCATCGGCAACTACGTTAGCCTTGCCCGGATGGTATTTGATCTCGCAGTCGTAGTCACTAAGTAACTCAACCCAGCGACGTTGTCTCATGTTTAGATCTTTCTGATCGAATATGTGTTGGAGACTTTTGTGATCAGTGAAGATAGTGCTTTTCGTACCGTAGAGATAATGTCTCCAGATTTTCAATGCGAATACCACAGCACCTAACTCGAGGTCGTGGGTCGTATAGTTTTTCTCGTGGATTTTCAGTTGTCGTGAGGCATAGGCAATGACTTTTTCCCGTTGCATCAACACACAACCAAGTCCTTGGTGTGAGGCGTCGCAGTAAACTACGAAATCATCGGTGCCTTCGGGTAAGGACAAGATTGGTGCACTGCAAAGTTTGTTTTTCAATAGCTGGAAAGCTGACTCTTGTTTATCAGTCCAATCGAACTTTTTATCTTTCTGAGTCAGTGTGGTTAGGGGAACAGCTATTCTTGAAAAGTTTTCGATGAATCGGCGATAATAACCAGCAAGACCTAAGAATTGTCTCACTTCGGTTGGAGTGGTCGGTGACTCCCAGCCCTTGATTGCTTCAATCTTGGCGGGATCAACATGAATTCCTTGGCTGTCAATCACGTGCCCGAGGAATTGAACGGTTCGAATCCAGAATTTACACTTAGAGAATTTTGCATATAACTCTTCGTGTTTCAGAAGTTCTAGAATGGTTTTCAGATGTTGAGCATGTTCCTGCTCGTTGCGAGAGTAAATCAGGATATCATCGATGAACACAATGACGAATTTGTCAAGATATGGTTTGCACACCCGATTCATAAGGTCCATGAATACGGCCGGTGCGTTGGTCAACCCGAATGGCATCACTTGGAATTCGTAATGCCCATAACGAGTTCGGAAAGCTGTCTTTGGAATATCATTGTCACGGACTCGGAGTTGATGATAACCCGACCGTAGATCAATCTTTGAGTAAACACTCGATCCCTGGAGTTGGTCAAACAGATCATCAATTCTAGGAAGTGGGTACCGATTCTTTATGGTTAGCTTATTCAGCTCTCGGTAGTCGATACACATGCGGAAAGATCCATCTTTCTTTTTCACGAATAAGACCGGAGCTCCCCAAGGCGAGGAACTTGGTCGAATGAATCCTCTGTCCAGGAGTTCCTGTAGTTGGTTAGACAACTCCTGCATTTCAGATGGTGCTAAGCGGTAAGGGGCTCGTGCCACGGGTGCAGCTCCAGGCACAAGTTCGATTTGAAATTCAACTTGTCTAGGTGGCGGAAGTCCGTGCAAGTCTTCAGGAAAGACTTCCGGGAAATCCCGCACGATCGGTACATCCTCAAGTCGCTTCTCCTCTGACTTCTTCTCCGTTACATGTGCGAGGATGGCTTGATACCCTTTTCGTAGATATTTTCTAGTTTTCAGACAGGATACAATATTCAGATTCCGTCTGCCGGTCTCCCCTCGTAGGACTAAGGTTCCACCGGAGACAAGAGGTATGCGAACGAGTTTGTCATGACAGATGATTTCAGCTCGGTGCTTGGATAACCAATCCATACCGACAATAATATCGAAGCTGCCGATCTCGACAGGGATTAGATCAATGGAGAACGTTTCATTCGTGAGGTTAAGTGTACAGTTGTGTATGATGCTATCAGTCTCAATCAGTTTGCCGTTAGCTAATTCTACAATGTATTTAGCATCTAAGGCAGTGGGAGTAATATCAAGTAAAGGGCTAAATTTCTCAGAAATGAAACTTCTATCGGCACCGGTATCAAATAACACAGAAGCAGTAAGGTCGTTGAGAAGGAACGTACCCGTCACGACATTCGGGTCTTGCCTGGCTTCCCCAGCCTTGATAACGAAAGCTCTACCGCGAGCAGGGTTGTTGTTGTTTTTCAGCTTTGGGCAATCCTTCTTGAAGTGCCCTGAATTTCCGCACCCAAAGCAGGCCTTTGGTGCATTAGTGTTGGGGGTAGAAATGTTGGTTCGGAAATCCTTGGCTAGATGCCCGAACCGTTTGCAGTTGGAGCAAGGGCAAGAACCGTCATGATGGCGGCTGCATTTGGAACAGTAAGGCTTGTTCCCGCTGTACCCTTTCTTTTCCGAAGTCCCCGATGAATAAGCCTTAATGTACTCAGGCTTTTTGTTGGAGGTTTGGTTGGATGAGTTGGGGTTACCTTCCCACTTGCGTTTGTTGTTTGCAGATGGGGTTGAAGTTGTGCCACGGCGGACAGAATTTGCCGTTAGTTCATGGGCCATACGGATGGCGCTCTGTATAGTACCTGGTTTGGATGAAGTCACCAGGTCCTGTAGTCTCTCGGGAAGTCCATCAACGAATTTCTCGATCCTCTTGTACTCAGGATCGACCATGGTTGGGCACAGAAGTGCCAGTTGGTGGAAACGGTTGGTGTATCCGGTGATATCATCACCCTGCATCTTGTGGTTCCAGAATTCCATTTTCAGTTGTTTCAATTCATCCCTGGGGCAGTACTCGCCCCTCAACATTTCCTTCAACTCCTCCCACGGGAGTTGGTAAGCAGTAGCAACACTCACAGTCTGGGCATAAGTGTTCCACCAGGTGAGTGCGGTGTCAGTAAAAGTACTAACGGAGAACTTAACCTTATCTCCCTCCGCACAGTTGCAGATAAGAAATACAGACTCAACTTTCTCGATCCAGCGTACTAGACCGATAGCTCCCTCGGTACCTGCAAAGTTTAGAGGTTTGCAGTTCTAGAAGTCCTTGTAAGAACAAGGTTTAGCAGCAGTGGTTTCAGCGGCATCGCTGTTTCTCGAGGAATTTGGTGGAGTATTCCGAGCCAAGGCTTCAGTAACAGCCTGGGTTATAAGGGAAGTAATCTGGGCATCGGTGTATGGTCGTGTCTTTGGCGGCATGATTCTTCAATAAAAGAAATGAAGATACATGAGATTTTGTATGAACTTGTAATTGTCACAGATGTACATGTATAAAAGCAGTAATACATAACATCAACATGGAAAATGACAATTAATGTGGGTTGAGATAACAAGGGATATTTGATAGATGAAGTGAGTTCCAAAAGTTACATCCTACAGGGATGTTACAAAAGGTGTCGGGAATGGTTACATCCGACTAGTTATAGAGTAGTGCTAGATAGTCCCTAGATTACAAGATAGATTACAAGATAAAAACTAAGCTAATCTTCATGTAGGTTAATTTGTTCCATCAGTGCAACAAGGCGGTTCACGGTTTCTGCTAGTCTGTTGGTTTGCCTGGCGTTGTCTTCCACCAAGGCCAGTCGTTGTGTTAGTGTTCGAGAGTGATTCTCAGTCTCCTGTGAACGCTGTTCACATTCCTCTAGTCGGTTTCTTACAAGTTCACTCGCACCTAATTCGGTGGTCATGGAATCCTGAATTATGCTTACGGAGAGGTTGGTATCCTCTTGTTCTCGCTGGAGTTGGGATATATGATCAAGTGCTTGGCGAAGCAGGTAGGTCATTCGGTGTTGTTCCCGTTCGAGACTTTCGAGTCTTTGCTCCTGACGGCGGAATTGGGTAGCCAATACTGGCAACGTGAGATGTGCCAAGTTCTGAGAGTTATGTACAGGATAAGGGTTGTTTCGAGGCGACCTTGTGTTCCTCCTGGCTACTCGTGGGTTTCGTGACCCTTGTGAGTGAGAGTGTGACGGATTAGGTGGTGTGTTTGCCATTCCTGTGGCAGAGTGTAAGTAAGACGAGGCTAATATACATACATATATCATATCCAGCCTATTGTCTAACACGTATCAAGTAATGGTCCGGTTCTCTCATGGTCAGAGTCAACTAACGCATTCCCGTTCAACATAACCACTTCAGACCTCACATCATCTTTCCTTAATTGTACATAGTTGATCAGGCTATGTTAAATTAAAGTCGTATGATGTAAATCCTGAACCAATCATGCCTAGTAAGAAAATACTGCCTAACGGTCATAGTCTAGGCCCACTAAATGCAACCTAGTTCACTATAACCTTATGCTCTGATACCAATCTGTAACACCCCCGAAATTCACTGTTTTGCGGAAGCATAGTTTGGGGTGTTACTAATCAAATATCACAGCACAAAGATAAAGTAAACGACATCTATATGCAACGTTTGTAAATTAGTTACATTCCATAGATATATTGTTTGAAAGCTTAGTGTTTTCGTATACAAAATGTAGTTTCCCTAGAGTCCGCGCGTGTAGCGGGAGATTCTATTACATAATCAAAATATACAAAAGATAATGCTAAGAATCTCCGTTAATGCAGTTGTGTTGAAATCATGCGACTCTAGCTAAAATCCTGGAGTAATCCTACTCCATCCGGGTACCTGAGAAAACATGCTAAAAAGTGTCAACCAAAAGGTTGGTGAATCTCACAGGTTTGTAAGTAATATCGGTTTTGAACACGAGATTTCATCAGAAATGCCCGTAGGCGTAAAATCAGCCATTGCAATCCAGCAATCGTAAAATCAGTATTTGCAAACCAGCAAATGTAATTAAGTAAGTTTATACCGTTGCCATGAGGCTCATAATCGAAGCTTAACCCGTAAATAATATGTTTGCTCCCGTGACATGCTCGTAAGTGAGCAAGCATCAGTAACGAATAAGTAGTCACCCGTTTCTACGTGTAAATCAGTACGTGGCAGCGCTACTGCCCCGAGTGGGGAGGGTCATTTCCCTAATGGATCCATTAACTAGTGTTCGCGCTTAAGTCCATAACTAACGATATATGATGGAGAGACTTCTGTTTGTAAGTAAACTCATGCAATTCCGTTTGGTATAGTAAACAGTTTAGTACTTGTGTTCAAGGAAAATAGTAGTAGCATGTATCTCCCCCAATAAGATAAAACAGTAAAAGTGGGGCCGTAAGACTCACCTGAGTCTGGTAATAAGCCGTAGCAAGTAGCAAGTAGTAATTATAGCAAGTAGGTTCTCCGAACCCGTAACCTTCAAATGCCTATTCATATGAAGTTATGTAAGTATGCGTCTCACGAGACGTTTCGTTTAGTTGTACACAACTAGTATAGCCAATGTTTGTTCGTATGTTTCTAATTGTTCGTTTGTTGGAAAACATGTTTGGGCCCGTTGGTGACTTAGTTGAAACGTTAATCTCGACATTTTATATACTTGTTTGAATTGTTATGCTTGAAAAACATGTTTCAATGTACCTTAAATGTTATATCGTATAGTCGTTTGAAGTCCGAAATGTATAACACTTAACTTGGAATATATTTGTGAATCTGCTGTGTTTTGCGACACAAAATGCGACACTAAAGTTTGTTATGCGACACAAGGGTTGTGTCGCATGAAGGGTGCGACACAAGAGCCCTGCGACACAGTGGTTGTGTCGCAAAATGCTTGCGATGCTAATTCAATAGCGACATAAGGGTTGTGTCGTATAAAATACGACATAGTATGCGACATAGAGTGCGACACAATATTGTGTCGCAAAGATTACGACACTAAAGGATCAGTACGACACAGGGTGCGACATAAACGGGTTTATGCGACATAGCATGCGACACAAGGCTTGTGTCGCATGTATGAACACCAGCCCAGAAACTTTCGGGTTTCAAGAATTTCCGACCAAAAACGCAAACCTAACCCATTTTTAAGCTATAAAATCGTGTATTCTACATGTATTAGGTTATATCTAAGTTGTGTACACTTCAAAACATCAAAACATTACACCAAATTGAATAGATCTAAGATTTTTGAAATTTCTTACTTTTGCAAATCGAGCTAAATGGAGGATGAGATGATGAAAACGGTCTTGATATTCTTGCTCCACTCGTGATGGTGATTCCGAATATGTAATTTTCGTGATCGGGATTTGATTCCGAAATTTGGGTGTGAATTGAGGTTGAGAGAGTTTATGTGTTTGTGTGTTTTTGGTAAAAATGAAAATGAAAGAGAAATTTGGGGTGGGGTGAGGTTGATGGCTGATCCATCAAGGAAAGAGGGGAAAATACTCCCCAAAACACAGTGTTGACTCCGTGTCCTAATCGTTTAATCACTAGTTTTTAATATTTAGCCGAACGTTTATATTTTTAAAATGTAACTAAAGTATTTAAATAAAAATACTTTGAAATTAATAGTAAAACATTTGTCGCAATATTTTGATTATTAAGTCGCGTTTATAGCATTTTGTTGCGTTAGTTAAAATGTCGTCACGATAATATATAAATAATGCTCGTTCGGTTGCGTATTTTATATAATAAAATACGTTCTCATTATTTAAGTAAATTTCTGTCACCAACGTCCAAGTAAACTGTGTCGGACTCAGTCCGGTTAATTTGCACGATTTATCCAAATCGCGTAAGTACACACACATATATATAAATCACCTTATATATACATACAAATAGAGCCTGTAATTAGTCCTATTACATACTAATTACAACTAGTTACAAACAATTAGGCATAATTAATTATCCTAATTATGCAGGTGTTACAATAGTGTCCTAAGACAATATTAAGGGTGTAATTCCTAAGTATTACACATTTCGTATTACATACAGTAATATAAGTAGTTGTGAATTATAAACGATTATTAATATAATTTGAAACAGTAATTAAGCATGTGTTTCACCCCGAAAATAGTAAAACAGTTGAAAGAGTGGGGCTATGAAACTCACCTGAGAAGCTAGCGTCTTAGTGTAACGAGTCGTGCCAAGTATAATCTCCTAGTGTCCTAAACACGAGAGATTTCTTATGTTTGTAAGTGCGGTTCGTTATTGATGATTCGTAATAATAATTCATATTATTATTAGGTTTGAGCTTTCGTATACTTTATAAGGTATATTTGTTTTGAGTATAAGTCGTATCATATTTAAATTGTCATTTGAAACGTTTCCCGACACTTAGAAAAATATGGCTGTTTTCTGTTTTCTGCGACATAACATGCGACACAAAAATTAGTCATGCGACACAAGGGTTGTGTCGCATAGAGTGCGACACAAGAGCTCTGCGACACAGTGGTTGTGTAGCAAAAGCTTGCGATGCTGATTCAACAGCGACATAAGGGTTGTGTCGCATAAAGTCTGCGACACAAGATGCGACATAGCATACGACATTAGATACGACACAAATGGAATTATTCGACACAACATGCGACACAAGCGTTGTGTCACAAAGATGAACACCAGCCCAGAAACCAGCGACTGACGCGTTTTTCCGATCAAAATCACAAATCAAACGCATTTTTGAGCGGTAAAATCATGTTTTCTTTGTTGTTTAGGTTATAACTAAGTTGTGTAAACATTATTACACCAAAATATTACACCAAAATGATTAAATCTAAAAATTTAGGAATTTCTTACAAATGCAAATCGAGGCCAAACGAGGAAGAAAACGAGGGTGTTGCCTTTGTTAATGTTGTTCCTCTCTTGATGGTGGTTCCGAAAATGTTGGTGATGGTGGTGGCGGTGGTCGGCCGGCGGTGGTGATGGTGATTGGTGGTAATTATTTTTAGAGAGAAAATGAGGTGGAGGGGATGATAAAAATGAGATGAAATGGGGAGGGGATTTGGGTTTTGTCAAACTCAGATCCCCATTGCGTGGACTGTAGTCTCCAACCACAGTACAAAATATCCGTATTTAATTTGTCCGATTTAATTTAGAATAGTATTTTAAATTAGAAAATTTATTTATATTATCTTGAAATGTTTATTAGTGAAAGCATTTTATAAAAATACTATTTTGAAAGGAAGGTTTAATTGTTTGTTTTTCGAGCGGTCACGAATAATTAAGATGCGTTTTGAATTAAAACGACTTACGTTTTCGAATGCTTGATATTTTGAATCTATGATTTTGTTTACATAAATTTGTAAATATTTTTAGTAAAAATATTCCACTTGAATCTTAAAATGTAATTATTTAGAGTTTAGAGTTGGCGCGAAAATTTGACTTTTTGACGAGGTGTTACACTTTGTACCCTATCTTGTCATCAGATTCAGAGGCGTTGGCCTTAGCAGTCGCAGGCTTCTTGTTAGCTTGGCTCTGGTTTCCAGGGTTTCCATCAGCTTTCCTCTTGTTGTCTCCAGAGCTGCTTCCAGAATTTTTGTCGCCAGCTGTTCCTTGGTGAACTATTTGTGCCATCAATTTATGTGCCATACGCACAGTGCCATGGAATGTGGGAGAATCGGACGAGGTAACCATTCCTTGAATTTGTGGAGGAAGTCCCCAGACATAGCGCTCAATTCGCTTTGATTCCGTATCAACCATAGATGGGCACAGGTGTGCTAACTAATTGAATCGAGAAGTGTAGCCGGCAATATCATTCCCTTGAGTGGTGAGATTCCAGAATTCTGCCTCGAGCTATTGGATTTCATCCCTAGGACAATACTCATCCTTGAGCATTTTCTTCAGCTCATCCCAAGGAGTTTCCAAAGCAATGTCTTGGCCCATAGAGTCAGCGTAAGTGTTCCACCATGTCAGAGCATCATCCATGAAAGTGTAGGTGGAGAACTTGACCTTACAGTCCTCAGCGCAGTTGCAGATGCGAAAGACTGACTCTGTCTTTTCCAGCCATCGTAACAACCCAATGGCACCTTCAGTGCCGTTGAAGTTTAAAGGTTTGCAGCTAAGGAAATCCTTGTAGGTGCAAGGTTTTACCACAGTGGTACTTGGTGGTGTTTCAGCGCCGTCAGATCGTCGTCGCTCAGCACTTAGTGCGTCAGCAACCAGTGGATCAACCTGAGCTTGAGTGTACTTTTGGCGTCGTGGAGGCATGTTCCTTCAATGAAGATAAAGGACATGTCAGAGTTTCGTATAAGAATATGATCATCGTAGTTGTATATATAACAAAATATATCACAACACAAGTGACAATCAATAGTGTAGAATAATAGTGGTTGCAATCACTTAACTTGCGAGTCCAAATGATTACGAGGATTGAGGTTTACAAAAGTGAAGGGGATATTACATCCGAATAAGTATTGATCGTTATACAAACGTGAAAGGGTGGCGAGAAAGGATTTTTGTCCTTAGATGTATGTCGATCCTAATTACTAATCGGTTCATATCGAATAGAATGTCGAAGTTCTCGACTCTACCAGGGTAAGCCTATTTCGAAGAGATGACCCTCGAAACCAGGGCACATCTCGGTACTATTTTCCTGACTTGATCAACTTACCGTTGGCGAGTTCTAAGGCGTATATGAACAATAAGTTCGTTACCAAGTATCGGAGGATATTAATAGGCCTAACCATATATGTGTAACCTATACATACGTATTATCCACCTAGTCGTGTCTAACGCAAAACAAGTACAAGTCACGGTTCTCTCGTGGTCAGAGTCAACTAATGCATTCCTGTTCGATATAACCCATTTCAGATTTCACATCATCTTCATTTAATTGTACATAGTTGATCAGGCTATGTTAAATTACATTTGTATAACGTAATCCCTGAACCAGTCATACCTACTAAGGAATACTGCCTAACGGTCATAGTCTAGGCCCACTAAATGCAACCTAGTTCACTATAACCTTAGGCTCTGATACCAATCTGTCACACCCCCAATTTTATGCTTTGCGGAAGCGATTGTTTTTGGGCGTGACTAATCAATAACCAAAGCACAAGATATGTAGTAAATGACTCTAAATGAGACGTTTTAGAAAATACATTGAAATACAGTATGTTACATAAGTTTTCAAATGTAATAAGTCATAACAATACATTTTTTTTAGTGAGTTCGCAAATCGATTCAAAAGATTTTAAATACATAATCCTAGTACAAAAGATAATGCCAGTAAAATCTTCATAAGAGTATACATGCGACTCGCACTAGCTTAGCATATATGTAGATCCTGCAGGGCCATCTTAATCTTGCTGCGTACCTGAGAATGCATCACTAAAGGGGTCAACCAAAAGGTTGGTGAATCTCACAGGTTTATAGTAAAGAACAGTTTGAACACATCAAGTAGTATAAGTAAGTAGTGATTGCACGTATGCAATAGTTTCGATATACATTGCCATGAGCACCATAGTTGAAGCTTAACAGTAAGTAAGTAATTGCCCTCGTGAATGCTAATCCAAAAACATTCATATGAAACGAGTAGAAAACACCTGTTTATACGAGTACTGTTCGTGGTGGCGCTACCACCCCAGGTGGGGATTGTCAGTCCTATATGGATCCATATACTAAAACTCGCGCTTAAGTCCATAACTAACAACTATGATTAAAGGGACTTCATTGGATTAAGTAAAACCCATGCAATCGATATACTAGTAAATCAGTAAGTACATCAAGTAAGTAAGTTCATGTGTTCGAGTAAAACAAGCAATGCATCTCCCCCAAAATAGTAAAACAGTAAAAAGGGGCCGTGAGACTCACCTGTGGGTGCTAGCGTTACTAACCGCAAGTACTATCCAATCCGTAACCTCTCTAACGTCCTAAACGTAAGAGATATATTAACATCAGTATTTGACTAATCGTCAAACTATATTAACGGTTTGATTATTTTGAAAGATCGTTTGAGTTGAAAAATAAATATTATTTTTCGAATTATATTAGTCGTCGTATAGTTCGTTGCGTATAAATATATATATATATATATATATATATATATATATATATATATATATATATATATATATATATATATATATATATATAGATATATATATATATATATATATATATATATAAATATATATATGATTAATTTTAATATTAATAATAATAATAATAATAATAATAATCATAATAATCATAATAATAATAATAATAATAATAATAATAATAATAATAATAATAATAATAATAATAATAATAATAATAATAATAATAATAAATATAATAATAATAATATTAGTTATAATAATATTAGATTATTCCTAAAATGTTAGTTTCTAAAAATAGAAAGGAACCAAAATGGCAAAGCTAGTTTATTTTGAGTAATCCGTATGGTCTAAAATCATACCCATCCGGGTTAATTAAATGACCCATCCGGGTCACCCTCCTAACAATCTGACTTCGTGCGATTTACTTCTAAAACAAGTTTGATCATATTTTATAGCTTAATTTCAGTTGATTAATCATAAATACATGAAGATTTCTAACTTTCAATCACAAAGTAAATGAAAAAGAGGTGTTCTTACGGATGGAATTTAGAGGCCGAGAGTGATGGTGATGTCGATGATGATGGTGATTCCAACTATGAAGATGATGATTGATGTTGTTATTGATGTGTTATTGTTCTTGTTAATTGTTGTTGTTCTTGGTGTTGAAGAGAAAAGACCGAGAGAAGATATGTGAAAAATGAAAGTTAAGGGAAGTTTGGTCAACTTTATCTTCCCAGCTCCAATAATTGGAGTTGGGTGTCTTCCATACGTAGTGTAAAATGCCCGTGTCCGTGTACCCGATCGTAATATAGTATAATGTTTTCAAATAATAAATTTCTAAAAATATAATCATTTATATTTTTAATCGAAGTATTTTATAAAAATACTTTTAACTAGGATATAAAACTATATATTTGTTTCACTTTGAATATACGGATAGTTTTCTGTGTTCAAAAATGTTTTAAATAATTTTCTGAGTATAGTAATATTATTTCTAACAATAATATTTTAGTTGGATATGTTTTGCACTAACTTTTATTTTTAAGTGTTTGCGTTCTGTCAGATTTGTATGTACGTGATTATTAAATAATCGTTTTGACGTTATTATATATATTTATATATATAATGCTTGTATATTTCAGCAATTTGAGTATATAATACTTTGTAATAAAAGTTCAAATTTGGACCGAAATTTGGGTCGTTTTTGACCGGGTGTCACACCGATCCACTTTAACCGATCCGCTACTTTAACCGATGGTTCGGTTAAGTAAAATGAATTAACCGACTCTAGCGGTTCGGTTACGATTAACGTCCGTAACCGACCCACCTTTAACCGACCCGCCTAATATATTTAGGTTATATTATTTTATTAATTTTATATATTATATATTTTAGTATATATAATATTTTCGTTTTTATATGGATACTTTGTAAGTTTAAAAGTTTACTTTTGTTTAATATTGATCTTGGACTTCAGATTTGGACATTTCGTTTTGGACTTTTATAGTCGACCCAACATAAAGTTTGGGCTTCACATATATGGAGTAATATGGATATCTGAACCTGTATTTTAAAATTTAAATCCATCCAAACCTAAAAGTAAAACCCTTATAAAGTTATAATACGGCAATAGATCCACTTTTGTTCTCCAAAAACAACAAACCCTAGATCTCAAATATCTTTGCTTCTGATGATTGCGGCCTTCAACAGTTGAGAATCGAGGTTTCTCTGGTGCGCGATTTGTAACTAACTTGGTCCATCTTCAACAATACTCACTTTGATATCAAAGATTCAAAGGCATCAAGCAAAACTTTGTTAAACTAGTAAAATATACTTTATTGTTTGACTCTTAATCGAGTTTCTATTACTATAAATTTAATTCGATGTTAAAATTGTATATATTTATATTTTGTAGATGGAAGCAATATACGTGTGGGCTCACTTCACTTATGTGGTTGGTAGTAATAATAACATGGTAAAATGCAAATATTGTGCTAAGAATATGGCTGCCGCCTCTAAAACAAACGGTACATCTTCCTTGTGGTATCATTTGAAAAAGTTATATAGAAAATCACCCCTTTACAAAAGGGAAAAAGTCTTGCGAATCTAAAATGCTACTGTAGAAAATCACCCCTTTACAAAAAGGAAAAAGTCTTGCGAATCTAAAATGCTACTGTTGCTTGGTAAGTAATTTAATTTCACATATTTATATTTGCCTATAGCTCAAAGTAATAATAGCTTATTATATCATGTATGCTAAAATTTTGTTCTTTGTTATTTTTTCCTCACAGTTTTGAAGGTGGGCTAATCCAAAACCAGATCCATAAGGCATAAGGTACAAGGTTGACGAAGCAGTCAAAGTTTTACACTAAGTCGCTCATCATGGGTCACCAAGTCTGATCATTATCGATTGTATTATTTTGCTCCTTGTTAGTTAGTTAGTTTCAACGTTTTGTATTAGCATCTGCAGTATAAAAGTGTTATAGCATCTGCAAATGTTGAATTATTCAAGTGTAGTACTGTACTGGATACTTTCACATTTTGTAACTTTATTATTGTATGAAATGTTTTAAGTTTGGGCCTAAATACGTTGATATTGTTTGTGTCAAAATAGAATAAGAATTGGGCCTAGTAATAATAATTGTTGGGCTGGAGTCAAAAGCCCAGATGTCTGGCGGTTAACCGATTTAACCGAAAAATTAACCGCCTCCGCCAAATTAACCGTCAACCGATCCGCCAATTAACCAAATCGAATCGGTTGCTATTATTTGTTAACCGACATATTCGGTTATGGTTCGGTTTTGGGTGATAACCGACCCAAACCGACCCATGCACACCTCTAGCTATCTGGATGAGGGATTTCATTGGAGATCTTAGAGTTGTTCCTACAGTACAAGATCCTATTGCTATATTCTGTGATAATGAAAGTGCAGTCGCCTTGAGTAGAGAACCCAAGGATCACGGAAAGTCAAAGTACATTGAAAGGAAATACCATTTTGTTCGAAGGAAAGTCGAAGAAGGACATATGATTGTGAAGAGCATAAGATCAGAAGAAAATCCAGCTGATCCGTTCACAAAGCCACTAGGAAAGTCCAAACACGATGAACATGCTAGGAGCATAGGTTTAAGAGATAATGTAAAGTTTTAGTTGTTAGTTTGAATTTGAAACGCTATAAACAATGATGGAAACTGTAATAGACTTGGTGATTAAATATTGGAGATTTTTAATGGGAAGGAGTTCTACCATTTACTATTGTTTGTCATTGTGTTTCAGTTTTGCATGTTTAGACACCACTTCCAGAATAAGTTCTTACTCAAACCTCCTCAGTCGATCACACTGTAGGAGGTATGTGGTGAATTAAGACTGTCATGGAGTGTTAGTAGATGTCTATGGAGATTAGACATGGCATGGAGATTGCTGCAACACTCATGGGTACATAATGGGGATTTAAGTACAGAAGAAACCCGCACTTAAAGAAACCACTTCATGGATTGAATCACGAGTGATTTTAAGATGATAATATCTTCTATTCTTAAAATGGAGATACATGAGTATCTAGTTCTTCAAATCTGTTATTCTTTAGTCTATTCAAACGATGTGCGTAAATGCCAGTTATAAAGGGTATGCTAAGTATGACATGATGAGTTGACTAGTGCTGTGTAGTCGATATTTATTTGTTCCTTTTGCCTAAAATGGAAAATAGATATCATGGGCCCTTTGATGATTAAAGTTTGACTCTAAAGTGCTAGGCCTGGCCGAGACTAAGTTGATAGTTCAGTAGTCTCATATAGTCAATATAATCGGAAATCAGAAAACATATATGAATCTTGAGACTGATTATAATCCATGTCTTGATTCATAAGATATCGTGAAACAAAGGAATGGTTGATCACTTATCTAAAGGACTGACTATAAAATAAGACTCAGAGTTCGGCAGTTGCGATAGATGGCACACTTTACAAAGTTAATAGGATAGAGACTTAGACCAATAATAGTTGATGATTTGTCCAAGTGGGAGACTGTTAGAATAGTGTCCAATATCATAACTAATTGGTGAGACTATCATTAATGGTAAAGTTCTTTTTGGGTTGCCCTCATGAACAGTCAAGAGAAAGATGAAGATATGACATTAATTGGTATTAATGTTATATTTAATTAGTTGATTTATTAATTTATGGATTAAATTAATTAGAAATTAAAAGTAATTTAATTGGCGGAAGATTCCTGAAACAGGATACAACCGCCGGTTGGGATTAGGGTTTCAAAGGCGGTGGAAGTCGCAGACTTGGAGTCCAAGACTGACAGCTCCAACCGCCGGTTGGAAGGTCCAACCGCTGGTTGAGAATCAAATCTGGGGTTTCTTCCGAAACTATAAATAGGGGCATCATATACCTTCATTATGTATCAAGTCAGCTACGAATTTTCAAGTATTCCGAAAATTCGACTTTCTCTTGGGTTTTTGGGTGTGAAGCATTAGAGGTATTCTACTTTGGGTACTTGCCTCCAAGTAACGAAGCTCTGCTCGTTGGTCTGCGCGCGAGAAATAGGTTTTTTCTAAGGTTAGTGTTTTCCTTATTTTCTTTATCCAATTTATTTATTGTACTATGTTGTTAAAGTTAAAGATCCCTTAGGGTTTTAGTTTCCTAATTACCTTAGATTATTTAAAGTTTTGTTATTCCGCTGCGTATGTAATATTCTAGTTAGGGACTAGAAAAACCCAACAGTTTTAACCTAGAATTTGGGTTCTTGATGGGTTTAATAAAATTGGTGAAAGTAATCTGAAAAAACTTGGTTAAAACCTGTTTTCTAGAACAATCACTGATCCTATATACAAGAAAAGAGAGTTTAGCTTCAAATGATCTAGTTAGGAAATAGAAAACCCAACATTCAAACTCTGACCTTTAGCAAACTCATTTGACTTATCAAAACACACTTAGAGCATATGATAACCAATCCATAACATCAACACACTCAAAATTCACCATACGACCTCTTTGAACCCATTTTGACACCCTTTTAACCCGTTACTATAATGACCATATTTTTAACCAAACGACACCCTATTCCACACATGTTTGACTCTTTCAACATCGTTGACTATTTGTCAACTTCAGATTTGACCAACCAATCACATTTGACTCTTGACCACCTTTCACTACGTTTGACCCGAACACAACACCAATCATAACCCAAAGACTTCATACCCTTTTCAATACACATACACAAGACTCTTTTTCCCTGTTTGACTTTCAAAGTCAAATACAACATATTGACCAACATTTTTATATCAAAAACTCTTTACTTGGGCGAATTACACAATTGATAATCAAAACAACGATTCAAAGAAATGGAGCATTATCTAACCGCATAGCTTGCTCCAAATCCACACTATCTTCATGAAGACACTAATCATTCACCTAAAAACATGAAACAACAACGGGGTAAGCGCACCGCTTAGTGATCATATAATCAGTTAAACGAATAATCCACATAACACATAATACACATAAATCTTATCAACACTATATAAACACTTATCATATCAACCACTGAATAAACACTGAGCATTCACTGAACAACCACTAAACTCTGAACTCTATGCGGATCCGCGGCCATTAGAAACAAGTCTGGTGGTACCATATCACGTCAATATGCATACCAAATCATCATAACGTGCAAGCACGTATTCGTAAACACTATGCTAACCGCAGTTAGCGTTCTGATCAACACTGATTCTCCACATAAGATACAAACACAAGAAATAAGGCTAAAGAAACAAGTATAAGAAACAAGTAATCTTCCACCCGATTGTATGATCCTCTTGCTCGTAAGCAATTCGGAAACACATACAATCGATTCAAACATAAGATACACCCGATTGTATGATCCTCTTGCTCGTAAGCAATTCGGAAACACATACAATCGATTCAACACATGAAACAATTATAATACACTATACGTATATACAACTAAGATACATACATACATAAACCTTACCCGTTTAACCCCCATAATACTCACCTCGATATTTAGATGATAATCACAACACTTGTCCACTTGAAGCATTCCACGTATTTAACACCTACATCATTCATATATAACACATAACGACACATTTAAACACTAATCATAATCTTTTAATCATCATCACTAACTCTTTTTACTCTCATGGTTTAACTTTAAACATACTACATAACTAAAATCTTCATAATCATATTACCTTTTTAATCTTTGTTCTATCATCATCATCATATTCTAATAGTATTACTAATTTAATCATTAAGCTTATTAACATAATCGTAAAATAACTCATATTAATCATCATGAACACCCTTTTTCATAATTCATCACCTATCAAACTCTATCACTTTAATTCTTGTTCTATGATCATATTCATGCTTTATTTACATTAATAACATCACTTTTAAGCTTACTTCATGATTTCATAAGATTTGACATAAACCCTAAATCACCCATGAACACAATTCATAAATTCATCATTTTAATACACATCATGTTTACTAATCTTTATCATAACACTAATTAACACCAACTACATCAAATTAAACCCTAATTTCAAGTTAAAATCATAATTCTACAAAACCCCCCATGAAAACCCACTTTGAACACTAATTATATAATTCGAATTACTTACTTTTAACTTGAATCCTTGTTATAATTCATCACTAATACACTTATTAACACCAATTTAAGTAATGATAACACTAATTTCGGATTAAAACCACCATCTCTTTGAAACCCCCCATGAACATAAACCCTAGATTGAAACATGAAGAAAACAACTTACATGAGATTAAGGATTATGAAAGAAGGATGAATCACACCCTAGAAATCTTGAATCATGAATTTTAGAAGTGGAAATGAAGCTAGAATCGTCCCTGGGCTTTTTCTCTTCATACATATGTGTGTAGAATATTTTAGAAGTGATACTGAGATAAACATAAGGTCCACGTACATATATACATAAGTCGGTTTATATTTTATCCCCTTTTAAACCCTATTATCTGAAACTAGAAAACCATTCGCGTATTTTATTATTTCGTATCATTTAAATAACCTCACTTTAAAAATATTTATCTCCTCGTGTTCTAAAATAAAACCTTTACATTTTTGGGTGTTACATAATTAGCTTAAAAGTGAAATTAGTGATGTTAATAGAGTATGATTATGATGATGGAATAAGAATTGAAGTAGAAATTGAATAATTAGATAATAGAGATGTTATGATTATGAAAGGTGATTTTGGTATAGTTAGTTAAAGAATCAAATTAAAGTGGGGAACGGTTGAATATGGTTATGAGTTAGTTTGATGATAATTAGAAGATCATGATGATTGTTAGTGTCTAAATGTGTTGTTATGTTGTTATGTATGATTTGTTTAGGTGTTAAAGACGTGGAAAGCTTTCATTGATCACTTGATGTGAAATCGTCTAAAATATCGAGGTGAGTGATATGGGGGTTAAATGGGTAATGGTTGTATATGTACTGGATTGCTTCCGAGCAAGAGGTTTGCATAATCAAGTGGATTATACTTGTATCTTATGATTGTATTGGTTGTATGTGTTTTCGGATTGCTTCCGAGCAAGAGGATCATATAATCTTGTAGTGTATCACTTGTTTCTTAAGCTTGTTTGTTATACTGGTTTCATACGTGTGTATCTAGTGTTTGTATCATTTGTGGAAGTTTGTTGTTGACCATTGTTGTTGATTAGTTGCTGAATTATGTGGATTATGTGGAATGAGCATATATAGAGATTCAAGTGTTGATCAGAGCGCTAACTGCGGTTAGCATAGTGTTGTTTACGAATACGTGCTTGCACGTTATGTTGATCTTGGAATGCATATCGACGTGATATGGTGCCAAGTGTACTTGTTTCTATTGGCCGCGGATCCGCATAGTGTTCAGAATAATCTCTACAGTGCTCAGTAGTTATGTGTTTAAGTAGATATGTGGTTGATATGTGATAAGTGTTGTTTTAGTGTTGATTATGTGGATTATTCATTTAATTGCCTATATGCTCACTAAACGATGTGCTTGCCCCTTTCAGTTGTTTTATGTTGTAGGTGAATGGTTCGGTTGAACCAATTGTATAGAATGTGGTTTCAATAAGGTTGCGTGGATATGGAGTTTGCTTTACGGTTATATGAGCTCCATTTCTTTTGAATTATCATTGTGATTATTGCTTGAGTAACTCGCCCAAACAAAGTGCTTTTCAAGTAAACATGTGAGTCAATATGTAGTATATGAAGTTTATGGTTTTGTGGTATTTGACTTTGAAAGTCAAACAGTGATGTAAAGTCTTGTGTAGGTGTTTTTAGAAGGGTATGAAGTATATGAATGTGGTTGGTCTTGTTTTGGTTAAACATTGATGAAATATGTTAAAGTGTCGAATTTAATTGGTTGGTTGAAATGAGAGTTGACATTTAGTCAACTACATTGAAATAGTCAAACATGTTTGGAATTGGGTAGTGATTTGGTTGAAATATGGTCGATTTTGTAAACGGGTCAAAATGGGGTAAAGTGGGCATGAAATGAGTCGTAGAGGTAAAATGGGTTATAATCCGTCTATGTGGATTTTGTCAATGGTGTTAGACTTGTTTTGACATGTTAATAAAGTGTGCAAAAAGTCAGAGTCTAAGTGTATGTAGTTTGTGAATTTGGTTGACACCAAAAAGTGGTCAAAATGATTATAAATTGGTCATACGTCCGTTTTCTCGTTAAACGTGTATTTTGAAAAAGTGTAAAATGGGAAAGTTTCATTTTGGATAGTAGAGGTGCCTGCAAATTTTGAGAGTCAAATGATTTCCGAGTTAAAAGTTATGCGTATTTGAATGTGGGTAGTTTTGAGGAAAGAGGGCAGTTTTGAGGGCAAATGGGCAGTTTTGAGGGCTAAGGGGCAGTTTTGAGGGAAAAATGTAAAAAGAGGAAACCTTCATTTTGTTATAGTGAATGTGTCTACAAAATTTGGTTGTCTAAATATTAACGAGTAAAAAGTTATGCATATTTGAAAATGGCAGTTTTGAGCACAAAAAAAAAAAAAAAAATCTTAAGTTTTGGGGCGTTTCAATATATATTAAGTCGTAAACCAACAACAAAAGTATCATACTTCTATTTTTGGTTTACCTTAGCGTATCGACCTGTTTAAGGCCCATTTTGACACTTTTAACAAATTTAACAACACTAACAACAAATTCATCTTTTAACATCAGATTTCAATATAATCAACTCCCTTTCACTATTAAATCGACCAAAACTAAACTTGGACATACATTTCAAATTTCAAAGTTTACACATTTATATTCCAAATCACTAATTCAACCACCTACTTCCAAAACATATATACAATAACAAAACAAGATTTCAGCATTCATCCTTAACTTTCCAAGTCAAAGTACTATAAGATCAACACTAGAAATTTCAAAAGTAACCCATTACTTGACTTTCAAATATGTAGTTTTGGGTGAATTACACAATTTATTATCATGAGGATAATCAAAAGAGAAACACTTGCCAACCACAAACAAGCAAGCAAATCCATGCTATGGCTTTGTAATTGCCTTTCCCTCTCTATGCCCACTTTCACCTACAATATTAAACACTTAAAAGAATAAGCACATCGCTTAGTGAGCATATAGGCAATTAATTAAGCAATTCACCAAAACAACCAACAATTAAAAACAAACAACACTAACCATATAATCTTAAACAAATAACTACTGAGCAATATGTAGAGATCAAATTCTCTCTGCATCCGCGGTCAATAATCACTTAGCACCATACCGCGTCGATATGCATGCTAAATCAATAACATGTGCTATGCACATATTCAACAACAACTCTATGCTAACAAAGTTAGCTAATCTCTACAAGGTTGCTCATTTCACATAATTCACCACAATCGTCAATTAACAACAATAATCAACGATAATCAACAATATAAGAATCAATCAATACACCACTTGATTATGTGAACCTCTTGCTCGGAAGCAATCCGGAATCACACAATCATTACCCAATTAACCATCATATCACTCACCTTTGTGATTTAGACGAGATTACAACAATTGATCAACAAGAGATGCCACGTCTTTCACACCTAATACATAACACGTAGCAATATAACAACATATTTAGAGTCTACTAATCATCATAATTAAATAACAATTAACATCTATCATCCCCCACTTTGGATTGACTTTCACTTTCATGATCATAATCATTTCTATCATAGTAATACTACTTTTAATTTACACTTTTAAGCTAGTTATCACTAATTCACAAGAATTTAAATATGATCATGTAATCACTAAAATATCACTTGTGATTCCTCCACTTTTAAGTTGTAGTTGAGTTAGTAATCAATACTAATACCGTAACACCCACTTTATGGGTCTAGTGGTATATTAGTAATTTCCTGACTTTAAATGATTATTTAATGTGCTAGGAAATTAGATTGGTTATTATGTTTAATTGTGAATACTAGTTAAAAGTTACATGACTTATTGTGACTAGTAGATTATTAGTTGTTTTAACTTTTTACAGTTAACGGTAAAATAAAATTGTTGGAATCGTAAATGGTTTTTGGGTTCCAGACAATAGATTTAGACGGGGACTGAATTTAAGTGGATACGGGGTCGGTTGGAATTTGACTGTCGCACCCCCAAATTATGATGCGGAAGCGGGTCGGTTCGGGGCGCGACTAATCAATATACAAAGCACACAAGATTACATAATGAACGACCACTACATGCGTCGTTTGATGAAATACATAGATGTAATAGAAATTACATAATTGTTTTCAAAAGATGAGTTCGCATAATTTACTTGAGAGATTCTAATACATATCTAATTTATACAAAATATAGAAATGCAGTTAAATCTCTTGATGTTATTATTTGCATGCGACTCGAGCTACAGTATCCTGATGGGCAGTCCAACCTACTACTGAGTACCTGTGATACATGCTAAAATGGGTCAGCGAAACGCTGGTGAGCTCACAGGTTTGTATGTCAACACATATTTGTATGAACCGCAAGATTTAATGATAATTGAATTTAAAATGCAATTAAGCAAAATAAAAGTTATACAGCCATGAGCACATAGTCTGAGCTTAACTCGAGATGTCAGGTCCACATTTAAGGTATCCTGATCGAGGTGCCTCCTACGAGTGCCTAATCAACACTCGTCTTCACAAATATTAATACATCCGTTTTACCAGTTAGTGCGTGCTAACCTGGATGAGGCTGGTCAAACCTATATGGTACCATATACTAATATTCACGCTACTACGTATTACCAAACTATGCTGATGGAGGGCTTTAAAATGATTAGTGAAAATAACTCATGTAGTATTTGATTTGATGGTACTTGCGTTCATATTGTAAACAAAACAGAGCAATGCAATCACACCCCTAGGTAAAAGTATTTAAAAAGGGGCTATGAGACTCACCTGAGCCTATGAGATGCTACTAAGCACAATTGATGATTCACAATGATTTGATGTCGTTACAACGACTGAACCTGCAGGGCGTCTTAGACGCGCAAGGTTTAATTGATTAGATGACTCTACGGACCATCTATGCTAGTTATCACATTAACTAGTTATGACCAAATACTTTGGTTAATGATTATGTTTGAGCTTGTGAAAATGTTTACGGCCCATTGGTGATTGTTTGAAATAATAATTCTTCAATTATTATTACTACTTTCATTTGTTGTGAACTTATAAAAGCATCTTTGAAGTGTTTAAATGTTGTATCGTATAAGTATGAAATATGTCGCGATGTCTGACACTTAGTGTAAACCTTTAGTTTTTAGTTTATGGAAAAACGGGGATCCGAAAACTAAAATACGCCATTTTCGACCCCTAGATGACTCCGGATGGCCTAAAACTGACTAGGCTAAGGTACTTAGCCTTGACCATTGGGTTGTTTTTGAGTGACCGAGCGAATTTGAGCCCAATCCGTTACAATAAATTTTTCATCGAGAAGCTACCCTGTTTTAAGTTGTTAAATCGTCCGCCGGATTGGTGGTATTTGTGGGGAATACGCCGTATTCATTAAATACGACCGTATTCATGAAAAATAGAGGGAATACGCCGTATTCCCTTGAATACGCCGTATTCCGAGGAGGCGCCGCGTAGATCATGTTTTCTGGGCGGGAATACGCCGCATTCCCTTGAATACGCCGTATTCCGAGGTCTGGTTCAGGTCTGTCGTTCCAAAAATTCACCCAAACCCATCTAATCCGTATTTTTAACTAGCAATCATCATTTCTATTACTAATACATGATAAGATATGTTATTTAAATACGAAATCTTAAAGTATAAGTTCATAATTTCTTACAATGATTTATGAACGTGATGAAGGTGATGAACGGATGATGATGAAGAACACGAAGATTGTTGATACATGTTTGTGTGTCTGTCAGTTGGTCTATCGAGTTGTAAGTGTCGTTAGTTAGTTTTAATAGAAAAGTCATTTTCTGTATATGCGACACTTAAGTTTAGTATTAGGCGACACTTGCCTTAGTGTCGCATAGCGTCACTTAGGTAAGTGACGCAAGAGGGCGGCGACATGCGACACTTCCCAAGTGACGCATGTCTGCCGATTTTGTTTTGTATAAATTGAAACCTACGGGTTTTTGGCTAGGGTTGACGAAACCCTAGCACCATTTGTCGACTAAGCATACTTGTAAACAGTTCCAATACATTCAAGAAGCTAATAAACTAGTTTTACTTTGATTGATTCATTGTTTCGGTTTAAGTTTATTACGCGTTTGTGTAATTGTTTGTTTCCGCCAATCAATTACTTTAGATCATCACTTAGATCCGACATCAGGGGCACTTTCAACTGGTATCAGAGCCTCGGAGTTGATTTGATCGAAGTGTGTACGTGTATTGGAGAGTTTTCGGTTTGATTTTGTGAAGATCGTTGATATTCTAGCAAGATTAGGATCGATTTGGTGTTATTATTGTGTTTTGAGTAAAGATTTACAGGTTTCGTACGATTGGGACTCAAGAATTTTCGTTAGGTTTACGAAAATTCGATTTTTGGGATTGTTGGGCGTTCACATCCGTTTCTGCGTCACTCGGAGCGTCACTTCGACACTTTGTGCGGCACTTCGAGCGACACTTCTGTAAGCAGCAATTAGGGTTTTAACGTCACTTAAGGATTATACGTCACTTACCTTAGTGACGCCTACTGCTCATTCCGACACTTAATTGCGTCATTTGATACGACACTTGTGTGTCATCCGTCACTTACTGTTAGTGACGCATTACCACTCTAAGTCACTTACAGCGTCACTTACCTTAGTGACGCCTGTTATTGCTAAGCGACACTCAAGTCTGTCACTTGAGTCCGTCACTTCTTTGGTTATACGACACTAATCTCTAGTGTCGTTTTGTTTGTTTATCCGTCACTCGATAGCGTCACTTATCAAGTGCCGCTACTCTTTGCGACACTAAGGTGCGTCACTTACTAAGTGACGCCTTCATCACTAATCAGCTTCCTAGTTTTTGTTTTAAGTTGATTTTACAGGTAAATTACAATGTCTGATAAGGAAGATATTAGAGGAATTAGAGAGATGCTCAGACAGAACAATGATATTGGCTCTAGCAATAAACCTCCGTTCTTTGGACCAGATTTGGATTATGTTTACTGGAGAGATAGATATGAACAGTATATTGATTTCCACTGTCCTGAACTTTGGGGACCGTTAAAAGAACGCTATGTTGCTCCAGTGGCTGAAGGGAATTATCGTGGTGTTCCTCCAGCTAAAACATACAATGCTATGTCACCTCAAGAGAAAAAAGAATATGAAACTGAAAGAAAGGCTCATTCTTCCATTTGTATGTGTTTGCCTAAGGAGGTTATGAGACTCTTTAAATCTCATGACACAACTTATGATTTGTGGAAGGCAATTGAAACAAGATGCGGAGGAAATGAAAAGTACAAGGAGGCCAAGCTAGAGTTAATCAAAAAGCAGTATGATTTATTTGACATGATTCCTAATGAGCTGACTTCGAGTCTATTCACTCGATACTCACATCTGGTTAGTGAGTTAAATGAAGGAGGATACAATCTCCCTGCACTTGAGGTAAACAAGAAGTTGCTGGATGTGTTGCCAAGTGCTTGGGATGTGAAGGTCCAATTTTTAAAGGAAAATCCAGAACTACAGAGGATGACTTTGGATCAATTGATAGGTATTCTACAAGCTCATGCAATGGAATTGAAGAAGAAAGAATGCAAGTTAGGTGGATCTGTACAGAATTCCACAACTGGTGGTGGTGGACTAGTCAATTCTGGCAAGAGTTATGGTGGAATGGCATTTATAACGGATACCAATTCATCTTCTGCTTCTTCTGGAGGTCAACATACAGCTTATCTTTCTGGTACATCTCAAGGAAATCAACAACAGGCTCCAGTCTCACCATCAATACAAGAGCAAGCTGTTATTTATACAGCTTTTCTGAGCTCTTACAAAGATTTGGTTACTCAACCAAACACAACTTTGGAGCTGATCAAGGAGGATTATGCACAACTAGATGAAGATGATCTAGAACAAATGGACTTGAATTGGAACATTGCCATGATAACAAGAAGAGTTCAAAAATTCTTGCAACGGACTGGACGCAAGAGTTTGGAAGGCAATGGGAAGTCAGGATTTGGTTTTGATAAAAGCAAGGTCCGTTGTTATAACTGCCAGAATTTGGGTCATTTCGCTAGAGAATGCGAGAAACCCAAGATGCCACCGTCGGGTCTTACTAAACCTGATCCTCCAAAAGCGAAAGAAGAGGTCAAGACGTTAGCTGTGGACAATGCTTTGGTGGTTTTTGAGCCAACTACTCATGACTGGAATGCGGAGGCAGCAAAGTTTCAACAGTGTCTAATGGCGCATATTACACCTGAGGTACTAAATGAATCACCTGAACCTTTAAATTGTATCTCATGCATTAATCTAACTGAATCTCTAGAGGCTTTTCAAAAGGACAACCAAGAGTTGCGAGATAAAGTTGCAAAACTTAATGAGTCAAATAAGTTTTTGAAAGAAAATGAAAAACTCTATGAAAAACATATTGAAGCTCATAAGTTAGATACTCAAACTTATAAAGCAAAAGTTTTTAGTCAACAGGATGCAATTAAAAGTTATCTTACTGAAATTGAACTGTTAAACAAAGAGCTTTCTGACTTAAAAAGTGAGTATGGTAATTATCAAGATAAAGTTTTAGGTTCAACTTCTGCGACAATGATCTTTAATGAAATTGTTAGCAACCATAAGCAAGATAGGAAAAGTAAGGGAGGAAAAGGAATAGGTTTTGTTGAAATAGCACCTCCTACTACATATACTCCTTTACCTGTTAAGGAAGGCCTTGATGAGATTCCAGTTGATTATGCTAAGTTATTGGGTATCAAGGGTAAAATGGCTAAAACTAACAAACAGGAGAAGGAGAAAACCACGAGGCCAGAGTATCCCACTCCTAAGTTTGTTAAGCCAATGAATGAATCTTCTGTTAGTGTTGAGAAGATTGTTGAGCAAAATAATGTATCTCCAGTTTGTTTTGAGGAGATCGTTGAGATTGAGGATATTACGGATCAGGAGTATCCTGAAGTTAAGAAAGTTGAAGTTAAATCTGAAAAAGCAGTTTTAAAAGTTGAATCTGAAATTAAGGTTCAACCAAATAAAGGAAAAGCCAAGGTTTTAAACTCGAAACAACAAACTTTACAGTCACCTGTAAAGATTTTGCAACAAAAAAAGGTAAATGAAAAAGTTTCGTCTGATAAACCTTCAACTTCAACCTCTCAACCAAAGCAAACATTTTCTAAGACGTGTACTCAATGTTCATGTTCTAGAAATGTTTCTCCACCTCCTGTGGTAATTCCTCAGCCTCAACCGTTAGTTGAGACTCGTTCTTGTTTCTACTGCAAGAGACAAGGACATTTGATCCGTGACTGTCCCAAGCTGTCAAATCAGCGCTATGGGAGAGAGATGCCTAGGACATCAGTTTATAGAAATTCCTTTTCAAAATCTCCACCTAGGCGTTACTCAAACTCTCCCAAGCCTGTTCTGAAGCCAAGTAATGTTGAGCAAAAACCTTTGCCAATTCAAAAGCCCAACATTACTTCTAATATCAATTCCGAACCTTCCAAAGTTTGGAAACGAAAAGAGTCTGATGTTGACTCTTCAGTCGTCAACAATAACACATCATATAAAAATTCTAATTTGTTTAAAGATAAAATACTATCTGGCGTGCTTATTGTTGATGGCCATGGAAGACCTAAGTCTGTAAAGGCTTGGGTCTCCGTTTCTCACTAATCTCTTTCTTTGATGTGTTGCAGCAGTCGGAACGTGTGAAAGATAGTTTATGGTATATGGATAGTGGCTGTTCGCGACACATGACTGGCGATGTGTCTCTTCTGACGGATATTAAACCATACTCGGGAGGATACGTTACTTTCACGGGAGATTCAGGAGGAACTATTTCGGGAAAGGGAACGCTAACAAATGGTAAAGTTAGCTTTGAGAATGTGAATTATGTGGCAGAACTGACTCACAACTTGCTGAGCGTATCACAAGTTTGTGACAAGGACTACACCACGTCATTCACAAAAACTGAATGTGTGATATTGAAGCCTGGGTATGTCATTCCTGAGGAATGGGTATTGATGCGTGCACCTAGAAAGAATGACACCTATGTGATGAATATGAGAACTGTGGAGACTACCAGTGACTATACTTGTCTCCTCTCAAAGGCTTCTGAAAAGGAATCACTCCTTTGGCACAGACGAATGGGACATATTCATTTCCGAAAAATGAATTTTCTGATAAATAATGATTTAGTGAGGGGAGTTCCAAAACAGTCATTTGCTTTAAAAGATGACTGCATTTCTTGTCACAAAGGAAAACTCCACAAAAAGTCCCACAAGTCTAAGGTTGTGAATTCTATTTCTGCTCCGTTGGAACTACTGCATATGGATCTGTTCGGTCCAGTTTCAACAAAGAGTATTGGTGGTCGGTCTTACTGCTTGGTAGTTACTGATGACTACTCACGGTTTTCGTGGGTTTATTTCTTGACCACAAAGGGGGAGACTCCTGATATTCTGGTGTATTTGTTGGATAAGTTGGCAAATCTATGCAACTTAAAGGTGAAAAGGATCCGAAGCGACAATGGAACTGAATTCAAGAACTCAACTCTCGAATTGTTTTGTGCTACAAGAGGTATTGAGCATCAACTTAGTGCTCCAAGGACTTCACAACAGAATGGAGTTGCCGAAAGAAAGAACAGGACAATCATCGAGACAGCTCGGACTATGTTAGCTGACTCTAAGTTACCAATCATCTTCTGGGCTGAGGCAGTTAATACTGCCTGTTATGTTCTCAACAGAGTGCTCACGGTGAAGAAAAAGAACAAGACGTGTTACGAACTTTTTAATAACCGTAAGCCAAACCTTCAGTTTTTAGAACCATTTGGGTGTCCATGCATGATCATGAATACAAAAGATAAGATCTCTAAGTTTGGTGATAAAGCTGTTGAAGGGATTTTTCTTGGATATTCAGTCAACTCTCCGAACAAAAGAGTCTTCAACAAATCAACGAATCAGATTGAGGAACAGTTTGAGGTGAAATGTTTAAGGTATACGGAACCTCCTCAAGGAACAGGTCCGGATTGGTTTTTCAATTATGGAAACCTCTTTAACTCTTTCAATATTCCAGATGAAGATGACACGGAAGAGTTAGTTTCCATACTTCATGGACTTGATCTGTCTCAAGATACACCAGTTAATAAACCATCCGACCCATCTCCTAATGCAACACCCGAACCACCACCAACTAATACTACACCACTACCAACACCCACACCACCACCAACAACACCTAATCCAACATCTACTTCTCAAGTTACACTTTCGAAAGATGCTCCTTCTACCTCTAAAACAGTGTATAACTACACCAAGGAACTTCCTTATGATCCAAACATGCCATCATTAGAGGAAGGAGGAGAGGATGATGTAGATGATGAGGGAGAGGAAGCAGACAATATGAATCTGTGACAATCCTCCAATTAGGGTATTTACTTAACCTAATTTCATGCATTATCTAGAGTAATTCCCTGACTAGTGAATTCAAAACAATTTATATGTTAAGTTTTGATAAACTTACTATGTGTTATGTGATATATTTGATAGTAGTTATATGTGTATATATATATTTACGTACGAAATAAATATATCAAACTCTACGAATAGAATGTAATAACATTGGTGATACAAAATAATTAATAATTCGAAAATTATTAATTACAACTATTATATAATTATATTATTGATATAATATAACAAATTATACGTTTTATAATAAGCGTATTAATCGCGAATAATAAAGTTCCAAAATGAACTTCGAAAATACTTTTGAGTAATTTTTAGTTTAAAATTATTATATAAAAGTATTATAACGAAAAGAAAACGAAACATTTAGACGACTTTTGTCACGCGTAATACGAACAGAAACAATTTTAAAACGCGCCTAGAGGTTCCAAATAATAAAAGTATTATTTCGTAAGTTACTGTTTTAATGTGTAGAACATTACCTCAAAATATGATTTCCGAAATTGACTGAAATCTGGCACGCGTTTTTAACTATACAGTAATTTTACTGTAAATAATTATATTATACTTTTGACAAAGTATTTAGATTATATGATTACAATTTTTCTAAATCTGAGATATCGAGGAACAAAACGCGAAATTTTATTTTAACTAAAGTACCACAAATTATACCCGTACACGAAATTAACGGGCTAAAAACTACCAATTGTACACGTTGTAAAATATCTGGGAACAAATTTGTACGCACACATTACCTCCCTTTTGATTTTAAACTGATATATACTCCTTCCCTCACACTTTGATCACCTAACTCAAATAATTCACCACACCTAAATTTCTCATCTGTGTTTTCTTCATCTATGTGCGTGGGTGTGTGTACTGGAGGTAGCAGAACAACAAGCAGGAAGAAGCAACACCATTTTCACCTCACCATCTTCAACTTCTAAACTCACACACAAAATCAAACACCATCAAAATGGGTTCTTGATCATTATCATTATCTTCGTTCTTAATCATCATCTACAACATCAGAAATCATCATCATCTTCCTTAAATCATTGTGAGGATCAAATTTCTCCATTTCCTTCATTTTTATAATTTTCTTAAATTATGATATATGTTGATGATTGTTGTTATAAACTGTTAAAAACATGTTACAAAGTGATTATAAACCATAATCTAAGTGTATAACTTAGTAATTTGATGATTGGATGATGCATCCATGAAAATGGTTTAGAAACTCAAAACTCCAAACTTAAAATCTAAGGACGAAAACATGTTATTATGAAGTACTAAGTTGATAAAAAGATGATATATAATGATATAAACGATTAGTATTGAAGATACAAAGGGTTAGAACCAAAAATCCGCGTGACCATTTTTGATCAGCTCGAGCAGAGCCTGAAACCCAGATTTGACCGGCGGCCTCAGGTCTTGACCGGCGGCTAAACCGTCGAATCAGGCCAATCTGTTTTAATCTTATAACGAATACAAACTAATAAATGTTATACAAACCGAGACTTAGTACTTTATACGGACACGATTTTGAGACAAATTTATATCCACGACATAATTCGATACGGACATTTAGAACGCGACAAAACTAATACGATAACAAATTATATATATACATATATTAACGGACAATATATATGTAACGAAACGTATATATGGGACGACTTAACTTGGTCAATACCAACTATATAAATGGAAGATTTATATACTAAATGACAATTTATATATATATATATATATAAATGGATACGCGTTTTAACAAATGTATTTATATATATATACGATAAACCAAAAACAAGTTATAGTTTTACAACAAACAAGTTACGTTTTTGAAACCTAAACGACAACAAAGTTTTAATCGCGACTATTAACAAACGACATATGTAAACGATATAACGAAGTTATTTTTATAACTATTATAATTATGTTTTGAAAAACATAATCAACGACTATATCAATACATATATATACATGTACGCGACATTTTAAAAATATGTATATATGGATATAACAATGACGACAATTAGTATATATATTAGAATATATATATTCAACTAATATGTAGATAAATACATATTTAAACTTAACGATTATTTGAACACAAACGTCAACAACAACTAAAATGTTATAAACATTTCAACTTAACAAATAATCCATATACTTATACGAGTATTATTATTTGCGTCTAGGTATTTGATCGACGCTGTGGGATTATTTGCTAGCTGTATATTTTGCTGAAGATTGCAAAACCGTGAGTTCACAGCCCCTAACTTTTATTGTTTTAAATGCTTTTAAAACCAGGGGTGGAAAACATAGTACAATGTGATAACATGCTATATGCTTTATTGTATTGCGCTGCATGCTATTATGTGAACTGATTAACATGATCATTTTCATGCTATTAAACTTGGATCGTTAATATGAAAGGTGTTCATATTATATTGTTGAACTTGAACTATTTCGATAAAATGTTTTCATATTGATTTAACTCGAACTAATTATATGAAACGTTTTCACAACATTTTGGGAATAAGACAACAGATCTTGGTACGATCCTAGGTTTACGCGAGGTAGTTGTAGTGCACATAAAGTCCCAGTGCTTGCAACCTATAACCATTAGCTAGGTGACTCTAGCCACTGAGTATACAGATAGTACTATCGATTTGACAACCCTCCCAGGATATTACTCGTTGGTCATTCCAACCCCATCGACGATAGTCGTAACGAGGAGTGTATACTTAAGATGTTACTGAGGCAACAACAAAACAACTAGTCGTGGTTTGGTTATAGTACTAGTGTCGTTACTTTAACTCTAAAGGTTTAGCTCACCTTGGAGGGATTATAGTCTACATTTCCCACTTAAACTATACAACTACTCAACTACTGTTTTGGGAAAGGTATTCCCTGTGACAACTAATAGGGCAGGTGTTCCTACACCCACATTCAGGTCAGGAGATGTTTACTAAATTGTTAAACCCGTGTTTCCTGCAACGTTATTTATTGGAATGTTTTGCTAAATTGCTAAACTTGATTTCCTGTTAACTATATGGTGGAAAATGTTTACTTGACTGTTAAACGTGATTTTCCTGTTACTAGTGAAATTAGAAATGTTTATGTGAAGTATAAACTTGTGTTTCCCGCATGACCTATCTGGAATTGTTTATCTGATTTATAAACTTGAGTTCCTGTAACAACTTGAATGGATATGTCTACTTATTTTGATAAACCTGTATATCCTGCAAACTGCATGATTAGGAAATGTGTATGATTAAACCTGTGTTTCCTACACTGATGCTATTTGATGCAAGAATGATATTCTTGTCTATTTAGGAAATGCATCCTTAATTAGTATACTCGTGTTTCCTACAATACATATATACATTATGTTTGTGTACATGAATGATATATATACAAAACTTACTTTTACTACATATATACTAAACCTGTGAATTCACTCAACATTCAATGTTGACGGTTTACTATGTTTTTCAGGGAATTAGGACTCAGGTACTCCTGCATGCATAAAGGACGTAGGCAACCTGACTATTTATGATGCCACTTTTGGGACACATGGATTTCCTTTGTATTATCAATTTCATTGGTTATACTTATGAAATCCCTCTTTTAGAAATATGTATTTTCAAATACTTAAGTTGTCTTTGACAACCCTACTTATGTACGACTTTATAAGTCGTATCTTTTGTAATAACTGTAAACTTATGGCATCTTAAATATTTGTATGTTCTGTATGATCATATACTCTGATACAATGAATGCACTATTGAATCTGTCCACCCCCGACGCTTAATATTAATTAAAATGCTTCCGCTAATTAACTAAAAGCTTCCGCTAAACTGCTAATAAACACGATTAACGATTTTGGGGGTGTGACAGAACTTGGTATCAGAGCTATTGGTTATAGAGAACTAGAAGTCTTTAAGTGACTGAAAACCTTAGAGACCTAGACTATAGCCTTGGCTAACACATTTCCGCATTCATACTGTTGCATACGTCTGACACGTCACACACGTTTCTTTGACTAGGCATGTCGAGACACGCACCTATTCACATCACTGATTCTGATACTGAGGAGGATCCCATGGAGGGACCATACGACGGGATACCTATAGCATTGTCTGAGGAGGTTTACCCGCCTACATTTCCTAGAGATACTTCAGATGGTTCGATAGCCACTCCACCATTACCATCCACTGATCCTGCTATCCATATGTTAGGATCTATGTCTATGTCTAGACGCCATCTTATTGGAGAGCCTGATTTTCGGCCTACACCTAGGAGGACACCGCTGTCGTGTGTCAGGGATTTTCCCATAGGACCCTCATCATCTCGCGGCAAGGAGCCGATGGTTGAGGAGCGAGAGATCCGCTGTGATCAGCAGACACCGAGAGCTAGGGTTCCGCATCTGGACTGGATGCCACGCATTTTAAGCCATTGGAGGATCATTGAGAGGATTCCTTCCACCTATGAGACTGGGGAGTCATCTCACACACCTACATCTCTACATTTGACTGAGGAGCCTCTGGAGCTTACGGTCCCTACTGTAGTCGCCGTTATTCGTACCTTGCTGGGATTTCATTTTGGTACGCAGTCTGCCCTCCGAGTTATGCGCAGTGACGTCTCTCGTCTTGACGATGATGTGCTGGCAATATATGGACGCCTTGCGACTTCTGAGTTGCATATTGAGGTAGACAGGGAGTCTGCAGATGTTACTAGAGCACGTCTGATCCGACTAGAGCGTCGTTTGGAGACTATAGGTGCTGTAGTTGGTTTATGTGTGTTGATGGTTGCTGTTAGGATGTTTGTGGGATGGAGTCTACCGTATTTCTTTTAGACCGTATGTATGATGTATTAGGACTATAGTTATGATGTATTTGGGTTGACTTTTGACTAGATGGATGTATAGGTTAAATCCGTCACATTTTGTAGATCATGTTTGATCCGATGGGTATCTTTTGTAGTAAATCCCATCTTTGTACAAAACTTATGTAACAACAATTAACCCATGATCATGATATATATAACTTATGTTTGGTTTACATTATTACATACATTGTGAATGATATCAATTGGTGATTGACTTCATACTATATTTACATTTATCACTTACTTTATGAGTGATGACTTGATTAGATATCTTACGAGTGTTTCTTGTGTGTGATTAGGACTGAATCATGCCGCCTAAATGTAGAATTACCAGGAACAGCCAGCGAAACCCCACACCACCTCCTGCTGTTGAGGAGACTACTGAACAAATGGTTAACCGAAGAATTTCTGAAGCCCTTGCTCAGTATGATACTGACCGAAACCGTAGCGGTAGTAGAGAAACCGAACCAAACGCTTCAGGTAGTAATCCTGAGAGCACTCATAAGGGATGTTCATATAAAACATTCCTAGCCTATAAACCGAGCCATTTCCGTGGTACTGAAGGTGCCATTGGAATAATCCATTGGATAGAGAAAATGGAGTCTGTGCTAGAAATTAGCAAGTGTGCTCGTGAAGATATGGTAATGTATGCTACATGCACGTTTAGTGATAAGGCTTTGACTTGGTGGAACGCCCAAAAGCAAGCAATGGGTCGTCCAGCTGCTCATTCAATGTCTTGGGAAACTTTGAAAACTATGGTCAAGGAAGAGTTTTGTCCCCGCAGTGAACTGCAGAAGATTGAATCTGAGCTCTGGAACATTGCTATGGTTGGTGCTGATATCACAGGATATACCACCCGATTTCAAGAACTAGCACGCCTTGTACCGCACATGGTCACTCCTGAGTACAAGCGCACTGAAAGGTATATCTGGGGTTTAGTGCCGCAAATTCAAAGTTTGGTAACATCAGCGAATCCTGCTACTTTTAAGATTGCTGTGGAACCAGCACAGCGTTTGACTGATGAAGCAGTAAGGATGTGGAATCTTACTAAGAAAGCTGATACTGGAAAGGTTGAATCCAGCAATGCTGATGCTGGGAAAGGAAAACGCAAGTGGAATGACCGTCAGGGTCACAAGAATAAGAAGCAAGCTAGTACCACGAAAGCTTACATTGCCACTACTGCTGAACAAAAGACTTACATGGGGAGTAAGCCCAAGTGTGGCAAGTGTGAACGTCACCATGATGGTGACTGTACTTTCGGTGGGAATTGCAAACGCTGGGGGCATCTGGCCCAATACTGTAGAGCGAACCCTACCACTCAAGCAAATAGGGATCGACCAGCAAATGGATGTTTCGAATGTGGCGAGCAAGGTCATTTCCGAAACAAGTGCCCTAAACTGAACCGTGGTAACCAAATCAATCAGAACCGCCCTGCAAACCCGAACAACAACAATAATCATGGGAACGCCAACAACCAGCCAGCTAGGGGTCGTGCATTTGTTGTTGGAGCACAAGAGGCACGCCAGGACCCTAACACTGTCACTGGTACGTTTCTAGTTAACGATCATTATGCATCCGTATTATTTGATTCTGGCGCCGATTTGAGTTTTGTGTCTAAGGACTTTAGACCACTATTAGACGTTAGATCTCGTAAGCTAGACAACAAGTACACCTTAGAACTAGCCGATGGTAGGTTGATTGAATCAGGAGAGATAGTACCAGGATGTACTCTAGCATTGGAGAGTCATCTTTTCGAAATAGACTTACTACCGGTTGAGTTGGGAAGTTTTGACATCGTAGTCGGTATGGACTGGTTGTCGAAAAACCATGCAGAGATTGTTTACTTTGATAAAATGATACGTATACCATTGTCAACTGGAGAAACTTTGGTGATACAAGGAGATAAGAGAACGAGCACTGTCAAAACTATTAATTGCTTAAAAGCTTGTAAATATCTCCGAAAGGGATATCCAGCATTTTTGACGCATGTTGTGGAAAAGAAACCTGTAGAGAGACGCTTAGACGATATACCTGTAGTACGAGACTATCCGGGAGTGTTTCCTGATGATCTTCCAGGATTACCACCTCCGCGACAAGTCGAGTTTCACATCGATCTGGTGCCTGGAGCCGCACCAATCGCTCGCTCACCTTATCATCTAGCTCCATCAGAAATGCAAGAACTGTCTACACAGTTGCAAGAGCTCTTAGACTTAGAATTCATCCGACCGAGCTTTTCACCTTGGGGAGCTCCGGTTTTGTTTGTCAAAAAGAAAGATGGATCTATGCGCATGTGCATTGACTATCGAGAGTTGAATAAAGTAACTATCAAGAACCGATATCCGTTACCTCGCATTGACGATCTGTTCGATCAACTTCAAGGATCGAGTTACTACTCGAAGATCGATCTGCGTTCTGGTTATCATCAACTGAAGGTTCGAGAAGAGGATGTGCCGAAGACAGCGTTTAGGACTCGTTATGGACATTATGAGTTCCTAGTCATGCCGTTTGGATTGACTAACGCGCCGGCAGTATTCATGGATCTCATGAACCGAGTGTGCAAACCTTACTTAGATAAGTTTGTCATTGTGTTCATTGACGATATTTTGATTTACTCAAAGACGAAAGAGGATCACGAACAGCATTTGAAACTTATCCTCCAACTACTTGAGAACGAGAAGCTGTATGCTAAGTTCTCCAAATGCGACTTTTGGATTAGAGAGGTTCAATTCCTAGGTCATGTGATCAACGACAGGGGAATTCATGTGGACCCATCCAAAATAGAGGCGATTAAGAACTGGAAAGCACCGGAAACTCCCACAGAAATTCGACAATTTCTTGGTTTGGCTGGCTATTATCGACGATTTATAGAGAACTTTTCAAAGATAGCCCAGTCACTCACCACCTTAACTCAGAAGGATAAGAAATTCGAATGGGGAGAGAAACAAGAAAACGCCTTTCAACTATTGAAACAAAAGTTGAGCACCGCACCGATTCTATCCTTACCAGAGGGAACAGAGAACTTCATTGTTTATTGTGACGCCTCACATCAAGGATTAGGTTGTGTTCTCATGCAAAACGACAAAGTTATTGCTTATGCATCTCGTCAATTGAAGATTCACGAGAAGAACTATACAACTCATGACTTAGAGTTGGGAGCAGTTGTTTTTGCATTGAAAATTTGGAGACACTACTTATATGGCACAAAGTGTACAATTTTCACTGACCACAAGAGCCTACAACACATATTCGACCAGAAAGAACTCAACATGAGACAAAGACGTTGGGTCGAATTGCTGAATGATTATGATTGTGAGATTAAATACCATCCGGGCAAGACTAATGTAGTAGCAGATGCCTTAAGTCGTAAAGAGAACGTTAAACCTCGCAGAGTTCGAGCCTTAGTGTTAACAATTCACTCGAATCTCATTTCTCAAATTCGCGACGCGCAACAATTAGCTTTCACCGCTGAACGCATGAAAGACGAATCCCTGAGAGGAATGGAGAAACAGCTTGAAACAAAAGAGAATGGAGTTTTATACTTCATGAACAGAATTTGGGTACCGTGCGACGATGAACTCCGTAAGCTGATTCTGGACGAAGCTCACAAGTCCAACTACTCGATTCATCCTGGTGCAGATAAGATGTACCAATATGTGAAAGGTTTCTATTGGTGGCCTAACATGAAAAGAGACATCGCTACTTATGTCAGCAAGTGTCTAACTTCTTCGAAGGTCAAGGTTGAGTATCAAAGACCTTCCGGACTTTTGCAACAACCAGTGATGCCACAATGGAAATGGGAACACATAACGATGGATTTCATCACAAAGCTACCAAAGACATCAACCGGTGTTGATTCAATATGGGTGATTGTCGATAGACTGACGAAATCAGCCCACTTCATTGCTTTCAAAGAGACTGACAAGCTTGAGAAACTGGCAAAGATCTATATCAAAGAAGTCGTTTCTCGGCACGGTGTGCCACTATCGATTATATCTGATAGAGATAGCAGATTCACATCTCGTTTCTGGCAAACGCTACAACAGGCTTTAGGTACTCGGCTCGATATGAGTACGGCCTATCATCCACAAACCGATGGCCAGAGTGAATGAACGATTCAAACGCTCGAAGATTTGCTACGAGCATGTGTGATTGACTTTGGAGGAAATTGGGATACTCATCTTCCATTAGCTGAATTCTCCTACAACAATAGTTATCACACCTGTATACAGATGGCACCGTTTGAAGCGTTGTATGGACGCAAGTGCAGATCTCCACTCTGTTGGGCAGAGTTGGATGACAGACAACTATCCGGACCCGAACTTGTCCAAGAAACCACAGACAAAATATCTCAAGTGCTTAACCGATTGAAAGCTGCAAGAGATAGACAAAAGAGTTACGCCGATAACCGCCGTAAACCTCTTGAGTTTCAAGTAGGAGATAAGGTTCTACTCAAAGTATCGCCTTGGAAGGGGATAGCACGATTTGGCAAACGAGGAAAACTGAACCCACGATATGTTGGACCTTTTGAGATCCTTACTAGGATTGGTCCTGTCGCTTATAAACTCAAACTACCACAAGAGCTTAGTAGTATTCACGACACTTTTCATGTGTGTAATTTGAAGAAGTGTCTTTCCGACGAAACGTTAATCATACCTCCTGACGAAGTCTTCATAAACACGAAGCTTAACTTTGTGGAGGAACCAATCGAAATAGCTGATACGAAAACACAAAGACTACGAAACAAACGAATCAAACTCGTCAAGGTTCGATGGAATTCGAAGCATGGCCCAGAGTTTACTTGGGAACGTGAGGATGAGATAAGAAAGAAGTACCCTCATCTATTTGAACTAGCGACCGACACGAATAATACAAATTAAATCTCGGGACGAGATTTTGCTAACAGGGGGAGAATGTGACAATCCTCCAATTAGGGTATTTACTTAACCTAATTTCATGCATTATCTAGAGTAATTCCCTGACTAGTGAATTCAAAACAATTTATGTGTTAAGTTTTGATAAATTTGATAGTAGTTATATGTGTATATATATATTTACGTACGAAATAAATATATCAAACTCTACGAATAGAATGTAATAACATTGGTGATACAAAATAATTAATAATTCGAAAATTATTAATTACAACTATTATATAATTATATTATTGATATAATATAACAAATTATACGTTTTATAATAAACGTATTAATCGCGAATAATAAAGTTCCAAAATGAACTTCGAAAATACTTTTGAGTAATTTTTAGTTTAAAATTATTATATAAAAGTATTATAACGAAAAGAAAACGAAACATTTAGACGACTTTTGTCACGCGTAATACGAACAGAAACAATTTTAAAACGCGCCTAGAGGTTCCAAATAATAAAAGTATTATTTCGTAAGTTACTGTTTTAATGTGTAGAACATTACCTCAAAATATGATTTCCGAAATTGACTGAAATCTGGCACGCGTTTTTAACTATACAGTAATTTTACTGTAAATAATTATATTATACTTTTGACAAAGTATTTAGATTACATGATTACAATTTTTCTAAATCTGAGATATCGAGGAACAAAACGCGAAATTTTATTTTAACTAAAGTACCACAAATTATACCCGTATACGAAATTAACGGGCTAAAAACTACCAATTGTACACGTTGTAAAATATCTGGGAACAAATTTGTACGCACACATTACCTCCCTTTTGATTTTAAACTGATATATACTCCTTCCCTCACACTTTGATCACCTAACTCAAATAATTCACCACACCTAAATTTCTCATCTGTGTTTTCTTCATCTATGTGCGTGGGTGTGTGTACTGGAGGTAGCAGAACAACAAGCAGGAAGAAGCAACATCATTTTCACCTCACCATCTTCAACTTCTAAACTCACACACAAAATCAAACACCAACAAAATGGGTTCTTGATCATTATCATTATCTTCGTTCTTAATCATCATCTACAACATCAGAAATCATCATCATCTTCCTTAAATCATTGTGAGGATCAAATTTCTCCATTTTCTTCATTTTTATAATTTTCTTAAATTATGATATATGTTGATGATTGTTGTTATAAACTGTTAAAAACATGTTACAAAGTGATTATAAACCATAATCTAAGTGTATAACTTAGTAATTTGATGATTGGATGATGCATCCATGAAAATGGTTTAGAAACTCAAAACTACAAACTTAAAATCTAAGGACGAAAACATGTTATTATGAAGTACTGAGTTGATAAAAAGATGATATATAATGATATAAACGATTAGTATTGAAGATACAAAGGGTTAGAACCAAAAATCCGCGTGACCATTTTTGATCAGCTCGAGCAGAGCCTGAAACCCAGATTTGACCGGCGGCCTCAGGTCTTGACCGGCGGCTAAACCGTCGAATCAGGCCAATCTGTTTTAATCTTATAACGAATACAAACTAATAAATGTTATACAAACCGAGACTTAGTACTTTATACGGACACGATTTTGAGACAAATTTATATCCACGACATAATTCGATACGGACATTTAGAACGCGACAAAACTAATACGATAACAAATTATATATATACATATATTAACGGACAATATATATGTAACGAAACGTATAAATTGGACGACTTAACTTGGTCAATACCAACTATATAAATGGAAGATTTATATACTAAATGACAATTTATATATATATATATATATAAATGGATACGCGTTTTAACAAATGTATTTATATATATATACGATAAACCAAAAACAAGTTATAGTTTTACAACAAACAAGTTACGTTTTTGAAACCTAAACGACAACAAAGTTTTAATCGCGACTATTAACAAACGACATATGTAAACGATATAACGAAGTTATTTTTATAACTATTATAATTATGTTTTGAAAAACATAATCAACGACTATATCAATACATATATATACATGTACGCGACATTTTAAAAATATGTATATATGGATATAACAATGACGACAATTAGTATATATATTAGAATATATATATTCAACTAATATGTAGATAAATACATATTTAAACTTAACGATTATTTGAACACAAACGTCAACAACAACTAAAATGTTATAAACATTTCAACTTAACAAATAATCCATATACTTATACGAGTATTATTATTTGCGTCTAGGTATTTGATCGACGCTGTGGGATTATTTGCTAGCTGTATATTTTGCTGAAGATTGCAAAACCGTGAGTTCACAGCCCCTAACTTTTATTGTTTTAAATGCTTTTAAAACCAGGGGTGGAAAACATAGTACAATGTGATAACATGCTATATGCTTTATTGTATTGCGCTGCATGCTATTATGTGAACTGATTAACATGATCATTTTCATGCTATTAAACTTGAATCGTTAATATGAAAGGTGTTCATATTATATTGTTGAACTTGAACTATTTCGATAAAATGTTTTCATATTGATTTAACTCGAACTAATTATATGAAACGTTTTCACAACATTTTGGGAATAAGACAACAGATCTTGGTACGATCCTAGGTTTACGCGAGGTAGTTGTAGTGCACATAAAGTCCCAGTGCTTGCAACCTATAACCATTAGCTAGGTGACTCTAGCCACTGAGTATACAGATAGTACTATCGATTTGACAACCCTCCCAGGATATTACTCGTTGGTCATTCCAACCCCATCGACGATAGTCGTAACGAGGAGTGTATACTTAAGATGTTACTGAGGCAACAACAAAACAACTAGTCGTGGTTTGGTTATAGTACTAGTGTCGTTACTTTAACTCTAAAGGTTTAGCTCACCTTGGAGGGATTATAGTCTACATTTCCCACTTAAACTATACAACTACTCAACTACTGTTTTGGGAAAGGTATTCCCTGTGACAACTAATAGGGCAGGTGTTCCTACACCCACATTCAGGTCAGGAGATGTTTACTAAATTGTTAAACCCGTGTTTCCTGCAACGTTATTTATTGGAATGTTTTGCTAAATTGCTAAACTTGATTTCCTGTTAACTATATGGTGGAAAATGTTTACTTGACTGTTAAACCTGATTTTCCTGTTACTAGTGAAATTGGAAATGTTTATGTGAAGTATAAACTTGTGTTTCCCGCATGACCTATCTGGAATTGTTTATCTAATTTATAAACTTGAGTTCCTGTAACAACTTGAATGGATATGTCTACTTATTTTGATAAACCTGTATATCCTGCAAACTGCATGATTAGGAAATGTTTATGATTAAACCTGTGTTTCCTACACTGATGCTATTTGATGCAAGAATGATATTCTTGTCTATTTAGGAATTGCATCCTTAATTAGTATACTTGTGTTTCCTACAATACATATATACATTATGTTTGTGTACATGAATGATATATATACAAAACTTACTTTTACTACATATATACTAAACCTGTGAATTCACTCAACATTCAATGTTGACGGTTTACTATGTTTTTCAGGGAATTAGGACTCAGGTACTCCTGCATGCATAAAGGACGTAGGCAACCTGACTATTTATGATGCCACTTTTGGGACACATGGATTTCCTTTGTATTATCAATTTCATTGGTTATACTTATGAAATCCCTCTTTTAGAAATATGTATTTTCAAATACTTAAGTTGTCTTTGACAACCCTACTTATGTACGACTTTATAAGTCGTATCTTTTGTAATAACTGTAAACTTATGGCATCTTAAATATTTGTATGTTCTGTATGATCATATACTCTGATACAATGAATGCACTATTGAATCTGTCCACCCCCGACGCTTAATATTAATTAAAATGCTTCCGCTAATTAACTAAAAGCTTCCGCTAAACTGCTAATAAACACGATTAACGATTTTGGGGGTGTGACAGAATCATTCTCATTTATTTTCTCAAGGAGATGAAGATGATGATGCTTCTCCGAATATTTCTGCAACTGAGGGAGATCTGAACAACCTGGAACAGAATCTTGTACCAGATCAAATTCCAGTTACTCGGATACATAAGGATCACCCCATTGATAATATCATTGGTGACCCTCATGCTCCCATTCAAACAAGACATCAAGCGAAGCAGACTGATACTGAACAACTTTCGGGTTTTGTAGCTAATATTAATTCATGTTATCTTTCGCAGAATGAACCTAAGAAAGTTGAAGAGGCCTTAAAAGATCCATCCTGGATCGAGGCCATGCAAGAGGAACTACAGCAATTTGAAAAGTTGCAAGTTTGGGAAGTAGTTCCATTACCCAAGGGTGCCCACTTGACTGGCACTCGTTGGGTTTTTCGTAATAAGATGGATGATAGGGGCGTTGTAATTCGTAATAAAGCACGTCTAGTAGTTCAAGGCTTCAGTCAAATTGAGGGCTTGGACTATGATGATGTATTTGCCCCTGTTGCTCGATTGGAATCCATACGCATTTTTCTGGCATACGCGTCCTTCAAGGGATTTCGCGTCAATCAACTTGATGTGAAAAGTGTGTTTCTGTATGGAAAGGTTGACAACGATGTGTATGTTAAGCAGCCTCCTGGTTTTGAAGACCCTGCGCATCCTGAATACGTCTGTAAATTGAACAAGGCGTTGTATGGTCTTCACCAAGCACCGAGACTTTGGTATGAGAGGCTAACTACACATCTGATTAAGCATGGTTTTGTGAGAGGGAACATCGATAGCACGCTATTTATTCTTCGTGAACAGTCAGAGGATAGGGAAGATATGCTACTAGTGCAGGTTTACGTGGACGATATTATCTTCGGTTCTACTAATGAGGCAATGTGCAAGAACTTTGAGAAAATCATGAAGTCTGAGTTTGAGATGAGCGCGATGGGGGAGCTCACATTCTTTTTAGGTGTACAAGTTGAGCAGCTTGCAAAAGGTATTTATATACATCAGTCAAAATATGTCAATGACATGTTGACTAGGTATGACCTGCTCACTTGTAAAACCTATGGGACTCCCATCGAACTTAATCACAATCTTAAACTTGCTGAGGAAGATGAAGATTGCAAGGAGAGGGACTATCGTTCAATGATAGGCTCTCTTATGTATTTGACTGCCTCTAGACCGGACATTGTATTTGCCGTGTCGATTTGCTCGCGCTATCAGGCTAAACCAAAGGTGTCACATATGAAGGCAGTGAAGCGAATTTTTGGTTACCTCAGAGCTCGACCTACTCTTGGTCTTTGGTATTCAAATGAGAAGACTTTCGCTCTCACAGCCTATTCAGATTCGGATCATGGAGGTTGCAGTATTGATAAGAAGTCTACAACTGGTGGATGTTAATTTCTGGGATCGCGTTTGGTTTCGTGGCAGTGCAAAAAGCAGACTACAGTCTCTCTTTCTACAGCAGAGGCTGAATATGTTGCTGCCGCTAGCTGCTGTGCCCAAGTTCTCTGGATTCAGCACCAATTACGTGATTACGGGTTACTTCTTACTATGACTCCTATTCACATAGATAACACTGCTGCTATATCTATCACACGCAATCCCGTACAGCACTCTAAGACAAAACATATTGAACTTAGGTTCCACTTCATACGGGATTGCTATGAAAAACACTTGATAGACCTGGTTCACATAGACACCCTTAAACAAAATGCCGACCTATTCACCAAAGCCTTTTCACGTGCTCGATTTGATGAACTGGTCAACATGATCGGTTTAAGATTCTTTGGGTCTAAAAAGTAATGTGTGACTTGGATAGTTAACTTTATTTACTTTTATGTGTGTTTAAAAAAAAAAAAAAATTGGCAACAGCCACTCTTTATACTCTTTAGTATTAAAGAAAACGCGAGGTTGCAACATTTTTAAAATAGACGTTGAGTTGTGTCTGTAAACAACTTGGGATATGATAGTACATCGGATGACATGCACAAAATGGAATTTTAAGGTTTATCTTGGATGTGTCAGTAGGTTTATCTGACACACTAAAAACAGTTTTTATCTAAATTATCTTCATCATACGATGTATTGGTAGACATGATACACACCGGTCTCTGAGAAATTAAGAAGTAATTTTAATACATGTCTATGATCCTATGGTAAACACCTTGTGATGTACGACTCTAAGTCTTAATTCCTTAGCATAGCTTGACATACTTCTATTTTTGGATTGTTTATTTGAGATCTTTTGGGGGAGTATGCTGATTGTTTCCTCTGTTGTACGTAAGTGCAGACCTGGTCTCAATTCAGCTTACTCTCAAAACTAAGCAAACGTGAGTCAATGCACTTGCAAAGTCTTAAATTTAAGGTACTAAACAAGGTCGCCACAAATTTGGTTTGACTGCGTTTGGTTTTGCTTATACCTGAATCAAGTTATGTTGCTCTGTTGTACGCAAGTACAGACCTGTCACCGCTAGCTTGATTCTTAAAATTGATTCTCTTATATTCTTTCTGAATTTGGAAACTATGTTCATGTCTAAGTTATAGGGGTATATCTATGGTGGGGACTATGGTAAAATATTCATACTAACAATAAAAGGTTAACTCACAGACACGGATGTAACATGTTTAAGTGGACAAACAATACCAATAATTATCTTGAAATAATTTCTATAAAAGGTGTTTTACATGTGCCAAGTAAATTTAAAGTGGACAAATATACTGATGATCGAAATAACACTTACTATTCCTAATAATTGCATGTTATTCCGATATGATCCCTAACCAGACTCAATCAACTCCGTCACCAAAAAGAATGTATTTAGTTTGGTTTTTATATTTGTAATTTTGTGAATTTTATTCTTAGTTTTAATTTTATTTTTTAAAAACACGTCACATTTACTGTCAAATTGAGCACTACGCAAAAGATCGAAATTTTTTTTAAAATTTTTCAAAAACTGTCGATATGCGTCACTTCATAAGTGACGCTCATAGTGACGCATATAAGTGACGTTTTAAGAGTCGTTCTAAGTGACGCCGATTAGGGTTTTGGTACAAATAGTCCGTATCCGGCACTTATTTCTACCACCAACACTATTCAATACGCGTCACTTCCACTACCCTAGCGTCACTTCCCTCGTCGCTGCGTCACTTCGACTGTTCGTGATTTCCGATCGATCTGTGGCTTTTTGTGTATTTTGCGTGCAATCGGCTTCCGTCACCTTGTTCATCTCACTCATACGCTTCGTTAGGTATCATTTTTATCTATTATAATTGCGTATTAATGATTTTATCGCCGATTGAAGTTTCGGGTTTTTAGGGTTTGTGAAATCACGATGATTGGGGTTCGATTCGTTATCGTTTTGTGATAATAAACGGTGTGTTTTACTGGTTTTCACATGCCGCACCGTTTGGTTAACTCGTTTACAAAAAAAACCCAATTTCCGTCACATGACGCATCACTTGATTTTCTGATTTTAGTGCGACACTCTCTGAGTGTCGGTACTTCTCTATGCGTCACTCTGTAAGTGACGCTAAAATCAGAGGTTTTTAATTATTTGCGTGAGCTTATTCTGTAACGAAATTTCTGGTTATCTTTGTATTTTAGCTTACAGATGGAAGCTCTAAGAGATTATTATCGTCGCACCAACTCCAGGCACAACATAGTTGCATTCTTGGATTCAACGCACAAGAACTCGTTGCCTTTTCGGCCGATGATCGAGTTTCTTAGACGTTCACGGATTCATCATGCTATTACCGCTACGGTACCAGTGTATATGAATCAAATCGAGGAATTTTATGATCACGCATTTATCAGAACAGAGAATGACACTCCGAGAATTGTGTCAACTATGTTTGGACGTGAGATTCAGATTACACAGGAGTCAGTTCGCCGTGTTTTGCAGTTTCCTGATGCGAACAATATGCCGACTGCTTTTGAGACCGCATTCATCTATGGGGGTCTTCAGAGAATGGGTTATCCGGCAGATCAACTTGTGGACTTTAGGAAACAGTATCTCTGCAGGGTTTGGAGATACTTGGCTCACATTGTTATTGTCTGTTTATCTCCACGAAAAGGTGGATATGATGCTGCACGTCATACGACTCTGTCTTTGATGCTGGCATTGGTATACAACAAACCGTACAACTTTAGCGGTTATATTTTTGGGAATATGGTAGAGAATGTTCGAGCTGGAAAGGATAAGTGGTTATTATATCCTCGTTTTGTTCAGCTTTTGTTAAACGACTTGGATTTGAGAATTGATCCGGATTTGAGGTCGTTATTGGTGCAAACACCAATGTTATTGCGAGTTTTCAATGATTGCAAGCTTCCACCAAAGGATTCTCAGGTATTGCCTGATCGTGAGCTGTTTGGGCACGTAGTGAATGAAAACTACGTTGCGCCGCCTGGGGATGGTTATGAGGATGTTGTTGCTCCTCCGGTCAATGAAGCAGATTTCGTTGATGCTGCTGTGGCTCAAGACTTGGAGGATATTGAGCAAGTTGAAGAGGTTCCAGCTGAGGAATCTGATGGTGGTCCTACACCACCTGACTCTCCAGGTGATGTGCCACCTCAGGATGCATTGGATGGAATACAGTTGGCTGATCCTAGACGCTTTAAGCGTATTTTGAGACGGATTTCTGCGGGGCGTGTTCATGTACCGCCTAATCTTGGAAAGCGACCAGCTGGGTCTTCTCCATCTTATGCTGATCTACCATTGAGAAGACGCCAGCGAACGGGAATAAGTATTCAAGAACCGGGTCAGCAAGTTCAAAAACAACCGCCGCCTGCGATGCTTCAGCAGTTCCTTGATCAGATATCTCAGATGAATAAGCGTTTTGATGATCAGGCTGCCGTGATTGAAGCTCAAGCTGCTCAAATTAAAGATTTGGAGATCAAGGCAGCTCATGTGCAGGAATTGCAGCTAGAATTGAAAGATGTGAAGTCTAGACTATTAGAATTGGAATCGGTTACTATTGTTTCGGGGGAGGAAGTTCAGAGAACCTTAGAAACAAATGTATCCCCTCCCACTGAAACCGAAAATGTAAATCCAGATTCTATTAATGAAAACATTGCTCTGGATTATTTTGTTGATGTTCCAGGACAACCGAGACCCATTTCGGTTGATTATTCGAATGTTAATCTCACATACATTCAAAGTTTGATAAATCCGGGTGGTGAAGAAGATAGATCAGTCAATCCAGATGATATAGAGATGGATGCTGAGGTTCCAGGGTCAGACGAAGAATATTTGGATAATCCTCATCAGGAACCAGCACCTGAGCGAGAATCGGAACTAGTTCAGAAACAACCGGCTCAACCATATGATTTCGATGCACCGATCATTGAGTCTGATGATTCTGATGATGACCAAGAACCTCAAACAGATATTACTCAGGAACAATCAACTGTAGAATCTGTTCCTGAACAAGCGCAACCGTCTACATCTTCAGAGCGCCCAATGTTTCGAAAGCTCAAGCCTGAATTGAAGATTTGCAAAACATATCAGGTTCGAGGTGATTTGACAGGATTGATCAGAAGTTGGAAGTTTGATGAAGTCAACTTTCTGATTCTTATTAAGCGAAGAGATGGAGTACAGTATTTCCGGCCAAGATTTAACTGTATTAGCACGTTGCCAAAGGAGGAATTAAATCGTCGTGCTCAGCTGAACATCGTTAACCACACTGATGATTTTCGTGGTAACATGTTTCAGAAGATTCTCAGAAGAGATATTTACAGCAAGAAGTATTTGTGGGTTAGACCAGAGCTGGGAGTTCGTTATTCATACAAGAAAAAGTTGGATTCAAGAACTCAGCAACCGATTGTGAAGTATCATTATCCTCCAGCTGCTAGTCAGAAAACTGTGCCATTGCAGTCTTTACCACTTGATTTTCTGAAAAGATTACGATATTGGTGGTTTGACTCCGTTACTCAAGAAGCAGTTATTGAATATCTTTCAGTTGAAGATCCAGTGATTGAGAAGGGTAATTGGAGTTTATCTGCAAAGTATGGAAGAACTCTTCGTGTTTTTGATCCGATCAGCCTTATCAATTTGACGAAGAAAGATTTGAAAGCTCTTCACAAAAGCAAGATGGAGTATCATCGTTTTGATCAAGAAGAAGCTTCAAAGTTCGAGAAGGTGGTCGAGATTTGCGTTCGAGTGGGTATTCATGCTGGTGGAGTATTTCCACCAGGTTGGGTTTAAACTGAAGATGTTTTGAAGACCAAGCTGAAGACACGGGGGAGTTTGTTGATACATGTTTGTGTGTCTGTCAGTTGGTCTATCGAGTTGTAAGTGTCGTTAGTTAGTTTTAATAGAAAAGTCATTTTCTGTATATGCGACACTTAAGTTTAGTATTAGGCGACACTTGCCTTAGTGTCGCATAGCGTCACTTAGGTAAGTGACGCAAGAGGGAGGCGACATGCGACACTTCCCAAGTGACGCATGTCTGCCGATTTTGTTTTGTATAAATTGAAACCTACGGGTTTTTGGCTAGGGTTGACGAAACCCTAGCACCATTTGTCGACTAAGCATACTTGTAAACAGTTCCAATACATTCAAGAAGCTAATAAACTAGTTTTACTTTGATTGATTCATTGTTTCGGTTTAAGTTTATTACGCGTTTGTGTAATTGTTTGTTTCCGCCAATCAATTACTTTCGATCATCACTTAGATCCGACATCAGGGGCACTTTCAAAGATGATGATGGTTTGATGTTGTTGCTCCAAATTGTTGTTGTTGTTAGATTGTTGTTGTTTTTGGAGTGAAAGAGAACCGAGAGAGAGTTGAGAGAATTGAGATAGATAGATAGAAAATGAAATGGATCGGCCATCTCCAATTATTGGAGGTGGTTGATCCGAGCTTCGATCCGTTCCGTGGTATTTTGACCCGTGTTTTGGTACCCGATCGAAAAGTAGTAAAATGTTTTAAATCGATAAATTTCTAAAAATGAATTCGTTTATACTTTTATTGGAAGTATTTTATAAAAATACCTTTGATGGGATATAATAATATATCTTTGTTTTACGTTTTAGAGACGGATACTATTCGAGTGGTTTCGTTGCGTTTGAGTAAAATGTTATAAAACGAAATATGTTTTATTTTATCTAATGTAAATAATAATTACTATCTCCAATAATAATACATTATTTATATGTTTTGTCGTGAATGTTTTACATTAGTACGATACGAATACCTTATATATTATTAAAATAATATATAATAAATATGTGGATATTAAATAATCATTCTGAATTACTTAATATTTGATTTTCACCAATGCCGTATAAATGAATCGGAAATTTGACCGATTTGAAAATGAACGATTAAATATAATCGCGTATTGATATATATTCAACAATATATATTTTGATACATACAATTAGCCTAATACATAGAACTAATTACAAGTATTTCTAAATGATTAGGAACTAAAAACTAGTTCTAATTTGACGGGTGTCACATTGACCGACCTATTAATTAACTTTCCCTATCAGGAAAGTTCATTAGATACTTCAAAACCTAAGAAATACATACACACTTAAATCAAAATTGAAATCATATGGAGCTGTGATCTTGATTTGATTTGTTTCAACATTACCATCATCATACTCAAAGATGTAAGTTTGATTTGAATTCAAGTTTATGAACTTTACTTTGTTTAAAGTGATGAATGATTAATTGGTATGATTTTGAAGTAGATACTTGATATATAATGTTATATGATGATTTTTGATGTTATTGTTGTATTAGATTGAAGTTAGAAACCTGATGTTGTGTTATATGGGTTTTGATTTCGGGTTTGGGATGTTACAGTGGCTGCAGGTCGCTGGGATGAAGGTAGTACCCGGCTGGTACCACCTTTACCCGGCGGGTAGTTGGGTATAGTGTGTACCCGGCGGATTGAATGACTACCCGGCAGGTAGTTGTGTTTGATGGGTACCCGACTAGTAATCTGTAACACCCCCAAATTTAACGATTTGCGGAAGCATACATTGGGTGTTACCAATCAATATACAAAGCGCAAGATTAATAGTAAACGACCTCTAAATGAGACGTTTCGAAAAGGTTTCATAAATAATAATCGTTTGAAAACCGTAGGTTTTCGTATACAAAAATGTAGTTTCCTAGAGTCTGCGCGTATAGCGGGAGATTCTATTACATAATCATAATATACAAACGATAATGCTAAGAATCTCCATTAAATGCAAGGTAGAAATCATGCGACTCTAGCTAGTGTCCAAGGGTGGTCCTACTCCGTCAGTGTACCTGAGATACAAAGCTAAAAAGTGTCAACCAAAAAGGTTGGTGAATCTTACAGGTTAGAGTTAAGTAAGTGTTATGAACCACAAGTATGTACCCGTATTGCTATCAAGCAAAGTAAGTAAATCAGTATATCAGTACAGTGCCATGAGCTCATAAGTTGAAGCTTAACCGTGTAGTGTGAATATATCACGTACCCCCGTGAGTGCTATCCGCACACTCATATGTAACAAATACTAATATGCCCGTTTCTACGTGTAAATCAGTACGTGGTGGCGCTACCACCCCAGGCAGGGATTGTCAGTCCCAAATGGATCCATCTACTAGTAATCGCGCTTAAGTCCATAACTAACAACTTACAAATAGGAGGCTTTCAGTGGATAAAAGTAACTCATGCGTTTGTTTGTAAACAGTAAGGTAATCAGTTCAGTACATTGTGTTCATATGTAAAACAGTTGCTAAGTATCTCACCCCAAAGTATAAAAACAGTAAAAGTGGGGCTGTAAGACTCACCTGAGTCGAGTAGTGGTAGATAGCAAGTAGTATTAAAGCAAGTAGGTTCTCCGAACCCGTAACCTCCTAGTGCCTAAACACGTAAGGTTAAGTAAGTAGATGTCTCGCAAGACCATCTAGGCTAGTTGTTCATACAACCCGTTGTGTTTAAACGTTGGTTCGTTATCGTTTGTATAATAGTGTACGGCCCGTTGGTGATTTGTTATAATTAAAGTTTCATCACTTATAACGCGATTTAGAGTGATTACACTTGAAAAGTATGTTCTATTATGTTCGATGATTCGTATTGTATAAGTATTTGAAATTGTACAGGTTTGACACTTGGTGAGAAATGTGCTTACAGAGTCTAAGTACGGGGGTCCGGGGGCAGCGCCCCTGGTTAGCGGGGTCCAAGGGGCGGCAGCCCCTGGCGGGGTCCAAGGGGCAGAGCCCCTGGCTGGGGTCGAGCTGCCAGGTCAGCTTGGAAAATTTTTATTTCTACTATCTTGCTTTGACGAAAAACGCATCTGGATCCGAATTTGGGTAAAATCAGGTGTTAATATCTTGGTTCCGACACTTAGTAAAAATCTGAGTTTTCAAGGTTCTGTTTTGTGCGACGTTGGGTGCGACGTCGGGTGCGACGTCGGGTGCGACGTCGCAGATCCTGACTGTGACGTTGAGCATGGCGTCACTGTGTGCGACTTTCGCAATTTAATGCGACGTTGTGGGTGGCGTCGCTATACGCGACGTCGCAACTTAATGCGACGTTGTGACTGACGTCGCACAATGCGACGTTACGAGGGGTTGTGCGACGTTGAGGCTGACGTCGCATGAATCTGGGTCCAAATGCGACGTCGCGGTCTGTTGGCCGGAAAATGTGCCGAAAACGAGTTTTCCGGTTTCCGTTGGGTCCAAATCTTTTACCCAACCCTTATATGAACATATTAAGCCTATTTAAACCATAAACTAGTAAAAATGATCAAAAACGAGAGATGTCGGGATTTGTCGGGAACTTACAAAATGCCGAAATGAAAATCCGAAAAGATGAAGTTGTAGATCGTGAAGAGATGAACGTTTTTCTCCAAAGATGTGGTATGATCCGGCGTCGTTTGATGGTGTTAATTTGTGCTTTTAATGGTGGTGGTGTGGTTGGTGGTTTAGAGAGAAAAAAAGAAGAAAGGGAAAGAAGAGAGAGAAGGAGGAAGTGAGAATGAGGAAAGAAAAGAGAAAAGTTGGGGGTTTTGATGAAAGCCCCCACTTTTCAGTCCACGCGCTGTGTACCATGCGGTATTCGTTTTCTCCGTCTTTTAAGCGTTAAATCTTTATTTTACACGTTTAATTATATCTTTTGTTAAATAATCTATTTCGCTAAATCCTTAATAATTTGCAATATAGTATGGTTTGAGTAAATCTTTGTACTTTCGTTTTTAAATCGTGTAAGTTTAATCGAGTGATACAAGATAACTATCCGTTATTATAAAATAGTATTTTGGTCATAGTTGCGTTATTTTAGTTTATAAACATTTGTTCACCAACGTCCGTGTTAATCGAATAGAATTTCATTCTATTTAAGTCGCGTACGATTTAAATCAAATCGCAAAGTTGTATATATTACCAACATATAATCCGATACATAAATCAGCCTAACACAGAACTAATTACATGTATTAATAAAGAATTAGGCACTAATTTTAGTCCTAATTTGCCGGTTGTTACATTCTCCCCTTGTTAAAAGAATTTCGTCCCGAAATTAGTTTGATTGCACGGTCGGTGCGTTGTCTGGGAAGAGATGTGGGTACTTCTGTCGCATTTGGTCTTCCCGTTCCCAAGTGAATTCCGGACCGCGCCGCGAATTCCACCTGACTTTTACGATGGGAATACGACTCTGTTTTAGTTGTTTGACCTCGCGGTCCATGATTTCCATAGGTTCCTCGACAAAATGAAGTTTATCATCGATTTGAATTTCGTCGAGCGGTATAATCAGTGTCTCGTCAGACAGACATTTCTTCAGATTAGAAATGTGGAATGTGTTGTGAACGCTGCTAAGCTCAGCAGGAAGTTGCAGGCGGTATGCCACTGGGCCAATCCTTTCAAGGATTTCGAATGGTCCGATGTATCTTGGATTTAGTTTGCCTCGTTTTCCGAAACGAATAACTCCTTTCCAAGGTGAGACTTTTAGAAGTACTCGATCCCCAACCTGGAATTCGAGGTGTTTGCGTCTCACGTCAGCATAGCTTTTCTGACGATCACGCGCGGCTTTTAGTCGATTTTGTATGCCGACGATCTTTTCAGTTGTTTCATGTATGATTTCTGGACCGGTGAGTTGTGTATCCCCCACCTCAGCCCAACAGATAGGTGACCGGCACTTACGACCGTACAGTGCCTCGAAGGGTGCAGCCTTTATGCTGGTGTGATAACTGTTGTTGTACGAGAACTCGCACAACGGTAAGTGATTTTCCCAGTTTTTACCGAAGTCAACTACGCAGGCTCGTAGCATGTCTTCCAGTGTTTGTATGGTTCGTTCGCTCTGGCCGTCGGTCTAAGGATGGTAAGCCGTACTCATATCCAGACGAGTACCAAGAGATTTTTGCAGTGATTGCCAGAAGCGAGAAGTAAATCGAGCATCTCGGTCGGAGATGATTGAGATGGGCACGCCGTGTCTTGACACGATCTCTTTCAGGTAGATCCGTGTCAAACGTTCCATCTTATCGGTTTCCTTGATGGCTAGGAAATGAGCAGATTTAGTGAGACGATCGACGATCACCCAAATGGTATCGCAACCGCTAGAGGTTTTCGGAAGTTTGGTAATGAAATCCATGGTAATTTGCTCCCATTTCCATTGTGGTATTTCGGGTTGTTGTAGCAAACCGGAGGGTTTCTGGTGTTCAGCTTTAACTTTGGAACAAGTAAGACACTTGCCAACATATGTTGCAATGTCAGCTTTCATGTTGGGCCACCAATACATTTCCTTGATGTCGTGATACATTTTGTCGGCACCGGGGTGTATAGAGTATTTAGACTTGTGAGCTTCATCCATCACTAAGTCTCGCAGGTTCCCAAAACTTGGTAACCAGATTCGATTTGAGAAGTGTTTGGCCCCGTTAGGTTTGGTTTCAAATTGTTTGTCCATGCCCCGCAAGGCCTCGTTTATCAAGTTTTCTGGTTTGAGTGCTTCGAGTTGAGCGGTGAGAGTTTGATTGATGAGGTCGTTGTGAATGGTCATACTGAGAGCTCGAACTCGAAGTGGTTTCACTCGTTCTTTTCGGCTTAAAGCATCGGCGACAACATTCGCCTTGCCTGGATGATAGCGAATTTCGCAATCGTAATCAGTAAGCAACTCGACCCATCGACGTTGCCTCATGTTGAGATCCTTTTGATCGAAGATATGTTGGAGACTTTTATGGTCAGTAAAGATTGTACACTTGGTACCGTATAAGTAGTGTCTCCAGATTTTTAGAGCGAATACAACAGCCCCCAACTCTAGGTCATGAGTGGTGTAATTCTTTTCGTGAACCTTGAGTTGTCGAGAGGCGTAGGCGATGACTTTGTCTCGTTGCATCAACACGCAACCAAGACCTTGGTGTGAAGCATCACAGTATACCACGAAGTCGTCGTTGCCTTCGGGTAAGGATAAGATAGGTGCACTGCAGAGTTTCTGTTTTAGTAGCTGAAAAGCTGACTCCTGTTTGTCAGTCCAATCGAACTTCTTTTCTTTTTGAGTCAGTGCAGTGAGAGGTAGGGCTATTTTCGAAAAATTCTCAATGAACCGCCTGTAGTATCCGGCGAGTCCTAAGAATTGGCGTACCTCGGTCGGTGTTGTAGGTGCTTGCCAACACTTAATAGCCTCGATTTTGAAGGATCGACATGAATCCCTTGATTGTCAATGACGTGTCCAAGGAATTGAACTGTTTGCATCCAAAACTCACACTTAGAGAATTTGGCGTATAACTCTTCGTGTTTGAGCAGCTCTAGGATGGTTTTCAGGTGTTGCGCGTGTTCTGGTTCAGTGCGCGAGTAAATCAGGATGTCATCGATGAAGACGATAACAAACATGTCAAGGTAAGGTTTGCACACCCGATTCATAAGGTCCATGACTACAGCCGGTGCGTTGGTTAAGCCGAATGGCATCACTTGGAATTCATAATGCCCGTAGCGAGTTCGGAAAGCAGTTTTTGGAATGTCATCGTCACGAACTCGGAGTTGATGATAACCTGACCGTAGGTCAATCTTTGAATAAAAACTCGATCCTTGAAGTTGGTCAAACAGGTCATCAATGCGAGGAAGTGGGTAACGGTTCTTGACAGTTAATTTGTTGAGTTCACGGTAGTCGATGCACATGCGGAAAGAACCGTCTTTCTTTTTCACAAACAGGACCGGAGCTCCCCAAGGTGAGGAACTTGGTCGAATAAATCCTTTGTCCAGGAGTTCCTGTAATTGAGTGGACAACTCCTGAAGTTCGGATGGGGCTAGTCGGTAAGGTGCTCGTGCCACGGGTGCTGCACCGGGCACAAGATCAATAGAAAATTCGACTTGTCTAGGTGGCGGAAGGCCAGGCAAGTCTTCAGGAAAGATTTCTGGAAAGTCTCGAACAATAGGCACATCCTCAAGTCGCTTCTCCACCGACTTTTTCTCCATAACGTGTGCGAGGATTGCCTGGTACCCTTTTCTCAAGTATTTTCGGGTTTTCATGCAAGAAATGATATTTATTCTCGTCCCACCGGTCTCCCCTTGTATGCTCAAAGTTCCACCGGTGACGAGAGGAATGAGTACAATTTTCTCGAAACAAACGATTTCGGCTCGGTGCTTGGACAACCAATCCATACCGACAATAATGTCGAAGCTGCCGATTTCGACGAGTATCAAGTCAATGGAAAAGAGCTCATTAGCTAAGTTTAGAGTGCAATTAGGTATCACACTGTCGGCCTCAATAAGTTTTCCGTTTGCCAATTCTACAGTGTACTTATAATCTAAGGCAATAGGTGTAGTGTCAAGTAGTGGATAAAACTCATCAGAAATAAAGCTCTTATCAGCACCAGTATCAAATAATACTGAAGCAGTCAAGTTGTTGAGAAGGAACGTACCCGTGACCACATTCGGGTCTTGACGGGCTTCTCCAGATTTCAGCACAAAAGACCTTCTTCGAGCATTGTTGTTGTTCAGTTTCGGGCAGTCTTTCTTGAAATGCCCTGTACCGTTGCACCCATAACAGGTCTTTGGTGCAGAAGTATTGGTGCCAGTGGTGTTTGTTCTACAATCCTTAGCCAAGTGTCCAAATCTCTTACACTTGCTACAGGGACACGAACCATGATGGTGTCGTTGGCACTTTGAGCAATAGGGCTTGGTTCCCTTGTACGCTCCCTTGTCATCAGAACCGGAGGTGTAGGCTTTAATGGTCTCGGGTTTCTTGGTTTGGTGGTTGTTGTGGTTGTCGGACCATTTTCTTTTATTGCTGTTGGAGGATGGAGTGATTGGTTCTGGGTCCTCGTTCATAGCTAAAAGTTCATGGGCCAACCGGATGGCACCGTGAAGTGTGGTTTGGTTTGATGAGGCGACATTTCCCCGGACAGGTTCCGGGAGGCCGCGGATGTACTTCTTAATCTTTTCGGGTTCAGTACCTGCCATAGCTGGGCGAAGGACAGTGAGTTGTTGGAATCTGGTGGTGTATCCAACGATATCAGTTCCTTGCACTTTTAAGTTCCAGAACTCTTCGTCCAGCTTGTGAAGTTGTTCGGACGGGCAATACTCATCCGTGAGCATCTTCTTCAGATCCTCCCAAGGGAGTAGATAAGCGGTGTCAATCCCCACGGACTGGGTGTAGGAATTCCACCACGAGAGGGCACCATCTTCAAGGGTGCAGGTGGAGAATTTGACTTTGTCGTCCTCCGCACATTTGCTGATGCGGAAAACGGATTCCATCTTTTCGAACCATCTGATAAGCCCGATGGCTCCCTCGGTCCCCTTGAAGCTCAAGGGTTTGCAGTTTTGAAAGTCCTTGTATGAACAAGGTTTAGCAGCAGGGGTTTCAGCGGCATCGCTGTTTCTTGTGGAGTTTGGTGGAGTATTCCGAGCCAAGGCTTCAGTAACAGCCTGGGTTATGAGTGATGTAATCTGAGCATCAGTGTAAGGTCTTGACTTTCGCGGCATGATTCTTCAATAAAAGAAATGAAGATACATGAGATTTTGTAAGAAAGTTGCATTTATTTCAGATGTACATGTATAAAGGTGGTAATACATAACATCAATATGAAAAGAATTATGGCAATTAATATGAGTCGAAACAGCAAGAAATATTTGATAGATGATACGAGTTCAAAGGTTACATCCTACGGATGTATTACAAAAGATGTCGGGAATTGTTACATCCGACTGAAACATAGAGTAGCGCTTAGATAGTTACTAGATTACAGGATAGTTTACAAAACAGGGACTACACTAATCTTAACGTAGGTTAATCTGCTCCATCATTTCAATGAGACGATCCACAGTATTGGCAAGTCTACTGGCTTGTCGAGCATTGTCTTCAGCTAATGCTAGTCGCTGTACCAATCCACGGGTATATTCTTCCGTTTCCCGTGAGCGTTGTTCACACTCATCAAGTCTGTGTTTCAAAAGAGCGGTTTCCACGCTTATCTCCACCACTTTGTTGAAAAGAATGTCCACATTATTAATGGTGGTTTTGTGATCCTCGGTGACTTGTTCGATGCGTTCAAGAGATGTAATTCGCCAGTTTTCGTTGGTTTCTTGCAACACGACATCCATGGTGCGAAGTCGTTGCTCGTGTTGGTTCACCCGAGCAGCTAAGGCCGGCAAGGTGAAGTGAGTGGGGTACGGGCCAGCTCGAGGCAACCTGTTGTTCCTCCTTGCTACCCTTGGGTTCTACGACCCGGATTGAGTACGAGATGAATTGGATGGGATGTTTGCCATTTCTGAGACAAAGCGTTAGTAAGATTGAGGCCTATATTCATATAGTTCCTATATAATATAGCCTATTGGGTGTCTAGCATAAACATGTTTAAGTCTCGGTTCTCTCGAGGTCAGAGTCTTCCATTGTACCCTGTTCAGCCATAACTACATTCAGGTCTTACATCATCTTTGCTTAATTATACATAGTTGATCAGGCTATGTTAAATTAAACTCGTATGATGTAATCACTGAACCAGTTATACCTAATAAGGAATACTGCCTAATGGTCATAGTCTAGGCTCACTAAATGCAACCTAGTTCACTACAACCTTAGGCTCTGATACCAATCTGTAACACCCCCAAATTTAACGATTTGCGGAAGCATACATTGGGTGTTACCAATCAATATACAAAGCGCAAGATTAATAGTAAACGACCTCTAAATGAGACGTTTCGAAAAGGTTTCATAAATAATAATCGTTTGAAAACCGTAGGTTTTCGTATACAAAAATGTAGTTTCCTAGAGTCCGCGCGTATAGCGGGAGATTCTATTACATAATCATAATATACAAAAGATAATGCTAAGAATCTCCATTAAATGCAAGGTAGAAATCATGCGACTCTAGCTAGTGTCCAAGGGTGGTCCTACTCCGTCAGTGTACCTGAGATACAAAGCTAAAAAGTGTCAACCAAAAAGGTTGGTGAATCTTACAGGTTAGAGTTAAGTAAGTGTTATGAACCACAAGTATGTACCCGTATTGCTATCAAGCAAAGTAAGTAAATCAGTATATCAGTACAGTGCCATGAGCTCATAAGTTGAAGCTTAACCGTGTAGTGTGAATATATCACGTACCCCCGTGAGTGCTATCCGCACACTCATATGTAACAAATACTAATATGCCCGTTTCTACGTGTAAATCAGTACGTGGTGGCGCTACCACCCCAGGCAGGGATTGTCAGTCCCAAATGGATCCATCTACTAGTAATCGCGCTTAAGTCCATAACTAACAACTTACAAATAGGAGGCTTTCAGTGGATAAAAGTAACTCATGCGTTTGTTTGTAAACAGTAAGGTAATCAGTTCAGTACATTGTGTTCATATGTAAAACAGTTGCTAAGTATCTCACCCCAAAGTATAAAAACAGTAAAAGTGGGGCTGTAAGACTCACCTGAGTCGAGTAGTGGTAGATAGCAAGTAGTATTAAAGCAAGTAGGTTCTCCGAACCCGTAACCTCCTAGTGCCTAAACACGTAAGGTTAAGTAAGTAGATGTCTCGCAAGACCATCTAGGCTAGTTGTTCATACAACCCGTTGTGTTTAAACGTTGGTTCGTTATCGTTTGTATAATAGTGTACGGCCCGTTGGTGATTTGTTATAATTAAAGTTTCATCACTTATAACGCGATTTAGAGTGATTACACTTGAAAAGTATGTTCTATTATGTTCGATGATTCGTATTGTATAAGTATTTGAAATTGTACAGGTTTGACACTTGGTGAGAAATGTGCTTACAGAGTCTAAGTACGGGGGTCCGGGGGCAGCGCCCCTGGTTAGCGGGGTCCAAGGGGCGGCAGCCCCTGGCGGGGTCCAAGGGGCAGAGCCCCTGGCTGGGGTCGAGCTGCCAGGTCAGCTTGGAAAATTTTTATTTCTACTATCTTGCTTTGACGAAAAACGCATCTGGATCCGAATTTGGGTAAAATCAGGTGTTAATATCTTGGTTCCGACACTTAGTAAAAATCTGAGTTTTCAAGGTTCTGTTTTGTGCGACGTTGGGTGCGACGTCGGGTGCGACGTCGGGTGCGACGTCGCAGATCCTGACTGTGACGTTGAGCATGGCGTCACTGTGTGCGACTTTCGCAATTTAATGCGACGTTGTGGGTGGCGTCGCTATACGCGACGTCGCAACTTAATGCGACGTTGTGACTGACGTCGCACAATGCGACGTTACGAGGGGTTGTGCGACGTTGAGGCTGACGTCGCATGAATCTGGGTCCAAATGCGACGTCGCGGTCTGTTGGCCGGAAAATGTGCCGAAAACGAGTTTTCCGGTTTCCGTTGGGTCCAAATCTTTTACCCAACCCTTATATGAACATATTAAGCCTATTTAAACCATAAACTAGTAAAAATGATCAAAAACGAGAGATGTCGGGATTTGTCGGGAACTTACAAAATGCCGAAATGAAAATCCGAAAAGATGAAGTTGTAGATCGTGAAGAGATGAACGTTTTTCTCCAAAGATGTGGTATGATCCGGCGTCGTTTGATGGTGTTAATTTGTGCTTTTAATGGTGGTGGTGTGGTTGGTGGTTTAGAGAGAAAAAAAGAAGAAAGGGAAAGAAGAGAGAGAAGGAGGAAGTGAGAATGAGGAAAGAAAAGAGAAAAGTTGGGGGTTTTGATGAAAGCCCCCACTTTTCAGTCCACGCGCTGTGTACCATGCGGTATTCGTTTTCTCCGTCTTTTAAGCGTTAAATCTTTATTTTACACGTTTAATTATATCTTTTGTTAAATAATCTATTTCGCTAAATCCTTAATAATTTGCAATATAGTATGGTTTGAGTAAATCTTTGTACTTTCGTTTTTAAATCGTGTAAGTTTAATCGAGTGATACAAGATAACTATCCGTTATTATAAAATAGTATTTTGGTCATAGTTGCGTTATTTTAGTTTATAAACATTTGTTCACCAACGTCCGTGTTAATCGAATAGAATTTCATTCTATTTAAGTCGCGTACGATTTAAATCAAATCGCAAAGTTGTATATATTACCAACATATAATCCGATACATAAATCAGCCTAACACAGAACTAATTACATGTATTAATAAAGAATTAGGCACTAATTTTAGTCCTAATTTGCCGGTTGTTACATAATCGGGCCACCCGGCTGCTCCTATATGCTTTAAAACGCGACTTTGTTCTGTTACCACATTTTGTAATTTACCCGGTTGATTCTTTGTGTACCCGGTTGGTGGAACTTGTACCCGGCGGGTACGGAGTTTACCCGGCGGGTTCTTGACAAGTTTTGTGTTTGCAAATCTTAAAATGCGCAAGTGTTTTCAGGGTAGCGAATAAGTAACAAATTTCATTAACTCGAACTGGGTTGAAATTCGCATGGTCATTCAAAAACGGCCCAATGATCAAAGCTCTATCCTAAGAGCCTAGGCAGTTTAAGACCATTCGGGGCTGTCTTGGGGCAGAAAATGACATTTTTCAGTTTTTTGACCTTGTTTTGGGACTTTCCGAGTTCATTTCGGATTGGACTTTGGATTCCTTAGACATGAGGGATTTACCTGCTTAGGTAAATATGTTTTTAAAGTAATTATAATTGTTATTTACAACTCGATTATAATTGTAATATGTTAATGATACATATCGAGATATTTGATTAAAATGCAATTGAATAATTATGATTGATATTATAACTTGGTAATTACGATGATTCAATATTACGATTATGAAATGAGTTATGTGTTATGAAACGAGTTACTAACTCATTATTTAATTGTGTTCTCAGATATGGAAAAGGCTCAGTAATATTACACTTCTGAGCTTGTGGCTGAGGTAACGGTAAGTGGATCTGTAATCCTCAGTGTGATTTAGTTGTAACAAGTTTGGTTACAACGGGTAAACGTATTATTACAGTTTTAGTTATCATGATGATTATGGTTTAATTGTAATAATATTGTTGATAGACTAATGAGTCTGACACATTGCCATGATGAGTATGTGAATATGTAATCACTTGATATATTGCCTTTGAGCATTGATTATTGAGGTCAGCAAGATGTTGGGCTTGGTTACTATTGTTAGACGACAGGAGTTTCCTAGTACATATCGTTAACAGGAAATTATGTCGTATGAAATTAGTACCAAGCTATCGGTCTATTCTGTATTGGCCATACAGATTGACGGTAAGTGTTCTTTGAGAGCCACTGCGGCAGTAGAGTTTCTCAAGAGCCACCGATCCTCATTGATATTGTGTGTTTACGATGCTTTATGCTGTAAACATAGATATTACTTGTTTACGATTATTTGCTGTAAACATGATTGTTATGCTAAGTTGGGCTGTTGATTATTTATTCACTCACTTAGCTTTATGCTAATCCTACCACCCCACTTCTTGCAGGATATGGTTTTGATATAACGGGCTGGGCAAGAAGATGTTGACTAGATGGAACGTTTGACGACTGCATGTTTACTCTGATATCTGATTTGTATAAATCAGGGTTGTCTTTGGATTTACATAACACCCTAACTGATAAGCAATTATTGGTATATGGTTTGAAACGGTTTTTTATATGTATATCATATGAAATGTATGTTTTGGACTTACGCTTCCGATGTAAAATATAGTTAAATAATATTATGAAATGAGGGGTGTTTTAAATACACCTACTAACTACAATTTAATCGATTTCTAATCCTAATTTCGGATTAGAACCACTAATTAATCAAAACCCACAAAAACCCAATTCTCTAAGTAAGTAAAATGAAGAATCGAACTTACTAAAGATAGAAAGATGGAATAAGAACGATGAATTGAACCGTAGAAACTTGAATTGAAGGATTGGATTTTGATTTTGGAGTTTGATTTTTGATTTCTCACGTTACTTCTTGTTTCTTGAGTGAGTCTGAAAAGTTTTGGAAAGGAAAGGAATAACTTAATAAGTACATATAGATAAATATGTGTTATAAGTCGGTTCCCTTTAATTCCTATTGTCTAAAACTTAGAAATCATTCACAGTTTCTATTATATCATATTACTTATTATTTATAATAGTAATAACTTTAAAATAATTATTTATTCGCTCACTATTATGTATATTGATACCATTATTAATTTTATTCATCATTTATCACAAAAGTCTCAACTATATTATAGTTTTGACTTGCAAATTATTAAACTTTTGTTAAGAACTTACGAAACGTACCAATTAGTTTTGTTTTAATATTCAAGTTTTTTATTTTGTTTTAATATTTTTATTATTTATATATGAAAGCATAAACCGAATAGTAATTCGGTTCGGTTCAGTTTGGTTTTTTACTTGTTCGGTTCGGTTTCAATATTGTAAAATCGAAAACTGATCGATTTTATCTATTATGTTCGGTTTAAACGAATGAATACCTTGTTCAAACAAGAATACATCACCAATACGGTATCGTTTCATCTTCTTTCCTTATTATCCCGGTACAAGATACAAACACACTCAAACCCGAAACCCGATATCCTAAATGACGCCCACATTATCCGATTCTTCAATCCATCAGCTAAACATCGACCTAATGGAAGCCTCAAATCATCTGTCACAAGTTCCATTATCAACGGCAGATCTTCTCAAAGTTCTCTCGGTTTGTGTTTTTTTTTTCTTGTCATTTTATAATTAAGGGCTAAATTCCTGAAAAAGTACCCAAAATTCTATTTATATGTATAATTTAAGTGTTTCTATTCTCAAATCGTTAATTTCTCTATCTTACGTGTTTGATTATCAAACTTTAATTTGTTCTTGTATCGTACTTATCAAGCTTTAAAATTTGCGTTTGTATGTATCAAACTTTCAATTCTTTACTGGATGACATATATAATGTGGGTGTTTGGGGGAGCTTATTTTCTTGGCTTATATGCTTATTTGCTTATTATGATACAATAAGCTTGAAATTTAGTGTTTGGATAAGCTTATATGGTTAGCTTATTTGCTTGCTTGTGAGGGGGATTTTATAAGCTCAAATTAAGCTAAGATTTTTGGGCTTATTTGCTTATAAGCAACTAAATAAGCTTCCCCAAACACTCCCCTATTATAACTTGTAAACATGTGATCTAGCATCGTTTTGATGATGTGGCAACTTACGGCTCCCACGTTACCAAATATATATTTGTTACTTGATGAAGAGGTCAACGGATACATAAAGTAGCAATGGATTGCCAAGTTTGGGACACATAGCAAAATGTGACAAGTAATACATTTTTAAAATGCTGAACTCTTTTTTTATTATAGGAAATGGAGAAACTTCTGTCTCGGCTGGACCAATCATCATCTGAATTGATGAAATGCACATTGCATACAATTATTGATGGAATCTTTGTTAAAGATTATGTTCGACATCCTGATATAGATGTGAACATCTCAGTTACATGCTGCATTTGCGAGATATTGAGAATTGTGGCACCAAATGTCCCTTGCAACAAGGCACAGATGACGGTATGAGGCATCTTAAGTCTGCATAAGCAGTTGGTTTAGCTCATGTAATTGTAAACCTTTCAAGAAATTGGTTTTATTTATTGTTGTTGTTGTTGTTGTTGTTGTTGTTGGTTTTTCTTTTCTTTTTTCGTTGCACAGGAGTTTTTTACGTTGGTAGTGAGGATATTCGAGAAACTAGCTATTGTATCAGGTGGATGTTATGATAAGATGACTAAAGTTCTGGAAATACTTAAAGGTGCCAGGTTGGCGGTGTTGATGGCGACCATGTAGCTGGACGGATTAGTAGCTCGACTATTTAAACAGTTTTTAACTGTTGCTGAGTAAGAAATCTATTTTGTACTAATAGTTAGACTTGTAATATACTCATGTTCAGTAACTGTGCATGTGGTTGGAACATCCTATCGAATAACTTCAGGGCTTATCTTATATGTTCGGTTGTGTTTGGGATTGCTCATTATTGCTTATTCTAACAGCAGATAAACGAATCTACTTGGTGTTTTGATAGCTTATTAGCTTATTTGAACGTAATAATCTCAAGTTTTAGTGTCTGGATAAATTAATTTGCTTGAGTTTATACGCTGATCTAGAAGGGGATTTCGGAAGCTTAAAATTTCTAACTTGTTTGCTTATAACATAGGCCCTTAAAGGTTCATTTTGGAAGTGTGTACTTTATAATAGATGTCGACCGGGCGTATATTCCTTTGATATGCAATTTCCCCCTTAATGCTTAAAGGTGGTATTTTTATTTTTAGCTCAAATTCTTCTGCTATTGTACACGAGATGGAAAATATCATGACTATGATCATAGAAGAAAGTGGGCTAATTAATTCCGAGCTTGTAGATCTCCTAGTTACAAGTGTGAGAACGGATAATCAGGTGATCATCATGTAGTTGGCCTTTACCTGAATTCATTTTTCGTTTAGTATATCTAGTTATATGCTTTACCAAATTGATGTTTCCCTTGTAGATTTCTTCACCTGTTTGTTGGCAACTAGGGGAAAAAGTTATAAAGAACTGTGCTGCTAAACTCAAACCACATCTCCCAGATATGGTATGTAAATTGATCATTGCTTTTACATGATTTTCCAAAATGGTTGCATGTATTTTGGTATCACCCCTTATTCAGAAATCGTGCACCGGTGTGCAATAATCACATGTATTTTTACAGAAGGCTAAAGAAACTGTTACATATGCAACTGAGAGAAGTGAGTTAAGGAACGATACTACTCACAAGATGAAACTTGAGTGTCTAGATACTATAAGCTACACTCAACATGAAAAGAAAGCCACGTCGTTTTCAGATGATCCACCAAAATGTGTAACAAAGGTGAATGGAAAACGCAAGAGAAATAACAATTTATGGAAGAAACAGGTAATACCATCTGCTTCTGAAAATTATTACAAAGATATTGGCGGGTGAAAGGATGGGAAATGTGTCAAAATAGGTTCAAGTTAAGCAGCTGATTTTAGGACGAATCAAAAACAGGTTGGTCAACCAGCCGGGATGGGTGACAGGTCAATACAGGTTCAGGTCAAGTAACTGCTTGTAGGACAAATCAAAATGGGCCGGGCTGACTTGTAAATCCTTTTTGTTTTTTCATTTATTATAATCTTACGCATATTTATTGTTTTCGTTATGTGGTGAAAAGTTATATGATGATGCATTTTGTATACATTTTGGTTGACTTTTGAATCTGATTGACCGGTTCAGCCTGATAGAGGCAAAGTATAACCCAAATTGACAGGTTTATCCATAAATGGTTCCAACATGCCATTTTCTATTCTAGTTCATCGGAAATAATAAATAAAACAACTCTTCGTTTATGCTAACCATATTTTCAAATCTATACTGATTCAGTCTCAATCTGTTGAGCATGGTGCAAATTTGGTGGGGAGCAGAGTAAAAGTTTGGTGCTCTTTACGTAAAGTGTAAGTATCATAACAGTTAAGTGAAATTCACAAATCTTTGCAGTACTTTTAATGTGAATATCTTTCATTTCAGTTACGAGAAAGGAGTTGTGAAATCCTTTGACTGTGATTTACAGAAGCATAAGGTATGAAGTTGCCTTTTTAGTTATTTTGACTTTGTATTTTGACCAACACTTAATGTAATATCTACTTAGGTATCGTATGATGATGGTGATGAAGGACTCATAGACTTCAAGGTGGAACGATGGAAGTTGTTTGAGAATGTTTCCACGATACCCGATTCTGTATATGCCTCTCTTCCTCTTTTTATACTTATCTTCATCCTATAAAGAAGGCGCAAGTTTTGTCCAATTTCAGAAAAAATGGGTTCATTTTGGATATTATGGGCACACCAACATATCTAAACAGGCTAAACATAAATAAAACTATTTGCTTAAGAATATGCAGGTCAAAATAGGCCTCACTGGGTTGTGCTGACCTTTTTAGTTACTTTTCTTTGAGCTTTATAAATATTTAAAGCATTAAATATGGTTACACAAGCTATACTATTTAAACAATATAAGTAAATTATTAACCAAAAAAAGATATAAAATAGTTTCCAAGCATGTAAATATTTACATGAACAATATAATATCCAATAATTCCCCATATTTGAACTTTGAAGTTTATCAAAATTTTACATTTGATGCTACAGTCTATTATATATTAGTAATAAAACATAAGTTTCTTTTTAAAAGCAAAGGAAAAGATAACGGGTCAACCTGACCTGTTTGACCCATTTCACAACTTGACCTGACCCGCCCATCATGTGTTATTACAGGTAAGTCCAGGAACTGTTTTGTCTCCTCGAAGTGACACAGTTTGTATCAAAGGATACAAAGTAAAGTCGAGTGTTACACCAATACTTGAAGCCATTTTCAAAAAACACGGTGACATAGCATCTGAATGTGTATTCAAAACAGCTTCCGTGAAAGCATATTTTCTTGAGGTTGTTTGTGAGGTTGTGAGGCGGATTCAAACCGGTGACTTTCAAACCCTTGTTATCGAGATGGAAGATATAGAGAGCCAAGTGTCAGACGCAGAGGCATCCAACATTAACGTGTCGTGGCTTCGAGCTCACCTTGAAGCTTTTCATGAAAGGAAAGAGGCTCGTATGCTTATGGAAACAAAAACAAACATCTCATTGGTCAAAAAAGCAGCACATATGGATAGAAATAAGAGATACACAAAGCTACTGACTGCTCAGAAAAGGTTTGAAAAGGCTGAAAGTCGTTTGAAAGTACTCAATCTTGTTGAAAAGAAGTTAAGTAACATTGTGGAATCTAAACTAAAAAAAGACTCATGTTTGGAACAGCCAATTATTTAGGCTAACTAGGTCATGGTTATATATCGCGATTATGCTAGAAACATGTCATATTTTTGTCAGATGGGGTGTGAGTTGGTCTCTTTTTTGAAGAAATGGTTATGTTTTATCAAAATAGCCTTTTCTATAATACTCGGGATTAGCTTGCTTTTGAGTGATCGTTTTGAGATGCTTTGTAAAGATTATAATAATACAACTCTATACAGTGCTTTAGAGGGTGAAAATAGGTTGGTTGCTTATAGTAACAGGAGAAAATGGGATGGGGTGAAAACGGATCCGTCCGGATTGACTTTGGTCGACTTGGCAACAGGACTGAGCTCATTTTCTTTTTAAAAACAAAAGATTGAAATAACTAAAAGTATTTGATCTGAATAATATTACTTCTGATTAAGCATTTGCTTTATTGTATTTTCCTTTACCTGTTTGACAGTTGATCAGTAACTTTTTTCCGAATTGACTTGTTTTCATAGGATTATTGAGCTATTGTGATTTTATTTATGTGATGCTGATCTCCGTGCATGCTGATCTACTCATTCTTACAAAGTTCTAGCTGTAAATTACAATGCAACGAATCAACCAACACGTATGGGTTTATTTTAGGGAGCATATGAACATGATGATGATAAAACCAATACCTAGTCATCGTGCAATGCAATGAAAATTTAAACAGAGATAGCCAAATTTTCAACACCTCATTATTACCTCATTATTTTGGATCTTCAGGATCCCAGAGATTTGCATTGCTTGTCATTCTCATCTTTTGATTGATGGAGTTCCTTAAATTGACCTCGGGTCCTACAGTTGAAAATCGCATGAACCAACTAACACCTCTGCATTCATCACATACACAAAAAGTAAGATTACAATATGCATTTGTTCATAAAAAAGATGAGACTTAAAACACAATCATGAGAAATTGATAACGTCTTGTCCATTTATTTTGATATCTACTTAAAAGATGGGAAATCTTGCTTCTACAAATATACGGTAAAATTCATTAGATATAAATTAACATCATATCCTAGCAACAACTGCAGATGTAGAATAATTGTGTAGGATGAACCTGATTACTTTTCAACTTTGGTTCATTGCTATAACACGATTATTTACAAGAAATTTTAGTTGTTCCGAAAGTTCTATTAAATTTCGGTTTTGGCTTTGTGACTGAATAGGACGGATCAATGTTTCTATTTTGTACAAGACTATGTACCTTCATAGAAGAATTGTAAACTTTGACAACATATTCCAAATGCTCTGTGGTACTATGCACCACTCTTCAACCTTCATAAAGACTGAAAACAGTTGAGAAAATCAAATATACCTTCTAATAACATTCAAAAATCAAGTCTCATCTTACCTTTCAAGCTCTTAAGTCCTTTCATCCGCAACTCATATTCCGGCCACAATAAAAGGTGGCAATATGGGGGGGTTGTCTAATGGGTCAAAAAGGTTGGGGACTTGGGGTTGAATGTGGTCGGCTTCTGAAATCATATATTGTTCAAAATCTTAAAAATATACAACTGTATGCTAATTCAATAAATATAGACAGTGCAATTGACATTGACCTCTTTAACTCGAAAAATAAAATACCAAACTATATGAGCGTCGAGTAGGTACTACAATGAAAGTACTAACATTTATTCAAAGGAATAGCTTACATATATAGGACAAAGCAAATTGAGTAACCCAACTCACATGCCAAAATTTTGAGAGAGAGAGAGGAGCATAAAAGAATAGTCGGATGGGTAAAACAAATACGGATCGACAATCACCAAAGTGCAATAAAAAAATTGAAAACCATAATACTTGAAAAATCAGTAGGAAGATGAAATGTGTATGAGACCCAAAAAAGGACTCTAATCTAGGTGTCATGAATTGGGACAGAGGAGCATGACAGCTGAGGGAAAGAGACGTGTCACGTGTATATGGCAGAGCCTCGTTATAACTTGTAACAGCATTTGGATATAGACAGTTCTCAAGTCTGAAACAATAAGGTCATACATAATTAATACTTCGTATGACTTACAACTGCATTCAATAATCTGTATGTACAAAGTGGACAAACTTTTATGCACTCTAAATATACAACAGGATGTAGAAGTGCGTAACCACTGCTGCACTACTAATTCATAAATAAGAGCATTAAAAATTGGTAAAGCAGTTTAATCATTATCAAAAAATTTATTCATGTGATATATAAACAATAAAACAAACCTTAAATATGATTGTGAACACATTATTTGCACTAAATTCTTGCACTTGAATTCAGATATTGGGCCTGCAGTGTCTATGATCTGAAACAAAAACAAACAAAGGTTCTTTGTTCTTAAAATACTCTTAAGAAATTAGAATCAAATCATTAGAAGGACTTATCTTGAGGATTTAGCACAACGTAACTACTGATGAACGTAAACTGTACTAAAAAGGATTAACCTCCAAGATATTTATAACAAAAGAGCATGGGCTAAAAAGTACACAAATAAATATGAGTAACAAAAAGATAGTAAGATCTTATTGCCATAATCTGATGAGACCGGAAAAAAAAAAAAAAGTATATAAACACATACAAATAGATTCTGCAATCAGTTCCAATATTCACCAAGACAATTTTTGTTCAAATATGTGTTGAGCGCTTCGTTATTATACACCTGCTGTCAAACAAATAAAACATCTGAAAGCAATAAAGCACACAAAACCTTTGGACTTGCAATGAAAGTATAAACAGTATTTTTTTTACCCCATATAAGAATGTTAGATTGGTCTGTGTGATATGTTAAGGTTGTAACAGACATTGGGCTATGTGATTTAACTTGTTTTCAGAAATCTACAGCATTATTTCTTGCAAATTTGTGGTGTTTTGTTGAACTGCATACAAACTGTTTAATTCTTGCGTATGAGAAGTTGCCAACCGAAACCCAATTTGCAGCCAAATGATGGATGATGAATTGTATGTTCATCATACTGATCTTGCAGATAATTTGGAGTTTAAATACACAATGACTTCCCTCAGATGCCTCGAAAAAACTGGGGATTTAATGCTAACTATAACCTTAATTATGATTTATGAAACCATCTCATATATAGTTAGTTTGAGTCAACTTTATTACCTGATTCTGCAAAGAAATTTTTTTCAAAGAAATTGTAATGATACAGTGACCAGTATGCAACTTGATAATGACCTTTTGTTATATAATATAAAATTATATAATTTGTCAATTAAACAAGTTACATTGCAGATATCCAAAGTTGATGTGCTTCAACTCTTATGTTCACAGTTCACACACATTCATCGTTCAATTCGTCATCAATCAACCACCACCAGTTTCTTGTACTCCTTGCCGGAAATTGCACTCTCCATTACACCCTCAGGGTTCATATTCCCCTCATCTTCCATGAACAACGTCATCAAGTTCTTTGAAAACCCGCTCACAAGCGCTACCCCATTCTCCTTCCCTGCAAGTACCGGAGTCGCATGTGAATCTCTCAGATTCCAAAACACAATCTCTGGGACCGATCCTCCGTACCCTCTTTCTGTAAACTTCCTCTTTATCACTTGATAGTCTGTCTCCCATGGATTCTTTGAAGCTTCGTCGAATTCCATGTCGCTAAACACAAACACCCTTTTTATCATATCCTTTTCACTCAATTTTGCATTAGTTGCCACTTCAAGTATCAAATCAAACACCTTTTGGAAATTAGTGTTCATCCCCCAATCCATCCTTCTCACGAATTCAATCTTTGATCTCAGATCATCTCCTTCCACCATCTGCAACTTAGGGTGTTGACTAAATGTAATCACCTTCCCTTTCCACGGCTGCTCACTTAACTCAGAAACAAGTACACCTAAAGCCACACAAACCTCCATTGGAACCCCACTCATGCTACCCGAAACATCACAAATCGCTAAGCAGTTGTTTAACTTTCCTTTCTTTGCCATATCATCCACCATTCGTTTCCATTGAAGCTCTGCAACATGACCACCATCATCATCCTTTAAGCTCGCAATAATCTGGTGTGGAAGCAGTGCGCCGGCCGCAATTTTGGCCTTACCCGACTTCACCTTTTCTAGATACTTTTCAAATCTCGCTTTATCGTGCTTTAAGAATTTTTCTTTATAGAATTTCATGGCGACTGAAGCTACTCTATTGTAAGGGATCAAGCCCCATTGGTTTTGCCCTATGTAAACCTCTGGTAACTCCAATGCTTTTCTAAGAGGCACCAAGATTTCTTTTCTTAACCTGTCACGAACACGGTAGGCGTAATGAGCTTCTTCTACATCATCATATTCCAAGTATTCCTCACGAGGGAACACTTTCTTTCCAATACTTTCACATAGTAAAGTTGATCTATCGAACGATGAATCCACTGACGGACACCATTTTGCAGCAAGACTGATTTTCCTGAACTTCCCGTCTGCCAAGAACTTGAGATCAGATCGCAGGAGCTCAGAGAAAAGATCTGAAACGCGATCGTGTAAGAATCTGTAATCCGGGTCACGATTATACCGTTCAATGGCTTTTTTAGCCATTGTGATCCTCTTCTCTTTTCTGTTCTTACTCGCTTTAGCCATCTCGATCTCAACTCTCTTCTTCTCTGCCATAATCCTTTTTTCTCTCGGCGCAGTTTTCTTTGCCTTTCGATCAATGACAGAATCCCTTCTACGCCATCGACCGTAGCATCTAGATCGTTTCATCAGATGTTCCTCTTTTGCCTTTTGCCTTACGTCGTTTCCTTCAAGAAGTCGATACAGTATCTCTGGTAAGTCCTTAAAGTATCCGAATTCCACTATGGAAGGCAGATTACAAGCTAGAGTCTTAGGGTGGTATTTATGAAGCCATAAAGCGGATGTATAGTACCCTTCTTTATCTGATTTACCCGTACCTCGCACCCCACGAAGATTACATACTAGTTTCAATGTTGTTAAAGGGTCGTGTTCCCATGACTCCATCAGGCGTTGGGTGACGGTTTCTGGTGGAGAATCAGGGACGACATGGAAGAAGAAATCGAGACAAGGGTTGCCACTGGAGAGATATGTAGCTGACATGTTTTCGGTGTAACCCATGGGTGGAAATCGGGAGTTACTAATGGAGTTGAAGTTGGAGACCATGGAATCCATGAATGGGTTCGAGACTGAAGGTGGTATGACGGTGGAAATCGCGTCGGACAGGTGGATCTCCGGTGGTCCGAGGAGGGTGGTGGCAGTCACAATTCTGGATACGCCACTGCTCAAAACCCTTTCAACATCCAAAACCACACAATGGCACCAACAACCACCACCCTCCTCGGACCACCGGAGATCCACCTGTCCGACGCGATTTCCACCGTCATACCACCTTCAGTCTCGAACCCATTCATGGATTCCATGGTCTCCAACTTCAACTCCATTAGTAACTCCCGATTTCCACCCATGGGTTACACCGAAAACATGTCAGCTACATATCTCTCCAGTGGCAACCCTTGTCTCGATTTCTTCTTCCATGTCGTCCCTGATTCTCCACCAGAAACCGTCACCCAACGCCTGATGGAGTCATGGGAACACGACCCTTTAACAACATTGAAACTAGTCTGTAATCTTCGTGGGGTGCGAGGTACGGGTAAATCAGATAAAGAAGGGTACTATACATCCGCTTTATGGCTTCATAAATACCACCCTAAGACTCTAGCTTGTAATCTGCCTTCCATAGTGGAATTCGGATACTTTAAGGACTTACCAGAGATACTGTATCGACTTCTTGAAGGAAACGACGTAAGGCAAAAGGCAAAAGAGGAACATCTGATGAAACGATCTAGATGCTACGGTCGATGGCGTAGAAGGGATTCTGTCATTGATCGAAAGGCAAAGAAAACTGCGCCGAGAGAAAAAAGGATTATGGCAGAGAAGAAGAGAGTTGAGATCGAGATGGCTAAAGCGAGTAAGAACAGAAAAGAGAAGAGGATCACAATGGCTAAAAAAGCCATTGAACGGTATAATCGTGACCCGGATTACAGATTCTTACACGATCGTGTTTCAGATCTTTTCTCTGAGCTCCTGCGATCTGATCTCAAGTTAATGGTATTTCAATTTTTCTGAACCCTAAACACATACAAGAAATGCAAATGCTATTTTTCATTAGAAATTACACTGCGTATTGGGAATTGACCCGTAACAACTTACCTTCTACGTGACTCCGCCCATGATTTTGCGATGGTGTGTATATTTATAGAGTGTTAGTTACTTGGGCAACACATATTACGTGGGGAACACGATTATTAAAATAAATGATATATGTAATATGTAATTTAATTAATTAGTAAGTCGGTATCATCAATATTCCAAGCGTATTTAAACATCAACAATAATGGAACGATAAAGGCATTATTATTTAAAAAAGTTATCTAGGAAAAAGGAAAAAAAAAAAAAAAAAAACTAAAAAATAGTGCAAGTTGATTTGCTACCATCAAAAAGATTAAGATTTTTAAAATAAACCTCATTAGACATTATTACATAGTAATATAAACTTGTTTGGGCTGGACTTTTACGGGCTAGGTTTTTTCGGGCCTTTTAAGGCTTTTTCTGGTGCAAGTTCCGGCTGAAGCCCATATAAGCACCTCTGAGCCCAAATACTCCATCATCCTGGACCTGGAGACTGGAGTCAAGCACCGCCAAAATTTGGTTCAAATAAGAAAAGGCCACCTTAAAAGATACCATAGCCGTTTCATCTTCTTTACTTAAACTCGAAACCTGATATCCAAAATGACAACCTAATGGAAGCCTCAAATCAGCTGTCACATCTTCCGTTATCAACGGCAGAAGATCTTCTCAAAGTTCTACCAGTTCGTTTTCTTTCTTTTCATTTTATAATTAAGGGCTAAATGTCTGAAGAAGTATCAAACGGTACCCAAAATTCTATTATATGTATAAATTGAAGTGTTTCTATTTTCAAATTGTTAATTTTGCTATTGTACATGTTTAATAACTTATTCATCCATTGACTGATATTTCTTTTTGATGTGTCACTCATATAAGTTGCCACGTCTTCGGCTACGTGATAAAAAACTAGTGTTAGATTAGCGGTTTACAAGTTTATAAGAGATCAAATACACACAATTGCTATAACCTAAAATTTGATACATTTAACATTTAACAATTAATGATATATCCAAATTGATGGTTTCATTTTACATAAAACAGCAGGTCGATTAGCTTGAATTTGTTTTGGTATCGTATTTATTAAATTTCAAAATTTGCATGTGTATATATCAAACTTTCAGTTGTTCCTTACCATATCAGTATGTGATCTAGCATCGCTTTTGATATGATGATGTGGCAACTTTTATAGCTCCCACGTTAACAAATATTCTATCACTTGATGAAAAGGTCAGCGGTTACATCTAATAGAAATGAATCGGAAAGTTTGGTACACATAGCAAAACGTGACAAGTTGGATACATTTTAAAAATCCTAAACTCTTAATTGTAATAAGAAATAGTTTATGACCCGCGAAATTCTCGAAATCATCCATGAAAAATATTTATGTACCCGTATCCTTAGCGGTATAATTGTTATTATTATTTTGAGTTTTATATACTATATATATAATTTTTTTATATATATAATAAGATAATGTACACATCAACGGGTGAACCTTATACCACACGCTATTATATTTGGATTTTCATGATTATTACATTTTAATTTTATATGATATGAAAACATGAACTTGTTCGTTATCTTGAACGTACCGAAACTTTGAATTAGTTAATTAAAAAGTTAAATTGTTAGCTTTAAGATTTCAAATCTTGTATATACTGTAGTTTATGGTATTTTGGTATCTTTTTTTTTTTCGTGTTTCAAATTTGCATGATCAGTACGAATATTCTAAACGGGTATGTGTACAGATACACTATCCATAATCCAAGCCCGACCCGTTGGCATCCATAATCCAAGAATTGTAAATTAAAAATGGATAAAAGGATTCAAAATAGTAGGTTGTATAAGAATTAAATCACCAAGTGATGGAATGAAGTTATGAGTTTTTTTCAGAAAAAATAAATTAAATAAGATTGCAGGAAGAGTTTGAATTATAGAAGAAATAATAAATTAGTTATTAAATTAAAATTTTCATAAAATAGTTGGAGGATTATCTACAATTAAAAGAAAAACAGAGGATTTATATTGTAAATATTGAAATATGTATATTGTAAATATAAAATGGTAAATTAGTCGTTTAGTCACATAAAAATGGGACCAATGATGTCATTAAAAAAATTAAGAGTTAAATCTTAATTGTTGATCTCCATCTAATGGTTCAACAATCGTCATCTGAGTCGATGAAATACACATTGCATCTATACCTGGCAATTGGGTCGGGTTGGGTCGGATTGGGTCACGGGTCAAAACGGGTCATGGGTCAATTGGGTCATCTATTGTCAATGGGTCGAACGGGTTGGGTCAAATCCGGGTTGGGTTGGGTCGGGTTGGGTCGACCCACTATTTTTAAACTATTTTTTTTTATAAACGTTACTTTTTATATTATTTAATATTTGAAATATAATAAAAATAAATCTTTATTGAAGTTATCTAAAATATTGTGATTGCCTGATTGGTGATGTTATAAAACATAAAACAAATACGAATTGATATTAAATTTCAAAACATGAACATATTAAATAACGTATTCAATGTTTTTAGCAGATATGAGATATTTATATATATATTTATTAATCAATTAATCTATTATATCAACATATTATATTATTAACCTCAAAAGTCGAAACCATAGGAATTATTATTATTTTTATTTATTAATAATTAATACCATAGGAATAGGAATAGAAAACAAATACTGAGTATATTGAAAAGTTTGGAAACCGTGTGCGCTCAGAAGTCGAAACCGCTAGTCTCTTTATTTTCCGATAAAAAATGGTACGTCTTTCTAAAATTCATTTTTTTTCCGGCAACGATCTACCGACGGTGGTACTACATACGCCGGCGGTCGACGACGGTGGCACATCTGGAGGTCATGGCAGCACTTCCAGCAGCTAAGGTTGCACATCCATTGGTTACGTTTTGATGGCGTTTGGTGGTCAGATATGGTGAGAACATGGTCGTACGGAGGTCGAGAGTGGTGGAATGTGACGGTTCAGGTTCGACCTTCTTCGACCCGTTGGACCCATTATCTCTCTACCTTGCAATTGTCAATCGACCTGTTGGACCCGCTAGTAGATTTGCAAGCATCTCATTCCCACCCACAAAGGATTTCTTTTAAACCCAATCAACCCATTTTTTATCAAATGGGTTATGATTGCCAGGTCTAATTGCATCCAATAATCGTGGGACTCATTGTAAAAGACTTTGTTAGACATCGTGATATAGATGTGAACATCTCAGCTACATGTTGCGTCTGCGAGATATTGAGAATTATGGCACCAAATATCCCTTACAACAAGAACCAGATGACGGTATGAAGTATCTGATTAAATCTGCATAAGCATTTGGTTTAATTCATTCAATTACAAAATCTTTTTAAGTAATTGGTTTCTTTTATTTTTTGAATTTTTTTTTTTTCCTTTTCACATGATTTCTTTGAGTTGGTAGTGATGATATTCGAGAAACTGGCTTATGGCGGTGTTGATGGCGACCATGCAGCTGGATGGATTAGTAGCCCGACTATTTAAACAGTTTTTAACCGTTGCCGAGTAAAAAAGTCTATTTTGTTACTAATAGTTAGACTTGGAATATACTTATATTCAGTTAAATTTGCGTGTGATTGAAACATGCCGTTGAATCGGTTCATGGCGTATATTATATATTGAGGGGGTATTTGGGATTGCTCATTATTGCTTATTTTAACAGCACATAAAAGAATCTACTTGATGTTTTGACAGCTTATTTAAGTATTTGAACATAACAAGCTCAAGTTCTAGTGTTTGGATAAACTTATTTGCTTAGGCTTATATGCTTATCTAGAGGGGGATTTCATAAGCTCAAATTTTCTAGCTTACTATATGCGATAAGCTTCAAAAATAAGCTCATTTAAACACACCCTAAAAGTTACTTATTTTAGAAGTAATAAGCACTCAAATTTTAAGTAGGTTGATACGTGCTTATTTTTTGGAAGTATAAGAGCTTTATAATAGGCACTCAAATACCAGCTAAGGGTTGTACTGATAACCAGGTCTCTTATTTGAGTAGAAGCTTATATAAAATAGGCCCTTAATTTTTGATCCTAGAATGAAGTACGTTCCTTAGAATCGATGCCGATCAGGCATATGTTCCTTTGATATGCAAATGGGTTTATTGTTTGGTTATGTATTAAACTTTACACTTTTTACCAATTGTATAAGACATACTTTCATTTGTTCCATTATATGTATTGAACTTGTAAATATCGTCTATTGTATGTGCACTTTCTTTTTTTGACATTGACAAAAATGGAAACTTTCCTATTTTGGCAATATCCAAAAAGGAAAGTTTCACATACAATATGCGATATTTACAAGTTCAATACATATAATAGAATTTTTCAAAGTTCGACTCATACAATAGTAAAAGGTATAAAGTTTAATACATATCGAAACGATAAACCCTATGCAAATTGCCCTCTAATGCTTAAAGGTGTTTTTGTAGCTCAAATTCTTCTGCTATTGTACACGAGACAGGCATATGTTCCTTTGAGATACCAAACTTGTTTTGAAAATCAAACTCTAGAGTTGATTCCACAAGCTGCAACCTGAACAAATATCAGTTTACAAAATGTATAAACTTGATTTCAGATGCAAATTCAATCCAATTTCGATAAATCAAACTATAAACTTGATTCCACAACTCCATATTGAACCCAAAGTGTAGTTACTGAACTTAAATTAAAAGCATCCATGCCAGGGACTAAAACCAGAACCAATTTTAGTACAAATGTAAGGACTCAAAACCCATAACTTAAGAAATACCACAAGAATGGAAGATCTAACTTACTCTATATATTATAAATGGATAGTAAGTGTTGTCAGGTTGACCCAGCCTGAACAAATCCATTTCATCCCCAACTTATAAATTAGCCGTTTTGACCCTAACACATTTGCCAGGTTAGTAAACCCAAACTAGCTACCCATTTCGTCACCTATACAGCACAACCATAAACATAGAATCTTGTAATATATGGCAAACATATTAGGGGATCGTGTAAAAAAATTCGGCAATCCCAAGTACTTAGTGAAATGGGTCTCACCCATTTGACAAAGTATACCGAAAGACCTTATATTAATTACACATAATACCATATGATTTAATTAGCCTCTAAAATTGGCTGTTCTACAGCTTTAACTTCCACTATGTGATCATTTAGCTTCTTCATAACAAGATCAAGTACCTTCACGCAACTTTCAGCCTTTTCAAATCATTGATGTGCTTTTTCAAATCGTTGTTGTGCTTTTTCAAATCGTTGTTGTGCTTTTTCAAATCGTTGTTGTGTAGTCACTAGCTTTATTTGTCTCTTTTCCAGATCCATTTTGGCAGCTCTTTTCACCAAAATGATGTTTGCTTTCGTTTCCATTAGTAAAATGGACTCTTTCATGGCTTCCTTCCTTTTTTTAGCAGCTTCCAAATGAGCTCGAAGCCATGATACGTTAATGTTGGCTGCCTCTGCATCTGAAATTTCTCTCTCGATTTCTTTAATCTCAATAACATTATTGGCTTGAATCCGTCTCACAATTTCACAAACAACCGTAAGTAAAGATTCTCTCACAGAAGCTGCCTGGAATAAACATTTAGCTGCAATGTCACCATGTTCCCTAAAAATGGCTTTAAGAATTGGTGCAACATTGCACTTCACATTGTAGCCTTGGACACACGTTATGCCAGATTGAGAAGAAGAAACTTTTTCCTGTACATAATGGATATAATCAGAGGTAGCAAAATGGGCAGATCCAGCAAGTGGGTAACAAGTCGACACAGTTCATTTTTTTAATACGGTGCAATCAGGTTTAGGTTGACCTGCAAACACTTTCTTGTACATTAATTTGTTATTTACAAGTGCTTTCTTTAACTATAATCGAACAAACTATATTCTTACAATAATAATCTACATATGTAAAAAGTACGGTTTATAAGTTTTAATCCTTATAATATAGACTTTCAAGTTTCAACCCATTCGCCCTGTTGGATACAAGTTATAATAATTTGACCCGTTTGAGATATAGCACAACTCATTCATAAGTAATAGGGTTGAAACTGCCACCTCCAATGTAAACCATTGAAATCGATAACATTATCTAATTTGATGATATGGATTTAAGGAAAAGAAAACATAAGTATAAAAAGAGGTGGAGGAGAATGTATACAGAATCCAATATAGCAGACACATCCTTGACCAAGTTCCACTTTTCTCGCTTGAGGGCCAAGATTTCTACTTCACCATCATCATACAATATCTAAAAAGAACATAGTACCACACGACACATGTAAGTCAACAATCCAAGATATATAAAATTATACTAACCAACACCTTGGAGATAATTGTATGTCAATATCATACCTTGTGTCTCTTTTGGATAGAGTCAAAAGATTCTACAACTCCTTGGTAATACCTGCAGCAAAAGATGTTCACATTAAAAGAGCCAAAGCCCAAAAGGTTTTATAAATCTCACTTAAGAAATATGACACTTTTTTTACATTTTATCTTGAGGCCAGTAAACTTCTATCCTGCTCCCCACCAAATTTTCACCATACTCAACAGATTGAATCTGCATCCATACAGATTGATATAATCCTGAATATGATTAGTATATATACCTAGAATATAATAAGCATGAACAGAAGCAAATGGTATTACTTGTTTCTTTTGTGGAGAGAGATTTCTTTTGCGTTTTCCGTTCACTTCTGTTACAGATTCAGTTTTCTTTTCAGGGTGGATGCCTAGAAGGTTACTCGTACCCTCTACACACTCAAGTTTTTTCTTGACCTCGGATAGAACTTGTTCCACGTGCTGTTACAGAATCCAACACAGAGTTGTAAATTGTGAATTGTAGCAATAAAAGATTACTCTATCCGTTCTAAAATTCTTGTCCACATTGTTTAAATAGAGATATAAGTGATTAAAGTTTCCCATATTAACCCTGATTAAAGTTATTATCCAAAAACTCAAGAAACAGAAATAATTGGTAAAAGGTTCAAACTACATGTTATAGACTAGTGACAACCTTTTTGGAACCTAGGTATGCCTGCAAACGAGTCGAGTTTTTATCATACAACTCGAGCCCGGAATAAAACTGAGCTTGATATGTATATCGAGCTGAGTGCGAGTTTATTAGGGCTAAACTCGAGCTCTGATCAAGCTTTTCGAGACTTAACAAACACGCAGATATATGTAAGGTAATTAGGAATTTGCAAATGATAGTCATTATGGGATTTTATTATTCTTTCACATTTCTTAAAAAAAACTTAGTTTGTAGTAAATCTTGTTCCAACTATTATTATATCTTTTACACAGACTAAATAATTTAATTACAGTATTTTTACACATGGTTCATATAAATAAGCCAACTTGTTAAGTGGAAACATCACTAATGAATCAATGATATAAAATAGTAACACTATTTAAAAAAATGCAGGCACTTTACCTTAATTAAATAGCTTGAAACCCTAACCCTTATTAAAAAAAAAAAACTATAAATATAAAAGGGCGCAATCATAAACACTAACAGCAAGAACATTGGGAAGATTTGCAGTTGAAGAAGGAAGATGTAACAGCGTTTTTCCAGCATTCATCAGCTTCATTTGTATCTTTTGGACTGAAGATGATGAAGAAGAAGATGTTGATGTATGAGGAATTTAATTTGCCCTAAAGATTTTGTAATACTAAAACATTGAAAATTGAAATAGATATAAAAAATGCCCAGACTGTAAAGTTGAGACTGCTCGATCCACATCACATTTTTATAAACTATTTAATTTAATTGGCTTACTAAAAAAATTAATGCGTTTTTACTATTCAAGTGGGTTTTTATAAATTATTTAATTGGCTTTCTAAAAAAAATTATGTGGTTTTTACTTTTCAAGCGGGTGGTTTCACAATGATTTTTAATAGATCCAACATAACGAACAAGTATTTATTCATATTATACAACTGCTTACTTCATAAATATGGTGAATATATCAAAAATCATAGTAGAAATATCAATATCCTTTTCAAGTTATTGTATTTTTTTTAATTTTATTTTTGTGTCATTATTAACGCATATTGTTAAGCCTTTTTTTCCTTTTTTTTAACAGCAATAACTCACACCCCCACGAATATTTACAATTTTTTCACGAATATATACATTTGTCCACCCTGGATTTGAACCCTCAATCAATCGGTGACAGTCACCTCGATACCACTAGGCCAATAAACTTTCGGTTGCCATTTGTTTACTATATTAAAATATAATTGAATTGTTCGATAACTTGGGTCGGACTATATGATTTGAATTATCTGAACTTTTGGATTGGTTTGAATCAGAAATGACATCATTACAAACATGTTTAAATCGAATTATTTAATTAAGTATTTCAGCACACATATATATAAAAAATAAACTACTACTTCACATTAGCTATTAACTTACAATATAATAATAATAATAATAATAATAATAATAATAATAATAATAATAATAATAATAATATTCCGTGCAATAAACGGCACAGAACTTCCATCAAGGCATAAGTAAGAGACCATCTATATATAATTCATAAGGTCTAGCGACTAAATATGTATAGATATATTTTGTTACATTAAGTGAACTACATCTTCCATATATATGGGCAAAAATGGGCGGGTTGAAGTGAAGGGATGGACAATAGGTTAAAACATGTTCAGGTTAAGCAGTTGTTTTTAGGACGAATCAAAACGGTTTAGGTTATGCTTATTTAAAACTCATGATCTGTGTGACCGTGTTCATAGGATCATTGAGCTTTTGTGATTTCCTTTATGTGATGTTGATCACCGTTGTGTGTTGATCTACTCGTTCTAAATATAATGATACAAAATCGTAACTGTAAATTTCAACGCAATAAATCATCCAATGCGATGAGTAGGATCATCGGCACGCTAGCTTGAGTGAATTATATTTTTATTTAAGGATCATCTAACAAGAATATGGTTTTTCAACCCTAAAAACATATCCCTGCTTTTTTCCCTTTAATCTTTGTCATTCCTTAAATAAGCCCACATGTGTTATTGAAGATTGAGTTAAGTGTTTGTAAATGTATATAACTATGCGTTGACTTCTTTAGTATGTAAGCAACTAAATTGACTGCCATTGTGTGTATATAACTCTTGATTTGTACCATTTTATGTATACGATGACCAATACAAAAGGTTACCGGTTACTTTTGTATGTGTACAATATCTATGTTGACATAAGAATCCATTCAGCTTCCATTTCATCATTGTTAATGACACGTCATCATTTAATAAATATATTTATAAAAGTTACTGTAGAAATTAAGTAGGATTCGAAGTATTGATATGTTATTATATTGTTGTTTGCTATAAACACTTGTACATTAAGCTAGTTATCTTGTAAACCTCACCAAATACAATCAGCAACTCAAACTCTCTGTTTCAACATTCAAGATTCAACCACTACTATCTAGTATCTACCAGACTACCACCGTCAAAACACATATAAATCGCTTCAACCTCGTAATCGTTATTGATAAGACGTCATGTTGACCGATACTTCAACCTTACAGATCTGAATGAAATTGCTTTGAACGAAAGTGGAGGTGACAATTATAGCCGCTGCGGCGGTGGTCGTTGTATGAGTGGCCTGAAAATTCATCCCCGGTATAAAAAGCGTAAATCATGTTTCAGAAACCCTTAATCGCATTTCAAAAACCTTAAATCGAGTTGATTTAGGGTTTGTAGGTTAGATTTTATATGAAATAGGCTGTCGAGATGGTGGCCGGAATGCTCACCGGAGTTCATGGTGTGCCCAGACTTTTTGGTCGTCTCCGTCATCTCCACCGGATCTGCTATTCACTGTCATTATCACCGTCATTTCCACCAGATCTATGTATTCATTAATCATTTCTATCCTTCGAAGGATGTCTCCACCCTGGTGTTGGGCTTCACCGGATCGAGATACGTTTTCCGTACAGAAAGACAAAGTGGCGACGTCTCCATCGCTAGAGTTTAACGAAATTATTTTTCAATTTGTTTTGGTTGGGTTATAAGAAACTGGAGTTAGATGTTAGTAAATAATTTGTATGAAGGAACAAAATCAATCAAATTGTTGTTTTAGTTAAGTAATTTTTTATGATTCACTTTGAAAAATGAGTTTTGACGATTTAGTGGAATTAGATTATAAGAAAATTGTAATTTTTGAAAAACATAAGGAAATTCAACTGAAAATTTTTATTTCAGGACCAATATCATGTTTGGTGTGTTGGAAGAAGATTATGGTTTGAAAGAAAGAAATGCAACTTTTTCTTGATAATTATTATACAGCTCATTTCACACGTGGATTAAAAAAAATAAAGAAAATAAGATTGCAGGTTACCGCATGTACGATGACTTATTATAGCCCGTTTTATACATACAATGGACGAAAGTAATAGCTACATACATACAATGGTGGTCAATATAGTTTTGTACACACTAAAGAAGTCAACGCATAGTTGTATACATTTACAAACACTTAACCCTTGAAGATTATACAAGTTGATGACAGCCGACAGGACCTTAAGATCCATGGTTTGGTTCTGCACCAATACGTTTAAGTAGTTTCACTACTATGTTTGTTATTCTAAGCTTTTAAACAGTTGAGCTCGAGTAGAACACCTCATTTATGCCATTATGTTTGTAATGATTTTATGTTTAACAATTATTTGAATTAAAATACATTTGATATGGACACATTTACCTCTGGTCTGATCCTTTATAAAGCCTTGGTGAGATTATACATATATGAACACAAACACATGATCACACACACATACACAAGTGGCCACACCTATAAAATCTAAACCTGCAATATGAATACCCATTTCAACCCAAATTGGTTTCAAACAACCAAACCCAAAATGAAATTAATGACCCAACTGAGATGATCGATTTATTTGATGCGAACCCAAACACGTTTCAAATATCAAACTCAAAAGTTGATTCCACAAAAGCAAATCAAACAAATATCAATTTCAAAATGCAAACCTAAAATGCAAATCGACTCCACAACTCTTAATGAAACCCAAAGTATAGTTACCGAAGTTAAATTCAGGGGCGGTACTAGGGTGGGGGCAGTGGGGGCGGCCGCCCCCACCCGATTTTCGAGAAAAAATATTTTTTTAAAATTTTATAGGTTACTTTTGTAAAAAAAAATTATGCCCACACGTAATTTTAAAATTTAAGGTTAATTTTATAAGATATTTTTATTATTTTGAATTCGCCCCCTCGTTAATTTTTTTCTGGTACCGCCACTGGTTAAATTAGTCGCATCCGTGCCATGGACTAAACTGTAACCAATTTAGTACGAATGTAGTTACTTAAGTTAAATGACTATATTTGTAACTCTCGAAATACCAAAATTGTTGTCATGTCAACCCAACCTGAACCAATCCATTTTTAGCCCGAACTTAAAAGTTTACCCATTTTGACCATAACCACTAAACCCAAACGAGCTACCCTTTTGGTCACCTAAAAAGCACATCCATAAACACAGAATCTAAAAACACATGGCAACCATATTATGGGATCGTGTAAAAAAATACGGCAATCCCAAGTATTTAGTGAAAAGATTCTCACCCCATTTGACAAAATATAAGGGTGTCACCCTAAATATCATATACTCCATATTATTTACACATCATAGCATATGAATTAATTAGCCTATAAAATTGGTTGTTGTGCACCTTCAACTTCCACTGTGTTGTCATTTAGCTTCTTTTGAACAAGATCAAGTATTTTCACACACCTTTCTGCTTTTTCAAATCGTTGTTGTGCAGTCACTAGCTCTATCCGTCTCTCTTCTAGATCCATTTTGGCAGCTCGTTTCACCAAAATGGTGTTTGCTTTCGTTTTCATGGATTCCTTCCTTTTATTAGCGGATTCCAAATGAGCTCGAAGCCATGATACGTTAATGTTGGCTGCCTCTGCATCTGAAATTTCACTCTCAATTTCTTTCATCTCAATAACATCATTGGCTTGAATCCGACTCACAATATCACAAACAACCGTAAGTAAAGATGCTCTCATAGAAGTTGCTTGGAATAAACATTTAGCTCCAATGTCACCATGTTTCCTAAAAATGGCTTTAAGAATCGGTGCAACGGCAGCAACGCTGCGCTTCACCTTGTACCCTTGGACACATGTTATGCCAGAATGAGAAGAAGAAACATTTTCCTGTACGCAATGGATATAATTAGAGGGCAGCAAAATGGGCAGACCCAGGAATTTGGGAACAAGTTGACAAAGTTGATTTTTTTAGTACGGTGAGATTCGGATTAGGTTGATCTGTAAACACTTTTTTGAACATACAATTTATATTTACAATTGCTTTAACTATAATTGAACAAACTATAATCGTACAGTAATAATCTAAATATGTAAATAGTACAATTTATGAGTTGTAAATTGTAATCCTTATAAAATAGACTTTCAACCCATTCGATGTGTTGGATTCAAGTTTTTTAATGTCACTCGTTTGAGATAAAGCACAACTCGAATCAACTCATTCATAAGTAAATGGGTCGAAAGTGCCACCTCCAATGTAAACCATTGAAACGGATAACATTAACTAATTTGAAAACATGGAGCAAAAGAAACACATAAGTATAAGAATAGGCGAAGGGAAATATATACAGAATCCGACATGGCAGACACATTTGCAACCAACTCCCATTGTTCTCGCTTGAGGTCTAATATTTATCATCACCATCATCATACAGTATCTAAAAAGTTATAGCAGCACCTGTTAGTCAACAATCCAAAATATGTAAAATTATGGTAATCAACACCTTGAAGAAGAAAGTTTGTCAATATCACACCTTGTGTCTCCTTTGGATACGGTCGAAAGATATTACAACTCCTTGGTAATACCTGCAGCAAAAGATGTTCACTTTCAAGGAGCCATAAGATTCCTAAATCTCATTTAAGTAGTATGATACTCCTTACATTTTATCATCAGGCCAAAACACTTTTATCCTGCTACCCAACAAATTTTCACCACACTCAACCGATTGAACCTGCATACAGATAGATTGATATAATCCTGCATATGATTAGCATAGCTAGAGTTTAATTAGCATGAAAAGGAAGCAAATGGTATTACTTGTTCCTTTTGTGGGGAGAGATTTCTTTTGCGTTTTCCTTTCATTTCTGTTACAGATCCAGATGGTATTGGTGGATCATTAAACGAGACGGATTTCTTTTCAGAGTGGATGCCTAGAAAGTTACTCGTACCCTCTACACACTAGAGTTCTAGCTTGGGAATTGTAACCTTTCCCAACTTTCCTTTCTCAGCTGTATGTGGACTAGTTTCGTTAACCTGGAAAAGAATTGTAATTATTGCACATTGACCATGGTTTTATGATAAGATCACAGGAGTGATATGAAATATGATACTTCGTTTACATGTAATCAGAATCCAACAGTATTTTCATTACAAATATCAATTACGGCATATGTCAGAAAAGCCCTACATAGTTTGTCAAAATTTCCGCTTTAGCCAATTTGTTTTGTAGCTGGAGCCACTAATGTTTTTCATGCATTTACTTAAATGCGTCTATAATGTCACAAAACCTCATATAGCTTGTCAAGATTGTTGATTTTACCACCATAGAGATTATAACATTGTCCCTAAAGCAATTGAGAAATCTTTTTACTTGAACTAATTCAACAGGTAAAAACCAATGGATTTAGGAACAGCAAATTTATATAGTAGCTAAACCGACAACTTTGACAAACTATATGAGCTTTTATGACCTTAAAAAATAAATTATGTACACTTTTGAACAAGAGATAGGTCTTTCTTGACTTTTGCAGCATAACAAATTATATAGTGGCTACATCTACAATTTTAATAACCTATATGAGTTTGTTATGACAATTTCCCTTGCAAAAGTATGTACTAGTCTACCAGATATATACAAGTAGGGGCAATAGTGACAAACACACCACACCATTAAAAAATAATCGTTCTATTTTACGTACCATATGTGGGAGATGTGGTTCAAGTTCAGCAGCACAGTTCTTGATAACTTTTTTCCCTAATTGCCAACAAATGGGTGAAGCAATCTGCAGTAGGCTCAACAGTTTAATAGCATGTAATTATGGATGAATGAGGAGGAAACTTTGGTAAAGGTCACCTGTTTATCCTTTCTAACACTTGTAACTAGAAGATCTACAAGCTCGAGATTGAGTGGCTCACTTTCTTCTATCATCATAGTCAGAAATTCTTCCATTTGGAACACAACAGCAGAAATATTCGCGCTTAACCAGCAAAAAGAAAGAACAAACTTAGTCAAGTTTTAAAGTCCTCTGATAAAAGGCATAAAGTTCCATTTTGATGTAGTTTTATTCTTCAATTAACAATTGTGGACATTATGCTGTTTCAAAGGAACACACTGTTTAAGGTCTATTTTTATAACTTCATATAAAAATGAGAAACCAGGTCCATCCCATTTCAAGTGTCCTCCTTGAAAATGCACATTTTAGAAATGTGCAATCATTACAGTGTTATAAAATAAAATCTATCTTTCCCACTTAGACACTTTTTTGATTGGTTATAACGTAAAAGTGGATTTTTATGTGGGACAACTCAAAATAGTAATGTGGACATCTAAATTGGGATGGAGGGAGTATTACAAAGGCCCATAAACATTTCTTGAAATAGAAACTGACTAAAAGTGAGCTCCTTTTAAAAGAAATTTTTCCTTAATTACCAGAATAAGTCTAACTGCTAGAAAAGAAAAAAATATTCTTACTCAGCAACGGTAAAACTGTTTGAATAGGTGAACTTCTAATCCGTCCAGCTGCAATTTTGACATAAACCCTGGCATATTGAAATTGCTACATATTGTAAGAAATTTAGTCATTCTTGTATAGCATCCACCAATTGCAGAAGATAGTTTCTCGAACGTCATCACTACCAATTCAAGAAACTCCTGCAAACACAAAAGCACGATTACTCGATAGTTAGTAATACATTATCCTTTGAAAGATTAAACGAAAGCTCATTCATATGTTTTGCAACCTTCATATGATCATTGGTGTAAGGGAGGTCTGGTGCCATAATTCTCAAGATCTCACAAATGCAACATGAAACCGAGATATTCACATCCATATCATGATGTCTCATCAGTTTTGTAGCAATCAGCGAGTTGATTATTGGATGCATTGCACGTTTTATAAATTTGGATGGTGGGCGTTGAACCTCGGATAGAACCTTCTCCACTTGCTGTAACAGAATCCACCACAGAGTTGAAAATTGTGAATTGTAGCAACAATGTATTACTCTGTCCGTTGTAAATTTATTGTTCACCTTACTATTCAATTTTTTTCAGAATGATTACCAAATAAACGTATGATTAATTATTAATTGAGTTTCCTGTATTACCCCTGATTATAAATTATAATTACTATGACAAAACTCAAAGGATGCCATTCTATCAAATAGAGGTTGTAATAGTCATAATCTTTTATGAACTGCATGTTCTTTACTACTGACTGATGACAACAATCTTTTATTGTGCAACTCGAGCTCGGCTCAACCTTGAGCTCATTTAAGTCAAGCCTAGGCAGAGCTCGAGCTTAAAGCTGAGCTCGAAATATACATCGAACCAATTTCGAGTTTACAGGGGCTGAGCTCGAGCTCGAGCTCTTATCAAGCTTTTCAATACTTAATTAATACGCATATATATATTATGGTAAGTCAGAATTTGCAAATGATAGTCATTATGGGATTTTATTATTCTTTCACCTTTCCAAAAAAAGCTAAATATTTTTTAACTGACTACATAAATAAAAAAATTTACACATGGTTCTGGTTCATACATATAAGCAACTTTTTAAGTGGAAACACCACTAATGATATAAAATACTGAAAGTAATTAAAAAATGCAGGGACTTTAAGTTAAATAAATAGCTTGAAACCCTAACCCTAACCTTAAAAGTAAAAATTATATATAAAAAAAAGGTGCAATCATAAGCACTAACAGCAAGAACGTTGAGAAGATTTGCAGTTGAAGAAGGAAGATCTAACAGCTTTTTTCCAGCATTCATCAACTTGATTTGTATCTTTTTGACTGAAGAAGAAGGTGTTGACTTGGGCGCCATTTTAGGGAAAATTCAATTTGCCCATGAGATTCTGTAATTATAAAAGGGTTGATAAATTGCCTAAATGGGTACGCCACCGCTTTTTATCCGGACTAACAAGTATGCTTTGTAGGCGTATATTACACGGATAAAAAAGCGGTGGTGCATAGAGCATTACTTATAATAAATATATTAACCCTTAAAGTTTCATCTTTGTTCATTTTAATTCTTTAATCAGCTAAGTTCATCTTTCATTATAATTATAATTTTACCTTTCCTCTGGTTTAACTTTTAAAAGTTTTGCGAGGTAATAATTCAATGTAAATTTGACGAATTAAAAATATTTAAAAAAATAAACTTGAATTGTTAAAACATTAAAATATTAAAAATTTTATGATTAAATTATTATTAATCCATAATAGAATGCTCAAAGTGATTAAATTATTATTAATCCATAATAAAATGCTCAAAGTGTAAAGTTGACAATAGTCATTACACGTTACCACCATGACAGTAGCAATATAATCCTTTTTTGCCAAAAAAAAAAAAAAGTGTATTTATCTTTTCTTTTTCTTTTTTTCCTTTCTTTAATTATTTTAATTGGCTATTATATTTTTTTAATTTTATTTTTCTGTCACTAATTGATCGCAGTGGATACAGTTAAGCCCTTTTTCACTACCAGGATATAATCTAAAATTGTCCAATTCGATGATTTGGATTTGGATTTGGATTTGGATTTGAACCATATGATTTGAATTATCTAAAATTTTAGATTAGTTTCACTAAAAACTGAAATCAATATAAAGTATTTTGGATTTCACATTGATTATGGTTACCGCATCTGAAATCAAATCATCCAAAAGATCAAATAACTATAAATTTTAAGTATTCAAAGGGTTAATGCATTCTAGGGTAATTGTACTTTCAAAAATATTTATTTGGGTCACTGAACTATTTATTTGTTTATTCAAATCATTTGTACTAACATGTGACACCCGTCAAATTAGGACTAGTAATTAGTGCCTAATCAACTGTTAATACACGTAATTAGTTATGTGTTAGGCTAATTAATGTATCGAAATATATATTGATGAATATATACAATTATGCGATTCGATTAAATCGTACGCCTTTCAAATTCGAATCAATTAAATACGGACGTTGGTGAACAAAAATTATTAAATGATATAATTTTTTTTAATACAACCATTGTATCCAAAATATTATTTTGATAATATTTCGTAATTATTTCGTATCGTACAATTAACGGTTACGCGATTAAATTATTAAACGCGCAAACAAACGAAACAAGTTAAGTTATATTTTGTAACTAAATTAGTAAGTATTTGATGAAATATTTCAAGTAAAATATTGAATGAATATTCGTATTTTAAAACTCATAATTAAACGTACATAAAATTATTTAAACGTTTAAACGATCGGGAAAACGAACACCGCACTGAGCGCGAATACACGGGAACAAAAATTTGGAGCCAACCACACTCGGGTGGTGTGACACCCGTCAAATTAGGACTAGTTTTTAGATCCTAATCATTTGGAATTACATTTAATTAGTACTATGTGTTAGGCTAATTGTATGTATCTATATATATATATATTGTTGAATATATATCAGTACGCGATTATAATTAATCGTGCATTTTCGAATCGGCCAAATTTCCGATTCATTTATACGGCGTTGGTGAAAAACAAGTATTACGTAATACGGAACTATTATTTAATAACTCACTATTTATTATATATTATTTTGATAATATATAAAGTATTCGTATCGTACAAATATAAAGGATTCGCGACAAAAACATATAAATAATGTATTATTATTGGAAATAGTAATTATTATTTACATTAGATAAAATAAAACATATTTCGTTTTATTTCATTTTACTCAAACGCGACGAAACCAATTAAATCGTATCCGTCTCTCCAACATAAAACAAAGATATATTTTTATATCTCACAAAAAGTATTTTTATAAAATACTTCAAATAAAAGTAAATACGATTTCATTTTTAGAAATTTATCTTTTGAAAACATTATACTACTTTTACGATCGGGTACAAAAACACGGGTGTTTTATACTGCGAATGGAGCCAACCGACTCCAATAATTGGAGCCGGTCTCTTCAAATGTGTCGCCTTCAAAGTCGCGTGACGACGTCAAAATCTCAACTCTATTTGTTCCGAACTCGTGATCTTTGGTCGTTGGTTTGGCGCATATATATGTCACTATCCAAACTGCTCATCTATTCTAAACTCATACGTACTCGAAATCGTAGTAAACATGCCACCAAGACGTTCTACTCGAAATGCTAAACGTGATGCGTGACGGAGTTAAACGTGATAAATATAAAAGTGTAAATCGTGTAGTAAGTAAACGTTATTCTGGGACATGGAATCTGTACCGTGAGACTAATAGACGTGGATAATAACTCACTAATGAACAATCATGCAACACTCTAATAAACTAATACTCACTGGAACCAAAGTAATTAGCTCACTATCCTTCTAATTGTTTGGGCATAATTATATCTTAACTTTCTTTGGGAATTTCTAATTACAACCACATATCATGCGATAGTCTTTGCCTCTTTAGTCAGTGATGCATTCATTCGTTTGACCACTTTTACCCTCTCATAACGAAATTTTCTAATCTCTATTTGCAAGCTAGTCCAAGATCTTGATATCTTGTGGACACGCATTCAATTCTTTGTATTCTTGGCAACTTCACCTCTATATGATAAGGGCTCCAATGCCTTGTGCTGCAACTGAATAAAACCATTCTTAACATGTATTATAATCTCGATTACTATAAGTCAAACCAAAACATACCTACGTTTTATTATCTACTAATGTAATTATTGCAACTCAGTCGATCAACATTTTTTTAAGGGTCCTATTATGAACATCACTCGTTAATGTATTGGTAATCCAAAAACTTGGTTATAATTCTCAAATTTAAACAACCCTTTACTATTTACGCGATTAAAATATCTAACCATCCGCGAACTTTAGATTATTATATGAAGCTTCGAAATTCTTCTACTAAAATCTTTGGTACAAAAAATATATATATATATATCGTCTTGAAACATTATGTCTATGAATACGTTGTTGCGTAGAATAAACTGTAGTAATAAAAAAATAAATTTTATTACCATTCAAAATTTAAAATAAATCAAACAACATAATATAATACACTCCATTGCTTTTAACGTTTTACACCTATAGTGCTACAAAATTTGTAATGTACTTCACTTCTATATGACATACTACTGGATAAACTCTCAAGAGAAAATTCACTCATAATTTCCTATAAAATTGAAGAAATCCCCGGTTATAACTATTCTCCGATATGCTCAAATAACGAGATATACGTTAAAATTCAAGATTGACAAACGCCCAACTCCAATGATAAACCACTTCCTTTCATCATGAAATTTCACGAACTTAGTCACGGATAACTTTTGTTTCCCCTAAGTCAAAACAAAACACGAAACCAACGAGCTTTCATAATCACCGAAAACATAATGAATTCACCGACGAAATGAGAAGGTGGATCTTAACTATTGTCTCAAAAAGGTGCAACCCAATGATCCGGGAACCCTAATTAGGCCCAATTAAAAGTGAAGATCAAGATATACACGAGACGAATAGATCGATGGGAAATCAATAGAATAATTCACATAAGGCATTGGCCTTAAATACAAATACGGAACAAATGATATCTCCGATTGACGTTCTTTCATTCGATTCACCGTTACACTGTATTGCGTGACCATGCTATTAGCGTTATTAAATCGATACACAGAAGAAGACTACTTCAAACCAAAGAACTAATTATGCCTTCAAACGGTACTAAATTCTAATTATATTTCGACATCAAAACATCACTAAGGGTTGAGCTAAACAATACACTTCCTTCACCAATAGTTAGGACAAGTTCCGAAACACACCTTACGAGCCTAAACGGGGGGATAAACTTGGTTGAAAGATTGCTAGAAATAATATAAAACGACATGGAGGAACCAGTAAACGCAACGAAAAACGTGATTTGGCGCTAACCTGCCAACACCTATCTCTAAGATTCTTCCCCAATTATACTCCCTTATAATTGATTTACTCATTTTCTTTTCAGCCTCATAAGCTTCAAGATGCGAAAAGACCCAACTACCTTCACTATATTAAACAACAGTTACTACATTACTCTTCTCACTAATAAACATTTAGAAAGCTTCGACCAATATAGGATGTAAGTTGGGTAGTTATTCATTCAACATGTTTGGAAACCCTTGACTCTCAGATTTAAGTGGATGACCAAATAGTTACTTCACCTTACGTTGGTATATGGAGATTTCTCATAATTAATTTAAACAATTTTTGAACTCTAAGGCGTCACTTATTAAGATAATCTTTTTATATACGATTCCACACCGTAAACTTAACAGCATTGATGACCACCAACAACAACTAATATCATTCATTTATTCACACTTTGGTCAATTATCAATATCGATCACTACTACATTCTTCTTATTTGTTTACTGTTGCATATCGCGTATATTTTTATTAGTCCTTAAATAATGGGATTCCGATGCGAGAGAACATATACTATGAGACTAGCCCAAATCCAAGCCACTTAGATAAAATCAAGGTTCACACTTATTCACCCCCCTTATACAAGTAAACTTTTATAAACTCACAAAGAAATACACTTGTACGTATGAACTTTTCTTACTTAGTGATATTGTGGATTGATCTTCTTTGGCGACACGACCCTTGTGTATATATCGTTACTCTCACCTACATAGGTAAATAAAAAAAAAACACAAAAGATTTAACAATCAACAAACTCCCTTAAATCCATAAAGAGATCAAAATTTAATATACAATATACATAGGACACGTTGAGAACACTATAGAATTTTAAATGGTTGAGACTCATTTTCGTATAATCTAAATTTCAATACGTTAATTGAACCTAACTCTGAATGTTCCGCATTAAATGCAAATTTTTTTAGTGTGGGAACCTCATACAAACTCTATAGAATCAACAAACAGTACGCTTGTACAAAGAACCGATAAACTTAAACTCGAAGATATTCGGGTTGTCAACAAATTTTCCTTGAGACTTTCCGAAAAATCTAGTTGATTTACCTACCCCTCGACATATAGGAAACCTATTTCGGTGAAAACCATTAGTTGTTAAAATTTCCATAATGTGCGCGACGTAGAACCGATGTCCTATCTCTAGAAACGACGACTAGTTAATTCAACTTCAAGGTTCGCATAGGTGTACAAACAAATCAACCTTCAAACAGACTATCAATTTAGTTGAGGTATCACAAAGAAGCTAGACGAAGTTTAGGACTCGATGTAGTTATGCCTGTCGGTCCAACAATTGCGCCGGTGGTATCCATGGGATTTGGAACCAAGAAAGAGTCTTTTAGATGTTCAGAATGCACCGTTTACAAACACCAATTTCTTTTACCTTTCTAATGGAAGGAACGAATTCGTATTATACATTTAACCAATAGGTTCGATGACCTATTAATCGAAGGAACGAATAGACCAAACGGAGTTAGCGATACATAATCAAGTGGTGAGTCTCCTACGGTGTCACACAAATGAAACATAGTAATGCGTAGTGGAATAAAATTGAGATGGAGTTTAAAACAACACTTTGTCATATAACCGGTAAGGATACGATATAACGTTATGCGAGAATTTGAAATCATTTAGGAACGAGAGGATCATAAGAAACTCAAAACCATGTCTATTCCATAATAATGTTTTCAGTAATAACTTCAATTGAATTTCGGGACGAAATTCTCTAAACGGGGGGATACTGTGACAACCGTCACCAAACCGTAATCGTAATTCAATCCCTAAAAACACATTTTTGTGAAAAGACTCATTTTAGGGATTTATTTACACTAAAGTCTTCGTTTTTGAATAACGAATCCAACGCAAAAAGAATCATCGCAAATGGACGTGTAACGAAGGAGATACGAAGCAAAACGTAAAACAAACAAACATTTTTGGACTGGGCCGATTTAGACCGTGTGACCTGAGTTTATTTTATGTGTCTTTTTTTATTTGGCCCTAAATATTGACCCAAACCCTTTCCTTATGAGCCCATTTGGCCAGCCCACATAACAAACCCAAACCCATTAAACTTAAGCCCAAACATATATATAAGCATATAAATAAGAACCTATATTATACCCTAACCCTTTTGGATAAGAAATATGATCGTCCCTATGGCTTTTCTCTGCCATCGACTAAAAAAAAAAAGAAGAGAGAAGAAATCAAAAGAAAACCCTACCGAATCGAATTCAAGGCTTGAATTAGTGTGTTTCTCGTTCGCGTGTTCGTATAGGTATAATCATAAATCTTAATCAATAGTTTTCTTTATAACTTTCTGAGTTATACATGTATTAGGGTCGATTTATGTGTTTGGGGATTGAATATATTGGTTTTAAGGTGTTTTTGAAGTCGAAAGTTATAAAGCCGTAACTCGTATAATCTGTCCAGATTTTCGTAGTCGTAATCAGAGGTTGTTTTGACCTAGTTACGTTCGTTTTCAGGCTTCAGCCAAAACTGGAAAGTTTTAGATCTCGAAATTTTACAAAAATTCTTGAGGTTTCAGCCTCTGAAATGCATTGTATGGTTTTATAAAAATTATTTTGCAAACTGCTATATTAATGTATTTCGATTGATTCGTATTGTCGGTTTTATTCGGTTCAATCCATTGTGTCCCTCTTAATCATGAACATGTTAGGATGGATAAAAATTAGTATATAAGTGATTAGGATGAAATATATGATTGTATTGGTGTTTGGATTGGTTATATGAATATTTAGGGTTGATTACTCATGAACCCTAATCTGGTCAGATTCTATGTTCGGTTTGGGAAGCTTGTAACTTGGTCGTTTCATGATGGTTTTTGATGAAACAGGAGTCTAAAATTAATTATTTTGAGTCTAGTTTCAAATGGCGTTGGTTTCATGGCTAAATGTTGAGTATAAGTCAGTAAAAAAGATTTTACAAGATTGAGTGTCATTTCTGAGTTTTTCGGTTCCTGATTTCGGTTGACTTGTCAATTTTTGAAACGTAGGTTAAATTAATAATTGAGTCTTAAAATTTTTACTGAGGTATTTTTAAAGTGTTAAATATTTTCTGTAAAAATATTATAATCATTTTAAGTCTTAAAGTATTTTTAATAAATTGTGACTTTTTGGTACGTGGAGGTCGTTGTTAATTCTGAGCAGATTGTTTTAGTGAATTTTTAAAAATAGTTAACTATTAAAACTAATCTTGTAAAAATTACAGGTTATTCTAAACATATTGAAGTGTCATTGGTTAAAAGTTTAGAGTCAAATGATTTCATTAAATCTTGTTTAAAAATCGGTAAAGTGGTATAAAGTTGTGGACAGAATCTGAATTTCACAATAGGGTTGATTTTGAGGTTTGGGATGTGAAGAAACTTAGTAGAAGTGATTTGGACTTGGGATACAATGGAAGGACATAGATATGTCTAGGTTGTAACGTACATGTTATACATTCACTTGTAGATGGCGATTGTTTGGTGGATTCATTTAAGGGCGATACTTACTTTGATATTTAAGGTGAGTTTTCGTGGCCCCGTTTTCATTTACATATTTTTACATTGGGGAAAAAGTATGCTCACATGTTTTATCAATTGTTTTATGCTGTGAACGTATTCATTTCCGTTTTTGGGACATATGCTTGAAATGTGTGACACTATGTTACTTATACGCATTGAGAGTCCCGTAATCACTATTAGTTAGTGATTTGGAATCACAAAGTGTAAAGTTCAATTGTAGAAAGGGGGGTTGAATACAATTTAAAACAATTTCAGATTTTACCAAGTGTTTCAGCTTGTTTTAAATTGATTATCTATAACAGAGTATGACGGTATTGGAATAACAGATTAAAGATATAACAGTATCAAGGAACGACAAGTAATAGTAGCTGAAAGTGAATTGTATTGATTAAATTCACGAAGTGTTGAATGCAGAATGGATTAACCAAAGTTAATCCAATTCAAACACTTAGCTAAATTATTAAAATGAAGAGTATTAACTACAGTGGACATACACGCTGATAGTTAACCTCGCTGAGTCTTAATACACACCTAGACAAACTAGTTCTCTGACAAACAGAAGAACGGTGCATATGACGACTAGCCTCAATAGTACAAAACACTGAACTATTTATACTACAAGAGTTCCTAAAATATCGCCTACAAAATAGGATCTTGGAAGGACACGTGTTGCTGCTTGATTGGTCCTGATCTCTGATAAACCGACATTCTACGGGTCCCAATTCTGTTACCGCAAATATCTTGTTACCTTAAAGCCAATCACTTGCTGCCACGTAATCTTTCGGACATACTTCGAACTGGAACACTCTTGCTGATGTATAGATAAGTACAGTACTTTTTAGTACTTGATGATTAAGAGGCTTTATTGAATAGTCACTGAAGATGCAGCAATCCTCCTCGCTCACTGCGAGCTAACATGCTCTTGTAGAATGAATTGAACAAAAGATCTTCAGTGACTAGCTGTTATTCTGGCAGTGACTTTTGCCTTTATTGATTTGAAGAAGTAATGCTCTCACTGACGTTGATCAGCGACACACCAAGTTGAGCTTTAAATCTTCCTCAGAATATCGAACAGAATGAATGACGATCAGCGAAACCTATCATTAGCAACAGCAGCTTCGATACAATCCATTTCTTCATCGAGTAGTGTACAGTTGAGTTGATCAGCGACCAGTGACTTCATCATGGTCAGCGACCAGTGACTCAACAATCTCCCCCTAAATGATTGTGATTGAAGCTCCCTAGATAAACTTGTTGCTGTGAAAGTTTATAGTCAGTGTTTAAGAATTTAAACATTCAGTGACTGTATAATTGTGATCCATTCATTTTTCTTTTTGGATTCTTTTGATATGATCTGAGTTTTGCACTAAAGTTCAAATATTATTGAAACTAAAAATATAAAGTACATGATCATTTTTAGTTACAATACTCTAATCTGATTTAGATAAATCAATCTTCTTCAGCGATCAAGAGATTCATCAACTTTTGATATCTTCAGCTTTGACTCACATTTCTTTGATAGAAGTCATTTTGTGAACGAGAAGACCTTCAACCAGAGTGAAATCAGGCCAAAAATTCATCCTTCTTGGCATATGATTCAAAGTTTTATCAGGGAAAGATATAGAGATGGCGTCAGTGAACACAATCTCATCAGTGAGAATATACATCATCACAGTGCACTTGTCATCAGAGAGAAGACACTAGTGAAGGAAATTTTATATGCAAAAATCCTTCTCATGCAGCTTTAACCGACTGAAAATCAATGAGACACATCTGAGCTGCAGTTGATGGAGAAGGATTCGTTGCTAAGCTGATATGGAACAAAAATTGCCAAGAAAATATCAGTAACTTTCATAGCGTCAGCAATTTTTCCATATAGCGTCAGCAACTTTTCTATATGGTTCTAATAGCGTCAGCAACTTTTCCACATGAGTTGTAGATATGTTGTTTCTGCGATAGGATCCAAATAGATGATTTCCAATCAGCAACAATTCTTTATATGAGCACCATTGGTTTTTGCATTCATTTGCACGTTTTCTCCCCCTTGATGATATCAGAAAGTAGATTAACATTTTTCTGTAAGCATCAGCAATTTCGTCATGTAGATATCTCTCCCCCTTGATGATATCAGAAAATGCGATAGTAACTATGTGATCATGTTGTGAATCAGTTTTGGTTTTCTCATCATCAGCTTGTGTTTTAACTGATGGATCTTTAAAAACAGAAAGTGCAGCCTGTATCATTCTCTGTGCCTGGAGAGCGACATTGACAGCTGGTGTGGTGATAGAAGAGAGTTGGCCCGGGTCTGTAGCCAGTGATGTGACACCAGATATGAGTGTGTTATCACCCATTGATGTCACTTGCCCTTTGAATGAATCAGCATCCTTTTGTGAGGATGATGAGTGGCTCATGGGTTGACTCGATAAGTAAGTTTTGGTTTTAGCAAGAGTGCCCATAGAGACTGAACGTTCAGTGACTATTTCACTCTTGATCCCTTGATTTGTTAGAAACAGGGCCTTTATTTTCAAACTTTTGGTAGAAGAGTTTGAGTTTTTCTTGGATGGAGGATGATCAGCTTTGGTCACTGGGGGTGTGAGCAGTGACGTGATCGATGGGGGGGGGGGGGGGGGGCAGAATCAGACGGGTGTACAGCAGTTTCATACTGGATTACAAGAAAACCTTGTAATCCCAGCAGAGTAGATAATAATGGCATCACTAGACTAAGTAAAAACAAGGCGATTATAGACCAGAAAAAAAGTTTACCCTAATTTATCAAGTGATGAGATTAATTTCATACTCTGTTTTTATGAAAAAGAGATTTTATGGTGATGAAAGTGATTTTGAATGCTGTAATGACAAAATTCCTTATCAACTGAAAGAGGTAGAAGATTTCCAGTTGATGTAGGAAGATTTTTAAAACGTTTGAGTTTGCCGTTACAGAAATCGGAAAGACTTTTATTGGTTTAGGTATTTGAAAAAGATCATGAAAACCAAGAGTTTGTTTTGATTTGAAAAATGAAATAATTTTGTTTAATTTATAGAAACTCTTGATTAAACAAGTGGTTAGGATTGGGAAAACGTGGTTGATGGTGGTGGTAAGTAGGGGTGGCATAGGGGTGATGATTTATGATGTGTAAATGGAATAGGGGTGATGATTGTGGAGCTTGGTGGTATTAATGGTGATTTGAAAGGTGCGCCGAAAAAGTGTATGTGACGTAAGGAAGAAATAGTGTCAGAGATGCAATTTTGTGACACATCCCTTCAAATAATGATGAAAGAATCAGGGAGACCCTGAATGCAAAGAAATAACACTCATAAGTTTCAATTTGCCTGAGATGAACATCTCACTGATTTAGTCACAACTTAGAATACTAACTAAGTCAGAGAGATTTATCACTTGGTAAATATAAAAACATAATTTTTATTCATTGAGTATGAGTGTTTTTTTTTTTTTTTAAATAAAATTTATAGAGACTTATCTTTCGCTGAAAGAGTTACAGCTTAGAATACTAACAAGATCAGCTAAAGAATATGTCTTTTTTTTTTTTTTTTTGAGTATAGATTATGTTTGATATGAACTATGTATTATTTTACTATATTTATCTTTCACTGATCTAGTTACAACTTAGAATACTAACACGATCAGCAAAACAAAATATAGGACAATAATAATATAGGTCATATAGAGACATAACAGATACTTTTTTTTAAAAAAAAAAAAAAAAAAAAAAACCTTAAACAAAAATAACTTAACTGAGCTTGATAGCTGAGCTAGTCATTTAAGTTTAACATGCCAAGCTCGCTGATAAGAAAATTAAATCTTTTCTCATCTAAAGGTTTTGTAAATAAATCAGCGAGTTGGTAATCAGTTGGAATAAAATGCAATTCAATATCACCTTTCATCACATGGTCCCTGATGAAATGATATCGGACATCAATATGCTTTGTCCTTGAGTGCATTACTGGATTGTTGGCAATAGCTATAGCACTTTGACTATCACAGTAGATTGGTATTTCATTGAAGTCAAAACCATAGTCAGCAAGCTGATTTCTCATCCAGAGAATTTGAGCAGTACATGCACTTGCAGCAACATATTCAGTTTCAGCAGTTGAAGTTGAGACTGAGTTTTGTTTCTTGCTGGACCAGCTTACTAGCTTTTCTCCAAGAAATTGACAGCTACCATATGTACTTTTTCTATCCAGTTTGCATCCAGCATGATCAGAATCAGAGTATCCTTTCAGGGAGAAGTCTGAACCAGATGGATACCAGAGACCAATATTAGAAGTACCCTTCAGATATCTGAATATTCTTTTGACAGCGAGCAAATGTGATTCCTTAGGATCAGCTTGATACCTAGCACAGAGACATGTAGTAAACATAATGTCTGGTCTACTAGCAGTTAGATACAGCAGCGACCCGATCATTCCTCTGTAAGCAGTAATGTTTACAGATTTACCATCAGGATCAGCATGTAGCTTTACTGCAGGTGACATGGGTGTAGCAAGGGTTGAGCAATTAGCAAATTCAAATTTCTTTAACAGATCTTTAACATATTTTCTTTGAGTAATGAAAATTCCAGTTTTGGTTTGTTTTATTTGCAAACCAAGGAAAAATGTTAGTTCACCCATCATGCTCATCTCATAACTTTTGGTCATGAGATCTGAAAATTCCTTGCACATGTCACTGTTAGTAGACCCGAAAATGATGTCATCAACATAGATCTGGACTAATATGACATCTCTCTTATCTCTTTTGATAAATAATGTGCTGTCAATTTTTCCTCTGACGTAGCCACATTTTATCAGGTAGACAGAGAGAGTATCATACCACGCTCTGGGAGCTTGTTTTAGTCCATACAGGGCTTTATCAAGTTTGTAAACATAACCCGGATGTTTTGGATTAATGAATCCAGGTGGTTGCTTGACATACACTTCTTCCTGCAGCTTGCCATTCAGAAAGGCACTTTTCACATCCATTTGATATACTTTAAACTTTTTGTGAGCTGCATAAGCAAGAAATAGTCTGATTGCTTCAATCCTAGCTACTGGTGCAAAGGTTTCGTCATAATTGATGCCTTCTTGCTGACAGTAACCTTGTACAACAAGTCTAGCTTTGTTTCTTGTAACCACACCATCAGCATCCATTTTATTTCTGAACACCCATCGTGTTCCAATCACTGATTTACCAGTGGGATGTGGTACAAGCTTCCAAACTTTATTTCGTTCAAACTGAGATAGCTCTTCTTGCATGGCAGCTATCCAGTGATGATCAGTAAGTGCTTCATCAACCTTCTTTGGTTCTATTAGAGACACAAAACTTACAAACAAATAAAAGTTAGCAGTTGCTGATCTTATCTGAACCCTAGATTTTGGATTACCAATAGTCAATTGATTATCAATATGTTTTGTCCATTTGGTCATTCGCTGAGGTTCAGCAGTGACTTGATTACGTTGTGAGGGTTCAGAGGGCAAATCAACATCTGTAGCATGAGTATTGTTGTTATGCGAGTTTTGGTTTGGACATTGAGTTGATGATGATGATGGAACATCTGTAGGTAAAGATGATGTTCCTGAATTATTCACAGCTAAAGTAGGACTGGAATTGATTTCAGGAACATTTTCTTCACCTTCATTTGATTTGATTTTATTTGATAAGTCACCATCCATATTGTTAAAAACAAGATTTTCATATTCTTTTGGATCAGTGAGTGACTCATCATATGATTCATCAAAAGTAACATCCATTGATTCCTCAATACATTCTCTTCGTTTATTATAAATTCTGAAAGCTTTAGAGATGATTGAGTAACCAACAAATATTCCTTCATCAGCTTTGGGATCAAACTTTCCTAAGTGATCTCTTTTGTTTAGAATGTAGCAGGTACTACCAAAAACATGAAGAAAACTTATATCAGGTTTTCTCCCCCTTAATAGCTCATATGCTGTCTTACTGTGCCTTTTGACAATCAGTGACCTATTTTGAGTGTAGCAGGCAGTACTCACTGCTTCAGCCCAGAAATAGGTCTTAAGACCAGCAACAATGAGCATTGACCTTGCAGATTCAATCAAGGTTCTATTTCTCCTTTCTGCTACTCCATTTTGTTGGGGTGTTCGTGGTGCTGAAATTTTTTGAGAAATACCTTTTGAATCACAAAAATTTTCAAGGTCAAAATTTCGAAATTCAGTACCATTATCACTTCTCAGATGTTTTACCGTGATATCATTTAGATTTTCCATTTTCTTGACAAAGGATATGATCTCGCTAGCAGCTTCACTTTTGGCTTTGAGAAAAAATACCCAAGTGTATCCGGAGTATTCATCTACTATCACCAAACAGTACCTTTTTCCTCCAAGACTTGATGTACTCATTGGTCCAAACAGATCCATATGTAACAAGTAAAAACATTCTGTTACTGAAGAAGTCTGTTTGCTTTTGAAGGACGAGCTGTGATGCTTTCCCTTTTCACATGCTGAACAAAGCTTGTCTTTGTCATAAGACATCTTTGGTAGTCCAGTGACTAAACCATTCTTGCTCAGTTTGTTAATTGCTTTGAAGTTCAGATGAGAGAGTCGCTTATGCCATAACCATTTTTCTTCTGAAACGGTTATGGAGTAAAAACATGTTCCAGATTGTGCTGAATCCATATTGACCACATAAGTATTCCCTTTCCTGTTTGCAGCGAGAACAGCACTTCCCTTTTTGTTATAAATAACACCAGCTTCATGATCAAAAAGTACTTTGTTCTTGGAATCACAAAACTGACTGATGCTTAATAAATTGTGCTTCAAACCTTCTACATATGCTACTCGTTTGAACATTACATTACCATTGGTTAAGACACCGTACCCTTTGGTTTTCCCAACTTTGTTATCACCAAAAACTACATCAGGACCTTTTTCATCCTGATAATCACTGAGCAGCGACTTACATCCTGTCATATGCCTGGAACATCCGTTGTCCAAATACCAGATGGTTTCTCTAAGAATGCTTTTGTAGATGCTGTCAGAGTCCCATCCTGATGCTGAACATTTCTGAGCTACTTCCTTGATATTTTCATGAAATTCAGCATCATTAGCCATTAAACAATAATCTTTGTCTAGGTAAAGCATTGCTTCTTCATCATCAGATGAAGAGGATGAATCAGAATCGCTGAGTGAACTTTCTTCAGCAACAAATCCTTTTCCTTTCTTCTTCCCAGATTTAGCCAATGCCTTCAGTTTCTTGTATTTTGCCTTGTACTTGTTGTACTTGTCGTTTCTAACATCTGGCATGGGTTCAGGGACTTGATTCACTGATTTTGATCTGCATTCAGCTGCAAAATGACCAATTCTGCCACACTTGTAGCATTCACCCTTTGATTGAAATTTATCAGATGATGGAGCACCAGCGAATCTTCTTGATCTGGTGTTCCTTCTGAAATTAGCAACCATCATGGCCATATCCTTCTCAAGTTTCTCCAATCCTTCATCATATTCATATTCTGACTCTTCTTCATTCTGACCACCTTCTTCTTCAGCTATCAGTGACTTCGAGCTTTTCTTAGACACTTTTGACTTCTGTCTTTGATCGATTTCATCAAGCTCTGCTACAAGGGCATTGGATATCTTCTGACTTCCAAGAGTAGCACGAATATGCTCACTCTGATCAGCTTGCTTTTCAGACTGCTCCCAATTGAGCAAAATACCATAGACCTGAGTTAAATTCAGAATTGAATAATCATTTCTCTGTCTGGTACACGTTGCAATGGTTCCCCAGATTTTCCTTGGCAGCAACTCAAGAAACTTTTCAACAACAAATCTCTGTTCTTTGCCTATACCAGCCTTCTCCATTTTGTTCATCAGTGACTGGTATCTGGTGTAAGTGGAAGATAAAGATTCATTTGGTTTCATTGCGAACAGCTCATACTGGCGAGTGAGATTGACTTCCCTGCAGCGAATAATATCAGGAGTTCCAATATATATATTCCTAAGGGTATCCCACATATCTTTAGCAGATCTACAAAGCCTGATTGATTCGAACACTTCATCAGGAAGTGCCATGCCTATGTAGATTTTAGCTTGTTTATCAAGTTTAACCAATCGCCTATCCTCATCAGTCCATTGTTCCTCTCTTTTAGGTAAAACCATTTCTGGTATAGCTGGAGTAGTAGCTGTTGCAATTACAGCAGGAACAATAGTAGTTGGGATATGTGGACCATTGGCTATGATATTACATAGACGGTCATCAACTAAGTCCAAAAACATCATCATCCGGGACATCCAAGTTTCAATCCTTGAAGGATCAAAAGCTGGAGGTTTGGTTGTAGAACCATTTCCCTTTTGATAATCAGAGTCAACACAGCTATACTTTACTGATTCCATAGCAGACCTGGTTAATTGAATTTAAACCAACTCTGCTCTGATACCAATTGAGAGTCCCGTAATCACTATTAGTTAGTGATTTGGAATCACAAAGTGTAAAGTTTAATTGTAGAAAGGGGGTTGAATACAATTTAAAACAATTTCAGATTTTACCAAGTGTTTCAGCTTGTTTTAAATTGATTATCTATAACAGAGTATGACGGTATTGGAATAACAGATTAAAGATATAACAGTATCAAGGAACGACAAGTAATAGTAGCTGAAAGTGAATTGTATTGATTAAATTCACGAAGTGTTGAATGCGGAATGGATTAACCAAAGTTAATCCAATTCAAACACTTTGCTTAATTATTACAATGAAGAGTATTAACTACAGTGGACACACACGCTGATAGTTAACCTCGCTGAGTCTTAATACACACCTAGACAAACTAGTTCTCTGACAAACAGAAGAACGGTGCATATGACGACTAGCCTCAATAGTACAAAACACTGAACTATTTATACTACAAGAGTTCCTAAAATATCGCCTACAAAATAGGATCTTGGAAGGACACGTGTTGCTGCTTGATTGGTCCTGATCTCTGATAAACCGACATTCTGCGGGTCCCAATTCTGTTACCGCAAATATCTCGTTACCTTAAAGCCAATCACTTGCTGCCACGTAATCTTTCGGACATACTTCGAACTGGAACACTCTTGCTGATGTATAGATAAGTACAGTACTTTTTAGTACTTGATGATTAAGAGGCTTTATTGAATAGTCACTGAAGATGCAGCAATCCTCCTCACTCACTGCGAGCTAACATGCTCTTGTAGAATGAATTGAACAAAAGATCTTCAGTGACTAGCTGTTATTCTGGCAGTGACTTTTGCCTTTATTGATTTGAAGAAGTAATGCTCTCACTGACGTTGATCAGCGACACACCAAGTTGAGCTTTAAATCTTCCTCAGAATATCGAACAGAATGAATGACGATCAGCGAAACCTATCATTAGCAACAGCAGCTTTGATACAATCCATTTCTTCATCGAGTAGTGTACAGTTGAGTTGATCAGCGACCAGTGACTTCATCATGGTCAGCGACCAGTGACTCAACAATTGCATTGATACTTGTTGCTTACATTCGTGCATTACTTCCTTGTGGGGTATTTGCCGTACATTGAGATTTGTTGTTTACATTCGTGCTTTACCTCATTGTGGGGTATTTGCCGTACATCGGGATTGTTGCTTACATTCGTGTTTTACTTCCTTGTGAGGTAATTGCCGTACATTGAGATATATTGACTGCATTATTTCACATTTGTGTACATTTCTATTGCATTGTCCTAACTTATTATTATCACAGCAAAATGTTTATTTTCTGGTGTCTTGTTTCAAACCTACGAAACTCACCAACACATGTGTTGACGTTTTTGAGCATATCTTTTCAGGTAGCACTAGTGGAACTAAGGCCGATGACAAGAAAACTTAGTGGACCATTTAGGTTGCATTAAGTGTCACTTCAAGATACATGAAACATTTGGTTTAGCATTTTGGTTGTTTGGAAAGGCGTGTTTTGCCTTAGTTATGTTGAACACATTTATTGATTATTTGTAAGACTTCGATTCATTATTGGAATGTATGCTTGACACGAACAGCTATTCGTGTTAATGACATTACAACACATTGATTTTTAATTGCATTTAGAGTTCTATATATTGATGTGTTGTGATCCTATCATGGTTGCATTCCGTTATTTCCGCTTTAGACGGGGTGTGACACATTCACGGCTAATCAATTCAAGTTCATTTAGATAAACGCTCAAGACTCGGGTTAGTCTCGTGGTCCCTCTTTTACTGTTTTACTCAGGGGTGTGATTACATAGCTCGATTTGCTTTACAATATGAATGCAAGTACAATTAAATCAAATACTGCATGAGTTGTTTTCACTAATCAATTAAAGCTCTTCACAACATAGTTTGGTAATACGTGGTAGCGTGAATGTTAGTGTATGGTACCATATAGGATTGACAATCCTCGTCCGGGTTAGCAAGCACTAACTGGTCAAACGGACGCATTAGCATTTGTGTAGACGAGTGTGGATTAGGCACTCGTAGGAGGCACCTCGATCGGAATTCCTTCATTGGACCCGACCCCCAAGTTAAGCTCAGACTATGTGCACATGACTGTATACTTACTTTTATTTTGCTTTATTGAAATTTAAATTCAATTAAATCTTACGGTTCATACAAATATGTGTTGACATACAAACCTGTAAGCTCACCAGCGTTTCGCTGACCCATTTTAGCATGTATCACAGGTACACAGTAGTAGGTTGGACTGCCCGATCAGGATACTTAGCTTGTGTCAGCATACAAACATTTAGAGATTTAGCTGCATTATGTTGGGTTTTCTATTCCCTAACTAGATTATCATATACACAGCGGAAAAACAATAATTTTATAATCTAGGGCAATTAGGAAACTAAACCCTAAGGATCTTAACTTGAATAAATAGTACAATAAACAATAGGATAGATAAGAAAACCCTAACCTTGGAGAAAACCTATTTCTCACGCGCAGACCAACGAGCAGAGCTTCATTACTTGTAGGCAAGTACCCAAAGTAGAATACCTCTAATGCTTCACACCCAAAAACCCAAGAGAAAGTCGAATTTTCGAAATCCTCTGAAAATTCGTACTTGAAAACGTATATTATGAAGGTATAGGATGCCCCTATTTATAGTTTTGGAAGAAACCTGAATTCGACTCCCAACCGGCGGTTGGACCTTCCAACCCGCGGTTGGAGCTGTTTGATTTAGACCCCAAGTCTGCGACTTCCACCGCCTTTAAGAAACCCTAATCCCAACCGGCGGTTGGATCCGGTTTATCGAATCTTCCGCTTTATTTAATTACTTTTGATTTCTAATTAATAAACTATTATTAATTAACCAAACAATTAAATATAATATTAATACTATTAATATTATCCTTCATCTTTCTCTTGACTGTCCATGAGGGCAACCCAAAAAGGACTTTACCATTAATGATAGTCTCACCAATTAGTTATGATATTGGACACTATTCCAACAGTCTCCCACTTGGACAAATCATCAACTATTATTGGTCTAAGTCTATATCTTATTAACCATGTAAAGTGTGCCATCCATCGCAACTGCCTAACTCTGAATTTTAGAGTCAGTCCTTTAGATAAGTGATCAACCATTCATTTGTTTCACGATATCATATGAATCGAGACATGGATTATAATCAATCTCAAGATTCATATAAGTTTTCTGATTTCCTATTATATTGATTATATGAGACTACTGAACTATCACCCTAGTCTCGGCCAGGCCTAGCACTTTAGAGTCAAATTTAATCATCAGAGGGCCCGTGATATCTCTTTTCCATTTTTTAGGCAAAAGGAACAAATAAATATCGACTACATAGCACTAGTCAACTCATCATATCATACCTATCATACCCTTTATAACTGGCATTTACGCACAGCGTTTGAATAGATTAAAGTATAACAGATTTGAAGTGATCTCCATTTTAAGAATAGAAGATATTATCATCTTAAAATCACTCGTGATATAATCCATGAAGTGATCTCTTTAAGTACGGGTTTCTCCTATACTTAAATCCCCATTAAGTACCCATGAGTGTTGCAGCAATCTCCATGCCATATCTATCTCCATAGACATCTACTAACACTTCATGACAGTCTTAATTCACCACATACTTCCTATAGTGTGATCGACTGAGGAGGTTTGAGTAAGAACTTATTACTCTGGAAGTAGTGTCTAAACATGCAAAACTGAAACACAACGACAAACAATAGTAAATGGTAGAACTCCTTCCCATTAATAATCTCCATTACTTAATCACCAAGTCTATTACAGTTTCCATCATTGTTTATAACATTTCAAATTCAAACTAACAACTAAAATTTTACATTATCTCTTAAACCTATGCTCCTAGCATGTTCATCATGTTTGGACCTTCCTAATGGCTTTGTGAACGGATCAGCTGGATTATCTTCTGATCTTATGCTTTTCACAATCACGTGTCCTTCTTCGACTTTCTTTCGAACAAAATGGTATTTCCTTTCAATGTGCTTTGACTTTCCGTGATCCTTGGGTTCTCTACTCAAGGCGACTGCACTTTCATTATCACAGAATATAGCAATAGGATCTTGTACTGTTGGAACAACTCCAGGATCTCCAATGAAATTCCTCATCCAGATAGCTTCCTTTGCCGCTTCACTAGCTGCAATGTACTCAGACTAGCATGTGGAGTCTGCCACTATATATTGCTTAGAACTTTTCCATGTAACCGCTCCCCTATTTAGTAGGAATACCCAACCAGACTGTGAACGACAATCATCTCTGTCTGTTTGAAAACCAGCGTCACTATAACCCGTTACTCTAAGTTCTTCTTCTCCACCATAAACCAAGAACCTGTCTTTAGTATTTCTCAAATACTTGAGAATGTTCTTTACAGCTGTCCAATGACCTTCACCAGGATTCTTCTGATGTCGACTCACTAAGCTCAAAGCAAATGAGACATCAGGTCTTGTACACGTCATGGCATACATGATCGATCCTATAGCCGAAGCATATGGGATTCGACTCATTTTGTCCAATTCTTGTTCAGACTTTGGACACAGATCCTTACTGATCTTAATGCCATGATTCAAGGGCAAGTTCCCTTTCTTAGATTTTTCCATATTGAATCTTTTCAAAATTTTATCTAAGTACATATCCTGGCAAAGTCCTATGAGACGTTTTGACCTATCTCTGTAAATCTTTATACCTAGGATATATGCTGCATCTCCAAGATCTTTAATAGCGAAACATTTTTCCAACCATGCTTTTACACTATGTAAAGTTGGGATATCATTTCCTAAGAGCAGTATATCATCCACATATAATACTAAGAATACTACAATACTCCCACTGAACTTGACATATATACATGACTCATCTTCACTTCTAGAAAAACCAAACTCTGTGACTTTCTCATGGAAGCAGAAATTCCAGCTACGAGAGGCTTGTTTAAGTCCATAAATGACCTTTTCAAGCTTGCATACTCTATTAGGATACTTTACATTTTCAAAACCTTCTGGTTGTGCCATGAACACATCCTCTATCAGTTTCCCGTTAAGAAAAGCGGTTTTGATATCCATCTGCCATATTTCATAGTCATGAAATGCAGCTATGGCTAGCATAATCCTAATTGACTTAATCTTAGCTACTGGTGAAAAGGTTTCCTCATAATCAATCCCATAGGTTTGAGTATAGCCCTTTGCTACCAACCTAGCTTTATAAGTATGTACGTTCCCATCCATGTCTGTCTTTTTCTTGAAGATCCACTTACAACCCACTGTCTTAAGACCGGTTGTAGTGTCAACCGAATTCCAAACTTGGTTGTAATACATGGACTGAATTTCGCTTTTCATAGCTTCCTTCCATTTAGCAGCCTCAGGGCCTGCCATCGCTTCCTTGTAGTTAGCAGGCTCATCTAATTCAGCCAGTGTACTATCACTTATCTTATCCTCTTCTTCTATTTGATAACCATAATAGAACTCAGGAAGATTGCTAACTCTACTAGATCTGCGAACGGGTAAGGATATGTCTTCGGGTTCAACAGGTGTCTCCACCTCAAGTTGAGTGTCAGTGTTTACTGTAGGTTCTTCGTCAGTAGACTCTTGAATTTCTTCAAGATCAATCTTACTCCCACTGTCCTCTTCAGATATCATTTCTCTCTCAAGAAACACTCCTCTTCGAGCTACAAAGACCACATTATCCTTGGGTCTGTAGAATAAATATCCAAATGACTCTTGTGGATAACCGACGAAGTGACACTTTTCAGATCTGGAGTCTAGTTTGTCATGAGTTTCTCGTCTAACGAAAACTTCACAACCCCAGATTTTGATGTGACCAAGAGAAGGTCTTTTTTCCTTCCACATCTCATAAGGTGTCTTTGAAACTTTCTTAGTGGGTATTTGATTTAAGATATGGGCGGCTGTTTCTAATGCATAACCCCAGAAACTTATTGGAAGTGTTGTCCGACTCATCATAGACCGAACCATGTCTAACAGTGTTCTATTTCTCCTCTCAACAACACCATTAAGCTGTGGTGTTCTAGGAGGAGTCAATTGCGAAACTATTCCACAGTCTCTAAGATGATCGAGAAACTCGATACTAAGATATTCTCCTCCTCTGTCGGATTGGAGTACCTTTATCTTTCTGCCCAGTTGATTCTCTACTTCGTTTTGATACTTTTTGAACACTTTAAAAGTATCCGACTTATGTTTGATTAGATAAACATGTCCAAATCTACTGAAGTCATCAGTAAATGTAACATAGTATCTATTTCCATCTTTTGTGGTACATCAGAATGGTCCACATTCATCTGTACGTACCAAATCCAATAATCCCTCACCTCTTTCACACGATCTAGTGAATGGTGATTTTGTCATCTTGCCTAATAAACAGGATTCGCATACATCATCCGATTTGAGGTCGAATGATTCCAACACTCCATCTTTTTGGAGTTGGGCGATGCATTTCTTGTTTATGTGCTCAAGACGATAATGCCACAACTTGGATTTATCAAGCTCATTAGACGAATCAACATTTAAAATAACATTGCTAACACATTCAACATTCTCATATATGCCTTTATAAGGAGAAGCTTTAAAAACAAAACAATTATTTAAATAAACCAAAATATCTCCATTTCCATTATCAAAAGTAAAATGATAACCATCTTTAAACAAAGCATAAAATGAAATAATGTTTCTAGTCATTTATGACGAATAATAGCAATTATTTAAATCTATCATGACTCCAGAATTCAGCATGAGCTCAAATCTTCCAATCTTCGTCACAGGTACAATTCCCTTGTTTCCCATAACTAGGTTGAGCTCTCAATGCTTCACACTTCTACTTTCCTTTAGCCCCTGCAATACAGTGCAAATGTGATTACCACACCCTGTATCCAGAACCCACGAATTAGAAGTTGTGGTATTATGGAGTTCGATCATAAACATACCTAAGTGAGCACTCTTCTCAACCTTTCCATCTTCAAGGTCCTTCAGGTATTTTGGGCAGTTACGCTTCCAATGCCCCTTTGTGTTGCAGTAGAAGCACACTGCTTCCTTTGGGTCATTGACAGGTGCAATATCATAATCGGTCATTTTCTTAGACCTACGAACGGACTTTCCATCAGTATTCTTTCTTTTCCAATTTGAATTTGACCTTTTCCTTTTCTTTGCACTTTGACCAACAGTCAACACAGGAGCTGCTGAACCAGAGGACACATCATCTTTCTTGATTCCCTGCTCAGCAGTTTGCAGTAAATTGTGGAGTTCCATTATTGAGCCTTCTCTCTCATTCATATTCATCTGATATGAAATTACAAACTGATTGTAGACAGCTGGCAGACAGGACAATATTATAACGATGGAAAACTCTGTGTCAAATACCATGTTCAATGATTCCAACCTATCAAAGTACCCTTTCATCTATAAGACGTAAGCACAGATAGAAACTCCAGGTTTGGGCTTGCAAGCCATGAGTGACTTAACCACATCAAGGCGTTCTTTGCTTGCCTTGGCCTGAAACATTCCTTTTAGCTGTTGGTTCATTTCATAAGCCCAAGTATTCTCAAAAGTCTTTTGCAATTCGGGGCTCATGGAGGATGCCATGATACAAGATACTTTATTCGCATCATCATAGTGTTTCCTGTGTGCGTCGATCTCCTCCTGGGTTGATTCTTCATCAATTACGGGAATATGCTCATCAAGAACATACTTCTTGTTCTCGTACCTCAAGGTAAACCTTAGGTTACGCATCCAGTCCATATAGTTTGGACCAGTCAGTCTTTCCCTCCCAAGAACCAAGAGTAGTGAGAAGTTCGAGTTATATGCGGGATTGGGGACGGGAGGATTTGCACCATTTAAATTAGCCATCTACGAGATAAAACAGTTTTAGTTAGTTTGAATATTCCTTAATTTAATTACCTAGATTTTCTAAATTAAGGCTAGGATCTATATTTTCAGTTTTATGAAAAAGGTCGTCGTAATCATATAACTAAAATACTTTTTGTCTATTTCATTTCTTATGAAATTCCTAGATCTTTGAGATTCATTAATTCCTATCAACGGCATGTTAATCTCGGTTATGCACATCTACTATTCATGACTGGTATGCCGAAGATCATGAACAAGATGGTGAATTAACCATGCAAATACCGCGTGTTCCCCGGCTCGAGTACGCTTGAGAATTGCGAGTCTCACATCACCTCTCACTTATGTCCTCACATTAATGTGCCGGTAAACCACACACGCTCCATTAACAGTCCATACGAGAGATGTGCAAATTTCATGGGTTAGCATACTATTCATCATTTCCTATAGCTAAAACGGGATTTTGTTTTACTATTTTAAGTCTACTTTTAATCTTGACATCATCCTATCAAAAGTCCTCGGTAGCTCCATCGAACGCACAAAGAAGCGGAGAAGTAGGTCAGCGCGAAGCTTATTAAAAACCTGACTTCTTTAGGGAAGCAGAGCGACCCGCCTTATACCTCTCTTATAGTTTGTTCCTCATGGGTGAGCCGATTTATCGATTAACTGACGATGTATTTAGACTTTAATTATACATATATATAAATCATATAATACATATAATATTTTTTGAAGTTTAGGGTTCTATTTTAAACCTTTTAAAAGTTGAGTGGTCTATTTTAAACAATTTAAAATTATCAGTATCTAAAGTGTAAATACATATTACCTATTTAGACAATTCTGTTTCCAAATTTATCTTTACCTACATACTATTACAGATAATTGTATGCTACTATTTATTAAGCTATGTCTCTGATACCACTATTGGGTTTTCTCTTCCCTAACTAGATTATCATATACGCAGCAGAAAAACAATAATTTTATAATCCAGGGCAATTAGGAAACTAAACCATAAGGATCTTAACTTGAATAAATAGTACAATAAACAATAGGATAAATAAGAAAACCCTAACCTTGGAGAAAACCTATTTCTCACGCGCAGACCAACGAGCAGAGCTTCATTACTTGTAGGCAAGTACCCAAAGTAGAATACCTCTAATGCTTCACACCCAAAAACCCAAGAGAAAGTCGAATTTTCGAAATCCTCTGAAAATTCGTACTTGAAAACGTATATTATGAAGGTATAGGATGCCCCTATTTATAGTTTTGGAAGAAACCTGAATTTGACTCCCAACCGGCGGTTGGACCTTCCAACCGGCGGTTGGAGCTGTTTGACTTAGACCCCAAGTCTGCGACTTCCACTGCCTTTAAGAAACCCTAATCCCAACCGGCTGTTAGACCTTCCAACCGGCGGTTGGATCCGGTTTCTGGAATCTTCCGCTTTATTTAATTACTTTTGATTTCTAATTAATAAACTATTATTAATTAACCAAACAATTAAATATAATATTAATACTATTAATATTATCCTTCATCTTTCTCTTGACTGTTCATAAGGGCAACCCAAAAAGGACTTTACCATTAATGATAGTCTCACCAATTAGTTATGATATTGAACACTATTCCAACACATTATTATATTTTGTATAAATTAATTATGTATGTAAATCTCTCAATTCGTAAACCGAGCTAATGTACTTAATATTTTGTTGCAAACTGTTGTTAAATCAATACAAGTCTAAAACGACGCATGTAGTAGTCATTCATTATATCTTATGTGCTGTGATATGTAATTAGTCGCGCCCCGACCCGATTCGCTTCCGCAACCCGAATTTGGGGGTGCAACATAACAGCTTCATACTTCTTAGTTATTATACTATATAAAAATGTTCATTTATGTAGTTATACTACTTTTTTTATTTGGGTAATTAAATTTTTAAATGATATTCAATTCATTAAACATTTTCTAAAAAATAAATAGCTTGCAACATGAGGGAATAAGCCATCAAGCAAATCCATACTTGACCTACAATCGTAACTAATGATGTGCATGCTTCCATAACAGCATCTCATCACGGAGTTGGCTATGGTCACGAGCTCAGCTCGGCAAATTCATAATTTTTCGCCACGATGAGGGGAGTCATTTCCGTGATCACCTCCGAAATGAGACTCCGTGATCGTGATCCCGTCACCGTCATGCTAACTTAGCAATGCACTCCTGGACTCACAGTCGTAGAGGATTCTCCGCGATGCCTCTTTACTAAATGCTCCAAGCTCAAATGAAATGATTCTGAGCTCGTCCAACACGTATTATGCATGACCTTCCGACAAGATCTGACACATAGTACAGTAGACAAACATTCCATGCAGCCATTACGTGCATGGCCGTTCCATTAACCTACTCAGCTCACCTCATTAGGGCTGTTCACAGTTCGGATAAAACCGGATTATCCAATTGAATAATTTGGATTAAACCATATGGTTTGGATAATTGGATTTTTGGATCGGCTCGGATCAAAACCAAACTTATTATTTTGGATCACGAATTGGTTTTGGTTAGTAAATTACAAACCGAATTATCCAAAAAAACCAAATAACAAAATATATATTTATTTTTCAAACATTATATGTATACATGCACATACAAAATAGTTTACTAACTTATTAATATTCTATAAATATCCAAATATAATAGGTAGTTTATAGTTTAAAAAATTGTTTACTTATATATGTATGTAATTTATAGTTTCGTTTTGCATTTTACTATTATATTACACACATATGTATATGTACTGGGAGATTCAAATGAGAACCATCCATTTTGTATAATTTTATTATAATATCTAACATATATTTAGTAGATATAGTAAATATTTGTGTATGTGTTTGGATATCCAAAAACCAAACCGATCCATCCAAATAATAACTAGGATGGATTGGTTCGGTTTTTGAATTTGTTTGGATGGATCGGATTCATGTATATGGATCGGTTTTGAACCGATCCATCCGTTTAAACATCCCTACACCTCATTGGGCCACATCAGCAATGGTTCCAGAGAATGTTTCATGCCCTTTGCCCAAAAACGCGTCCTTCTAGAAGCAGGGGTGAATCTATGTGAAGCTGAGATGGGTCAATTGACCCACCTTAGATTTCAAGTTGATTCATACAAAATGTAGTATTTTTAAGATTGACCCACCTAATTTTCATGCTTTGACCCATGTTAGCTTTTGGATTAATGAAGATATGCACTTTAGTGTGTTTAATTTGGATATTCAAAGAAGCTCTCTTTTGATTGTTCATGGCAGACTAAGAGTATTTTTAACCTAATTAGTTGAAGAAGATGAAGTTTAATTTGGGTGGACTATTGTTTGGGTATAGTAGCTAATTAATATAAAAGAAACATTGGGCTGTAATATCTAACACATCAGGTCCAATTCATTGCTTTTAATAATTCATATTAATTTTAATAGTGCGTAACTACCGGCTTAAATTGTTTGTTTTACTGCGCATACATTTTAAAAGACCACTTTGGTTAAAATCAAACCAAATTGAGAGCATGCAGTGAATTATGTTTTGTATATATTTTGAAAAAGCCAATGATTAATATTAAACCAAATTGAGAGTGTATTTGTATTTTATTTTATTTTGTGTACCTTAAACTTTTTTATATATTATCAAACATATATATTTAATTGGTCAAAAAAGTTGTAGTAAATTTCATTGAAGAATAAAAAAAATTGAGTTGAAATGTGAAGACTTTTGCCAATGATGTTTTATTATGTTTGCCAATGTTTAATACATATGAAACACTAGATCAATCAACTATCTAGGCTTCATACATAAAAAATACTATGACTTTGTACATACTTTTTGTAGGATTTTGACATATAAGTGGGATCATGTAACACCTGCTAAATTAGGATAATTAATTATGCCTAATTAATTGTAACTAGATGTAATTAGTATGTAATAGGACTAATTGCAGACTCTATTTGTATATATATAAGGTGATTTATATATATATATATGTGTGTGTACTTACGCGATTTGGATAAATCGTGCGAATTAACCGGACGGAGTCCGACACAGTTTACTTGGACGTTGGTGACAGAAATTTACTTAAATAATGAGAACGTATTTTGTTATATAAAATACGCAATAGAACGAGCATTATTTATATATTATAGTGACGACATTTTAACTTAACGCAACAAAACGTAATAAACGCGACTTAATAATTGAAATATTGCGACAAATGTTTTTATTATTGATTTCAAGTATTTTTATTTAAATATTCCAGTTACATTTTAAAAATATAACGGTTTGATTAAATACTAAAAACAAAGGATTAAACGATTAGGACACGGAGTAAATACTGAGTTTTAGGGAGCGTTTACCCCTCCCTTGTCTCTTGGATCAGCCAACACCCCTTCCCCCTCCTCATTCTTCTTTCATTTTCATTATCTCCAAAAACACACACACCTCCAAAAACACTCTCACTAAAAATACTACCAAATTTTCGGACTACAAACCGACCCACGAAATTTACATATTCAGAATCACCATCACGAGTGGAGCAAGAATATCAAGATCGTTTTCACCATTTCATCCTCCATTTAGCTCGATTTGCAAAAGTAAGAAATTCCTAAAATCTTAGATCTATTCAATTTGGTGTAATGTTTTGATGTTTTGATGTGTACACAACTTAGATATAACCTAATACATGAAGAATACACGATTTTATAGCTCAAAAATGGGTTAGATTTGCGTTTTTGGTCGGAAAATCACGAAACCCGAAAGTTTCTGGACTGATGTTCATCTTTGCGACACAACGTTTGTGTCGCATGCTATGTCGCATAAACCATTTAGTGTCGTATTTTGTGTCGTACGTTATGTCGCACTATTGTGTCGCACTTTTTATGCGACACAACCCTTATGTCGCTATTAAATTAGCATCGCAAGCTTTTGCGACACAACCACTGTGTCGCAGAGCTCTTGTGTCGCACTTTATGCGACACAACCACTGTGTCGCATACCAAACTTTAGTGTCGCAGATTGTGTCGCAAAAACACAGAAAACCAGAATTTTAAAGTCAAAGTTACTGTACAAAAAAGTTAAATTTTACTGTAGCAGTACTGTAGCAAATCTACTGTAGCAAAGTCAACAATTTAGAATTATTTTGATGAACCGTCACCAATGGGCCAAAACTGTTTTCTCAAAACAAACGACTACGAACATACAAACGAACATTGGACTTAACTAGTTGTGTACAACTAAACGGAACGTCTTGCGAGACACATACTTACATAACTTCATATGATTAGGCATTTGAAGGTTACGGGTTCAGAGAACCTACTTGCTTTACTTACTACTTGCTAATTGCAACTGATTACTACGAGACTCAGGTGAGTCTTACGGCCCCACTTTTACTGTTTTTATACTTTGGGGTGAGATACTTAGCAACTGTTTTACATATGAACACAATGTACTGAACTGAAAACATTACTGTTTACAAACAAACGCATGAGTTACTTTTATCCACTGAAAGCCTCCTAATCGTAAGTTGTTAGTTATGGACTTAAGCGCGATTACTAATAGATGGATCCATTTGGGACTGACAATCCCTGTCTGGGGTGGTAGCGCCACCACGTACTGATTTACACGTAGAAACAGACATATTAGTATTTGTTACATATGAGTGTGCGGATAGCACTCACGGGGGTACGTGATATATTCACACTACACGGTTAAGCTTCAACTTATGAGCTCATGGCACTGTACTGATTAACTGATTTACTTACTTTGCTTGATAGCAATACGGGTACATACTTGTGGTTCATAACACTTACTTATTACTAAACCTGTGAGATTCACCAACCTTTTTGGTTGACACTTTTTAGCTTTGTATCTCAGGTACACTTACGGAGTAGGGTCACTCCAGGATTACTAGCTAGAGTCGCATGATTTTACAAACTGCATTTAACGGAGATTCTTTGGCATTATCTTTTGTAACTATGGTTATGTAATAGAATCTCCCGCTATACGCGTGGGCTCTAGGGAATTACATTTTGTATACGAAAACCTTCGGTTTTCAAACGATTATTAATTATGAGATGTAACTATTTTACAAACGTCTCATTTAGAGGTCGTTTGCTATTAATCTTGTGCTTTGTATATTGATTAGTAGCACCCAATGTATGCTTCCGCAAATCGTTAAATTTGGGGGTGTTACAGATTGGTATCAGAGCCTAAGGTTATAGTGAACTAGGTTGCATTTAGTGAGCCTAGACTATGACCATTAGGCAGTATCCTTTATTAGGTATAACCGGTTCAGTGATTACATCATACGAGTTTAATTTAACATAGCCTGATCAACTATGTACAATTAAGCAAAGACGATGTAAGATCTGAAAGGGGTTATGGCTGAACAGGGTACAATAGAAGACTCTGACTTCGAGAGAACCGAGACTTAAATATGTTTATGCTAGACACTCAATAGGCTATATTATATAGGGACTATATGAATATAGGCCTCAATCTTACTAACGCTTTGTCTCAGAAATGGCAAACATCCCATCCGATTCATCTCGTTCTCAATCCGGGTCGCAAAACCCGAGGGTAGCTAGGAGGAACAACAGGTTGCCTCGAGCTGGCCCGTACTCTACTCACTTCACCTTGCCGGCCTTAGCTGCTAGGGTGAACCAACACGAGCAGCGACTTCGCACCATGGATGTCGTGTTGCAAGAAACAAACGAAAACTGGAGACTTACAGCACTCGAGCGCATCGAACAAGTCTCTGAGGATCACGAAACCACCGTTAATAATGTGGACGTTCTTCTCAACAAAGTGGTGGAGATAAGCGTGGAAACCACTCTTTTGAAACACAGACTTGATGAGTGTGAACAACGCTCACGGGAAACGGAAGAATATAACCGTGGATTGGTACAGCGACTAGCATTAGCTGAAGACAATGCTCGACAAGCCAGCAGACTTGCAAATACTGTGGATCATCTCATCGAAATGATGGAGCAGATTAACCTACGTTAAGACTAACTTAGTCTTTGTTTTGTAAACTATTCTGTAAATCTAGTAACTATCTAAGCACTACTCTATGTTTCAATCGGATGTAACAATTCCCGACATCTTTTGTAACACATCCGTAGGATGTAACCTTTGAACTAGTATCATCTATTAATTATTCCTTGCTGTTTCGACTCATGTTAATTGCCATAGTTCTCTTCATAATGATGTTATGTATTACCACCTTTATACAAGTACATCTGAAATAAATACAACCTTCTTACAAAATCTCATGTATCTTCATTTCTTTTATTGAAGAGTCATGCCGCCAAAGTCAAGACCTTATACTGATGCTCAGATCACGTCACTCATAACCCAGGCTGTTACTGAAGCCTTGGCTCGAAATACTCCGCCAAACTCCACAAGAAACAGCGATGCCGCTGAAACCTCTGCTGCTAAACCTTGTTCATACAAGGATTTTCAAAACTGCAAACCCTTGAGCTTCAAGGGGACCGAAGGAGCCATCGGACTTATCAGATGGTTCGAAAAGATGGAATCCGTTTTCCGCATCAGCAAATGTGCGGAGGACGACAAAGTCAAATTCTCCACCTGCACCCTCGAAGATGGTGCCCTCTCGTGGTGGAATTCCTATACCCAGTCCGTGGGGATTGACACCGCTTACCTACTCCCTTGGGAGGATCTAAAGAAAATGCTCACGGATGAGTATTGCCCGTCCGAACAACTTCACAAGCTGGACGAAGAGTTCTGGAACTTAAAAGTGCAAGGAACTGATATCGTTGGATACACCACTCGATTCCAACAACTCACCGTCCTTCGCCCAGCTATGGCAGGTACTGGGCCTGACAAGATTAAGAAATACATCCGCGGCCTCCCGGAACCCGTCCGGGGAAACGTCGCCTCCTCAAACCAAACCACTCTTCACGGTGCCATTCGGTTGGCCCATGAACTTCTAGCTATGAACGAGGACCCAGAACCACCCACTCCATCCTCCAACAACAATAAAAGAAAATGGTCCGACAACCACAACAATCACCAAACCAAGAAACCCGAGACCATTAAAGCCTACACCGCCAATACTGATGACAAGGGGGCGTACAAGGGAACCAAGCCCTATTGCTCAAAGTGTCAACGACACCACTATGGTTCGTGTCCCTGTAGCAAGTGTAAGAGGTTTGGACACTTGGCTAAGGACTGTAGATCAAACACCACTGACACCAACACCTCTGCACCAAAGACTTGTTATGGGTGCAACGGTACGGGGCATTTCAAGAAAGACTGCCCGAAACTGAACAACAACAACAAGAACAACAACAATGCTCGAGGAAGAGCTTTTGTACTGAAATCTGGGGAAGCCCGTCAAGACCCGAATGTGGTCACGGGTACGTTTCTTCTCAACAACTTGACTGCATTTGTATTATTTGATACTGGAGCTGATAAGAGCTTTATTTCTGATGAGTTTTATCCACTACTAGACACCACACCTATTGCCTTAGATTCTAAGTACACTGTAGAATTGGCAAACGGAAAACTTATTGAGGCCGACAGTGTGATACCTGATTGCACATTGAACCTAGCTAACGAGCTCTTTTCCATTGACTTGATACCTGTCGAAATCGGCAGTTTTGACATCATCGTCGGTATGGATTGGTTGTCCAAGTACCGAGCCGAAATCGTTTGTTTTGAGAAAATTGTACGCATTCCTCTCGTCACCGGTGGAACTTTGAGCATACAAGGGGAGACCGGTGGGTCGAGAATAAATATCATTTCTTGCATGAAAACCCGAAAATACTTGAGAAAAGGGTACCAGGCAATCCTCGCACACGTTATTGAGAAAAAGTCAGTGGAGAAACGACTTGAAGATGTGCCTATTGTTCAAGACTTCCCAGAAGTCTTTCCTGAAGACTTGCCTGGCCTACCGCCAACTAGACAAGTCGAATTCTCTATTGATCTTGTGCCCGGCGCAGCACCCGTGGCACGAGCCCCTTACCGACTAGCCCCATCCGAACTTCAGGAGTTGTCTACTCAGTTACAAGAACTCCTGGACAAGGGATTTATTCGACCAAGTTCCTCACCTTGGGGAGCTCCGGTCCTGTTTGTGAAAAAGAAAGACGGTTCTTTCCGTATGTGCATCGACTACCGTGAACTCAACAAATTAACCGTCAAGAACCGTTACCCACTTCCTCGCATCGATGACCTGTTTGACCAACTTCAGGGGTCGAGTTTTTATTCAAAAATCGATCTACGGTCGGGTTATCACCAACTCCGAGTTCGTGATGAAGATATTCCTAAAACAGCTTTCCGAACTCGCTACGGGCATTATGAATTCCAAGTGATGCCATTCGGCTTAACCAACGCACCGGCAGTATTCATGGATCTTATGAATCGAGTGTGCAAACCTTACCTCGACAAGTTTGTTATCGTTTTCATTGATGACATTCTGATTTACTCGCGCAACGAACAAGAACACGCGCAACACCTGAAAACTATCCTAGAGCTGCTCAAACACGAAGAGTTATATGCCAAATTCTCTAAGTGTGAGTTCTGGATGCAAACCGTTCAATTCCTTGGACACGTCATTGACAATCAAGGGATTCATGTCGATCCTTCAAAAATCGAGGCTATCAAGTGTTGGCAAGCACCTACAACACCAACCGAGGTACGCCAATTCTTAGGACTCGCCGGATACTACAGGCGGTTCATTGAGAATTTTTCGAAAATAGCCCTACCTCTCACTGCACTGACTCAAAAAGAAAAGAAGTTCGATTGGACTGACAAACAGGAGTCAGCTTTTCAGCTTCTAAAACAGAAACTCTGCAGTGCACCTATCTTATCTTTACCCGAAGGCAACGATGACTTCGTGGTATACTGTGATGCTTCACACCAAGGTCTTGGTTGCGTGCTGATGCAACGAGACAAAGTCATCGCTTACGCCTCTCGACAACTCAAGGTCCACGAAAAGAATTACACAACTCATGACCTAGAGTTGGGGGCTGTTGTATTCGCTCTGAAAATCTGGAGACACTACTTATACGGTACCAAGTGTACAATCTTTACTGACCATAAAAGTCTCCAACATATATTCGATCAAAAGGATCTCAACATGAGGCAACGTCGATGGGTCGAGTTGCTTACTGATTACGATTGCGAAATTCGCTATCATCCAGGCAAGGCGAATGTTGTCGCTGATGCTTTAAGCCGAAAGGAACGAGTGAAACCACTTCGAGTTCGAGCTCTCAGTATGACCATTCACAACGACCTTATCAATCAAACTCTCACCGCTCAACTCGAAGCACTCAAACCAGAAAACTTGATAAACGAGGCCTTGCGAGGCATGGACAAACAATTTGAAACCAAACCTAACGGGGCCAAATACTTCTCGAATCGAATCTGGTTACCAAGTTTTGGGAACCTTCGAGACTTGGTGATGAATGAAGCTCACAAGTCAAAATACTCTATACACCCCGGTGCCGACAAAATGTACCACGGCATCAAGGAAATGTACTGGTGGCCCAACATGAAATCGGACATTGCAACCTATGTTGGCAAGTGTCTTACTTGTTCCAAAGTTAAAGCTGAACACCAGAAACCCTCCGGTTTGCTACAACAACCCGAAATACCACAATGGAAATGGGAACAGATCACCATGGATTTCATTACTAAACTCCCGAAAACTTCTAACGGTTGCGATACCATTTGGGTGATCGTTGACCGACTCACTACATCTGCTCATTTCCTAGCCATCAAGGAAACTGATAAGATGGAACGTTTGACACGGATCTACCTGAAAGAAATCGTGTCAAGACACGGCGTGCCTATCTCAATCATCTCCGACCGAGATGCTCGATTTACTTCTCGCTTCTGGCAGTCACTGCAAAAATCTCTTGGTACTCGTCTGGATATGAGTACGGCTTACCATCCTCAAACCGATGGCCAGAGCGAACGAACCATACAAACACTGGAAGACATGCTACGAGCCTGCGTAGTTGACTTCGGTAAAAACTGGGAAATTCACTTACCGTTGTGCGAGTTCTCGTACAACAACAGTTATCACACCAGCATAAAGGCTGCACCCTTCGAGGCACTGTACGGTCGTAAGTGCCGGTCACCTATCTGTTGGACTGAGGTGGGGGATACACAACTCACCGGTCCAGAAATCATACATGAAACAACTGAAAAGATCGTCGGCATACAAAACAGACTAAAAGCCGCGCGTGATCGTCAGAAAAGCTATGCTGATGTGAGACGCAAACACCTTGAGTTCCAAGTAGGGGACAAGGTACTTCTCAAAGTGGCACCGTGGAAAGGTGTCATTCGATTCGGAAAACGAGGCAAACTAAATCCTAGATACATCGGACCATTCGAAATCCTTGAAAAGATTGGTCCAGTGGCATACCGCCTGCAACTTCCTGCTGAACTTAGCAGCGTACACAACACATTCCACATTTCTAACTTGAAGAAATGTCTGTCTGACGAGACGCTGATTATACCACTCGACGAAATTCAAATCGATGATAAACTTCATTTTGTCGAGGAACCTATGGAAATCTTGGACCGCGAGGTCAAGCGATTGAAACAGAGTCGTATTCCCATCGTAAAGGTCAGGTGGAATTCTAGGCGCGGCCCTGAGTTCACCTGGGAACGGGAAGACCAAATACGACAGAAATATCCACATCTCTTCCCAGATAACGCACCGTCCGTGCACTCAAGCTAATTTCGGGACGAAATTTCTTTAACAAGGGGAGAATGTAACACCTGCTAAATTAGGATAATTAATTATGCCTAATTAATTGTAACTAGATGTAATTAGTATGTAATAGGACTAATTGCAGACTCTATTTGTATATATATAAGGTGATTTATATATATATGTGTGTGTACTTACGCGATTTGGATAAATCGTGCGAATTAACCGGACGGAGTCCGACACAGTTTACTTGGACGTTGGTGACAGAAATTTACTTAAATAATGAGAACGTATTTTGTTATATAAAATACGCAACAGAACGAGCATTATTTATATATTATAGTGACGACATTTTAACTTAACGCAACAAAACGTAATAAACGCGACTTAATAATTGAAATATTGCGACAAATGTTTTTATTATTGATTTCAAGTATTTTTATTTAAATATTCCAGTTACATTTTAAAAATATAACGGTTTGATTAAATACTAAAAACAAAGGATTAAACGATTAGGACACGGAGTAAATACTGAGTTTTAGGGAGCGTTTACCCCTCCCTTGTCTCTTGGATCAGCCAACACCCCTTCCCCCTCCTCATTCTTCTTTCATTTTCATTATCTCCAAAAACACACACACCTCCAAAAACACTCTCACTAAAAATACTACCAAATTTTCGGACTACAAACCGACCCACGAAATTTACATATTCAGAATCACCATCACGAGTGGAGCAAGAATATCAAGATCGTTTTTACCATTTCATCCTCCATTTAGCTCGATTTGCAAAAGTAAGAAATTCCTAAAATCTTAGATCTATTCAATTTGGTGTAATGTTTTGATGTTTTGATGTGTACACAACTTAGATATAACCTAATACATGAAGAATACACGATTTTATAGCTCAAAAATGGGTTAGATTTGCGTTTTTGGTCGGAAAATCACGAAACCCGAAAGTTTCTGGACTGATGTTCATCTTTGCGACACAACGTTTGTGTCGCATGCTATGTCGCATAAACCATTTAGTGTCGTATTTTGTGTCGTACGTTATGTCGCACTATTGTGTCGCACTTTTTATGCGACACAACCCTTATGTCGCTATTAAATTAGCATCGCAAGCTTTTGCGACACAACCACTGTGTCGCAGAGCTCTTGTGTCGCACTTTATGCGACACAACCACTGTGTCGCATACCAAACTTTAGTGTCGCAGATTGTGTCGCAAAAACACAGAAAACCAGAATTTTAAAGTCAAAGTTACTGTACAAAAAAGTTAAATTTTACTGTAGCAGTACTGTAGCAAATCTACTGTAGCAAAGTCAACAATTTAGAATTATTTTGATGAACCGTCACCAATGGGCCAAAACTGTTTTCTCAAAACAAACGACTACGAACATACAAACGAACATTGGACTTAACTAGTTGTGTACAACTAAACGGAACGTCTTGCGAGACACATACTTACATAACTTCATATGATTAGGCATTTGAAGGTTACGGGTTCAGAGAACCTACTTGCTTTACTTACTACTTGCTAATTGCAACTGATTACTACGAGACTCAGGTGAGTCTTACGGCCCCACTTTTACTGTTTTTATACTTTGGGGTGAGATACTTAGCAACTGTTTTACATATGAACACAATGTACTGAACTGAAAACATTACTGTTTACAAACAAACGCATGAGTTACTTTTATCCACTGAAAGCCTCCTAATCGTAAGTTGTTAGTTATGGACTTAAGCGCGATTACTAATAGATGGATCCATTTGGGACTGACAATCCCTGTCTGGGGTGGTAGCGCCACCACGTACTGATTTACACGTAGAAACAGACATATTAGTATTTGTTACATATGAGTGTGCAGATAGCACTCACGGGGGTACGTGATATATTCACACTACACGGTTAAGCTTCAACTTATGAGCTCATGGCACTGTACTGATTAACTGATTTACTTACTTTGCTTGATAGCAATACGGGTACATACTTGTGGTTCATAACACTTACTTATTACTAAACCTGTGAGATTCACCAACCTTTTTGGTTGACACTTTTTAGCTTTGTATCTCAGGTACACTTACGGAGTAGGGTCACTCCAGGATTACTAGCTAGAGTCGCATGATTTTACAAACTGCATTTAACGGAGATTCTTTGGCATTATCTTTTGTAACTATGGTTATGTAATAGAATCTCCCGCTATACGCGTGGGCTCTAGGGAATTACATTTTGTATACGAAAACCTTCGGTTTTCAAACGATTATTAATTATGAGATGTAACTATTTTACAAACGTCTCATTTAGAGGTCGTTTGCTATTAATCTTGTGCTTTGTATATTGATTAGTAGCACCCAATGTATGCTTCCGTAAATCGTTAAATTTGGGGGTGTTACAGATCAATCTTACTAAGTTAACATTATATTACTTTTTTCTATTACTTTCTTAAACCCAAATGATTCTTTAAGACATTTTATGTGGATAAAATGATAAAATTGTTAGAATTAGCACTCAACTCGTCCGGCCCGACCCGGCCTGACCCGACCCGTAATCTTACCCGGCCATATGCTTCGATCATATATTCGATTCAGCCAAAGAAAATTTGACCCATATTACATTTCATCCTAGATTCGCCACTGTCTAGAAGGTAGGTTTTCACCATGCTTTGCCTATATAAGCAGTGTTAAATCACAGCCATTTCCCAAACACCTCATAAAATTCTCAACCAAGTTTAAGTTTATTGTCACCCTCGATTGACAGTTAATCTCGATACGGGTTTGCACAATTATTGGTGTGTAATGATTTAATCTCCCATAAATCCACTCATAATTGCACTCAAGATGAAATATGTTTGATCAGTGACACATTGGAAATTTGTATTAAACTATAGCAGCTACTACAATCGTGCACACTAGCTCTGAGTGAATTCTGTTTTTATGTAAGGATCATCCAACAATAACTTTGCAGCAGATTTATACTTTGATCTTTCTATGTTTGTTTTCACTGTTAGTTAAATTCCCAACAAATATACTTAGGCCTGATGAGTATTTTGACTAATTAACCTGAAAAATATCCTTCCATCTTTACCATCATCTTCTTCATGCATGTTCTTAAAGATTATACAAGTCGATAGACAAGACCTTGAGAAATTGAGATCCATGATTTGGTGTTACACCAATGCGTTAAGTAGTTAAATTTCACTGCTATGTTTGTTATTCGAGCTTTTAGTTAGTCGAGCTCGAGTAACAAGCCTCATTTATGCCATTATATTTGTAATCATTTTAACTTAAACAATTATTTGAATCGAAAATACATCTGATATGGATACATTTATCTCTGGTCTGATGCTATAAACTAACAGCTTTGGTGAGATTCTACATATACGAACACAAACACTTGAGATCACACACACATGTGGACACACATATAAAATCCAAACCAGCAATATGAGGACCCAAATCGGTTTCAAAAAAACAAACCCAACATATAATCGATGATTCAATTGATGTGATCAATTTATGTGATGCAAACCCAAACTGGTTTCAAAAAATCAAACTCAAAAGTTGATTCCAGAAGCTGCAGATCGAACAAATATCAGTTTCAAAATGCAAATCGATCAAATGCTAGACCAAACCAGTTTCAACAAATTTAACTCTAAATTTGATTCCACAACTCCATATCAAACCCAAATACCCAAAGTGTAGTTACTGACGTTAAATTAACAGCATTGATGCAAGGGACTACAACCAAAACCAATTGAGTATGAATGTAGTTACTTTAGTTAAGGGACTAAATCCAAACTTTTGACACACCACACGGACGGAAGATGTAACTGTAACTTACGCTATAGATTACAAATGGGCATATAAGTGTTGTGCAGCCGACCTAGCCTGCACCAATCCACTTTTAGCCCGAACATGAAAATTTATGCCAAGTTACTAAAATCAAACGAGCTACCATTTTCATTACCTGTAAAGCACAACCATAAACACAGAATCTTGTAATACATGGCAAACATTTTAGGGGATCGTGTAAAAGTACGGCAATCTCAACTAGTTAGTGAAAAGGGTCTCACCCATTTGACAAAATATAAGGGTGCATCCTAAAGATCTTATATTAATTACACGTAATAGCATATGATTTAATTAGCCTATAAAAATTGGTGTGAGGCTTTAACTTCCACTATGTTGTCATTTAGCTTCTTTTGAACAAGATCAAGTATTTTCACGTGCCCTTCAGCCTTTTTAAATAGTTGTAGTGCGGCCTTGAGCTCTATCAGTCTCTCTTCCATATCCATTTTGGCAGCTCTTTTCACCAAAATGGTGTTTATTTTCGTTTCCATAAGCAAAATGGACTCTTTCGTGGCTTCTTTCCTTTTGGTAGCAGCTTCCAATTGAGCTCGAAGCCACAACACGTTAACGTTGGCTTGCTCGGCAACTGAAATTTCTCACTCGATTTCTTTAATCTCAATAACATCATTGGCTTGAATCCGTCTCACAATTCCACAAACAACCGTAAGAAAATATGCTCTCACAGAAGGTGTCTGAAATAAACAATTAGCTGCAATGTCACCATGTTCCCTAAAAACGGTTCTAAGAATAGGTGCAACACTGCGCTTCACCTTGTAGCCTTGGACACACGTTATGCCAGAATGAGAAGAAGGAACATGAAATTGGAAAGAGAATGAAAAAAGTAAAGCTAAAATAATGCTTTACTTGTTGTAATTAATTAAAACTAGTCAATGACCCGCGTAATACGGCGGCGAATAATTTGATTCCCGTATTAATGGTAGCATTTAAATTTGAATTGGAAGAGAATGAGAGAAAGTAAAAACAAAAAAAAATAAGAAAAAGTAAAAGTGAAAGGGAAAAATAATCCTGTGGGCCAGCCATGAAATTGGAAAGAGAATGAAAAAAGGTTAAAGAAAAGTGAAAATGTTAAGGGTATTTTGGGTATTTCCGATATCGCTTAAGGTAAGGAGGTGAAAATGAATTATAAAGGAGTATAGATTTAAATTTGAATTGGAAGAGAATGAGAGAAAGTAAAAACAAAAAAAAAATAAGAAAAAGTAAAAGTGAAAGGGAAAAATAATCCTGTGGGCCAGCCATGAAATTGGAAAGAGAATGAAAAAAGGTTAAAGAAGAGTGAAAATGTTAAGGGTATTTTGGGTATTTCCGATATCGCTTAAGGTAAGGAGGTGGAAATGAATTATAAAGGAGTATAGATTTAAATTTTCATACCATTAAGCTAATATCAACCTCTGTTAATGGTCCAATTCACGTGATATTCGGTATCTCAAACATATACTATCTTCCCCAAAAAGATTTGAACAAAAAGACGTACTTTCTTATGAATTTTACCCTGCAAAAAGCACAAAAGATGGACCTTAGGCCAAAAGTTTGCTCCTCCTAACACTTATCAATCCTCTTAGGACAGGACGACAGGTCTAATTGTTCTTAAAACAACCGGTCCATGGTACAATATTCAAAGACCACTTACTTGTTCTGTCCAACCGATTAGTAAAACTTAGCTTAACCTTCTAGGCTTTTACCTATCTAAATCTAAATATGTTTATATAGTACACAAACAACTCGGCATTCTCTCTGATGCAGTTGCATGAAAACTGTGGTTTTTGGTTTCAGATGTATTTTAAAGAATACTGGTTGATATTTGATAAAAAGCTTTTTTCGATATAATAGTAAAATGGATGGATTTTACACAGGGCCGGTCCTGCTGTTTTTGATTCCCCGGGCGAGATGAATGAAAAATCCCATATCGTAGTATACATAACTTTTTCAACAGTTTTTCTAACTTTGGTGCGTAAGTTTTTTCTAGCATGTTCATGCCTTTAGTATGTCCGCGCCGATTGTTTGGCAAAAGATAGAATAATTGATTTTGAGGGTCTCGTGCCATAAGTGAAACATAAGCACCTTAAACATATATAATTCGCTATAAGAAAAATGATAGTTTTGATGATTATGCCTGTATTTTTATAATTCAGTTTTCATCAAAAAAACTTATAATTATGATACTATGTTTTGGCACAAAAAGTTGTTAGCTTTTTTAAGAAAACTGATAACTACAACATTGTTTCATACATCAAAGTTATGCTTTTACTATTTATACTTATACAATAAGTTATAACTCTTGTGAATGTAGTGTATGAAACAATTTTAATATTGTATTTATCAATTCCCCTTTTTAAAGGGTATAACTTATAACCATTAATAATATATATAAATCTTAGTATTGAAAATATGTACTATTTTATGATTTTATCTAAAATACTATTTGCATAGTTAAAAGTTAAAACAATCCCTTTTCATACCATTAAGTTAATATCAACCTCTATTAATGGTCCAATTCACGTGATATTCGATATCTCAAACAGATACTATCTTCCCCAAAAAGATTTGAACAAAAAGGCGTACTTTCTTATGAATTTTACCCTGCAAAAAGCACAAAAGATGGACCTTAGGCCAAAAGTTTGCTCCTCCTAACACTTATCAATCCTCTTAGGACAGGACGACAGGTCTAATTGTTCTTAAAACAACCAGTCCATGGTACAATATTCAAAGACCACTTACGCTTGTTCTGTCCAACCGATTAGTAAAACTTAGCTTAACCTTGTAGGCTTTTACCTATCTAAATCTAAATATGTTTATAAAGTACACAAACAACTCGGCATTCTCTCTGATGCAGTTGCATGAAAACTGTGGTTTTTGGTTTCAGATGTATTTTAAAGAATACTGGTTGATATTTGATAAAAAAGCTTTTTTTTTTATATAATAGTAAAATGGATGGATTTTACACACTGAAAATGGAAAACGTAATATAAATTAACTAGCACAGAAAAGGTTGTGGACTGATTTCCATTGGGTGAAGGATGTCGACCCTCTCCAATTAACCAAGTAAAACATGCTATTGTATAGTGATCACAAATGATCCATGATCAACCATTTGGTGCATGAGAATTCTAACATCAGTTTCAGTCGACCCATGTAGAAGTGACTAAAAGTTGTATTCCTTTTTAATAGCACATGTGAAATTCAGAAAACAATATTCATTCATTGTCATCAACTCTCCACAATTCTCTCTCTCATTAACGTTATTCATTAATTCGTCACCGGCGAACTCCGTTATTTCGTTAACGGCCATTACTTGTTCGTCGGAACGTTCATCAACGAAATTAACGGTAATATTTAACAGTATTCAACATATTTGACGCCCTTTAACAACGGAAAATCACCGGAGTTTCCACCGGAAAACTTCACAACCGTTCAACAATCCTACCTAAATTCAACAATCTCAAAATTTTTGGAACTTGATTCACCTTGCTCAGGCAACTACTCGCAGCCCGGATCCCGCTGAGAAGTCTGCACCATATTTACTTTGATCATTATTTTTGTTCCGATCCTTTGACCACCGGCCGCCACTCACGGATTACCGCATTTTATCTACCCAAATATAACATGCCCCCCCCCCCCCCCCCCCCCCCCCCGCATGAATAATCCGAAACGGAAAGCCGATCAGGAGCTTCCGGTTCTTCTCTCTGCTGATATCAAAAACGGTTCTGCGTCGATCGTTATTTCTGACCTCGTTGATGATTCAACCGCTCCGTAAGTATTATTTTCCTTTTCTAAAATGATTCGTTACTAGTGATATTTGCTTCATGCTTCGTATATTTGCGTAGATCTGTGAAAATCAAACGTCATTCGTAGTTCCTAGCGTATCTTCAACATGATTATTTACTAGTGAGATGGTTCACTATGGAAGTACATGGACTAATGTGTCATTAAGTAAAAGCTAAGTTCAAGGGTTATTTCTGTATTTGTGTATCCTTGAGGACTTAGGTGTAATATTTCTGTTATGGATACGTTTGCCTATATGTATGTAATAACAGTGTAATATTCAGAGAAGAGAAACCAAATGATGTTCATCTCCTATCATTGTGGATCATTGTCTTTATGGTATCAGAGCAATCTATAGTGATTGGAAATGATTTTTTTTCAATAAATCGCTTCCGTAAGTGTTCTTTATATCAATTTTGTGATTTTCGTTTCAATTACGATCAAGATTAGGTCAAATTTTCTCAATTACGGTTAATGGATCAAAATACGCAAAATGCGCTGTTTCAAAATCCTCTGTTTCTTCATCTGTTTGAAGGTCCTGGTTTGTTACCAATTCAAGAAAAGTTGATTGGAGCTGAAAATTACAGGTCATGGCGTCGTGCAGTTGAGATTGGATTGTCAACAAAACGGAAATTAGGTTTTGTTAAAGGTACAGTTCTTAAACCTACTATAGATCCATTAATGATTGAACTGTGGGAAACATGCAATAATATGGTGATAAGTTGGTTAATGAATTCCGTTTGTGAGTCTATTGCTAAATCGATTATGTTCATTGGTACTGCATATGAAATATGGATTCAATTGGAACAACGATTTGCTTTGAGTAATGGCTATAGGAAATACAAATTGCACAAAGATACATATGCAATTGAGCAGCATGGATCTTCTGTCAATGATTACTATACTAGGATGAAAATTGTTTGGGAAGAATTGGATTCAATGAGTGAGTTGCCAAATATCACAGTAATTACTCCTGAGATAACATTGTTTTTAAACGCCTTGAGTAAACAGAAGGAAGAACAAAGGTTATTTCAGTTTCTTAATGGTCTTGATGAGCAATTTAACAGTCAAAGAAGTCAATTGCTACTTAACAATCCTTTACCTAGTGTTGAGATTGCATGTTCTGTGTTGCAACAAGAAGAATCTCAGAGATCTGTTTTGCATAATATTCTACCAAGTGTGGATTCTACTGCATTATATAGTCAAAAGAAATATGAAAATTGTGTGCATTGTGGCCATAATATTGTACCAAATGGTCAAACAAGCATCATATCACATATTGGAGATTTTAAACTGAAAAATGAGTTATATTTGAAAGATGTCCTACATGTACCATCTTTTAAATTTAGCTTATTATCAGTTCCAAAACTCACTGAAGATAGTCAATGTTATGCTACTTTCTTTCCCAAATTTTGTGTTGTTCAGGACTTGGCTTCAAAGAAGCTCCTGGGAATGGGTAAACGAAGAAGTGGGCTATATTATCTGGTTAACTCTCCTATTCAAGATGTGGAAGATGAACTGAAGTCTCTGCTTGCTACTGCATTTACTACTTCTGTAAGAAAGTCTAGTTTTTCAAATAATGTGATCAAACATTCTTATAGTTTGTGGCATCATAGGTTAGGCCATGTATCTGATTCATACTTTAGACATATTAATTCTACTTTTGAGAATGTACTAAAACATGGTAAGAGTACTTGTTTGTCATGCCCTATGGCCAAGTTTTCAAAATTACCATATTCTGTAAGTCATTCTCATGCAAGTAAAGTTTTTGATCTAATTCATATTGATACATGGGGTCCTTATAAAGTACCTACCTATGATAAATATAGATACTTTCTTACAATAGTGGATGATCATAGTAGAGCTACATGGACATATTTGATGGTTCAGAAATCGGATGCTTCTACTATTCTTAAATCTTTTCTTCAATTTGTCAAAACTCAGTTTGATTGTTCAGTCAAAGTCATCAGATCAGATAATGCCTTGGAATTTTTAAAAGGTGCTTGTGGTAGTTTATTTACTGCACTAGGTATTGAACATCAGACTTCTTGTCTCGATAGACCTCAACAAAATGGGATAGTTGAGAGAAAACACAGGCATCTTTTGCAAGTAGCTAGAGCTTTACGATTTCATGCTAACTTACCTCTCAAATTCTGGGGTGATTGTGTTAGTACTGCTACTTATCTTATCAATAGATTACCTTCTTCTGTTTTATCTTTTAAAACACCATATGAAGCTTTGTTACATCACAAACCTTCCTATGATCATTTGAAAGTTTTTGGGTGTTTTGCTATGGCATCTAATCCATCCAGACACATGGATAAATTTTCACCTAGAGGTGTACCTTGTATGTTCATTGGTTATCCTAAACATCAAAAAGGTTACAAACTCTATGATCTTACTACTCATTCAATATTTGTTTCAAGAGATGTTTATTTCTATGAACAAATCTTTCCTTATTCTAATTCTTGTCTCAATCAATTCTCCACTCCTTTGCCTACTACCTTTCCTACTTCTAATTCTTATCATTTTGATGATATTCTACCTTCATTTCCTTCTACTTCTTCTCCTTCCCCTGTTCAACCTGTCGATTTTTCCAATTCTAATCCTTCTGCTACTGTTCAACCTCTTAGAAGATCTACAAGGCAATCTCAACCTCCTGTCAAACTAGCAGATTATCATACATATTTTCCTAAAGCTAATCAGGTTACAACTTCTTCTGTCTACCCTCAATTTCAAGCTTTCCTAGCCACTTTAATGTCTCAATCAGATCCCAAGTGTTTTAAAGATGCTGTGTTGGATCCTGGTTGGTGTCAAGCCATGGATTCTGAATTGTCTGCTTTAGAAGAAAATGGAACTTGGGAATTGACTGAGCTACCACCTAATAAGAAATCAATTGGATGTCATTGGATTTTCAAAACCAAACTGAAAGCAAATGGCTCTCTTGATAGGAAGAAAGCTAGATTGGTTGTTGATGGTAATAGGCATAAAAAGGGTATAGATTATGAAGAAACCTTTGCTCCAGTAGCTAAGATGGTCACTGTAAGAGCATTACTATCTGTGGCTGCTATGAAAGGATGGAGTACTTGTCAAATGGATGTGTCAAATGCATTCTTGCATGTAGATCTTTTGGAGGAAGTATACATGAAACCACCCTTGGGTTATACAGAAAAGGGGGAGGGTGTACAACCTAATGTGTCATTAAGCACAACTTCTAATCTTGTGTGCAAATTAAGAAAGTCACTGTATGGACTAAAACAGGCACCTAGACAATGGTTTGCCAAATTGTCTTCTGCTCTTCTTTCTTTTGGTTATGTTCAATCAAAGGCTGACTATTCTCTATTCACTAAACAAGACTCATCTCATTTTACTGCCATTTTGGTCTATGTGGATGACTTGTTAATCACTGGGAGTGATATCACTCAAATTGAGATGCTTAAGAATCAATTGAGTACTCAATTTCATATGAAGGATTTAGGCTCTTTAAACTATTTTTTGGGCCTAGAAGTTACTCAGAATAATCAAGGAATTTTTGTGTCTCAAAAGAAATACTGCACATATTTGTTACAACAGAATGGTGTCCTTAACATGAAGCCATACAAGTTACCCATGGATCAGCTTGTAAAACTTCAAGCTGACATAGGTACTCCTTTATCTGATCCTGAGCAGTATAGAAGACTTATTGGAAAACTGATCTATCTTACAATTACTAGACCTGATATTTGTTACACAGTTCAGGTGTTAAGTCAGTTCATGCAAAATCCCACTTCAGTACACATGCAGGCTGCTAAACATTTGCTAAGGTACTTACTTCTTGCTCCTGGTCAAGGTGTCTTATTTGCTTCTAGTTCTGCTGTACAACTCACAGCTTATTGTGATTCGGATTGGGCTAGTTGTCCAATGACTAGAAGGTCCACCACAGGCTATTACATCCTTTTGGGTGATTCACCAGTTTCTTGGAAATCCAAGAAGCAAAGTGTAGTTTCTAGGTCATCAGCTGAGGCTGAATATCGTTCTATGGCCTTAACTTGTTGTGAAATAACTTGGTTGGTTTCTTTGCTTAAAGATCTGGGTTTGACTTCTTTGGGTCCTGTGGATCTGTATTGTGACAATCAAGCAGCCATTTATATTGCTGCAAATCCTGTATTTCATGCCCAGACTAAACACATAGAAATTGATTGTCATTATGTTCGTGATCAACTCAAGAAAGGGACTACCAAGCCTAAATATGTGCATACCAAATCTCAGCTAGCAGATGTTTTTACTAAGGTGGTTAATGTTGACCAACATGGTAAGCTTTTGTCCAAGTTGGGAGTTTCACCATGTGTTCCCACTCACAACTTGAGGGGGAGTATGGAAGTACAGGGACTAATGTGTCATTAAGTAAAAGCTAAGTTCAAGGGTTATTTCTGTATTTGTGTATCCTTGAGGACTTAGGTGTAATATTTCTGTTATGGATACGTTTGCCTATATGTATGTAATAACAGTGTAATATTCAGAGAACAGAAACAAAATGATGTTCATCTCCTATCATTGTGGATCATTGTCTTTATTCACGGTATATATGCGATTATTATGATATTTTTGCTGTATATCTGGGTATATTCACCTTTTGTTGCTATTAGTTGTTTTCAACTCCTCCGTTAGCATTCATTTTCGTTAGTTAAAACGATGCTTTGAGTATTTGCTTAGATCTGTGTAAAATAACTGTCGCCGTAGTTTTAGCGTCGAATTTACGCTTTAATTTGTTTCAACGTGTTGAATGTTGATTTTCAAGTGATATGTTGTTCATCAGTCTATATGCTCGTTTTTCTGTAAGTTGCTTGCGTATGATTTTTAAAGCGATTTGTGTAAATTAATTTTTTTGTAGTTTTAGCGATTTTGTTAAGCCTTTTGTGCTTCAACGTGATGATTTTCCAGTTATAAAATTTTAATGTTATCTGCATTGTGATTTCAACATTTTTTGTCAAACATTATATCGATGTAGTAGTGTTTGATTTCGATCATCGTAAACATCGTGTAGCGTTACATGATCATTTTAATCTGATTAATAATCTGCTTTTTACCTCCACGATGCTGTTCTAATGTCTATTTTATACTTTTAAGACATTAAAATTTGGAAGAATTCAATATGTTGTTATTTTTATTGTAAATAGTTATTTTAATTTTTGGGGCCGACACTTTTCTTGGGGTAGGAAGATTCCCCTTCCTTTGTCTGACTAAGGGTTAACTTTTTGACTAGTTATGCATCATGCTTGTAAAGTTGTATATTATGGGTGCATTTATATAATTGCGTATTGTTAGAAGCATGATTAGTTATTTAGGTTCTTGCATAGTATTTTGGTTTAGTTACTATAATAAGTTGATTAGTTATGTAGGTGTATTTTTTGGTATGAGATATGAAGAAAAAAATTAATAATAATAATAATAATAATAATAATAATAATAATAATAATAATAATAATTAACTGTTCTATTCTAGGGAGAAGGTATCGGAGATATATTTTATCCTCAATCATCTTCAATGGATAAAATTAATAAATATACCCATAGCTTGCTTAGCAAGATTGTTTCTTTTCTTTTCTTTTTTAAATCAATATATAACTTAATAAACTAATAACAAACATATTAATAAAATATACTAATGATTGTAATTAAAAGGCATACAAGATCAATAATTAAAATATAATAATAAATCATCATTTTACCGGAGGTCTTTACGGAAGTAGCCTCTCTACTCTAGGGTAGGGGTAAGGCTCGCCTGTTCGCCGGAATTTATTTATTTATTTATTTATTTTTTTTGCAGGAATACTACTCAATTGTTCTGGGGAGTCCGGTCACGAAGTCCGAACCAGATCCACCGCTGAAGCTGCCGTCGCACACCGCCCACCGTTTTCAATTGCAACCCATAGCTGATTGCTGCCCGGAATTTTTCCGGCTGAGTATTCTTCCTTTAACCTATTATCTACTTGTATATATAAGTAATACAGTATTATAATAAAAGTAATGTATATATATATTCGTTATATAATATAATGATTTATAAAAATATAGTATATATATATATATATATATATATATATATATATATATATATATATATATATATATATATATATATATTACACTTAGACACATATATAAGAAAAAAAAATTATTATTAGAAAATTTAATATACTCACTCGCACCGGCCGGAGGTCCCACGGAAGCAGCCTCTCTATCCTTGGGTAGGGGTAAGGCTGTCTACAACTTACCTCCCCCATACCACGTCTTTAAATTTGTCGAGCCATTGTCTTTGAAGTGGAGATCAGCCCCTTTGTGTCCATTGTAGATAAATCATGCCGCTTGATGTATCGTTATGTTCCTGTAAAAAATACATGATTTCGAATACAAGATCTCGTTTGTCCATGGTTAGGTTCACGTCGCATTTATATAATTAAAATAACGATATGGTGATGCTCATATTTAAACGAGCTAATAATAGCGATACAGTCAACTCTTGAAACAAATCAAACCTTCTAATGTGATAAAAGGGGACACTATATGCTGACACGAATCAAGACTAAATTTTGGCTACGGTTGGTGATATTGGAGTTGTGAGCAGACGAGGCAAGTGTTTTGTACGTGTCCCACTGATGGCGCCAAATGATGATACGTAGATTCATAAGCTCGGGTTACGGGTCATGATCACTGAGCCATGTGTCATGATTATAACGCCCCAAAATTTACAACTGTTTTTTTTTTTTTTTTACAATGCGGAAGTTCAAGTCCCAAAACATATATATACATAAAATGACATGACGTCATTTTCCATTTCCTAAGTTCTAAGTATTGATTATTACTATTTACCAAACAATCCTTTATATCCTGGGCATTATATAATCAAACATTTTAAACTGTATTAAATAATAATCAGAGTAATCCTAGTCAAACATTCTTCAGTTACTCCTTGACCCGCCCATAACAAAGGATATTAACCTGCAAGGAGTAAACAATGAGGGATTAGCACGAAGCTAAGTGAGTTAACTTATCACTAACAATACAACTTAGTTTAACACTATGAGTTCACCACATTTAACACTTTGACTCAACATCACCAGAGGATCGGTGGCCCTTGTGGCGCCCTCAGCCGCGGTGGCCCACCAAGCGACACTTACACCAACTGCAGGCCAATACAGTGGTTAACCGATAACTGTTTATTACCTTTAGTCAACACAAGCCTTACTCACAACGAATGTTCACAACCCTTGTGTTGACTAACCTGTAACAACACAGTCCAACATAGTTGACCTCTATTAACACTGTTACCATATAGGTCACTTAACACTTAACACTTTAACACTTTAACACAATTCACAATTCAACTTAACACAGGAATAACACTTAACACTTGAAGTAACCACAATAGTGATCACTAAATTATAATGAGAGATCAAAGTCCACTCACCGACTACCATAGTCGCCCACTCAGTAGTCTAATATCACTGAGTCTTCTCCATATCTGGAAATACAACAGAATACACAAGTCAGTTACTTGTATCAAATCTATATAACATTACTCCAATAGATTTACATCAACAAATCCAAATTACTCAAATCATAACGATTTAGCACAATTATTAAAATTCTCAATAGTCAATCCATACCTTTATGGATTTACATCATATTTCTCAAATCATCATCTAATCATGATTAACTATCATGATAATCACTATCAACTATGAACATAGAATCGCATCGTTACTTTAATTCAATTCAATTATAGTTAATCAACATAAGTAAACTATCAACCTCATATAACAATCTCTTCAAATTTATCACTCAAAGTGATTAACACATAATCATCACACTTTCACAAATTTCACCTGAATTACCATTACTTACTTGATTAATTCATTATTATCAACAAATTCTCAAGAACACTTATTCACTCATACTCTTTTAATTAAATCATTTCAATCATCATCACTAATCACCTCTAATATGTTTATTAACAATACATATCACTTACACATTATTAGATTATGCTCATATATCCTACTTCAAGAACAATCAATGAAACCCATCACTTTATTCATGATATATATCATATTCATCATTTCTAAGTTAGTGTTTCTATTATAATCATCATTTACCCATCAACTAACAAGAATTTAACCACCACAACTTTCAATTTTCGGATTATAATCAATAACCCATCAAAATCATCAAAAACTTAAGAACCAAGATTAATCTACAAACTTAAGCTAGAATCTTGCTAGATATCAACAACAATAAGCTTAACTAACATAAATTTCATATAATCAAAGCTTAAATTCGAATTATAACCAAGAACACTAAAACCCCCAAATTTCTAGGGTTCAAGAAATCACGAAATTAACACATATAACATGATTAAGATGATGCTAGAATGATTATTACATGTTATTGAAGCTTAACTAACATCAATTTACACTTTAGAAACCCTAATTTCGGATTTTGCTCAAGAACATCAAAAAACCCAAATTCTAGGTTGAAGAACATGAAGAACACAAGATCATACCTTGTTTGTGATGAATAAGAAAGCTTGAATTCGAATTTTGTAGCTCCAATTTGATTATTTCATCAAGTTTTGGATTAAGGTTTGTGTTTGTATGTATGAATGTATGAATACGTACGTATGTATGTATTTGGGTGGAAATAAAAACCGATCCAACACATATAATATACCATTTAAGTGTTAGTTTTCATTCCCCGTATTTATTATTGTCTGGAACTTAAAAATCATTTGCGAGGAAAACTATTTTATTTTACCGTCAACTAAATAAATTTAAAACAAACAATATTTCACAAGCCACAATATTTCCTGAGGCTTATCGACCTATTAATTATAAAATCAAACACAATAACAATTTTAAATCGCATTTAAAATTTACAGAAAATACCTATTACTTCTAAGCCCAATTTGAGGATGTTACAAATCTCTCCCCCTTAAAGAGATTTCGTCCTCGAAATCTAATCAACCTTGATTATTCTAAAGTACTTAATTACCTGATAAATCTCATTCCTTAAATGAGATTCTACTAACACCACAATTTATTAATATGGCACTTTTCGTACTACTCCAACATCGTAATTACTCTTCACTATATTTATCTAAAGTGTGTACACAACTTAAATCACCTATGCATGACATGCTTATGCATACATTTCACTACACACTCTATATACCTACATATATATTATTTCATCAACTCACACACGACTAGTGTGTATCTCAATTAGATTCACGAAAACATATAATTTATGTCTCATACTCAATTTAACTTGCAATACTATACAACAAGTATGATATTTATCACATAAAATAGTTACTCCCTTGAGCAACTCTTAATTATATGCACACAATTTCAATTCTATCTACAGACACATATCCGCATGTACCTGTTTCTATTTCTTACCTTAATATATGTTATGTATCTAAATCATATTTTCATGCATACTATGATCACTTAAGGAAATTATTCCCAATTAATCACTTTAAACAGGTAATCACTTGACGTAAGTGAATAACAATCGTGTACAATAACATACTCTTACCACAAGAAACTAACGACGTGCTAGAATCTTTAAAATAGATATATGATTTATACCCCTTTTAACAACAAAACAATGATTATGAAAATTACAATACACCCAACAACAATGAAATTTTAATTTCAATTCATAACTAGCATTTAGGCTAGTACCACATATCACTACTGTATTTGATAATCTTTTATTTAAAAGTATCTCAAACTCATATAACACTATTCACATATTAACAAGCAAAATACAAGTCAATTCTTCATGGTTAAAACCATTATCACTTAATCACCAAGTCACTTAGTACCAATTTAAATTGGATAATTACCAAGTTTTTCCATCAACGGGTACATTGCCATTCAAGCGCAAGTACCACTCCAACAAAATGTGCTAACCACACACACATTTTTTTCATTAACATTTCATCATTCAATTCTATATCGTTAATCTCCACGGAAGATTATTTCATATTTCCATCATTTCTATACGCAACCTATCATTTCACCTTGATATTATGCATATAATAACAATCAAGTTTCACAAAATTCTCAATTAACGATAATATAACTATAAATTTTCACAATTTCAATCAAAAGGCTCTCTCTCTATATACATTTATATATTTCTGTTATTAATAGTAACTCATTAATACAATAACTTAATCGTTTACTACCATTTCGATTTAGTCAATCTCTGACTCTCTCTCATATGCCAACATCGAAAACCTACAATTTTTAAGGTCACATTAATTTCTCTGGTACTTGGTAGCCTCAATACTCCATGTGAAATGGCATAATATAAATACGTTGGCCAGACGTCGTCATATTATGTCAATCACACTTTATTCTCAGGCCACTTCATACCATTGATCTCTAAAGTAATTAACTTTTACTCTCACATAATTCACAATGTTGAAATTAACAATTATCACACATTTAATAGCACTCAAAATAGATTTATGACCAAGTGTTAACTTGTTACTATTTTTCCTTTATCACATGAATGTGAAACTACTCACAAACTAAGTAAACATAACAATTTTATCATCTAACACATTCCTCATTATCTTATTAACACATGTGTAAGTTTAACACAACTAAATCAATTTAACATCCTCTCTACACGATTCAATATCATTCACTTAACACTTTAATTATTAAGTATAATACTCTATATAACATTTAGCACTAAGTATCTTGTTAAAATACCAAGTCATATTCCACATATATTCATCAATATATAATTTCTAAGTTGATTAATAAATAACCTTCCATATTTAGTTATCAAGTAAGAGTAAGCTCCTACAATACTCTTCAACTATTACAAGTACTTATTCGTTCATATTAAGTATTTCACATAATGTAATTAACATAATTACATAATCAATATTTATTTACCCTAACAAACAACAATCAACAATACCCTTACTGGTATACTATGCTGTTAGTTAAACTGCCTATAAACAACCCCTACACCAAGAACCATATAGACCTCTTAAAACGACTTTTAATATTGCATATAGTCACAGGAATGATCTCTGGGCTCAAAGAAACAAAAGCCCAATACAATTCATAAGCTAAAAGTCCGAAATAATGCCCGAAAAACAATAAAACGCGATTTTCAGGCCCCAAACGACCCCGAAGTGCCGAAAACTGACAGGGCTCATGGCGAAGCGATGAGCTTTGATCGTTGGGCAGTTTTTGAGTTGACATGTAAATTTCGTCTTAATCGGACACCGAAATTTTCTAAAAAAAATTTCTACGTCAAGTATTACGTCGAACGTCGCAAGAAAATTTTTTTTTTTTTTTTTTATACTAACGCGATCCGGGAAACAGGTCAGGATCGCGTTCCCCAGTGAAAAAATTCTGTAACCAAATTAGGCATACAAACGCGATCCGGAGAAGTGAGCGGGATCGCGTTCCCAAGAGAAAACGCACCTGAACACGAATTACACACACAAACGCGATCCTGGAAAATGGCTGGGATCGCGTTCCCAAGCATAAAAATAATCTGAGACAAAATAACACGTACGAACGCGATCCTGAGAACATGTTGGGATCGCGTTCCCAAGCAGAAAATCTGAGGTTCAGAAAATCATATTTTTAACCAATTTCAAACGCGTATAACTTTTTACTCTTTTAGAGTTAGACTCTAAAATTTTGCAGGCACATCCACTATGCCAAAATGAAACTTTCCCTTTTTACACTTTTTCAATTTACTCGTTTTACGAGAAAACGGACGTACGACTCATTTTTGACCATTTTCGACCATTTTGGTTGACACGCTATATTTCAAACGACTTGGTTTCTGACTTCCACCTTTTACCAACATGTTTCTATATACATTAGTGACGTGTGGGCATATTCGTCACATACAAACACTCCTTCTACATTATTTTAACACGTTGACCCGTTTAGGGGTCAAAATGGACAATTTCCCCAATTTCATTCATAATGACAACATTAACATTTTCAATCCACATTGTATCTATACTTATGACTTTAAGTCACTTTAAACATTATCATACACATACCACATCAAATTCTATACATTTTAACACTAAATGACCCATTTGGACACTTAAATGACCCGTTTGGGTTTACAACCATATAATCACCATTCCAACACCCAACCCACACTCCTCTGACTATTCCAAGTCAAACTAACCCACTTTCCTCATATAATTTCAAATTTGACTTTTCACAACTTGTCATCGCACATTTAGACTCATTAACCGCTTTGACTTTCTTACTACACTATTAGTAATACAAAGATCATAATTCACCCTAATCCTGATCAATGCTAAACATTTAGACTTCTAGTCACATTCCTCACTTCATAGCATGGCATAACATGGCAATTATCGAGTTTGACACAATTACATTCAACATTGACCTTTCCAAGTCAATAGCATATATTTCAACAAATAGACACATTCTAAGTCACACAACAATACAACTCCAAACTTATAAATGGATAATACCCGCAACCCATTGATTTCATTATAGCAAGTCACACCTTGCATTTATCGACTTATATTCACACACTGTATTTTCACATTGCATACACACTTAATTCCACATAACACAACTGTTACACCCTATTCACCAATGTATCTTCACACCGTTTTTAACACTTTTCACCTTATTAACACGTAATTATCATCAAAATTTCAATTTACTTTACTAACAATCATAATATAGTAAAGTAAAACAATTAAAATTTATTGAAATTCACCAAGTTTATCAGAAATTACCTGGCACATCTAGGCCCACGAGTGTTGAGGATTGAGAATACCAATCGGTTCCTCAGTATCCTCCGTCTCTGCACTCAAAACAACAATCTAACACATTGTTATAGATTAGTTCACATTTAACAACAACTTGCTCATACCAACACTAATCCCACACCTCGGAATGTTTGACCACTATCACTAGGCTTGGGATTGAACAATCCAACCATTGTTCAATTCGCCCAAACCTATGCTCTGATACCAACTTATAACGCCCCAAAATTTACAACTGTTTTTTTTTTTTTTTTACAATGCGGAAGTTCAAGTCCCAAAACATATATATACATAAAATGACATGACGTCATTTTCCATTTCCTAAGTTCTAAGTATTGATTATTACTATTTACCAAACAATCCTTTATATCCTGGGCATTATATAATCAAACATTTTAAACTGTATTAAATAATAATCAGAGTAATCCTAGTCAAACATTCTTCAGTTACTCCTTGACCCGCCCATAACAAAGGATATTAACCTGCAAGGAGTAAACAATGAGGGATTAGCACGAAGCTAAGTGAGTTAACTTATCACTAACAATACAACTTAGTTTAACACTATGAGTTCACCACATTTAACACTTTGACTCAACATCACCAGAGGATCGGTGGCCCTTGTGGCGCCCTCAGCCGCGGTGGCCCACCAAGCGACACTTACACCAACTGCAGGCCAATACAGTGGTTAACCGATAACTGTTTATTACCTTTAGTCAACACAAGCCTTACTCACAACGAATGTTCACAACCCTTGTGTTGACTAACCTGTAACAACACAGTCCAACATAGTTGACCTCTATTAACACTGTTACCATATAGGTCACTTAACACTTAACACTTTAACACTTTAACACAATTCACAATTCAACTTAACACAGGAATAACACTTAACACTTGAAGTAACCACAATAGTGATCACTAAATTATAATGAGAGATCAAAGTCCACTCACCGACTACCATAGTCGCCCACTCAGTAGTCTAATATCACTGAGTCTTCTCCATATCTGGAAATACAACAGAATACACAAGTCAGTTACTTGTATCAAATCTATATAACATTACTCCAATAGATTTACATCAACAAATCCAAATTACTCAAATCATAACGATTTAGCACAATTATTAAAATTCTCAATAGTCAATCCATACCTTTATGGATTTACATCATATTTCTCAAATCATCATCTAATCATGATTAACTATCATGATAATCACTATCAACTATGAACATAGAATCGCATCGTTACTTTAATTCAATTCAATTATAGTTAATCAACATAAGTAAACTATCAACCTCATATAACAATCTCTTCAAATTTATCACTCAAAGTGATTAACACATAATCATCACACTTTCACAAATTTCACCTGAATTACCATTACTTACTTGATTAATTCATTATTATCAACAAATTCTCAAGAACACTTATTCACTCATACTCTTTTAATTAAATCATTTCAATCATCATCACTAATCACCTCTAATATGTTTATTAACAATACATATCACTTACACATTATTAGATTATGCTCATATATCCTACTTCAAGAACAATCAATGAAACCCATCACTTTATTCATGATATATATCATATTCATCATTTCTAAGTTAGTGTTTCTATTATAATCATCATTTACCCATCAACTAACAAGAATTTAACCACCACAACTTTCAATTTTCGGATTATAATCAATAACCCATCAAAATCATCAAAAACTTAAGAACCAAGATTAATCTACAAACTTAAGCTAGAATCTTGCTAGATATCAACAACAATAAGCTTAACTAACATAAATTTCATATAATCAAAGCTTAAATTCGAATTATAACCAAGAACACTAAAACCCCCAAATTTCTAGGGTTCAAGAAATCACGAAATTAACACATATAACATGATTAAGATGATGCTAGAATGATTATTACATGTTATTGAAGCTTAACTAACATCAATTTACACTTTAGAAACCCTAATTTCGGATTTTGCTCAAGAACATCAAAAAACCCAAATTCTAGGTTGAAGAACATGAAGAACACAAGATCATACCTTGTTTGTGATGAATAAGAAAGCTTGAATTCGAATTTTGTAGCTCCAATTTGATTATTTCATCAAGTTTTGGATTAAGGTTTGTGTTTGTATGTATGAATGTATGAATACGTACGTATGTATGTATTTGGGTGGAAATAAAAACCGATCCAACACATATAATATACCATTTAAGTGTTAGTTTTCATTCCCCGTATTTATTATTGTCTGGAACTTAAAAATCATTTGCGAGGAAAACTATTTTATTTTACCGTCAACTAAATAAATTTAAAACAAACAATATTTCACAAGCCACAATATTTCCTGAGGCTTATCGACCTATTAATTATAAAATCAAACACAATAACAATTTTAAATCGCATTTAAAATTTACAGAAAATACCTATTACTTCTAAGCCCAATTTGAGGATGTTACAATGATCACCGAACACCTAAGCGTGTTTATGCTCGTATCACTCATAAGATTAGAGATATTGTTAGGACGAATACGGAATGGAAGGGGTTTGTTGTCTCGGGTGGCGATTCCCTATCTGGTAACTCGCATTACATTAGTGTAATCGATTTTACGCCACATATCCGAAATGGAGCCGAGTAAAATCTTCTATATAGATATTAATGTTTCTCCACCATGTATGAGGTTACATAGTTAAAAAGGGAGGAGAAGTATGTGCTACAGAGCATTACTATCTTGTAGTAAAGAAGACATGAGAAGATTGTTTTAGTGAGAGGGAGAGAGATATATGTATAACTCATATGTGAATCTTGTGTCCCCTGATCAGTTTCTCATTGTTGATATTTATAGACCCAAGTGAAGAGTATAGATGAATGTATGTGAGGGAGGTGCCAACCTCTTTGCTGGAATGCCAACCCGGCCACTTGCAATGTGTATGTGCCCACTTGCAATGTGTATGTGCCCTTCATGCAGTACGTTGGATGTTGGGTCTCACTTGTTAATCGACTTGCATGGTGATATATATTATTTAATTATTGAAGATAAGGCATGGGCGAGAACTTAAATTGTTTATGAAGGAAGAGGCACATAGTATTTCTTTTGTATGGATACCTCATTACTTTTCATTGTTATCAATGTCGTAAATATGTAGTCAACCGACAATAATCTTCCGTTGTCACGATCAACAAATTTAAAATTGTGGCTATGGTACACCAACATATATTGGCCCCTACTCCTCATATGATCACACTATATGTATATAGTGTATACACAGGTGATTCTAGTATATTGTAGTATTCTAGTTCGAGACACAGGTGATTCCATATATAGTTTGGGACGGAGGTCCCGGCCCCTCCAAAAAGTTTTGTCCTTAATAGCAATTTTTCGATTCTTAGACTCCTCCCAATGGTGACGCGAACTGACGCGTCAGTTGCCTGCCAGCTCAGCGCCACGTCAGCTTTTCCACTGACTGACACAAACTGACACTCCACTGCCAACAGCAACATCACTTCCCTTATTTTCAGGGCCCCACACACTATTTAATCTATTTATTTAATACAAAACTTAAATAACACATTTAAATTAAAACTAAAAATAAGGGATTAATTAAAAATTAAACATTACAATTCCTAAAAAAATAAAATATTACAATTCCTAAAAAAGAAAAAAAATTACAATTCCTAAAAAATTAAAATGTTACAAATCCTAAAAAATGAAAAATGTTACAAATCCTAAAAAAGAAAAAAAATACATTTATTGAAATTTAAAAATACAACTAGTAGTCTACTCGGATTCGTTGTCGTCTTCATTGTCGTCTTCATTGTTGTCCTCGTCTTCACCCGAATCTAGCACTTGGGTTGAACCCGAACCCGCGTCGTGACCAAAGAACGTTTTGTAGTCCGACTCATAGTTGTCAACCAAGGTTTTTCTTACTTCCTTGATCATTTTTTTTCCTTACCTTTGAGAAACGACGGGATCGGTTGAAGAAGCATTTTCCATTATTTAATGATCGTTTTTTTGGCCGCGGCTTTTCCGATTTGCGCCATTGTACGTTCTGACGTTTGCGCGGCTCGTATGTTGGCCAAACGTTCTTGTTCTTTCAAAGAACGTGAAGCAGTAGCGGCATCACTTGAACTCGAGCTTTTTTGGCTTTTCCTAGAAGATATACGACCGGGCGGGCGACGAATGGGGTCGTCGGTGAACAAGTGCTGCATGTTAGCCGTAAGAGGATCGGAATAAGGCATGTCGTCACTAAGATTGATGGGTTCGAGCTCGGGTTGGGATGGAATTTCTCGGTTGCTCATAACACCAAACGATGCCAGAAACTTTGAATGATCCTTGACTACGTCCCAACAACTTTCATATATGAAATCTCTTCCCATTCGGTCCTTGAACCTCTTATGACATGCTTTCACAATGTCATCTTCTTTGGCACCGCTCGGACGAGGATTTGTAACCTCTTTGTAAATTCCAATGAAGATCTTGCAATCCGAACGAATCTTGTTCCATTTGCCTTGAAGTTGGCTCACGGAACGGGTTTGGGGAGCCACCGAGTTGTAGTCCTCATGAACTTTTCTCCAGAAAACTTCTCCAGCTTGTGCCTTGCCTTTTTTGTCTTTTTCAGACCGGTGGATCCATCGTTGGGCCAAGATAACCGCCTCCTCATCGGTCCATTTTACTTGCACCCGGGTTGAGGCAGTGGACACGGATTTTCCTTTAGATCTTCCTCTCTTTGGAGCCGGCTCGGGTTCGGGTTCGGTTTGGGTTTCAGGTTCGGGTTGGATTTCGGGTTCGGGTTCGGGTTCGGGTTCGGCTCGAGGCGGAGTGTTGATGTTTCTGAATTGTGGGAGGCTAATTGGTGTTGGTGGATATTTGTTGAAAGCCGAAGGATGAGGTTGGTGCATGTAGTGTGGGTTTCCGAACGCCGCGGGAGATTGGTGATATGGGATTGTTGGTGAATAATGATGATACGTTGGGTAGGTTTGATAAGTTTGGTATGGTACGGATGGACTATGGTATGGACCGGGTGGGCTTACGTATGTTGCAAAACCGGGGGGTTGGCTAGGTGATGAGTTGCTCGATTGAGCCGAAAAAGTGGATGTTGGTGAAGTTGGATTCGGAAGCGGGTTGTTGATAAGGTTGTTCCACATATCGTCGGCGGTAGATTGTTGAGTTGGCCTCATTTTTTGGTATATAAAAGTGGTAGAAGTTGAAAGTGGTGATTGAAGAAGTTGAAGAAATTGTATATAAAAGTTGTGAAATTGTATATAAAAGTGGTGAATTGGGGTGTAAATGTTGTGAAAAGTAGGTTGAAAGTGGTGAATTGGAAGTATAAATTATATAAAGTAGTGGAATATTTAAAAAGTTGAAGAGTGAATGGGTTGAAAAATTGGTTGGATTTGGTTTGAATTTATAGTGTGTAAAAAGTAAAAAAAATATAAAAATTAAATGTTTTTTTTTTTGCCCGTTCCTCACACTTTTTTTCAAATTTTTTAATTTTTTTTTTATGTAAACGGCTCGCGTCAGAATTTGGGACCCACACCCACCCTCTCTCTTCCGTCGCTCTCCCGACGAGGCCAACCGACGCACACAGACTGAAGGGCCGTGCCTATGGCGTCGGTCCCGTCGGTCCAAACCGATGCCCACCGATGCTCTGATACCGATGCCATAAGGACCCGTCTTAGGGACTATATGTTGCAATTGTTCGTTTGTGGCCCCCCAAACTGATTTAGAAATTAGAACGTGGGGTTAGGTTGGATTTTTAGAATTAAAAAATAATGATCCAAACACCCTGCCGCTTTATCTCCTTGCGAATTACGATTCTTATCGTTTCGTCTTCTTCTTCTTCTTTACTTCAATCTTGAATCTTCCATCATCCCTCCAAGTAATCAAGGTTTGTTTTTTTATCTGATTATCTTATGTTTCGATTTGTACATAGCTTTTCATTCAATTTTAATATGTATATTTCAATTGCATTACTTCTATCAAGTAACTTATATGATGAAATTGATTATTTTAGTTACTCCATATAATATGCCTCCTGTCTCCAAGCTTTAATCACTACTAGAATAATTGCAAACAACAACGGAATTTTATCAACGGCAATATGTCCGTTGTTAATTTCTTGTATTATTAATGGAATTTTCAACGGAATTACCAACGCATACATTTTTTAGTAGAAGCAACGGAAATTCTGTTGTTAAACACCATTGCTATTTATTAATCTAATATATGTAAGAAAAGGTTAGCATCGGCAAATTTCCGTTGTAATGCTAAATAAAATTTAACAACCGATAGTTGGCGTTGATAAAAATGCACTAGTTTGACCAGCTTTAATTAAATCCTTTTCATTTTACCATTGACTGTATTTAAAAATTAAAAATAGAAATGAGAATGGCTTAGTTTGACTACATTTAACCTCAATTGAGAATGGCTTTCTCATTTTTCCCCCAAATTGATCGATTGCACCTCTAGGTTAATTTTGTGATCATCAACATCTTCAACCGCACGCCACTTCAATGCCACCGTCTACAACTTGTTAATTTATCACCATCTTCAACCTGTTCGCCGGAATCTCTCGGTCAATCGGTGAATTCCTCCGTCAATCGGTTAATTCCTCGGTCGATCGGTTCTTCGAATAATGAATCTCTTCGCCAATCGCTGCTTATTGATTCGCCAATCGCTGCTTATTGATCTCCGAATCTCACCTCTTATCATCCAGGTTATTTTGTGATCTTCCCCTTAGAATTTCAACTAGTTATCTGCATCTCATTTTAATCTTCTAGCGTTGTTTTACTCAATCATCATTGATTTGTTTTTATATCGAATTTAACTGCTAAAATGGTGCACTTATAGATATAGATTACTTGGCTTTGCAACTACGCATTTCATTGAGAACTTCTACTTGAGCTACTCGCTAGCTAACTAAAATCTGTTAGTTTAATAAATAAAACCTAATTATTCTATAATTGAATGCTTAGGTTTTCTAATTTAAGCTTTTGATTTCTTAGATCCTAGTCATGTTGAAGTATTGTCGTTTTGTTCTTTAACTATAGGTTCATAGGCCCAAAGAAAGAGCTAACTGAACAAATTCCAGGTGGATTGATAAAAAAGAAGGTACTCTAATTAAAATATCTTCTATTTTATTTACAAATTAAATCATGTGTGTTGTGAACTTGGAGTAGGCATTAATTTGTTACTTTCAACTTGACCTGTACTCCATTAATGATAATTTTTTAGTAACTCATAATGACAATAATTACTCTTTCTTTAAGGTTTCTAGATAATTCAATGATATTTAGAGTGATGTTAATACAAGCAATTATATTCTTTATATTATATATCACTTCTAGTTTTTAGAGTTATCGTGTTATCTAGTCTGTCAACATACTTACCATGTTACTGATATGTCACTGATTATTTTTTTCCAGGTACTTCATGTTTGTTATGCATGAGCTTGTTCATTTGCTGAATTTGAGAACTACTAACTTGTTGCTTGCTCTCTATATGTTATTTCGATGCTAAAAGGTGCGTTTTGTGCTGGTATAATCATTCTCATATGGTACAAAGTTTAAATCTTTGATTTCTTATTACATCATAGATGACTGATGAAGTTAGAGGCCATGGTACCAGAGGTAAGGGTGGTCGATGGAGAAGGGTAACAGAAAGTGCACCTGGTGTTATGAAACTTTCTACTTCTTTAATGCGCACACTTCACTCGCCAACAAGAACGCTTAGTTACCCTATGTCAACCGGCGAATTGGCACCCACACTTGATTTTAGGAGACCCATTGAGGTTGGGGAAAGTAGCAGAAGTACTTCTAGCACAGGTCTAGTTCTCAATCAGAATACGTTTTTCTATCAAGCAGATAGGCCTGTTTATGATATATATATGGTAAAAGGTAAGTATCAAAAGATTTCCATATCATTTACCTGATAATGATACACTATTTGCCATCTACTTTTTATTTTTGTAGCTATCTGGAACATGATACTCCAAGAGCAATCTTAAAGCATTTCAAAGCAAACTCTAAAGGAGAAGGTTAGTGGCTTGAAATTGTTTTCGTGGAACATTTATACAAAATATTCCAGGTGATTCTAACTGAAATTGTAGACCACTTTTTATAAACCATCAAACATAACATATAATTGTCGACCATTTTCTTTAAAGTTAAAGTCCTTGCTAGATTATTTAGGAATAACTAGCTTTGTTTTACTTTATGCAGGAGAAGGTATTGGGAAAAAGCCAAATCCTACCGAGTTTTTTGAGAGAATACATGAAAATAGGGTGGAGGTGATTGACATTACCAAGACTTTGACTCCCGTTGAGGCACTTCAGGAAGAAGTTGATGCTAGAGTAGGAACTCAAGTTGAATCACTTCGGATGGAGATGAAACAACTGATGAAACGTGAACAAATGTTCAATGATATTAAATCTTCGAAGTAGTTCAATTAAAACTGTTAACACGTGTTTTGAGCAGAGGTTAGTACTTGTACTTTGGAATAATGGTGGATGAACCGTATAGACCTTAGAATAATGGGTAATGAACCACGTGCACATTTGGTTATGTTGAATATTTTCAATACAGAGTTGAGACTTGAGAATGATTTCTAGTTTTGTATATACACATCAGATTCCTATACATCCGATGCTAATATGAATTTAGCATCACCCAAATCATCCACGCCACTATTTCGTTGCTATTTCCGTTAACTGTATATAGCAACGGAAAGATGCCATTTTGCAATGGATTAAGGCCGTTGCTATTTGCAGTTTTTCTAGTAGTGAATATATCATAAATAATATATGTTTGAAATTGTGATATATGAATATACGATAATCTTATCTTACATTACTAGTTCAACTGATGTTAAAGGTAATATCATAAATAATATAATCTTTGTGCTTAGTTTAATTAGTTCAAATGATGTTAAAAATAGTTTTTAACCACTACCTACTGTTGACTGTTGTTGTTAACAACTAATTTTAGACTACAATATGTTACTCTTGTTTTATCTTGGTGTGGAACATTGAATAATTCATTAAACTATGTGGACCATAGAAAGAGAAGTTGCAGAAATGTTTTATTTAGAGTCTGTAATTGATGAGTGAAGAACCTTAAGGGTCGTCGAGCTGAGTTGTAGTATTTTTTGTTTATCGTTAATCATTCTATCTGCTTTTTTGAACTTTATGGATGCTTTATTTTTTATATAAAAGACTGCATTATGCTGGAACATTTTTGGCCCCCCCTATTTTAGTGCCCAAGCTCCGTCACTGTATAGTTCTACCCGAAAACTAAAACTAATGCTGATAAAAACTTGTTGGTTAAATATCGGCTTAATTAATTAGAGGAGATTCTGATTTCTCACATCGGATCAAATGAAATATATGAATTGAGTTTAAAACATTTCCATTGGAAAGTGTGTTAATCTTAAAGTAAGAAATTATTTATTTATTATTATTATTTTTTTTTTATATTAAAAAAAAAAAAAAAAAAAAAAAAAAAAAAAGTTACTTACCAGTTACCACCACTAATAAGCATGTTATGTTACAAGAATGGGGTGAGCCACGTTGGAGCACGACGATTACAGCTCTCCCATCGTTGGCGTTTTTAGTCTTCACCACCAAATCCATTCAAACTTATATAATTCACACTCCAACAATTTTTAAACCTTTTTTTTCTTAATTATTTATTTTATAAACAAATCACAAAAGTTGTTCATATGCTATAAACAAATAGTCTTTGATCAAATTGGTATCTGATTAGATTCATCAATTAAGAAGTTGCAATTTAAAGTAATTCGTATCATTCAATAATGAAGATGTTGTAATTAATTTGTTAAACCATACGAAGGCAAATAACAAGTTTCTTGGTACTTCCTAACACTACATCACTTCATATTTCGTTACTGTGTTTAAATAATGTTTGTTAAAACCATGTGAATGTGATATACATGGTATGTTGAAAACGATAGAACAACCACATCAAATCATGCATGTACCTTCAATTTAATGATTTTATTATGGACGACGTATATCGATGTTAAAAAACCTCAACATAAGTGCTTCATAAAAGTTTGTAGCGAATGCATGCGGACTACATAAATGATACTCCCTCCGTCCCAATTTAATTGTCTCCAGACAAAAAAACACGCACTTTAAGATAAACTTAATAATTACTACTTACTTTTTGCAAAATGACATTCTTACCCCTAACTTATTAATTTAAATTCATTTCACTTTTGTAATTTAATTTTTAAAGTAGAGACAATATAGTAAATAGAATCATTTTTCCTTTCCACATTTGATACTGGACAATCAATTTGGGACAACTGAAAATAGAATACTGGACCATTAAATCGGGACGGATGGAGTATGTGTTATTAACAGTATATGATCATGTATACCGTACAATACACTAGCTACTTACCATTATTATATACAACCATGAATATTTACAAATTGCCTTCCACAAGGCTTGAACCCACAATTATCAGGTTGTTCCTAACATACCGCTAGACTATATACACTTTAGTTTAATGTTAATCTATTTAAGAACCAAGTGACTAAAGTTTGCTTCCCACAAAAATTTTAACATTTCCACCACTTGTCATTTCCCTGTACATTAAAATAAAATTAATATTTTTACCGTTAAGTTTTAAAATTACAGATATACGAATACGGTTGTATTTTGTAAAGAGTGATTTTTAGTTTGATGTATTCGTTAGTATGAGTGGGATGAGAGTAAGCAGAGCACGTGTCCTTCGATGAGCACGCGGTTCCTTTGATAAAGCCACAACACCCTCATTGTCACAAAAGATTACAATGGGGTCACTTATGCTAGGAACAACTCCGAGGTCTTGTATGAATTTTCTCATCCACATAGCCTCTTTTACAGCCTCACTTTATGCAATATATTCCGATTCGATAGTTGAATCATCCACGGAACTTTGTTTGGAGCTTCTCCAGTTAACAGCACCACCATTTAATAGGAACACAAACCCCGATTGAGATCGGCAGTCATCCCTATCGGTTTGGAAACTAGTTTCAGAATAGCCTTTAACTCTGAGCTCTTCCTGAAACGCCCAATTTTTTTTTTTTTTACATTCTAAGGATATGACCATTAAAAAGTAGACTCTTTCACATTTCCAACGATATAAAGAACATCAAAAACGGAGTTACGGTTCATCTTTTATGACCAATTTAAGAATTTCTCTTTTTCAGCGACACTTGCCTAGTGTCGCTAATTTTCTGCGACACTCAACAGCGACACTTATAGCGACACTTGCCTAGTGTCGCTAATAATTCAGCAACATCAGTTAGCGACACTTAGCTAGTGTTGCTAAAAACTCAGCGACACTTAACATGCAGGAGGCAGATTTTTAGCCCAACTTCAAACGCGCGTAACTTTTAACTCGGTAAGAGTTTTGACTTGAAATTTTGCAGACACATCAACAATAACATAATGAAACTTTCCATTTTCACACTTTTCGAAAATTCGCGATAACAAAGGATTTGGATCTATAGCGACTTTTGAGCCATTTTGACCCAAATTACTTGACACCTCAAACTGCAATTGGCTAAGGCTATGGGCCTGAGCTTTTGCACACTTCTTCATGACCACAATAGTGACTTATTAGCCACAAACTCACTCGTCATACCTCGCCCTTGGTCATCGGTATGCGTATGGGTATTTTAGACCCGTTTAGACACTATATGACCCACATGGACACTTTATGACCCATTTCAACGTACCAACATTATAAGCACATTAAACTAACATATTTACACCAAAAGACAACTTTATATACGATAAGTACATTACAATACCAAAAATGGCAAGTATTGCCAATACTTGCACTTTAACTACACACATGACATATACTCTATACTTATAACCACAACTATCAATGTTATCGCTTTCATAATTACATTACTTTAAAACCTTGTTTGGGCGAAGGATCAAGTGATACACAAAACGACAATTACCAAGATTTAGCTTGTATATACGACAATCTAGCAACTCCACGCTATTCCATCTTTATGTCCTTTCCTATATGCTCACTTTTACCCACACGTAAATTAAATGAAAGAGTAAGCACAACTTGCTTAGTGAGCACATATGGACTAATCAAATAGCATGCCGCGTATACACATAATCAAACATATAAATAACTAATCAATAATGATTGAGCAATCATGTGGCAATAACTGAAATCATATACGTATGTGGATCCACGGCCAATAATCACATGTACAAAGTACATAGAGATCATAAATCAACTAGTAGGCACATAACAAGTACGTGCTAAATAACTGGACACGTGTAAACACGTGAAATCTACTAATAGCACTGTTTTCAATAACAATGCCTCACATGATGCTCAATCCACATATTTCACATAATCAACTTAGTCACGTAATCCCATACTTAATTATGGGAACCTCTTGCTCGTAAGCAATCCGTAACCCACCACACTATTCAATTAATACATATATACTCACCTCGATAAGTCGAATGAAATTAACAATAGTGATCAACGGAGGGTGTCACGTCCTTAGTACCTAAACATATGATTCACATAACATATTTAGATACTATAACTCGATTCAATTCAACTAACAATCATTTTAGACCCTCCCCCACTTAATTTCATTGTTACTAATTCAATTACATACTCAATCTCTACTAATTTATCACTTAGTCAATTATGTCAAAATATGATATAAGTGATTTCATCACTTTAATCACAAACTAACATTACTAATCAACACTAACATCATTCTTAATGAATAATTTACATTTATATATCACCAATTCAAGCTTAAAAGCTTTCATTCATAATTCATCAATTATGTTCATAGACTTTTTCTATAACGTACTCCAATTTCATTATTTCCAAGCTAGGGTTTCACTTGAATTCATGATTCTAACATCCACTAACCAATATATAATCATTACAAGGCTTAATTCTTATTTTGTCAATTATGTTCATAAACTTTATTCTTGATCATGGATAGATTCTTCCATTTCTAGGTTAGGGATTAAATAATAATCATGTACTAAGCAAGCATAAACTAAAAACTATAACACTATTTCAAGCTTTAATTTAACATTTATCATCCTAGTTTCATGAATTACCCAAAAACCCATTTCTAGGTTTATAAGAATCAAAGAATCACAACTTACAATGGATTAGGATGATATGTAGATGGTTAATTCAAGTTATAGAAGCTTGAATTGCTATTTTGTAAACTCAATTTAACTTGATAACTTGTTTGGTAACTTGAAAATCGTCCCTGTGGTGTCCTTGGATTCGGCCAGGAGGAAGAACAAGAAGAACAGGAATTAATTCCACTTGAATTCAAGATTTTGTGATGATTTAAGTTAGTTCTAGGGTTTAGTTTAGGTATTTGATTTCTTTCTTGATCTTAATCGAAGTTCCAGGAATGTTTCAGAAGTATAATACGTATTTTACATATATTTTGATAATATGTGTACTAGTTTTGTCCCCTTTTTAAATATATTGCCTGGAACCCAAAACTTAATTGCGATTAAAATATTTTATTGTTCTTAGACGTAAATTAATTTAAAACAAACAATATTTTATTTGTCACAATAATACCTGAGGTTTTGGGGTGTTACAACTCTCCCCCACTTATTCAGTTCGTGTCCTCACGAACCATTCTTGGTACACAGCAGGATGGTACACCATTATCCATTCCTCAGGTTCCCATGTAAATTCTGATCCTTTCCTATGGCGCCATTGTACTTTAACTATAGAGACTGATTTGTTTCGGAGTTGTTTGACTTTCTGGTCAAGGATTTTAACCGGTTCTTCAACATAACTTAATTTGTCGTTTATTTGGATTTCAGACAAAGGTACGTACGACGCTTCTTCAACGAGACATTTTCTGAGTTGCGACGCGTGGAAAGTATCGTGAATACCACCGAGTTCATCGGGTAAGTTCAATCGATAAGCAACTCTCCCGACTCTATCGGTGATTTCGAAAGGTCCAATATATCGGGGACTTAACTTTCCTCTTTTACGAAAACAAATAATGTCTTTCCAAGGCGAAACTTTAAGCATCACTTTATCACCTATCTGGAATTCTATTGGTTTCCTACGTTTATCAGTGTATGACTTTTGGCCATCCTGTGCTGCTTTTAATCTTTCACGTATTTGGTCTATCTTTTCTGTTGTTAACTGTACAATATCAGTACTAGCAATTTCTCGTTGACCAATTTCTCCCCAACAGATAGGAGTTCGACATTTACGACCATATAACATTTCATATGGCGGCATTTGGATTGAAGAATGGTAGCTATTATTATAAGAAAATTCTACCAATGGGAGATGAATATCCCAGCTGCTACCAAAATCAATAACACAAGCACGTAACATATCTTCTAACGTTTGGATCGTACGTTCACTTTGACCGTCTGTTTGGGGGTGAAAAGCTGTGCTAATACGTAGCTGAGTATCCATGTCTTCTTGAAATTTCTTCCAAAAACGAGACGTAAAACGAGTGTCTCTGTCAAAGACAATAGAAACTGGTACTCCATGTCCAGCAACAACTTCTAGAATGTAAATATCAGCTAGTCTTTCAGATGAGGAAGCTTCTTTTATTGGCAAAAAGAGGGCACTTTTGGTCAGCCGATCAACAATTACCCAGATAGCATCATGTTGTCGAGGGGTTCTCGGCAATTTTGTAACGAGATCCATAGTAATATGTTCCCATTTCCATTCAGGAATATCCAATGGTTGGAGCTTCCCGTATGGTTGTTGGTGTTCGGCTTTTACTTGAAGACAGGTAAGACAATTATGAACATATTTAACAATATCACGCTTCATACCTGGCCACCAATAGTCCCGTTTCAGATCACAGTACATTTTAGTGGCACCAGGATGGACATAATATCTTGATTTGTGTGCTTCATTAAGCAATGTTTTCTTTACATCACTTGTTCTTGGTATCCAGATACGACCATAACGAGTTTTCAAACCTCGAGAATCGTCAATTAATTCAGAAAGCTGGCCTGTCAATCGTTGTCGGTTCGGGTCATTAGAGGCTAAAGCTTCGGTTTGAGCAGCTTTGATAGATTCAAACAATTGAGGAGACACAATCATAGCTAGAGATTTTACAAGGAGAACGTAATGAGTAGCCTTTCGGCTAAGAGCATCAGCGACGACATTAGCTTTACCAGGGTGGTAAAGAATGTCACAATCATAATATTTCACAAGATCTAGCCATCTCCTTTGTCGGTTATTCAAATCACATTGGTCAAAGAAATATTTGAGACTTTTGTGGTCTGTATAGATAGTAGATTTGACTCCGTATAGGTAATGTCGCCAAATCTTTAAAGCAAAAACTACAGCTGCCAGTTCTAAATCGTGAGTAGGGTAGTTTTGTTCATGAGGTTTTAATTGTCGCGAAGCATAAGATATCACCTTGCCATGTTGCATGAGAACACAACCTAACCCAAGTTTAGAGGCATCACAATAAACTTTCATATTTTCTGTACCTTCTGGTAAAACGAGAATAGGAGCTTGACTGAGCTTTTCTTTTAACAAATTAAACGCTCTGGACTGTTCCTCATCCCATTTCCATTGCACACTTTTTCGAGTCAACAATGTCAACGGGGTGGCAATTCGAGAAAAGCCTTGAATAAATCGACGATAGTAGCCAGCAAGACCGAGAAAACTTCTAACTTCAGTGGGGTTCGAAGGTGGATCCCACTTTATTACTGCAGCTACTTTAGAAGGATCAACTTGAATACCGTGAATATTGATTACATGTCCTAAGAATTAGACTTCGCGCAACCAAAATTCACATTTGGAAAACTTGGCATATAGATGTTCACGACGTAACATTTCTAGAACTTGCCTCAAATGATTAGAATGATCATTCTCACTTTTGGAATAAATGAGAATATCATCAATGAACACAATTACAAATTTATCGAGCATGGAATGGCATACTCGATTCATTAAATCCATAAAAGCTGTAGGGGCGTTTGTCAAACCGAATGGCATAACAATGAATTCATAGTGACCGTATCGAGTACGAAATGTAGTTTTGGGAATATCCACTTCTTTGACTTTTAACTGATGGTAGCCAGAACGAAGATCAATCTTGGAAAAGAAACTAGCACCTTGCAATTGGTCAAATAAATCATCAATACGAGGTAGAGGATATCGATTTTTGATGGTCACTTTATTCAATTCACGATAATCGATACACATTCTTAGCGACTCATCTTTCTTTTTAACGAATAATACAGGGGCTCCCCTAGGTGAATTACTATACTAGGTCGAATGAAACCTTTATCTAATAGCTCCTGCAATTGATTCATCATTTCTTGCATTTCAGTAGGAGCTAAACGATATGGGGTTTTAGCAACAGGTGCAGCTCCAGGGATTAAATCAATTCGAAACTCAACTTGACGATCCGGAGGAATACCAGGAAAATCTTCCGGAAATACATCAAGAAACTCATTTACAACAGGAATATCAGGAAGTTTTGGTATATTCTTGGAATTATCAACCACGTGTTCCAAAAAGGCCTGACACCCATGTAACAATAATTTCTTGGCACGAGCATAAGTACAAACAGGAATAGCTTAGCTGGAACGTTCACCATAAATAGTCACTTCCTTTCCGCTAGGTGCTTTAAGGAGGACTACCTTTTCATGACAATTAATCATACCTTTGTTTCTACCCATCTAATCCATACCTATAACAACATGAAACTCCCCCATTTGCATAGGGATTAAGTCTATCTTAAACTTCTCCTCACCTATCTCAATACTACATTCCTTATACACATCACAAACAATTACTGTTTTACTATCTGCGATTTCTACTTCTAACGGATGATTTAGTTTAGAAATAGGAACATTCAAACGATCACAGAACTCAAGAGATACAAATGACCTGGTGGCTCCAGAATCAAATAAAACGCGGGCAGGTATAGAATTAACTATAAGGGTACCTGTCACCACGTCGTGTGACTCTTTGGCCTCGTCTGCTGTGATTTGGAAAGATCGAGCCTTTGTTCTAGGCCCAGATGTCGTCCCTTTCTTTTCAGGCTCTTTCCTTTGCTCTGCTTTTCTTAACTCTTCCTTCTTGACGGGACAGTCAGCTTGCAAATGTCCCTCACTATGACAATGATAACATAACCAATTAGGACTAGGACAGTTAGGTAACAAATGCCCGGTCCTTCCACATTTGACACATCGGCACTCCCCAGTATGCTTCTTTCCACATTTATCACATGGAGGAATTTCTGGGGTAGAGAACTGAAAACGACGTGGCGGTTGTTGCTGCGGTCGTTGTTGTGGTTGCTGAGGTCGTTGTTGTGGTTGCTGAGGTCGTTGTGGTTGTTGAGATAGTTTCTGAGGTCTCCTTTCAAACCTGAATCTTTTAAACGACGCAGGTTGAGAGGAAGAAGATTGTTCTATCTTTCTTTTGCTAGCAGCATCACTAGCTCTGGCTTGCAATTCTTTCTCGCGCAATAAACCCTTATTCAACATTTTAAGGATCGTATCATGGATGTCGGGATCAACAAACTCACGAATATCGGGGTTCATATGGCGATAGAAGTGATCTTTTAAGAGTGTAGGATTGGAGGTATATTCAGGACAATAACGGGCTTTTTCATGGAATACTGTAGTGTACTCGGCCATTGACAATTTGCCTTGTTTGATAGAAAGAAATTCACCTTTTAGCTTTTCGATCTGAGCAGGAGGTGAAAAGTGTTCAATAAACATTGCTTTAAACTGATCCCAAGAAAATTTAGAAGCTCGTTCAAAAGTATAGGTTTTCACTTTAGAATTCCACCATTCATGAGCGCCGTCTTTTAACTGATGGGCGGCAAAGATTACTTTGATATTATCAGGACACCCACAAAGTAGGAAATTTTCTTCAATTTCGTCTAACCAGCGAGAACTACTGACAGGATCTAGTTCTCCATGGAAGACTGGTGATTTACAGTTAGAAAAACGCTTATAATCAAATTCATCTTTATCAGAATGGGATGCACGTTGAGAAGTTTGGGTTTCTGTACTTGCTAAAACTGGATGTTTCTTTTCGAATTCAGTAAATCTAGCAGTTATCGTTTGGTCTACCTTAGTCAGAATAGTTGAAGTAAACTTCTCGAGGGCTCTATCTATGACTTTATTTAAAACTGCTTCATCATCAGGATGTAATTCTCTATTATCAATATTCTCCTCATGAACATGAGAATGCCCTCAATCAGTTTCTTTGTCTTGACTAGTCTGAGCATCCATTTACTATACGAGTAATAATTATAGTTAATATATAGAATTTATTTTCTAGCATTGTTAAGAGAACATTTCTAATAAAACTATTTCATATCCAATAGCCTTGAATCACCCATGTGAAATGGTGTAATAAAACTGCGTTGGCCAGACGTAGTCGTATTAGACCGATAACACATTTCTACTCAATGCTTTTGGACATAATCAACTAAGGCAATTAATCCTTCTGACAAGATCTAGAAGCATATCTAACTTATTAAACAATCAAGTCATAGGGGTTTAAGTTTAGGCAATCCTATAGTGGATTGCGTAAATCTCTTAAACCATCACTCTGATACCAACATGAAACGCCTAAATTTTTTTTTACATTCTAAGGATATGACCATTAAAAAGTAGACTCTTTCACCTTTCCAACGATATAAAGAACGTCAAAAACGGAGTTACGGTTCATCTTTTATGACCAATTTAAGAATTTCTCTTTTTCAGCGACACTTGCCTAGTGTCGCTAATTTTCTGCGACACTCAACAGCGACACTTATAGCGACACTTGTCTAGTATCGCTAATAATTCAGCAACAGCAGTTAGCGACACTTAGCTAGTGTCGCTAAAAACTCAGCGACACTTAACATGCAGGAGGCAGATTTTTAGCCCAACTTCAAACGCGCGTAACTTTTAACTCGGTATGAGTTTTGACTTGAAATTTTGCAGACACATCAACAATAACATAATGAAACTTTCCATTTTCACACTTTTCGAAAATTCGCGATAACAAAGGATTTGGATCTATAGCGACTTTTGAGCCATTTTGACCCAAATTAGTTGACACCTCAAACTGCAATTGGCTAAGGCTATGGGCCTGAGCTTTTGCACACTTCTTCATGACCACAATAGTGACTTATTAGCCACAAACTCACTCGTCATACCTCGCCCTTGGTCATCGGTATGCGTATGGGTATTTTAGACCCGTTTAGACACTATATGACCCACATGGACACTTTATGACCCATTTCAACGTACCAACATTATAAACACATTAAACTAACATATTTACACCAAAAGACAACTTTATATACGATAAGTACATTACAATACCAAAAATGGCAAGTATTGCCAATACTTGCACTTTAACTACACACATGACATATACTCTATACTTATAACCACAACTATCAATGTTATCGCTTTCATAATTACATTACTTTAAAACCTTGTTTGGGCGAAGGATCAAGTGATACACAAAACGACAATTACCAAGATTTAGCTTGTATATACGACAATCTAGCAACTCCACGCTATTCCATCTTTATGTCCTTTCCTTTATGCTCACTTTTACCTACACGTAAATTAAATGAAAGAGTAAGCACAACTTGCTTAGTGAGCACATATGGACTAATCAAATAGCATGCCACGTATACACATAATCAAACATATAAATAACTAATCAATAATGATCGAGCAATCATGTGGCAATAACTGAAATCGTATACGTATGTGGATCCACGGCCAATAATCACATGTACAAAGTACATAGAGATCATAAATCAACTAGTAGGCACATAACAAGTACGTGCTAAATAACTGGACACGTGTAAACACGTGAAATCTACTAATAGCACTATTTTCAATAACAATGCCTCACATGATGCTCAATCCACATATTTCACATAATCAACTTAGTCAAGTAATCACATACTTAATTATGGGAACCTCTTGCTCGTAAGCAATCCGGAACCCACCACACTATTCAATTAATACATATATACTCACCTCGATAAGTCGAATGAAATTAACAATAGTGATCAACGGAGGGTGTCACGTCCTTAGTACCTAAACATATGATTCACATAACATATTTAGATACTATAACTCGATTCAATTCAACTAACAATCATTTTAGACCCTCCCCCACTTAATTTCATTGTTACTAATTCAATTACATACTCAATCTCTACTAATTTATCACTTAGTCAATTATGTCAAAATATGATATAAGTGATTTTATCACTTTAATCACAAACTAACATTACTAATCAACACTAACATCATTCTTAATGAATAATTAACATTTATATATCACTAATTCAAGCTTTAAAGCTTTCATTCATAATTCATCAATTATGTTCATAGACTTTTTCTATAACGTACTCCAATTTCATTATTTCTAAGCTAGGGTTTCACTTGAATTCATGATTCTAACATCCACTAACCAATATATAATCATTACAAGGCTTATTTCTTATTTTGTCAATTATGTTCATAAACTTTATTCTTGATCATGGATAGATTCTTCCATTTATAGGTTAGGGATTAACTAATAATCGTGTATTAAGCATAAACTAACAACTATAACATTATTTCAAGCTTTAATTTAACTTTTATCATCCTAGTTTCATGAATTACCCAAAAACCCATTTCTAGGTTTATAAGAATCAAAGAATCACAACTTACAATGGATTAGGATGATATGTAGATGGTTAATTCGAGTTATAGAAGCTTGAATTGCTATTTTGTAAACTCAATTTAACTTGATAACTTGTTTGGTAACTTGAAAATCATCCCTGTGGTGTCCTTGGATTCGGCCAAGAGGAAGAACAAGAAGAACATGAATTAATTCCACTTGAATTCAAGATTTTGTGATGATTTAAGTTAGTTTTAGGGTTTAGTTTAGGTATTTGATTTCTTTCTTGATCTTAATCGAAGTTCTAGGAATGTTTCAGAAGTATAATACGTATTTTACATATATTTTGATAATATGTGTACTAGTTTTGTCCCCTTTTTAAATCTATTGCCTGGAACCCAAAACTTAATTGCGATTAAAAGATTTTATTGTTCTTAGACATAAATTAATTTAAAACAAGCAATATTTTATTTGTCACAATAATACCTGAGGTTTTGGGGTGTTACACTTCCTTACCACCGTACACTAAGAACATATCTTTAGTCCTCCGAAGATACTTTAGAATGTTCTTCACCGCTGTCCAATGGGATTGTCCAGGATTGGACTGATATCTACTCGTCATGCTTAAAGCACACGACACATCAGGCCTAGTACATAGCATGGCATACATGATCGATCCTATTGCAGAAGCATAAGGGATCTTCCTCATTATGTTTTGTTCTTCAATAGAACTAGGACACTAATCTTTACTCGATGTCACTCCATGCAACATAGGCAGATTCCCTTTCTTGGAATCCTGCATCTTGAATCGCTTCAAGACTTTATTTATATATGTACTTTGACTTAACCCAATTAATTTTCTCGATCGGTCTCGGTATATCTTAATTCCTAAGATATATGCTGCTTCTCCCAAGTCTTTCATTGAGAAACAATTCCCTAAAAATGTTTTAACATTTTGCAAACTAGGGATATCATTTCCAATAAGAAGTATATCATCGACATACAAGACTAAGAATACTACAGCGCTCCCACTAGACTTGACATATACACATGTGTAACACCCCCAAATTTAACGGTTTGCGGAAGCGACGTTTTGGGTGTTACTAATCAATAATCACAAGCACAAAGGGTACAGTGAACGACTCTAAATGAGACGTTCGAAAAGTTATTACATTAATACATAAGTAATTCAAAATACAAGCTCGAGTTTCGAGTAAATCCCTAGAGATTCTAATACATAACAACTAGTACAAAAGTAATGTATAAAAATCTCTAGGGATTTACTCGAAACTCGAGCTTGTATTTTGAATTACTTATGTATTAATGTAATAACTTTTTGAACGTCTCATTTAGAGTCGTTCACTGTACCCTTTGTGCTTGTGATTATTGATTAGTAACACCCAAAACGTCGCTTCCGCAAACCGTTAAATTTGGGGGTGTTACAGATTGGTATCAGAGCCTAAGGTTATAGTGAACTAGGTTGCATTTAGTGGGCCTAGACTATGACCGTTAGGCAGTATTCCTCATTAGGTATAACTGGTTCAGGAATTACAGCATACAAGTTTAATTTAACATAGCCTGATCAACTATGTACAATTAAATGAAGATGATGTGAGTTCTGAAAGGGGTTATGTTGAACCGGAATGCATTAGCTGACTCTGACCTCGAGAGAACCGGGACTTTTACTTGATTGTGCTAGACACATACTAGGCGGTTATGTGATATATATATATATATATATATATATATATATATATATATACATAGGCCTCTTTCCCCGATACGATACTCTCTCTCGACTACTACGAAATTAATATTCTTTAAAAATTTCATCGAACAAACGACAACTCGATTCTCGTCATTCTGTCCTTATTTAACTTTTATAAATTCACGAATACCGACATACGTCCGAAGATCTCAACACCATTATAACCGACAACCATAGTTACTCGAACATCCTTCGATATGAAGATCGAGACCTTGTTTTCATTTGCTATTCCTACCTAATTCTACGTTTAAAACATCCTACAATGTACACTACTGTACCGTTAGGTGTAACCTAATAAAACCATTTTCAACTCAATTTTCGTCAGACTTCAAATTATACAACCGACTTTTACTAGCAAAATTTTATAACAAATGTATTTTTATCAAACATGTTACAAAATTTCTCACAAAAATGTTTTTATAAAATTTTCAAAAACTTCAAAACCGTATAAACTTAATTATAGTACACAACTTTAAACAATCTTCAGACTTTGGCGTAATTTCTCTAAACTTACTAAAATCATCACAATCATAATTCTTGTTCAAACCTTCACATGTTCTTTATTTGTTATTTCAAGGAACATGCCTCCTCGACGACAAATCACACTTACTGAAGCCGAAGTCGCGGGTATTATTGCCCGTAGTGTGGCCCAAGCTCTAGCTGTCCGAGCAACCAATCCTGGTAGCGAAGATACGGCTAACAATACACCTCCACCCAAAACCTGCACCTACAAGGACTTCCAAAACTGCAAACCCTTGAGCTTTGCAGGTACTGAAGGAGCGATCGGTCTGATTCGTTGGACCGAGAAAATCGAATCAATATTCCTCATCTGCAACTGCAAGGAAGAGGATAAAGTCAAGTTCGCCGCCAGTACCTTTTCTGACACCGCTCTTACCTGGTGGAACACCTATGCGCTGACTGTGAGCGTTGCTGATGCTTACAAACTACAGTGGGATGAACTAAAGAACATGCTGAGGGGCGAGTACTGCCCAAGAGATGAGCTGAAACAACTAGAGATTGAATTCTGGAATCACAAGATGCAGGGTGATGACATCACCGGTTACACCAACCGCTTTCACCAGCTGGCACTTTTGTGCCCATCCATGGTTGATCCCGAGTACAAAAGGATCGAAAAGTACGTTGATGGACTTCCCGAACGACTTCAAGACCTGGTGACTTCATCTAAACCGGGAACTATTCAGAGCGCCATTCGTATGGCTCATGAGTTAACGGCCAACTCTGTCCGCCGTGGCTCGACTTCAACCCCACCTGCGAATAACAAACGTAAATGGGAAGTAAGTCCCCACTCATCCAACCCGACTTCTGACAAAAAGCCTACAGCTGGCAACGCCAATGACTCAAGGGCTTACAAGGGGAGCAAGCCTTACTGCTCCAAATGTAGTCGTCATCATAATGGCTCCTGTCCCTGCACCAACTGCAAGAAATTCGGGCACCTGGCCCAAGACTGCCGAACCAACCCCACTGGTACTGATACTCCTGCACCCAAAACCTGCTATGAGTGCAACGGTACCGGGCACTTTAGAAAGGATTGCCCAAAACTGAAACTCCGGACCAACCACACGAGGAGTAGAGCATACGTAATTAATGCTAGGGATGATGACCCAAACCCGAGACTCTGTGATTTGCTTAACCCGGGTACGCTCATTCTTTGATTACCCGAAATTGTTTTTCCCATAAATCTCTCGCTTAAAAATTATGTGTAACGGTCTATTATTCTGTGTGTTTCCTTTGATCCTAAGTACCCAATAGGATTAGGAAACGACCGACTATACGAATTCCGAATATATAACTTGTATTACACTTAGACTACCAATAACAAACTCTTTTCCCATTTATCTCACACTGGTTGAGACCGGGAACTCGTATATTATTCGTACTTTAAACAAGTCATCCAATAGAACTTCATTTACTAGTAACAATTCTTAAATAGAATAATTATTTCGTAGGAGATGACAACTCACTCCGTCAACAACCCTACCTTGGATGATGAACGGCTCAGTAAGGAACCGATAATGTTTCCTTACCTCCTCGAACTCGAGTGTGATACCGAACCTTTCGTTGAATCAGCAACAGTACCTGCTTCTCCTGTTGCTCTAACTGCTGCAAAAGCACCAGTTGATGTAACCTTGACTGCTGAATCAGTCAGCCACCTCAACCAAACTATTGATTCGCTGCGAAAACAACTGACTGAAGCCCGGGAAGACATTGATGACCTACGACGAATTGCCTTCCAAAATGACCTGCGTATGCGTGAATACGAGCTACGTTTGATAGCTTTAGAAAACCCTACTTCACAATCAACTTCACAAAGTACTCCTGCTGAAGAGGATAACGATACTGACTGTACCCCGCCTCCAGCAAAAAGGGCAAAAATCTCTCCGACCAACTCTTCAGGAAAATACTTGGGAAAGAAACCTTTCTGTTCCTGATGCACTCGGCATCATGAAGGACCGTGTACCATACCCACCGGTCGATGCAAATCCTACCCTAAAAGTGCGAACCCTCCTAAAGCGAAACTCTGCTTCAACTGTGGGAGTGCTGGCCATCTCAAGGCCCAATGCCCACTACCTCCAGACAACAAAATTTAGGGTACGTTATCACCTGACGATTACTTGATTTCAAACACCGTAGGACCTACCCTACTACTGTAGGCTACTAGTACACATTGTAGCTACCTGACTAGTATCGAACTACCGACTACTGCTTCGAACAAATTTCGGGACGAAATTTTATTAACAAGGGGAGAATGTAACAACCCCAAATTTAGGGCTAATTTAAAATTTCCCTAATTACGTGTTTATTACTTGTATATAATATGAAATAGGATTATATACATTATTTACTTATTATATATATATGGATGGAATATATATATATATACGCGTATACGATTCGTACATATCGTATAAAACAACAATTGTGCAAACATACGGACGTTGGTAAAACGACTATTAAATAATGCGAAATTATTTAATTACCTTGACTACTACTTTATATTATGTTCATAATATAACGAAAACGTACGTTTTAATCAAAACGTTACCGAACTCTCCGAAAAACTCGACCAACCGACAAAACAAAACTAAGTTATATTGTTCAACTTAAAAACTAGTATTTTGATAAAAAAATACTTCAACTAAATTAGCGGATATTATTTCGTATTTTAAAACGTATATTTAATCGCGTATAAAATCATTTTAACGTTTAAACGACCGGGGAAACGAACACCGCACGGAGCGCAAACGCGGGGGAACGAAATTTGGTGAGGCCACACCCTTGTGACCCCACCATGGCCGGCCATCATGGGGGACAAAACCCCCTCACTCTTTTGATGATTCATACACACAACCACAACCCACACCCTCAATCATTCTCTCTCTCTCTCTCTCTATCGGCTCCTCTCTCTCTCTAAAACCGTCACACAAACCACCCAAAAAACACCACTAAAACACCTCGGAGGTCTATACCCGTTTGGAGAAAAGTGATCACGAGAACGAGCTCTACAATCCTATCTTTTCGGTTTCTCGATTTGACAATTTTGTAAGTTTTCCGGCGACCCGAAACTTTTCCGATTACTTTTATTTTGCTAGATTATTGTTCCCCTAGCTTAGTAATGTCCAAATATGTAATTTAAACTCGTTTTTGAACACTTTTACGGAAATGTCGGTTTTGGTCATTTTAAAGAAAACGACACCACAAACCTTAAAAACGACCACCAATAGTTACTATGGACTCATTATAACATATTAAAACTATTATAAAAGTTCTAGACCCAACGGAAACCGGAAAATACGTTTTCGGAAACTTAAATTCCGATCAGACCTCTTGTGTCGCATCGGACCAAAATTTCATGCGACACAACACTATGTCGCATTTTATGTCGCACGTTATGTCGCAATGTATGCGACACAACGCTTATGTCGCACTATATGTCGTATCATCTACGACACAAAGTTTACCTATCGCTTGATTGCGACACAACGACTATGTCGTATCGTTGTGTCGTACCCTTGTATGCGACACAACCATTGTGTCGCATAAACACCAAACCGAAATCAATCCATACGACACAGACCTTATGTCGCACACGGTCTGCGACACAAGCCTTGTGTCGCAGATAGCCCAGATCAGAAAACAAAATATATTCTAAGTGTTGGAATCACTTTTCAACTACTAAATCAAATACGATGCTACTTATACATGAAAATACTATACTTTCGAGAGTATACAACAACACTTGAATACGTACAAACAAACTAACGGACATTTACTAGTTTGGGAACAACTAGCATGGATACTTTACAAGTATTCCATTTACTTACTAAACCTTATGCGTATTAGGACGCTAAGGGTTGCTAGTTCGGGATACTACTTGCTTACTTACTGCATTGTCTGCCAGACTCAGGTGAGTCTCACAGCCCCTACTTTACTGTTTTATACTCAGGGGTGAGATGCATTACTGTTTTACATGAACACACAAAACTTACTTGCTGCCATGATTTACTTACTGTACGAGATTTCGGATACGCCAACTGCATGAGTTTACGACTAATCCAATGAAATCCTCCTTAATCATAGTTGTTAGTTATGTGATAAGCGCGAGTTTTAGTATATGGATCCATATGGGACTGACAATCCCCGCCCGGGGTAGCAAGCACTACCACGAACCGTTCCTGTAGAAACGGGCGTTTCTTACTCGTTCCGTATGAATGTTTTGGATTACATTCATGAGGGGGTACCTATATTTACTGTACGTTAAGCTTCAACTATGGTGGCTCATGGCAATTGTATCAAACGGTTAGCATAACCTGCAACCACCCACTTATTAAAACTTAAGTAAACGATGAGCATAACCTGTGATCGTTACTTACTGGCTGGCTATGATTTACAAATACTACATGTGTGTTCAAACTATTTACTTATTTACAAACCTGTGAGATTCACCAACCTTTTTGGTTGACCGTTTTAGTAATGCTTCTCAGGTACACAACATCAGTAGGGATGCCCAGCAGGATAAGCTTACTTAGCTCGAGTCGCATGCATTTACAAGCTTGGAGATTTTTATACATTACTTTTGTACTAGTTGTTATGTATTAGAATCTCTAGGGATTTACTCGAAACTCGAGCTTGTATTTTGAATTACTTATGTATTAATGTAATAACTTTTCGAACGTCTCATTTAGAGTCGTTCACTGTACCCTTTGTGCTTGTGATTATTGATTAGTAACACCCAAAACGTCGCTTCCGCAAACCGTTAAATTTGGGGGTGTTACAACATGGCTCATCTTTGCTTTTAGAAAAACCAAATTCTTTGATTTTCTCATCAAATCAAAGATTCCAGCTACAAGATACCTGTTTCAATCCATAAATGGATTTCTTAAGCTTGCAGACTCTATTTGGATACTCCAGATGTACAAAACCCTCAGGTTGAGTCATATAGACTTCCTCAGTCAGTCTTCCATTAAGGAAGGCGGTTTTAACATCCATTTGCCATACTTCATAGTCATGAAAGGCGGCAATTGCCAAAAGTATCCTAATAGACTTCAACATGGCCACTGGGGAAAGTGTTTCATCATAATCAACTCCTTGAGTTTGTGTGAAACCTTTAGCCACCAGTCAGGCTTTGAAGACGTCTACAGCTCCATCCATGTCGATTTTTTTCTTAAAGACCCATTTGCACCCAACTGTTTTACAGCCAGGTGTTGGATCAACCAAATCCCAGACTTGGTTATCTGACATGGATTGTGTCGCACCCCCAAAACACGTGGCAGCGGAAACATGAGTTGTCATGGGGGCGCCGACCAAATCAAATATCATTACACAAAGATTAAAGCAAACGACCTCTAAATGAGACGTTTGAAAACGTTACATTCCATAAGTTTAAATTGTTTACAATAGTTGTACAAAACATTTGGAGTTCGCATACAATGTGTAGATTACATAGCTACTAACTATAGTAAAATGCAATCTAAGTCCCTTGATTTTGAAAGCAATGCGACTCGAGCTACGCTATCCATAAGCGTCCTACTGCTGTGGGTTACCTGAGAAATACATACTAAAAGGTCAACATAAAGTTGGTGAGTTCATAGAGTTGTTTAAATGTTGGTATCAAACCAATTGTTATGAAACACGAGTTATGAAACACAAGATTTTAATCGTTGTATCATTCAACAATGATAATTAAATGTATCGTTAACAAACGATAAGTAAATGTGTTGAGTAAATGTATCGTTAACAAACGATAAGTAAATATGTAATTGCACGAATGCAAAAAGATGTATCGTTAACAAACGATAAGTAAATATGTAGTTGCACGAATGCAAAAAGATGTATCGTTAACAAACGATAAGTAAATATGTAGTTGCACGAATGCAAAAAGATGTATCGTTAACAAACGATAAGTAAATATGTAGTTGCACGAATGCAAAAAGATGTATCGTTAACAAACGATAAGTAAATATGTAGTTGCACGAATGCAAAAAGATGTATCGTTAACAAACGATAAGTAAATATGTAGTTGCACGAATGCAAAAAGATGTATCGTTAACAAACGATAAGTAAATATGTAGTTGCACGAATGCAAAAAGATGTATCGTTAACAAACGATAAGTAAATATGTAGTTGCACGAATGCAAAAAGATGTATACCATTTGCCATGAGCTCATAGTCCGAAGCTTAACAATGTGTGCCGTGCCTCTTTCGAGTACACGATCGTGGGTGCCCCAATGCAAGTGTCTAATCCGGTACACTCGTTATGAACAAATATTAATACGTCCGTTTGACAGGTTAGCGCGACTAACTCGGACGGGGATTGTCAGTCCCAAATAGATCTATTTACTAATATTCACGCTTTAGCAAAACTAACAAACTATGATGTGTAGGGCCTTTGTGGATTAGTGTGTAACTCATGCAATCTGTATAGCGTTGTTTATGGTACTTGTGTTCATAAAAGCAGTTGTGTAATTCAAATGTATACAAAGCAGTTGCAAAGCAATTGTATAAAACAGTTGTAGTATGTATTCTCCCCCAAAATAGTTATAAAACTGTAAAAAGAGGGGCTATGAAACTCACCTGAGTTCTAGCAAAATGTAAGCAAGCAATATCAATTAGCAAGCAATGTGTGGTCCAAAGTGCAACCTTCTAACGTCCTAAACGTATAAGGTTGTATGAGTAGATGTCTAGAAAGATCATCTATGTAAGTGGAGGGTTAATGTCCACTTAATTCACAATGTAGGTGGAGGGTTAATGTCCACCTAAGGCTAGTTCATCCAACTAGTATGTCCAAATAAGTTGTTCATGTTGTTTATCAAAAACGTGTACGACCCGTTGGTGAAAGTTTGTAATAATAATTCGTTAAGACATTATTATTAGAATGATGTTATACTTTCATATGTATAGTATGTTTCATGAGTTATAACGTTGCATTGTATAAGTATTAACGTTGCTTGAAGTTTAACACTTAGTGAGAAAACTAGTTTTTAAAGATTCTGTTTCATGCGACACTTCATGCGTCACTTGCTAGTTAGGGGCGGCACTTAGGAAGTGCCGCATAATATGCGTTTTCAGATTTAAATAGCGTCACTTAAGAAGTGTCGGGTACGGGCGTCACTAAGGCATGGCGGCACTAAGGGTAAGTGCCGCTAATATAATAGTTCAGTCACTTCAGGCGTCACTTAGGTAGTGTCGTACATAAGCATTTTCAGATAATAAGGGCGTCACTAAGGGAGTGTCGTTAATAATAAAGTAGCGTCACTACAAGCGTCACTTGCCAAGTGTCGCTATAATTCCAGTGACCATGCGTCACTTAAATCTGTCTCAATTTGCTAAGTCCAAAAACGTGGTCAACTATGACGGTTTGACCCGAACCTTTTACTCAAGTCATATTCCAGTAAATAAAGGTTATAAAAGTTATTATTTCATATTGTAGTCGTTTCGAGATGTCGGTTTCAAGTTTACACCTTAAACTTCAAGATTTAATGTTTTCGGTTTATGTCGGGTCATTACGCCAACTGATTTCACATATCTATAGTCCAAATCAAACTTCCAAATTTTTACCAACTGATTTACTATGTGTCTTGACTAACATATCAAATTTTCAGCTTCTAACAAGTTCATTAACATAGTTAAATAAAGCCGCGTAACAACCGAACACATTTTATCGAAAAACTTCCTGGTCAGTCTTATAAATCGGCTCGTAGAGAAAAATGAGTACGTTTCTGGAAGAAGTGTAAAACATGAAAGTTGTAGATCTTTTCGATACGCAAATTTTAAAAAAAAAATGCATCTTCTAACTCTCAGTAATTGATTTTATACGAATATTTTTGTGAACTGTCGATTTTTAGGCAGATTTCATGCATGTTCTTGTTTGCTTTATAAAAACGATTTTCAACAACAATCTTGGACATATTTATGATAGATGAACATTATAACATCATAATCAGTAGATTAAAAGTAAAATAAGTAAAAGGTTTATGATTTATACCAAAAGATGATGAAGAGGAAATGAAGGTGATGATGATTTCCTTCTTGTTCTTGATCTTTCCTTCCTAAAGGTGGTGTTTGATGGTGGTTTTAGGTGGTGATTGGGTGGTGTTGGGACTGAGTTTATCTCAGTTTTTGGGAGAGAAAAAGGGAGGAAAGAGTGAGTGTAAATTTGTTTGAGTGTAGAGAAATGATTTTTGCATGTAAGGTAAATGGAAGTGAGGTGAAAGGTGAAATCATTACCTTGCATGGAGAATGAGTGGGAAGTGTGGGAGGTGGCACATGGGGTGGAAGGGGGCCGGCCAAGGGGGGGCCCACACAAGGGTATTTTGGTCATTTTCCATTTCTAGCTTAAATCGTTGCGTTTTTCGTTCGTTTACCCGATTGTTTAAACGTTTATTCGTACGTTAAATGTTTAGTTGACGTTTTTATTTAACGATTTGAGTTTCGATATTTCTACTTGAAATATTTAATATAGTACTTGGAAACACTTATAAAAATGTTTCGTTAATTTATTGGCCTCGGTTTGCGTGCACGTTCTACGGAGGTTAAATCGCGTATCGTTATTTTGAGTCGTTTAGATTAACGATATAATTTGGATAAATTTCCATTGAAGTATTATTCAAAATACTTAATTTATGTTGCCAAAATAATTATTGACGTTCGTTTGGTTGTCGAAATAAATTCGCGCGTTATCGTTGTGTTTTAGACGTTTTAACCGGAACGTGTAGGTTTTTCGAGTATTATTTTAGCAAAATAATAGATAATGATAAATAACTTCTAAAAATAGATTAAAGTTATTTATAGAAATGTTTTCACCAACGTCGTATTTAAACTGTGTCGGAATCCATCCGATAATAAAATGTACGATTTAAACAAATCGTAAATGTGTGCAAATATAGTAACATATATTAATACACATAATGGTACACATAATTCACCCTAATTACATGTATTAGCACAATGATTAGGAACTAACACTAGCCCTAATTGGTCGGGTGTCACATTCTCCCCCTGTTAGGAGAATTTCGTCCCGAAATTAGCTTGTTGTCGTGGTCTGAGGGGCATCTGAGAATAGATGTGGGTATTTCAGTCGCATTTGGTCTTCCCGTTCCCAAGTGAATTCAGGACCGCGCCTAGAATTCCACCGGACTTTAACGATGGGAATACGACTCTGTTTCAATCGTTTGACCTCACGGTCCATGATTTCTATCGGTTCCTCGACGAAATGGAGCTTATCATCGATATGGATTTCGTCGAGAGGGATAACAAGTGTCTCATCAGACAGACATTTCTTCAGGTTAGAAATGTGGAATGTGTTGTGCACGCTACTGAGTTGAGGGGGTAGCTGCAGTCGATATGCCACCGGACCAATCCTTTCCAGAATTTCAAAAGGTCCGATGTACCTAGGGTTTAGTTTGCCGCGTTTACCAAAACGAATGACACCTTTCCAAGGTGATACTTTCAAGAGTACTCGGTCCCCAACCTGGAACTCGAGCGGTTTGCGTCTCACGTCAGCATAACTTTTCTGACGATCACGGGCGGCTTTCAGCCGGTTTTGAATGGTCACGATTTTCTCGGTCGTTTCATGGATGATTTCAGGACCAGTGAGTTGGCTATCGCCGATTTCGGTCCAACAAATGGGTGATCGGCACCTTCTCCCATAAAGTGCCTCAAATGGTGCAGCATCAATGCTGGTGTGGTAACTGTTATTGTAGGAAAACTCACACAAAGGTAGGTGGTTTTCCCATGTGTTTCCGAAGTCGATTACACATGCTCGAAGCATATCTTCGAGAGTTTGAATGGTCCGTTCACTCTGACCATCGGTTTGCGGATGATAAGCAGTACTCAAATCAAGGCGAGTACCGAGAGCTTTCTGAAGTGTTTGCCAAAATCGAGAGGTGAAGCGGCTGTCTCTATCGGAGATGATCGAGATGGGTATGCCGTGTCGTGCTACAACCTCTTTGATGTAGATGCGAGCCAAGCGCTCCATCTTGTCGGTTTCTTTGATAGCTAGGAAATGGGCGGATTTTGTGAGACGATCTACGATCACCCAAATGGTATCGCAACCGCTCGGTGTTTTTGGTAGCTTGTTGATGAAGTCCATGGTTATGTTTTCCCATTTCCATTGAGGTATCTCAGGTTGTTGAAGTAACCCAGAAGGTTTCTGGTATTCGGCCTTAACCTTGGCACAGGTTAGACACTTACTAACATACGTGGCTATGTCAGCTTTCATGTTGGGCCACCAATATCGTTGTTTGACGTCATGATACATCTTGTCAGAACCAGGATGTATGGAGTATCGGGATTTGTGAGCTTCGTCCATGACCAATTCTCGTAGGTTCCCAAAGTTAGGTAACCAAATTCGGTTGGAGAAGTATCGGGTTCCATCGGATTTGGTTTCAAATTGTTTTTCTATGCCTCGCAGGGCCTCATTTTTGATGTTTTTCTCGTTGAGTGCTTCGAGTTGAGTGGAATGAATTTGAGCAATAAGATCGTTGTGGATGGTTAAACCAAGGGCTCGAACTCGAAGGGGTTTCACTCGTTCTTTTCGGCTTAGGGCATCGGCAACAACGTTAGCCTTACCCGGGTGGTATCGGATTTCGCAGTCGTAGTCACTAAGTAACTCGACCCAACGACGTTGTCTCATGTTTAGGTCCTTCTGATCAAAGATATGTTGAAGGCTTTTGTGGTCGGTAAAGATAGTACACTTGGTACCATATAGGTAGTGTCTCCAAATTTTGAGCGCAAAAACAACGGCTCCTAATTCGAGATCGTGAGTGGTATAGTTTTTCTCATGGATTTTCAGTTGCCGAGAGGCATAAGCGATGACTTTATCACGTTGCATTAACACACAACCTAGTCCTTGATGTGAGGCGTCGCAGTAAACTACGAAATCATCTGTGCCTTCGGGTAAGGACAGGATTGGTGCACTGCAGAGTTTCTGTTTAAGGAGTTGAAAAGCCGACTCCTGTTTGTCGGTCCAGTCGAATTTCTTATCTTTCTGAGTCAAGGAGGTTAATGGTTGAGCAATTCGGGAAAAGTTCTCTATGAATCGCCGGTAATATCCAGCGAGACCTAAGAATTGTCGGACCTCGGTTGGAGTAGTTGGTGCTTTCCAGCACTTGATGGCCTCGATTTTTGCTGGATCAACACGTATCCCTTGGCTGTCAACGACATGCCCTAGGAACTGTACTGTTCGCATCCAGAACTCACACTTGGAGTACTTGGCGTATAGCTCCTCGTGTTTGAGTAATTCCAAGATAGTTTTCAGGTGTTGGCCATGTTCTGTTTCGTTGCGAGAGTAGATTAGAATGTCGTCAATGAAGACGATGACAAACTTATCCAGGTAAGGTTTGCACACCCGATTCATAAGATCCATGAATACAGCCGGTGCGTTGGTTAAACCAAAAGGCATCACTTGGAATTCGTAATGCCCGTAGCGGGTTCGGAAGGCGGTTTTTGGGATGTCGGCGTCTCGAACGCGAAGTTGGTGATAACCAGACCGAAGGTCGATCTTTGAATAAAAGCTTGAACCTTGAAGTTGGTCAAATAAGTCATCGATTCTAGGAAGTGGGTATCGGTTTTTGATGGTAAGTTTGTTCAGTTCACGGTAATCGATACACATTCTGAAGGATCCGTCCTTCTTTTTAACGAATAGGACCGGAGCTCCCCAAGGTGAGGAACTTGGTCGAATAAATCCCTTGTCCAGGAGTTCCTGTAATTGGGTGGATAACTCCTGCAACTCGGATGGGGCTAATCTGTATGGGGCTCGTGCCACGGGTGCAGCACCGGGCACAAGGTCGATTTGGAATTCGACTTGTCTAGGCGGGGGAAGGCCTGGCAAGTCTTCGGGAAAGACTTCAGGAAAGTCTCGTACAACGGGTACATCTTCAAGTCGCTTTTCAGCCGACTTCTTTTCGGTTACATGGGCAAGGATTGCCGGGTATCCTTTCCTTAGGTACTTTCGAGTTTTCATACAAGAGATGATGTTTAAGTTTCGCCCACCAGTCTCCCCCTGTATGATCAAGGTTCCACCGGTAGCGAGAGGTATACGCACAATCTTTTCAAAACAGACAATTTCAGCATGATGCTTGGACAACCAGTCCATGCCTACGATGACGTCGAAGCTCCCGATTTCAACAGGGATGAGGTTTATGGGGAAGATTTCGTTGGCTAGGTTTAGAGTGCAATTAGGTATCACACTATCGGCCTCTATCAGTTTGCCGTTTGCTAATTCTACTGTGAACTTAGCATCTAAGGCAGTGGGAGTAATGTTGAGTAACGGACAAAACTCATCAGATATGAAACTTTTATCGGCACCAGTATCGAATAAAACTGAAACGGTTAGATCGTTGAGGAGAAACATACCCGTAACAACGTTGGGATCTTGACGGGCTTCTCCGGCATTGAGTACAAAAGCTCGACCGCGAGGGTTGTTGTTGTTATTGTTGTTCCTGTTATTGTTGTTGTTGTTGTTTCGTTTCGGGCAATTATTCCTGAAATGGGCAGTGTTGCCACACTCGAAACAAGCCCTTGGTGCGTTGAGTTGGTTGTTTGGGTTGGCATTTGTGGGTGGAGTTTGGCAATCTTTGGTTAGATGTCCGTAGCGTTTGCAGTTACCGCATTGGTTACCACACGGACCATCGTGGTGTCGATTGCAAGAGGAACAGTAAGGTTTCTTTCCTACGTATGCTTTCTTATCCCCAGATCCTGAACCAGAAGTGTAGGCCTTTACAGTCTCGGCCTTTTTGTTGGTTTGTTGTTGTTGGTTGCTGTTGTTCCCAGACCATTTTCTTTTGTTGTCCCCTGGGGTTTTCACGGTGGGTGCCCCACGGCGGACAATTTGAGCCATAAGCTCGTGTGCCATTCGGACGGCACTCTGGATGGTCCCGGGTTTGGAAGAGATGACATTGCCTTGGATGGAATCAGGTAGTCCCCAAATGTATCTTTCGACACGTTTGGTTTCAGGGTCCACCATAGATGGACAAAGAAGAGCAAGCTGGTGAAATCTGGTTGTGTAGCCAGTAATATCATTTCCTTGAACTGTGAGGTTCCAGAATTCATGTTCGAGCTGTTGGAGTTGCTCGCGGGGACAGTATTCTTCCCTCAACAAGTTTTTGAGTTCGTCCCAAGATATTTGATAGGCAGCATCAATACCCTGAGTTTGGGCGTATGTGTTCCAGAAAGTGAGTGCACCCTCAGCTAGGGTGTAGGTAGAGAATTTGACCTTGTTCTCTTCTTGGCAGTTACTTATTCGGAAAACAGACTCCATTTTCTCAATCCATCTCATGAGACCGACGGCTCCTTCGGTTCCTTTGAAATGGAGAGGTTTACAATTCGTGAAATCTTTGTGGGTGCAGGGCTTTGGCACAGGTGGGTTGTTGCCTGTCCCTCCAGGGTTTCCTTGGTTCGGATTGGGATTGTTTCTGGCAGCTTCTAGAGCTGCTTGGACCCTCTGATTGACGAGTTGCTCGATGTCAGCGGAGCTCATTTGACGTTTTGGTGCCATGATTCTGAGATAAAGAGAATACGAGGTACATAAGATTTCAGTGAGTAAGATCTTAAAATCTTTGTAGGTGTACACAAGAAGATAAAACAAGTATGTACAGCAAGATATTCAATAACACAAGGAAGCAAATTTTATAACCACACCGAGGCGCAAGTTTAAACGATTACAAATTTTAGGAAGTTTACAAAACATGCCGGAAATTGTTACTTCCGGACTTAATACTAGAGTTTACAAAAGACAACATAAGATAGATTAGTCGGGCATATCCCGCCTCGATAGGTTACAAGATGAAGATCAAACTAGTTCTAACGCAAGTTTATTCGTTCCATTAGTGTGACAAGTCGGTCCACGGTTCCTGCAAGTCTGCCAGCTTGTCTGGCATTATCCTCAGCCAAGGTTAGTCGTTGTTCTAGTACTCGGGTGTACTCTTCAGCTTCCCGTGAACGTTGTTCACATTCTTCTAACCTTGCTTGAAGAAGATCAACCGCGCCTCTGTCGTCAATGACGTGTTGGTGCATCATTTCTAGAGTATTTGTCATGTTTTCTTGGTCTTGAAACAGTTGTGCAATGCGGTCATGTGATTGGCGCAGCCAGTACATTTGCACTATGTATTGTTCTCGTTCCAGGCTTTCAAGTCTTGCCTCGTGGCGGTGAAGTCTGGCAGTCAACACGGGTACAGTGTGGTGTGTTGGTTCTTGGGTATAGGGAGAGATGTCCATGGGATCATCGGAAACCTCCATGTTTTCCTCAGACCTCCAAGTATTTAGAGTTGTGGGTAGCCAGTCCCATCTACGAGGGTATGATGGACGGCGGGTGGTATTAGCAATGGAGTTTGAGTAAGGGCTGGCTCGAGATGATCTGGTACCCCTTGGGTGAGTACGTAACACTCGGGCTTCGCCAGTGATGTAGTAAAGTCGTTCAGGAGAGTTTGGTGCTGAAGACATAGTAACGATTCCTTCAGTAGCAGTTCGTGTTTGGGCTTCGTTCTCAGAGTTGGGAGACGTAGCGGTGGGAGTGGTTGCCATTTTCTGTGGCAAGGAGTTTTAGTATACGTAAGGTTAAGGTTATATATAAATACAATAACCTAGCACATAAGCACGTATAAGGTTGGTCCCGTTCTATCCTCGGTCAAAGCCTTCTAATGCATTCCCATCCATCATAACCATTTCAGGTCTTGCATCGATTCTTGTTTAATTGTACATAGTTGATCAAGCTATGTTAAATTAAATTCAAATGATGCAATTGCTGAACCAGTCATAACAAATGAGGAATACTAACCTAACGGTTATAGTCTAGGTCACTAATGCAATCCTAGTTCGCTATAACCTTAGGCTCTGATACCAATCTGTCGCACCCCCAAAACACGTGGCAGCGGAAACATGAGTTGTCATGGGGGCGCCGACCAAATCAAATATCATTACACAAAGATTAAAGCAAACGACCTCTAAATGAGACGTTTGAAAACGTTACATTCCATAAGTTTAAATTGTTTACAATAGTTGTACAAAACATTTGGAGTTCGCATACAATGTGTAGATTACATAGCTACTAACTATAGTAAAATGCAATCTAAGTCCCTTGATTTTGAAAGCAATGCGACTCGAGCTACGCTATCCATAAGCGTCCTACTGCTGTGGGTTACCTGAGAAATACATACTAAAAGGTCAACATAAAGTTGGTGAGTTCATAGAGTTGTTTAAATGTTGGTATCAAACCAATTGTTATGAAACACGAGTTATGAAACACAAGATTTTAATCGTTGTATCATTCAACAATGATAATTAAATGTATCGTTAACAAACGATAAGTAAATGTGTTGAGTAAATGTATCGTTAACAAACGATAAGTAAATATGTAATTGCACGAATGCAAAAAGATGTATCGTTAACAAACGATAAGTAAATATGTAGTTGCACGAATGCAAAAAGATGTATCGTTAACAAACGATAAGTAAATATGTAGTTGCACGAATGCAAAAAGATGTATCGTTAACAAACGATAAGTAAATATGTAGTTGCACGAATGCAAAAAGATGTATCGTTAACAAACGATAAGTAAATATGTAGTTGCACGAATGCAAAAAGATGTATCGTTAACAAACGATAAGTAAATATGTAGTTGCACGAATGCAAAAAGATGTATCGTTAACAAACGATAAGTAAATATGTAGTTGCACGAATGCAAAAAGATGTATACCATTTGCCATGAGCTCATAGTCCGAAGCTTAACAATGTGTGCCGTGCCTCTTTCGAGTACACGATCGTGGGTGCCCCAATGCAAGTGTCTAATCCGGTACACTCGTTATGAACAAATATTAATACGTCCGTTTGACAGGTTAGCGCGACTAACTCGGACGGGGATTGTCAGTCCCAAATAGATCTATTTACTAATATTCACGCTTTAGCAAAACTAACAAACTATGATGTGTAGGGCCTTTGTGGATTAGTGTGTAACTCATGCAATCTGTATAGCGTTGTTTATGGTACTTGTGTTCATAAAAGCAGTTGTGTAATTCAAATGTATACAAAGCAGTTGCAAAGCAATTGTATAAAACAGTTGTAGTATGTATTCTCCCCCAAAATAGTTATAAAACTGTAAAAAGAGGGGCTATGAAACTCACCTGAGTTCTAGCAAAATGTAAGCAAGCAATATCAATTAGCAAGCAATGTGTGGTCCAAAGTGCAACCTTCTAACGTCCTAAACGTATAAGGTTGTATGAGTAGATGTCTAGAAAGATCATCTATGTAAGTGGAGGGTTAATGTCCACTTAATTCACAATGTAGGTGGAGGGTTAATGTCCACCTAAGGCTAGTTCATCCAACTAGTATGTCCAAATAAGTTGTTCATGTTGTTTATCAAAAACGTGTACGACCCGTTGGTGAAAGTTTGTAATAATAATTCGTTAAGACATTATTATTAGAATGATGTTATACTTTCATATGTATAGTATGTTTCATGAGTTATAACGTTGCATTGTATAAGTATTAACGTTGCTTGAAGTTTAACACTTAGTGAGAAAACTAGTTTTTAAAGATTCTGTTTCATGCGACACTTCATGCGTCACTTGCTAGTTAGGGGCGGCACTTAGGAAGTGCCGCATAATATGCGTTTTCAGATTTAAATAGCGTCACTTAAGAAGTGTCGGGTACGGGCGTCACTAAGGCATGGCGGCACTAAGGGTAAGTGCCGCTAATATAATAGTTCAGTCACTTCAGGCGTCACTTAGGTAGTGTCGTACATAAGCATTTTCAGATAATAAGGGTGTCACTAAGGGAGTGTCGTTAATAATAAAGTAGCGTCACTACAAGCGTCACTTGCCAAGTGTCGCTATAATTCCAGTGACCATGCGTCACTTAAATCTGTCTCAATTTGCTAAGTCCAAAAACGTGGTCAACTATGACGGTTTGACCCGAACCTTTTACTCAAGTCATATTCCAGTAAATAAAGGTTATAAAAGTTATTATTTCATATTGTAGTCGTTTCGAGATGTCGGTTTCAAGTTTACACCTTAAACTTCAAGATTTAATGTTTTCGGTTTATGTCGGGTCATTACGCCAACTGATTTCACATATCTATAGTCCAAATCAAACTTCCAAATTTTTACCAACTGATTTACTATGTGTCTTGACTAACATATCAAATTTTCAGCTTCTAACAAGTTCATTAACATAGTTAAATAAAGCCGCGTAACAACCGAACACATTTTATCGAAAAACTTCCTGGTCAGTCTTATAAATCGGCTCGTAGAGAAAAATGAGTACGTTTCTGGAAGAAGTGTAAAACATGAAAGTTGTAGATCTTTTCGATACGAAAATTTTAAAAAAAAATGCATCTTCTAACTCTCAGTAATTGATTTTATACGAATATTTTTGTGAACTGTCGATTTTTAGGCAGATTTCATGCATGTTCTTGTTTGCTTTATAAAAACGATTTTCAACAACAATCTTGGACATATTTATGATAGATGAACATTATAACATCATAATCAGTAGATTAAAAGTAAAGTAAGTAAAAGGTTTATGATTTATACCAAAAGATGATGAAGAGGAAATGAAGGTGATGATGATTTCCTTCTTGTTCTTGATCTTTCCTTCCTAAAGGTGGTGTTTGATGGTGGTTTTAGGTGGTGATTGGGTGGTGTTGGGACTGAGTTTATCTCAGTTTTTGGGAGAGAAAAAGGGAGGAAAGAGTGAGTGTAAATTTGTTTGAGTGTAGAGAAATGATTTTTGCATGTAAGGTAAATGGAAGTGAGGTGAAAGGTGAAATCATTACCTTGCATGGAGAATGAGTGGGAAGTGTGGGAGGTGGCACATGGGGTGGAAGGGGGCCGGCCAAGGGGGGGCCCACACAAGGGTATTTTGGTCATTTTCCATTTCTAGCTTAAATCGTTGCGTTTTTCGTTCGTTTACCCGATTGTTTAAACGTTTATTCGTACGTTAAATGTTTAGTTGACGTTTTTATTTAACGATTTGAGTTTCGATATTTCTACTTGAAATATTTAATATAGTACTTGGAAACACTTATAAAAATGTTTCGTTAATTTATTGGCCTCGGTTTGCGTGCACGTTCTACGGAGGTTAAATCGCGTATCGTTATTTTGAGTCGTTTAGATTAACGATATAATTTGGATAAATTTCCATTGAAGTATTATTCAAAATACTTAATTTATGTTGCCAAAATAATTATTGACGTTCGTTTGGTTGTCGAAATAAATTCGCGCGTTATCGTTGTGTTTTAGACGTTTTAACCGGAACGTCTAGGTTTTTCGAGTATTATTTTAGCAAAATAATAGATAATGATAAATAACTTCTAAAAATAGATTAAAGTTATTTATAGAAATGTTTTCACCAACGTCGTATTTAAACTGTGTCGGAATCCATCCGATAATAAAATGTACGATTTAAACAAATCGTAAATGTGTGCAAATATAGTAACATATATTAATACACATAATGGTACACATAATTCACCCTAATTACATGTATTAGCACAATGATTAGGAACTAACACTAGCCCTAATTGGTCGGGTGTCACAGATTGCATCTCTGTTTCCATTGCCTTTCTCCATTTAGAAGACTCAGGGCCCACAACAGCATCCTGATAATTGGTAGGTTCATCATGTTCCACCAATAAATCATCACCCTCAGATATGTGTAAAGCATATCTCTTTGGCATGTGACGAATTCTATCAAACCTACGGGCAGGTAATGGATTAGTGTCAGGTTCTTCAGCTTCATTCAGCTGAGTCTCAACTATTTCTGGTTGAATGCTAGTGCCAACATCAGAGTCTTCATTGGCAGTTTCTTGAATTTCTTCAAGATCAACTTTCTTTCCGCTGTCATTTTTGGATATCAGTTCTCTTTCAAGAAAAACTACCCTTCAATCAACAAATACTTTGTTCTCAGAAGGTTTGTAAAACAAATATCCCAAAGATCCAGCTGGATATCCAATGAAGTAACACCTTTCAGATCTAGGTTCCAATTTGTCATCAGCCTCCCTTCTAACGTAGGCTTGACAACCCCAAACCTTGATAAAAGCAAGCGAAGGAACACTTCCTTGCCATTTTTCATGTGGTGTTTTATTTACTTTTTTTTGTTGGTACGAGATTAAGAACTTTAGCAGCCGTTTCTGGGGCATATCTCCAAAATGAAATGGAAATTTCTGTGCGACACATCATAGACCGAACCATATCAAGTAGTGTTCGGTTCCTCCTCTCGGTGACACCATTTAACTGTGGTGTCCTAGGTGGAGTTAATTGTGAGATTATCCCACAATCCCTAAGATGTTCGAGAAATTCAGAACTAAGATATTCGCCTCCTCTATCTGTGACACTCCGCAAATTTGAGTATAATTAAGTACAGTAAACTCACGAATTTTGTGCAAATTCCCTGACAAAAGTTTAAACAAAACCTTTTGATGTGATTTAATTCTAGCAAGCCCAATACTTTTAGTCAAAAAGTATTACATAATACGTAATTATTTAAAAGTTACGTACAAATGTATCTTAACGAATCCGAAAAATATAAATACAAAAGTTGGTGACACAAAATAATTAATAATTTAATTATTAATTAAGAGTATTGTTATATCTATAATATGTAGATAAGATGATTTAAATATATGTTTTATATAAAAACGTATTACTCAACGAACAGAAACAATTCTAAAATGTACCCAAAGGTCAAAATAATTAAAATTCTATTTTTCTCATTCATTTGAAAGTATTTGGAACATTACCTCAAAATATGAATTCGAAATTCAACTGTAATTTGACACCTGATTGAATGCTTAATGTACAAAACATACAACAATCGAAAATAATCAGAGTATGATTTTTCTGATTTTAGATAACGTATCTGGAGAGCATCTACAAAATAAAAATATAAAAGTTTAAATTTTATATTGCAATAATTATACCTATACACGAAATTAGCGGGCTAAAAACACACACCAAATTCACATTATTGGAGACAACTTCCGTTGGAAGCCATCCCTTTGAATTAAAAACCGTAACATATACGCTCCGTCATGAAAACTCTGAGATCACAAACTCAAATAATTGAGCTACCAAACTCTTTCTTCTTTTTCTCTGTGAAAGCTCGACACCAACAGGAGGAAGGAAGAAGCGGCAGCCTTAGCTTCATTTCCTTTATCACCATATTCTTCCTAATCATCATCTAATGAGCATCAACAAACAATAACATTAAAAATCACAAGATCATTTTGGCATCATCATCATTCTCGACATCATCAAACCGGATCATCATCATCATCTATATTTCATTGTAAGGAACTTTCTACCCTTTGAATTCTACACTCAAATTTCGTTATATAACATGTTTATGTATTATAATATATGTATATAACACCACAATTTGAAGATTAAATGGATATTTTTATGAAATGGATTTTAGTACACAGAACTTTGAATCCACAATTTATGTATATAAACTTGTTATATGAGATATTAAGATGTTGAAATATTATAGTGTGATGTTATAAATGATCGGAACCAAAAACAAACGAGTGTATATATGTATAAACGAACCAGGCTCTGTGAAGAAGACGGTGCTACAGTGCACCTATAAACGACGCGATCGCGTCATTCTTAAAGACATTCTACGTAAACTGACCTTATAACATCACGCGATCGCGTGATGTTCAAATGTAAAAACACCCATTTTATTTTAACGATATCGTGTCATATTCAAACTAAGAATACGTATTATAACCTTGAGACATCACGCGATCGCGTGATGACTCTTTTGCTACGATCGCGTGATTTTCCCATTTGTTGTTAATTCAAGAACAACACAAGAAAAGAATTCAATTAAGTTTGCAGCCAAATGATTACTCTCTTTATTATTGAGTCGAAAACAAGTAAAACGAATTACAATATGGAATAATCCTTCAACTGATTACGCACATCATATATACTGCTAATCTATCTATTAGCAAACTAGTTACACTAGTCACTACTACAAACTAACCCCTAATGTACACAAGACTATTCAACAACAGCAAAAACAAAAACAACTATGAATGTTATTAACGCAAATAAACACGACAATTAAAATGTAAACGAATAAACGCGTCGTTGAGACATTATTTTATATATTTAACAAACGACAAACTTTAAATATATATATACTTAACAAAATATACGACTCGAGAAATACTACAAATATTTCAACATAACGACACCGACTACTTGTAAAATTTAAGAAATTAACAATTTCTTCAGACAAATAAACTGTTAACATAATTTGATAAAACAATCAAAGTACGTATGTTGATACAATTATTGTGCATAGGTCAACATACCTTGGGCGACGCTACACACATTTGCTAGCTTTCACATCGCATCTACTACTGTAAGTTCACAGCCCCATTTTTACTTGTTTTATTGCTTTTAAATTATGGGGTGAAAAACATAGAACTTGTTTTGCTTTAACATGCAATATCTGTTTATGATTGCTTTTGTGCTTATATGCTACTGATTATATGAATGATTTCATATCATGATTGCAAACTATATGTGAGTACTTGTATGTTTATGTACGATCATCGGATATTGCCGTCCTACAAACTGTTGTGAATGAGCTTATTTGACTTACTAGTCAACTCTTTTACTAAATGAATATGGTTAAACAACCCATTCTTATTTGACCTTTTACTATGTTTTTCAGGTAACTAGCAGCGCATATAAGACTGCACGCATAAGGAGTTAGGCGACTCACAACTAATTAGGATGCCATATTTTGGGACACTAAAGATTTATTTGTTTAACTGATTTACATTAATCATGTCCACAAAATGTTACTTTGAAAACTATCTAATTTGTAAAAGATGGTATTTTCTTATACTATTCTACAACGGTAACAAGTTGTAGTTCTTTATTTACAAACTAAATTCATAAATGGCATCTTAATTTACTGTTCAGCATTAATCATAAGCTCTGATCTGTCATGAGTGTCAAGTATTGACTACTCTAATGCTTCCGCTAATCACAAAATGACAAATTTGGGGGTGTCACACTATCTGATCGAAGTATCTTAATTCGTTTACCAGATTGATTCTGTACTTCATTTTGGTATGTCTTATTTATACACCCCCTGAATATATGTATGTATACATTTCATGCCAAAATTATACCATACATATAAACCATGTGAACCAAAATACTATTCCAACATTTATATCAAAATCTGATTATTCCAATAATTGACAAAACCCGAAATCATATATTTATATATAAATTAGATAGATATCGATCTATCTATATATCATATCATGTATATATATAGAAAAAGAACGTACGACTGATTTTTATTATAATATTTGAAAACCAGTTTGTAATCATTCCAATTTTATAGTATTAATAAAAATATGATTTCTAGTTTTCAGGCGATCATATCACAATTTATTTGTAGAGTTGGCTCTGATATCACTATTGGAAACTGTGGTTGCACAGATTCCGCAGCGGAAGCGGAAACACGTAAAATATACATATTTAAAATTTTAGTTCAAACCATAATTTCTACCAAGGATCATTCTACAAATTAAACTGTGAATATATCGTAAATAGGAATAGATATACCTTTCAAACTGTGGATTACTAGAACCTTTGAAAGGATGACCACAACGACCAAAGTAGCCCACTTCCACTTATATCCGAAGACTTGTTAGGTCTTAATCACCAATAACCAAAACTCCAAGTTTTGGTTTATTTACTTAGACTTTATTTAACTTGAATCAATATGCTATTATATCTCTCATATGCTAGTACGTAAGATTAACAAAATAGCATGACCATATGAAAATAACTTGTGTGTTTGTAAGTAAAATTGTCACCCCCTTTTTATCAAAATCATACTCCGTATATATATGATAGACAAAATGAGGCTGCATTTTAAAACATGCTAATTACAAGATCTTATCTTCATGACTTACAAGTCAATTTAAGTTTACTCATATAATGATGCTCCGTATGATATAATAGACTGCCATTCTTTTGTGCATTAAAACATGTTAAATATTACATTGCATGCTCTTATCATCATATGACTTACAAGTCAAAATGAGGCTGCATCTTTTCTTCATGTGCAAAGTAAAATAAAACATGTTTAATAGATTAAATAAATATTAGCAATTTAATCTATCTTCATTTGGTGATTATAGATATGTATGTATATATACATATGACCGGATATCTAAGTACTCAATGTGTATGACCCTATAGGCCCATGCATCATCAGCAGTAATACCAATTTGCTTGTGTTGGTGGGCATAATCCAACACATCCATCCCCTAAGAGGCTAACATCATCCCCATCATACGGACAGTTTGGGAGATGGAAGTCCACAAGGCAAGAACCCTCGTTTCGGCTCACATCAATGACTATCACTTGATTATTAAACACCGTCACTCTTAGGTTACCCTTCTTGGCCTTAGGCTTTTTAATCCTAGCCAGGACTCTTTCATTGGAGGAAGTGTCAATCACCACTGTTTGAACATGCATAACATGTTTCTACTTCTCACAACAGATCTGATCATGAAGTGGTCGACATGATGATTGATTGCGTCTTGTTGCTTGTTGCGGATATGGTTTGAAAGAGCTGCATCCACAGAAGCAGCTATGGCTTTACCGGCCAATACATGCTTGTAACACCCTCAAATTTTGGATTGCGGAAGCGGTCGGGTCGGGTGTTACTAAATCAAATATCACAAGTACAAAGGTGAATAATGAACGACTCTAAATGAGACGTTTGAAAATAGTTATACATTTCCAAAATAAAAGTGTATACAAGTTGCGAGTTCGCAAAAATAATTTCATTACATAATTAGTAATACAAAGTTATGCAGTGAAATCCCGTTGATTGAAAATATGCGACTCGAGCTAGCATAATCTTGAAGTAATCCTAATCATGTTGGGCACCTGAGAACACATGCTAAAACAAGTCAGCTATAAAGCTGGTGAGTTCATAGGATTGTTAGTTGAAAACATAAAGTATAAAACTTTGTATGTCTTGAAAAGTAGTTCAAGATCCACGATTTTGGTTGGTATTGTATTAAAGTTGTAATGCCAATGTGTATACGCCTAACAAGGTATCTAATACCTAAGCAATAGTGGTATGTACCTAAGTACATAAAGATTGAGGCATACCGTGCCTGGATACCTATCAGGTATTAAGTAAAACTATCAATGTGAGGCAATACATGCCTAAGTTGTAAATTGAGTAATTGTATGACTACGTCATATGATGTTGAGTAGTGATTGATGTGCCTCCTGGCTTAACGTGTTGTTTCTGGCTATATAATTGTAGTCCCTCGGACTATGATTTGCTGTTAAGCATGTTCGTTTACCCGGCTAGCATAAGCTAACCCGAACATGATTGAGTATTAAGTGTGTTCGTTTACCCAGCTAGCATAAGCTAACCCGAACATGATTGAGTATTGAGTGTGTTCGTTTACCCAGCTAGCATAAGCTAACCCGAACATGATTGAGCTAACGGCCTGGCGTGATAACATCACCGACCCGTTAACTTATTGTGGATCACGAGCATAAGCCCGCCCATCCATTGTTTGTATCGCTTTACCGAGATATCGTACTTGTGCCCACTGAAACCGTGGCTTTGTGCCCACTTTACCGTGGCATCGGATTGCTCGCAAGCAATGTATGTAATTGAGCCAACAGTACAACGACATGTCCGAATTGAGGAAATTGAGCTGACAGTACAACGACATGCCCGACTAGATTTATTGAAAGCCAGTGGTACTACGACATGCCTGGCCTAGTTGATTGTATTGTACAAGTGTATGTATACCTATATACATAGTTAAATTGTAGTTGGCACCGAGTGCTCGAGATGATGTACAAGTATGTGTATATATATCGATACATATATATATATATATATATATATATATATATATATATATATATATATATATATATATAAGTCGAATTGATAAACACCTTAAATAGTGTATCATGTAGCATATGGAATTGATTGATTGTAGCTAAGTATGTATGTTTTGTACTTAACTATTTGTTGTATCACAATAAGCCTAGGTATGACTAATCATCACCTAGTTGTTTGTATTAGTATAAGGAATCTATACTAACATATGGTGCTATTGTATACTCCTAGTCTTAGCCTAGCAAGTATATAAAGATCCTGAATTGTATGAGCAGTATTAATTCCTAAAAGGAAGGCTAATCCTGTGGAAGCTTAATTGTTGTCCGGTTTGGGTAGAACTAACCAGTTCAATGTATTTGATAGTATTGTCCCGCGACAATATGGTTAACGTATAATGATAACCAAATCAGGTTATGGTAATGGTGATTGTTTTCCAACAATCTAGTAGTGTACTATTGTAACCTATATCGGTTAAGTATTGATATTGTTCCAAAATAATATGGTGGGTGTAATTCCTAAGTATTACACATTTTGTATTACATCGCGGTAATAAGGATAATTGTGAATTATAAACGTTTATTAATATAATTCAAAAATAGTAGTTGAACATGTGTTTCACCCAAAAAACAGTAAAACAGTTGAAATAGTGGGGCTATGAAACTCACCTGCGAGTTGTCAGCGATCCTAGGATACGCGTGTCGTCCAGATGGTAACCTCTTAGTGTCCTAAACATGTGAGGTTATATAAGTAAGAGAAAAATTGTTTGTCTAAGCGAAATCATGAACGGGGGTCCGGGGGCAGCGCCCCTGGTAGCAGGGTCCAAGGGGTGGCAACCCTTGGCGGGGTCTAAGGGGCAGAGCCCCTGGTTGGGGTCGAGCTGCCAAGTCAGCTTGGAAAATTTTTATTTGTACTACTTTGCTTTAGTGAAAACGCCTTCGAAATCTAAATTTGGAGTAAAATCGAGTGATGAAATTTGTTGTCAATACTTAGTGAGAAACATAGGTTTTTAAGGTTCTGTGACATGCGACGTTAGGTGCGACGTCAACTGCGACCTTAGGTGCGACGTAGGGTCTGGCGTCGCTACGTGCGACGTTCGCAATTTAATGCGACGTTGAGTCTTGCGTCGCTAACTGCGACGTTGGAATGGTTTAGCGACGTTGGCTGCGACGCCGGCTGCGACGTCGCAGCACTGTTTTTGGCCCCTGCAACATCAGGGTCCGTTCGACGGGTTTTTACCCAAAATCAAGATCTAGCCTATTTTTGGACGAATCTGGTTGTTATAAAGCTAATACATGTTATATTAAGTGTTTCTAACAAGAAATATCAAAGAAAAAGTGGAGAAATCCTTACGATTCGAAAATTGAAGGTTGTGGATGATGATGGGGATCTTGAAGATGAAGAAGAAGATGATGATGATGATGGGTGCTAGATGTCGTTGTTGTTCTTGTTGATGATGCTGGTGGCGGCGGTCCGGCGGTGGTGGCAACCGGCGGTGGTGGTTCGGCGGTGGTGGGTGGTGGTTGATGAAAAGAGGAAATAGAGAGAATTTAGGGGGGGGGGTGTGTGTGTGTGTGTGTGTGTGTGTGTGTGTGTGTGTGTGTGTGTATGTGTTTGTGTTTTGTGAAAAATGAAATGGAAGATAATGGGAGGTGGAGGTGGGTTTTGTTAAACTCAGCTCCCTCATTCGTGGACTGTGGTCTCCAACCACAGTACAAAATGCCCGCGTTTTTGCACCCGGATAAAATATAAATTTTATATTTTAAATCTATAATTTTGTTATATTATTTGTAACTATTTTCAATAAAAATATTTCACTTGAACTACAAAATGTAATTATTTAAAGTTTAAAATTGGCGTGAAATTTGACCTTTTTGACCAGGTGTTACAATGCTTCTCCCCTAAACAAGAAAATGAAATAAATCAAGTAAATATCATATGAATTATTCAACTGATGAGTAAGACTCACATACTAACATGTCCGGGTTGGCGCACCCAAAAAGGAGGATAACGTCGACGCTCGCATATTTAAGTACAAATAACCAAAAGTCCTAGTCTGAGATTACATTCAAAATAATAATGATGTTATTAAACATTAAAAGAAACTAGATATTAATACTAAACAAATCATATACTAATACCTGAATTCTTGTCGTTGAGGAGCTTTAGTGTTCTTTGAAGGACAACCTCTGCTGATTCAGATTCATCCTTGTTTTTATCATATTCAGATTCAACATCATCATCTGATGTGTCTTCCGAACTTCTTTGTTATCGCTATCATCATCATCATCTTTAGATCTCTTCTGATATTGTTTTCTAATCAGAAAATTGGCTAGGGTTGATTAACCAGCTGGCAGAATAGGATAGGGATGTGATAAAAGGTGAAATCTTTAAAGCATTTCATACGAATTTGATCCCAATTTCAAAGTTTTTTATGTCATGGAAATAAACAATAAATCACCATTAACTTTGATGAATAAATTTAAGTTTTATAATTCAATAATTATTATAATAATAAATACCATTAATTAATTGAATAAATGTAATTAACCCCATGTTTTTATAAAGTCAAACTTTCATTCTTTTTTTTTTTCTCTATTTCCTATGCATACATTTTGTTAAATGATATACTTGAGTTAACATGTTTCACAAAGAAATCGCAATAGTAGTATAGCGGATTGACTCTCTCTCGACCATTTTTTTCTTGTCGACGCTAAAGTTTCTAGTATGGGGAAGTCGATGCCAACTGATCTTCAATGATCTAAAGTCAATGACATAGCATATATTTTTACATCAAAATGAAACGCATCCAGGCATTTTTCAAGACAGAATTTTCTAGTAAGATTCTGTTGAAAATGTGTAATACGATGTGATGATAATCTGGACAAATTCCTTGAATCGTGTAGAATCACTTTCAAAATAAATTATTTTGACCCAACACTGCCTAGGTATCACGAAATCCTTATTGGGATAATTCAAGAAAAACACTCAATATCTTGGCAGATAATACACACCTTTTTACGAAAAGATGCAACCTTTTCCAACAGTTATACTTGTTGGAAATACCTGTTCGAATTTTAGCGGGAAAATGGGTGATAGCATAATAAAATCTTCCAATGTAGAACTAGGAGGTAAGGAGGTAATAAAATCTTGAGTGCTATATATCCATTCCCATACCCTATTATGTGACACCCCAAATTTCGGTCAACGCGGTCAACGCGTGATTTGCGGAAGCATTAATGTGTACAGGGGGTGCTGACGTTAACGATGAACATCATGCAGATCAGAGCGTATGATTATTGCTGAACAATAACTTAAGATGCCAATTTAAATATATAATTGTTATAAAGTATCTACGACTTAGCGAAGTCGTAGAATAGTGTCATAAAATACATTGTCTCGAGAATTAATTTCATAAGTACAATTAATATAAATCAATTATACGAAGAAAATCTTGTTTTGTCCCAAATTGTGGCATCCTAGTTCGTTGTGGGTCGCCTAATTCTATGCGTATGCAGACTTAATAGTGCTGCTAGTTACCTGAAAAACATAGTAAAAGGTCAACACATGGTTGAGTGAATTCACAGGGTTTTTTTTAGTATGGTTTGTCAAACCAAGTTCATTTAAAAGTTGTCATTATGAGAGACAAATAAGGTACGTTCATAAAAGTTTGTACGTAAGTAAGTATCCTATCATAAAAGTTCGTAGGCAAGTACGTATCCTAATAGTTGTTTATAGGAATGTAGCATTCTATAAGTTCTTGGTAGTAAAGTAATATAAGTGTTCACAAATAGTCCGCAATCATAGTATGAAATCATTCATGTAGTCAGTAGCATATAAGCACCAAAGCAATTATAAACAGTTATTGCTTGTTATAGCAAAAACGTTAGCTATGTTTTTCACCCCAAGTTTCAAAAGCATTTAAAACAGTGAAAAAGGGGTTGTGAACTCACCTTGCGAGCTCGGTATGTGAGTGCTAGCAAAGCCTAAGCCCAAGTTAAGTCTCTAACATCCTAAACGTATGAGATAAGTATATAAGTAGTTGGCTCAATGCCAAAACATGTTAATCGTTCACTCGTTGAAAGATCGCTGTTTGTTTAAAAGTTTGTACGTTTTCCGTTGGTGATAATATTGTAATAATAATTCAACGCAATATTCAATTATTATACTTCGTGTTGTCGTAAACTTGTAAAAGTATATAATTGTCATGTATTCAAGAAGTGTTGTATATAGTTTAATTATCGTATCATTGTATACTTGTGAAAGGTATAGATATATAAAGTGTACGCGTTATATTGTACTTAGCTTCTTTGTGGTTACATAAGTCGACACTTAATAAAAATATGAGTTTTCAAGTATGTATTATTAGCGACACTCTGACTAGTGTCGCATAATAGTGGTGCGACACTGAGGTTAATGTCGCATAAAAGTGTTGTTTCATTTGTTGGCGACACTAAATTAAGTGTTGCAAAATAGGTTGGCGTCATTCGGTTTAATTGTCGCAGAATGTAATTAGTAGATTCAAGCGTCGCTCAAGGCTAGTGCCGTATGTAACGTCATTTGGGTGTGGCGTCACTTGGCTAAGTGCCATCTATAAAGTTTTAGTGCAAGTTTGGCGTCACTCGGTGAGTGTCGCATATAATTCGGAACACTAGCGACACTATGCGTCTTATTCAAAAAGTTAAGTTTTCGTTAATGTGAAAGTGGTCAAACGAGCTCGGTTTGACCCGAAACTTTTAGAAATGTCTTAAATATGTTTATAGATCAAGGAAAAATTGTCGTTGCATTTTATAGTTGGTCAAAATATGTCATTTTCGTTTTGTACCAAAAACAGTCCCGAAAATCAGTTTTTAAGTGTTTTCGGTTACTTTCGAGCTTGTTCTCGGGGGCCAAAACCTATCGAACGAGTCTGAAATTTTTACACAATGTTCCCACCTATATCGGCTACCTCCATTATTTTTTTCATGAATTTTAGCTAAGTAGAAGTGGGTCATAACAATTCGGGAAAGGGGCTGTTTACAGCAGCTATTTTACCCGCTTTATGTTCTCAAATCAGTTTATATCTCAATTTTGGTGTATCTTCAGTGAATGATGTCTTCACGAAAGTTGTTCCTAACGAAATTACGAAGATTTTTCAAGTGGTCTCATGTGTTTAACTTACTCCTACGATTTTATACGATTTTTCAACTGAGAGAACAGAATCTGTCCCGAATATCGACATAACCAAAGTTTAGTTTTGTTGAGTTTTTGGTATGTTTTTGCTTATGATCTTTCATACTATGAACATGTAACATGTTAATGAGTTAAAAACATGCAAGATTAGTAAAAGTTTAAGTGTTCTTACAAGCTTGGACAGGAAGAACAAGGTAACGTAGATGATATCTTGAGCTTGTTTTCTTGTTTTGTTACTTTGCAAAATGATGAAGATCTTGGTGATCTTGTTGGTGGAGTTTGTAGCTGTAAACCGTAAAGAAGAGGGAGGGAAAGGAATGTAGGAGTGTGTGTGAATAATTGAGTTGTGTTTGTGTGCCAAAATGAATAAGGCAAATAAAGAAGTGAGGGGTATGGCATGGTGATGCTTGGACGGTAAGTTGGTCAAACAAGCATGGCAAATCCTTCAATTTGTCCCCCTCATGATATTTAAACCATTAACTAGTTAATTGCGGTTTTCGTTTTATACGTTTAAACGTTTATTCGGTAACGTTTAGTTATCATTTTTGTTAATGATAAATTTTTCTATAATTCCTTTCGAAGTATTATTGCAAATACTTTATTTTGAGTTTTAAAAATATTGTTTTTGACTAGTTTGGTTGTCGGGTTTAATTTGCGCATCTTAGTCACATATGTTACGTTTTAAATGAAACGTATAGACGTTCTATGTTAAATCGTTATGCAATATTTTTAGCATAATATTACTAAGTAATTAACTACTATAAATATAGTTTTACATTATTTTAAAAAAAAAGTTTTGTATCACCAACGTACATATTTATTTTGTCGGACTCTCTCCAATATTATTTCGTATCATTTAATTTATAATTATAAATAATTATAAATTTTCGTTGTACTTTTTGTTCTAAAATTTTGGGATCGCTAAACTTTTCTCTAAAAGTTGTTGTGAATTCACTTAAGTAGGGAATTAACTCTAATTATTTCGTAGTTAGGCACAAATTATCATCCTAATTTGTCGGCTGTTACATATTAGTTCATCAATCAAGTACCAAATTTGGTGCAACACTAAACTTTGCACCAAATATATGATATTTCATTATAGCTCCATGTTTGAAATATTGTTATTATTCAAGTACAAAACTTGAAAAACTTGTTTATTTGTACAATTATTTTAGATACCTTATAATTTAGATTAGATAATACGATCACTGAAATAATAAATGATATTTTCCAAAAAAATAATATAATAATTAAACACTAATTTATGCAAAGAACTTATGTGATTGAAACTTTACGAAATTAAATAAATAAAATTATTTTGATAGTTAATAGTTTGGAAGGTTATTTGACCATAAAAATAATAAAAATTGATGTAAAGTATAATGTAAAAATAGTTTAGGGGGCAATATGTAAATGTTGAAAGTCAATTTAGTGCAGAAATTTAGTGCATACGTTGAAGATGAAACAGATTTGGTGCAAGCATATTCCTAAAAGATTCATTTATTGCACTAAATTTAGTATAGTGTTTAGTGCTACGTTGGAGATGTCCTAAAAAACCAATTAAATCTTACAAACTGAGCTATAATTTAAAACCCATTGCCTCCAAGCGAAGCCCTTACACGAGCACCAATTTGAGCTTCAAAGAAGAGATCTTTGTTATTTCTAAGGGAATATATTTTCATTTTTTCTTGAGCCAACCACATTAGGGTGGAAACACAATTTTATTGCATCATTTACGAATTGACCATAAAAGAACGTAGCACACTCCCTTAGATATTTTCGTATCTGTGAAAACGTATGATCGTTTAAGCTCAAGACTTTTTAGGTCTTTGATCTAGGATACAACGATAACAATGATAATAATTTGCAGCAGAATAATAATAAGAACAATGTTATCAACCAAATCCCTAATCTTATTAATTAATCAACAAGACGGATACCCTTTAGTATCGGGGTTACAAGAACCTTAGGGATAACAAAGAACTTTAGACGTCTACATCTTTTCTAGGTGCACACCAAAACCTACCTCCCTACATCTCTTTATATACTAGAGATATTAGGGTTACAAAGAAATCATTAAGGTACAAGGAAACTAATTTAAACAATCTTCACTTTTAGTCCCTCGTCTTTAATTATTTTGTATCATCAAATTAAAATATCCTAACAATCTTCCCCTATTTGATGATGACAAAATAAACATCTTCTTGCGCAAACTTCCCCTTAGTTCTTGATTTCTTGTAAACATGTCATGCATAATAAGCTGCAAATCTTGACCTTCGAATCTTCTTCCCCTTTTTGTCATAATCCAATAGGGGTCTTCAAAAAGATAAGCAACTTCAAACATTTACAACCACTTGCTATATAATACACCACTAATCCAATTTTCTAATAACTCAAATTACCCTCCATGACGCGTAATAAGAATAATGAATTTGAGCAGTAGAAAATTACACTAGCAGTAGTAATATACAACTAGCAGTAGTAATAAATCCTTTTACCTCAAACAATGCATGAACATCTTCTGATGGTTAAACACTTTGTCAATAAGCTTCCCCTCAAATGAATGTTTTAACCATCCCTTGAATCTCGAAGTCTATCAGCTCTATGTAATGATCACATATGAAGAAAACAGAATATAACAAACTTGATGAAGAAGTCGAATCTTCCAAACCTGTATCTTATATCTTGTACTAACCACGACGCCGAACTTATATTTCATATATAAGTAGATCACAATCTCCGCATAAGATCTCTTTGACAAAAATCCTTACCAAGACAAATACACACTTCTTTGTATCGGGGTTTGAAAACCTTAGAGAAATCTACTAAAATCTCTAATCTTTAATAAGTCACCGAGCATTCCAAACTCTTTCAAGTGATAGCAAATGTGAGCATTGAGCATCCTAAGTTTAATCTCACACGTTTGCTAGATTCTGTCAAGTCTTCGTCGTCACCATACAAATCAAACAAGTTATCTTCAAAGTTCTTCATCCTCCACTTTGAGATATGATAAGATACATACCTGTAAAACTCAACTACAATATCAAATAAGCTATAATCGATCTTCTTCGTAATCACATCTTCTTCGAAAACGAGCCATAAAATCAGTAAGAATAAATTGTTAGGAAAACAATTCCATTCGAGATCCAAAACTATCATTTGCACTTACAGTTTTAACCAAAAACCACTAACAGTGGAAACTGTTTTGTATTAACAGTTTCAATCTTCAACTTCAAAAACAAGAAACAGTGGTAACTTTCCACTTCCATTTAACAAACAGTGGTAATTTCATACTATCCGTGATAATTTCTTCTTCAAATCCACTAACAGTTATCAGTGGCTATCTCTTACAACTAGCAGCAATAAACAGTTTTAACATCCATCAAAAACAGTGATAATCATCGAAACATCCACTATCAGTTTTAATTTCCACTTAGTTGACAAACAGTGGTAATATTCTGCAATACCACTAACAGTGGTAATCATTCCACTTTCAAGAACAAATAAACAGTGATAAAAATTCCCAAAAAGTGGTAATCTTCGTGGAGTACTTGCAGCAACAAACGGTGGTAACTGATCTTTTACAAACAGCTTTAATTATCTTCAATCTCAAAATTAATAATAACGTATCAAACCCATGATCTGCTGCAATCCCTATCGTCTTCTTCAAACCACTGTCAGAAACCCTAAACAAAAATCGCAGCAGCAGGTTACCTTTAACACTTAGTAACCTTGAAACACTTTTCTTTCTGCATCTCTTTAAACCAGTCGTCATCTTTCTCAGTTTTTCTTATCTAATAACAAACCCAGAATACCAGAAATTGTTGAAGTCAAAACGATCGAGTACGTACCATCATCAATCGGTGTATATTCAAGACTTCACCTTCAGTGTCCTTCTTTATCGATTTTCAATACAGAAAACCAGAAAACATCTTCATGGACTGCCTAATCTGATCAATAACTTCAAACTTCTTTATGCATCGCTTTCTGCTTTAACCGAATTAGGGTTTGATAAAAACCATGAATCTGATCTTGTAGCTTACAGAAACCCTATTCTGACCATGTAACGAACATCACTCTTCGTTGTCTTCACTTCTTTCTGCTATTATTCGATATAGAGTTTTGAAGAAAAACACTAATCTTCCTTGAACTTTAATGTCGGCAAAAGTAAATCTTTTAATTAGCTTTGCCCACTCAAAATAATTAAAAAGTATATCGAAAAAATCATCCAGATCATTCGATTTAATTATTTGATAGAGTAGACGATGATGTGGTGTAGGGTATGAAGAGGTGACAGCTGTATATTCATAATTCTCAGCAAAACTTTGTGATCCCAAAAATAAATTGAATAAATTAACCGGATCAAACTTGACAAGCATGCTGTACAAACGATAAATAATTAGACTCTATCTTCAATCTCGAAAAACTTTTGTAGATCCTAGATCACGAGCAACCTTGCTCTGATACCAATTGTGAAAACGTATGATCGTTTAAGCTCAAGACTTTTTAGGTCTTTGATCTAGGATACAACGATAACAATGATAATAATTTGCAGCAGAATAATAATAAGAACAATGTTATCAACCAAATCCCTAATCTTATTAATTAATCAACAAGACGGATACCCTTTAGTATCGGGGTTACAAGAACCTTAGGGATAACAAAGAACTTTAGACGTCTACATCTTTTCTAGGTGCACACCAAAACCTACCTCCCTACATCTCTTTATATACTAGAGATATTAGGGTTACAAAGAAATCATTAAGGTACAAGGAAACTAATTTAAACAATCTTCACTTTTAGTCCCTCGTCTTTAATTATTTTGTATCATCAAATTAAAATATCCTAAAAGTATCCATTTATCCCCAGAAAGAGCTCCTGAATCAATTGTTGTTTGATCTAATAATAGAGGTGTCAGGTTCAGACTCTGAGAAAGATGACATGCGGCTAAAGAGAGATATAGTATGAAGAGGAGACATATCTTAGTTAATTTTGGATAGTCTTAGGCAGCAAGATAGGAAAACTCTATAAATAGGGCTCTACAATTGTAATTGAATTAGGCTGAATATTATGAATGGGTGATTGAATATCATTGGAGAGTTAGTTTACCTCTCGAAAGTAAACCGTTGGAGAGTTGATCGATCTCTCGAATATCGATTATCTATCTTATTTACTGTTTTATTCATTCTTATTACGATAAGAGCACTTACTTCGTATCAATTGGTATCAGAGCAGTCGGTTCTGGAATTTTTTGAAATCACTGTTCCTGCCGGAATTACTGTTCCAGCCGGATTTACTGTTCATCTCGTTTCCTTTTTCCTTTTTTTTTTCATTAAAAAAAATGACTGCTAACAAAAGACTTGATACTTTGGAGGCTGAGGTTGAGTCGATTAAAAAGGTACTGGAAGAGCAGAAAGTCATTATTCAAGATGAGGTCACGGCCACCATCCAACAACAGTTAACGACTGCAGCGGAACAACAACGGAAAGATACAACCGCTTTAATGCGGAAAGAGTTGGCCACGTTTATGGAAGAGTTGATGAATGTGAGGCCAAAGCTAAGTGTCAAATCAATAGAAGAGATGGATGTTGCAGTCGACATGAATGAAGAAATCAAGTCTTCCTTGCTAGAGACGATCCCAAACAGAGTAGATCCTTACCAACCTGTCAACATTGATGAAAATATTCAACTAGAAGGTACCAAGTATAGCACGTGCAACAAGTATAGCACGTGTGAGTTGTTCGTTGACGGTCACAAGGAAGAAAGGAATTTGCGCCCTTATCCTCATTCCAGCATAAACGACTATCATGGATTCGACCCCAACACGGGATTTATGAAGCATGATACTGGTCACCTCGATGGACCAACTTTAGTGTCGGGAACAGTCAATAGCGAGGGAGTCAATTCTGATCTTAAGAACATATTACAAGGGCTTAATTATGGGGCTAAATCTGACCTATTATATGGACATATTGTTGGATCAAATTTTGTGAAGCTAGAAGGGGATGTCATACATATCTCGTGTAGGCAGCTAAGGCATGCCCTTGGACCTGTTTTTGAGCCACATTATGATGCTTCTGACACTAAAGTGTGGGATCCCGGAATCAAGATCATTCCACGCAACACCTTGAGGACAAGGTGTTTTTGGGGGCGGGGGTATTGATACGACCCATATATTTTAATTATTTTATTTATTATTATTAATTAGTTTTTCTTTATTATTAATTAAGTTAGTTTCTTTTTATTGTATTTCTTGGTGAGAAAGTTAGGATACTAGGGTTTATCTATAAATATAGGGCTATATGGTTGTAATTGATTATGTTGAATATTAAGAAAGAGTGATTTTAGTATCATTGGAGAGTTGGTTTACCTCTCGAAAGTAAACCGTTGGAGAGTTGATCGATCTCTCGAATATCGATTATCTATCTTATTTACTGTTTTATTCATTCTTATTACGATAAGAGCACTTACTTCGTATCCACCAAGCCTAGAATTTAAGCCAAATTCTCGAATTTTGCTAGTGGAATTTGGTTGTTACATATAGAGTTGCTAGACGGGTCCTTCATAGTGGTGATGTGTTTATATTGATTGTTGATATTAATTATACGCTTATTTAACTCTCCGTGAACTCCCTAAGCAAAAGCTTACCCTTTTTAGTTGTTTAAATATTGTAGGTGTAAGCGGGTCAAGAGTGAAGGGTGAACATGGGGAGGAGAGGTGATATCGCTCAATTTATACATGTTTATCATACGCGATATCAATTGTTTTGCATGTATTTTAGGTCAATAACAAGAACTTTTGGTACTTAAATGGTTGAAATGTTCATTACAGGAAAATAGGTGAAGAATAGCGAAATGTAACGAAACTGGAGCAGAAAATGGAACAAAAATCAAAAGTTCTGAAAAATGCCAAAGTGCCACCGACACCTGTACTAGGTGCCGCCGGCACCCTTATTATTCAGGTTTTGGTTCCGGAGTGGATCCGGTGGCACTCGAGCTCTTCAATCTACAAAGTTAATGTGCCGCCAGTACCTTTCCATTTTACAAAAGGTGTCGCCGAATCCTTCACATATTTATGGCGAGATTAGGGTAAACGACAAGACGACACGTGGCAATTAGGTTAAGATGCCGCCGGCACCAAGACTAGTGCCGCCGGCACCTCGGCGGCTGCAGACTCTCACCAACCATTTTAAGACTTTTGTGCACACCGTATCTCATTCAAATCTTGCCAGCTATTTTCTCACAAGCTCCCAAATAATATTGCAGCTGTATCAAGCGGGAAGAAAACTCAGAAGATGAAAATCTTCTATAAAATCCAACCTCAATCTCTATGGTTGGTGTGTTGGGTTTTCTATTCCCTGACTAGATTAATATACATGCAGTGGAATTATAACAAAACAATTAATCTAGGGCTATTAGAAAACTAAACCCTAAGGATCTTAACTTGAATAAATAAAAGCAATAAAACAAATAGATAAATCAGACTATACTAACCTTTGAGAAAACCGATTTCTCATGTGCGCAGACCACCTTGCTCGAGCTTCCATGTTTTGGATGACAAGTACCCAAACCAGAATACCTCTAATAGCTCACACCCATGAACCAAAGAGAAATTCCAACTCCGAAGGTCCCGATGCTAGTCGAGTAAACTCTTATAAGGAGTCGGAATGAGAAAGAGAGAATGATATCACGTAAAAAGTCACGTTTTTACTACCGATATCTCTCTCATTTTAGAACGATTCTTGGCATATTAACTCAAAAACAATGCAAATCACTAGTATTATGCCAAGATGGTCGAAACAAGGTTACACGATGAAAATCAAGCAAAACGGGTAGAAAATGAAGATTCCACACACGTTTGAAGATTCAAGGCATCAAAACGAGATTTCAAGGAAAAAGTGACCCTCACCAACATTCATCTCAACCAAGATGTTCGTTTTCAAAATACGAATCCAACAAAAGAAGAATCAACAAAAACGGACGAAGAATGAAGATTCTACGTACGCCGGAAGATCCAAATGATTCGTATGACACATCTAAAGTTCAGAGACATATTTTTGGGATATCTTTTCATCAAAGTCTTCGTTTTTGAATTACGAATCCAACAAAAAAAGTATTGACTCAAACGGACGCATAACGAATAAAACACGCGCGAATTGAGAAACGAGGCAACAGGCGACGAACCGGGGCGGGGGGTGCCAGCCGCCGCCGGCCACCAGCAGGGCGGCGCCGGCCACCCAGCCCCCGTCCCAATCTCGCTTTTTGGTCCTTCCTTGTACCCGGTGCTAGGCCTTTGCGTGCTTTTTCATACTCGGGTCACCACCTTTACACCCTTTTTCGTACCCGAGGCCACTAACTTTTTCACTTTCCATCTTTTTGCTAAAGTGTGCCTTGGAATGCTAACATGAGCCAAGGCTCTCCTATAAATAGAGGCCACTAGCTCATTTGAAACACACACCTACACACCATCCAATCCTTGGAAAAAACACACTTTCTTTCTATAGCTTCTAGCTTTTATTTCTTTGTTTATTTTCTTACTTTAGAGTAGTATTAGGCTAGTTAAAATAGAAGCAAGGAACGGGTTTGTAATCCTTGGTGAGGAACGCAATTGTAATCTGTGGTGTACGCTTGGAGCAATCTTATTAATTCAAGTCTATTCCTTCTCGCATATTAATCTCGATTATTTCTATCCTTATCTATCTTAATTAAATATGTCTACTTTAATTATGCTAAAGATCGTTTGCGCCATGATTAGCGAGTAGATTACTTTTGTATTTGTCGTGATGTAGTTAGCGTATATAATTGTGGGATGACTTTAAATGTGTCATGAGATAATATGACGACCCCTATTCGACTGTTACTTGGTATAGTGTCGGAAATGCTTTCGAGCAAAGTACAAACGCACGATAGCTGGTACGACCGAAGGTAGTTGTATTATGGATTGACACTATTAAAATGAAAACTTTTATGAACGGATTTATCTTACAATTTTAAACCTAAAACTTATATTCGCCTTTCGATTAACAAACGTGATTGTAACCTTGTAAAGAGGAGTCGCGAACCTTAATACTTGGTCAATAGTTATCTGTGTAAAAACTATGGTTTTAATTGTAACGTCATGCGAGCATCATAAAACGCAAAGTGATTACGTGGACTTGCCATGAGTATTGTACACTTATAATCACAATGTACTTATTATGCAAACAACATGAAGCAATTAAACCACAATGGGAACATTGGTAAACGATTAAATACATTGTGGATTGCCATAGCATTTTTCTGACATGGTCTGGGTTTAACTTTATGCAAAAAGCCGTCAGCATTTTAATTACGTTTTAATTAGATTAGTTAGTTTAGATTAGATTAGATTAGGTAGGCTACAGGCTAAATAACCATTTATGAAAACCTAGGGATTTGTTAATTGTATTGAGAAAGGCAAGTTTAAAATCCATTTTAAAACTGATACTTTTCCTTAACTCATGAAACCTAAAGTAAAGTACGCAAGAAGCCTCAACACCTTCCTTTGCTTACCATGGTCAAACTTCATTAATTGGAATTGATCAACTAAGTCCGAATATATTTAAAGTTAGTTGTTTGTTGGATTTATAGTCTTCATGGTATTAAGAACGGTTTGACCTGTTGTTGACCTGCTACTCTATTCCTTCGCCCACGAGCAAACACGTTCGATAATAAGGGCCACTGACTCCCTCACAGGAGAGTGTGGAGAGTTGAGCTTGTCTGTCTGATCAGAATCATAACATCTTGGTTCCTCGTGACATATTAGTTGATAACCGACTAATAGGGAATCTATTGGTTATACCATGGACTGTCAAATCTAGTGAACATCTCAAATTTAGTAAACGTTTTCCCCAAAAGTCATTGTCCCATGTTATAAGCTAATGAATTCACAACAAATACTCCTTTTATTATCTGAATTATCATTATCTTTTATTCGCTTTATTTAGTTTATTTAGTCAACTGAACCAAAACCCCCAACGCACTCTTTTAAAACATTTACTGGAAAAGCAAGACTGATTGGATCACCTCCGTTTCAATTCAGTTCTCTTTAAGAACGACTCTAGGTCATACTTACCATCTACTAGCCTTTGGTTCAGTATTAGTAAGTCACGCTTAGACCCCAACAATTATAAATATTAAAGCATCCACCGATCGTCCGTTTTAGGACGCATCAGAGAAATGTTAAGAATATGGTGCACATTTAGCCATGGCATGCCCCTCTATTTATAGGGTGAGATAGGCTACTTCTAGGAGCCTTCCTGGAAGTTGCTAGGTTCCTTCCATGAGCCTTCATGGAATTTGCTATGCTACTTCCAAGAACCTTCCTAGAATTTACCATACTTCTTCCAGGAACCTTCCTAGAAGTTGTCATGCTCCTTCTAGGAACCTTCCTAGAATTTACCATGCTTCTTCCAGGAACCTTCCTAGAACTTGTCATTTAATACAACTTTGTATTTGTGCATATTTAGTCCTTGCTCTTTATAATTAATTATTCAGCTTCTAATTAATTTACTAACTATAGTAAATTAATAAACCAATTAATTAATTATATATATAATATTAAATCTAATTAATATTATCTCTCTTTTAATTATTTCTCTTAAGTGTTCATTGAGGGCAACCCAAAAAGGACTCTAATGCAATATCTTTGACAATATTACAAATAAGCCCCTAAGCTATTCCTCACGCTATTACAAAAGTAGTCCCTCCGTTAGTCCAGTTAAATATTAACTGAGAACTAACCAATGCTAACCCTAATTCTAGAGAGAGAAAAAGAAGAGAGAGAGAGTAAAGAGAGAAAGAGTGTGTGAGAGAGAAAGTGAAAGTGAGGAAATGAGTGGAATGAAGATAGGTGTGTGGAAATGAGAAGGAGGTGACTCCTATTTATAGGCAAAGTCCCAAAATAGCACGAACATGTCACGCAGCAGCACGTACAAGTAAATGGAGCACGATATGGGGTGCAGGGGGGCGTATACAGCTTGCCCAAGGCCGTATGTGGCTTGTATAGGGCCGTATACAGCTAGTACAAGGCCGTATACGGCTTGTGCAAGGCCGTATACGGTTTCTGAACCCGTATCTGATTTGTACTGTTGCTTAAAACGTCCGTATCCTCTTCGTTACGCGTCCGTTTGACTTGGTTCTTTTTCCTATGGCTTCGTAATTCCGTTACGCTTCTTTTGATACTAAATTCACGATAATTGGAAGTGTAGAGCTTGAGCATAGCCGGAATGACTTTGTAGGTGTCGGTAATCGTTCAGTCTTCTCCATCCTTTATCAGATTTGCATGATTCTTGATTCTCCCGTCTCGTTTTTACCTATGACATCATATGATAAGGTTAGAATGTGCTTTTCATAGGATAAATGAGGGTGTGAGAATTGGTCTTTGTTATTCGCTCTGTTTTGCTCGTTATTTGGACGTTTTTAATGACTTTTGCAACAACGTCTATATTTTGAGCACTTTAGTGAATTCTAGTGAATAATGATTGTTTTGGAATGTTTTCACTAAATATGTGCCCAAAAAGTGTGGAATATTAACCTTTAAAACATGACTTTTTGAGTCACATCATACATATATATACTTGTCTCAAATCATATATATATATATATATATATATATATATATATATATATATATATATATATATATATATATATATATATATATAATAATAATAATAATAATAATAATAATAATAATAATAATAATAATAATAATAATAATAATAATCATAATAATAATAATCATAATAATAATAATAATAGTCATCGTTTCTATATATGTACATACAAAATTTAAAGTTTGTATCCAATGTTTTGCTCGTTCCATAAATACTCCGTTTATGAATAAACTATTTATTATTATCCTAAAAGTTTTCACGTCCAATGTTTTTGTATTATTTGGAGTAAATACTCATATAACATAATGGTCTCATGACCGTGTACATTTTTGGACCAATTTATATGTCGTAAAGTTTTTAAGATTAATCGTTTGTTTTTGTATATAATTACTCTATCCGAAATGTTCACCCAATTCACGTTTGAGTTTTAAAATTAAACGGCTCGTTGGACCATTGGGCTTAACCCCAAACATTTGGCCCAAATTTAATATGTAATGGTTTTGGCCCATTTAATATAATAATCCGTTGGCCCAATTAAGAACAAAACAAGTCCAGCACAATTTCAAATTAATGGCTCGGCCTAGATGCTAAGACCACCCGTCCGGGTTTGGCCTCCATCCCGTCCGGGTTGAGAGGTTGACCCGTTCGGGTTACTTGTTTTTGATTCGTGAAGTACAAGTCCACTAACATCCGGCCCACGTATCTAGCCCATTTAGTTTCGGCCCAATAGATTCACCCGTTTGGGTTTAGATATGTAACCCGTTCCGGTTGGGGCTCACCCGTATGGGTTGGGCTCCCCACCCGTCCAGGTTGTGCTTCGTTCCAACACCCCTATTTCTGTTTCTAGTTTTTAATCCGTATGTTAATCAAATTTTTGCTATAATTCGAGTTATGTTTGTTTACGCATGTTTATATTATCATATTACACAAGTTCAAACTTTCGATTCCACATTTTTATTGCACAAATAAGGCCGTTCTTGTTTGTACCGAATATATATAAAGTTTCCTCACAATGATGTTTGAAGAAAATGGAGATGATGATGTTGTGATGTTGATGATGAACGGATGATAATGATGATGATCAAGTGAAGGTGTTGATGATGAAGAAGAAGATGAAGGTTGAAGATGATGACTGAGCTACTGCTGTTGCTCCTTGTTGCTCCTGCCGTTCAGCTTCTCCACATGAGAAAATGTGTGTGTGGGTGTATTACTGAAGTTAGGTAGAAGGTTTGTGTGTGAGAGGGAGTATATAAAATGAGTTTCCGGCTCCAAATTTCAAAGAGTGCATATGGTTTAGTACTCGGTATGTTTCCAGATATTTAGATTGTGTGCATCTTGTAGGTTTTTAACCCGTTAATTCCGTGTATGGGTCCAATTGTGTGCCAATTTTTCATTTAAATTTCGTAATTATATTTTGAGGTATTTCTCCAGATACTTTAATATGAAGGGGAAAAATAATACTTTTATTATTTTTGACCTTTTGGTACGCTTTATATTTGTTTCATTTCACGTGCAATACGTTTTAAATAAACGTATATTTGCTTTCATTTTATTTTTATCTCAACCAAATCACATAATCTTTTCAATTAAAAATTGTTTGAAAATATTTATGAGTTTTTTCTGAACTTTTATATCACCAACGTTTGTATTTATTTTGTCGGATTTGCTCCGATATTATTTCGTATTGTTTAATTTATAATTATAATAAATTATAAATTTTCGAAATACTTTTTGTTCAACAGTTTTGGGCTCGCTAGCCTGACATCACATCAAAAGTTCTGTTGGAATTTTGTGGGGGATTAGTGTAATAAATGCATGAAATTAAGTATAAATATATAACTAATTTGGGGGGGGTGTCACATGAACCAATTGTCATATATCATTACACGGTTGATGATCATGTGATCCTCACGGTTTTATCAATTGTTACTATTGGTTTGCTGTTGTTAACTGGGGCAACAATTAATATATTGGTGTCGGTATTGACTGGTGTTGCGCTTGTTTTGGTTCATATGATTGTTAGGAAGACCATGATTTGTGTTTAGATGAAGATGGCGTTGAGGCAGGGGGATTTTTGCCTGCTTCTGCTTAATCGTAGCTAGATTGTATGTATATGGTCGTCTGAGTATCGATCGATTGATTATTTCAGAGTTGTTAATTTTCAGTATTAGTGATGAGTTTTTGATGATTAAGTTGCAAAATGTCATGATATTAGTTACAAATGTTGCTATGTTTTTCAAATGGAATTGTTTGCATGTGTGCTTCATTTGTGTGTATAAGAAATTGTAGCACCCCCAAATTTACAATGCAGCGGATGTCGGTTCGGGGCGCTACTAATTAATAATCATAACACATAATTACAAGCAAACGACCTCTACATGAGACGTTTGTAGAAAATAGTTACATTTCATATTAAATCGTATGAAAACATATTGTTTTCGTTATGGTTTGGCCCGTTGGTGACGGTTTGTAATAATAATTCCAAAGTATCATCATTATATGTATCGTTGTATCAGGTCTCATTATCTGTAAGTATTTACCACTTAATGTGAAATGTATATACAAGTTCCTGGATGACGAGGGTCAGAGGCAGTGCCCCTAGTAGCGGGGTCCAAGGGGCAGAGCCCCTGGCTGGGGTCGAGCTGCCAGGTCAGCTTGGAAAATTTTTATTCCTACTATATTGCTTTATTAAAAATCGCATCTGGAATTTAAAATTGGGAAAATTGGGAAAATTGGCAAAGCTTTGTCGAGGGCTAAAACTGTTGTGCGAAACGAGTTCGCGAAGTGAGTTGAGTCTGGACTCGCTGGGCGAGCCAGGTCAACTCGCTGGTCTGGTCGACTCGCCGAGTCTGGACTCGCTGGGCAAGTCAGGTCAACTCGCGGGTCGAGATCTCGGCTTGGCTCGCGGGTCGACGGAAATCTAGGATCTCAGCTCGTTGGATGAACTGTCAGTGAATTTCAGCTGGGTTTCGGTTTTTAAAGCATTTTTAACATGATTTTTGGGCATAATCTTGTTGAGTGGACTAATTAACATGTAAATAAAAGCTTTTTAAGTAATTTAAGAGAGTTTTAAAGTTTCATACCACGAAAATGAAAATGAAGAAGATGAAGATGGAGAGCTCGAGATGGTGATCGTTTTCCCTGAATCCACTCCGCGAGATAATGAGTTTTTGGTGACGTTTTTGTGTGGTTTGGGGGCTGCGGTTTTGATGGAGAAAGAGAGAGTTTTAGGTGAGTGTGTGTGTGTAAACTGAGGTGGAGTGTGAGAGGGGAAAGGAATTAAGAGTAGTTAGGTGGGTTGGTGGGTCACGGGTCGGGTCCACGGGTCTGGGCTGACCCACTTGTGGGCTCGAGCTCGTGCACTCATTTCTCGGTTGCGTTACATTTGCTAGTCGTTTAAATGTGGTTTCGTGTTATATGTTAAAGTAATATCCGAAATATTTTTAACCGTGGTATTTTATTAATCTCTTTAATAAGATGTTATAAAATGTAACGTAAGTTTGTTTCATCGAGATTCTTTCATTTGTTGTCACTAATTGTTGTGTTCGGATACGTTTTCACCAAAACGTGCTAGATATAGCATGTTATTGCAATGATAATATATGTATAAATAATGTCCGTTTGAATGTATATATATATATATATATATATATATATATATATATATATATTCTCATTATTTATAAAAGTTTGTCACCAACGTCCAAGTAAATTCGGGTCGGACTCAGTCCGGGTAAATTGCACGATTTAAATCAGATCGTGTACGCATATATGTATATATATATATATATATATATATATATATATATATATATATATATATATATATATACATATATATATATATATATATATAATAGAGTCTGCAATTAGTCATATTTCACACTAATTACAAGTAGTTACAAAACGATTAGGCATAATTAATTATCCTAATTTGGCGGGTGTCACATAAATTCAATTAGTGTGCCAAATTAACTTCTATTCATTTGTGTTTGCACCAAATCAGTAAAATTACTTGGTATAACAAAAGCGATGCCATATTCACAAAAAAGTTATTTTGTCGGGCAATTTTAACCCGAGATTCTTTGCATCGGATGCAAAGGATCTCCAATGATCACATCTCAGACAATGTTTATGTCAAATCGAATTTCAAATTTATAATTACCGATATACGCAAACCGAATTTTATCACCTAAGTGATAACCAAATTTATATCACCGAAGTGATAACCGAATTTATATCACCGAAGTGATAACCGAATTTATATATCTTATCGGAATATTTCAACCGATCATATTTGTCGTATTATTTATACTGTATTAGTTTCCGAATTATATATCGTTTTAACTAACCGAATATTATAGCACACGCTACTACCGATTTATCCGTGGGTAAGAAAAACGAATGATTTTCTTCGAACAAGTGATTTCAACATGATGACCAAACTACCAATGCGCCTTACTGACGAAAATCCGAATTTTCGATTTCAATAAAATGAAGTAAATGAGTGCAGTCATATACTACACTACCAGATTCAATTTGCCGTAAATTCATAGAATAAGAAATACCGAAAAGGTTCAGTTATACGAGATTGTACGTACCCGTATCAGGGTCCCGGTGATTATCTCCAGCGTTCAGCATAAAGATCTAGCTAGAGCTTGGTTGTTTCTCTTCAGCTTAGGAGAATTACTCCTAAAATGTCCCGTGTTGCCACACTCGAAGCAGGCCTTCGTCTGACAGTCTCGGGTTTGATGACCGTACCGTTTGCAGTTGTCACAGGGGGTGCCACAAGGCCCGTCATGATGTCGATTACAGTTTGAGCAGAAGGGTTTGGTTCCATTGTATTCCTTCTTGTTTCCCGATCCCGAGACGTAGGCCTTGGCAGTCGCGGGCTTTTTGTTGGGTTGCTTTTGGTAACTGGGATTTCCCTCCAATTTTCGTTTGTTGTCGTTGTAAGATGGGGTGGGTGTTTCCTGGTTATCGTTCATATCAATGAGTTCATGGGCCAATCGGATTGCACTATGAAGAGTGGTTTGGTCGGAAGAGGCAACGTTTCCCCAAACAAGTACTGGGAGACCGTGAATGTATTTCCTGATTTTATCCGGTTTCGTGCTCACCATTGATGGGCGAAGAAGAGCGAGTTGTTGGAATCTAGTGGTGTATCCAACAATATCGGTTCCTTCGACCTTTAGATGCCAGAACTCCTCATCCAGTTTTTGAAGTTGTTCGATTGGGCAGTACTCATCTGTGAGCTTTTTCTTCAGATCCTCCCAAGGGAGTAGATAAGCGGTGTCGACACCCACAGACTGGGCATATGAATTCCACCACGTAAGCGCGCCGTTTGTGAGAGTGTAGGTAGAGAATTCGACCTTGCCCTCCTCTGCACACTTACTGATGCGGAAAACAGATTCCATTTTCTCGAACCACCTCATTAATCTGATAGCACCTTCCGTGCCCGCAAAGTTCAGAGGTCGGAAATTACAGAAGTCCTTGTAGGTGCATGGTCTTGCGGTGGAGGTGTTAGCATCCGAATCTTCACTGCTCGAGTTCGGCTGAGCCACTAGGGCTTGAGCCACGCTTTGTGAAATTAGTTGGGCGATCTCGATGTCGCTGAACGTATATCGTCTCGGAGGCATGTTCCTTTAACAATAAGAATAAGGACATATCAGAGTTTGGACCGAATAAAATGATCATCGCAATTGTATGAATATGAAGAGATTGTCAATAAGTGAAGTATTAACCGATAAGTTAAGACTGTAACCCTTAATGTGCGAGTTTAAAGGGTTATACAAATTTTCATATTATATGAGCTTTAAAAGGATCCGAGGTTTCTGAATATCCGAAACAATTTGGAAGTGATGCCGTTAACTACGTACAGGTAGTGAGGTTCTATCGATGGAGTCCTAGATGTTCTCTCCGTAATGCGTCTCAAACGCGATCCGAAAACATAAAAATGGTCGGAAGGATGCGGAACGATTCTTCTCGTGATTATGCGATGGTACATGCAGTAACACATCATTAGTTTCGAAGGGCCGAGGGTAATGAGTGCATAGGCCTATTAAATCATAGCCTGAAGTATACCGATTTTGTGTGTTGAAACATGACTGCGAAATTGTGTCGTGGGTATTACGATATGAAGGTCGGCTATTACCATAGCTAGGATGTTACCGAATATTCGAGGCCTATTAATATATATATCAAATATGTCATAGAGTATCCGAGGCCTAATAGCATGCATATTACATACTTACTGTGCGTATTACCGAATTATATCTAACCAGGATATTATTCCTAATTAAGTAGGCGTACATTCATGATCTGAAACGCTGTCATCCGTTGTAGGGTTCACCTCCTCCGTTCGAATGGATTATATAGTATTGGTAAGATATGATTTCAGTCCTTTAGAAGGACACCGATTCCGAATAGAAGGCATGATGGCAGGCGAACTCCATCGACGTTAATATGGGAAGGTTAGTTATTTCTATAGCGAGTGTATTACCGAGTATCCTAAACGTACCATTACATATACCGAGTTTGTTACTGAGTTTCCGAAATTTATATACATATCATATATATATATATATATATATATATATATATATATATATATATATATATATATAACCGAGCGTCCGAAACCGATTAACATATATCACATTACCGAATATCCGAGGTCTATTCATATATCTACTATATATAATAGCCTAATCGTATATGTATATACCGTATATACATATATATCCGCCTAATTGTGTCTAGCACAAAATCAGGTATGAGTCTCGGTTCTCTCGTGGTCAGAGTCTGCTAATGTACTCCTTTTCAATATAACCCCTTTCGGGTCTCACATCATCTTTGTTTAATTATACATAGTTGATCAGGCTATGTTAAATTAACCTCGTAGGACGTGATTCCTGAACCAGTTATACCTAATAGGGAATAATGCCTAACGGTCATAGTCTAGACCCACTAAATGCAACACAGTTCGATATAACCTTAGGCTCTGATACCAATCTGTAACACCCCCAAATTTAACGATTTGCGGAAGCATACTATTGGGTGTTACTAATCAATAGTCAAAGCACCAAAGTATAAGCAAACGACTCTACATGAGACGTTTGTAAATATATTACAAAAGTAAATACACCGTTTAAGTTGTAAGATTACATTCGAGGCAAGTTCGCATAATTTAGATGAAAGATTCTAATACATAACTGAATTAACAAAAAGATAATGTATAAAAATATCCAAAAGTGTAATGCATGTGACTGGTCCTAGCTGGCTATTCCTGCGGGCAACCCTACTGTTGCTGAGTACCTGAGAATACAACACTAAAGGGTCAGCTGAAAAGCTGGTGAATCTCACAGGTTTACCGTAAAACAAGTTGTGATGCACAAGATTTCTCCAATAAATTAAACAAATAAATGTTTCCGAATACCGTAATAAGACATGTACCAAATAAACCGACCTAGACTGACAATAACCGAATTTAACCGAATATACCAACCGTACATGAGCCCATGGTTCGAAGCCTAACCCGTTGTCTGCCTCCCGTTGGGTGTAAAACACCAATTCCAACTACTAAAGTGCCCGTTTGACATGGTTGTAGCTAGCAACCCGGACGGGGACGTCACTCCCATGATAGATCTATCATTTAGTAATCGCGCCCTTTCAGTTAACGAACCATGTCCGATGAGTACTTTCCCGTATTAAAACAACTCATGTTTAACCAAATATCCGCGTAAAATAACCGAATTACCGAATTTATACATTACCGTTTATAATAACCGAATATAATAACCGAAATATATCAACCGAAATAAATTAACCGAATACTTGTGCTCACGAAAACAGTTGTGTTGTATCTCCCCCGAGTTATAAAATAGTAAAGCATTAAAATGGGGCCGTGAGACTCACCTGAGTCACCGAGCAATCTAAACCAACTTAAGTTGATTAGCTGAGGAGTGATATCCGAAGGTTTGTAACCTGAGGGCGTATAAACGCGCGATAGTCATAAAATGATTAGCATTGTAATTGTACGTCCATCTAAAATGTCCAAATCGTTATTACTTAGTTGGTTGACTTATCCGAGTTACCACAATTTGGTTGATTGTTTGCAATAATAAATCCGAAGTATAATTGATATGATGTCGATGTTTTATACTTGAAAACGTGTCCCGGTATGCTTTAGAAGTATTATCGTATAAGTATTTGAGGTTACACGAGCTTGACACTTAGTGTAAAAATAAGTTGTAAGTTTTCTGTTTTCTGCGACACTAGAAGCGACACTTATTAGTTTTCGGCGACACTCAGGGAAGTGTCGCATAAAATGATTGTTTCTGGATAATTAGCGACACTTGGCGGAAGTGTCGCATAAGGTGCGACACTTAGACAAGTGTCGGGTATGAGTGCCGGATAATTTGTAAATCGATTTCTGTGCGACACTTAGGCAAGTGTCGGATAAGTTTGATTCTTAATTGTAGCGACACTTATGCAAGTGTTGGATGAGGTATGATGTGGCACTAAAGGAAGTGTCGGATAAATTGAAATTTAAATTGGAACGACACTTAAGTAAGTGTCGTAGGTAGTGTCGGGTACGTATAACACCCGACCTTTTCTACAAATATATTTACATTATATTTAGTTATAGGAAGCGCAAGTCCCAAAACATAATAACCCAATATTTACTTAGATCAAACATTTACCAAAACGACATGTTCCACCATTGTATAATTACAAACATGTTAACTAAAACGGGTGCTATTTAAAACTTTTCCAAACATATCTTTAACAAAATTCATAGTCGGCGCATCCAGTCAAACATCCAGTCAACGTCATTCCCACTCTACATCATTAACTAACCAAAATCTGCAAAACATTCAACAACGAGGGATTAGCTCATGTAAGTTAATGGAACCGTAACCGACAGTTCAATCCAATTATAACAAGTCTTACAACAACTAAACTAAATCACAAAAGCACATAACTACAGAAGGATCGGGGGTTCCTGTATGCTATTCCCAGAAACCATGACCACTGTATGCTATTCTCAGTGATCTACCGATAGTCTAAGTACTACCTTTACTGAATAGGTTAATTCTCAACTATATGTATCCAAGAAACCCAGACAGCTACACAATAGTACTCAGACCCAACCATTGTTGACCTCCCTCTATATAAACCGAGCAACTAGTCACATAAAGGCATATCATATGCAATTATGAACAACAACTGAACAACTGGGCAACTGAATCAATCAACTATTTAACATCAACAAGAACTATTCAATCATAAACAACATAAACAATAACTATAGCCAAACATAACTAAAATAATCCTGGTTTTATCCGTTGTAACCGAACTCGTTACAACTGGTTTGAACCGAGGATTACAGTAACCACTCACCGATAATCCAAATCCTGAACTCAGTAGTCTTATATTACTGAGTTGCTGTCTGCTTCTCTGGAAATACACAACATAACATAAGTCAGTAACTTATCTCATATCTTAATCCATAACATAATCAATCATAATAGAAATTGAAAACAAAACAAGATTGCTGACCCAAACCCCACAAGCCGCCGGCTGGGGCCAATAACCCGCCGGCTACCCACCCCAAGCCGCCGGGTTCATCACCTAACCCGCCGGGTATAATCTATTTTTCACAAACAGAAACTAATCATGTTTTAAAGCATTTAGTAGCCGTCGGATGGGCTAACGAGCCACCGGCATGGGTGTCAACCCGCCGGCTTGGCTCTTCGAGCCGCCGGTTTGGGGACAACTACAACAATCCGTCGGCTTGGCTCTACAAGCCGCCGGCTTCCTCATTCCAACCCAGAAACTCAGCAGCAGAACAGCAAACCAACTACGAACTTTTTACACCCCAAACTCAAATTTCATGTCATGAATTCGATTATACACAAATAAAATGAATTATAAACATGTAGTAACACTTATTAACATCAAGCAAATACTTTTCATCATCTAATTCCTTACATACATCATCAAATTACCAAACCCTTACTTAAACCCAATTTGAAGAACATATACAAACCCTAACATCAATATTCATGTAATCATCAATAACTACACATATAATCAGTCAATAACATTATAAAATCAACAAATAACATTACTCGCATATCATTTCACTTTAATTCCATCAATCTCTTGATAACATATTGTATTCGAATTAAGTTACAAAACTTCAAGAACACTTACTTGAGAGATGGATGATCAATATAATTATAAGCTTCTTTCAAGTGATTAAAATCCAAACCACAATTTGATTTATTTGATTTCTTTGAAAGGATTTGAGAGAGAGTTTATGAAAGTTCAAAAGAAAGAAAATAGATGGAATAAGTCGGTATATCCCTACCGCCACCAATTTAATTGGTATAATTTTATACCCCTTCTAAACCTATTGTCTGGAACCTGAAAATACCCGCGAGACAAAATACTTTTATTTTACCGTCAGGTCCAACTTTTTAAAACAAATAACATTTTACTAGTCACAATAAAATCTTAGGCTCTTTTACTTGTTTATTTTCAAATAAACCATTTTAAAACATATTAAAATACTATTTAATTCCAGACCCGAAAACTGGGTGTTACAAATCTACCCCCTTAAAAAGATTTCGTCCCCGAAATCTAATCATACACATTTAACACCGAATCTTAATCTTACTAATCTTTCAAAAACATATATTAAAACCAAGCTAATTCAAAGTATACATGTCGTGTCGTCATCCAAACCAAGCATTTCTCCCACAGTCATCTGAAATGCTCTACCAGTCGCTGGAGGTATAGTCTTTCTCTTTTGTCCAACAGATGACGCAGAACCCGAACCCGAAGCCGAATCTCTCTCCAATCCAGATCCCATCCTAATCTTCTCCGGACACTTTCCCGATCTATGTCCCTCCTTATGACAATTCCAGCAAACAAACTAAGGAGAAGTACCGTCTCGCATATTATGCCCAAATAACCCACACTTAACACATCTCGCTGTTTCTGTAGTACATGGTCCCGAATGCTTTAACTTACAACTAACACACCATGGGTTACTACCTACCGAATCATCACTAAAAGACACTCTTCTACTCTGTCCCTTACTTCCCGAAGAACTACTCTTAATCTATGAAGAGTTCTTTTCCTTAATCAACTTATCCGTAGCTCTAATATCACCATCAACTGATCTTGCTAAAGTAAAAGCCTGACTCAAAGTATTAGCCAATCTCACTGACGTCCGATAGTTTGGTGGCAAAGTCCCTACAAAGTGATTAATTCTCGTCCTATCATCTGGGACCCACTGTTGAACAAAACGCAACTTCTCCGTGAATTGGTTAATAAGATCATCAATCGACATTTGATCAGTTAACTTCAACTCCATAAACTCCTGTCTAATTCTAATCATATCAAACTCTAAACAGAATTGCTTGCAAACTTCATTATGAAATTCTGTCCAGCGAATAGATGATCGTTGCTCAGGTGTCATATGTGCAGTTATAGAGCCCCACCAATTCATAGCTTGACCTTTTAATAACTGTGTAGCATAAGCAACCTTCAATTCCTCCTCACAATTACATACCTCAAACTTTCTTTCGGTGTCCCTTAACCAATTCAAAGTCACCGCAGGATCATTACTACCCTCAAACTCCTTTGGACCACTAGATTTAAACGTCTTAAAAGAACATAATCTTTTCTGCTGCTGAGGTGAAGGAAACTGATAACCAAAATCTCTCTGTTGAGTCAACCTAGCTTGTTGTTCCATATACAACTGTTCTACTTTTCTTAATCTTAACACCTCATCCTCTAACTGTAACTGATAATCATCCTGATTTGCATTAGAAGTACCAGTTTGCCCATGATTGTCATTTTGCATATCCGGAGGTAGAACATCATTCCTGGAAACATTGTTGATCGGGTTCTCGTTATCTGTCATTTCTGTACTCAAACAACAAGACACACAACTTGTTAATCGTTAGTACCTACTATACTAGCCAATCAATCCCCCAAATCAATAGCTAATCTCACTTACCGAAATGTTTGACTTACACCAACTAGATTTGGGATTGAACATTCGCAAATGCCCAATTCACCCAAACCTATGCTCTGATACCAACTTATAACACCCGACCTTTTCTACAAATATATTTACATTATATTTAGTTATAGGAAGCGCAAGTCCCAAAACATAATAACCCAATATTTACTTAGATCAAACATTTACCAAAACGACATGTTCCACCATTGTATAATTACAAACATGTTAACTAAAACGGGTGCTACTTAAAACTTTTCCAAACATATATTTAACAAAAGTTCAGAGTCGGCGCATCGAGTCAAACATCCAGTCAACGTCATTCCCACTCTACATCATTAACTAACCTAAATCTGCAAAACATTCAACAACGAGGGATTAGTTCATGTAAGTGAATGGAACCGTAACCGACAGTTCAATCCAATTATAACATGTCTTACAACAACTAAACTAAATCACAAAGCACATAACTACAGAAGGATCGAGGGTTCCTGTTTGCTATTCCCAGAAACCATGACCACTGTATGCTATTCTCAGTGATCTACCGATAGTCTAAGTACTACCTTTACTGAATAGGTTAATTCTCAACTATATGTATCCAAGAAACCCAGACAGCTACACAATAGTACTCAGACCCAACCATAGTTGACCTCCCTCCATATCAACCGAGCAACTAGTCACATAAAGGCATATCATATGCAATTATGAACAACAACTGAACAACTGGGCAACTGAATCAATCAACTATTTAACATCAACAAGAACTATTCAATCATAAACAACATAAACAATAACTATAGCCAAACATAACTAAAATAATCCTGGTTTTATCCGTTGTAACCGAACTCGTTACAACTGGTTTGAACCGAGGATTACAGTAACCACTCACCGATAATCCAAATCCTGAACTCAGTAGTCTTATATTACTGAGTTGCTGTCTGCTTCTCTGGAAATACACAACATAACATAAGTCAGTAACTTATCTCATATCTTAATCCATAACATAATCAATCATAATAGAAATTGAAAACAAAACAAGATTGCTGACCCAAACCCCACAAGCCACCGGCTGGGGCAAATAACCCGCCGGCTACCCACCCCAAGCCGCCGGGTTCATCACCTAACCCGCCGGGTATAATCTATTTTTCACAAACAGAAACTAATCATGTTTTAAAGCATTTAGTAGCCGTCGGATGGGCTAACGAGCCACCGGCATGGGTGTCAACCCGCCGGCTTGGCTCTTCGAGCCGCCGGTTTGGGGACAACTACAACAATCCGTCGGCTTGGCTCTACAAGCCGCCGGCTTCCTCATTCCAACCCAGAAACTCAGCAGCAGAACAGCAAACCAACTACGAACTTTTTACACCCCAAACTCAAATTTCATGTCATGACTTCGATTATACACAAATAAAATGAATTATAAACATGTAGTAACACTTATTAACATCAAGCAAATACTTTTCATCATCTAATTCCTTACATACATCATCAAATTACCAAACCCTTACTTAAACCCAATTTGAAGAACATATACAAACCCTAACATCAATATTCATGTAATCATCAATAACTACACATATAATCAGTCAATAACATTATAAAATCAACAAATAACATTACTCACATATCATTTCACTTCAATTCCATCAATCTCTTGATAACATATTGTATTCGAATTAAGTTACAAAACTTCAAGAACACTTACTTGAGAGATGGATGATCAATATAATTATAAGCTTCTTTCAAGTGATTAAAATCCAAACCACAATTTGATTTATTTGATTTCTTTGAAAGGATTTGAGAGAGAGTTTATGAAAGTTCAAAAGAAAGAAAATAGATGGAATAAGTCGGTATATCCCTACCGCCACCAATTTAATTGGTATAATTTTATACCCCTTCTAAACTGTAACATCCTCAAATTGGGCCTAGAAGTAATAGGTATTTTCTGTAAATTTTAAATGTGATTTAAAATTGTTATAAGTGTTTGATTGTAAAATTAATAGGTCGATAAGCCTCAGGAAATATTGTGACTAGTGAAATATTGATTGTTTTAAATTTATTTAGTTGACGGTAAAATAAAATTATATTTCCCCGCATATGATTTTTAAGTTCCAGACAATGATAAGTACGGGGAATGAAATTTGACTAGTTATATTTTAGACTCATATTATGAGTCGGTCTTTAATTCTCATTCATACATACATACGTACGATGCATATACACACACACATTTACCCTAAATCAAAAACTTGATGAAATCATCAAATTGAAGCTTCTACTCTTGGATTCAAACTTCCATAATCATCAAACAAGGTATAATCAAGTGTTCTTCATGTTCTTCAACCTAGAATTTGGGGTTTTTGGTGTTCTTGGTGATAATTCGAAATTGGGGTTTGATTATGTGATATTGTTGTTAAGTAAGCTTGTTATTGTTGATTACTAACATATTTCATGCTTAAGTTATAGGTTTGAATTAGGGTTCATGAGTTTTATAGGAAATTTGATGATTTTGATGGGTTAATGGTGATTATTATAAATTAATGATTGATATTAGTTGAAATGGTGTTAATATGTGTTAGTATGAAGGTTAGTAGCTTTAATCTAACCTAATAATGAATTAATCAAGTTGTGTGATTATAATTCAAGTGGAATTTGTGAAAGTGTGATGATTAGGTGTTAATCACCTTGATTTATAGTAACAAGAGGTTGTTATAGTGTTATTAGTGAAAGATGAACTAGTATATGAAGTTTTTATTCATTGAAGCTAAGATGATTATGATGATGATCATGAATTAGTAATGGAATAATGAAAGAGATAAATAGTGAATTCTTAATATATGAGGTTAATAGTTTAATTATATTAATTAACTATATTTGAGGTGGATTAACGTGATAATGTGATTCTATGATCATAAATTTGATAGTGATGATGAACTAATGAAGTTAATAGTGATAATTCATATTAATGGAATGAATTATGTGAAATTACTACAAGTGATAACTAAATTGATATATAGTTGAAAAGTGGTTAACATGATATCTAATCATGATTAAGAAACAAATTCAAGAAGTATGAACTTGATGTTTGTGATGATTGTGATAATACATATGAATTGAGATTGTTGGTATAAATCTATTGGAGTATTGTTATGTAGATTTGATACAAGTAACTGACTTGTGTATTTTGTTGTATTTCCAGATATGGAGAAGACTCAGTGATATTAGACTACTGAGTGGGCGACTATGGTAGTCGGTGAGTGGACTTTGATCTCTCACTATAATTTAGTGATCACTATTGTGGTTACTTCAAGTGTTAAGTGTTATTCCTGTGTTAAGTTGAATTGTGAATTGTGTTAAAGTGTTAAAGTGTTAAGTGACCTATATGGTAACTGTGTTATATAGAGGTCAACTATGTTGGACTGTGTTGTTACAGGTTAGTCAACACAAGGGTTGTGAACATTCGTTGTAAGTAAGGCTTGTGTTGACTAAAGGTAACCAACAGTTATCGGTTAACCACTGTATTGGCCTGCAGTTGGTGTAAGTGTCGCTTGGTGGGCCACCGCGGCTGAGGGCGCCACAAGGGCCACCGATCCTCTGGTGATGTTGAGTCAAGTGTTATATGTGGTGAACTCATGGTGTTAAACTAAGTTGTATTGTTAGTGATGAGTTAACTCACTTAGCTTCGTGCTAATCCCTCGTTGTTTACTCCTTGCAGGTTAATATCTTTTGTTATGGGCGGGTCAAGGAGTAACTGAAGAATGTTTGACTAGGATTACTCTGATTTATTTAATACAGTTTAAAATGTGTGATTATATAATGCCCAGGATATAAAGGATTGTTTTGTAATCGGTAATAATCAATACTTAGAACTTAGGTAATGGAAGATGACGACATGTCATTTTATGTATATATATGTTTTGGGACTTGAGCTTCCGAATTGTTTAAAAGTAAAAAAAAAAAAACAAAAAAAAAAAAAACTGTTGTAAATTTTGGGGCGTTATAAGTTGGTATCAGAGCATAGGTTTGGGCGAATTGAATAATGGTTGGATTGTTCAATCCCAAGCCTAGTGATAGTGGTCAAACATTCCGAGGTGTGGGATTAGTGGTTGTGTGAGCAAGTTGTTGTTAAATGTGAACTAATCTATAACAATGTGTTAGATTGTTGTTTTGGGTTCAGAGACGGAGGATCTTGAGGAACCGACTGGTATTTCTCAATCCTCAACACTCGTGGGCCTAGATGTGCCAGGTATTTTATGATAAACTTGGTGAATTTTAATAAATTTTAATTGTTTTACTTTACTATGTTATGATTATTAGTAAAGTAAATTGAATTGTTGGTGATTATTACTTGCTAATAAGGTGATAGAGCTATTAGTATGTAATTAAGAAGTTGAAATTGTGTGTAGATACATTGGTGACTAAAGTGTAACAGTTGTGTTATGTGGAATTAAGTGTATGTGAAATGTGGAAATGCAAGTGTGATTATAGATCCTTGCTAGGGAAATAATTGATAAATGATAAGCTAAATTTGATGTGACACACTATGATGAAATCAATGGGTTGCGGGTGTATTCATTTATAAGTTTGGAGTTGTGTTATTGTGTGACTTAGAGTGTGTCTAGTTGTTGAAATATATGTTATTGACTTGGAAAGGTCAATGTTGAATGTAATTGTGTCAAACTTGATAATTGCCATGATATGCCATGCTATGAAGTGAGGAATGTGACTAGATGTCTAAATGTTTAGCATTGATCATGATTATGGTTGAATTATGATCTAAATATTAAAAGTAGTAAAGTAATAAAGTCAATGTGGTCAACCCAAACTTAAAATGTGCGGTGACGAGTTTGTGAAAAGTCAAATTGAAAATATATGATGAAATTTTGTGAACTTGGTGTTTTAGGGTGATAATATGAAACTAATGATGAAAGTGGGTTAGTTTGACTTGGAATAGTCAAAGAAGTGTGGGTTGGGTGTTGGAATGGTGATCATATGGTCGTAAAACCAAACGGGTCATTTAAGTGTCCAAATGGGTCACTTAGTGTTAAAACGTATAGAATTTGATGTGGTACGTGTAAGATAACTTTTAAAGTGACTGAAAGTCATAAGTATAGATAAAAGGTGGATTGAAAATGTTAATGTTGTCATTATGAATGAAATTGGTGAAATTGTCCATTTTGACCCCTAAACGGGTCAACGTGTTAAAATAATGTAGAAGGAGTGTTTGTATATGATGAATATGCCCACACGTCACTAATGTATATAGAAACATGTTGGTAAAAGGTGGAAGTCAGAAACCAAGTCGTTTGAAATATAGCGTGTCAACCAAAATGGTCGAAAATGATCAAAAATGAGTCGTACGTCCGTTTTCTCGTAAAACGAGTAAATTGAAAAAGTGTAAAAAGGGAAAGTTTCATTTTGGCATAGTGGATGTGCCTGCAAAATTTTAGAGTCTAACTCTAAAAGAGTAAAAAGTTATACGCGTTTGAAATTGGCAAAAAAAATATGATTTTTCTGAATCTCAGATTTCTGCTTGGGAACGCGATCCCAACAAGTTTTTCTGGATCGCGTTCGTACGTGTTATTTTGTCCCAGATTATTTTTATGCTTGGGAACGCGATCCCAGCCATTTTTCAGGATCGCGTTTGTGTGTGTATTTCGTGTTCAGATGCGTTTTCTCTTGGGAACGCGATCCCGCTCACTTCTCCGGATCGCGTTTGTATGCCTAATTTGGTTACAGAATATTTTTCAATAGGGAACGCGATCCTGACCTGTTTCCCGGATCGCGTTAGTATAAAAAAAAATAAAAAATTTCTTGCGACGTTCGACGTAATACTTGACGTAGAAAAATTTTTAGAAAATTTCGGTGTCCGATTAAGACGAAATTTACATGTCAACTCAAAAACGGCCAAACGGTCAAAGCTCATGCATTGCCATGAGCCCTGTCAGTTTTCGGCACTTCGGGGTCGTTTGGGGCCCGAAAATCGCGTTTTATTGTTTTTCGGACATTATTTCGGACTTTTAGCTTATGAATTGTATTGGGCTTTTGTTTCTTTGAGCCAGAGATCATTCCTGTGACTATATGCAATATTAAAAGTTGTTTTAAGAGGTCTATATGGTTTTTGTGTAGGAGTTGTTTATAGGCAGTTTAACTAACAGCATAGTATACCAGTAAGGGTATTGTTGATTGTTGCTTGTTAGGGTAAATAAATATTGATTATGTAATTATGTTAATTACATTATGTGAAATACTTAATATGATCGAATAAGTATTTGTAAGAGTTGAAGGGTATTATAGGAGCTTACTCTTGCTTGATAACTAAATATGGAAGGTTATTAATTAATCAACTTAGAAATTATATATTGATGAATATATGTGGAATATGACCTGGTATTTTAACAAGGTACTTAGTACTAAATGTTATATAGAGTATTATACTTGATAATTAAAGTGTTAAGTGATTGATATTGAATCGTGTAGAGAGGGTGTTACATTGATTTAGTTGTATTAAATTTTTAACCTGTGTTAAGGAGACAATGAGAAATGTGTTAGATGATTGAATTGTTATGTCTACCTAATTATGTGAGTAGTTTCACATTCAAGTGATAAATGAAATTAGTAACAAGTTAACACTTGGTCATAAATCTATTTTAAGTGCTATTATATGTGTGATAATTGTAGATTTCAACATTGTGAATTATGTGAAAGTAAAAGTTAATTACATTAGAGATCAATGGTATGAAGTGGCCTGAGAATTAAGTGTGATTAACATAATATGACGACGTCTGGCCAACGTATTTATATTATGCTATTTCACATGGAGTATTGAGGCTACCAAGTACCAGAGAAATTGTTGTGACTTTAAATTTGGTAAGTTTTCAATGTTGATATATGAGAGAGAGAGAGAGAGAAAGTTAATGATTGACTAAATCGAAATGGTAGTAAAAGATTAAGTTATTGTATTAATGGGTTACTTATTAATAAAGAAATATATAAATATATATAGAGAGAGAGCCTTTTTATTGAAACTGTGAAAAATTGATAGTTATATTATCGTTAATTGAGAATCTTGTGAAATTTGATTGTTATTATATGCATAATATCAAAGTGAAATGATAGGTTGCGTATAGAAATGATGGAAATATGAAATAATCTTATGAAGAGATTAAAGAGATACGGTTGATTGAAGGAATATCGTTGAAAAATGTGTGTGTGGTTAGCACATTTTGTTGGAGTGGTAATTGCGCTTGAATGGCAATGTACTCGTTGATGGGAAACTCGGTAATTATCCAATTTGAATTGGTACTAAGTGACTTGGTGATTAAGTGATAATGGTTTTAACCATGAGAATTGACTTCTATTTTGAGTGTTAATATGTGATTAGTGATATATGAATTCGAGATACTTTTAAATAAAAGATTATCAAATACAGTAGTGATATGTGGTACTAGCCTAAATGCTAGTTATGAATTGAAACTTAAATTTCATTGTTGATAGGTGTATAGTGATTTTCATAATCATTGTTTTGTTGTGTAAAGGGGTATAAATCATATATCTATTTTAAAGATTCTAGCACGTCGATAGTTTTTAGTGTTAAGAGTACGTTATGTGCACGATAATGTTATTCACTTACGTCAAGTGATTACCTGTTTAAAGTGATTAATTGGGAATAATTTCTTTAAGTGATCATAGTATGCATGAAAATATGATTTAGATACATATCATATGTTAAGGTAAGAAATAGAAACATGTACATGTGGATATGTATATGTAGATAGAATTTAAATTTTGAGCATTTAATTAAGAGTTGCTCAAGGGAGTAACTATTATAAGTGATAAATATTACACTTGATGTATAGTATTGTAAGTTAAATTGAGTATGAGACATAAATTATGTGTTTTCGTGAATCTAATTGAGATACACACTAGTCGTGTGTGAGTCGATGAAATAAATATATGTAAGTACATAGAGTGTGTAGTGAAATGTATGCATAAGCATGTCATGCATAGGTGATTTAGGCTGTGTATACACACTTTAGATGAATATAGTGATGAGTAATTACGATGTTGGAGTAGTACGAAAAGTGCAATATTAATAAATTGTGGTGTTAGTAGAATCTCATTTAAGGAATGAGATTTATCAAGTAATTAAGTACTTTAGAATAATCAAGGTTGATTAGATTTCGAGGACGAAATCTCTTTAAGGGGGAGAGATTTGTAACATCCTCAAATTGGGCCTAGAAGTAATAGGTATTTTCTGTAAATTTTAAATGTGATTTAAAATTGTTATAAGTGTTTGATTGTAAAATTAATAGGTCGATAAGCCTCAGGAAATATTGTGACTAGTGAAATATTGATTGTTTTAAATTTATTTAGTTGACGGTAAAATAAAATTATATTTCCCCGCAAATGATTTTTAAGTTCCAGACAATGATAAGTACGGGGAATGAAATTTGACTAGTTATATTTTAGACTCATATTATGAGTCGGTCTTTAATTCTCATTCATACATACATACGTACGATGCATATACACACACACATTTACCCTAAATCAAAAACTTGATGAAATCATCAAATTGAAGCTTCTACTCTTGGATTCAAACTTCCATAATCATCAAACAAGGTATAATCAAGTGTTCTTCATGTTCTTCAACCTAGAATTTGGGGTTTTTGGTGTTCTTGGTGATAATTCGAAATTGGGGTTTGATTATGTGATATTGTTGTTAAGTAAGCTTGTTATTGTTGATTACTAACATGATTCATGCTTAAGTTATAGGTTTGAATTAGGGTTCATGAGTTTTATAGGAAATTTGATGATTTTGATGGGTTAATGGTGATTATTATAAATTAATGATTGATATTAGTTGAAATGGTGTTAATATGTGTTAGTATGAAGGTTAGTAGCTTTAATCTAACCTAATAATGAATTAATCAAGTTGTGTGATTATAATTCAAGTGGAATTTGTGAAAGTGTGATGATTAGGTGTTAATCACCTTGATTTATAGTAACAAGAGGTTGTTATAGTGTTATTAGTGAAAGATGAACTAGTATATGAAGTTTTTATTCATTGAAGCTAAGATGATTATGATGATGATCATGAATTAGTAATGGAATAATGAAAGAGATAAATAGTGAATTCTTAATATATGAGGTTAATAGTTTAATTATATTAATTAACTATATTTGAGGTGGATTAACGTGATAATGTGATTCTATGATCATAAATTTGATAGTGATGATGAACTAATGAAGTTAATAGTGATAATTCATATTAATGGAATGAATTATGTGAAATTACTACAAGTGATAACTAAATTGATATATAGTTGAAAAGTGGTTAACATGATATCTAATCATGATTAAGAAACAAATTCAAGAAGTATGAACTTGATGTTTGTGATGATTGTGATAATACATATGAATTGAGATTGTTGGTATAAATCTATTGGAGTATTGTTAAGTAGATTTGATACAAGTAACTGACTTGTGTATTTTGTTGTATTTCCAGATATGGAGAAGACTCAGTGATATTAGACTACTGAGTAGGCGACTATGGTAGTCGGTGAGTGGACTTTGATCTCTCACTATAATTTAGTGATCACTATTGTGGTTACTTCAAGTGTTAAGTGTTATTCCTGTGTTAAGTTGAATTGTGAATTGTGTTAAAGTGTTAAAGTGTTAAGTGACCTATATGGTAACTGTGTTATATAGAGGTCAACTATGTTGGACTGTGTTGTTACAGGTTAGTCAACACAAGGGTTGTGAACATTCGTTGTAAGTAAGGCTTGTGTTGACTAAAGGTAACCAACAGTTATCGGTTAACCGCTGTATTGGCCTGCAGTTGGTGTAAGTGTCGCTTGGTGGGCCACCGCGGCTGAGGGCGCCACAAGGGCCACCGATCCTCTGGTGATGTTGAGTCAAGTGTTATATGTGGTGAACTCATGGTGTTAAACTAAGTTGTATTGTTAGTGATGAGTTAACTCACTTAGCTTCGTGCTAATCCCTCGTTGTTTACTCCTTGCAGGTTAATATCTTTTGTTATGGGCGGGTCAAGGAGTAACTGAAGAATGTTTGACTAGGATTACTCTGATTTATTTAATACAGTTTAAAATGTGTGATTATATAATGCCCAGGATATAAAGGATTGTTTTGTAATCGGTAATAATCAATACTTAGAACTTAGGTAATGGAAGATGACGACATGTCATTTTATGTATATATATGTTTTGGGACTTGAGCTTCCGAATTGTTTAAAAGTAAAAAAAAAAAAAAAAAAAAAAAAAAAAAAAAGACTGTTGTAAATTTTGAGGCGTTATATAAACCTATTGTCTGGAACCTGAAAATACCCGCGAGACAAAATACTTTTATTTTACCGTCAGGTTCAACTTTTTAAAACAAGTAACATTTTACTAGTCACAATAAAATCTTAGGCTCTTTTACTTGTTTATTTTCAAATAAACCATTTTAAAACATATTAAAATACTATTTAATTCCAGACCCGAAAACTGGGTGTTACAGTACGAATCTGCGACACTTAGTCAAGTGTCGCGAAATGAGAATTTTAAACGGCACTAGGGCAAGTGTCGGGAAAAGGAGGGCTTTTAGCGACACTTCGGGAAGTGTCGCAGGTCTGCTGGAGCCTATGCGACACTTCCATCTGATCGGAGATTTCGAGTTCAAAAATGCACTTTCCGGTTTCCGTTTGGTCCGATTCTTTTAGCCAACCCTTATTTGGACATTTTAAGCCTAGACCAACCGCAAACAAGTAAAAATAAGTGAAATGGATGAGTTTCGAGGTTTTTCGGAAACTTACGAAGTTAATACCAGAAAATTCCGAGAAGATAGAATTGTAGCCCTTCGCAAGGTGATCGTTTTTCTCTAAATAGCTCCGGTGATTTGAGGTCGTTTGACGGTGGTTTTTGGTGGTTGAATGGAGGTGGTGTGGTGGTGAAATTATTATTAGAGAGAGAGATGAGAGAAAAGAGAAGATAAAGAGAGAAAGAGTGGGGTGAGAAATGAGGAGGGGGGGAAAGAAGGTGGGGGTTTTTGGTGGAAGCCTCCACTTTCAGTCTCCGTGCTCCGTGCGGTGTTCGTTCTCCCGATTGTTTAAACGTTTAATTAATATTTTACGCGTTTAGTTACATGATTTAAAATCCAAATAAATTTGTAATGTTTTAATTTGAAGTATTAATTATAAATACTTAAAAAAATTATAAAAATGTTTTTAGACGAGTCGGGTTGGTTTGCGTGACCAAAGTAATATTGCATGATTATTTGACGTTTTTATTTTAAACGTTTTTGTTTTTTATTTCTGTCCCCAATATCCCACGTGAATATTTCTTAATAAAACGATATATTTTAATTTTTATTTTAAACGTTTTTGTTTTTTATTTCTGTCCCCCAATATCCCACGTGAATATTTCTTAATAAAACGATATATTTTAATACTTAAAATATATTTGATTGTTTTTCTATTTATAGGCGCATGCTGCGCGTTTTTGACCGATTTGGGTATTTTGTACAATACGAAATGCTTGAAATATTATTAACATAATATTTAGGAAAAATTAATTATCCGAATTTACCGGGTGTTACACGTACCCCCAAATTTAGTCAACGATGGTTTGCGGAAGCATTTGGATCAAGTGGGGGTGCCGACGTAAACATTGGACATTCATACATATCAGAGCATATGATTATCGAAGAACATAAATATATTAAGATGCCATAAGTATTTGTTACAAAAAGCTACTATTCGTCAAATTGTAAAAGTATCCAAGTAGGAAAAGTTTTACAAAAGTGGATTTCGTAAATATGACTAAAACATGTTAGTTATACAAAAGAAATGTCATTGCTTCAAAAGATGACATCCTAAATTCACCGTGGATCGCCTAAGTTCCAAGATGCATGTTGTCTTACTTGTGCAGCTAATTCCCTGAAAAACATAGTAAAAAGTCAACACATGGTTGAGTGAATTAACAGGTTTTATGTTTACAAGTGTGGTATGATAAACCAAGTTTGTTGTAAAGTGTTATTGCTATAACAGTTAAAATGTGTTTTGTGGAATGTTGTCCAAATAAGTTTGGTTGGGATGTCACCCAAAGTATAATTCAAAGTGGTTTGTAGGAAAGTTCATATCCTAATGTAAGTTTATAGGAAAAAAGTATCCTAAATAAATGTGTTTGTAGGAAAGCAGTATCCTATTAGTGAAAGTTTGTAGGAAAGACGCATCCTATACCAAAGAAGTAGGGTCTAAATCTTTGCCCAAGAAGTAGAGTCGGTACCAAAAGTAGGGCCTAATCACTGCTCAAGAAGTAGAGCCAACACCCAAAAAGTAGGGCAATACCCAAGAAGTAGGGCAAACAACTGCTCAAGAAGTAGAGCCAACACCCAAGAAGTAGGGAAAACAACTGCTCACGAAGTAGAGCCAACACCCAAGAAGTAGGGCAACACCATTTGTCCCAAGACGTATGAAAAACTAAGTTTTTCAAAATAGTGTATGAAAATATTGTATCATATATAGTTTGTATAAAAGCCTAACAACATTTTATAAACGGTTGTAAGTATGGTATGAAATCATTCATATAATCAATAGTTAGGAGTATATAAGCTTAAAAGTAGTTATAAAATCATGTAAGCTATGGCAATTGTAAAATAGTAACTATGTTTTTTACCCCTAGTTTTAAAGCAGTAAAATAGTAAAAGAGGGGCTGTGAACTTGCCTCGTGAGCTAAATGCGTGAGTGCTAGCAAAGCGTGCTTCCAAGAAAAGTCCCTAATGTCCTAAACGCATGATATCATAAGTATAGGTAAGGGGATGTCTTAGAAGACCATTCATGCTAGTGTTCACTCAACTATATATTATGTCAAATTGTGCTTTGTTTTAGAAAATAAACGTGTACAACCCGCTGGTGAAATTTTGTAATAATAGATCTTGAGAATATTTTATTAAATTTTTGTTGTTGTACCCTTTACAATAGTAAATGTCATGTGTTATCGAGTTATCTTCGTATGTGGTTATCAGTTGTCACACGAATTTAGTACTTAGTGTCAACGTCTTGCGGTTTACGTCTCGGTTCAAATATAAGTGTCGTTTTTCGTTCGGGTTATGTTTACAAGCTAGTCTTATTTTGGTTTAAGTCACTTAATAAGTCACCCAAATCCACTTCATTTACAAGTTACCAAAAATAGAAAGTTTGACGTTTTCGAAACCGAGGTCCGTTTTTGTTGACTAGGTCAAACCTTCTCGGTTTGTCCCGAGACTTTTACCCAAACCTTAAACATGTTCATAAGTCATAAAAAGTTAGTCTTTCCCTAAATAGCAAGTCCGCAAGTGTCGATTTTCATAAGTTACCCAAAATCAGTCCACTTTTACATTTTTCAGAATATACATCACCTTGTCGGATTTTTCTAAAAATCCACAGTCCATAATCAAATAAAAAAAATTGGTTGTTCCTCCATATGTTATATACCTTCAGTATTTTTAGAGAAGTCAAAGTATTTTTAATAATTAATTTTATCTTCTGTGATCATATTTGGACACATGCATGAAGTTATAGTTTCTGGGCAAAATCCTTAGGTTTTCATCAAAAGTGGCCAACACAACAACTGTAAACAATAAAATTTTTGAAATTTTGGCGGTGTATTCAAGTTATTTGGAGGTGTGTAGCTCGAGATATGGCCAAAACAATAAGATTAAACTTTCAGTCCTTACTGGACAGATTGTCTATGTGTTCTCACGAAAATTATTAAAAATAGTAAACGAGCTCATAAAAATATGAGGTATGTGGGATTGGAAAGCTTATTTCTTGAAATTTATTTTTGACTACAAAACATCCATTTTCCTGAAGAAATGATTTTTATAAAAATCGTGGAAGTAGTTAAACTTTCTGGACAGAAACCAAAATGTCATTTTTATAAATTTCTTTGTTAAGAAAAGTGATTTTTTATGTAATATTTTATTATATTACTTGTTGAGTGAATATAATAACATGTTTATAAGAGTATCATGAAGAAGAATGACCCTTACAATGATGTTTATGAAGAACGAATAGCAGATTTGTAATGGGGAGTTCTTGAGCTCTTGTATTCTGAAAAAGCTTTACAAGATGATGAGTTTGAAGGTGGTGGTGCTATGGTGGTTTTTAGGTGGTTGTATGGTGTTGAGTGGTGGTTTAAGGGTTGGGATATCTCAAGTATCTCAGACTTTTAGTGAGAGAATGGAGAGTTAGAGAGAAGGGAGAGAAAAGTGGAGAAGTGTGAAAGGTGAAAAAATGATGAGTTCTTGCATTTGCATGAAGTTTGTATGGTGAAAATGCGTGGTGAGCACATGGGAGAAAGGGGGCCGGTTTTGGGGGGGCCCACAAGGTGGAAGTTTGTGATTTAATTTGTTTCTTAGACTGTGTTTACGTATTTTGGTCGTTTGCTCGTTATTTTTGTTAAAACGTTAAATCGTGTAACGTGATTTTGAGTTGTTTAAATTAACGATATTTTTGGAATAAATTTTCATTGAAGTATTATTAAAATACTTTATTTTGAGTTTTCAAAATATTTATCAAGTTTTGTTACGTTGCCGAATGCAATTCACGCATTTTCGTTGCGTTTAAGAAGTTTTAACCGAAACGTCTAGGTTTTTCATGTATTATTTAAACAAAATAATAATATATTATAAATAACTTCTAAATGTAGATTTTAGATATTTATAGAAATGTTTTCACTAACCTCATATATTTTTGTCGGACTCATCCTGATAGTTTTGTGCGTAATTATAACTAACTATGAAAATAGTAATACTGAACATATTAAAATAATGGGCTTTGCTAGACTCATCTCATAAAAATAATGTGAAACACTTAATTAGGGAATTAGCCTAAAACATGCACGTGATTACTGTATATAATTATGTCGAAATTTGCGGAGTGTCACATTCTCCCCCTGTTAGATAATTCTCGTCCCGAGATTTTAAATCGTGTCGTAGCGTCAGATGCGTGTGTTTCCGGAGAGACGTGTCGTTACCATTGTGGTGCTTTAGTTTGTCGCATAAGTCATACATATCGTTTAGTTTAGTTGATCCCATATCCAATGCGGTCTAAGTTTACTCGACATGAAATTTAGTTGACGTTCGAATTATATAACGTTAAGCATAATGATTGTTTACTAGAAATGTACCAATATTAGCATAGGGATCCGGCTGTGCATCCCTCGCTCTCAAAGTCTCAAGATGTACGCGCGTCCACGAGCTGGCTTAATGTTGGTGTTCCGATTGTTGTCATTTTAGTTGTTACGATTGTTATTGTTGTTGTTGTTACCGCGGTTGATGTTGTTTTGATGGTTGATGAGCTGTGGGTACTGATTTCGATAGTGTTGTGGGTCACCACCAATATAATCTCTTTTATATATTATAACAAAGTGCTAATGAGGTAGTCATTATACTAATAACTCCTTATTAACTAATCCTAACCATTCAATGAATTAACTTTTTAAATTATAACCATTGATTAAGATTAACTAAATTGATAACCTAAATAGTGAATTAGGGTGGAATTAAAGACTAAATTACCCCACAATTTTTCAATTTCCAAACAATTAATTATATATGCCGAATATTTAAATGAAAAGAAAAAAAATCAACTTACGGTTTTACGAGAAAAAGTTACCAAAAAAAATGGGTTCCATTCCATAACTTGTGGGGTACTCTAATTTTTAAATTGGTGTACTTTTAATGCATTTATTAACTCATTCCAAAAAAATCTCATTTACTAAATTTGACCATATTACAATTAACAACTCAATTGATATTCTATTATCAATTCACAATTGTATTGGTTTGAAAAGAGATTAACGAAGACAAAATTTTAAGAAGATCGAAAATGGGAAGAGGTAAAGTAGAGTTAAAGAGAATAGAGAATCCAACAAATAGGCAAGTCACCTTCTCAAACCTTATAACTTCTCTAGCCATGAGTACTAATTACTGTCTCCATCTCATTTTTAATATGTTTGTGTTAGTATTTGTATATGTGTATTGTAACACCCGCCAAATTAGGACTAGTAATTAGTGCCTAATCATACGTTAATACATGTAATTAGTTCTGTGTTAGACTAATTAATGTATCGAATTATATATATATTGTTGAATATATACGAAAATGCGATTTGATTAAATCGTACGCAATTTAAATCGGATGTATTTCGATTCAATTTAATACGGACGTTGGTGACCAATTTTATTAAATAACGCTTTTATGTCAAAAATATTATTATGATAATATTTCGTATTCATTCGTATCGTACAAACAGAACTTACACAATTTAAAATATTAAAACGCGCAAACTAAATAAACAAACTTACATTTTATAACTCAAATATAAATTAAATTGTAAAATATTTAAATAAAATATCGCGTAATAATTTGTATTTTAAAACGTACTAGTTAAAATGTAAAATAATTATTTAACGTTTTAACCACGGAATAAACGAACACCGCACGGACCGCGTTTAGGGAGACCGAAAAGTTGGAGGATAAACCTCCAACTCCCACTCTCTTTTCTCACTTTCCCATTTCTCTCTCTCTCTTTCCCCTCTTTTTCTCTCAATTCACCAAACACCTATAACCTCACAAAATCACCAAATACTACCACTAAACGCACTCGGATTTCATCGGCTCTTTGGAATAAAAGACTCACCGCATCCCGATCTATCATCCTATCTTTTCGGATTTTTGATCCGACACTTTGTAAGTTTCCGACAAATCCCGAAATCTCTCGTTTTTTAAATGTTTTCACTTGTTAGTAGTTTGTAACAACTTATAATGTCCAAATATGGGTTGGGTAAAAGATTTGGACCGAACGGGAGCCTTCCGACCGGTTTTCCGGCCACCGGAATCTGAACAGACTTCGACGTCACATCTGGGTTGGCCCAATTGCGACGTCAATTGCAACGTCGCAATACCAGTCACCACGTCGCATATAGCGACATCGTCATTAACGTCGCATTAAGTTGCCGACGTCACGTATAGCGACGCAGGCCCTTACGTCGCAGAAGTCAACAACGTCGCATATAGCGACGCCACGCACAGCGTCGCATTAAATTGCGAAAGTCGCACATAGCGATGCCATACTCAACGTCGCAGTCAGGACCTGCGACGTTGCACCCAACGTCGCACAAACTAGAACCTCAAAAACACAGATTTTTACTAAGTGTCGAGACCTAAAATTTTAACACCCGATTTTACCCAAATTCGGATCCAGATGCGTTTTTCGTCAAAGCAATATAGTAGAAATAAAAATTTTCCAAGCTGACCTGGCAGCTCGACCCTAGCCAGGGGCTCTGCCCCTTGGACCCCGCCAGGGGCTGCCGCCCCTTGGACCCCGCTACCAGGGGCGCTGCCCCCGGACCCCCGTACTTAGATTCCGTAACGACTTCTAAAACACAATCAAAACACATTTTTCATGAAATCAAAATAATAATAGTTGAGATTATTATTACAAATCCGTCACCAACGGGCCGTACATATTTTCAAACATTCGAATCAATCAACCAAATCGTAGTAATTTGGACATATATAGTTGTGAAACAACTACAAGGGTGATCGTTTGAGATACCCAATCATGTTTATAACCATCGCGTGTCGTGGACACCCTCAGGTTACAAGTCTTTGGACTTCATTACCCGGCTAATCAATCAAAGTTTATTAAGTTAAACTCGCTAGACTCAGGTGAGTCTCATAGCCCCTATTTTTACTGTTTTACTCAGGGGTGTGATATATTGCTCAATTTTAACATGTGAACGCAAGTACAAGCATTTCCATATACTACATGAGTTTTTCACAACTAATCATTTAAAGTCCTCCGTCAGCATAGTTGTTAATACGTTGTAGCGTGAATATTAGTATATGGTACCATATAGGATTGACCCTCCTCGTTCGGGTTAGCAAGCACTAACCGGGTAAACGGACGTACTAATATTTGGGAAGACGAATGTTGATTAGGCATTCGTGGAGGCACCTCGCCCGGAATTCTCTATAGGGGACCCGGCCCTCGAGTTAAGCTCAACTATGTGCTCATGGCTGTATACACGATGATTATCATCATTAATTGCTGGATGCAATTCATTATTTAAATCTTGCGGTTCATACTATATTAACTGATTTCAAACCTGTGAGCTCACCAGCTTTTAGCTGACCTTTTAGCATATATCGCAGGTACCAAGCAGTAGGATGTTTCTGCTTCAGGACTTTAGCTCGAGTCAGCATACAGACGATTGAGATTTTCTTGCATTAGTATATTTTGTACAAGTACTTATGTACTGAAATCTCCTTTTTATTTAAACTCGAGCTATGTAAAGCTTTAAATGTTGTAAACATTTCCATTATCAATATATTTTGTTAAAACGACGCATATAGAGTCGTTTACTATATATCTTTGTGCTTTGTTATTGATTAGTAACACCCAAATCAAGCTTCCGCAATTCATCAAATTTGGGGGTGTTACATGTATGTATCTATGAATGTACGTATGTATGTATATATGTATGTATGCATGATTTATATTATATTTCTCGGCTTCAATTCAATAGGAAACGTTTGTTGACACATTAAAACTACAAACGGTTTAGTTTTAATGTTCATGATGATGACATCATGCTTGGATATCGAATTGTTGTTAAAAGTTTCATAGTTGTAGTAGTTTTAGTAAATTATATATAAGAAACGGTATATAATAAATAATGTTGAAAAGTTGTAGGTTTATTCCAGATGGGCAGCCTCAATCATCATTCCTCAACATGAACCAGCAGCTTGGTTTCCCCAGCAGTTGATCGTTACATATACATTTTTGGTTTTTAATACGTCTCATGTTTATATATAATGATGTGACTATCTTATCCTTCTTATGATAACATACACGAAAGGTACGAGTATAAGCTTGGTAGTTGTAAAATATATGTCGATCGAGTAATAGTTCCTACGATTTGATAGTAAACTAATTTGATGCATCAATGTGACATATAATGTACTGCTCATAAGTATTTCCCAGTTTTATGAAAAAGTGCATGTTTATTTTAAGTATATATGTTATTTCTATTTTACATGATTTGATAGTAGCCATATGAATTCATATTTATAGTAACAAAGTGTGTTGATGTTTTTGACTTGCATGTTAATTGGGTCATAGACTCGTAGTCTAACAAATATCACAACTATAGTAGTATAATATCACAAACAATCTTGAGCCGGACAAGATTAGTTACACCATTATATTATATACTATATATAATACATTTCTAGTGTTTTTTTTAAGAGGGAAAATACAACAATACCCCTAATCTAATACTAATATCTCTAAAAACCCATTTGTAATGACAAATATGCCCTCATTAATATTAAAGGTGTACATTTATTATGCATATCCTACGTTATAAATTGTACATATAAATCCACAACATCAGTTACAAAACTTGGTCAACTCATTTATTATTAACTAATTAATTAATATATTATTATATTACGCAAGGTTGTTACGACTCTTGATGACACGTATCCAGTTCCACGCGTTTTCATTATACACCTCCTTCTTTTATTTTATAAATATATTTGTATATTGTATTTGTATTTTACTATTGATTAATAATATTGATAATTAATACTACTAATTAAATAAATAATATATAATGCAATAGTAATACTGTACAAAAAATTCCATTCTACATTTGCTTAAACAATTAAAGTTCCTTAGTTAGTATATTCCTGTTTCGTATTTTAATACTTATTCGTTATTTGTTTTATGCTTTATAACAATACCAATCAGGTAATCATAACATTTTAATTAACTTTAATAATAATCTATTTGTATTTTAAATATATATTTATTAAATGGTATAAAAAGTAATGAATCATGAAAGAAAATAGTGGGTCTATCCAACCCGACCCGATCTGGATTTGACCCAACCCATTCGACCCAATTACAACTAAGGAACCAATTGACTCCCGACTCATTTTGACCCAACTCATTTTGACCCGTAACTCAACCCGACCCAATTGATATGTATAATAAATACCATGGATGTTGTTTAGTAGATTGCCACAATATATGTATATGATAATAATTAAATAAAGTATTAAAGAGTACTTGCAAGTTGCAAATTGTTAGAGTAATAATAATAATATAATAATAGTATGTACAATCATATGACATATCTATAGGAAACAGACATGCATATTTTCGTTATATATTAAAGAGTAAGGTAATGTGCATAAAACTTTCATTTGCAATTTGGTTGGAATAAAAAAGATTGCTTCCCACGATTAAAAAGGCCAAAATGAAAGATAATAGCCCTGAATCCATTTTAACTAAACCCATTTTCACCCGAATCCATTTAAGCCCGTTTACATATAACTAAAGTACGTCTACAAAAAATCTTTCTTATACTATTTTTTTTCCCTTTTTTTAATATATATAATGTATTAATTTACACCAAATACTATTCTTGGAACTGACATATATGATATTGTAGATCAATGATGAACCCTTATTGTCATGAAGTCTTTTCCGAACTCCAACTTTGTCATGTAAAGTACACAATTAAGGCCGTTCGAGTTGAATACGTATGGATGGACGTGAAGAAAGACATATTATATTTGTTTCTACTTGATCGAACAGTAAGATACCTATACAATATAATATTTGCAACTTACCTTTAATTATATGAAGTTAAATACCATATTAAATTAATCTAAGATATACTATGTCATTTTTAGAGAGACAAAATCATCGCAGTCGTCCCGCCTTATGTCGCACCCCCAAATTATGATGCGGAAGCGGGTCGGTTCGAGGCGCGACTAATCAATACACAAAGCATAAGATTACATAATGAACGACCACTACACGCGTCGTTTACAAATACATTGAAATTATAAAGGTTTTACACCGTTATAAAATAGTTTACAAAAGCCCTTGAGTTCAAATGATAGAGATTCTATGGCATAACTAAATTATACAAAATATAATAATGCATGACAATCTCTTGATGTCTGAATGCGACTCGAACTAATGGGCATCCTGAATGGCAGTCCTACTGCTGAGTACCTGAGAATACATGCTAAAGATCAGCTATAAAGCTGGTGAGCTCACAGGTTTAATGATTAAGTATGATGTATGAACCGCAAGATTTTGATATGAATATTTGTAATTAAACAAATAAGTAAATGATAAAAATGTATATAACTGTCATGAGCACATAGTCTGAGCTTAACTGAGGTGTCAGGATCACAATTAAGTGCCTGAGCGAGGGTGCCTCTATGCGTGTGCCTAATCAACACACGTATGAACAAATGATAATGCGTCCGTTTGACCAGTCAGTGCTTGCTGACCCGGACGGGGATTGTCAGTCCCATATGGTACCATACACTAACATTCACGCTACAAAGTATTACCAAACTATGCTTGAGAGGACTTATGATGATTAGGGAACATAACTCATACAGTATATAGCGAGATTTTGATACTTGTGTTCATATGTAAAACAAAACAGCATGTATTCTCACCCCTAGGGTAAAAACAGTAAAATAGGGGCTATGAGACTCACCTGAGTCTGATGAATTGATGTCGGGCAATTAATGATGAATTACAAGTAAATGATGTCGTTCAAACGACTGAAACCTGCAGGGCGTGATAAACGCGCAAGGTTTATAATAATGATTAGATGTTGAAACCTGCTGGGCGTATTATACATGCAAGGTTTTAAATGATTAGATGTCTCAACAGATCATCTATGCTAGTTGTTCATCCAACTAGTAATGTCCAATGATTTGATTTGATTAGTATGATTGGAAAATAAGTATGGCCCGTTGGTGAGTTCGAATAATAATTCCAAAGTATTATTATTATGATGTTAAAATGATATACTTATAAAGTATATTTGAAGTGTTTAAATGTTGTATCGTATAAGTATTAAAGGTTGCGCGATGTTTGATACTTAGTTTGATAATGAATTTAGTTTGGAAATGAATTATAAGTCTTTCATTTTTGGCGTCACTCGAGTTAATTGTCGGAGGTATACGTCATTGTCGAAAATGTGGTCAACGGTCTCGGTTTGACCCGCAACTTTTACCCAACTCTTAAAATGGTTAAATGAGTTTATAAAAATTGTCGTTTCGTTTCGTGGGTCTCTCGAAGTGTCGTTTTTAATAAAGTACCAAAACAGTCCCTGGTATCTCGTTTTCCAGATTTTGTACTCAATAAACCCCTCGATTTGGACCACTTCTAGTCCGATTCATACCTAACCAAAAATCACACATGTTCCCATATATGTGTAGATCATTTCTACATTTTATGGTATTTTTACATGTCCGTTTACTATTTTTAACAAAAATAAATATGAAGAGTGGTCGGTTTCGGCTCAAAACAGACCTCGGCTCAAAGATTAACCTCTACACTAAAAACCGTGTATTTTTGGAAAACGTCTCAGAGAGAACTTTTTGTAGACGACATTCATACGGAAATTTTGGTATAAGATTCGCGTGTTGATTCATCCTAGAACTCAAGTTATGGTCGTTTTCGTGAGACAAAAATTCTGGTCAGATTACTGTTTTTATATAACTACCTCAAAAACGTGTTTAAGCTTTTGATTTGGACATTATCTTGTTGGTGGATCATAATAACATGCAAATAAATGTGTTTCAAGTAAATTTAGTAAAAGATATAGGTTCCTTACAGCGAGTATGAAGATCTAGAATCGGGAATGGAATGAGAACACCAAGAGCTCCGTTTTCTTGCGCTTATCTTCAAAAATGGATGGCGGATGATGATGGTGATTATGGTAGTTGATGGTGGTGTAGTGAAGGCTGGAAAACCAGCTGAATTTCGTGGTTAGGGAGAGGGAGAGGGTTGGTGGACAATAATTGAGTGAAGAGTGTGAAAATGGAGGTGATATGAGATTGGTTTGATTATAATAGTCAACCAATTGGCATGCCATGCCTCATGGTTGCTGATTTTCGTGGGTGGGTCCCACTAGAAAGGTGTGGTGGTTTAAAATCTTGTCTCCCAAGTTGCACTCCGTGTGGTGTTCGTTTGCCCGGTCATTTCGTCGTTCGTTTATACGTATAACGTATTATATATAAGTTTTCGTAAACGATTTGAAACTCGATATTTTTAGATGATAATCTTATTCAATTGGCATATTTTAAGTTACCAAAATAATATTCGGGCTTTCGTTTGAGTGTCGGTTGTGAATTGTACGTTCGATTAAATCGTATAACGTTTATTTATACGTTAATGTTATACGTACGTGTTTTAAATAACGAATGAACTTTAGATATTTTGAGTTGAAGTATTTTATCAAAATACTTATTAATGAGTTATAAAATATAGCTTTAGTTTATTTCGATTGTTGAACGCGTTTCACGTATTTTTGGTCGCGTATAAGTTACTTGTACAATACGAAATACTTATGAAATATTATCGAAATAATATTTAGAAATAAATATATTTATCAAATAATTCAATATTGTTTAATAAATTGGGTTCACCAACGTCCGTATTAATATATCGGAATTCGGCAGATATAATAAAATGCACGATTAAGTAGAATCGCGTAAGTGCGTATATTTATAAAATACACGAAATGATACATACAATTAGCCTAACATGGAACTAATTACATGTATTACAAAATGATTAGGCGCAAATTTCTAGCCCTAATTGGTCGGGTGTCACATTCTCCCCTTGTTAAGAGAATTTCGTCCCGAAATTCAGCTCGAAGTCGGCGTGTGAGTGAAGTCTGAAAATAAATGTGGATACTTGTGTCGCATCTGGTCTTCCCGTTCCCAGGTGAATTCCGGACCACGCCGTGAATTCCACCGAACTTTGACAATTGGGATACGACTTTACTTAAGCTGTTTGACCTCACGGTCCATGATCTCCACTGGTGTCTCGATAAAATGAAGTTTGTCGTCAATTTGAATTTCCTCAAGCGGAATAATGAGTGTCTCGTCGGACAGGCATTTCTTTAGGTTAGAAATGTGAAATGTGGGATGCACGCTACTGAGCTCTGGAGGTAGCTGCAATTGATATGCGACTGGACCAATCCTTTCAAGGATCTCAAAAGGTCCGATGTATCTTGGGTTTAACTTCCCACGTTTGCCAAAACGTATGACACCTTTCCAAGGTGACACTTTGAGCAATACTTGATCCCCAACTTGGAACTCGAGATGCTTGCATCTCACGTCAGCATAACTTTTCTGACGATCACGTGCGGCTTTCAGCCGTTGCTGGATACCAACGATCTTCTCGGTGGTTTCATGAATGATTTCCGGACCAGTGAGTTGGCTATCTCCAACTTCGGTCCAACAGATAGGCGACCGGCACTTACGACCGTACAGTGCCTCGAACGGTGCAACTCCAATGCTGGTATGATAGCTGTTGTTGTATGAGAATTCACACAATGGCAAGTGATGTTCCCAATTTGCACCGAAATCAATTACGCAGGCGCGTAACATATCTTCCAGTGTTTGAATAGTCCTTTCACTTTCGCCATCGGTTTGAGGATGATAGGCTGTACTCATATCTAAACGAGTACCCAATGACTTTTGCAATGATTGCCAAAAGTTAGATGTGAATCGGCTGTCTCTATCAGAGATAATTGAGATTGGAACGCCGTGTCGGGATACGATCTCCTTCAAATAGATTCGTGTGAGACGTTCCATTTTGTCAGTTTCCTTGATGGCGATAAAATGAGCTGATTTGGTGAGCCGGTCTACGATCACCCAAATGGCGTCGCAACCGCTAGCTGTTCTTGGGAGTTGATGTCGTGTAAACGGGGTTTTATTTTAAAATGGAAAATACCTAACTTACTATACACAACACAGGCAAGAATACCTGATCATATATAGTATAGCTCAGTAAGTCCGAGTCGAACACAGGGAACGGATGTCAATATTAACAAATTGGAAATCAATACGAATAATTTAAGCAGTAAAAAGTGGGGACGTTTTAGTTCCGATCGAACAATTGATAAACAATTATAAAAAAATGATTTATTAACTAAAACTTAATTAGAAAATAAAGAAATAGTAAAATAACTTAATTAAAGAAAAGATTGGATTCAAATGATAAAAGAAATGCATTTGCTTAGACTAGTTTCCTTAAAATCTGGATATCATTTCATTCAATTGGTCACGTATGGATTCTATCGTGCCCGTTCAAATATATCAATCCTTCTTACAAGATAAACTGAATTCAATACAATTAAGAAAGACACAAGGTTGTTTTCAACACATTAACAGTTCAATTTAACGTTGTCCACAAAACTGTATTCTAAATTAATTCAACACCGTTTATGTGATTTATTCTTTTGACTTGAATCAACAAAGTCTATAACCGATTAAGGTTATCTCGTCCATTAATAATCATTACTAACTATTATCCCTAGCCCGTCAAACTCAATATATTCGGCAATAATTATCAACCAAAATCAACAACTATCAATAAATCCACAACCAATAGGAAATCAATCTCAACTGATTATGAACTCACGCTAGGTAATCAGCAACAATCATTAAATACCCGAGGATTAACGAATAAACACATAAACATTGAATAAAATCCGATACGTTCGCAATTATAACAATCAATCCATCAAATAAGTATTATCATCTAAGCAAATACATAAAAGACTTAGCCAATCATAATATAACAGAAAATCAGATTCAATATCATATCCGTAATCATAATCGAATGAAAGATATAAAAGAAATCGAACCGAAATAATGAAGTAACGAATGAAAGAATGAAAGCCTTTGATTATCCTTGATGTTTTTCCTCCAAAATACTCCAGAAACTTAGGTTTTTGCAGAGAAAATCGACTGGAGAAAAAGTGGTTGAAGTGTGTGTTTCAAATGAGGCAAAATGAGTTTTTTAGGTTTTCTGCCGAAACGATCCATACGCCGTATGGATTTCCGTACGCCGTATGGATTGCAAAGCCCATGGATCTGACCCGCGACTTCTAGCGGCCCGGCTCACTCAATCCATACGCCGTATGGATTAGAAAATGTAACTTTTCAGCTCCAAGACCTCCAATCTTCAAACTTTAAACTTTTCACCACTTTTCTTCGATATTCACTCGATTTCCGCTTCTTTTATAATTCAAGCTCCAATTAAATCCTAAATGCAAATATGAACGAAATGAGTATCGAATACAAATAAAATGCATAAGAAATTAATCAAACTAAGGGGTAATTAGTACTATAAAATAGCACATTTTGGCGTTCATCAAACATCCTCCACTTGAATCCTACTTGTCCTCAAGTAGACTAGAGATTCAAAAATTCAAAACTTTAAATATGAACGGCAAACAATGGATAAAAGGACTTACAAACTACATAGCATTCGACAAACCAAATTTTCATCTTAAAATCGAATCTTCCTTAAAACCCAACAATCAAGAAACTCTGCATGGGAAGCCATTCTAACAGATTATTATTACCCATAAAAGATAATTCACTCAGATTACCGATATTGTTGTCCACTTAAACAATCTAAATTTCAGAAATTGAGCTTAACTTATTATTATTCTAGCAGGGCTTACCCTAGATTCACAGATAGCAAAATACTCTTATATAGATAACGTGTCACAATTCTCCAAATAAAGAACATCCACATAAATCAATCATTTTTCAAACCAAGACATTGGTGACAGGTCTGTACCTTAGTACAACAGAGCGACATAACTTGGCTTTGGTTTTTTTCAATTTATGAGTCCTTTGTACTCTTCTTTATTTTCTTTAATTTTCAAATATACTGACGGAAACCAGGTCTGTACTTTCGTACAACAGAGGAGACAACACCCAGTATATTCCCAAATGATGATAATTAGGATCCCAAAATTATGGATTATAACACGCTATCATATGAGAATTAAGATTATCATACCTTGCTAAAAGATCCTCATAGGATAAATCCTACTTTATTCATTAAATTTCTTATTAGCTCAAAAACTTCCACAAAGATTGCCTATCGATACATCATAAGATGAACTATCATACCTTGCATTCCCACAGCATGTTACAAGATTGCTAAACTTTACAAAGAAAACAATTTTAAAACAAAAATTCGGCCGAAAAATGACTAACACATAGAATGCCTCTTAACCTCAATATTTCAATAGCTACCATTCATAAGTTAAGGAAAACTAGACTTCTTTTCCCCCATCCCCCACTTAGAAATATGCAATGTCCTCATTGCAAAAGTAAACAAAAATTAAAGGGAATAGAAAAGAAGTGAAACAGAAAACTCCCCTGATTAGAAGGCAATTTGCTTGAAGGACTTCATTCAGAAATAAAATACAAAGCACACTTCCGTAGGCAACACGATTGCATTTAGCACATGCAATAAGCCTTTAAACCCCTCGATATCCCGAGTGGACGAGTTGTAGTCTCGTGAGGGTTTCCAGAGAACACACCCACAAAGTTCAAACCTGAAAACAAAAACAATAAAACAAAATACAAATTATCAAAATAACGGGTTGTCTCCCGAAAGCGCTTTTGTTTATCACGTCGGTAAGCTCGACATCTTGCTTTGCCACTTAATTCAAATCCATCTCCAAATCACGCTTGGAGTCCCTTATATCACCATAGTACTTCTTCACTCTACTTCCATTGACCTTGAAAGTTTTTCCAGAATATCCTTGTAAATCAACAGCTCCAAACGGATAAACCTTTTCAACAACAAATGGGCCAGTCCAGCGTGTCTTTAACTTTCCTGGAAACAGATGCAATCTAGAACTATACAATAAAACTTTATCACCTTTCTCGAATGTATGGTTCGACTTAAGACGAGCATCATGCCACTTCTTAGTTCGCTCCTTGAACAATCTCGAATTGTCATAAGCATTTATTCTTAATTCATCCAACTCATTTAGCTGTTCCATTCTTTCCTTTTCAGCTAACTTCTCATCAAGATTGCACTTCTGTAAAGCCCAATATGCTTTATGCTCTAACTCAAAAGGTAAATGACAAGCTTTTCCATAAACAAGGCGGTAAGGAGTCGTTCCAATTGACGACTTAAATGCTGTTCGTGCCGCCCATAATGCATCATCTAACTTGTATGACCAATTCTTAGGGTTTCCTTCAACTGAACGTTCTAAAATACGCTTCAACCCTCTATTAGTCACTTCCACTTGACCACTTGTCTGCGGATGATAAGCAGTAGAAAACTTATGTCTAACTCCGTACTTTCGCAGCACTTTTTCCAATTGCAGATTTGTGAAATGCGTCCCTCGATCACTAATCAAAGCTTTTGGTGCTCCAAAGCGCGAAAATAACTGTTTAAGAAAATTTACCACAACGCGAGCATCATTTGTGGGTAATGCCTTCGCTTCGGCCCACTTAGAAACATAATCCACAGCCACAATGATGTATTTGTTTCCATTGCTAGGTGGAAACGGACCCATAAAGTCTATACCCCATACATCAAAAATCTCGCTTACCAAAATTGGGTTTTGCAACATTTCATCCTTCTTTGAAATTCTCCCAGTACGTTGGCAGGCATCGCATTCCTTCACATACTTGAATGCATCCTTATAAACTGTTGGCCAATAAAAACCTGCCTCGAACACTTTCCTTGCAGTGTAGTTTGGACCATGATGTCCTCCAGCCGGACCATCATGACAGTGCTCTAAGATAATATCGCATTCTTCTCCAGCAACACAGCGTCGAACAATTCCATCAGCACACTGTCTGAACAGATATGGGTCTTCCCAAAAGTAATATCGTAAAGATGAGAAAAACCTCTTTCTTTGGTTAAAGTCCAATCTGGGTGGCAGAGTCTTTGTAACTAGAAAGTTTGCAATATCAGCGAACCATGGAAATTCATTCAGCATTGCCTTCAACAAGCTTTCGTCGGGAAACTTATCTCGAATTTCCGTTTCGTCCAACCTATCCAATTCCGGATTCTCTAGTCTTGACAGATGATCTGCAGCTAGATTTTCCGCTCCCTTCTTATCACGAATCTCAATGTCAAACTCCTGCAATAACAAAATCCATCGCAACAACCTTGGTTTTGCATCTTGTTTTCCAAACAAGTATCTTAATGCAGAGTGATCGGTAAAAACAACCGTTTTTGACAGGACCAGGTAAGAGCGAAACTTATCAAATGCAAAAACAACAGCAAGCAATTCCTTCTCAGTCGTAGTGTAATTCTCTTGTGCATTTGTTAAAGTCTTGCTCGCGTAGTAAATAGGTTGAAACTTCTTATCAACCCTCTGACCTAAAACTGCTCCCACAGCGTAATCACTGGCGTCACACATCAATTCAAATGGAAGATCCCAATTCGGACTTATCATAATTGGTGCAGAAACCAATTTCTCCTTTAAAATCTTGAACGCATCTTGGCATTCCTTCGAAAACTCAAACTTAGCTTCCTTTTCCAACAACTTGTTCATAGGACGTGCTATCTTTGAAAAATCCTTGATGAATCTCCTATAGAATCCAGCATGTCCTAAGAAACTTCATATTCCTTTAACATTCGTCGGATGAGGTAGCTTTGCTATCGCCTCAATCTTTGCTTGATCAACTTCAATACCAGCTCTCGAAATTTTATGCCCCAACACAACTCCTTCTCGTACCATGAAATGACATTTTTCCCAATTTAAGACGAGATTTGAACTCTCACACCTTTGCAACATCCTCTTCAGATTCACCAGACACTTATCAAAAGAATCTCCAAACACAGAGAAGTCATCCATGAATATTTCCATGCTGTCTTCTACCATATCATGGAATATTGCCATCATACACCGTTGAAATGTGGCGGGTGCATTACACAGACCGAAAGGCATTCTCCGATAAGTGAAAGTTCCGAATGGGCAGGTGAAAGTAGTCTTATCTTGATCATTTGCATCAATTGGGATTTGAAAGTACCCGGAGAATCCGTCTTGAAAGCAATAATACTCTTTTCCAGCTAGACGTTCTAGCATCTGATCGATGAACGGCAAAGGAAAGTGATCCTTGCGTGTCGCATCATTCAGCTTTCTATAATCTATACAGACCCTCCATACAGTAACAGTTCTTGTGGGAATTAACTCATTCTTCTCATTAGCAACCACTGTCATACCTCCTTTCTTAGGCACAACATGAATTGGACTGACCCATGGACTATCAGAAATCGGGTATATCAGTCCGGAGTCAAGCAATTTTATGATTTCCTTCCTCACAACATCCGTAACCTTAGGATTTAATCGTCTTAATGGTTGCACAACCGGTTTGAAATCAGACTCCATAAGGATCTTGTGCGTACAATACGATGGACTAATTCCCTTGATGTCACTGATCGTCCATGCTATAGCATGCTTATGTTCCTTAAGAACTTTTAGCAGACTTTCTTTCTCGTTTGCTGATAGCTTGGATGAAATGATAACTGGCAAATCCGACTCTCCTTGTAGATATGCATATTCCAAAAGGGTCGGTAAATCTTTCAGTTCTAACCTTGGTGGTTCTTCAAAAGAAGATTTACATGCCAACACCTCTTCTCGTGAGCAGGGAATCCCATGCATAGAGATGCGGTTCTCTCTCTTGACTAAAATACCATTAGTTTCAATCGATTCTTCAGTCTCAGCCGGCTGATCATCTTCTACTTCCTCATCACTCTCGAACTCTAACTCCTCAAGCATTTTATCGAATTCTTCGATATCTCTAATTGCTTCTATGCTTCCCGTCCATCCTTCCAAGATCATGGGATCAAGATCTTCATCTTCCATGAGACTTTGAAGGAATTCTTCATCATCAGTCATTTCTCTTGCACTCACAAAGTAGCACGTATCATCAACTGCAGCAGGATATCTCATTGATTTGTTGACATCAAATACTACTTCATCCTCTCCTAATCTCAGAGTGATTTTTCTGTCATGAACATCAATCAATGCCCTTGCAGTGGCTAGAAAAGGTCTTCCCAAAATGATAGGTACCTTTTTATCTTCGACCATGTCCAGAATGATGAAATCACACGGAAAAACGAACCTATCCACCCTAACTAGCACATTCTCTACCATCCCTCTAGGATATTAAACCGAACGATCTGCTAACTCAATGCACATTCTAATTGGCTTTGGTTCCCCTAACTTGAGTCTGGCATACATAGTGTAAGGCATTATTGATATGCTTGCCCCCAAGTCAGCCAATGCATGAGTAAGGTCTAAACTTCCAATCAGACAAGGAAGGGTAATACTCCCAGGGTCTTTCATTTTCGGTGGAAGTTTATTTTGCATAACTGCTGAACATATTTCGTTCATTGTCACCGTGGTCGCCTCCGCCAACTTACTCTTATTAGTTAAAAGTTCCTTCAGATACTTTGCATACTTTGGCATTTGAGCAATGGCTTCCACAAATGGGATGTTAATGTGCAGTTGCTTCAGATTCTCTAGGAATTGGTGGTATTGAGCATCATCTTTCCCTCTTCTCAAAGCTGCTGGATAAGGTGGTGGTGGTGCATGCTCCTTAGCATATTGCTTATCTCTTGCAATTTGTTCAGCCTCAGTGTCCACCTTGGGACTTTCCACAACTTCTACTTCCTTCTCTTTCTGCGGTAGGGGTTGAGAAACAGGTTTCTTCTTTGGAATGGGGTCTTCAAAACCCTTTCCACTTCGGGTGATCACTTGTAACACCCCCAAAATTCACTGTTTGGCGGAAGCATAGTTTGGGGTGTTACTAATCAAATATCACAGCACAAAGATAAAGCAAACGACATCTATATGCAACGTTTGTAAATTAGTTACATTCCATAGATATAATGTTTGAAAACTTAGTGTTTTCGTATACAAAATGTAGTTTCCCCTAGAGTCCACGCGTATAGCGGGAGATTCTATTACATAATCGTAATATACAAAAGATAATGCTAAGAATCTCCGTTAATGCAGTTGTATTGAAATCATACGACTCTAGCTAAAATCCTGGAGTAATCCTACTCCATCCGGGTACCTGAGAAAACATGCTAAAAAGTGTCAACCAAAAGGTTCGTGAATCTCACAGGTTTGTAAGTAATATCAGCTTTGAACACGAGATTTCATCAGTAATGCCCGCAGGCGTAAAATCAGCAATTTCAGTCCAGCAATCGTAAACCAGTATTTGCAATCCCGCAAATGTAAGTAAGTAAGTTTATACCGTTGCCATGAGGCTCATAATCGAAGCTTAACCCATAAGTAATAAGTTTGCTCCCGTGACATGCTCGTAATTGAGCAAGCATCAGTAACGAATAAGTAGTCACCCGTTTATACGTGTAAATCAGTACGTGGCAGCGCTACTGCCCCGGGCGGGGAGGGTCATTTCCCTAATGGATCCATTAACTAGTGTTCGCGCTTAAGTCCATAACTAACGATATATGATGGAGAGACTTATGTAAGTAGTAAACAACTCATGCAATTCTGTTTGGTATAGTAAACAGTTTTAGTACTTGTGTTCAAGAAAAGTAAGCAATGTATCTCACCCCGTATGTAAAACAGTAAAAGTGGGGCTGTAAGACTCACCTGAGTCGAGTAGTAAGCAGTAGCAAATGGTAGGTAGTATGTAGGTTCTCCGAACCCGTAACCTTTAAATGCCTAAACATATAAAGTAAGTAAGTAGATGTCTCGCAAGACCATCTAGGCTAGTTGTCTACACAACTCGTCATGTCCAAAGTTGGTTCGTTATCGTTTGTTTTCAGAAAACATGGTTGGCCCATTGGTGACGGTTTGTATTAGTAATAGTCAAAGTATTATCATTGCGTTTGAAACATTTTTGTACTGAAAAGACGGGGGTCCGGGGGCAGCGCCCCTGGTTGCGGGGTTCCAAGGGGTGGCAACCCCTTGGCGGGGTCCAAGGGGTAGAGCCCCTGGTCGGGGTCGAGCTGCCGAGTCAGCTCGGAGGGAAAAATGCACATTTTCTACCTAGTTTTAGTGAAAATCTCTTTAAAAATTCTGATTTCTGCGACGTTGGGTGCGACGTTGGGTGCTACGTCGCAGATCCTGACTGCGACGTTGAGCATGACGTCGCTATGTGCGACTTTCGCAATTTAATGCAACGTTGTGGGTGGCGTCGCTATACGCGACATCGCAACTTAATGCGACTTTGTGACTGACGTCGCACCATGCGACGCTACGAGGGGTTGTGCGATGTCGAGGCTGACGTCGCATGAATCTGGGTACAAATGCGACGTCGCGGTCTGTTGGCCGGAAAACGTGCCGAAAACGAGTTTTCCGGTTTCCGTTCGGTCCAAATCCTTTACCCAACCCATATTAGGACATTTTAAGCCTATAGAAACTGTAAACTAGTAAAAATGATCAAAAACGAGAGATGTCGGGATTTGTCGGAAACTTACGAGGTGTCGGATTGAAAATCCGAAAAGATAGGATGATAGATCGTGAAGTGGTGGTGCTTTTCTTCCAAATGACCGAGTAAAACCGAGTGCGTTTTGAGGTAGTATTTTGTGAATTTGATGAGTTGGTGGTGGTGATTAATTTGAGAGAGAAAAGGGAGGAAGAAAGAGAAAGAGTGGAGAAAGTGAGGAGAAAGAGAGTAAGAGTGGGAGGTTAACCTCCCACTTTCAGTCTGCGCCTCCGCGCTCCGTGCGGTGTTCGTTTCCTCCGTCGTTTAAACGTTAAATCAAGCAGTTATATTTTTAAAAGGTGACGGGAATATTTTAATGCAATACCTTGAAATTAATTATAAAAACATTTGTCGAAGTATTAAAATTCTTAACTCGCGTTTAATACGTATTCGTTAAATTATTTAAAATGTCGTCGCGATATTATAAATAATGTTTGTTCGCTGTGTATTTTATATAATAAAATACGTTCTCATTATTTAGGTAAGTTTCTGTCACCAACGTCCAAGTAACTGTGTCGGACTCCGTCCGGTTAATTCGTACGATTAATCCAAATCGCGTAAGTACACTCATATATATATAAATCACCTTATATATATACAAATAGAGTCTGCAATTAGTCCTATTACATACTAATTACAACTAGTTACAATTAATTAGGCATAATTAATTATCCTAATTTAGCAGGTGTTACATTCTCCCCTTGTTAAAGAAATTTCGTCCCGAAATTAGCTTGAGTGCACGGACGGTGCGTTGTCTGGGAAGAGATGTGGGTATTTCTGTCGCATTTGGTCTTCCCGTTCCCAGGTGAACTCAGGGCCGCGCCTAGAATTCCACCTGACTTTTACGATGGGAATACGACTCTGTTTCAATTGCTTGACCTCTCGGTCCATGATTTTCATAGGTTCCTCGACAAAATGAAGTGTATCATCGATTTGAATTTCGTCGAGCGGTATAATCAGTGTCTCGTCAGACAGACATTTCTTCAAGTTAGAAATGTGGAAGGTGTTGTGAACGTTGCTAAGCTCAGCAGGGAGTTGCAGGTGGTATGCCACGGGATCAATCCTTTCAAGGATTTCGAATGGTCCGATGTATCTAGGGTTTAGTTTGCCTCGCTTTCCGAATCGAATGACACCCTTCCATGGTGCCACTTTGAGAAGTACCTTGTCCCCTACCTGGAACTCAAGGTGTTTGCGTCTCACGTCAGCATAGCTTTTCTGACGATCACGTGCGGCTTTCAGCCGGTTTTGAATACCAACGATTTTCTCAGTAGTTTCTTGAATGATATCTGGACCCGTGAGTTGGGAATCTCCTAACTCAGTCCAACAGATAGGTGATCGGCACTTACGCCCGTAAAGTGCCTCGAAGGGTGCAGCCTTTATGCTGGTATGGTAACTGTTGTTGTACGAGAACTCGCACAACGGTAAATGATTTTCCCAAGAAGTACCGAAGTCAACTACGCAGGCTCGTAGCATATCCTCCAGTGTTTGAATAGTTCGCTCGCTTTGGCCATCGGTTTGCGGGTGATAAGCAGTACTCATATCCAGACGAGTACCAAGAGATTTCTGTAGTGATTGCCAAAAGTTAGAAGTGAAACGGCTGTCCCTATCCGAGATGATCGAGATAGGTACACCGTGTCGCGAGATGATTTCTTTGACGTAGATGCGAGTCAGACGCTCCATCTTGTCGGTTTCCTTGATGGCCAGAAAATGAGCAGATTTCGTGAGACGGTCCACGATCACCCAAATGGTATCGCAACCACTCGAAGTTTTTGGTAGTTTGGTAATGAAGTCCATGGAAATCTGTTCCCATTTCCATTGAGGAATTCAGGTTGTTGGAGCAACCCCGAGGGTCTTTGGTGTTCGGCTTTGACTTTGGAACAGGTTAGGCATTTACTGACGTACAAGGCGATGTCAGCTTTCATGTTAGGCCACCAATACAACCCTTTGACGTCGTGATACATCTTGTCAGAACCAGGATGTATAGAGTATCGAGATTTGTGAGCTTCAGCCATCACCAAATCTCGCAAGTTTCCGAATTTGGGTAACCACACCCGGTTAGAGAAGTATCGAGTTCCATCGGGTTTGATTTCGAATCGTTTATCCAAGCCTCGCAAGGCTTCATTTTTCAAGTTTTCATCGTTGAGTGCTTCAAGTTGAGCGGTAAGGATTTGAGCAGGAAGCTCGTTACGAATTGTCATAGAAAGTGCTCGGACTCGAAGAGGTTTCACTCGTTCTTTTCGGCTTAAGGCATCGGCAACTACGTTAGCCTTGCCCGGATGGTATTTGATCTCGCAGTCGTAGTCACTAAGTAACTCAACCCAGCGACGTTGCCTCATGTTTAGATCTTTTCGATCGAATATGTGTTGGAGACTTTTGTGATCGGTAAAGATGGTGCTTTTCGTACCGTAGAGGTAATGTCTCCAGATTTTCAATGCGAAGACCACAGCACCTAACTCGAGGTCGTGGGTTGTATAGTTTTTCTCGTGAATTTTTAGTTGTCGTGAGGCATAGGCAATGACTTTTTCCCATTGCATCAACACACAACCAAGTCCTTGGTGTGAGGCATCGCAGTAAACTACGAAATCGTCGGTGCCCTCGGGTAAGGACAAGATTGGTGCACTGCAAAGTTTGTTTTTCAATAGCTGGAAGGCTGACTCCTGTTTATCCGTCCAATCGAACTTCTTATCTTTCTGAGTCAGTGTGGTTAGGGGAACAGCTATTCTTGAAAAGTTTTCGATGAATCGGCGGTAATAACCAGCAAGACCTAAGAATTGTCTCACTTCGATTGGAGTGGTCGGTGACTCCCAGCCCTTGATTGCTTCAATCTTGGCGGGATCAACATGAATTCCTTGGCTGTCAATCACGTGCCCGAGGAATTGAACGGTTCGAATCCAGAACTCACATTTAGAGAATTTGGCATATAACTCTTCGTGTTTCAGAAGTCCTAGAATGGTTTTCAGATGTTGAGCATGTTCCTGCTCGTTGCGAGAGTAAATCAGAATATCGTCGATGAACACAATGACGAATTTGTCAAGATATGGTTTGCACACCCGATTCATAAGGTCCATGAATACGGCCGGTGCGTTGGTCAACCCGAATGGCATCACTTGGAATTCGTAATGCCCATAACGAGTTCGGAAAGCTGTCTTTGGGATATCATTGTCACGGACTCGGAGTTGATGATAACCTGACCGTAGATCAATCTTTGAGTAAACACTCGATCCCTGGAGCTGGTCAAATAGGTCATCGATTCTAGGAAGTGGGTACCGATTCTTTATGGTTAGCTTATTCAGCTCTCGGTAATCGATACACATGCGGAAAGATCCATCTTTCTTTTTCACGAATAAGACCGGAGCTCCCCAAGGCGAGGAACTTGGTCGAATGAATCCTCTGTCCCAGAGTTCCTGTAGTTGGTTAGACAACTCCTGCATTTCGGATGGTGCTAAACGGTAAGGGGCTCGTGCTACGGGTGCAGCTCCGGGCACAAGTTCGATTTGAAATTCAACTTGTCTAGGTGGTGGAAGTCCGGGCAAGTCTTCAGGAAAGACTTCCGGGAAATCCCGCACGATTGGAACATCCTCAAGTCGCTTCTCCTCCGACTTCTTCTCCGTTACATGTGCGAGGATGGCTTGATACCCTTTTCGTAGATATTTTCTAGTTTTCAGACATGATACAATGTTCAGATTCCGTCTGCCGGTCTCCCCTTGTAGGACTAAGGTTCCACCGGAGACAAGAGGTATGCGAACGAGTTTTTCATGACAGATGATTTCAGCCCGGTGCTTGGACAACCAATCCATACCGACAATAATATCGAAGCTGCCGATCTCGACAGGGATTAAATCAATGGGAAACATTTCGTTCGTGAGGTTAAGTGTACAGTTGTGTATGATGAAATCAGTCTCAATCAGTTTGCCGTTAGCTAATTCTACAATGTATTTAGCATCTAAGGCAGTGGGAGTAATATCAAGTAAAGGGCTAAATTTCTCAGAAATGAAGCTTCTATCGGCACCGGTATCAAATAACACAGAAGCAGTAAGGTCGTTGAGAAGGAACGTACCCGTCACGACGTTCGGGTCTTGTCTGGCTTCCCCAGCCTTGATAACGAATGATCTGCCGCGAGCAAGGTTGTTGTTGTTGTTTTTCAGCTTTGGGCAATCTTTCTTGAAATGCCCTGTATTTCCGCACCCAAAGCAGGCCTTTGGTGCATTGGTGTTGGGGGTAGGAATGTTGGTCCGGCAATCCTTGGCTAGATGCCCGAACCGTTTGCAGTTGGAGCAAGGGCAAGAACCGTCATGATGGCGGCTGCATTTGGAACAGTATGGTTTGTTCCCGCTGTACCCTTTCTTTTCCGAAGTTCCCGATGAATAAGCCTTAATGTACTCAGGCTTTTTGTTGGAGGTTTGGTTGGATGAGTTGGGGTTTCCTTCCCACTTGCGTTTGTTGTTTGCAGATGGGTTTGAAGTTGTGCCACGGCGGACAGAATTTGCCGTTAGTTCATGGGCCATACGGATGGCGCTCTGAATAGTACCCGGTTTGGAAGAAGTTACCAGGTCCTGTAGTCTCTCGGGAAGTCCATCAACGAATTTCTCGATCCTCTTGTACTCAGGATCGACCATGGATGGGCACAGAAGTGCCAGTTGGTGGAAACGGTTGGTGTATCCGGTGATGTCATCACCCTGCATCTTGTGGTTCCAAAATTCCATTTCCAGCTGTTTCAATTCATCCCTGGGGCAGTACTCGCCCCTCAACATTTCTTTCAACTCCTCCCACGGGAGTTGGTAAGCAGTAGCAACACTCACAGTCTGGGCATAAGTGTTCCACCAGGTGAGTGCGGTGTCAGTAAAAGTACTAACGGAGAACTTAACCTTGTCTCCTTCCGCACAGTTGCAGATCAGAAATACAGACTCAACTTTCTCGATCCAGCGTACTAGACCGATAGCTCCCTCAGTACCTGTAAAGTTTAGAGGTTTGCAGTTCTGGAAGTCCTTGTAAGAACGAGGTTTAGCAGCAGGGGTTTCAGCGGCATCGCTGTTCCTCGTGGAACTTGGTGGAGTATTCCGAGCCAAGGCTTCAGTAACAGCCTGGGTTATAAGGGAGGTAATCTGGGCATCTGTGTATGGTCTTGTCTTTGGCGGCATGATTCTTCAATAAAAGAAATGAAGATACATGAGATTTTGTAGGAACTTGTAATTGTCACAGATGTACATGTATAAAAGCAGTAATACATAACATCAACATGGAAAATGACAATTAATGTGAGTTGAAATAACAAGGAAAGTTTGATAGATAATGTGAGTTCAAAGGTTACATCCTACAGAGATATTACAAAAGGTGTCAGGAATTGTTACATCCGACTAGTTTATAGAGTAGCGCTAGATAGTCATTAGATTACGAGATAGATTACAAGACAAAGACTACACTAGTCTTCCTGTAGATTAATTTGTTCCATCAGCGCGACAAGGCGGTCCACGGTTTCTGCTAGTCTGTTTGTTTGCCTGGCGTTGTCTTCCACCAAGGCCAGTCGTTGTGTTAGTGCTCGAGAGTGATCCTCAGTCTCCTGTGAACGCTGTTCACATTCCTCTAGTCGGTTTCTTACAAGTTCATCCGCACCTAATTCGGCGGTCATGGAATCCTGAATTATGCTTACAGAGAGGTTGGTATCCTCTTGTTCTCGCTGGAGTTGGGATATGTGATCAAGTGCTTGGCGAAGCAGGTAGGTCATTCGGTGTTGTTCCCGTTCGAGACTTTCGAGCCTTTGCTCTTGACGGCGGAATTGGGTAGCCAACACTGGCAACGTGAGATGTGCCGAGTCCTGAGAGTTATGAACAGGATAGGGGCTGTTTCGAGGCGACCTTGTGTTCCTCCTGGCTACTCGTGGGTTCCGTGACCCATGTGAGTGAGAGTGTGACGGATTAGGTGGTGTGTTTGCCATTCCTGTGGCAGAGTGTAAGTAAGACGAGGCTAATATATATATACATATATCATATCCAGCCTAGTGTCTAGCACGTATCAAGTAATGGTCCGGTTCTCTCGTGGTCAGAGTCAACTAACGTATCCCCGTTCAACATAATCATTTCAGATCTTACATCATCTTTCCTAAATTGTACATAGTTGATCAGGCTATGTTAAATTAAAGTCGTATGCTGTAATTCCTGAACCAGTCATGTCTAATAAGAGAATACCGCCTAACGGTCATAGTCTAGGCCCACTAAATGCAACCTAGTTCACTATAACCTTAGGCTCTGATACCAATCTGTAACACCCCCAAATTCACTGTTTTGCGGAAGCATAGTTTGGGGTGTTACTAATCAAATATCACAGCACAAAGATAAAGCAAACGACATCTATATGCAACGTTTGTAAATTAGTTACATTCCATAGATATAATGTTTGAAAACTTAGTGTTTTCGTATACAAAATGTAGTTTCCCCTAGAGTCCACGCATATAGCGGGAGATTCTATTACATAATCGTAATATACAAAAGATAATGCTAAGAATCTCCGTTAATGCAGTTGTATTGAAATCATGCGACTCTAGCTAAAATCCTGGAGTAATCCTACTCCATCCGGGTACCTGAGAAAACATGCTAAAAAGTGTCAACCAAAAGGTTGGTGAATCTCACAGGTTTGTAAGTAATATCAGCTTTGAATACGAGATTTCATCAGTAATGCCCGCAGGCGTAAAATCAGCAATTTCAGTCCAGCAATCGTAAACCAGTATTTGCAATCCCGCAAATGTAAGTAAGTAAGTTTATACCGTTGCCATGAGGCTCATAATCGAAGCTTAACCCGTAAGTAATAAGTTTGCTCCCGTGACATGCTCGTAATTGAGCAAGCATCAGTAACGAATAAGTAGTCACCCGTTTATACGTGTAAATCAGTACGTGGCAGCGCTACTGCCCCGGGCGGGGAGGGTCATTTCCCTAATGGATCCATTAACTAGTGTTCGCGCTTAAGTCCATAACTAACGATATATGATGGAGAGACTTCTGTAAGTAGTAAACAACTCATGCAATTCTGTTTGGTATAGTAAACAGTTTTAGTACTTGTGTTCAAGAAAAGTAAGCAATGTATCTCACCCCGTATGTAAAACAGTAAAAGTGGGGCTGTAAGACTCACCTGAGTCGAGTAGTAAGCAGTAGCAAATGGTAGGTAGTATGTAGGTTCTCCGAACCCGTAACCTTTAAATGCCTAAACATATAAAGTAAGTAAGTAGATGTCTCGCAAGACCATCTAGGCTAGTTGTCTACACAACTCGTCATGTCCAAAGTTGGTTCGTTATCGTTTGTTTTCAGAAAACATGGTTGGCCCATTGGTGACGGTTTGTATTAGTAATAGTCAAAGTATTATCATTGCGTTTGAAACATTTTTGTACTGAAACGACGGGGGTCCGGGGGCAGCGCCCCTGGTTGCGGGGTTCCAAGGGGTGGCAACCCCTTGGCGGGGTCCAAGGGGTAGAGCCCCTGGTCGGGGTCGAGCTGCCGAGTCAGCTCGGAGGGAAAAATGCACATTTTCTACCTAGTTTTAGTGAAAATCTATTTAAAAATTCTGATTTCTGCGACGTTGGGTGCGACGTTGGGTGCTACGTCGCAGATCCTGACTGCGACGTTGAGCATGACGTCGCTATGTGCGACTTTCGCAATTTAATGCAACGTTGTGGGTGGCGTCGCTATACGCGACGTCGCAACTTAATGCGACTTTGTGACTGACGTCGCACCATGCGACGTTACGAGGGGTTGTGCGACGTCGAGGCTGACGTCGCATGAATCTGGGTACAAATGCGACGTCGCGGTCTGTTGGCCGGAAAACGTGCCGAAAACGAGTTTTCCGGTTTCCGTTCGGTCCAAATCCTTTACCCAACCCATATTAGGACATTTTAAGCCTATAGAAACTGTAAACTAGTAAAAATGATCAAAAACGAGAGATGTCGGGATTTGTCGGAAACTTACGAGGTGTCGGATTGAAAATCCGAAAAGATAGGATGATAGATCGTGAAGTGGTGGTGCTTTTCTTCCAAATGACCGAGTAAAACCGAGTGCGTTTTGAGGTAGTATTTTGTGAATTTGATGAGTTGGTGGTGGTGATTAATTTGAGAGAGAAAAGGGAGGAAGAAAGAGAAAGAGTGGAGAAAGTGAGGAGAAAGAGAGTAAGAGTGGGAGGTTAACCTCCCACTTTCAGTCTGCGCCTCCGCGCTCCGTGCGGTGTTCGTTTCCTCCGTCGTTTAAACGTTAAATCAAGCAGTTATATTTTTAAAAGGTGACGGGAATATTTTAATGCAATACCTTGAAATTAATTATAAAAACATTTGTCGAAGTATTAAAATTCTTAACTCGCGTTTAATACGTATTCGTTAAATTATTTAAAATGTCGTCGCGATATTATAAATAATGTTTGTTCGCTGTGTATTTTATTTAATAAAATACGTTCTCATTATTTAGGTAAGTTTCTGTCACCAACGTCCAAGTAACTGTGTCGGACTCCGTCCGGTTAATTCGTACGATTAATCCAAATCGCGTAAGTACACTCATATATATATATAAATCACCTTATATATATACAAATAGAGTCTGCAATTAGTCCTATTACATACTAATTACAACTAGTTACAATTAATTAGGCATAATTAATTATCCTAATTTAGCAGGTGTTACATTCTCCCCTTGTTAAAGAAATTTCGTCCCGAAATTAGCTTGAGTGCACGGACGGTGCGTTGTCTGGGAAGAGATGTGGGTATTTCTGTCGCATTTGGTCTTCCCGTTCCCAGGTGAACTCAGGGCCGCGCCTAGAATTCCACCTGACTTTTACGATGGGAATATGACTCTGTTTCAATTGCTTGACCTCTCGGTCCATGATTTTCATAGGTTCCTCGACAAAATGAAGCTTATCATCGATTTGAATTTCGTCGAGCGGTATAATCAGTGTCTCGTCAGACAGACATTTCTTCAAGTTAGAAATGTGGAAGGTGTTGTGAACGTTGCTAAGCTCAGCAGGGAGTTGCAGGCGGTATGCCACGGGACCAATCCTTTCAAGGATTTCGAATGGTCCGATGTATCTAGGGTTTAGTTTGCCTCGCTTTCCGAATCGAATGACACCCTTCCATGGTGCCACTTTGAGAAGTACCTTGTCCCCTACCTGGAACTCAAGGTGTTTGCGTCTCACGTCAGCATAGCTTTTCTGACGATCACGTGCGACTTTCAGCCGGTTTTGAATACCAACGATTTTCTCAGTAGTTTCTTGAATGATATCTGGACCCGTGAGTTGGGAATCTCCTAACTCAGTCCAACAGATAGGTGATCGGCACTTACGCCCATAAAGTGCCTCGAAGGGTGCAGCCTTTATGCTGGTATGGTAACTGTTGTTGTACGAGAACTCGCACAACGGTAAATGATTTTCCCAAGAAGTACCGAAGTCAACTACGCAGGCTCGTAGCATATCCTCCAGTGTTTGAATAGTTCGCTCGCTTTGGCCATCGGTTTGCGGGTGATAAGCAGTACTCATATCCAGACGAGTACCAAGAGATTTCTGTAGTGATTGCCAAAAGTTAGAAGTGAAACGGCTGTCCCTATCCGAGATGATCGAGATAGGTACACCGTGTCGTGAGATGATTTCTTTGACGTAGATGCGAGTCAGACGCTCCATCTTGTCGGTTTCCTTGATGGCCAAAAAATGAGCAGATTTCGTGAGACGGTCCACGATCACCCAAATGGTATCGCAACCACTCGAAGTTTTTGGTAGTTTGGTAATGAAGTCCATGGAAATCTGTTCCCATTTCCATTGAGGAATTTCAGGTTGTTGGAGCAACCCCGAGGGTCTTTGGTGTTCGGCCTTGACTTTGGAACAGGTTAGGCATTTACTGACGTACAAGGCGATGTCAGCTTTCATGTTAGGCCACCAATACAACCCTTTGACGTCGTGATACATCTTGTCAGAACCAGGATGTATAGAGTATCGAGATTTGTGAGCTTCAGCCATCACCAAATCTCGCAAGTTTCCGAATTTGGGTAACCACACCCGGTTAGAGAAGTATCGAGTTCCATCGGGTTTGATTTCGAATCTTTTATCCAAGCCTCGCAAGGCTTCATTTTTCAAGTTTTCATCGTTGAGTGCTTCAAGTTGAGCGGTAAGGATTTGAGCAGGAAGCTCGTTACGAATTGTCATAGAAAGTGCTCGGACTCGAAGAGGTTTCACTCGTTCTTTTCGGCTTAAGGCATCGGCAACTACGTTAGCCTTGCCCGGATGGTATTTGATCTCGCAGTCGTAGTCACTAAGTAACTCAACCCAGCGACGTTGCCTCATGTTTAGATCTTTTTGATCGAATATGTGTTGGAGACTTTTGTGATCGGTAAAGATGGTGCTTTTCGTACCGTAGAGGTAATGTCTCCAGATTTTCAATGCGAAGACCACAGCACCTAACTCGAGGTCGTGGGTTGTATAGTTTTTCTCGTGAATTTTTAGTTGTCGTGAGGCATAGGCAATGACTTTTTCCCGTTGCATCAACACACAACCAAGTCCTTGGTGTGAGGCGTCGCAGTAAACTACGAAATCGTCGGTGCCCTCGGGTAAGGACAAGATTGGTGCACTGCAAAGTTTGTTTTTCAATAGCTCGAAGGCTGACTCCTGTTTATCCGTCCAATCGAACTTCTTATCTTTCTGAGTCAGTGTGGTTAGGGGAACAGCTATTCTTGAAAAGTTTTCGATGAATCGGCGGTAATAACCAGCAAGACCTAAGAATTGTCTCACTTCGGTTGGAGTGGTCGGTGACTCCCAGCCCTTGATTGCTTCAATCTTGGCGGGATCAACATGAATTCCTTGGCTGTCAATCACGTGCCCGAGGAATTGAACGGTTCGAATCCAGAACTCACATTTAGAGAATTTGGCATATAACTCTTCATGTTTCAGAAGTCCTAGAATGGTTTTCAGATGTTGAGCATGTTCCTGCTCGTTGCGAGAGTAAATCAGAATATCGTCGATGAACACAATGACGAATTTGTCAAGATATGGTTTGCACACCCGATTCATAAGGTCCATGAATACGGCCGGTGCGTTGGTCAACCCGAATGGCATCACTTGGAATTCGTAATGCCCATAACGAGTTCGGAAAGCTGTCTTTGGGATATCATTGTCACGGACTCGGAGTTGATGATAACCTGACCGTAGATCAATCTTTGAGTAAACACTCGATCCCTGGAGCTGGTCAAATAGGTCATCGATTCTAGGAAGTGGGTACCGATTCTTTATGGTTAGCTTATTCAGCTCTCGGTAATCGATACACATGCGGAAAGATCCATCTTTCTTTTTCACGAATAAGACCGGAGCTCCCCAAGGCGAGGAACTTGGTCGAATGAATCCTCTGTCCAAGAGTTCCTGTAGTTGGTTAGACAACTCCTGCATTTCGGATGGTGCTAAACGGTAAGGGGCTCGTGCTACTGGTGCAGCTCCGGGCACAAGTTTGATTTGAAATTCAACTTGTCTAGGTGGCGGAAGTCCGGGCAAGTCTTCAGGAAAGACTTCCGGGAAATCCCGCACGATTGGAACATCCTCAAGTCGCTTCTCCTCCGACTTCTTCTCCGTTACATGTGCGAGGATGGCTTGATACCCTTTTCGTAGATATTTTCTAGTTTTCAGACAGGATACAATATTCAGATTCCGTCTGCCGGTCTCCCCTTGTAGGACTAAGGTTCCACCGGAGAGAAGAGGTATGCGAACGAGTTTGTCATGACAGATGATTTCAGCCCGGTGCTTGGACAACCAATCCATACCGACAATAATATCGAAGCTGCCGATCTCGACAGGGATTAAATCAATGGGAAACGTTTCATTCGTGAGGTTAAGTGTACAGTTGTGTATGATGAAATCAGTCTCAATCAGTTTGCCGTTAGCTAAATCTACAATGTATTTAGCATCTAAGGCAGTGGGAGTAATATCAAGTAAAGGGCTAAATTTCTCAGAAATGAAGCTTCTATCGGCACCGGTATCAAATAACACAGAAGCAGTAAGGTCGTTGAGAAGGAACGTACCCGTCACGACGTTCGGGTCTTGTCTGGCTTCCCCAGCCTTGATAACGAATGATCTGCCGCGAGCAGGGTTGTTGTTGTTGTTTTTCAGCTTTGGGCAATCTTTCTTGAAATGCCCTGTATTTCCGCACCCAAAGCAGGCCTTTGGTGCATTGGTGTTGGGGGTAGGAATGTTGGTCCGGCAATCCTTGGCTAGATGCCCGAACCGTTTGCAGTTGGAGCAAGGGCAAGAACCGTCATGATGGCGGCTGCATTTGGAACAGTATGGTTTGTTCCCGCTGTACCCTTTCTTTTCCGAAGTTCCCGATGAATAAGCCTTAATGTACTCAGGCTTTTTGTTGGAGGTTTGGTTGGATGAGTTGGGGTTTCCTTCCCACTTGCGTTTGTTGTTTGCAGATGGGTTTGAAGTTGTGCCACGGCGGACAGAATTTGCCGTTAGTTCATGGGCCATACGGATGGCGCTCTGAATAGTACCCGGTTTGGAAGAAGTTACCAGGTCCTGTAGTCTCTCGGGAAGTCCATCAACGAATTTCTCGATCCTCTTGTACTCAGGATCGACCATGGATGGGCACAGAAGTGCCAGTTGGTGGAAACGGTTGGTGTATCCGGTGATGTCATCACCCTGCATCTTGTGGTTCCAAAATTCCATTTCCAGCTGTTTCAATTCATCCCTGGGGCAGTACTCGCCCCTCAACATTTCTTTCAACTCCTCCCACGGGAGTTGGTAAGCAGTAGCAACACTCACAGTCTGGGCATAAGTGTTCCACCAGGTGAGTGCGGTGTCAGTAAAAGTACTAACGGAGAACTTAACCTTGTCTCCTTCCGCACAGTTGCAGATCAGAAATACAGACTCAACTTTCTCGATCCAGCGTACTAGACCGATAGCTCCCTCAGTACTTGTAAAGTTTAGAGGTTTGCAGTTCTGGAAGTCCTTGTAAGAACGAGGTTTAGCAGCAGGGGTTTCAGCGGCATCGCTGTTCCTCGTGGAACTTGGTGGAGTATTCCGAGCCAAGGCTTCAGTAACAGCCTGGGTTATAAGGGAGGTAATCTGGGCATCTGTGTATGGTCTTGTCTTTGGCGGCATGATTCTTCAATAAAAGAAATGAAGATACATGAGATTTTGTAGGAACTTGTAATTGTCACAGATGTACATGTATAAAAGCAGTAATACATAACATCAACATGGAAAATGACAATTAATGTGAGTTGAAATAACAAGGAAAGTTTGATAGATAATGTGAGTTCAAAGGTTACATCCTACAGAGATATTACAAAAGGTGTCAGGAATTGTTACATCCGACTAGTTTATAGAGTAGCGCTAGATAGTCATTAGATTACGAGATAGATTACAAGACAAAGACTACACTAGTCTTCCTGTAGATTAATTTGTTCCATCAGCGCGACAAGGCGGTCCACGGTTTCTGCTAGTCTGTTTGTTTGCCTGGCGTTGTCTTCCACCAAGGCCAGTCGTTGTGTTAGTGCTCGAGAGTGATCCTCAGTCTCCTGTGAAAGCTGTTCACATTCCTCTAGTCGGTTTCTTACAAGTTCATCCGCACCTAATTCGGCGGTCATGGAATCCTGAATTATGCTTACAGAGAGGTTGGTATCCTCTTGTTCTCGCTGGAGTTGGGATATGTGATCAAGTGCTTGGCGAAGCAGGTAGGTCATTCGGTGTTGTTCCCGTTCGAGACTTTCGAGCCTTTGCTCTTGACGGCGGAATTGGGTAGCCAACACTGGCAACGTGAGATGTGCCGAGTCCTGAGAGTTATGAACAGGATATGGGCTGTTTCGAGGCGACCTTGTGTTCCTCCTGGCTACTCGTGGGTTCCGTGACCCATGTGAGTGAGAGTGTGACGGATTAGGTGGTGTGTTTGCCATTCCTGTGGCAGAGTGTAAGTAAGACGAGGCTAATATATATATACATATATCATATCCAGCCTAGTGTCTAGCACGTATCAAGTAATGGTCCGGTTCTCTCGTGGTCAGAGTCAACTAACGTATCCCCGTTCAACATAATCATTTCAGATCTTACATCATCTTTCCTAAATTGTACATAGTTGATCAGGCTATGTTAAATTAAAGTCGTATGCTGTAATTCCTGAACCAGTCATGTCTAATAAGAGAATACTGCCTAACGGTCATAGTCTAGGCCCACTAAATGCAACCTAGTTCACTATAACCTTAGGCTCTGATACCAATCTGTAACACCCCCAAATTCACTGTTTTGCGGAAGCATAGTTTGGGGTGTTACTAATCAAATATCACAGCACAAAGATAAAGCAAACGACATCTATATGCAACGTTTGTAAATTAGTTACATTCCATAGATATAATGTTTGAAAACTTAGTGTTTTCGTATACAAAATGTAGTTTCCCCTAGAGTCCACGCGTATAGCGGGAGATTCTATTACATAATCGTAATATACAAAAGATAATGCTAAGAATCTCCGTTAATGCAGTTGTATTGAAATCATGCGACTCTAGCTAAAATCCTGGAGTAATCCTACTCCATCCGGGTACCTGAGAAAACATGCTAAAAAGTGTCAACCAAAAGGTTGGTGAATCTCACAGGTTTGTAAGTAATATCAGCTTTGAATACGAGATTTCATCAGTAATGCCCGCAGGCGTAAAATCAGCAATTTCAGTCCAGCAATCGTAAACCAGTATTTGCAATCCCGCAAATGTAAGTAAGTAAGTTTATACCGTTGCCATGAGGCTCATAATCGAAGCTTAACCCGTAAGTAATAAGTTTGCTCCCGTGACATGCTCGTAATTGAGCAAGCATCAGTAACGAATAAGTAGTCACCCGTTTATACGTGTAAATCAGTACGTGGCAGCGCTACTGCCCCGGGCGGGGAGGGTCATTTCCCTAATGGATCCATTAACTAGTGTTCGCGCTTAAGTCCATAACTAACGATATATGATGGAGAGACTTCTGTAAGTAGTAAACAACTCATGCAATTCTGTTTGGTATAGTAAACAGTTTTAGTACTTGTGTTCAAGAAAAGTAAGCAATGTATCTCACCCCGTATGTAAAACAGTAAAAGTGGGGCTGTAAGACTCACCTGAGTCGAGTAGTAAGCAGTAGCAAATGGTAGGTAGTATGTAGGTTCTCCGAACCCGTAACCTTTAAATGCCTAAACATATAAAGTAAGTAAGTAGATGTCTCGCAAGACCATCTAGGCTAGTTGTCTACACAACTCGTCATGTCCAAAGTTGGTTCGTTATCGTTTGTTTTCAGAAAACATGGTTGGCCCATTGGTGACGGTTTGTATTAGTAATAGTCAAAGTATTATCATTGCGTTTGAAACATTTTTGTACTGAAACGACGGGGGTCCGGGGGCAGCGCCCCTGGTTGCGGGGTTCCAAGGGGTGGCAACCCCTTGGCGGGGTCCAAGGGGTAGAGCCCCTGGTCGGGGTCGAGCTGCCGAGTCAGCTCGGAGGGAAAAATGCACATTTTCTACCTAGTTTTAGTGAAAATCTCTTTAAAAATTCTGATTTCTGCGACGTTGGGTGCGACGTTGGGTGCTACGTCGCAGATCCTGACTGCGACGTTGAGCATGACGTCGCTATGTGCGACTTTCGCAATTTAATGCAACGTTGTGGGTGGCGTCGCTATACGCGACGTCGCAACTTAATGCGACTTTGTGACTGACGTCGCACCATGCGACGTTACGAGGGGTTGTGCGACGTCGAGGCTGACGTCGCATGAATCTGGGTACAAATGCGACGTCGCGGTCTGTTGGCCGGAAAACGTGCCGAAAACGAGTTTTCCGGTTTCCGTTCGGTCCAAATCCTTTACCCAACCCATATTAGGACATTTTAAGCCTATAGAAACTGTAAACTAGTAAAAATGATCAAAAACGAGAGATGTCGGGATTTGTCGGAAACTTACGAGGTGTCGGATTGAAAATCCGAAAAGATAGGATGATAGATCGTGAAGTGGTGGTGCTTTTCTTCCAAATGACCGAGTAAAACCGAGTGCGTTTTGAGGTAGTATTTTGTGAATTTGATGAGTTGGTGGTGGTGATTAATTTGAGAGAGAAAAGGGAGGAAGAAAGAGAAAGAGTGGAGAAAGTGAGGAGAAAGAGAGTAAGAGTGGGAGGTTAACCTCCCACTTTCAGTCTGCGCCTCCGCGCTCCGTGCGGTGTTCGTTTCCTCCGTCGTTTAAACGTTAAATCAAGCAGTTATATTTTTAAAAGGTGACGGGAATATTTTAATGCAATACCTTGAAATTAATTATAAAAACATTTGTCGAAGTATTAAAATTCTTAACTCGCGTTTAATACGTATTCGTTAAATTATTTAAAATGTCGTCGCGATATTATAAATAATGTTTGTTCTGTGTATTTTATTTAATAAAATACGTTCTCATTATTTAGGTAAGTTTCTGTCACCAACGTCCAAGTAACTGTGTCGGACTCCGTCCGGTTAATTCGTACGATTAATCCAAATCGCGTAAGTACACTCATATATATATATATAAATCACCTTATATATATACAAATAGAGTCTGCAATTAGTCCTATTACATACTAATTACAACTAGTTACAATTAATTAGGCATAATTAATTATCCTAATTTAGCAGGTGTTACATTCTCCCCTTGTTAAAGAAATTTCGTCCCGAAATTAGCTTGAGTGCACGGACGGTGCGTTGTCTGGGAAGAGATGTGGGTATTTCTGTCGCATTTGGTCTTCCCGTTCCCAGGTGAACTCAGGGCCGCGCCTAGAATTCCACCTGACTTTTACGATGGGAATATGACTCTGTTTCAATTGCTTGACCTCTCGGTCCATGATTTTCATAGGTTCCTCGACAAAATGAAGCTTATCATCGATTTGAATTTCGTCGAGCGGTATAATCAGTGTCTCGTCAGACAGACATTTCTTCAAGTTAGAAATGTGGAAGGTGTTGTGAACGTTGCTAAGCTCAGCAGGGAGTTGCAGGCGGTATGCCACGGGACCAATCCTTTCAAGGATTTCGAATGGTCCGATGTATCTAGGGTTTAGTTTGCCTCGCTTTCCGAATCGAATGACACCCTTCCATGGTGCCACTTTGAGAAGTACCTTGTCCCCTACCTGGAACTCAAGGTGTTTGCGTCTCACGTCAGCATAGCTTTTCTGACGATCACGTGCGACTTTCAGCCGGTTTTGAATACCAACGATTTTCTCAGTAGTTTCTTGAATGATATCTGGACCCGTGAGTTGGGAATCTCCTAACTCAGTCCAACAGATAGGTGATCGGCACTTACGCCCATAAAGTGCCTCGAAGGGTGCAGCCTTTATGCTGGTATGGTAACTGTTGTTGTACGAGAACTCGCACAACGGTAAATGATTTTCCCAAGAAGTACCGAAGTCAACTACGCAGGCTCGTAGCATATCCTCCAGTGTTTGAATAGTTCGCTCGCTTTGGCCATCGGTTTGCGGGTGATAAGCAGTACTCATATCCAGACGAGTACCAAGAGATTTCTGTAGTGATTGCCAAAAGTTAGAAGTGAAACGGCTGTCCCTATCCGAGATGATCGAGATAGGTACACCGTGTCGTGAGATGATTTCTTTGACGTAGATGCGAGTCAGACGCTCCATCTTGTCGGTTTCCTTGATGGCCAAAAAATGAGCAGATTTCGTGAGACGGTCCACGATCACCCAAATGGTATCGCAACCACTCGAAGTTTTTGGTAGTTTGGTAATGAAGTCCATGGAAATCTGTTCCCATTTCCATTGAGGAATTTCAGGTTGTTGGAGCAACCCCGAGGGTCTTTGGTGTTCGGCCTTGACTTTGGAACAGGTTAGGCATTTACTGACGTACAAGGCGATGTCAGCTTTCATGTTAGGCCACCAATACAACCCTTTGACGTCGTGATACATCTTGTCAGAACCAGGATGTATAGAGTATCGAGATTTGTGAGCTTCAGCCATCACCAAATCTCGCAAGTTTCCGAATTTGGGTAACCACACCCGGTTAGAGAAGTATCGAGTTCCATCGGGTTTGATTTCGAATCTTTTATCCAAGCCTCGCAAGGCTTCATTTTTCAAGTTTTCATCGTTGAGTGCTTCAAGTTGAGCGGTAAGGATTTGAGCAGGAAGCTCGTTACGAATTGTCATAGAAAGTGCTCGGACTCGAAGAGGTTTCACTCGTTCTTTTCGGCTTAAGGCATCGGCAACTACGTTAGCCTTGCCCGGATGGTATTTGATCTCGCAGTCGTAGTCACTAAGTAACTCAACCCAGCGACGTTGCCTCATGTTTAGATCTTTTTGATCGAATATGTGTTGGAGACTTTTGTGATCGGTAAAGATGGTGCTTTTCGTACCGTAGAGGTAATGTCTCCAGATTTTCAATGCGAAGACCACAGCACCTAACTCGAGGTCGTGGGTTGTATAGTTTTTCTCGTGAATTTTTAGTTGTCGTGAGGCATAGGCAATGACTTTTTCCCGTTGCATCAACACACAACCAAGTCCTTGGTGTGAGGCGTCGCAGTAAACTACGAAATCGTCGGTGCCCTCGGGTAAGGACAAGATTGGTGCACTGCAAAGTTTGTTTTTCAATAGCTCGAAGGCTGACTCCTGTTTATCCGTCCAATCGAACTTCTTATCTTTCTGAGTCAGTGTGGTTAGGGGAACAGCTATTCTTGAAAAGTTTTCGATGAATCGGCGGTAATAACCAGCAAGACCTAAGAATTGTCTCACTTCGGTTGGAGTGGTCGGTGACTCCCAGCCCTTGATTGCTTCAATCTTGGCGGGATCAACATGAATTCCTTGGCTGTCAATCACGTGCCCGAGGACTTTCGCAATTTAATGCAACGTTGTGGGTGGCGTCGCTATACGCGACGTCGCAACTTAATGCGACTTTGTGACTGACGTCGCACCATGCGACGTTACGAGGGGTTGTGCGACGTCGAGGCTGACGTCGCATGAATCTGGGTACAAATGCGACGTCGCGGTCTGTTGGCCGGAAAACGTGCCGAAAACGAGTTTTCCGGTTTCCGTTCGGTCCAAATCCTTTACCCAACCCATATTAGGACATTTTAAGCCTATAGAAACTGTAAACTAGTAAAAATGATCAAAAACGAGAGATGTCGGGATTTGTCGGAAACTTACGAGGTGTCGGATTGAAAATCCGAAAAGATAGGATGATAGATCGTGAAGTGGTGGTGCTTTTCTTCCAAATGACCGAGTAAAACCGAGTGCGTTTTGAGGTAGTATTTTGTGAATTTGATGAGTTGGTGGTGGTGATTAATTTGAGAGAGAAAAGGGAGGAAGAAAGAGAAAGAGTGGAGAAAGTGAGGAGAAAGAGAGTAAGAGTGGGAGGTTAACCTCCCACTTTCAGTCTGCGCCTCCGCGCTCCGTGCGGTGTTCGTTTCCTCCGTCGTTTAAACGTTAAATCAAGCAGCTATATTTTTAAAAGGTGACGGGAATATTTTAATGCAATACCTTGAAATTAATTATAAAAACATTTGTCGAAGTATTAAAATTCTTAACTCGCGTTTAATACGTATTCGTTAAATTATTTAAAATGTCGTCGCGATATTATAAATAATGTTTGTTCGCTGTGTATTTTATATAATAAAATACGTTCTCATTATTTAGGTAAGTTTCTGTCACCAACGTCCAAGTAACTGTGTCGGACTCCGTCCGGTTAATTCGTACGATTAATCCAAATCGCGTAAGTACACTCATATATATATAAATCACCTTATATATATACAAATAGAGTCTGCAATTAGTCCTATTACATACTAATTACAACTAGTTACAATTAATTAGGCATAATTAATTATCCTAATTTAGCAGGTGTTACATCACTGCTTTCGCCTGATCTCGTGGATTGGTTTCAGTGTATCCAGGTAGGGTCCCAGGGAATCTTTCTTGAAGAACTTTGGCTATGTTGGACACATTCCCTTCAATTTGCTTAATCGCAGCTCCTTGGTTTCTCAATGCAGCATCGGTGGCATCCATCCTTTGTCCAGAGTTCGTAATGAATTTCTCATTGGATGTGAGAAACTTACCCATCATTTCTTCTAAATTAGCTTGCTTGTCTGACGACGAGGCACCTGGCTGCTCCTTGGTGAAAAATCCAGGTTGAGTTTGGCGAAACGGTCGCCCTCCATCTTGATATGGTCTTCTGAAAAAGTTTCCACCGCCCTGACGATATGGTGCTTGAGCTTCTCCATACTTGACTTCCTCAGTATGTTCTCCCGTTCGCGTCTCAGGGCAATCCTTTACTAAATGACTTCCTCCACAGTTGTCGCATCCCACTTGTATAGCATGGACAGTCTCAGTAACCTTCTTGATATCTCTGCCCATGTTATCTAGCTTAGCGGTGATAGCTGCAAATCCATCTTCATCAATCACAGACCTTCTCCGTCTAGAAGTTCCATCATCCCATAGCTGAGAGTGTTTCGCTTGATCGCGAATGGCAGTCAAAGCATCACGAGGGACTTTCTTGGGAATAGGCCCTTGGGAATCCAGTTGTTGTCTCGTAGCACGATCCACTCCTTTATAGAAAATACTCACGATTTGCTGATCGTTCAGGTCGTGCTGCGGGCACTTATGCATCAGGTCCTTATATCTCTCCCAAGCTTGGTGTAATGATTCATCCATTTCCTGCTTGAAATTTCTGATCTCATCAATCATCTTTGATGTTTTGGAAGGAGGACAATACATCTTCAGAAACTTCGTGCGAAGGTCTTCCCATGTGGTTATGGATCCAGCTGGCTCGTTTTGAATCCATCTCTTAGCAGTTCCCTTGAGTGTGATTGGGAATACCCTGAGCATAACTTGATCGCGTGTGATGTTGGGAACGTTGAACATATCGGCTATCTCAACGATTTTCTCCACATGATCATTAGCATCTTCCTTTTCTTCTCCTCGGAAAGGGTTCTCCCTAAGCTCCTTGAGGAACTGCCCCTTGATTTCGAACTCCACATCTTGTGCAATCGCTGGCCTTACTACTCCAGTGCGACGGTCATTACGCATCCGACTCGAATATTCTTCAAGCGTTATGTTGGCAATATCTTCTGCCATTGCGTCTCTTGGGTTTCCTTGGTTGATCGGAGGTTCGAATAAGGACCGAAGATACTCTCCAAAATCTCCTTCTAAATACGACGGAAGGTTGTGGTGTAAACTTGAGTTGGGGGGTACAGAAGCAAACCGTCTTCTCTGACAAAAAACTCTTTCAGGTTCTTCAAAAGGATCAGCGAGATTAGGGTTCCTTGATCGGGTCATAAACTTCCTGTGATATAATTCCCGAATCAGTAGAACAAGACCCTAGTTGAATTACTTACTAAACAATCCTAAACAAATATAATTCGAAAATTAAATAAAGCAGAACTGAACTTAAATAACAATATACAAAGATCAAATTCCAATTTGTCAAATTAAAACAAACCGCTCCCCGGCAGCGGCGCCAAAAACTTGATGTCGTGTAAACGGGGTTTTATTTTAAAATGGAAAATACCTAACTTACTATACACAACACAGGCAAGAATACCTGATCATATATAGTATAGCTTAGTAAGTCCGAGTCGAACACAGGGAACGGATGTCAATATTAACAAATTGGAAATCAATACGAATAATTTAAGCAGTAAAAAGTGGGGACGTTTTAGTTCCGATCGAACAATTGATAAACAATTATAAAAGAAATGATTTATTAACTAAAACTTAATTAGAAAATAAAGAAATAGTAAAATAACTTAATTAAAGAAAAGATTGGATTCAAATGATAAAAGAAATGCATTTGCTTAGACTAGTTTCCTTAAAATCTGGATATCATTTCATTCAATTGGTCACGTATGGATTCTATCGTGCCCGTTCAAATATATCAATCCTCCTTACAAGATAAACTGAATTCAATACAATTAAGAAAGACACAAGGTTGTTTTCAACACATTAACAGTTCAATTTAACGTTGTCCACAAAACTGTATTCTAAATTAATTCAACACCGTTTATGTGATTTATTCTTTTGACTTGAATCAACAAAATCTATAACCGATTAAGGTTATCTCGTCCATTAATAATCATTACTAACTATTATCCCTAGCCCGTCAAACTCAATATATTCGGCAATAATTATCAACCAAAATCAACAACTATCAATAAATCCACAACCAATAGGAAATCAATCTCAACTGATTATGAACTCACGCTAGGTAATCAGCAACAATCATTAAATACCCGAGGATTAACGAATAAACACATAAACATTGAATAAAATCCGATACGTTCGTAATTATAACAATCAATCCATCAAATAAGTATTATCATCTAAGCAAATACATAAAAGACTTAGCCAATCATAATATAACAGAAAATCAGATTCAATATCATATCCGTAATCATAATCGAATGAAAGATATAAAAGAAATCGAACCGAAATAATGAAGTAACGAATGAAAGAATGAAAGCCTTTGATTATCCTTGATGTTTTTCCTCCAAAATACTCCAGAAACTTAGGTTTTTGCAGAGAAAATCGACTGGAGAAAAAGTGGTTGAAGTGTGTGTTTCAAATGAGGCAAAATGAGTTTTTTAGGTTTTCTGCCGAAACGATCCATACGCCGTATGGATTTCCATACGCCGTATGGATTGCAAAGCCCATGGATCTGACCCGCGACTTCTGGCGGCCCGGCTCACTCAATCCATACGCCGTATGGATTCCATACGCCGTATGGATTAGAAAATGTAACTTTTCAGCTCCACGACCTCCAATCTTCAAACTTTAAACTTTTCACCACTTTTCTTCGATATTCGCTCGATTTCCGCTTCTTTTATAATTCAAGCTCCAATTAAATCCTAAATGCAAATATGAACGAAATGAGTATCGAATTCAAATAAAATGCATAAGAAATTAATCAAACTAAGGGGTAATTAGTACTATAAAATAGCACATTTTGGCGTTCATCAGGAGTTTAGTGATGAAATCCATAGCGATTTGCTCCCATTTCCATTCTGGAATGTCCGGTTGCTGTAGCAAACCGGTGGGCTTCTGATATTCAACTTTAACTTTTGAACATGTGAGGCACTTGCTGACATACGTGGCAATCTCTGCTTTCATGTTTGGCCACCAGTATGATCCCTTGATGCCATGATACATCTTGTCAGATCTAGGATGTATAGAATATTTGGACTTGTGAGCTTCATCCATCACTAAGTCTCGAAGATTCCCAAACTTGGGTTGCGAAGTATCTGACCCCATTGGTTTTGGTTTCAAATTGATTCTCCATATTTCTCAAGGCCTCTTCCTTGATGTTTTCAGGTTTCAATGCTTCGAGTTGAGCAGTGAGAATTTGAATGATTAGATCATTATGGATGATTATGCTAAGGGCTCGGACTCGAAGTGGTTTTGTGCGCTCTTTGCGACTTAGGGCATCGGCAACTACATTAGCCTTCCCTGGATGATATTTGATTTCACAATCATAGTCGGTGAGCAACTCAACCCAGCGACGTTGCCTCATGTTGAGATCCTTCTGATCGAATATATGCTGGAGGCTTTTGTGATCGGTGAAGATGGTACATTTTGTGCCATACAGATAGTGTCTCCAGATCTTGAGTGCGAACACTACGGCTCCTAATTCGAGATCATGAGTTGTGTAGTTCTTCTCGTGAACTTTGAGTTGTCGGGAGGCGTAGGCAATAACCAAGGGCGGACCTACGTGGTTGCATGGGGTAGCACGTGCTACTGGTCAAAATTTTAGACTTAGTGTAAAAAAGTTATATTTTCCTTATTATAGTCGAAATGCTACTAGTGACATTTTGGAATGCTATTAGTGAAATTTTGAAAGTGCAACCAGTCATTCAAATTTAATAACTAAACTATATATCTCTTTTATTTATATAAAAAAGAATAGGCCAATAATATAATAACCAAAACGTCTTGGGTCTTGGATACGTAAAGTTTCAAGAATTTGCAAGCGGCTTCCTTCGTAAGAGGAACTAAACGAGCATTGCAAGAGTTTAAAATAACTGGATTCACATTATTTTTGAAAAAAGTGTGTTCTTTTTGTTAAAAACATGATCTTCCGATGATGATAATGACGGATAAGTATGTTGCTCCAAGAAATCAAAGGACCAAAATCACTAATCAATATGTTTTGAGGTTGAGATTTTTAACACGGTTTTGGATATGCAATTTTAAGAGTTTGCTGATCATTTTATAAGTGAGGTAAATACAAAATTGTTTGAATATATAATGGCTTTAAGTCTATGCGATTCATTCTCTAACTTTGATGCATCAAAGTTAGTAAAGCTTAGCGAGATGTATCTAAATGATTTTAGTGACGATGATAACGTATCTCTTATGTCTCAAGATGAGGTTTGTTATCATGAGTGGTAGTGATAGGTTTGCTAACTTGAATAGTTTAGCTGGCCTTGCTCGTTTAATGGTGGAGACGAAAATGCATCTTCTTTTTCACGTAATCTATCGCATACTGAAATTAGCTTTGATTTTGCTCGTTGCAACTGAGACTATTGAAAGATGTTTTTCTAAAATGAAGCTTGTGAAGACACATTTGCGGAATCGAATGGAAGATAATTATTTGAATAATGCTTTGGTTTGTTCGATAGAGAAAGAAGCACTTGACAATGTTATGACCGAAGTTATAATTGATCGTTTGCATCATCTAGGTGAACGTTGAGGACAAATATAAGGTGTTATTTGTTAGTTTGTTGTTTTTTTGTATTGTTGATTTCACAACATTTTCATTGTAATCGTATGATCATAATAGTTTATGTTTTGTTTTTTAGTTAAAATCGCATTTTAGATGTCATATATTTTGTTGAAATCGTATGATCATAATACTTTATGTTTTGTTTATTACTTATAGGAAAAAATTTGTGCTACCCCTGAGATCTCATCCTGGTTCCGCCCCTGGCAATAACCTTGTCTCGTTGCATCAACACGCAACCAAGACCTTGGTGTGAGGCATCGCAGTATACCACGAAGTCTTCATTGCCTTCGGGTAATGATAGAATTGGTGCACTGCAAAGCTTTTGCTTCAATAGCTGAAATGCTGACTCTTGTTTATCAGTCCAATCGAACTTCTTTTCCTTCTGAGTTAGTATTGTGAGAGATTGAGCTATTTTGGAGAAATTCTCAATGAAATGCCGATAATAACCTGCCAGTCCTAAGAATTGGCGTACTTCGATCGGCGTCGTCGGTGCTTGCCAGCACTTGATAGCCTCAATCTTTGATGGATCTACGTGAATTCCTTGACTATCAATCACATGACCAAGGAACTGAACGGTTTTCATCCAGAACTCACACTTGGAGAATTTAGCATATAACTCTTCGTGTCTAAGAAGCTCTAGAATGACTTTGAGATGCTGCGCGTGCTCTTGCTCATTGCGTGAGTAAATAAGAATGTCATCGATGAAAACAATGACAAACTTGTCGAGATATGGTTTGCACACTCGGTTCATAAGGTCCATGAATACGGCCGGTGCGTTAGTCAAACCAAATGGCATTACTTGGAACTCATAATGTCCATAGCGAGTTTGAAAGGCAGTCTTTGGGATGTCGATGTCACGAACTCGTAACTGATGATAACCTGATCTTAGATCTATCTTCGAATAGATACTTGACCCTTGAAGTTGGTCGAATAGGTCATCAATTCGAGGTAGTGGGTAACGGTTCTTGACGGTCAATTTGTTCAACTCTCTATAGTCGATACACATTCTGAATGAACCGTCTTTCTTTTTCACAAACAGAACCGGAGCTCCCCATGGTGAAGAACTCGGTCTAATGAATCCCTTATCCAGGAGTTCCTGCAACTGAGTAGACAACTCCTGAAGTTCTGAAGGGGCTAAACGATATGGTGCTCATGCAACAGGTGCTGCCCCCAGCACGAGATCGATCGAGAACTCAACTTGTCTCGGTGGTGGAAGACCAGGCAAGTCTTCTGGAAAGACTTCTGGAAAGTCTCTAACAGTGGGCACATCCTCAAGTCGTTTCTCTTCCGACTTTTTCTCCAAGACATGTGCGAGGATCGCCTGGTACCCTTTCCTAAGGTACTTGCGAGTTTTCATGCAGGATATGATATTCAGTCTCGTCCTACCGGTCTCCCCTTGTATGATTAGAGTACTACCGGTGACAAGAGGTATACGGACGATTTTGTCGTAGCAGACAATTTCAGCTCGGTGCTTGGATAACCAATCCATTCCAATAATGACTTCGAAACTTCCAATCTCAACGGGTATAAGGTCAATAGAGAAGATTTCATCAGATAGATTTAAAGTGCAATTTGGTATTACACTGTCAGTCTCAATTAACTTGCCATTAGCTAATTCTACAATGTACTTAGCATCTAAGGCAATAGGGGCAATGTTAAGCAATTGACTAAACTCATCAGATATGAAGCTCCTATCAGCACCAGTATCAAACAGAACAGAAGCAGTAAGATTGTTGAGAAAAAACGTACCCGAGACCACATTCGGGTCCTGACGGGCCTCTCCTGAGTTCAGAACAAAGGCTCTTCCCTTCGCAGTGTTGTTACCCTTGTTCTTCAGCTTTGGGCACTCATTCCTAAAGTGCCCGGTATCTCCACACTCATAGCAGGATTTTGGCTGGCTGGTGGTGGTGTTGGTGTTGGCATTGGTAGACCTACAGTCTTTGGCCAAATGCCCATACCTTTGGTATTTTCCACAGGGTGTACCGCAAGGACCATCATGATGTCGGTGGCACTTTGAACAGTAGGGCTTATTTCCAGTGTAACCCTTGTTAAATCCGGAACCAGAACCAGTGTTGGTGGTCTTATCAAACTCAGACCTCTTTGATGATAATTGGTTTTGAGTGGTGTTCCCAGACCACTTTCTTTTGTTGTTGTTACCAGAAGATGGAACAAATGTCTCACGGCTGACAACCATGGCCATGAGTTCATAAGCAATTCCAATAGCTCTTTCCAGAGTGGTTGGTTGAGCTGAGGCGACATTCCCCTGGATATTCTCCGGAAGGCCGCGGATGTATTTCTTGATACTTTTTCCTTCCGTATCAACCAAACCTGGGCACAACAGAGCGAATTGCTGGAACTTGATGGTGTACCCAGCAATATCATTCCCTTGTACCGCCAGATGCCAGAACTCCACTTCCAGTCGGTGTAGTTCTTCCTCGCGACAGTACTTCTCCCTTAGCTTTTTCTTCAATTCAGGCCAAGGAAGTCGGTTTGCGATCTCGACGCCAATAGAGTTTGCGTGGGTGTTCCACCACGTTAGTGCACCTTCTTGAAATGTGTAGGCAGCAAACTTGACCTTACTATCTTCAGCACAGTTACAGAGACTGAAGACAGATTCCATTCTTTCAATCCATCGGATTAAGCCAATAGCACCTTCCGTGCCCTTAAAGTAGAGTGGCTTGCAGCTGAGAAAGTCCTTGTAGGAACAAGGTTTGATAACAGGAGTAGGAGTGGTATTGACTGTCTCTTCATTTCTTTGAGCGTCTCGAGCAGCCAAGGCTTCAGCTACAGCTCGGGAAACCGCTGCATTAAGTTCAGCTTGACTGAAATCCTTCCTCTTTGGCGGCATGATTCTGACAAAAGCAAATAGAGTGGACGAGTTGTTTGCACCAAAACATGATACATCGCATACGCATATATATATTTATGGGGTAATATACAATGACACAAGTGATAATCACATTTGACAAACAACAGAGTTGCATACTAGATGCGAGTTTGCGAGTGGGTGGGGTAAGCAACTACTTATGGGAACCTATAGTCCTTCTAACAACAGGTTCCACTTGTGATTCCAAAGAATTAGAATGATGGAGGAAGTACGAATGATATATTCCTCGCGAACATGTGATTGTACAGCGGAATGTGTTGTGAGATATTATGTGCGTATAAAAGGGATAGACGATAGTAATTCATACTCATCGTCTTTGGTAGTGAAGATGTTAACGAGTGTATTATCGTGTGTGATCTATATATATTCGATATATATAATATCTTAGAAGATAATACGCGAGTGGGGCTTAATCATATATCTTCAATATATATAATAGCCTATAAGGTAGCACATAAATGAGGCATATGTATGTATATACGCCTATATCACATAATAGCCTAATGATTGTCTAGCACAAACCAAGTATAAGTCTCGGTTTCTCTCTTGGTCAGAGTCAACTATTGTATTCCTATTCAACATAACCCCTTTCAGTTTTCACATCGTATTCATTTAATTGTACATAGTTAGCTAAGCTATGTTAAATTAAACTCATATGGTGTAATCACTGAACCAGTTATATCTAATAAGGAATACTGCCTAACGGTCATAGTCTAGGCCCACTAAATGCAACCTAGTTCACTATAACCTTAGGCTCTGATACCAATCTGTCGCACCGCCAAATTATGATGCGGAAGCGGGTCGGTTCGGGGCGCGACTAATCAATACACAAAGCGTAAGATTACATAACGAACGACCACTACATGCGTCGTTTACAAATACATTGAAATTATAAAGGTTTTACACCGTTATAAAATAGTTTACAAAAGCCCTTGAGTTCAAATGATAGAGATTCTATGGCATAACTAAATTATACAAAATATAATAATGCATGACAATCTCTTGATGTCTGAATGCGACTCGAACTAATGGGCATCCTGAATGGCAGTCCTACTGCTGAGTACCTGAGAATACATGCTAAAGGTTAGCTATAAAGCTTGTGAGCTCACAGGTTTAATGATAAAGTATGATGTATGAACCGCAAGATTTTGATATGAATATTTGTAATTAAACAAATAAGTAAATGATAAAAATGTATATAACTGTCATGAGCACATAGTCTGAGCTTAACTGAGGTGTCAGGATCACAATTAAGTGCCTGAGCGAGGGTGCCTCTATGCGTGTGCCTAATCAACACACGTATGAACAAATGATAATGCGTCCGTTTGACCAGTCAGTGCTTGCTGACCCGGACGGGGATTGTCAGTCCCATATGGTACCATACACTAACATTCACGCTACAAAGTATTACCAAACTATGCTTGAGAGGACTTATGATGATTAGGGAACATAACTCATACAGTATATAGCGAGATTTTGATACTTGCGTTCATATGTAAAACAAAACAGCATGTATTCTCACCCCTAGGGTAAAAACAGTAAAATAGGGGCTATGAGACTCACCTGAGTCTGATGAATTGCTGTCGGGCAATTAATGATGAATTACAAGTAAATGATGTCGTTCAAACGACTGAAACTTACAGGGCGTGATAAACGCGCAAGGTTTATAATAATGATTAGATGTTGAAACCTGCTGGGCGTATTATACGCGCAAGGTTTTAAATGATTAGATGTCTCAACAGATCATCTATGCTAGTTGTTCATCCAACTAGTAATGTCCAATGATTTGATTTGATTAGTATGATTGGAAAATAAGTATGGCCCGTTGGTGAGTTCGAATAATAATTCCAAAGTATTATTATTATGATGTTAAAATGATATACATATAAAGTATATTTGAAGTGTTTAAATGTTGTATCGTATAAGTATTAAAGGTTGCGCGATGTTTGATACTTAGTTTGCTAATGAATTTAGTTTGGAAATGAATTATAAGTATTTCATTTTTGGCGTCACTCGAGTTAATTGTCGGAGGTATACGTCATTGTCGAAAATGTGGTCAACGGTCTCGGTTTGACCCGCAACTTTTACCCAACTCTTAAAATGGTTAAATGAGTTTATAAAAATTGTCGTTTCGTTTCGTGGGTCTCTCGAAGTGTCGTTTTTAATAAAGTACCAAAACAGTCCCTGGTATCTCGTTTTCCAGATTTTGTACTCAATAAACCCCTCGATTTGGACCACTTCTAATCCGATTCATACCTAACCAAAAATCACACATGTTCCCATATATGTCTAGATCATTTCTACATTTTATGGTATTTTTACATGTCCGATTACTATTTTTAACAAAAATAAATATGAAGAGTGGTCGGTTTCGGCTCAAAACAGACCTCGGCTCAAAGATTAACCTCTACACTAAAAACCGTGTATTTTTGGAAAACGTCTCAGAGAGAACTTTTTGTAGACGACATTCATACGGAAATTTTGGTATAAGATTCGCGTGTTGATTCATCCTAGAACTCAAGTTATGGTCGTTTTCGTGAGACGAAAATTCTGGTCAGATTACTGTTTTTATATAACTACCTCAAAAACGTGTTTAAGCTTTTGATTTGGACATTATCTTGTTGGTGGATCATAATAACATGAAAATAAATGTGTTTCAAGTAAATTTAGTAAAAGATATAGGTTCCTTAAAGCGAGTATGAAGATCTAGAATCGGGAATGGAATGAGAACACCAAGAGCTCCGTTTTCTTGCGCTTATCTTCAAAAATGGATGGCGGATGATGATGGTGATTATGGTAGTTGATGGTGGTGTAGTGAAGGCTGGAAAACCAGCTGAATTTCGTGGTTAGGGAGAGGGAGAGGGTTGGTGGACAATAATTGAGTGAAGAGTGTGAAAATGGAGGTGATATGAGATTGGTTTGATTATAATAGTCAACCAATTGGCATGCCATGCCTCATGGTTGCTGATTTTCGTGGGTGGGTCCCACTAGAAAGGTGTGGTGGTTTAAAATCTTGTCTCCCAAGTTGCGCTCCGTGTGGTGTTCGTTTGCCCGGTCATTTCGTCGTTCGTTTATACGTATAACGTATTATATATAAGTTTTCGTAAACGATTTGAAACTCGATATTTTTAGATGATAATCTTATTCAATTGGCATATTTTAAGTTACCAAAATAATATTCAGGCTTTCGTTTGAGTGTCGGTTGTGAATTGTACGTTCGATTAAATCGTATAACGTTTATTTATACGTTAATGTTATACGTACGTGTTTTAAATAACGAATGAACTTTAGATATTTTGAGTTGAAGTATTTTATCAAAATACTTATTAATGAGTTATAAAATATAGCTTTAGTTTATTTCGATTGTTGAACGTGTTTCATGTATTTTTGGTCGCGTATAAGTTACTTGTACGATACGAAATACTTATGAAATATTATCGAAATAATATTTAGAAATAAATATATTTATCAAATAATTCAATATTATTTAATAAATTGGGTTCACCAACGTCCGTATTAATATATCGGAATTCGGCAGATATAATAAAATGCACGATTAAGTAGAATCGCGTAAGTGCGTATATTTATAAAATACACGAAATGATACATACAATTAGCCTAACATGGAACTAATTACATGTATTACAAAATGATTAGGCGCAAATTTCTAGCCCTAATTGGTCGTGTGTCACATTCTCCCCTTGTTAAGAGAATTTCGTCCCGAAATTCAGCTCGAAGTCGGCGTGTGAGTGAAGTCTGAAAATAAATGTGGATACTTGTGTCGCATCTGGTCTTCCCGTTCCCAGGTGAATTCCGGACCACGCCGTGAATTCCACCGAACTTTGACAATTGGGATACGACTTTGCTTAAGCTGTTTGACCTCACGGTCCATGATCTCCACTGGTGTCTCGATAAAATGAAGTTTGTCGTCAATTTGAATTTCCTCGAGCGGAATAATGAGTGTCTCGTCGGACAGGCATTTCTTTAGGTTAGAAATGTGAAATGTGGGATGCACGCTACTGAGCTCTGGAGGTAGCTGCAATCGATATGCGACTGGACCAATCCTTTCAAGGATCTCAAAAGGTCCGATGTATCTAGGGTTTAACTTCCCACGTTTGCCAAAACGTATGACACCTTTCCAAGGTGACACTTTGAGCAATACTTGATCCCCAACTTGGAACTCGAGATGCTTGCGTCTCACGTCAGCATAACTTTTCTGACGATCACGTGCGGCTTTCAGCCGTTGCTGGATACCAACGATCTTCTCGGTGGTTTCATTAATGATTTCCGGACCAGTGAGTTGGCTATCTCCAACTTCGGTCCAACCAATAGGCGACCGGCACTTACGACCGTACAGTGCCTCGAACGGTGCAACTCCAATGCTGGTATGATAGCTGTTGTTGTATGAGAATTCACACAATGGCAAGTGATGTTCCCAATTTGCACCGAAATCAATTACGCAGGCGCGTAACATATCTTCCAGTGTTTGAATAGTCCTTTCACTTTGGCCATCGGTTTGAGGATGATAGGCTGTACTCATATCTAAACGAGTACCCAATGACTTTTGCAATGATTGCCAAAAGTTAGATGTGAATCGGCTGTCTCTATCAGAGATAATTGAGATTGGAACGCCGTGTCGGGATACGATCTCCTTCAAATAGATTCGTGTGAGACGTTCCATTTTGTCAGTTTCCTTGATGGCGATAAAATGAGCTGATTTGGTGAGCCGGTCTACGATCACCCAAATGGCGTCGCAACCGCTAGCTGTTCTTGGGAGTTTAGTGATGAAATCCATAGCGATTTGCTCCCATTTCCATTCTGGAATGTCCGGTTGCTGTAGCAAACCGGTGGGCTTCTGATATTCAGCTTTAACTTTTGAACATGTGAGGCACTTGCTGACATACGTGGCAATCTCTGCTTTCATGTTTGGCCACCAGTATGATCCCTTGATGCCATGATACATCTTGTCAGATCCAGGATGTATAGAATATTTGGACTTGTGAGCTTCATCCATCACTAAGTCTCGAAGATTCCCAAACTTGGGTAACCAGATTCGGTTTGCGAAGTATCTGACCCCATTGGTTTTGGTTTCAAATTGATTCTCCATATTTCTCAAGGCCTCTTCCTTGATGTTTTCAGGTTTCAATGCTTCGAGTTGAGCAGTGAGAATTTGAATGATTAGATCATTATGGATGATTATGCTAAGGGCTCGGACTCGAAGTGGTTTTGTGCGCTCTTTGCGACTTAGGGCATCGGCAACTACATTAGCCTTCCCTGGATGATACTTGATTTCACAATCATAGTCGGTGAGCAACTCAACCCAGCGACGTTGCCTCATGTTGAGATCCTTCTGATCGAATATATGCTGGAGGCTTTTGTGATCGGTGAAGATGGTACATTTTGTGCCATACAGATAGTGTCTCCAGATCTTGAGTGCGAACACTACGGCTCCTAATTCGAGATCATGAGTTGTGTAGTTCTTCTCGTGAACTTTGAGTTGTCGGGAGGCGTAGGCAATAACCAAGGGCGGACCTACGTGGTTGCATGGGGTAGCACGTGCTACTGGTCAAAATTTTAGACTTAGTGTAAAAAAGTTATATTTTCCTTATTATAGTCGAAATGCTACTAGTGACATTTTGGAATGCTATTAGTGAAATTTTGAAAGTGCAACCAGTCATTCAAATTTAATAACTAAACTATATATCTCTTTTATTTATATAAAAAAGAATAGGCCAATAATATAATAAGCAAAACGTCTTGGGTCTTGGATACGTAAAGTTTCAAGAATTTGCAAGCGGCTTCCTTCGTAAGAGGAACTAAACGAGCATTGCAAGAGTTTAAAATAACTGGATTCACATTATTTTTGAAAAAAGTGTGTTCTTTTTGTTAAAAACATGATCTTCCGATGATGATAATGACGGATAAGTATGTTGCTCCAAGAAATCAAAGGACCAAAATCACTAATCAATATGTTTTGAGGTTGAGATTTTTAACACGGTTTTGGATATGCAATTTTAAGAGTTTGCTGATCATTATATAAGTGAGGTAAATACAAAATTGTTTGAATATATAATGGCTTTAAGTCTATGCGATTCATTCTCTAACTTTGATGCATCAAAGTTAGTAAAGCTTAGCGAGATGTATCTAAATGATTTTAGTGACGATCATAACGTATCTCTTATGTCTCAAGATGAGGTTTGTTATCATGAGTGGTAGTGATAGGTTTGCTAACTTGAATAGTTTAGCTGGCCTTGCTCGTTTAATGGTGGAGACGAAAATGCATCTTTTTTTTCACGTAATCTATCGCATACTGAAATTAGCTTTGATTTTGCTCGTTGCAACTGAGACTATTGAAAGATGTTTTTCTAAAATGAAGCTTGTGAAGACACATTTGCGGAATCGAATGGAAGATAATTATTTGAATAATGCTTTGGTTTGTTCGATAGAGAAAGAAGCACTTGACAATGTTATGACCGAAGTTATAATTGATCGTTTGCATCATCTAGGTGAACGTTGAGGACAAATATAAGGTGTTATTTGTTAGTTTGTTGTTTTTTTGTATTGTTGATTTCACAACATTTTCATTGTAATCGTATGATCATAATAGTTTATGTTTTGTTTTTTAGTTAAAATCGCATTTTAGATGTCATATATTTTGTTGAAATCGTATGATCATAATACTTTATGTTTTGTTTATTACTTATAGGAAAAAATTTGTGCTACCCCCTGAGATCTCATCCTGGTTCCGCCCCTGGCAATAACCTTGTCTCGTTGCATCAACACGCAACCAAGACCTTGGTGTGAGGCATCGCAGTATACCACGAAGTCTTCATTGCCTTCGGGTAATGATAGAATTGGTGCACTGCAAAGCTTTTGCTTCAATAGCTGAAATGCTGACTCTTGTTTATCAGTCCAATCGAACTTCTTTTCCTTCTGAGTTAGTATTGTGAGAGATTGAGCTATTTTGGAGAAATTCTCAATGAAACGCCGATAATAACCTGCCAGTCCTAAGAATTGGCGTACTTCGGTCGGCGTCGTCGGTGCTTGCCAGCACTTGATAGCCTCAATCTTTGATGGATCTACGTGAATTCCTTGACTATCAATCACATGACCAAGGAACTGAACGGTTTTCATCCAGAACTCACACTTGGAGAATTTAGCATATAACTCTTCGTGTCTAAGAAGCTCTAGAATGACTTTGAGATGCTGCGCGTGCTCTTGCTCATTGCGCGAGTAAATAAGAATGTCATCGATGAAAACAATGACAAACTTGTCGAGATATGGTTTGCACACTCGGTTCATAAGGTCCATGAATACGGCCGGTGCGTTAGTCAAACCAAATGGCATTACTTGGAACTCATAATGTCCATAGCGAGTTTGAAAGGCAGTCTTTGGGATGTCGATGTCACGAACTCGTAACTGATGATAACTTGATCTTAGATCTATCTTCGAATAGATACTTGACCCTTGAAGTTGGTCGAATAGGTCATCAATTCGAGGTAGTGGGTAACGGTTCTTGACGGTCAATTTGTTCAACTCTCTATAGTCGATACACATTCTGAATGAACCGTCTTTCTTTTTCACAAACAGAACCGGAGCTCCCCATGGTGAAGAACTCGGTCTAATGAATCCCTTATCCAGGAGTTCCTGCAACTGAGTAGACAACTCCTGAAGTTCTGAAGGGGCTAAACGATATGGTGCTCGTGCAACAGGTGCTGCCCCCAGCACGAGATCGATCGAGAACTCAACTTGTCTCGGTGGTGGAAGACCAGGCAAGTCTTCTGGAAAGACTTCTGGAAAGTCTCTAACAGTGGGCACATCCTCAAGTCGTTTCTCTTCCGACTTTTTCTCCAAGACATGTGCGAGGATCGCCTGGTACCCTTTCCTAAGGTACTTGCGAGTTTTCATGCAGGATATGATATTCAGTCTCGTCCTACCGGTCTCCCCTTGTATGATTAGAGTACTACCGGTGACAAGAGGTATACGGACGATTTTGTCGTAGCAGACAATTTCAGCTCGGTGCTTGGATAATCAATCCATTCCAATAATGACGTCGAAACTTCCAATCTCAACGGGTATAAGGTCAATAGAGAAGATTTCATCAGATAGATTTAAAGTGCAATTTGGTATTACACTGTCAGTCTCAATTAACTTGCCATTAGCTAATTCTACAATGTACTTAGCATCTAAGGCAATAGGGGCAATGTTAAGCAATTGACTAAACTCATCAGATATGAAGCTCCTATCAGCACCAGTATCAAACAGAACAGAAGCAGTAAGATTGTTGAGAAAAAACGTACCCGAGACCACATTCGGGTCCTGACGGGCCTCTCCTGAGTTCAGAACAAAGGCTCTTCCCTTCGCAGTGTTGTTACCCTTGTTCTTCAGCTTTGGGCACTCATTCCTAAAGTGCCCGGTATCTCCACACTCATAGCAGGATTTTGGCTGGCTGGTGGTGGTGTTGGTGTTGGCATTGGTAGACCTACAGTCTTTGGCCAAATGCCCATACCTTTGGCATTTTCCACAGGGTGTACCGCAAGGACCATCATGATGTCGGTGGCACTTTAAACAGTAGGGCTTATTTCCAGTGTAACCCTTGTTAAATCCGAAACCAGAACCAGTGTTGGTGGTCTTATCAAACTCAGACCTCTTTGATGATGATTGGTTTTGAGTGGTGTTCCCAGACCACTTTCTTTTGTTGTTGTTACCAGAAGATGGAACAGATGTCTCACGGCTGACAACCATGGCCATGAGTTCATGAGCAATTCCAATAGCTCTTTCCAGAGTGGTTGGTTGAGCTGAGGCGACATTCCCCTGGATATTCTTCGAAAGGCCGCGGATGTATTTCTTGATACTTTTTCCTTCCGTATCAACCAAACCTAGGCACAACAGAGCGAATTGCTGGAACTTGGTGGTGTACCCAGCAATATCGTTCCCTTGTACTGCCAGATGCCAGAACTCCACTTCCAGTCGGTGTAGTTCTTCCTCGCGACAGTACTTCTCCCTTAGCTTTTTCTTCAATTCAGGCCAAGGAAGTCGGTTTGCGATCTCGACGCCAATAGAGTTTGCGTGGGTGTTCCACCACGTTAGTGCACCTTCTTGAAAGGTGTAGGCAGCAAACTTGACCTTACTATCTTCAGCACAGTTACAGAAACTGAAGACAGATTCCATTCTTTCAATCCATCGGATTAAGCCAATAGCACCTTCCGTGCCCTTAAAGTAGAGTGGCTTGCAGCTGAGAAAGTCCTTGTAGGAACAAGGTTTGATAACAGGAGTAGGAGTGGTATTGACTGTCTCTTCATTTCTTTGAGCGTCTCGAGCAGCCAAGGCTTCAGCTACAGCTCGGGAAACCGCTGCATTAAGTTCAGCTTGACTGAAATCCTTCCTCTTTGGCGGCATGATTCTGACAAAAGCAAATAGAGTGGATGAGTTGTTTGCACCAAAACATGATACATCGCATATGCATATATATATTTATGGGGTAATATACAATGACACAAGTGATAATCACATTTGACAAACAACAGAGTTGCATACTAGATGCGTGTTTGCGAGTGGGTGGGGTAAGCAACTACTTATGGGAACCTATAGTCTTTCTAACAACAGGTTCCACTTGTGATTCCAAAGAATTAGAATGATGGAGGAAGTACGAATGATATATTCCTCGCGAACATGTGATTGTACAGCGGAATGTGTTGTGAGATAGTATGTGCGTATAAAAGGGATAGACGATAGTAATTCATACTCATCGTCTTTGGTAGTGAAGATGTTAACGAGTGTATTATCGTGTGTGATCTATATATATTCGATATATATAATATCTTAGAAGATAATACGCGAGTGGGGCTTAATCACATATCTTCAATATATATAATAGCCTATAAGGTAGCACATAAATGAGGCCTATGTATGTATATACGCCTATATCACATAATAGCCTAATGATTGTCTAGCACAAACCAAGTATAAGTCTCGGTTTCTCTCTTGGTCAGAGTCAACTATTGTATTCCTATTCAACATAACCCCTTTCAGTTTTCACATCGTATTCATTTAATTGTACATAGTTAGCTAAGCTATGTTAAATTAAACTCATATGGTGTAATCACTGAACCAGTTATATCTAATAAAGAATACTGCCTAACGGTCATAGTCTAGGCCCACTAAATGCAACCTAGTTCACTATAACCTTAGGCTCTGATACCAATCTGTCGCACCCCCAAATTATGATGCGGAAGCGGGTCGGTTCGGGGCGCGACTAATCAATACACAAAGCATAAGATTACATAATGAACGACCACTACATGCGTCGTTTACAAATACATTGAAATTATAAAGGTTTTACACCGTTATAAAATAGTTTACAAAAGCCCTTGAGTTCAAATGATAGAGATTCTATGGTATAACTAAATTATACAAAATATAATAATGCATGACAATCTCTTGATGTCTGAATGCGACTCGAACTAATGGGCATCCTGAATGGCAGTCCTACTGCTGAGTACCTGAGAATACATGCAAAAGGTCAGCTATAAAGCTTGTGAGCTCACAGGTTTAATGATAAAGTATGATGTATGAACCGCAAGATTTTGATATGAATATTTGTAATTAAACAAATAAGTAAATGATAAAAATGTATATAACTGTCATGAGCACATAGTCTGAGCTTAACTGAGGTGTCAGGATCACAATTAAGTGCCTGAGCGAGGGTGCCTCTATGCGTGTGCCTAATCAACACACGTATGAACAAATGATAATGCGTCCGTTTGACCAGTCAGTGCTTGCTGACCCGGATGGGGATTGTCAGTCCCATATGGTACCATACACTAACATTCACGCTACAAAGTATTACCAAACTATGCTTGAGAGGACTTATGATGATTAGGGAACATAACTCATACAGTATATAGCGAGATTTTGATACTTGCGTTCATATGTAAAACAAAACAGCATGTATTCTCACCCCTAGGGTAAAAACAGTAAAATATGGGCTATGAGACTCACCTGAGTCTGATAAATTGCTGTCAGGCAATTAATGATGAATTACAAGTAAATGATGTCGTTCAAACGACTGAAACCTGCAGGGCGTGATAAACGCGCAAGGTTTATAATAATGATTAGATGTTGAAACCTGCTGGATGTATTATACGCGCAAGGTTTTAAATGATTAGATGTCTCAACAGATCATCTATGCTAGTTGTTCATCCAACTAGTAATGTCCAATGATTTGATTTGATTAGTATGATTGGAAAATAAGTATGGCCTGTTGGTGAGTTCGAATAATAATTCCAAAGTATTATTATTATGATGTTAAAATGATATACTTATAAAGTATATTTGAAGTGTTTAAATGTTGTATCGTATAAGTATTAAAGGTTGCGCGATGTTTGATACTTAGTTTGATAATGAATTTAGTTTGGAAATGAATTATAAGTCTTTCATTTTTGGCGTCACTCGAGTTAATTGTCGGAGGTATACGTCATTGTCGAAAATGTGGTCAACGGTCTCGGTTTGACCCGCAACTTTTACCCAACTCTTAAAATGGTTAAATGAGTTTATAAAAATTGTCGTTTCGTTTCGTGGGTCTCTCGAAGTGTCGTTTTTAATAAAGTACCAAAACAGTCCCTGGTATCTCGTTTTCCAGATTTTGTACTCAATAAACCCCTCGATTTGGACCACTTCTAGTCCGATTCATACCTAACCAAAAATCACACATGTTCCCATATATGTCTAGATCATTTCTACATTTTATGGTATTTTTACATGTCCGATTACTATTTTTAACAAAAATAAATATGAAGAGTGGTCGGTTTCGGCTCAAAACAGACCTCGGCTCAAAGATTAACCTCTACACTAAAAACCGTGTATTTTTGGAAAACGTCTCAGAGAGAACTTTTTGTAGACGACATTCATACGGAAATTTTGGTATAAGATTCGCGTGTTGATTCATCCTAGAACTCAAGTTATGGTCGTTTTCGTGAGACGAAAATTCTGGTCAGATTACTGTTTTTATATAACTACCTCAAAAACGTGTTTAAGCTTTTGATTTGGACATTATCTTGTTGGTGGATCATAATAACATGCAAATAAATGTGTTTCAAGTAAATTTAGTAAAAGATATAGGTTCCTTACAGCGAGTATGAAGATCTAGAATCGGGAATGGAATGAGAACACCAAGAGCTCCGTTTTCTTGCGCTTATCTTCAAAAATGGATGGCGGATGATGATGGTGATTATGGTAGTTGATGGTGGTGTAGTGAAGGCTGGAAAACCAGCTGAATTTCGTGGTTAGGGAGAGGGAGAGGGTTGGTGGACAATAATTGAGTGAAGAGTGTGAAAATGGAGGTGATATGAGATTGGTTTGATTATAATAGTCAACCAATTGGCATGCCATGCCTCATGGTTACTGATTTTCGTGGGTGGGTCCCACTAGAAAGGTGTGGTGGTTTAAAATCTTGTCTCCCAAGTTGCGCTCCGTGTGGTGTTCGTTTGCCCGGTCATTTCGTCGTTCGTTTATACGTATAACGTATTATATATAAGTTTTCGTAAACGATTTGAAACTCGATATTTTTAGATGATAATCTTATTCAATTGGCATATTTTAAGTTACCAAAATAATATTCGGGCTTTCGTTTGAGTGTCGGTTGTGAATTGTACGTTCGATTAAATCGTATAACGTTTATTTATACGTTAATGTTATACGTACGTGTTTTAAATAACGAATGAACTTTAGATATTTTGAGTTGAAGTATTTTATCAAAATACTTATTAATGAGTTATAAAATATAGCTTTAGTTTATTTCGATTGTTGAACGCGTTTCACGTATTTTTGGTCGCGTATAAGTTACTTGTACGATACGAAATACTTATGAAATATTATCGAAATAATATTTAGAAATAAATATATTTATCAAATAATTCAATATTATTTAATAAATTGGGTTCACCAACGTGCGTATTAATATATCGGAATTCGGCAAATATAATAAAATGCACGATTAAGTAGAATCGCGTAAGTGCGTATATTTATAAAATACACGAAATGATACATACAATTAGCCTAACATGGAACTAATTACATGTATTACAAAATGATTAGGCGCAAATTTCTAGCCCTAATTGGTCGGGTGTCACACCTTATTTGATTGGCGCATATCAACAAATGAATTTGTTGGGTGGTGTTTTTAAAATCGAGGGTTTCGAAATCCAAGAAAGGGGTCAAGCCGACTTTCGTAGGTATGGAAAATACAGTCTACTGCGCTCGGAGCTCGAAATTGTAATATGGAAGACCACCAAATTTACGCTCTTGACGGATGATGAGGAAACCAAGCTTCCACTCTATCCCAACGTGTCATCAATCGCAGAACTAGCGGATGATAAAACGAATCGAAACATGCTAATTGGTAAGTCTAAGAGCCCTTTAATCAAAATTTTTGGTTAAATACACATGTAAAATTATAAAAAATGGTTACTTATGTTGTAGATGTTGTTGGAAAGATCATCATGCATGGTCACATAACGTACACATGCCGTTCCGGTAGCAATCGAATGGGTTCGGTGGAGTTGTTTTTACAAGACTCAACGTAAGTTGATATTATATTATATAGTATATTTTTCAAAACGATAAAAATTTTTCTCCAATAGTTACTAACGTATATCCAATTATGAACAGAGGTCGCATCATGAAGATGATATTGCGTGATGGTCCAAACACCCCTTTTATCAAGCTTGCCAAAACAATAACAGGAAAGGAGACAATCTACGCGTCTCGGGTTAAGCTAAGTCGTCATAAAGAAAGTAAGTATTGTAATAGCAATTCAGCCTTTTACTAAATTATTGAGTAAAATATTTTTGTTATATCTAACATAAATTTATGTGCTTAATTTGCAGTGAACATTTTAAAAACCACAGACTTAACTGAGATAGTGTTCAATCCAAACATCCCGCAAGCAAGCGCCATTTGAACCATGCTAAAAGAGTGAAAGTTTAGGCGTTAAATTTTCCCGACTTGATTGTGTCACTAGCAAACTACTTATATTTTCTTGCAATCAAACTACTTAGTTCTACTATTTCTTAATGGAATTCTTGATGTCTATCATTATTATTTTATCTTGTACGATATACTTTCCTTGCATTTTTTTATGTTTTTGTATGAGCGTTGCTTATAATATACGGAGTAATTATATACTCTATCCCTTTTTTTATAATATTCAAAATCCATATATTAAAACCCAAAGTTAAGGTGTCCATCTGAAGATGATATGTTCCCATTCAAATTGAAGAGAAAGCAGTTTCCTGTTAGACGTAGTTTCGCAATGACAATCAATAAAACTCAAGGTCAAACGATTCCAAACGTTGGTGTGTATCTTCCGGAATCGGTATTTTCGCATGGGCAACTATACGTGGCACTCTCTAGAGGGATATCACGCTCTACTACGAAGGTGTTGGTCGAGCCCATAAAAAATTTTAAACAACCTGGAGTATACACTGCAAATATAGTTTATCAAGAAGTTTTACTAGATGTATAAAGGATATTATAGGTGATTGTAAGTTCATTTCTATAAAAAAAATTTATTTTTTAGTTTACTTTTAATTACATCGACGGTATCATAATTTCCGACTGCAATATCTACTGACCACCATAAAATTTTACGTATAACGTTGCTGTTATAACGCGCTGGTATAATGTTGCCGCTGCATCGCGCGGGTAGTAGGCTAGTTTTTAATTTATATACATGGATTCCATAACTTGTGAGGTACTTTAATTCTTAAATTGGTATACTTTAAATGCATATATTAACTCAGTTCAGAAAAAAAACTCATTTACTGAAATTGACCATACAATTACACGGCTCAATTGACATTCTATTAACTCATTTGATAATTCGGCTCAACAAGCAGTTCACAAAAATGCATTTCTACGAGAATGCTTCACATGTACAAAGAACCAACGAGATTGCTTTACATGTAGAAAGAGAATGTTTCACATGTACAAAACATATTCACCCCCAACATCAATTATCTCACAAAAGACAAATCGAAAAATTATGAAAATTGCACCATAAAATTCAACTTTTTCTCCTCTTCGATTTGCCGTCCTTCAAGGCATATTTTCGACGATTTTTTTTTTTCATTTTTTGGTGGGGTTTATAAATTATTAACACATATATTAGTGCTTGATTGTACATTTAATTTAGGGTCAGAGTTTATGGTTTAGGGTTTAGTAGGATTTAGGGTTCCAAAATTTTAATTATTACTTTTGTTTCTTCATATCCAATACATATATAATATATTGTTGTTGAGGTTGAATGTATCAATCTTTTTGAGCTTTGCTACCATTAGTTTTTTTGGGTAATATTAAGAGGATGTACAAGAGGGGTGTTTGGCTTGAATTTTTATTTTGAGCTTTTAGCTTTTTAATTAGCTAAAAAGCTAAAGGTTAAAACTTAAAAGCTTCACTCCCTTTGCTTCACAAAAACTAACGAAAGCTATTACGTAAAAAAAGTTTTTGACAAAAAAACAAGGAGTTTTTCACAACAAAAAAACTAAAACGCCCACTTAAAAACCTAACCCAAACACCCTATAAATGTAGAAATACTCATCCCTAGGTTTACTATTTTTCAACATCCATAATTAAAAAACGTCGAGCATAAAGACTATATTTGTAAACGGATTAGGCTCTATAATCAAATTAGCTAAGAAATTGATGTAATTTTTTTTAATCTTTTATTTTATTTTATTTTATTTTTTGTGTGTGTGTGTGATCGTATAGATGGCCCATATTAATAATAAATGCCCAACATTAGTAGTAGTCTTCAATTTAAATAATCCGATAACAAAATCAAGTGTGCATTTTTACCAAAGTAAACATCTTTAAAAAAAAATGTTTTTAGATATAGATTGTGAAGAGGATGTATATCAAAACATGTTTTCCATAAACATTAATGAGGGTATATATATCTAACACATAACGCAGTAGTAATTGTAAGTTTTACCGTCAATTTGTAATAATTACATAACATGTTTCTCATATTAAATATTACAACAACATTTGTTAAAAATAAAACCCATTATTATTCCGTAACCCACTTTTTATTGTGAAAGGCGACCATGGTAATCAATATTTATGGACAATCATATATCCTTTAATTATAATCAAGTCAAATGTTGATTATTGGATTTCTCATCCTTGACGTTTGTTTAGGGGCTCTTTAGCGGTGTTACCTTTTGTCGATGGTGTAGTTTTTTCTTTGTAAGGTTTCGTTTTCCTGCTTGATGAGTGCATCTTTCTTAGAGGTTTCTTGACCCTTGTATGTGTTTTATGCCCCATATTTTGGTTTTGCTTTCTATATATTATGTTTAGCTCTAAAAAAACATCAATCAATAAACGTCAATGTGGTCAAACGTGTGTATAGAGGTATCCAATATAGTTAAACAAAGTTAAAACATATATAGTTATAATGTGCTAGCCCGCAAATTTTGCGGGTTATAAACTAGTTAATTAATATAAGTGTGAGATATATTTATTAATACATTTACAAAATAATTAATAAACCTTTATTAAAATGTTAATTGTAGACGGACTTAAATGTAAGTAGTAAAATTGTATATAATTTTGGAAAAACTCTATGAGGTTGGCGCATTAGTTTAACCCTAAACTTATTCTTCAAGTTATCTATCTACACAATATATATATATATATATATAAACCTATACTATACCCTAGTTTATCACCGTAAGAATGGGAAATATTCTGACGGGCGCCGGAGGCGATCGGAAGCCGACGAAGCTTCCAATTGCCGGCAAACGAAACGTCTTAATTACTAGTGCCTTACCTTACGTCAACAACATACCTCATCTCGGAAACCTAATCGGATGTAAGTATATCAATTTTACTTCAATTCAATGTGTAATTGAGTGAAACTTGAACTTAACTTGCAATTTGTTGTTTTGCATGTAGGTGTGTTGAGTGCAGATGTGTTTGCTAGGTATTGTAGATTGAGAGGATACAACGCTATATACGTATGTGGTACTGATGAGTACGGAACAGCTACTGAGACTAAAGCTTTAGAAGAAAATTGTACTCCTAAAGAAATTTGTGACAAGTAATTAAAGTGTTTTTATGATTAATTTGTTAATTAGTTAATTAAAATGATGTGTTAGGGTTTTAGTGTTTGTGTGGATAATTTAGTTAATGTTGTTGCAATTTTGTTATTTTAGGTATCATGCGATTCATAGGGACGTGTATAATTGGTTTAATATAAGTTTTGATGAATTTGGAAGAACTTCAACTCCCGAGCAGACTGAAGTTTGCCAAGCAATTTTTAAGAAATTGATGGAGAATAATTGGCTTTCGGAGAATACAATGCAGCAGGTGTGTGGCTATATTTGGCTGTATCATAAACTGTTCCGAGTTTGTATGTTGATTATGAAGTTCTGTGATATGCGGTGAGTCACGAATGATTATGTTTTTCAATGCAGCTTTACTGTGATACATGCAGTAAGTTTTTAGCCGACCGGCTTGTTGAGGGCAGCTGCCCAACACCAGGCTGTAATTATGTTTCTGCACGAGGTGATCAATGCGAAAATTGTGGAAAGCTGTTAAATCCAACAGAACTTATAAATCCTAGATGTAAGGTACAGATACCGTGTTCTTGTTGTGGTGTTTTCAAGTGTATTTTGTTAGACATGTTCAAACCATAGTCACACAATTCGCTGATTAACCCACGAATTTCGAATTGGTTCGGGCGAACCCATTCGCGGTTCGAAAGCGTATCCATTCGCCAGTGGTGCGCGAATTCGAAGCTAAAAAGGGCGAACCCAATAGAGCGAATTCAGCGAACTTGTTCTGTCTTGGTGCAGCGAATTCGGAGATCAAATTCGTGTTTCAATATCATTTAGTTCGTTGAATCTTAACTGCTGAAGGTTTTCTTTACTTCTCTGTTTGGTAGTTTCAAGCTCCTTTAGCAAATCCTTAACCGATATTCTGATCTTGAATATGATTTTATTAGAAAGAAGATGATCAGAAGAAGATGATGATTATTAGAAGAAGAAGAAGATGATAAAGAAGATAAAGAAGATGATTCTGATCTTGAATAATGACCACAAATTGGTTTATAACTTTACATATATATTAACTTCACTTTCGATTAATGACACAAAAGCCCCTCTAGTTTATCTTTCTCTTCTTGACACTTTTAGTCCCTTGATCTTTGAGCAGAATACCATGCAAGTATTTAAAATCGAACCTCTGTACTTTAACTTCGGATACATCGTACCGGATCGTACCGAAGCGAACCGAAATGAGTCTACCCCCTTTCGAACCGAATTTTAGGGACCTAGCGAATTGCGAATCCGTACCGCGAATTCGTACCGAAGCGAACCGCGAATCAGGTGACTATGGTTCAAACTTAGGGTTATTGTAGTATCTGGTTATCTTGCCTAGTATTGCTTAAGACTGGGTTAGAGGAATTATTTCTGGGACTAGTACAGAGTATTATAAGTCCATTTTTCAACAGTTATGCGAGTCTTTACACAATATGCATTTACTTTCAACACATTTAAACAAGCATGCTAATAAGGAGGAAATATCCGGGGAATGGGGGAGGCTTTGATTCCTTATATTAAATAAAAGGGTTTAGTAATTCTTTTCCTAGTAGTCTGGAAATCTGAATATTTACTGTCATCTTTGTTCTCAGTCTTGTATATATAACCTTTTTGTTTATAATTAGGTTTGTTCGACCAGCCCTCGAATCCGCGATACAGATCACTTGTTTCTTGAACTCCCTTTGTTGGAAGCCAAACTTGCTGAATACATCAACACCATGTCAGTGGCTGGCTCATGGAGTCAGAATGCAACTCATGCTACAATAGCATGGCTTAAAGAAGGATTGAGGCAACGTTGTATTACCAGAGATTTGAAGTGGGGAGTCCCTGTCCCTCTTGAGAAATTTAAAGACAAGGTAGGGCCATTGATTTTCTTTCTGCTTTTATCCACATTATATTTATTTACCAACTTCAAATTAACTGTCGAAGTAGCAGCCTAAAAGCAATTTTTCATTTAATATGTGTTGAGTCTTTATGCTTATTGTTATGCCATGCGTTCACTAGGTTTTCTATGTATGGTTTGATGCACCTATTGGATATATATCAATTACTAAATGCTACACACCTGAGTGGGAGAAGTGGTGGAAAAATCCTGAAAATGTGGAGCTATTTCAGTTTATGGGCAAGGATAATGTTCCGTTTCACACTGTAAGTATATTTTTTAAAGCAACCGATTCTAGGGGTGTTCAAATGGTCGGGTTTGAACCGAAAAGCCGCCCGAACCAAACATGTTTAGGTTAATTGGTTTTGGGTTATTTGGATTTGGTTCAGGTATTTGGTTTAAACCAATTACAGAAACGTCATGTTCGATTCATCATAATTAATGTTTGTAGTTATTTTTGGAAAAACGGGAGAGAACTTCCGAGTCATCATGTAAATAAGTTATTATGGTTAAGCTTTGTAATGATTTTGTATTGTTATATGCATTGATACTTCGTTAATATCTTCATTGAACATGTCTATGTCACTTTTGACATTATCTCTTCTTTTGAATTCTGAAAAAATAATCCCAGGTAATGTTTCCTTCTACACTTATTGGGACTGCTGAGAACTGGACTATGATGAAGACTATTAGTGTTACAGAGTACTTAAATTATGAATCAGGTTTGTTTGATGCTAACTTGAACCGATAGTTTTGGCTTTAGAATTTTCAGTCGGATCTGTTAGTTTCTTACTATGTCTGATGATGTATTGCCCATGTTGTATCATTTCATTTATATCCACATACTGTGTAGGCAAATTCTCAAAAAGTAAGGGTGTAGGCGTCTTTGGAAATGATGCGAAGGATACAAACATCCCTGTGGAAGTATGGCGATATTATTTGTTAACTAATAGACCTGAGGTAGGAGATTTGATTAATTGATGATTACTAATATGATCCTAATTTTCTGCAACTTCCAAACCGTTTCCACTCTCCTTGTTTTAATAATTTCAAAGGGTTTGCTTCTCTAGGTATCAGACACGTTTTTTGCATGGGCAGATTTGCAAGCGAAGCTAAACAGCGAATTGCTAAATAATTTGGGCAATTTCATTAACCGTGTTTTGAGCTTTATTGCTAAGGATCCAGGTTAGTGGCTAGTACCATTGGACTCTGAATTATGTCCACAGTAACATGTCTTTCTATTATGAAGCATGATTTTCTTCTTTTGGTTGCATCTGACCGACATATGTAATCCATGGACAGACTCGGGAACTGGCAACGGTGTAGGGTACAATTCCATAATTCCTGATGCTCCAGGTGCAGAGTTACATGCCTTAACAAAAGCATTGGGAGACAAAGTTGGTAATTATGTTGACCAATATGTGGAGGCCATGGAGAAGGCAAGTGAATATATTGGAATATATGAATATTTTGGCATACTTCTTTCATTTTTTTTTTAAAAAAATAAGTGTCCTTCACATTTGGCACAGGTCAAGCTGAGGCAAGGATTGAAAATTGCAATGAGTATTTCCGGCGAGGGAAATGCATACCTACAAGTAAATCCACTGCTTAAAAATTAGTGATAAGAGTCGGGGTCGTATCACATAGCTGTGAATCTCATATAAAAAAATTAAAGTTAGAAGGACGACCTTCCAGTAATGCTATCTCATATAAAAAAATTAAAGTAAGTCCACTTCAATAACCGTCTAACATGATTTTGTATTTTTTATGGTGCAGGTAAGTCAATTCTGGAAGCTTTACAAGGAAGACCTTCCTTCCTGTTCCATAGTCATGAGAACTTCAGTGGGAGTAGTTTATCTTCTTGCATGTCTTTTAGAACCTTTCATGCCATCGTTTTCCAGCGAGGCAAGTAAACGTGCCTTATGTTTGGAGTTTTTGTAATTGAGACGCAATGTTTCAAGAACATGGTTGTTTTCAATTCGTTGTTACAGGTACTCAAACAGCTTAACTTACCTCTTGAACTATCCCTTTCTGATGATAAAGGGGATGTTGCAAAAGCCAAAAGTCCTTGGGAGTTCATACCTGTTGGTCACAAAATTGGGACCCCTGTGCCATTGTTCAAGGAATTGGTAAATATTATCTTATATTGTATTCTTTTCTGTTTCTCTTTGCTTGTTATACATGGCCTAGTGATAACTATTGTTTGAACATTGTGTATGATTTTGTTCTCTTTTGTGTGATATGTAGAAAGATGAAGAAGTGGAATTTTTTAGGAATAAGTTTGCTGGAAGTCAAGCAGATCGTGCAGACCGAGCTGTGAAGGAAAAAGCTGAAGCAAAGAAAGTTACTGAAAAGTTGAAGAACACAAAAATTACTGGTAATAACTGTTTCTTTTTTTATATCCAGTCTAATCAACTTGTGATGCTTATTTCATCTTTTTCAATATTTATCCGGTCTTTTCCTCTCTCTTTTCTAACATACGTAGCATCATATTTTTTTTTTATATTGTCATCCTATACTGTATCTAATCCGACTCTAAGTTTAATATGGCCTTATCCGACAATAGCATAGATTTTAGAAGTTGAACTTGTTTTGGATTTCTGGCGATTCACTTGTTGCGAATTAGTAACATAGATCATCTTTGATAGATCATCACTCTTTTAGATTATTTTGAAATAAATGTTTCTCTTACACCCATTGTGTGTTTGCAGATAAAAGTGGCCAGAAAGAACGGCCAGCTAAATCCGCTGGTGAAGCTAAAACTAAAGCTGCTGAACAGGAACTAACGATCAGTAGACTTGATATTCGTGTTGGGGTTATTACGGAAGTTCAGAAGCATCCAGATGCCGATTCTTTGTACGTGGAAAAAATTGATGTTGGTGAAGAGCAGCCTAGGACCGTTGTTAGTGGGCTTGTCAAATTTATTCCTCCTACGGGGATGCAGGTTCTTTTTACCGCTTTTACCCCTATCTGCCACATCTATATCCATATCAACAGTACACAAGTATACGTATTTCAAGGAACTCAAAAGAATCAATCACACGGGTATTAATATTTTGTTTTTTTATATTCTCAGAACCGGAAGGTCTGTGTTCTCTGCAACTTAAAGCCAGCAACCATGCGTGGAATTAAATCGCAAGCTATGGTTCTTTGTGCTTCCACTAGCGATCACACCAAGGTAAACAGTTTATAATGCTGTTTTTAGGTCCCTTAAGTAACAGGTTTCACATCATCAATGTTATAGCCACATCATAATTCCGACTATTCTCTACCTAGAGTAGTTGAAAGGATATCCATGATAAGTGATAACCCTTTAAATCAAGGAAAAGTTTCAACTTTAAAAGATGAAATTGTCAACATTTATAGCCAGATTGTGTCATCACAAACTTTCTTAGCCATTTTTACTAGTAATTCTACTGAGTTTTTGTCTAGACATATGACATGATTGCCATTACTGTATGATGGATAGAACCAAGTTTTAACATTCCTCTGAGCCTGATCTCTCAAATACAAATTCAGGTTGAATTGGTTGAACCACCCGCATCTGCAGCTATTGGAGAGAGAGTTACGTTTTCTGGATTTAGTGGCGAGCCTGATGATGTTCTGCACCCAAAAATGAAGGTTTGGGAGACTCTGCAAGTGGATTTACATACAGACAAGGATCTTGTAGCTTGCTTTAAAGATTTACCATTTACAACTTCTGCTGGTGTTTGCAAGGTTTCATCCATATCTGATGGATCAATTCGATGAACAATAGCTTTATGTTTGTCCTGCCACAAGTTTTCAGCAAATCTTTGTGTTTTGTTCTACTTTTTTTGATGTTTCACACATCTGATGTACCATTTGAACAGTAGCATTACTGGTGTATTATCTAATTGGTGCAACAACAAAATCCTTACTTTTGACGATTTTTCTTATATGAATGTAGTGTCAAAACTTATTGATGTTAAATTTAGATATTAGTTCGAGTTAGAATCTGTTCGCCTGTATTGCAGAATTCAGATCCAACTACAGTTAATTCATTTACTGCAGTTGAATAGAACATGGCTTCGATAATGGTCCACAATATTTAAGACTAGTAGCCCATTCATTATATTACCTGATCGACGTAGGGAAGCCATGTATTGCGTTAAATAGCAAGGAAATAAATAATAATCATTTTGTCACTGATTTGAAAGTCAATAGTTTCCTTTAAAGAACATATAATTATTTTTTTTAGTTAGTAAGCAAAACAAGTAAAAGTTATAAAGATGTAGTGAATCATCTTCAAACTTATGTTATTACATATTCATTCATACTAGTGAATATTCATCAAGAGATCAACCATTCATTTCTCCTCAATTTTGACATTCTTTAATTTCTATGTCGGATTAGAATGAAAATCGCATGGTCACTCAAACACATTTCAACGAGCAAAGCTCTTGGCTTTGCCATTAGCCCTGATATGATAGTTTTGGCTTTTTCGAGATCGTTTATAGTCTGAAAATGCAACTTAAATTATTTACACTTTTATTTTGGACTTTGTTGACTATTCCGTTTTGAATGAGTTTTGTTTTAGCTTCATTCCCAATGTATTTGATTAAGCATTTTTGAAATGATTAAGTTACATTTACTAATTTGAAAAATAGACTTACATACATAGACCTAAAAGTAAGCCTAATTTTCTGATTTCTCCCTCTCTCAATCTCATCCAATCAATCTTTGAAACCAACCAATTACATCTTTAACTCTACCAATTTAGGCATACCAATCATTTTCCTAATAGAAAACAATTTTATTAGCTATAAGAATGACATTGTTCCACAAAGACACAAAACTATACTCCACAACTTTTCATCTAAATCTGTCTTTCCTTATAAAATCGCTCATGAGTATGGTACATAAAAACATGAGCAAACACCTATCCAATTAGCCCATGAACATCAGTTGTAGAAAGCAACTATAGAAACATAAGATGCATAAACCGGAATAATAAAGACTTACCTTTTAATCTAGACGCATAAGCTTTTGAAATTGAACAACGTACATCTCTTTATTCATAAGCTCTATAAGAAAAGCTTTAAAAAAAAGTACATAGAGATAGTTATAAATGAGCAGAATTATTAAACATAAGAAGCGGGCTGCCATATATCAATATTATTACACTTAGTATTATACACTGATATAATTTGTGTGCTTGCTCAAATAATATCATGTATGATTTTTCAAATGATCTATTAAGCGAATGATACTGCAATCAGCTGAAAAAAATATGTTAGAATTCGATGTTCACTTGCAACCGAATGATATTCAATACCTTAGTACATAATACCCAAATACACCCACAACAAAATTTATGTGCAAAGGTTCCTTGATATTGCTACTGTTACCATCACTCTTGAATTAGGATCTGGACCTGGCCAATTTAGCATAGCCTAACCTTTATCTACATAATCTGCATTAATTCCACCACACAATATCACATTTACAACATCTTTGATATTGCAATCTTTAGCATAGCCTAAGCTTGATATTGCTACTGTTACAATTGTAACATCCTCTCCCGTGGCCTAGTATTTTTCTATTTATAGTGAATATTTAAATTGTTTTAGAAATTATTTGTTATAAATTGCTTTATTGTGAAACTTGATGAAATATGTCTTAGGACTTATTGTGATAAATAAAATGTTGCTTGGATTGATTTATTAAAGTTGACGGTACAATAAAATAAATTTCTCGCAAAATGGTTCTAGGTTCCAGACAATAAATTTAGAACGGGTATAAAATACCCAATGTGTTAGGTTGGTTAAATAAAGAGCCGATCCCTTTATTGGGATCACTTTACCAATTCTATTTCTTCCTCCTTCCATTACAAGTGATAAAACCAAAACCCTAACCTAAACTTAAACATTTGATCCTCAAAGTAATAGAGTGGATTGAAGTTGTGATCTTTTAGCAATCATCATCATCCTCTAGCTTCTACCATCTTGATCTTCTACCATTTGTAAGTAAATTTCTAGTTCATAAACTCAAGTGTTAGGTTTGATGAATAATTGATGAATTGATTTGGTTCTTGAGTTTATGTGATGTTTATTTGTGATATATGATGATATGTGGTGTTATTGGAGATGTTTATAGCATTAGAATTGAGTTTGATTAGATTGAATGATAAAAATGGAGTTAGGGTTCGAACTATGCATTTGCAGGTCTGTTTTTGAGCTGAAAAACAGCTAAACGCGATCCCATCAATGTTTCCGGATCGCGTTCCCTAGTTATAAAATGTCTTAGTCGAGTATTGGCCTTGGAAACGCGATCCAGGCCTAATATCCGGATCGCGTTTGCTAGTGCTTTTCGGTTACAGAATGTTTTTCTACTTAAGAACGCGATCCAGCCCCCCTTAGTCCGGATCGCGTTTGCATGTTTAATTTTGATGGATTTTGCAAAATTTCAAAAAATGCATAAGTGTTTAGAAGGTGGTGTTTTTAGTGGCACTTTTATTTCATATACCTATAGTGGCACTTAAGGGGTACTTTAGTGGCACTTTTTGACTGAAAAATATGTTATAACGTGAACATTTTAAATGAGTTACGGGATTTAACAAAGATGTTTTGATTCAAGTGAGTATTGTATATGAAAAGCCTTTGGTGGCACTTATTAGATGCTATAGTGGCATTTTTATAAAAATGCCCATTTTGATAATTACAAATTATGAGGCAAAGTACTAATTTGTGTTGGTTGTTAATTCTCAGATCCTCCAAAAGATAAGTAGCACCTGGAATATGAGTTTGTGGCTACCGAGGTATCGGTGAGTGGATTCGGAACTCACCATTGAACTTAGTTGTAATCATTGGATTACAACGAATAAGCGTTGATATATTGTTGTTGCTTATTTAATATACCTTGTTGATTATTACTCAATGTGCAATGTGTGGCCTTCGGGCATCAGTTGTTAATGAGGTCAACGAGTTGTTGAATGGTTGGTTGGGCTAGTTGGTTATTGTGTTAATGATACAGGGATTTACTTCATTTGTTGTGTGTATTGAACTGTATCTGAGTAGGATAACCACTAGCTATCAGTCTCGTCCGTTATGGCCATAAGGATAGGTTGGATAAGTGTTCTTGGGGAGCCACCCGGGTTATTGGTTATCCCCAGAGCCACCGATCCTCATTATTGTGTTGTTTGCTGTAATTAGGTGATTATGCTAAGTTGAATGTTGTGTGATGAACTCACTCACTTAGCTATGTGCTAATCCCTCCTCTCTACTTCCTGCAGATTATATTTTGAATAGATGGGTAGCAGGAAGTTGATGCTCTGGAAGCTAGGAATGTCTTGACAGCATGCTACTCTGATAATGTTTTGTACTAAACGAGTCGGATTTTTATATAATGCCCCATTTAAGATGTGGTTTAATAGTTTTGAACTAGTATGACTTAACTATGAACTGTTTAATTAAATCAAGTATGATCTAGTAAATGAAATGACGTGTTTTAAATTACTACGCTTCCGGTTTATTAATATAATATTGAATTATAAAATGAGGGGCGTTATAACAATCTCTATGTTATTTTCACAAAAGTCAAGTAGATCAAGATTTGTATTATCCCTGAAATTACAATCATCCACCATCCTTGTATGCTATAACGCCCCCAAATTTAGAACATTTTTTTTTAAATAAAGTCAACGCGGAAGCAATAACCCATATATATATATATATATACTTAATGACTTGAGTCATCCAAAATACAACATCATCATTTACATAAGTATCTTCTTATATAACTATACACTAATATATTTCGGCGTTACTTCACCAAAACATTTAAAGTAATTCAAAACGTCATCAGAGTTTCATCATTGTCTAACATTCCTTCAATTTACTCCAAGACCCGCCCTTAACAAAATATATAAACCTGCAAGGAGTAAACAACGGAATTAGCACGAAGCTAAGTGAATTAACTCATCACTAACACTACAACTTAGCTTAACACCATGAGTCTACATCAATTAACATTTTGACTCAACATCACTAGAGGATCGGTGGTCCTTGTGGCGCCCTCAGCCGCGGTGACCCACCAAGCGACACTTAAACCAACTGCAGGCCAATACAGTGGTAAACCGATAACTGTTTGCTACCTTTAGTCAACACAAGCTTTATTCACAGCACATGTTCACAACTCTTGTGATGACTAACCTGTAGCAACACAGTCCAACAAGGTTGACCTCCTAAACACAATACCAATAAGATCACATAACACATGATCATCAACTCACTATTCAACTTAACACATGTATAAATCAGATAACACTTAAAGTAACCACATAAGTGATCACTAATTCATAGTGAGAGATCTGAATCAACTCACCTGTCCACTCGATCTCCAATTACTCAGTTGACTAAATTCACTGAGTCTTCGACTTGTCTGAAATCACATTAAAACACTCAAATTAATAACTTAATATAAGTGCACATTGTTAAGGAAACAATCACTTCACATACTCATATCTTACGAATCAAACATGTATTATATAATAGATACACTAAATATATATATATATATATATATATATATATATATATATATATATATATATATATATATATATATATATATATATACACATTCATATAATCATAACTAGTAAAAAGATAACATATTGATCTGCAGTGGGAATCCGCCCGGATTCCCTTGAATACGTCCGTATTCACTTGAATCCGGCCGGATTCATATGAATACGCCGTATTCCCGACCAAATTTCCAAGACAGAACTCTAACTAAGGAATACGTTTATGAATACGCCAGAGAATACGCCGTATTCTCGGGAATACGTCCGGATTCCCACGAATCCGTCCGGATTCCCTTTGCATATCTGCACGAAAATTGCAGGTTATCCTGCACACTTAAACTCGAACCAAAACTCCATTTTTCATACCAATCAGCTGCAATATGTCAATATTCATCAAGTTTTTGCTACAACAACACTTATTAACATCATACAACAAAGATTCAAGTATCAAATCCTAGCAAATCAACTAAATCACTTATAACCTAACTAACACACATTCAACTCAAAAACTCAAGGATTCACAACAATTTCTTCATGAAATCAACTTAATAAAGTCAAGGATCATCATTCAATCATTTACAAGTAACCAAATGAGCTTCCAAACTTCAATTCATACTATTCTATAGTTTACCCTAATTTTCATCATTTAAGTTAACAAAAACTTAGTTACAAGATGTAGAACACAAGCATAGATGAGGATGATGATCTTAACAAGGATTCAAGCTTCAATTCTTGATTAATTTAGCAAATGATTCAAGTGTAAATTTTGTTCTTGAGTTAGGTTTAAGTTTAACAAGGAAATGGAAATTTTGGGGAAATAAGGTCGACCTCCCCTTTTATTAAAACCGACTCAATTAAATTTACATTACAAAATTATACCACTCTTTGCCCTATTGTCTGGAACCCCACTTTCAGGTGCGAGAAAATTATTTTATTTTACCGTCACCTAAGTTAATTTAAAACAAACAATATTTTATTGGTCACAATATCTCCTGAGACTTATTTAACTATTATTTTCACAATCAAACACATATAATAATTAAATTTGCACATTTAAATTTTTAAGTAAATTACCTGTTCTACTGGGCTCAATTTGGGGATGTTACAAATCTTCCCTCCTTAAGAAGATTTCGTCCCGAAATCTAACTAGTTTCGAACAAACTAGGGTAACGAGTCCTCATACTCGATTCAGTCTCCCAGGTAAGGTTCGTGTCACACCCCCAAATCGGTAATCGTGTTTATTAACAGTTTAGCGGAAGCTTTTAGTTAATTAGCGGAAGCATTTTAATAATAGTTAAGCATCAGGGGCGGACAGATTCGATAGTGCATTCACGATGTCAGAGCATATGATCATACAGAACATAATATATATTTAAGATGCCATAAGTTTAAAGTTATTACAAAAGATACGACTTATAAAGTCGTACATAAGTAGAGTTGTCAAAGACAACATAAGTATTTGAAAATACAAGTTTATAAAAGAGGGATTTCATAAGTATAACCAATGGAATTGATAATACAAAGGAAATCCAAGTGTCCCAAAAGTGGCATCAAAAATAGTCAGGTAGCCTACGTCCTTTATGCATGCAGATGTACCTGAGTCCTAATTCTCTGAAAAACATAATAAACCGTCAACATTGAATGTTGAGTGAATTCACAGGTTTAGTATGAATGAAATCAATCAAATTTTATATAAATCATTCATGTACACAAACATAATATTTATATGTAAGTAGGAAACACAAGTTTAATCATAAACATTTCCTAATAAGTAGTCGCAGGATATACAGGTTTATCAAATAAGTAAACATATCCATTTCAATAGTTAAGGAAAATCAGGTTTAGCAGTCAAGCAAACATTTTCCAACAGATAGTTCACAGGAACTCAAGTTTAACAATAAGGTAAACATTCCAATATAGTTATTGCAGGAAATACATGTTTAACATTTAAGTAAACATTTCCTATAAATAGTTGTTTTGTGGGAAACCAAGTTTAACCATTTAAGGTAAACGTTTCCTAAAAATAGTCTCTCAAAGGAACACCTGTCCTGTTAGTCATCACAGGGAATACCCTTCCCAAACCAAGTTGTTGTTTAGTTGTGTGGGAAATTTAGACTATAATCCCTCCAAGGTGAGCTAAACCTTTAGAGTTAAAGTAACGACACTAGTACTATAACCAAACCACGACTAGTTGTTTTGTTGTTGCCTCAGTAACACGGTAAGTATACACTCCTCGTTACGACTATCGTCGATGTGGTTGGAATGACCAACGAGTAATATCCTGGGAGGGTTGTCAAATCGATAGTACTATCTGTATACTCAGTGGCTAGAGTCACCTAGCTAATGGTTATAGGTTGTAAGCACTGGGACTTATGTGCACTACAACTACCTCGCGTAAACCTAGGATCGTACCAAGATCTGCTGTCTTATTCCCAAAATAGTTATGAAAATGTTTCATATAATTAATTCAAGTTAATTCAATATGAAAACATTTTATAGAAATAGTTCAAGTTTGATAGCATGAAAGAAATCACGTTAATCAGTTTCACATAATAGCATGCAGCGCAATACATAAAGCATATAGCATGTTATATCACATTGTTCTATGTTTTCCACCCCTGGTTTTAAAAGCATTTAAAACAATAAAAGATAGGGGCTGTGAACTCACGGTTTGCAAGTCTTCAACACAAATAGCTAGCAAACAATCCAAAAGCGTCGCTCAAATACCTAGACGCAAATAATAATACTTGTATAAGTATGTGGATTATTTGTTAAGTTGAAGTGTTTGTAACATTTTAATTGTTGGTAACGTTTGCGTTCATATAATCGTTGAGTTCAAGTATGTATATTTATATACATATTAGTTGAATATATATATTCTATTATATATATTAGTTGTCGTCATTGTTTATATATACATACGTATAATTATAAGTGTCACGTATATATATACATAGATATAAATGTAGTTGTCGTTGTTGTCGATTATGTTTTCAAAACATAATTATAATAGTTATCAAAATAACTATGTTATATCGTTTACATATGTCGTTTGTTAATTGTCGCGAAGTTTTGTCGTGTCCAAAATGTCCGAAATATAATGTTTCAATAATATGTCCATCTAATTACTAAGTCCCTTGTCGTAGTAATTTATTTCATTATTCGTATAATCAATAAACATAAGTCGTATACCATTTATTTGTTTGTACATTATATAAAATGCAAAAGTCAGAAGCTGAACAAGTGGGGAATCCGCCGGATTCCTAGTGAATCCGCCGGATTCAGCAAAGTTCAAGGGGATCCGCCGGATCGGGTAAGGATCCGCCGGATCGGGTCTAAAATAAGGGGGAATCCGCCGGATTCGCATGAATCCGCCGGATTCATTCGAGTTTAATAGGATCCGTCTGATCCACCAATGATCCGCCGGATCAAGTGTGTCTTTTACTCGTTCATCGTTTTAGCCGAAGATTTGTGTGCGGGTCGAAGGTGGGAATCCGCCGGATTCCCGTGAATCCGCCGGATTCACCTCGGTTTTGGCTGAGGATCCGCCGGATCAGGGTTGGATCCGCCGGATCTTGTTGGTTTCCAGGTTCTGGTTCGTCTCTGTTATTACATATACTTAATGATTTTGATTTTAGCTTCGTTTTTAACATGATCAAACATCAATATATGTTATATAAACACTTTGTAACTTGTTTTTAACAATCTATAACAATAATCATCCATTAATTTCATAATTTGAAGAAAATTATATAAATGAAGAAAAATGTATAAAATGTTCCTCACAATGATTTTAGATGGAGAGGATGATGATTCTGAGATGATAATGATAATTACGAACGATGATGATGAAGATGATCAAGAAACCATTTTGTTTTGAGTTTGATTTGGGTGTTTAAAGATGAAGATGATGAGGTGATTGTGGTGTTGCTTCTTGCTGCTACTCCCTCTGCTTCTCCAGTACGCACACACACAAAGCAATATTTGGTGGATCACAAATAATTGAGTTAGGTGATTGAGTTGTGAGGAGGGAGTATTATAAAATGGAACTAGTGATCAAATTTCAAAGGCACGGTATGGAGGGAGTGATAATCTGTCGCAAGATATTTTACAACGTGTACTATTGGTAGTTTTTAGCCTGTTAATTTCGAGTACGGGTATAATTTTTGGTACTTTATTTATAATAAAATTACGCGTTATGTTTCTCTATATCTCGAACTTAGAAATTGATAATCATATAATCGAAATACTTTGTCAAAAGTATAATATAATTATTTACAGTAAAAGTACTGTATAGTTGAAAACGCGTGCCAGATTTCAGTTAAATTTGAAAATCATATTTTGAGGTAATGTTCTATACATTAAAACAGTAACTTACAAAATAATACTTTTATTATTTTGATCTTCTAAGCGCATTTTAAAATTGTTTCTGTTCGTATTACGTGTACTAAAAAGTCGTCTAAATGTTTCGTTTTCTTTTCGTTATAATACTTTTATATAATAATTTCAAACTAAAAATTATTCAAAAGTATATTGAAGTTCATTTTGAAACTTTATTATTCGCGATAAATACGTTTATTATAAAACGTATAATTTATTATATTATTTCAATAATATAATTTATCTAATAGTTGTAATTAATAATTTTCGAATTATTAATTATTTTGTATCACCAATATTATTGTGTTCAATTCATAGAGTTTGATATATTTATTTCGTACGTAATTATATATATTCACATATAACTACAATCAAATATATCACAGAACACATAGTAAGTTTCACAAAACTTAACACATAAAATGTTTTGAATTCACTAGTCAGGGAATTACTCTAGGTAATGCATGAGATTAGGTTAAATAAATACCCTAATTGGAGGATTGTCACAGTTCGTCCCCAAACTATGTCTCCATTCACCAATACCATCGGAATCTCCCTTTTGCGCAATTTTGTCACTTTTCTATCAACTAATTCTATGGGCTCTTCTACTAATTTCTGACTTTGGTCCACTCTAAGATCTTGTAAAGGAAGGATTTGGGATTGATCCTCCACATTACATTTCCTTAAATAACAAACATTGAAAGTGTCGTGAATACCGCTTAATTCGGGAGGAAGGTCTAAAGCAACAGTTTGGTCATTAACTATTTGACGGATTTTGAATGGACCTATTATAACACCCCCTGTTTCAATATAAACAATAATATAATAATTGCGACTCGGAAGCGTATATTTCAAAACATACTATCAATGTTTTACATTACTTAAAATGTCACTAAACTTTTTCAAATCCAAACACATGACATTTCAACCAACTCGGTGTTATAAAATTTAAAACATATATTTAGTTATCAAAATAACATCAGAGTAACAGTCTGTCAAACATTCCATCCAGTCCAACAACCTCCTGCCCAATATGTCCCATCTATTTAACCTGCAGGAAGAACTGTGGTGGGGTTAGCATAAAGCTAAGTGAATGAAACTATAAACAACAGCTCAACCTAGCATAACAATCTGTTTACATCAAATAACAATAAACAGTAAATCAATCATTCACTCGACATCCAATCAATGTCAAGCTACACCTATCAATCATTATCATTCATCATGAGGACCGGTGGCTCCTGAGATACCCTAATACCGGTTTGGTACTCAGGGAACCCTTATCAATCATCTGTATTGGCCTATACAGAATTACCGGTAACCAGTTGTTAATCACACACGACCTAGATCTCCAAACCAACATTTCAAGTTTCAAGATCTCCTGTCGTCTACAATAACAACCAAGTCCAACTGTCAAGTCAAGTTGACCTCAGAATCTTACATACTAGCTCAAACAGCCAAGTAAGCAACTAGTCAAACTATCATGGCAAGATATCTCAACAATTACATTCTATCACAGTAATACTATAATTACTTGTTGTAAATCAAATCATTACAACTAAATCATACTGAGGTTACAGATCCACTCACCGACTACCTCAGGCCTTTACTCAGTAGTCTAATATCACTGAGTCTTCTCCACATCTGAGAATTTACAATCAAATATAAGTTAGTAATCCATATCAATACATAACTTATATTAATCCATACTATTAGGAACTTAACATAATCCACATCAAGATTAGTAGTTTCTAATGATACACTAATGATTTACACTATAATCATTATCATCTATTAACATATAACATCTAACAATCACATTACTATTAACAATCAAACAAGAAATGCTGTAACAGCCAACCAAGCCGCCGGCTTCTTTATGAAGCCGCCGGCTTCAAACAACCACCCGTCGGGTCACACTACTTAGCCGCCGGGTATTTTACCAATTGTGGTAACAGAACAAAAACAAGTTTTAAAGCTTACACCACCCGCCGGGTCGGGTTTATACCCGCCGGGTCCTACCAGGCAACACAAGCCGCCGGCTTGGCTTAGAAGCCGCCGGCTTCCTCAGAATATCAAGCCGCCGGCTTCATCACGAAGCCGCCGGCTTCGACCTTCGTTCCAGCCCAGGTCGTTCTGCTCAAAACCCTAACTCGCGATTTATTACCCAAATCACCTCAAACTCGATTTCAATCATCAATATACTACTAAAAGCTTTAGGAAATCATTATAAAACATTCATAACATGTTTTTAACATCTAATTCTCTCAAATCATCAATTTACCCAAATTTAAATCAAAATCAAATTCTTAAATACTCAAGAATACTTACTGATTGAAGAATCTAACGATGGTAATCTGATGATTAGGAAGTTTCACGAGAATCACAACTTCCTGATTTGATTTCCAGTTTGATTTGAAGGTTTTCAGAGAGTTTCTGTGAGTTTTGAAGTTTCTAAATAAACTTTCCTAAAGAGGAAAGTGATATATATAACCGACCTCACAAACCGCCTTCAATATACGGGTATAATTTAATACCCCATCTCAATCTATTGTCTGGAACCCGAAAACCATTTACGAGTCCAAACATTTTATTGCACCGTCAACTACATTAATTTACAACAATTAATATTTCACTTATCACATTGGAATATTCGACTCCTATTCCAATTATTTCACTATTTCAAACAATATTATTTCCAAACACATTTAAATACATATTTAAATCAAGAAATAATATATAAACAACTAGGTCCATTTCGAGGATGTTACAACTCTCCCCTCCTTAAAGAGATTTCGTCCCCGAAATCTAACCTCAATCAATCTAACTAATGTGATATAATCACATATATCTTAATATACATTTGTCCTCAATAGCAACTTACAACTATACTTAGACTGTTTGAATTCTTTCCACATGCACATATTCAAATGTACATGCTTCTATCTTTTCCTATGCATACTTACAGTGCATCCAACCAACATCTCATAGAAATCAATCATCTATCTGATTCCTTTATCACCAATCAGATAAAAGTTTAAAGTACCCAATCACTTTAACCAACAACAATAAGTGAAACCTAACATCACTTACTAGGTCTACGCAACCAGAAATTAGCAACATGCTAAAATCTTTAACCTATTTTCACTGTTCATCTCTGTTATCAATAAAACAGCAATCACACTATTACAATAGTAGTTATTAAACTACTTAGCAACACTGAAAGTTAATTTCAGTTCATGACTAACAACCAGTCTAATATTCAGATAACAATCTCAAATCTCTTCTATCAAAGATTTAAAATTCAAATCTAGGTCAACTTTTCACCCAAAAGTTCCATACCTACTTTCTTGAATAACCTATAATATTCACATATCACTACCATCATATGAAATCCTTTACTTATAAGTAATTCAGATTCATATCACCTTAATAAGCAAAGCAGAGGTCAAACTCAGTAGGTAAAACTACAATTAACAAGTACTTTGCGCAATCAGCAAAAGTACCACAATCAATTATTACCTACATTCCACCAACCTCTACATTGACTTATTTCCACTTGTAATTCCTTTCATTACAACCTATCAATTGTTAACAACAATAAGTCGACAACAACTACTGCTCAAACAATAATCACAACACTAGTGATTATACATTCCAATACACCTATCAGTACTTAATATTTGTCTTCAAAGTCTAACTAACCATCAAGTTAGAATTTACTTAACGCTTAAACTGGTAAGACATCAAGAATCTTATCTTAGCAACCAGTTATTTCCATTCAACCTTACAATCTTAAATTACTAATCACAAGCAATTAGAAGTTATACAACTTTAACCACACAATCACTTAATACTACTTCTCATCAATATAGCAACTAAGTCAACCTTAATCAACATTATGATACCACAATTCAAGTATCACAATATCACAATGTGCTACTTTACAACACATTTCAACAAAATCTACATCAAGTTAATCACAATTAACTAACATCCACATATCTTATGGCACATTTTAATTCAATCTATTAAAACTTATCATGCCATTTATTATCATGTATACTACACATATATACTTACACAATTTCAGATATTCTCTAAAATGGACACATACACAACAATTCCATTTCATTCTATATACTAGGCCATTCAGACTGTTAAAGTCTTTATCAAGCCTTCTCAATACTACTATTCATCACATATCCATACCACAGGACATGGAACAATCAATAACTCTATGTTTCACTTATATACTTATCAACTAGTATATAACTTAAACGTTTCATTCTAAACTTTCAAGAAAAGTTTGGTGAATACAATCATCACCTATCAATCTCAAGGTTTCTCTTACTTTCTAACACTTACAATTATACACATCAGGTTTTCAGCCCCAAATGTCAAGCAATCATTATTCTTAAACTATCAAAATAATGATCATTACACTTAATTTCATACCTGATTTCTTAAAATATGACCAACTATTCAATTCATATTTCCTCAATTATTAACCAAGGTTAAGCTAAACCTTAAGCACAATTCACTTTCAGATATCCTTTCATATCATTTCTTATTTGGATCTAATCCCAATTTATCACTTCATCACTTATTTCATTTGTATATTATCAACAATTAACAAAAGAATCCATTCAATTCTTTCCATACCTAAGTAATTCACCATGAGGTACCAGTCAATCTAGGCAACCATTAATAATAACTTTCAATTATTTCTTATCTCACATTCTTACCAAATCAAAGCTATCATCACAAGCCTCATACACTGGTAAGACTTTCTTATCACAATCCTAACCAATGTAACTTAATTTGCACCTTTCAACAAATTATAACTGTCATATCATAACATGACTTCACATCTGTATAATTCCTTAACACATATTCAGTTCAATTATACTTAACACTATTTCAATTACTTAATACTAGCTTTAAGTAATTAATCAAGTCTCACAAACTTAGACAATTTATCTATCTCCTTTGGATCTCACATGACCCGTTTCAACATGATTTTAATCAATCTAGGAATTCAATCACATTCCACACAATCATAACATTTCAATCTATGTTAGACTATTTCAACACAAACAGTTGACTATGTGTCAACCTTGATCTCAATCAATCAATCAATAAAATTTTCTAATTGCTTTCCTCAAGTTTGACCCAAACTCAAACCAATCACAAGCAATTAATTTTATACACAACTCTCTATTCATGGTTTGACTTTCAAAGTTAACATACTATCAATATTAACTCACAACAAACCATTTCATCTTATATGTTCACCTTCAAACATATATTTTAAATTATTACTTTCAATAATCTTATCAATCCTTCACAAGGACAAGGTCAACCTACATCAGTATTGGCTCCATACAAGCCATTCCATATTATATGTTTACTTTCAAACATATATTTCACATTATTACTCTAAATAATACTAAGAATCCTTAAACCAAACAATATCAACCTATCTCAACTTTGGCTTCATACAAGCCAGCTACAACATAGTGATTCATTTAAACACTATACAAATCCACCTACAGGTAATCTATCATTATCAATCACAATTACCTATTTAACAGAATCCAATTTGTCATTTATGTTCATCAACAAAACAACTATCAATGACAAACATTATTTACACTCTCACATTTACATTCTAGATGTTACAGTTCTATCAACCAATTGTTTTCTTATCAAAACAACTATTAAACCACTTAGCATACTTTCATGCTCAGTTTTCTAAATCACATTACATTTCTTTTATACCAAGTAGCCTCAACAAGTTCATGTGACACAACATAATATAACAACGGTGATCAGGCGTTGCAAGATTATGTTCTTCACAATCCATTCTCAGGCCACTTTACATTATAATTATCAATGTGATCTACTCTCACCTCATACGTATTAAATACTTCATGATTTCAAATCAATCATACTCCATTTAATAGTTTCTAACAGCTGATACCTACCCAAAATCAGCTTACTACTTTACATATTCAACCTTACATATGTAAGCCATCTCACATACACACAATGTTCTAATTTTCAACAACTGAATTACTCAGTATATAACTTATCTGAAACCTCAAACACATGATAACTCGTCAGCATAGTTTCATTACTTACACTCATCAATGTCCCTATTTACATTCAAAATTCAGGACACTTCTTACTTAATTATCATCACTTTGACATATGCTATCATATCAAGCATCACTGTCACAACAATTCTACTCAATCATGTTACTATAAACATTTCATTTACTAATTTACAATTGACCAGAAAGACCTATCACTTTCTCAATCAATTTAGCTTTATCATAAGCTATATTTCTCATAAACCTATCATTTTGTTGGTTTATATCAAGTGTTTAGCTATAATCCTAACACATCATATAGCCACATAAACACATATTTTCTCAAATAGCAGTCATTCTCAAATCAAATGACACCACTATCCTTAAACAGGATTCAAATCACACCTTGTGATCAATCTAATAATATAGTATTATCAATTATCTTGCCTCCCAATAAAGACACTCCTTAGGTTCTAACATCAATCATGTTAAACCTTAATCAACTCGTTTTCTACTCATTTAATCACATTTCTGCATTTTTCAATTCAATCAGAAATACTAGCAACAATGAGCAACTCATTTAATACCTCTATCTGATATCAACGTATAACAATCATAGTTGACTCAAACTGGGGAATCATATCAGTCTGACTCAATTAACTTCTCAACAAAGCTTACTCAACATAACAGAGTAAACAATTCAAGTTAATATAATATAACATAGGCTTATCGAAGATTACCTGACAATCTTAAGCCCACAAGCGTTGAGGAAACATGAAATATTCCAATCAGATACTCATGTTCCTCCGTCTCTGAAATCAAACACAACTTCACAACTTGTTAAAGGTTAGTACATACTCAACTAAACACTTTCTCATGCATCAACTAATCAACTAAACCCGCACCCACTGGAATGTTTGACTCAACTCAATCAAAGTTTAGGATTGAACATTCTATCAAGTCCAATTCACCCAAACTATTGCTCTGATACCAACTTATAACACCCCCTGTTTCAATATAAACAATAATATAATAATTGCGACTCGGAAGCGTATATTTCAAAACATACTATCAATGTTTTACATTACTTAAAATGTCACTAAACTTTTTCAAATCCAAACACATGACATTTCAACCAACTCGGTGTTATAAAATTTAAAACATATATTTAGTTATCAAAATAACATCAGAGTAACAGTCTGTCAAACATTCCATCCAGTCCAACAACCTCCTGCCCAATATGTCCCATCTATTTAACCTGCAGGAAGAACTGTGGTGGGGTTAGCATAAAGCTAAGTGAATGAAACTATAAACAACAGCTCAACCTAGCATAACAATCTGTTTACATCAAATAACAATAAACAGTAAATCAATCATTCACTCGACATCCAATCAATGTCAAGCTACACCTATCAATCATTATCATTCATCATGAGGACCGGTGGCTCCTGAGATACCCTAATACCGGTTTGGTACTCAGGGAACCCTTATCAATCATCTGTATTGGCCTATACAGAATTACCGGTAACCAGTTGTTAATCACACACGACCTAGATCTCCAAACCAACATTTCAAGTTTCAAGATCTCCTGTCGTCTACAATAACAACCAAGTCCAACTGTCAAGTCAAGTTGACCTCAGAATCTTACATACTAGCTCAAACAGCCAAGTAAGCAACTAGTCAAACTATCATGGCAAGATATCTCAACAATTACATTCTATCACAGTAATACTATAATTACTTGTTGTAAATCAAATCATTACAACTAAATCATACTGAGGTTACAGATCCACTCACCGACTACCTCAGGCCTTTACTCAGTAGTCTAATATCACTGAGTCTTCTCCACATCTGAGAATTTACAATCAAATATAAGTTAGTAATCCATATCAATACATAACTTATATTAATCCATACTATTAGGAACTTAACATAATCCACATCAAGATTAGTAGTTTCTAATGATACACTAATGATTTACACTATAATCATTATCATCTATTAACATATAACATCTAACAATCACATTACTATTAACAATCAAACAAGAAATGCTGTAACAGCCAACCAAGCCGCCGGCTTCTTTATGAAGCCGCCGGCTTCAAACAACCACCCGTCGGGTCACACTACTTAGCCGCCGGGTATTTTACCAATTGTGGTAACAGAACAAAAACAAGTTTTAAAGCTTACACCACCCGCCGGGTCGGGTTTATACCCGCCGGGTCCTACCAGGCAACACAAGCCGCCGGCTTGGCTTAGAAGCCGCCGGCTTCCTCAGAATATCAAGCCGCCGGCTTCATCACGAAGCCGCCGGCTTCATCACGAAGCCGCCGGCTTCGACCTTCGTTCCAGCCCAGGTCGTTCTGCTCAAAACCCTAACTCGCGATTTATTACCCAAATCACCTCAAACTCGATTTCAATCATCAATATACTACTAAAAGCTTTAGGAAATCATTATAAAACATTCATAACATGTTTTTAACATCTAATTCTCTCAAATCATCAATTTACCCAAATTTAAATCAAAATCAAATTCTTAAATACTCAAGAATACTTACTGATTGAAGAATCTAACGATGGTAATCTGATGATTAGGAAGTTTCACGAGAATCACAACTTCCTGATTTGATTTCCAGTTTGATTTGAAGGTTTTCAGAGAGTTTCTGTGAGTTTTGAAGTTTCTAAATAAACTTTCCTAAAGAGGAAAGTGATATATATAACCGACCTCACAAACCGCCTTCAATATACGGGTATAATTTAATACCCCATCTCAATCTATTGTCTGGAACCCGAAAACCATTTACGAGTCCAAACATTTTATTGCACCGTCAACTACATTAATTTACAACAATTAATATTTCACTTATCACATTGGAATATTCGACTCCTATTCCAATTATTTCACTATTTCAAACAATATTATTTCCAAACACATTTAAATACATATTTAAATCAAGAAATAATATATAAACAACTAGGTCCATTTCGAGGATGTTACACCTATAAACCTCGGAGCCAATTTTCCACGCTTACCAAAACGAATCACACCTTTCCAAGGAGAAACCTTTAAATATACTAATTCACCTTCTACAAATGTAACTGGTCAACGTCGGGGATCGGCGTACTGTTTCTGCCTATCTCTAGCGGCTTTCAATTTCTCGCGGGCTATAGCAACTTTATCGGTCGTAATTTGAACAATATCGGGACCCGCAAATTGTATCACTCCCGCCTCCAACCAACAAGTCGGCGTTCGACAATGACGTCCGTAAAGCATTTCATAAGGCGGCATACCAATACTTAAATGATACGAGTTATTATACGCAAATTCCACCAACGGCAGGTGAAAATCCCAAGAACCTCCATACTCCAATACACACGCCTCAACATATCCTCCAAAGTCTGAATGGTCCTTTCTGATTGTCCATCTGTCTGAGGATGATATGCGGTACTAAGATTAACTTTGGTACCTAACTCTTTTTGAAGACTCTGCCAAAAGCTTGACACAAACCTAGAGTCTCGATCTGACATAATTGATAACGGAATTCCGTGCCTTGAAACAATCTCATTAATATACAATTGTGACAATCGGGTCGAAGAAACCGTCTCACTAGTCGCAAGAAAATGAGCACTTTTGGTCAAACGGTCTACAACAACCCAAATCATATCATTACCTTTCTGCGTGCAAGGCAACTTTGTGGCAAAATCCATCGTGATGTGTTCCCTTTTCCACTCGGGTATCTCCAATTGTTTCAAAGAACCATAAGGTTTTTGATGTTCAGCTTTCACTTGAGAACAAATATGACAGGATTCTACAAATCTCGCAACGTCGGTTTTCATCGTCGGCCACCAATAGAGAGGTTTCAAATCATTATACATTTTCGTGCTACCTGGATGAATGGATAATCTCGATTTATGTGCTTCAGTCAAAATTAAATCATGAAGTCCACCAATTAGTGGGATCCAAACCCGAGACTGGAAAGTTTTTAACCCACGCGAATCATCAATCAACAAATCCTTTCGTTTCAACATGATTTCGGATTTCAAATTAACATTCAATAATGCTTCAATCTGTACGACTTTTATCTGAGAAATCAAATCAGAAGATACTTCTAATCGCATAAAACAAATCTTTTCACAAGGTACATTTTGGCTCAATGCGTCCGCAACCACATTAGCTTTACCCGGGTGATAACGGATCTCGCAGTCATAATCCTTAATCAACTCCAACCACCGCCTCTGACGCATATTTAATTCTTTTTGCGAAAACATATACTGAAGACTTTTATGATCCGTACAAATCACACATTTCGTACCATACAAGTAATGTCTCCAAATCTTCAATGCAAAAACAACCGCCGCAAGTTCCAAATCGTGAATCAGATAATTTTTCTCATGAGGTTTAAGTTGTCTAGAAGCATACGCAATAACACGATCTCTTTGCATTAAAACACCACCTATACCGGTGTGTGAGGCGTCACAGTATACAATGAAGTCATCTGACCCATCCGGTAAGGCCAAAACCGGTGCCTGACATAATAACTGTTTCAATGTCTGAAAAGCTGCTTCCTGTTGATCGGTCCACTGAAATTTCACATCTTTCCGAGTTAACTTAGTCAACGGGCTCGCAATCTTTGAAAATCTTTAATGAATTTTCTATAATACCCCGCTAATCCAAGGAAACTTTTAATTTCAGAAGGAGACCTAGGTGCATTCCAATTCATAACCGCTTTAACTTTGGATGGATCTACTCTAACCCCATCTTTGCAAATGATATGTCCTAAAAACTGAACCTCACGTAACCAAAATTCACATTTTGAAAACTTGGCATAAAGGTGTTCTCTTTTCAAAGTTTCAAGTATCAATCTCAAATGCATCTCATGATCCGCTTCCGACTTAGAATATATCAAAATATCATCGATAAATACAATTACAAACTTATCAAGATAAGGACGACACACTCGATTCATCAAATCCATAAAAATTGCAGGAGCATTCGTTAATCCAAACGGCATAACCAAAAACTCGTAGTGACCATATCTCGTGCGAAAAGCGGTTTTAGGAATATCCTCCTCACGAACTCGTACTTGATGATATCCGGATCTCAAATCAATCTTAGAAAAATATGAAGATCCCTGCAACTGATCAAATAACTCATCGATTCTAGGTAAAGGATACTTATTTTTCACTGTTCTCTTGTTTAACTCCCGATAATCAATGCACATACGGAGGGTACTATCTTTCTTTTTTACAAATAAAACGGGAGCACCCCACGGCGATGAACTTGGTCTAATGAACCCCTTGTCCAACAACTCCTGAATCTGACCCATCATTTCACGGATTTCGGAAGGAGCTAATCTATAAGGAGACTTAGCTATGGGAGTCGAACCAGGGATTAAATCAATTTGGTATTCTACATCTCTTATTGGGGGAAGACCAGGCAATTCGTCGGGAAACACCTCCGGGTATTCAGAAACCACCCGGATATTGGAAAAGGATTTCTTTTCTAACTTAGCATCTATCACATAGACCAAAAAGGAATCACAACCCTTAGCTAAGAATTTCCTAGCCTTCATCATGGATATTAACGAAATACTACCCTTCACCCTTTCACCACGAGCCACGACATGTGACTGATCGGAAACTGGAATTTTAATCAACTTCTTATGACAAGAAATATCGGCTTTGTGTTGACTTAGCCAGTCCATACCAAGAACAATATCGAAACTAGGGATTGGCATCAATAAAAGGGAAACTGGGAATTTATGACCCTCTATTAATATACTGGCTCCAGCTACCGATGTGGTAACAGGAACCGTCTTACCATCAGCTACTTCAACTTCCAAGGGATTAGAAATCACAGAGGGTATTAATTTCAGTTTATCACAAAATTGCACCGATATAAACGAGCAATTTGCTCCATAATCAAATAATACTCGAGCTGGTACAGAGTTAACTAGAAATGTACCAGTAATGACGTCATCTGTAAGCACAGCATCATCAACCGTCATTTGAAAAGCTCGGCCAGTCGCTGCCGGTGGATTCTTTCTTTTCTGACCATAAGATGAGGAACCTCTAGTCGTACCCGTACCCTGTTTCTTACCCTCCGGACAATCACCGGCTCGATGTCCCTCTTTGTGACATGTCCAACACACCGAATTTGGATAAGTACAATCACTTGCATAATGCCTCAAAATCCCACATTTCATACATCTAGACGTGCGAATAGAACAAGGTCCTGTATGTCTCGATCGGCATCTAGTACAATAAGAGTTATCCATAGGAATACCACCATAACTAGACTTTTTGTTTGATTGAGAAGACTGCCCTTTCTGTTTACCCTTTCCAGAAGAATCACCTTTCGGTTTCTGTGCATACTTCTCCTTATTCAACAATTTATTAGCCAGAACATCACTATCAACGGATCGTGCCAAATCAAAAGCCTGAGTAAGATTACCGGCTAGTCTCACAGTAGTACGATAATCAGGAGGTAAAGCTCGGACAAACTGGTCAATTTTAGTCCTCTCAGTCGGGACCCACTGTTGAACAAATCGCAATTTTTCAGAAAATTTATCAATAAGATCATCGATGGTCATTTGGTCCGTCTTTTGTAAATCAAGGAACTCTTGTCTAATGCGAGATAAGTTAAACTCCGAACAGAACTGTTTACAAACTTCTGAATGAAAATCTGACCAACGAATAGCTTTTATCTGAGATGAGGTCAAAGTTGCGGTAATAGAATCCCACATTTAATAACTGCACATATTGTACCTTGTCTTCTTCATCACAATGACAAACTTCAAGTTTCCTCTCAACATCCCGTAACCAGTCTAAAGTAACCATAGGATCCGAACTCCCAGAATATGAGGATGGTTTACTAGACATGAACGTTTTAAGAGAACAACTCTTCTTTGGCTCCTGAAACGGTGGAAATAAAGGTACCTGATAACCAGCTGATCCAAACGAAGAAAATGGTACTGATCTCTGAAAATCATATCCTCGTTGTTGTTGTTGTGAAACATGGGGTAGAGATACCGGAATTTGTGTAGAGGTGGTAATAGGAGGAGTAGTAGTTACAACATGCGAAATAATAGGAGTAGGCCGTAAAGATGACTCAGAATGTTCTCGCTCGAGTTCCAATACTCGGTTTTCTAGTCTCATGATATATTCTTGATTTGTTTCAACCTCTGTGTTTACCCGATTTGATGTACCATTATAATTCTCATCCTCTGGAGTGGAGTGAGTCGCGGAGATATTGATAAGAGTACGGGGTGGTTGCTCATTTTCTGCCATCTGTCATCACAACACATCTCAACACACGTTAATCGTTAGCATTTATTTACTAACCATTCCACACCTAAGCTAATCCCACAACCCGGAATGTTTGACAACTCGACACTAGATTTGGGATTGAACACTTGAAATATTCAATTCACCCAAACCTAGGCTCTGATACCAACTTATAACGCCCCCAAATTTAGAACATTTTTTTTTTAAATAAAGTCAACGCGGAAGCAATAACCCATATATATATATATATATATATATATATATATATATATATATATATATATATATATATATATATATATATATATATATATATATATACTTAATGACTTGAGTCATCCAAAATACAACATCATCATTTACATAAGTATCTTCTTATATAACTATACACTAATATATTTCGGCGGTTACTTCACCAAAACATTTAAAGTAATTCAAAACGTCATCAGAGTTTCATCATTGTCTAACATTCCTTCAATTTACTCCAAGACCCGCCTTTAACAAAATATATAAACCTGCAAGGAGTAAACAACGGAATTAGCACGAAGCTAAGTGAATTAACTCATCACTAACACTACAACTTAGCTTAACACCATGAGTCTACATCAATTAACATTTTGACTCAACATCACTAGAGGATCGGTGGTCCTTGTGGCGCCCTCAGCCGCGGTGACCCACCAAGCGACACTTAAACCAACTGCAGGCCAATACAGTGGAAAACCAATAACTGTTTGCTACCATTAGTCAACACAAGCTTTATTCACAACACATGTTCACAACTCTTGTGATGACTAACCTGTAGCAACACAGTCCAACAAGGTTGACCTCCTTAACACAATACCAATAAGATCACATAACACATGATCGTCAATTCACTATTCAACTTAACACATGTATAAATCACATAACACTTGAAGTAACCACATAAGTGATCACTAATTCATAGTGAGAGATCTTAATCAACTCACCTGTCCACTCGATCTCCAATTACTCAGTTGACTAAATTCACTGAGTCTTCGACTTGTCTGAAATCACATTAAAACACTCGAATTAATAACTTAATATAAGTGCACATTGTTAAAGAAACAATCACTTCACATACTCATATCTTACGAATCAAACATGTATTATATAATAGATACACTAAATATATATATATATATATATATATATATACACATTCATATAATCATAACTAGTAAAAAGATAACATATTGATCTGCAGTGGGAATCCGCCCGGATTCCCTTGAATACGTCCATATTCACTTGAATACGTCCGTATTCACTTGAATCCGGCCGGATTTATATGAATACGCCGTATTCCCGACCAAATTTCCAAGACAGAACTCTAACTAAGGAATACGTTTATGAATACGCCAGAGAATACGCCGTATTCCCGGGAATACGTCCGGATTCCCACGAATCCGTCCGGATTCCCTTTGCATATCTGCACGAAAATTGCAGGTTTTCCTGCACACTTAAACTCGAACCAAAACTCCATTTTTCATACCAATCAGCTGCAATATGTCAATATTCATCAAGTTTTTGCTACAACAACACTTATTAACATGATACAACAAAGATTCAAGTATCAAATCCTAGCAATTCAACTAAATCACTTATAACCTAACTAACACACATTCAACTCAAAAACTCAAGGATTCACAACAATTTCTTCATGAAATCAACTTAATAAAGTCAAGGATCATCATTCAATCATTTACAAGTAACCAAATGAGCTTCCAAACTTCAATTCATACTATTCTATAGTTTACCCTAATTTTCATCATTTAAGTTAACAAAAACTTAGTTACAAGATGTAGAACACAAGCATAGATGAGGATGATGATCTTAACAAGGATTCAAGCTTCAATTCTTGATTAGTTTAGCAAATGATTCAAGTGTAAATTTTGTTCTTGAGTTAGGTTTAAGTTTAACAAGGAAATGGAAATTTTGGGGAAATAAGGTCGACCTCCCCTTTTATTAAAACCGACTCAATTAAATTTACAGTACAAAATTATACCACTCTTTGCCCTATTGTCTGGAACCCCACTTTCAGGTGCGAGAAAATTATTTTATTTTACCGTCACCTAAGTTAATTTAAAACAAACAATATTTTATTGGTCACAATATCTCCTAAGACTTATTTAACTATTATTTTCACAATCAAACACATATAATAATTAAATTTGCACATTTAAATTTTTAAGTAAATTACCTGTTCTACTGGGCCCAATTTGGGGATGTTACATATGCTCTGTCATCCATTGATGATGAGGTTAATTTACATTATCATCATAATAATTCAGAGTTATGATATAAATATTTCAGGGATGGTTAACAATACCTCAACACAATAAAACATAGGAAATTTATTAACATCCACAATCCCCTTTCAGAATCTAACCTTTTCTGTAGTGGACGCATTCCTCAATACACAAACATAGACTACGAAAAAGTTTTGAAGAAAAATGTAATAAAAAGGAACCTGACAAACCTTGGAGTAAAGATCAACTATCAAAGTTGTTGTCTACTAATTATAGTCAAGTAAATATGTAGCTCCTACAATGACAATTTGTTAGAAGACAATGGCAATTTGTTAGACAATGTGTTAGAAGGATGCAAAATTGCAAATCAAGGTAGTTTTTTTTTATCAGAATCAAGGTACTAAAAGAATAGAATTTCACATTTCAAAACTAAAAAATACTCACAGAGGTATCTATTATGGAGTACAACATCTCAAAATACTTCGATTCACTGGGATATTCAAACGAACACTTCAAGGTCATCTCCTTATATGACTCTATACCACAAAGCAATTCTACAAACATAAATAGGAAATATACATGAAAAAGATTAGAAGAGAGAGATAGATTGAAATCTTCTACGGTAAATTAGTAGCCCCTCAAGCAAACGATCAAAACAATTAAGCACAAACAGAAAAAACCCTAAATTCACCTGAAATTGAATGGTAGGACTCACATCTTGAATTTCCATGATTCAAATCGTCAATATCATCATCACGATCTTTATCCTTTTAACGATTCGTCATCATCGTCGTTGATCAAAACAGACCAGCTTATGAACATAAATAAGGGTACATTGATACCTAATAGGCTAATACTAATATAATGTTAATTTTACGAACCGTGGGGGCAAGATTGTAAAGAAAGAAGATGAATTTGAGTAGCTTGAATGAAAGAAGAAAAGTAGACATATGAATCGCTATTTAGTTTTGGGCGGTGCTCAACAAACCAATTAAAGAAGGAGTCTCAAAATAATGTATTGAGCTTCTCAATTTGGGCGGTGGTAGGCGTGATATTGATTACCAAATACACCAATTAGATTGAAGCGTGCAATCAAAGTTTTATGGTTTCAAGAAAAACAGGCGGGTCGGGCTTTTGGAGAGAGTAAGTGATTTTCAAAAAATATTAAAAAAACGAATCTACTAAAAGAAGCAGCAAGTTAGGTTAGGAAATAACAAAAGCTAATCAATTTAAATAATTTATATTTTTTAAATTAAGTGTATTACAAATGGAAATTATTAATGGTGTTAATTCATTAGCATGTATTGTGTTTTTTAAAAGAGAAATTATGATGTATTTGTGACATCAGCCTTTTAACCACATGATGACACATAAGCATGAACTACTACCTCATGACTCGACACATCAGCTTTATGACATCAGCGGAACCCCCCTTTATTAGTATAGATAGATATATCGGCAAAAGATAATTGATTTGTTAGAGCATCCACAATGCTATGGACTTTACCATGTCTATAGACTGCCACATCATGCTACATCAGCTTTCTATAAACCTCCACTTTCTATAAACTTACCTTTCTACTCTTATAAACTTAAACAAGTCCATATCTAGGTCCCACTTATTATTTTTACTATTAATTTAATATAATGAATAAAAGGAGTTAATTGGTAGTGGAACTCATTTATGGACCTCTTCCATAAGTCCATCCCCATGGACTTCGCATTCCATGTATAAACTTTCTTGTATAAACTTCTTGAAATAATGGGTATCCATGGATGAAAATTATCACCTCCCTATTAAAAATGCCACATGTGCTATGGACTTCTTCTATAAACCACCACTGGAGATGGTCTTACCCTGTCATAAATCATAAGATTTAGATTTTTTAATTAAACATGGTTAGACATTGGTAGGCCATGGCTGTAGCTATAAAATGTAATTTTATTTATGTAAAATTGTTTGGGAAATAAAATAAATAAAAACATACAAAATAAAAAAAAAATAAAAATTATTAATAAATACTCCCTCCGTCCCAATTTAATTGTCCCCGGACAGAAAATACGAAGTTTAAGATAAACACAATAATTATTACTTACTTTTTGCAAAATGACATTCTTATCCCTAACCAATTAATTTGAACTTCCTTTCACTTTTGAAATTTAATTTTTGAAGTAGGGATAATATCGTAAATGGAATCATATTTCCTTTCTATATTTAGTTGTGGACAATCAATTTGGGACAACCCAAAATGGAATACTGGACTATTAAATCGGGACGGAGGGAGTAATATTCTAGTGTAAATATAAACAATTATGATTCAAATATCACCTCTTAATATCATAATTATGTGTATATGTATTATATATTTGATACAATTTTTTTTTTTTTGAGTTAATTAATGTATGAGGACATAACATATTTCGTTGAGTAGTTATACGTATTGAAACGCCCCAAAACTCAATTTTTTTTTATATATATAACACTGAAAACAATTTCTATTGGTCCCATACATATTTACTAACTCAATTAAACCAACGCAAAACATATATGACTCAATACATAAGTTAAAACTAAAACCACTGAAAAACACACACTACCCTCTGGTTACTATACGTACCCGCCGGGTACTCATCAAAACAACTTATGTTATACATATAACTCGACACGTAAGTTAAAACATCATTTTTGGAACATGGTGCAGGGACATGGCCATGGCGATTATAGGACATGACCATGGCATAGTGCTGATGAGAATATGAAGCTACTGATTAAAAACATGGCCATGGCGAATATAGGACATGCCCATGGCCTGTCTGTTCAGCAACACATGTAATTTTACCAAATTAAAACACGCATAACTTTTTACTCGTTAAGAATTAGACCACCAAATTTTGCAGGCACCTCCACAATGCCAAAATGAAACTCTCTTTTTACACTTTTACAAAATTTACGTTTTACGAGAAAACGGACGTATAACCTCTTTTCGACCATTTTAACCACTTTTTAACTACAACCCAAGTCACAAACCATAAACACTTTGACTCTAAGTTTTTGCACACATGATTAACCCATCAAAACAAGTCTAACCCCATTGGCCAAATTCACAAAAGTACATTCTAACCCAATTTAACCCTTTGACGTGTTTTGGTGTCCATTTGGACACTTTTACCAAATCTACCATATACAAACACAACTCTACCAAATGCCACATATGTTTAACCATTATAACTCTGTTGACTATATGTCAAATTCTCATTTGACCAACCAATCACTTTCGACCTTTTTTACAATTCAACACTTTGACCCAAACCAAACCAATCATATAACCTCATACACTTGACAACCACATATACTAGACACCATAACTCAGTTTGTAACACCCCAGATTTAAGGAATTTAATTTTGTATCCGAATATAATTTTATAATGAAGTAATATTGTGTAAATATTAAGATATAGTGAAAAATGTAAGACGGTTTCCCAGTTCCAGACTGTAAGTGTTAAAGGAAATAAAATAAATATGTAGATAGATACGTGGGCTTCCTGTGTTTGTTTCCTTCATTCTAAAACATTCCAGTAACTCACAAAAGCTAAGAAAAAAAAACGCAGGAACCTTTCTCTCAATTCTTAACTTAATCAACTCTTCAATTTCAAGCTAGAAATCATCTCCTTCTTCCATTTAATCATTGTAAGTATTGATTTCTTAAGGTTTTAACCTAGTTTTTGGGTTTTTAGTGGGTTTATTATGGGTTATGACTAATTAGTTAAATTAACACGAAATTAGGGTTAGGAATTGTTAGAATTGTTGTTTGTGAGTGTTCTTGAGCTAGTTTATGATGAAATTACACCTTGAATATGATTAATTTGTGATAGATGTTCTTGAGTAATTATGGGGTTTTGACTAAATATGTATGAATTAGTGCTAGTTAGTTTAAAGTATGGTTTATGATGTAACTAGAGTATGAAATTGATAATAGAACATGAATTAAGTAAAGTTGTTCATAAATGGATTAGGTTAATCAAAGTGGGGGAGGGTTTAAGAGTGGTTAATGGTTTAGAGTTTTGATTTCTTGAATTTAAATATGTTGTTATGTGATATATGTATAGGTGATAAGAAGTTGGAATTGTTACCTTTGGTTGTACATTGTGAATCATCATTTCAAGACAAAGGTGAGTAATATAAGGATTTAATCAAGTATATGGTTGTATGTGTTTCCAGATTACTCCCGAGTAAGAGGATCATACAACCAAGTGAAGTTAATTGTGCCTTATTTGTTTAAATTGTTACTTGTGAAGTGTTATGACATGAATTGATTGTACATGTTACCGGATAGCTTCCGAGCTAGAGGTGGGTATAATCAAGTGGAAATTATTTGTATTATTTGCATATGATTATAGTGATATGAATTGATTGTACATGTTACCGGATAGCTTCCGAGCTAGAGGTGGATACAATCACAAGTTAGTGATATGAAGCTTATGAAGTTGATATAGAGTTGCTAGTTTCACTAACATAGTGTTTATGTAGCCTTGTTATGTATTATTTGATTAAGTTGCTTATATGCTCACTAAGCAAGAGTGCTTATTGTTTAAGTGTTTTATGTTTTAGGTGGAAGTGGATAAGGAAAGGGGAAGGCGGTTTAAGGGGATAGCGTGGATTGCATGATATTAGAGTATGGCAAATTTTCTCTTTGAAGTATCGTTTAGATAAGACTTGTGTAAAGCGCCCTTTTAAGACATGTTTTAAAAGTTAGTCGTGGTGAGCCATGACATATGAAATTTTGATGTGGTTTGACTTTCAAAGTCACGAATACTTGAATATGATGTAAATTATGGTTTTGAAGCTTTAATGTAAGTGTTTGAATTAAATTAGTGTTTATAGATTGGTTTTATAAAAATAGAGTGAATCTATGGTCAAATGTGTTTTCATTTGAAATGGAGTGTTGACATGTAGTCAACCATTCCATTAGTCAATTATGGGTTGTGATTGGCTAGTCAATGGGTCAAAGTAGTCATTGTGGGTCAGCGGGTCAAAAAGGGTCAATATGGGTCATTAAATGCATTTACGGTCTAAACTAGGTTATAGAAGGGTTAAGGGTGTGGTGAAGTATCGTACAACTTTGTTTTGATGTATATGAGGTGTGGTTAAAAGCCCAATATCTCAGCCTTCATGGTTTGAGACTTGGTATGTTCACAAAATGGTCATTTTTGGGTCAAAATAAGTTATACGCCAAAATTCCGTGTCATTGTGAAATTTGGAAAAGTGAAAAAAGGGAAGTCTTTGTTTTGACCATAGGAACGTGCCTGTAAATTTGTATGATCATTTGACTTGTCGTTTTTGAGATATGCACGTTTGAAGTTCGTTAAAAATCTAAGTTTTGTGAAAAGCTGAAACAGGGGACTTCTCGACTCCAGATAGGGGTCCTGGAGGCGAGAGCCTAAAACATGAATTCCCTGGTGGGACTTCTCGACTCCAGGAAGAGGTCTTGGAGACGAGAGCTGACTTCTCGACTCCGGGTAGATGTTTTGGAGACGAGAGCTATCAGATTTCAAAATTTTGAATATTTAAGTAATAAATAAATGAAGTAGGGTTACAAGTAATTAAAAAGATGATAAATTAAGAGTATAAGGGATTGTTTAAAAAAAAAAATGGTTCGTGAAATCAGGGCGTTTCACAGTTTGACTTTCAAAGTCAACTACTATATATTGACCAACATTTTTTATTCGAAAACTCTTTGTTTGGGCGATTTACACAATTGATCATCAAAACAACAATTCAAAAGAAAGAAGCATATTCTAACCACAAGCATGCTCCATATCCATGTCACTAGCTTCTCATAACCCTTCAATCCACATGTCGCTAGCAAAACATCAACCTACAACATAAACACTGAAACGGGTAAGCACAACTGCTTAGTGAGTACACAGGCAATTAAATAATCAATCCACATAACAATTAACACATATCAACACAATACATAAGCACACAATCACTGGGCTCTGAACACTGAACACTGTGTTAACCGCAGTTAACTCTCTGATCATCACTGAATCTTACACATAATCATTCCACATAATTTAACTAACAACAATCAAAACACTAATCAACACATCTTTTAACATAATCATAAACACATATAAGAAATAAAACATATAACAAGCAACTTCCACATGATTGTATGATCCTCTAACTCGGAAGCTATCCGGAAACACATACAACCAATTCATACACTGTTCACCACATCATCACTATTTAATCCACATAAGTCAACAAATTATCTTCCACCCGATTGTGTAGCCTCTTGCTCGGAAGCAATCCGAATCCAACACAATCGAATCATATAATATTCTTCACAATTCTTTTCCTTTACCATTAAGCTAGTGACTTATTCATTACTTGGCTAACATCAAGCTAATGAGAAAATCACTACTTTTCTTACCAAGTATCATTTAATCACATAACAATTAAATATAAACAAGTAATTTAACACAACAACTAAATTAAGCAATAAACATAATTAAACAAACATAACAAATAACTTATTCTTTGATTGTGTAAACCTCTAGCCCGCAAGCTATTCGGTACTACACAATCACATCACTTGTTTAACCCCCGTATCACTCACCACAAACTCTTAGACGATTTCACCATATTGATCATCATAAGCCTCCACGTCTCTTAACACCTACATAATCATATTATACATAACAACATAATTAAACACTAATAATCATAAACTTCTCTTATTAATTATACATGGTTTTCTCCTCCATTTTGATAAATCTTATTTCCTTAACACTACTTCATGTGATTAACCCTATATTTACAAGTATTCATCACTTAACAAACTCTACCACTTTTATTCATGTTCTATCCACATAATCATGCTTTATTTATCTCACTAACATCACTTTTAAGCTTCCTACAAGATTTCATAAAGATTTTACATAAACCCTAAAATCACCCATGAACAAAATTCATTAATTCATTACTTTCTACTTGTTATATAATAACCCATGATCATAATAACACTAGTAAACATCAATTCTCCCAATTTAAAGCCCTAATTTTCGGATTAAAACCTTCAATTTCATAAAACCCCATAAAACCCAAAACTAAATCATGAACATGGAAGATTTTCACTTACATGATCTTAAGAATGATTAGAAAAGAAGAATTCAAGCAAGTAGAATCAAGAATTGATGATTAAAAGACTTGGATTTTAACATACGAATCATCCCTGTGTTTTTCTCCCTTTCACGAGCTCTCTCTGTTTCTCTCTGGAACATTTTAGACTAAATAAAAGATAAGCATAACACTGTACGTATATATCTATCTGTTTTAATACCCCTTTAAACCCTATTGTTTGAAACTAAGAAACCATTCTCGTATTCTATTATTTCGTATCATTTAAAACACACCACTTTAAAATAAATATACTCTCGTGTTCTAAAATAAAACCTTTATATTTTTGGGGTGTTACACGTATATACATTTTCATGCGTGCAGTGCGTAACGTGTACATGTCTACTGTTATTTTGAAAATATTTCTAATATTTTGATGGATGTCAATATTATTATTTATTAAAAATGAAAAGGACGGTAATAACTTAAATAAATCATTCGGATAACTAGTAGTGTGGTGTAGTACGGATAAAGCACTATTGTCAAATTAAGATATTGAAGAGGGTAATCATGTAAATTCACTCTTTTCAATTCTAAATGCTTGTAGAATTTGCTTTTTTTTATTTACAAGCTTTTTGGAGCTTTTAAAAGAAAAGAAAAAAAAAAGTTCAAAAGCACCCTGTAGATTCTTCTATCCAAACAACTTTCCCACACCCAAAAGGCCAAAAGTACCCATTTATGAAAGAGTTAAGAAAAAGGGGTTGTTTTGTTTTTTTATAAATGAGGAGCTTATTAATTTGAAAACAAAAGGCCAAGGGTGCGCTTTTTCACGAAAAACTCCTCCACTTTTTTATAAAATTTTCCAAAAAAACTAGAAAAATAAAAAAACGTGTTTAAATCTAAGTTTTCAAAAAAAAAAAAAAAAACCCAAGAAATTGAAAATCCCTATTTTCCCTTTTATAACTAAAAATTTGAAAACTATTTTTGATAGTTTTCCAAGTTTTCATTTTTACTCCCTCTTGGAAAAGGAAAATTCAATCCCTCACATTTAAACGCATTTTGTAAGTTTTCAATGCTTTTCTAGAGAAGTGAAACACTACCCATTTTCTAGAAAAACAGAAAAGAAAAAATGAGGAAATTTTTCCGTAATTAAACGCGCCCTGAAGCTCTACACCAAACACATCCTAAATATTATATACTTGTTTGGGCTGGACTTTTACGTGCCTCGATTTTTTGGGTCCTTTTAAGACTTTTTCTGAGTGCAAGTTCCAACCAAAGCCCATATAAGCACCTCTAAGCCCAAATACTCCATCACCATGGAGTCAAACACCCGCCAGAATTTGGGTCATATAAGAAAAAGGCCAACCATTGAACCATACAACAGCCGTTTCATACTTTCATCTTCTTTATTTATCCCGGGATTAATTACATATATACCTACCTTAAACATCACAAATATCATATATACTCGACCCAATTCATAAATTACATATATATCCAAAATCCCAATTTAATTATAATTAGATTTCTAAAAATTACAAATAATTATTTATAAAGTCATTTGTGACTATTATACCCTCATCTCTTTATATCTCTCATTTTTTAAAACCCAATTCTGAAACAAATAAACCAAAAAGTTTATTAGTTACTACGTGTTGAAATGATCATCGGACAGATCGTAACACTTTTTCCCTTTTAGTAAGTGTTTGATATTAAATTAATATGTGGTCAAATAGTAGGATTCCTTTGTTTTTTTCGTTTGACTTTTTAAGGAGATTGTGAATTAGATGTGGATAACTGGATATTAGGAATTGATCGGGCGAAGTTTATAGGTAACACATGCATATTAAATTAAAATAATTAATAATATGTATTGAAGCGAAGTAATGTAATATATTAGTATTGTATGTAATAGTAGTATTAAAGAAGGATGCGATGAACTGATGATATTTTCATATGGCATTAGACCACTCCCATCCGTGACTAAAGCTGACTGAAACCGACTGAGCCATGTCAGCGCCATGTCACCTTTTTCAAAACCTGACTGAAACTGATGGACCCCTGCCATCCGTGACCCGTCACTTTAATTTTTGGGTCCCGCATTTACCAATTTACCTTTAATTCATACACTATACAAAAATTAAAAAATAAAAAAAAAAAAAAGAAATCGATTTCACGTCGGTTATCCGACTAGAAAAACTGACGAGGCAAAGTGACTAAATGGTAACATTGGTGTCACTTAAGTGACACTCGTCAGTTTGAAACTGACGAGAAGTGAAGCATGGCAATGGGAATGGCCTTAGGATGAAAGAGAAGGTATTGAAATAGATGAGGGTATAATAGTCACTAATGACTTGTTAAATAATTAGTTATGTTTTTTAGAATTCTAATTAACTTTTGAGCTGATTGGGTTGGTGTTCATTGTTTGGTCTTTTCTTATGCTAAATTAAATTGACATTTTGGGTATATATGTAATTTAAGAATTAAGTTGGGTATATATGATATTTGTAGTGTTTAAGGTGAGGAGATATGTAATTAACCCACTTATCCCGCCACAAAATACAAACCTACTCAAACTCGAAACCCGATATCCGAAATGACACCCTATTGGAAGCCTCAAATCAGCTATCACATCTTCTGTTATCAACTGCAGATCAACTCAAAGTTCTCGCAGTTTGTTTTCTTTCTTTTCATTCTATAATTAAGGGCTAAATGTCTAAAAAAGTATCAAACGGTACCCAAAATTCAATTATATGTATAAATTTAAGTGTTTCTATTTCAAATTGTTAAGTTTTGCTATAGTACGTGTTTAATTACTTATTCATCGGGTGAATGATATTTCTTGTTGATGTGTCAGTCATATAAGTTGTCACGTCTTCGGCTACGTGATAAAAAAACTAGTGTCATATTAGAGGTTTACAAGTCTATAAGAAATCAAATACACACAATTGCTATAACCTAGAGTTTGATACATTTAACAATTAATGATATATCCAAATTGATGGTTTTGTTTTGTATAAATCAGCAGGTAGATTCGCTTGAATTTGTTTTGGTATCGTATTTATTAATTTCAAAATTTCCGTTTGTATGTATCAAACTTTCAGTTGATCCTTACCATTCGATGTATCCGATTTATTATAACCGGTAAACACGTGATCTGGCATCGGTTTTGATCCGTTGATGTGGCAACTTTTATGGCTCCCACGTTAGCAAATATATATTCTATCACCTGATGAAATGGTCAGCGGTTACATCTAATAGAAATGAATCGGAAAGTTTGGTACGCATAGCAAAACGTGACAAGTTGGATACATTTTGAAATTTTTGAACTCTTAACTGTAACAGGAAATGGAGAAAATTCTATCGAAGGCGGAACAATCGTCATCTGAGTCGATGAAATACACATTGCATCCAATAATCGTGGGACTCATTGTTAATGAATTCGTTAGACATGCTGATATAGATGTGAACGTCTGCGAGATTTTGAGAATTATGGCAACAATTCACCAAATGTCCCTTACAACAAGAAACAGACGACGGTATGAAATGTCTGAAATCTGCATAAGCATTTGGTTCGACTAGTGTAATTACAAAATCTTTTTAAGTAATTGGTTTCTTTATTTTTATTTTATTTTTTTCCCTTTCACAGGAGTTTTTGAGTTGGTTTGAGAATATATTCAGAGCATCTCCAATGTATACATCAAACGTACCTTTTTGCACTAGAATAGTGCAAAAGTGTAAAAAAGTCATTCCAGTGTTAGCACTAAATACTGCACTATTTTAGTGCAATAGCAAATAGTGTTTAGTGCAGCACTAAATTTAGTGGTGTACCAAACTCTGCACTAAACACTATTCACATTAAATGATAATATTTATAATAATTAAAAGGAAATTGATAAAAAGAGCCCTAAGGGCTTCTTTTAACATGTTAAGACATGCATAAAAATTTGTACATTGAAAATAATATATTCTTTGTCTCCTTATTTTTCATTTTGTCCCCCTGAATTTTAATTAGAGTACAATTGTTTTAAGCATGTCCAAATAGCTTAACCAAAGTCCTTAGGGCTCTTGTTAACAAAACCCATAATTAAAATGTATTAATATGATGTATTAATTATATATTTGCGATTAATATTTCTAAAATTAGTAAATATAATGTTTGTTATGATATTTACTATAAAAACTTCATAATTTTATAAAATTTTCATTTATATTTTTGAGATTTTTAAATATAATGATTGTTATTATATCTTTTATGATAATTTAATAGCGAGAATATAAAAAAATTAATATAATATTGTTGAATTGTGTATTTTAGATCAATTAAAGAAATTTAGTGTAAAGATTTAGTGCAACACATTGGAGAAACTTTTTTTAATACAAGCATATTCTTAAAAGATTCTCTTTTTGCACTAAAATAACACAATTTGCTACACTAAAATAGTGTATACATTGGACATGCTCTTAGAGGTGCCAGATTGGTGGTGTTGATGGCGACCTTGCAGCTGGATGGATTAGTAGCTCGACTATAAAAACGGTTTTTAATCGTTTCCGAGTAAGAAATCTATTTTGTTACTGAAAGTTATACTTGATATATACTTATATTCAGTTAAATTTGCGTGTACGTAATTGAAACATGCTGTTGAATCAGTTCATGGCATATATTATACGTTGAGGGGGTGTTTGGGATTGCTCATTATTGCTTATTTTAAGAGCACATAAAAGAATCTACTTGGTGTTTTGATAGCTTATTTACATATTTGAACATAATAAGCTCAAGTTCTAGTGTTTGGATAAACTTATTTGTTTGAGCTTTTCTGGAGGGGCATTTCATAAGCTCAAATTTTATAGCTTATCATAAGCAATAAGCATCAAAAATAAGCTCATTCAAACACAACCTAAAAATTACTTATTTTAGAAGTAATAAGCACTCAAAAATCAAAATTTAGCAGGTTGATACTTGCTTATTTTTTAGAAGTATAAAGAGCTTTATAATAGGCACTCAAATACCAGCTAAGAGTTATACTGATAACCAGGTCTCTTATTTAAGTAGAAGCTTATAACATAGGCCCTTAATTGTTGATCTTGGAAGTACGTTCCTTAAAATAGATGTTGACCCAGCATATTGCCCTCTAATGCTTAAAGGTGTTTTTTTAGCTCAAATTCTTCTGCTATTGTACACGAGACGGGTATATGTTCCTTTGATACCAAACTTGTTTTCAAAATCAAACTCTAGAGTTGATTCCACAAGCTACAACCCGAACAAATATCAGTTTACAAAATGTATAAACTTGATTTCAGATGCAAATTCAATCCAATTTCGATAAATCAGACTAGAAACTTGATTCCACAACTCCATATCGAACACAAAGTGTAGCTACTGAACTTAAACTAAAAGCATCCATGCCAGGGACTAAAACCGTAACCAATTTTAGTACAAATGTAAGGACTAAAAATCCGTAACTTTAGAAATACCACAACAATGGAAGATCTAACTTACTCTATATACTATAAATGGACAGTAACTGTTGTCAGGTTGACCCAGCCTGAACAAATCCATTTCATCCCCAACTTATAATTTAGCCGTTTTGACCCTAACCCATTTGCCATGTTAGTGAACCCAAACTAGCTACCCATTTCGTCACCTATACGGCACAACCATAAACATAGAATCTTGTAATATATGGCAAACATATTAGGGGATCGTGTAAAAAAATACGGCAATCCCAAGTACTTAGTGAAATGGGTCTCACCCATTTGACAAAGTATACCGAAAGACCATATATTAATTACACATAATACCATATGATTTAATTAGCCTCTAAAATTGGCTGTTCTACAGCTTTAACTTCCACTATGTTATCATTTAGCTTCTTCATAACAAGATCAAGTACTTTCACGCACCTTTCAGCCTTTTCAAATCGTTGATGTGCTTTTACAAATCGTTGTTGTGCTTTTTCAAATCGTTGTTGTGCAGTCACTAGCTTTATTTGTCTCTTTTCCAGATCCATTTTGGCAGCTCTTTTCACAAAAATGATGTTTGCTTTCGTGTCCATTAGCAAATTGGACTCTTTCATGGCTTCCTTCCTTTTTTTAGCAGCTTCCAAATGAGCTCGAAGCCATGATACGTTAATGTTGGCTGCCTCTGCATCTGAAATATCTCTCTCGATTTCTTTCATCTCAATAACATTATTGGCTTGAATCCGTCTCAAAATTTCACAAACAACCGTAAGTAAAGATTCTCTCACAGAAGCTGCCTGGAATAAACATTTAGCTGCAATGTCACCATGTTCCTTAAAAATGGCTTTAAGAATCGGTGCAACATTGCACTTCACATTGTAGCCTTGGACACACGTTATGCCAGATTGAGAACAAGAAACTTTTTCCTGTACATAATGGATATAATTAGAGGTAGCAAAATGGGCAGATCCAGCAAGATGGGTAACATGTCGACACAGTTCATTTTTTTAATAAGGTGCAATTAGGTTTAGGTTGGCCTGCAAACACTTTTCTGTACATTAATTTGCTTTTACAAGTGCTTTCTTTAACTATAATCGAACAAACTATATTCTTACAATAATAATCTACTTATGTAAAAAGTACGGTTTATAAGTTTTAATCCTTATAATATAGACTTTCAACCCATTCGCCCTGTTGGATACATTTTTTTATAAATTGACCCGTTTGAGATATAGCACAACTCATTCATAAGTAAATGGGCTGAAACTGCCACCTCCAATGTAAACCATTGAAATCGATAACATTATCTAATTTGATGATATGGATTTAAGGAAAAGAAAACAGAAGTATAAAAAGAGGTGGAGGAGAATATATACAGAATCCAATATAGCAGACACATCCTTGACCAAGTTCCACTTTTCTTGCTTGAGGGCCAAGATTTCTACTTCACCATCATCATACAATATCTAAAAAGAATATAGTACCACACGACACATGTAAGTCAACAATCCAAGATATATAAAATTATACTAACCAACACCTTGGAGAAAATTGTATGTCAATATCATACCTTGTGTCTCTTTTGGATAGAGTCAAAAGATTCTACAACTCCTTGGTAATACCTGCAGCAAAAGATGTTCACATTAAAAGAGCCAAAGCCCAAAAGGTTTTATAAATCTCACTTAAGAAATATGACACTTTTTTTACATTTTATCTTGAGGCCAGTAAACTTCTATCCTGCTCCCCACCAAATTTTCACCATACTCAACAGATTGAATCTGCATCCGTACAGATTGATATAATCCTGAATATGATTAGCATATATAGCTAGAATATAATGAGCATGAACAGAAGCAAATGGTATTACTTGTTTCTTTTGTGGAGAGAGATTTCTTTTGCGTTTTCTGTTCACTTCTGTTACAGATTCAGTTTTCTTTTCAGGGTGGATACCTAGAAGGTTACTCGTACCCTCTACACACTCAAGTTTTTTCTTGACCTCGGATAGAACTTGTTCCACGTGCTGTTACAGAATCCAACACAGAGTTGTAAATTGTGAATTGTAGCAATAGAAGATTACTCTATCCGTTCTAAAAATTTTGTCCACCTTGTTTAAATAGAGGTATAAGTGACTAAAGTTTCCCATATTAACCCTGATTAAAGTTATTATCCAAAAACTCAAGAAACAGAAATAATCGGTAAAAGGTTCAAACTATATGTTATAGACTAGTGACAACCTTTTTGGAACCTAGGTATGCCTGCAAACGAGTCGAGTTTTCATCATACAACTCAAGCCCAGATTAAAACTGAGCTTGATACGTATATCGAGCTGAGTGCGAGTTTATTAGGGCTAAACTCGAGCTCTGATCAAGCTTTTCGAGACTTAACTAACACGCAGATATATGTAAGGTAATTAGGAATTTGCAAATGATAAGTCATTATGGGATTTTATTATTCTTTCACATTTCTTAAAAAAAAACTTAGTTTGCAGTAAATCTTGTTCCAATTATTATCATATCTTTTACACAGACTACATAATTTAATTATTTTTACACATGGTTCATATAAATAAGCCAACTTGTTAAGTGGAAACATCACTAATGAATCCCAATGATATAAAAGAGTAACAATATTTAAAAAAGGCAGGCACTTTAACTTAAATAAGTAGCTTGAAACCCTAACCCTAAAAGTAAAAAACAAAAAAATATAAATAAATAAAAAAGGGTGCAATCATAAACACTAACAGCAAGAACGTTGGGAAGATTTGCAGTTGAAGAAGGAAGATGTAACAGCGTTTTTCCAGCATTCATCAGCTTCATTTGTATCTTTTGGACTGAAGATGATGAAGAAGAAGATGCTGATTTATGAGGAATTTAATTTGCCCTAAAGATTTTGTATTACTTAAACATTGAAATAGAGTATAAAAATGCCCAGACTGTAAAGTTGACACTACTCAAGTACTCAATACACATCACATTTTCTTAAATATTTTAATTGGCTTTCTAAAAAAATTCTAGTTTTTTTAATTTTTAACTTTTTTTTTTCATGATTAACGTTATATACCGTTGGATTTTGGATTGGTTTGAATCAGAAATGAAATCATTAGGGTGTTTTGGATTTCATAATGATTATGATGATTACTACATTTTAAATAAAATTATCCAAAAAATCGAATAATTTAAGTTATTATTTCAGCACACATATGCAAAATAAACTGCAACCTCGGTCCTAAAATAAGTGTCCATCTTTTCATTTTAGTTTGTCCCAAAATAAGTTTTCACTTGCAAAAATAGTATATTAACTTTATTATCTTACCGTCAATATACCTTTTTTCAAACTGGTACATGGGAATATGTGCAAAAAGTAAGGGTAATAGTATCATCTTTACTACCAAACAATGTAATTTCTTAAACTCCGTGGAAATTGAAACGGAGACTTCTTTTGGGACGAAGGGAGTACTACTTCCCATTGACTATTAACTTTACAATATTATAAATGTAGGGGAAATCTTTCATGCAACAAACAGCACAAATTGTTTCTTGCATCAAGGCATAAGCGAGAGACCAGCCGTATATAATTCATACGGTCTAGCGACTAAATATGTATTTTTTATTTTACTACATTGAGTGAACTACATCTATCATCTATATTAGCAAAAATGGTCGGGTTGAAGTGAAGAGATGGGCAACATGTCAAAACAGGTTCAGGTTAAGCAGTTATTTTTAGTAGTTAGAACGAATCAAAAGAGTTCAGGTTATGCTTATTTAAAGCTCATGATCCGTGTGACCGTGTTCATAGGATTATTGACCATTTGTAATCTCCTTTATGTGATGTTGATCAGGATTGTGTGATGATCTACTCGTTATACAAAATCCTACCTGTACATTTTAAAGCAATGAGTCATCCAATGCGATGACTAGTAAGATCATCCACACACTAGTTTGAGTGAATTATATTTTTATTTAAGGATAATCTAACAAGAACTTTGCAGCAAATTCATACCCTTACTCTATGTTTGTTTTTAATTTTTAGTGAATCCTCATACAAAAATATGTTTATTCAACCATAAAACGTATTCCTGTTTTTTTCCCTTCATTCTCTGTCATTCCTCAAATAAGCCCCACATGTGTTCTTGAAGATTATACAAGTTGACGACAGCAGGACCTTGAGATCCATGGTTTGGTTCTGCACCAATACTTTTAAGTAGTTTCACTACTATGTTTGTTATTCAAGCTTTTAAACATTTAAACAGTTGAGCTCGAGTAGCACACCTCATTTATGCCATTATATTTGTAATGATTTTATGTTTAACAATTATTTGAAGTAAAATACATTTGATATGGACGCATTTACCTCTGGTCTGATCCTTTATAAAGCTTTGGTGAGATTCTACATATACGAACACAAACACATGATCTCACACACACACAACTACACAAGTGGCCACACCTATAAACCTGCAATATGAATACCCATTTCTACCGTTTCAAACAACCAAACCCAAAATGAAATTAACGACACAACTGAGATGATCGATTGATTTGATGCAAACCCAAACATATTTTAACAAATTAAACTCTAAAGTTGATTCCACATAAGCAACTCGAACAAATATCAATTTCAAAATGCAGACCTTAAATGCAAATCGACTCCACAACTCTTAATGAAACCCAAAGTGTGGTTACCAAAGTTAAATTAGTGGCATCCGCACCAGGGACTAAACTGTAACCAATATAGTACGAATGTAGTTACTTAAGTTAAAGGACTAAATCTGTAACTCTCAGAATACCAAAATTGTTGTCAGGTCAACCCAACCTTAACCAATCCATTTTAGCCAGCTTAATAGTTTACCCATTTTGACCGTAACCTATTTGTCATGTCACTAAACCCAAACGAGCTACCCTTTTCGTCACCTAAAAAGCACAGCCATAAACACAGAATCTTGTAATATAAGGCAACAATATTAGGGGATCGCATAAATATACGGCAATCCCAAGTATTTAGTGAAAAGGATCTCACCCCCATCTGACAAAATATAAGGGTGTCACCCTAAATATCATATATTATTTACACATCATAGCATATGAATTAATTAGCCTATAATATTGGTTGTTGTGCAGCTTTAACTTCCACTATGTTGTCATTTAGCTTCTTTTGAACAAGATCAAGTATTTTGACACACCTTTCAGCTTTTTCAAATCGTTGTTGTGCAGTCACTAGCTCTATTCGTCTCTCTTCTAGATCCATTTTGGCAGCTCGTTTCACCAAAATGGTGTTTTCTTTCGTTTCCATAAGCAAATTGGAGTTTTTCATGGATTCCTTCCTTTTATGAGCGGCTTCCAAATGAGCTCGAAGCCATGATACGTTTATGTTGGCTGCCTCTGCATCTGAAATTTCACTCTCAATTTCTTTCATCTCAATAACATCATTGGCTTGAATCCGTCTCACAATATCACAAACAACCGTAAGTAAAGATGCTCTCATAGAAGTTGCTTGGAATAAACATTTAGCTGCAATGTCACCATGTTTTCTGATAATGCCTTTAAGAATCGGTGCAACACTGCACTTCACCTTGTACCCTTGGACACATGTTATGCCAGAATGCGCAGAAGAAACATTTTCCTGTACACAATGGATATGATCAGAGGTAGCAAAATGGGCAGACCCAGGAATTTGGGTAACAAGTTAATACAGTTGATTTTTTTAGTAAGGTGAGATTCGGATTAGGTTGATCTGTAAACACTTTTTTGAACATACAATTTATTTTTACAATTGCCTTGACTATAATTGAACAAACTATAATCTTACAGTAATAATCTAATTATGTAAATGGTACAATTTATGAGTTGTAATCCTTATAAAATAGACTTTCAACCCATTCAACGTGTTGATTCAAGTTTTTTTAATTTGACTCGTTTGAGATAAAGCACAACTCGAATCAATTCCTTCATAAGTAAATGGGTCGAAAGTGCCACCTCCGATGTAAACCATTGAAAAGGATAACATTAACTAATTTGAAAACATGGATTTAAGCAAAAGAAACACATAAGTATAAGAATAGGCGAAGGGAAATATATACAGAATCCGACATGCCAGACACATTTGCAACCAACTCCCATTGTTCTCGCTTGAGATCTAAGATTTCGTCATCATCATACAATATCTAAAAAGTTATAGCACCACCTGTTAGTCAACAATCCAAAATATGTAAAATTATGCTAATCAACAACTTGAAGAAGAATGTTTGTCAATATCACACCTTGTACATCTTTTGGATACGGTCGAAAGATATTACAACTCCTTGGTAATACCTGCAGCAAAAGATGTTCACTTTCAAGGAGCCATAAGATTCCTAATTCTCACTTAAGTATTATGATACTCCTTACATTTTATCATCAGGCCAAAACACTTTTATCCTGCTACCCAACAAATTTTCACCACACTCAACCGATTGAACCTGCATACAGATTGATATAATCCTGCATATGATTAGCATAGCTATAGTATAATTAGCATGAAAGGGAAGCAAACGGTATTACTTGTTCCTTTTGTAGGGAGAGATTTCTTTTGCGTTTTCCGTTCATTTCTGTTACAGATCCAGATGGTGTTGGTGGATCATTAAACGAGACGGATTTCTTTTCAGAGTGGATGCCTAAATAGTTACTCGTACCCTCTAGACACTCAAGTTCTAGCTTGGGAATTGTAACCTTTCCCAACTTTCTTTTCTCAGCTGCATGTGGATTAGTTTCGTTAACCTGGAAAAGATATGTAATTATTGCACATTGACCATGGTTTTATGATAGGAGTGATTTAAAATATGAAACTTTATTTATATGTAATCAAAATCCCACAGTATTTTCATTACAAAAATCAATTACGGCATATGTCAGAAAAGCCCTACATAGTTTGTCAAGATTTCCGAGTTAGCCAATTTGCTTTGTAGCTGGAGCCACACAATTTTTTCATGCATTCACTTATATGTGTCTATAATGTCACAAAACCCCATATAGCTTGTCGAGATTGTTGATTTTACCACCATAGAGATTATAACATTGTCCCTAAAGCGATTGAGAAATCTTTCTACTTGAACTAATTCAACAGGTAAAAACCAATGGATTTAGGAACAGCAAATTTATATAGTAGCTAAACTGACAAATTTGACAAGCTATACGGGCTTTTATGATCTTAAGAAATTAATTATGTACACTTTTGAACAAGAGATAGGTCTTTCTAGACTTTTGCAGCATAACAAATTATATAGTGGCTACATCTACAATTTTAATAACCTATATGAGTTTGTTATAACAATTTCCTTTGCAAAAGTATGTACTAGTCTACCAGAGATATACAAGTATGGGGGCAATAGTGAAAAACACCACACCATCAAAAAATAAACGTTTAATTTTAGGTACCATATGTGGGAGATGTGGTTCAAGTTCAGCAGCACAGTTCTTGATAACTTTTTTCCCTAGTTGCCAACAAATAGGTGAAGCAATCTGCAGTAGGCTCAACAGTTTAATAGCATGTAATTATGGATGAATGAGGAGGATACTTTTGGTAAAGGTCACCTGTTTATCCTTTCTAACACTTGTAACTAGGAGATCAACAAGCTCGAGATTGAGTGGCTCACTTTCTTCTATCATCATAGTCATAAATTCTTCCATTTGGAATACAACAGCAGAAATATTCGCGCTTAAAAACCAGTAAAATGAAAGAACAAACTTAGTCAAGTTCTAAAGTCCTCTGATAAAAGGCGTAAAGTTCCATTTTGATGTAGTTTTATTCTTCAATTAACAATTGTGGACATTATGCTGTTTCAAAGGAACACACTGTTTAAGGGTCTATTTTTATAACTTTATATAATAATGAGAGACCAGGTTCATCCCATTTCAAGTGTCCTCCTTGAAAATGCACGTTTTAGAAATGTGCAATCATTACAATGTTATCCAATGAAATCTATCTTTCCTACTTAGACACTTGTTTGATTGGTTATAACGTAAAAGTGGATACTTATTTGGGACAACTGCAAATAGTAATGTGGACATCTAAATTGGGATGGAGGGAGCATTACAAAGGCCCATAACCAATTCCTGAAATAGAAACTGACTAAAAGTGAGCTCCTTTTATAAAAATTTTTTCCTTAATTACTAGAACAAGTCTAACTGCTAGCAACGAAAAAAAAATATTTTTACTCAGCAACGGTTAAAAACTGTTTGAATAGGCGAACTTCTAATCCGTCCAGCTGCAATTTTGACATAAACCCTGGCATATTGAAATTGCTACATATTGTAAGAAATTTAGTCATTCTTGTATAGCATCCACCAATTGCAGAAGATAGTTTCTCGAACGTCATCACTACCAATTCAAGAAACTCCTGCAAACACAAAAGCACGATTACTCAATAGTTAGTAATAGTGTAATACATTATCATTTGAAAGATTAAACGAAAAGCTCATTCATATCATCATATGTTTTGCAACCTTCATCTGATCATTGGTGTAAGGGAGGTCTGGTGCCATAATTCTCAAGATCTCACAAATGCAACATGAAACCGAGATATTCACATCCATATCATGATGTCTCATCAGTTTTTTAGCAATCAGTGAGTTGATTATTGGATGCATTGCACGTTTTATAGATTTGGATGGTGGGCGTTGGACCTCTGATAGAACTTGCTCCACTTGCTGTAACAGAATCCACCACAAAGTTGAAAATTGTGAATTGTAGGCTTGTAGCAACAAAATATTACTCTGTCCATTGTAAAATTATTGTCCACATTACTATTTAATTTGTTTCAAAATGATTACCAAATAAAGGTATGATTAATTATTAATTAAGTTTCCTGTATTACCCCTGATTATAAATTATGATTACTATGACAAAAGTCAAAGGATGCCATTCTATTAAATAGAGGTAATAGTCATAAACTCATAATCTTTTATGAATTGCATGTTTTTTAGTACTGACTGATGACAACAAATTTTTATTGTGCAACTCGAGCTTGGCTCAACCTTGAGCTCATTTAAGTGAAGCTTACCCAGAGCTCGAGCTTAAAGCTGAACTCGAAATATATATCGAACCAATTTCGAGTTTACGGGGGCTAAGCTCGAGCTCTTATCAAGCTTTTCAAGACTTAATTAATACGCATATATATCAAGGTAATTAGGAATTTGCAAATGATAAGTCATTATGGGATTTTATTATTCTTTCACCTTTCCAAAAAAAGCTTAGTTTGTGGTAAATCTTGTTCCAAATATTATTATATTTTTTAACTGACTACATAAATAAAAAAAAATTACACATGGTTCTGGTTCATACATATAAGCAACTAGTAAGCAACTTTTTAAGCGGGAACATCACTAATGTTATAAAATACTGAAAGTAATTAAAAAATGCCAGGGACTTTAAGGTTAAATAAATAGCTTGAAACCCTAACCCTAAAAGTAAAAATTATATATATAAGAAAGGTGCAATCATAAGCACTAACAGCAAGAACGTTGAGAAGATTTGCAGTTGAAGAAGGAAGATCTAACAGCTTTTTTCCAGCATTCATCAACTTGATTTGTATACCTTTGACTGAAGAAGAAGATTTTGATTTGGGCGCCATTTTAGGAGAAATTCAATTTGCCCCATAGATTCTGTAATTATAAGGGTTAATACATGGGGTAGGCCATCACTTTTTATCGGTACACTAGGAAATATGCTTTGTAGTGTTATATCGAGCACCACTTTTAATAAATGTATTAACCCTCAAAGTTTTACCGTTGTAACCCTTTATATTTAATCTTTTAAGTTTCAAAAAGTTTAACCCTGACAGATTGGGCTGTTCACACTTCACAGTTCGGATAAAACCGTTTTATCCAATTGGATAACTCGGATCGGACCATATGGTTTGGATAATTGGATTTTTGGATTGGTTCGGATCAAAAACAAACTTATTATTTTGGATCACGGATTGGTTTTGGTTAGTAAATTACAAACCGGATTATCCAAAAAAACCAAATAACAAATAAATACTTATTTTTCATTCATTATATGTATACATGCACATACAAAATAGTTTACTAACTTATTAATATTCTATAAATATCCAAATATAATAGGTAGTTTATAATTTACATAATTGTTTAATTACTTATATATAGGTAACTTCTAGTTTTGTTTTGCATTTTACTATTTTACTATTATATTACACGCACATGTATATGTACTGGGAGGTTCTAATGAGAACCATCCATTCTGTATAAGTTTATTATAATATCTAACATATTTTTAGTAGATATTATAAATTTTTATGTATGTGTATGGATATCCAAAAACCAAACCGATCCATCCAAATAGTAATTCGGATGGATTGGTTCGGCTTTTGAATTTGTTTGGACGGTTCGGATTCATATTTTCGAAACCATAATCCATTTGGATTCATGTATACGGATCGGGTTTGAACCGAACCATCCATATGAACACCCCTACTGACAGATATATTTATCTGCTCTACGTACTTCAATAATTTGATAGTTTAATCTTGTAAGTTTATCTTTCATGATAATTTTACCTTTCCGAGTTTACCTGGTTTAACTTTTTAAAGTTTTGTGAGGTAATAACTCAATGTAAATTTTTCGAATTAAATATATTAAAAAGAAAAAAACTTGAATTATTAAAACATTAAAATATTAAAATTTTTATAATTAAATTATTATTAATCCATAATAAAATGCTCAAAGTGTAAAGTTGACAATAGTCAATACACATTACAGTACTCAATACACATCTTTTTTTTTTGTAGGAAGAGTATTTGTGTTTCCTTTTCTTTCTTTTTTTCCCTTTTTTCTTTATTTTAAATTTTAATTGGCTATTATATTTTTTAAATTTTATTTTTCTGACACTAATTGATCGCAATGGATACAGTTAAGCCCTTTTTCACTACTAGGATATAATCTAAATTGTCTAGTTCGATGATTTGGATTGAACCATATGATTTGAATTATCTAAATTTTTAGATTAGTTTGACTAAGAACTAAAATCAATATAAAGTATTTTGGATTTCACATAGATTATGGTTACATTTAAATCAAATCATCCAAAAGATCAAATAACTATAAATTTTAAGTATTTAAAGGTTTAACGCACTCTAGGGTCATTGTACTTTTAAAAATATTTATTTGGGTCACTGAACTATTTATTTGTTTATTCGGATCATCTGTACTAACAACTTTATAGTTTTAAGTTATTATATTATATAAAAATGTTCATTTTATATTACTTTTTTTGTATTTGGGTAATTAAATTTTTAAATGATATTTAAGTCATTAAACTTTTTACTAAAAAATAAATAGCTTGCAGCATGAGGTAATAAGCCACCAAGCAATTCCATACTTGACCAATAATCGTAACTAATGATATGCATGCCTTCATAACGGCATCTCATCATGGAGTTGTGTAACAACCCCAAATTTAGGACAAATTTAAAAATTTTCCTAATTACGTGTTTACTACTTGTATTTAATATGAAATAGGATTAAATACGTTACTTACTTATTATATATATGGATGGAATATATATACGCGTATACGATTCGTTCAAATCGTATAAAACTACAATTGTACAAACATACGGACGTTGGTAACACAATTATTAAATAATGTTAATTTATTTTATTACTTCAACTACTACTTTATATTATATTTATAATATAACTAAAACGTACGTTTAAACCAAAACGTTACCGAACTCTCCGAAAACCCGACCAATCGACAACACAAAACAAAGTTATAATTTTATAACTTAAAAACAACTAGTTTGAGAAAATACATCATCAAAAATATCGAATAATATTTCGTGTTTTAAACTCGTATATAATCGCGTATATAAATAATTAAACGTTTAAACAACCGGGGAAACGAACACGGGTATATACGCAAACTTGGGGGAACAATTTAACCCACCCACATTGGGTGGGGCCCAGCCGAAAATCAGTCAAGGGAGGGGATATGGCACCCCATCCCCTTGACTCTTACACCACCTTACCACCTCCATTCCCATTTTCATTTTTCACTCAACCTCCCATCTCCTTCTCTCTCTCTCTACTCGGTTCTCTCTCTCTCTAAAATCCTCCCAAAACCGCCACCATCATCCACCAAATAACACCACTAAATCACCTCGGTTCGTGACGCGGTTTGGAGCAAAAACGATCACCACGCGAGCCTTTACGTTTCTATCTTTTCGGAATTCTAATCTGACTCTTGTAAGTTAACAACACCTTAAAACTCTTTTAAATACTTTTATTTACTTCTCTAGTTGATAATCTAGCTAGTTAATGTCCAAATCATAAGCTAAAACTCGTTTTTAGAACTCGAAAATGTAAACCGAAAACTACCACTGAAAACAGTCCGCTTCTCGAATTTTTATAAAATCGTACGTTCGAAACTAGCGAAAACTTTCTAAACAAGAAATCTTCGTCTTTTCGTCGGCTACAACTTTCGTGAAGAAGGTTTACCTCCAAAACGCCCCCATTTTCCTAGAAAAATAGATTAGTGAACGTATGTGTAGTTTTAGTGACGTTAAATGAAAACCGACATCTCGAGACCCCCCGAAACGAAACGATAATTTTTCTAACGTTACTTAGCCATTTTAGAACTTGTGTAAAAGTTTCGGGTCAAACCGAGGTCGTTTGACCCAAAACCGAGCTTAAAAACGAAGTCAGTCGCTGTGTTGCATAGGACCAAACTTTCATGTGACACAAGGCTTGTGTCACATGTTGTGTCGCATGGCAACCATGTGACACAAGGGTTGTGTCGCATATTGTGTCGCATTAAGTTGCATCCATGTGACACAAGGGTTGTGTCGCATAAATCATGTGACACAAGGGTTGTGTCGCATAAATCATGTGACACAAGGATTGTGTCGCATATTGTGTCGCATTAAGTTGCATCCATGTGACACAAGGGTTGTGTCGCATAAATCATGTGACACAAGGGCTGTGTCGCATTTAGTGTCGCAAAAACCTAAAAACATAGGCCAAAAACATTCTAAATGTTTAAAAATCACTTTTCAACAACCAAATCAAATACGATACGACTAATACATGAAAATACTATACTTTGGGAAGTATACACCATTACTCGAATACGTACAAGACTATACTAAACTGAACGTGAGATTTCACTCACACACGCACACGAGTTTACCCTCGAAATACTTAGGAGATTACACTCCAACGAACTTACATTTGTACACTACTTACGTGCGGGATTACACGCTAACTAATACGAGGTTTCACTCGTACCCTTTGGGGATTAAGCCCATTGGAACTTACGCGAACGATACACGTTATGATACAAATAAACAATCATACAAGTACGCTTTACAACTGTACAACTACTATGAATACATAATAATAATGGATGGAATTATTATTATACTCCGATACCGACGGGCCGTACAACTTTAATACAAACTACAACTTACAAACAAATACAAACGTACAAACAACAAATGGACATTAACTAGTTTGGGAACAACTAGCATGGATACCTTACAAGTATTCCAATTACTTACTAAACCTTATGCGTATTAGGACGCTAAGGGCTGCTAGTTCGGATACTACTTTGCTTGCTTACTGTATTGTCTGCTAAACTAAGGTGAGTCTTACAGCCCCTATTTTACTGTTTTATACCCAGGGGTGAGATGCATTACATGTTTTCATAAAACTAATGATGGCCGAGTTAACGCATGATTAGCATGACCTGCAATCATGGTGACCTAGGACATTTTCTTACTTGTTTTCATAATACTGATAATGGCCGAGTTATCGCATGATTAGCATGACCTGCAATCATGGTGGCTTGTGGCATTTTCTTACTTGTTTAATATGAATGTAAGACTACATTCACAGGAGTACTATTATCTACTGTATGTTAAGTTTCTATTATGATAGTTCGTGGAAACGCATGATTAGCATGACCTGCAATCATTACGGAGTGAACGATTTGTATGACCTACGATCGTTACTCATTACGGTTAGCAAGACCTGCAACCACTCACGTACAAACGGTTAGCATGACCTGCAACCACTCATTTACAGATGATTAGCATGACCTGCAATCATTACTTAAGTGAACGATTAGCATGACCTGCGATCGTTACTTACTGGCTGGCTTACGATTTACAAATACTACTTGTGTATTCAAATTATTTACTTACTTACAAACCTGTGAGATTCACCAACCTTTTTGGTTGACCGTTTTAGTAATGCTTCTCAGGTACACAACATCAGTAGGGATGCCCAGCAGGATAAGCTTACTTAGCTCGAGTCGCATGCATATACAAGCTTGGAGATTTTATTACATTACTTTTGTACTTACTGTTATGTATTAGAATCTCTAGGAATTTACTCGAAACTCGAGCTTGTATTTTGAATTACTTATGTATTAATGTAATACTTTTCGAACGTCTCATTTAGAGTCGTTCACTGTATCCTTTGTGCTTGTGATTATTGATTAGTAACACCCAAAACATCGCTTCCGCAAACTGTTAAATTTGGGGGTGTTACAAGTTGGCTCTGGTCACGAGCTCAGCTCGGCAAATTCATAATTGTTCGCCGCGATAAGGGGAGTCATTTCCGTGATCACCTTCGCAACGAGGCTCCGTGATCGTGATCCCATCACCGTCATGCTAACTTAGCAATGCACTCCTGGACTCACAGTCGTAGAGGATTCTCCGCGATGCCTCTTTACTAAAGGCTCCAACCTCAGATGAAATGGTCCTGAGCTCGGCCAGCACATACTATGCATGACCTTCCGACAAGATCTGACACATAGTACAGCAGACAAACATTCCATGTAACCATCACGTGCATGGTTGTTCCATTAACCTAATCGGCTCACCTCATTGGGCCACATCAGCAGTGGTTCCAAAGAATGTTTCATGCCCTTTGCCCAAAAACGCATCCTTCCAGAACCTTCTAGAAGGTAGGCTTTTCACCATGCATTGCCTATATAAACATCTCGTAAAATTCTCAGCCATTTCCCAAACACCTCATAAAATTCTCAACCAAGATTAAGTTTATTGCCACCCTCGATTGACAGTTAATCTCGATACGGGTTTGCACAGTTATTGGAGTGTAATGATTTAATCTCCTGTAAATCCACTCATAATTGCACTCACGATCAAATATGCTTCTTCAGTAACACGTTGGAAATTTGTAATAAACTATAGCAGCTTCTAGAATCGTGCACACTAGCTCCGAGTGAATTCTGTTTTTATGTAAGGATCATCCAACAATAACTTTGCAGCATATTTATACTTTAATCTTTCTATGTTTGTTTTCACTGTTTAGTTAAATTCCCAACAAATATACTTGGGACTGATGAGTATTTTGTCTTATTAACCTGAAAACATCCTTCCATCTTGACCATCATCTCCATGTTCATATGTTTCCTAAAATAAACCCATACAAGTTCTTGAAGATTATACAAGTCGATAGACAGGACCTAGAGAAGTTGAGATCCATGATTTGGTGTTGCACCAACGCGTTAAGTAGTTAAATTTCACAGCTATGTTTGTTATTCGAGCTTTTAGTCAGTCGAGCTCGAGTAACAAGCCTCATTTATGCCATTATATTAGTAATCATTTTAACTTTAACAATTATTTGAATCGAAAATACATCTGATATGGATACATTTACCTCTGGTCTGATGCTATAAACTATACAGCTTTGGTGAGATTCTACATATACGAACACTAACACTTGAGATCACACACACATGTGGACACACCTATAAAATCCAAACCTGCAATATGAGGACCCAAATCGGTCTCAAAAAACCAAACCCAAAATATAATCGATGACCCAATTGAAATGATCTATTTATGTGAAGCAAACCCAAAATGGTTTCAAAAATCAAACTGTAAAGTTGATTCCAGAAGTTGCAGATCGAACAAATATCAGTTTCAAAATGCAGATCAATCAAATGCTAGACCAAACCAATTTCAGTAAATTTAACTCTAAATTTGTTTCCACAACTCCATATCGAACCCAATTACCCAAAGCGTAGTTACTGAAGTTAAATTAAAAGCATTGACCCAAGGGACTAAAACCATAACCAATTGAGTATGAATGTAGTTACTTCGGTTAAGGGACTCAATCCAAACTTTTGACACACCACACACACAGAAGATGTAACTGTAACTTATGCAATAGATTATAAATGGGCATATAAGTGTTGTGCAGCCGACCTAGCCTGAACCAATCCATTTTTAGCCCGAACATGAAAATTACCCGTTTTGACCCTTACCCACTTGCCAAGTTACTAAAATCAAACGAGCTACCATTTTCGTTACCTGTAAAGCACAACCATAAACACAGAATCTTGTAATAAATGGCAAACATTTTAGGGGATCGTGTAAAAGTACGGCAATCTCAAGTAGTTAGTGAAAAGGGTCTCACCCATTTGACAAAATATAAGGGTGCACCCTAAAGATCTTATATTAATTTTAAACATAATAGCATATGATTTAATTAGCCTATAAAAATTGGTGGTTGTGCGGCTTTAACTTCCACTATGTTGTCATTTAGCTTCTTTTGAACAAGATCAAGTATTTTCACGCGCCCTTCAGCCTTTTTAAATAGTTGTAGTGCTGCCTTGAGCTCTATCAGTCTCTCTTCCATATCCATTTTGGCAGCTCTTTTCACCAAAATGGTGTTTATTTTCGTTTCCTTAAGCAAAATGGACTCTTTCGTGGCTTCCTTCCTTTTGGTAGCAGCTTCCAATTGAGCTCGAAGCCACAACACGTTAATGTTGGCTTGCTCCACATCTGAAATATCTCTCTCGATTTCTTTAATATCAATAACATCATTGGCTTGAATCCGTCTCACAATTTCACAAACAACTGTAAGTAAATATGCTCTCACAGAAGCTGTTTGGAATAAACATTTAGCTGCAATGTCACCATGTTCCCTAAAAATGGTTCTAAGAATCGGTGCAACACTGCGCTTCACCTTGTAGCCTTGGACACACGTTATGCCAGAATGAGAAGAAGAAACTTTTTCCTGTATGCAATGGATATAATTAGAGGTAGGAAAATGGGCAGACCCGGGAAGTTGGGTAACAAGTTGACACAGTTCATTTTTAAAAACGATGAGATTCGGGTTAGGTTGACCTGTAAACATTTTTTCGGACATATAATTTATTTCTACAACTGCTTTAACTATAGGTCTATAGTTGAACAAACTAATTTGAAAACACGGATTTAAGCAAAAGAAACACACAAGTATAAAAAGACGCAGAGGGAAATATATACGGAATTCGACATGGCAGACACATTCGCAACCAACTCCCATTGTTCTCCCGTGAGGTCTAAGATTTCGTCATCACCATCATCATACAATATCTAAAAAGTTATAGCACCACCTGTTAGTCAACAATCCAAAAAATATGTATATGCTAATCGACACCTTGAAGAAGAATGTTTGTCAATATCACACCTTGTGTCTCTTTTGGATACAGTCGAAAGATATTACAACTCCATGGTAATACCTGCAGCAAAAGATGTTCACTTTCAAAGAGCCATAAGATTCATAAATCTCACTTAAGTGGTATGATACTCGCCATACTCCTTACATTTCATCATCAGGCCAATACACTTTTATCCTGCTACCCAACAAATTTTCACCACACTCAACTGATTGAACCTGCATACGGATTGATATAATCCTGCTTATGATTAGCATAGCTAAAATTTAATTCGCACGAAAGGGAAGCAAATGCTATTACTTGTTCCTTTTGTGGAGACGAATTTCTTTTGCGTTTTCCGTTAATTTCTGTTACAGATCCAGATGGTATTGGTGGATCAGTAAACGAGACGGATTTCTTTTCAGAGTGGATGCCTAGACGGTTACTCGTACCCTCTAGACACTCAAGTTTTATCTTGTGACTTGCAACCTTCCCTAACTTGCTTTTCTCAGCTGTATGTGGACTAGTTCCGTTAACCTGTATAAGAAATGTGATTATTGCACATTGGCAACGGTTTTAGGATAGGAGTGATATCATTATATCAAATATGACGAACCTTATTAAGATGTAAGCAAATTACCACAATAAAATCATCATTACATATATCAACTACGGCGAATGTCAGAAAAGCCCTACATAGTTTGTCAAAATTGCCGATTTAGCCAATTTGTTTTGTAGCTAAAGACATTGATGTTTATCATCCATTACACATAAATGCGTGTCTAATGTCACAAAACCCCATATAGTTTGTCAAGATTGTCGATTTTCCCACCATAGAGATTATAATATTGTCTCTAAAGCGATTGAGAAATCTTTTACGAACTAATTCAACAGGTAAAAAAAAACCCTCCAACGGATTTAGCGACAACAAGTTTATATAGTAGCTAAAGCGACAACTTTGACAAACTATATGGGCTTTTATGACCTTAAAAGAGAAAATATGTACACATTTGAACAAGAGAAAGGTATTTCGTGACTTTCGCAGCATAAATGAATTATACAGTGGCTAAATCTACAATTTTAATAACCTATATGAGTTTGTTATGACAATTTTCCTTGCAAAAGTATCTACTAGTCTACCAGATATATACGTACCATATGTGGGAGATGTGGTTCAAGTTCAGCAGCACAGTTCTTGATAACTTTTTTCCCTAGTTGCCAACAAATAGGTGAAGCAATCTGCAGTAGGCTCAACAGTTTAATAGCATGTAATTATGGATGAATGAGGAGGATACTTTTGGTAAAGGTCACCTGTTTATCCTTTCTAACACTTGTAACTAGGAGATCAACAAGCTCGAGATTGAGTGGCTCACTTTCTTCTATCATCATAGTCATAAATTCTTCCATTTGGAATACAACAGCAGGGGTATTCGCGCTTAAAGACCAGCAAAAAGAAAGAACAAACTTAGTCGAGTTTTATAGTCTTCTTATAAAAGACATAAAGTTCCATTTGATGTATTGTTCTATTAACAACTGTGGACATTATGCTATTTCAAAGGAACACATTGTCTAAGGGTCTATTTTTATAACTTTTAATACAAGTGAGAGACCAGGTCCATCCTTTCAAGTGTCCTCCTTGAAAATGCGTGTTTTAGAAATGTGCAATCATTACAATGTTATCCAATAAAATCTATCTTTCCCACTTAGACACTTTTTTGATAGGTTATTTGGTTGTAACATAAAAGTGGATACTTATTTAGGAGTTGGGACAACTTAAAATAGTAATGTGGACAGTAAAATTGGGAAGGAGGGGGTATAACATAGGCCATTAAACATTTCCTAAAATAGAAACTTACGAAAAGTGAGCTCCTATTAAACGAAGTTTTTCCTTAATTACTAGAATAAGTCTAACTGTTAGCAAAGAAACAGAAAAAGTATTCTTACTCGGCAACGGTTAAAAACTGTTTACATAGTCGAACTACTAATCCGTCCAGGTGCAAATCCGACATAAACCCTGGCATATTGAAATTGCTACATATTGTAAGAAATTTCGTCATTCTTGTAAAGCATCCACCAAATGAAGAAGATAGTTTCTCGAACGTCATCACTACCAATTCAAGAAACTCCTGCAAAGTGCAAACACAAAACCACGATTACTTGACAGTTAGTACTACATTATCCTCTGAAAGATTAAGCCAAAAGCTCATTCATATGTTGTGCAACCTTCATCTGATCATTGGTGTAAGGGAGGTCTGGTGCCATGATTCTCAAGATCTCACAAATGCAACATGAAACCGAGATATTCACATCCATATCACGATGTCTCATCAGTTTTTTAGCAATCAGTGAGTCTACTATTGGATGCATTGCATGTTCTATCGATTCGGATGGTGGTCGCTGGACCTCGGATAGAACTTGCTCCACTTGCTGTTACAAGAATGCACCAGAGAGTTGAATATTGTGAATTGTAGAAATAAAAGATTACTCCTTCCGTTGTAAAGTTATTGTCCATTCACCATTTTCACTATTTTAATTTAAAGGTATTTTTTAATTTTTTGATGTTACCCCTGATAATATAATTACACAAACTCAAAAACACATCATTCTATTAAATAAAAGGCTGTAATAACTGTATGTTTTTGACTACTGACTGGTGACAACTATTTAAGAACAGTGGTACGGCACTGCTACGCTGCAAACGAGTCGAGCTTTTATCGTGCAACTCTAGCTCAGCTCGACCTTGAGCTCGTTTAAATCAAGCTTATATCCAGAGCTCGAGCCTAAAACTGAGCTTATCAAGCCGATTTTGAGTTTATGGGGCTTTCGGAATTTGCAAATTATTTGGATTTTATAATTTTTTTTACTTTTCCTAAATCAAGAAAAAGAATTAGTTTTGTGGCTAGTCCTGTTCTTTAGTGATTTTAATAAATTCATATAATGTCTTACACGTGGTTCGACCAAATAAGCCAAATTGTTAATGGAAACATCACTAATGCTATAAAATACGTACTAAAAACTAGAAATAATTAAAATTGCAGGCACTTTAACCTAGATAGATTGCTTGAAACCCTAACCCTTAAAGTAACAAATAGAAAAAGTAAGAAAAAACACTAACAGCAAGAACATTGGGAAGATATGGACTTGAAGGAGGAACAAGTAACAGCTTCTTTCTAGCATTCATGAGCTTGATTTGTACATCTGAAACAGATGCTGATTTGGGCGCCATTTTACAAGAAAAATGAGCCTGCAATGTTTTGCCCTAAAGATTTTTGAAATAGAAACAGAAATAGAATGCCCAAAGTGTAAAGTTGACAGTTTTCAATCAATATACATCTCATTTCATGCAAGTACTATTATTTGTCGTCTTCTTCTTCCCCCTCTTTTCTTAAAAAGAAAATTTATGAACATTTTAGCCGGGTTTTGAGGGTGTGTTTGGGCCGGAGGTACCAAATTTTAAACCCGTAAGTTATTTACGAGTTTAGCTGGTTATGAAGTGTGTGGGTTTGCTGGGTATCTCTTTATTTTTTTAATGGGTTTAAATGAAAATTTAACATATCCTTCAATTTTATAACAATTAATCACGAATTTAGCGGGTCAAAAAAAAATTTGAACACTTCATTTCATTTTTACTCAAATAAAAAAATTTGGTGGAAACTCGATGGATTAACCTGACTCGGGACCCATTTGATCCAGACCCGTTTAGACTCATCCTACTAAATGACCCATTTAGATCCAAATCCATCTAGACCCGACCCGCCTGACCCATGCATTTTGCCACTTATAGTTTGGGCCAATTGTAAAGGATTCTAAGAGCATGAGCTTTTAATTTTAAAAAACTCAATCTTTTACAAAAATGCATATCTTCATCCCCATATTATTAAATTACTATATTACCCTTCTTATAATTATTAAAAGTTTAAAATTATAAAACATCATTTATATGTGTGTTATTTTACATTAAATAAGTTACCGCCTCAACTAGTTTGCCAAACAATTATTAAAAAGTAAAAGTTACACCTCCTGCCCCATATAAATGCTCTCCAACTTCTAACTTCCATGTCAAGCTCCATCTATAGCTAGTTTAGCCAAACACACCCAAAAATTAAGTGTTTTACAAACTTTAATAATACCAATCGTTCTTTTCTTTTTAAACTCATTAAGCTAATAGTTCTTTAGACTAACAATCATTAACCATTCGTTAAAAAGGACAACGTGTGATAATTTTTTCTTTGAGTAAAATATAAATGATAAGATATTAAAGATGTATGGATACATTAATAGATGCACAAAACATCGTTTTCATTTTACCTAACAAATTCATCACAATATCTGGTTCACTTATCCACTGAAACATCAAATTTTATGGTCGACTATCCAAATCCACCATCTTTCACCACCCAAATATATATATGTGGCTTAAAAATTACGAGTCACGTATGTAATTTAACGGTTTTTGACAATTCAATCTGTTTATAATTTAAAAATATTTAATCACATATTTCAACCAATAGAAGGACAAAAAAAAAAAATTGCAGTTAATTTTACCGAGCACTTTGAAAAATAAATTGTAACTTCTATCTTATAATATAAGTAGAGCTATCCAGCTACCGGTTAGTTTTGGAAACACCCTTAAAATGAATGTTGTCAACTTAAGTGATCATCAATATCTTTAATTGAAACACACGTATTCATATGTATATCACTTTATTACTAATTACACGTATAGAGTCAACGAAAAGAAGAAGATGAAAATACTTCAAAATGATAATGATAATAAACTGGGTAAATATATTTTGTCGGCATCGTACCCCCTGTTTGTTCCGAGTTAAGCAACCTACCATTAAAACTCCCATTGTCTGCAGTAAACTGGTTAGTGTTGTATCGATATCGGCAATATGGTAACCGGTTACCGGGAGAACCGGTAAAATTACTTACGTGTCATTTTTTAGGCCACATGATGTGGTTGCCACGTTATCATTGTGTAGGTTGTAACATGTAAAAAGATAGTTTGCAAAGATTGTAGCACATAAATAACCGGTTTGTTGCATACATTGGGAGTTTTAGGGGTAGGTTGCTTAACTCGGAACAAACAGGGGGTACGATACCGACAAAATATATTTACCCTAATAAATTAACCCAAATCAGTGTAGTCAATGTATTCATCTGGCCCCATCATTTTGGATAATTTGCTCCATGGTCCATTGACGTTTTTGACTTTTTACAGTCCCCTTAATTCATCTCAAAGTACAATTAATAATGCACAAGATACACATTACTTTATCAAAGAACAAAAGCAAAATCCTGGTGTAATAATTCCATTGACATGAAATTGGAACCAGCCAGTTGCAAAAAAAAAAAGTCAACGAAGTCCTCAAATAATAAGTAAATAACTGTATTTTGTGCTTTGAGGATGCAACCAGATACAATCTTTGAGGTATATGCAGAAAATAGAGCCTTTTGCAATTGACTATCATGACTTTTGACATAAGCACTGCAAAATAAGCCACATCAAACATATAGGCTTGACATATATTGCACAAAATGAATAAAGTACAAGACTAATATTGCACAAAATGCAAATCTTTTTCGTAATCTATTGCTTATGCTACTAATTTAACATAATTCCAATAAATCTAAATTGTACCCTATGCATAAATAGATGTGTCTGCATAAAACTAAACATTTCGACAACTTCAGCGTTACAGATGAAAAGTTTCAGAGTATTTCACATAGCAAAAGCTAGTATCCGAACTGCTAGCGCCTCTTTTCGACCTTTTTACCCTTTCTTTTCTCTCTTTTGGTTTGAGGCTTGGGCCGCGATCTTCTTTTCTCAACTTTCTTGAATGGCTTCTTCTTAATCACCGGCAAATTCGACTTCTTTTCAGACCCCGGGGGCAATTTGGATATTTCAGTAGAGTCGTCTTCACGGGAAATCTCACTTGTTGTCACCATGACCTTGACATTACCAGTGTCGTACACTTTTGTTCCTACGATTAATAAAAAGGAAGTCAGTTTAGTAAAGGCCATACGGTTACAAACTCACTGCAGAGAGTCACTCTGTAAAATGACTATCTTGTCCCTAGCCAACAATCATTATTGATCTAAGTTGGGTAACCTACATAATAAAGACTTTTCGTTTATAAACATTTCAATAAATAATACCTCGGCGGCTTGGCCCCTTAACAATTGGAATAAAAATTGCAAAATTGCCATTTAGGATGATGTGGATTTCTCAAAGATACCAATCATAATGATTCTCATTCATCTCTCAACATCAAAAGATGTTATATGTCAGTTGCATCTTGAAATTTTTCATAAAATTCAAGAAAATTACAAAATTTCAGGCAAAACACAATTGTGCACGTACCTGTCACTGATGTTGTATGCTCATCATTAGCATCTTCTTCATCATCATCATCATCATCATCATCATCATCATCATCATCTTCTTCTGCTTCTTTAACTTCGTCATTTGGATTAGATTCCGCATTTGCATCAGGTGGAGCTCCACCATATAGAACATACTCTCTGTCTAATTTTCTCTGCCAAAAAGAAGAAAATGTTAAAGATTAGATATAAGGACTATTTCTATCCATTTCTTCCATCCTCCATTTAACACTAATAGAGGTAGTAATTTCGATTCATATACTCATTAGGAGTATTTTTGGGTTATGTTATATTTCTAATAGACCAAACGTGTATAAATCAAAAGTCAGCTGAAAAGGAAATGCTACCCAAGGACCAAGGATCTTTTAATGTATAATACCTACTGCATATTTTCATTAACAAAACTATATTAATAAATAAAAATATATATTGACCACGCTAATTCGTTTTACCGGGTTATCTCGACCGTTGATTGATGTTGACTTTCAATCATGTCCGTCGATCATTTTATTTTTAACCAACATCATACTGACACGTGGCTACTTAAGTTGCCCATTATTAGCCAGTCTACATCGAAACCGTTCCCATACCTCCCATGTTCTCCGTTGGCGGTTGATTGACATGGTTCATGTACGTAACTTCTGAAAACTGCCATTACTTTCCAATCAAACCTCTTCCTGAACTATTCTCCTGCATATCCTTAAGGAATTTATTTAAATATATCTAGAAAGAATTCTCCCCACGTTCATAGTTTCTGATTATATTACTTTTTGTTTGGTGTCTGAGATTTGCTTTGTGTTGCACAGCCTGACAGGTGGTACTACTTCAATCGCCGCTACAAAAACTCATTCTTATTTGAAATCTGATCATCTGCATCTCTATATTCCAATGAAAACAGGGATGAAACTACTGATATTCCCAATGATACGAAACAAAGTGCATAAAAGATATATTACTGAAATTCAAAAATGTTATCAAGTGAATTAGGGTGGTATTATGTTCGTTATTTTGATTGATTGAACTGGTATATTAAATTAAATTGTATATAACTAGTTTAAAACCCGCAAAATTTGTGGGTGTCTTTTAAGTTTTACTGTCATTGGTGTGTATTTAAATAATAGTTTTGTACATACCTACAGGTGGGTTGATGTGGTACACAAGTGCTACATTGTGGCCATCTGTATGTTGTGTGGTGTAGGAATGTTTGTTGAAAGCGTGAAACTCCATATTTTAAGAAGAAAGATCATGGATTACCTTATCTACCAAAAACTACACAAGTTACACATCTGCTTCAAATAATATTAGGACATTAAATCATCCTCACACTCATCCTCAATTTGAAAAACACTTTTTAAAAAGTTCAACGGTAACGTAAATGGGTAGAAATTCCCACCTAAAAAGGGATTTCCGTTTGGCCCCATTGAGATACACAACTTAACTGAAACATTAAAGTAAATGGGCTGAAATTGTCACCAAAAAATGGATTTCAAATTGTCACCATTAAAGCCTGACAGGTGGTACTACTTCAATCACCGCTACAAAAACTCATTCTTATTTGAAATCTGATCATCTGCATCTCTATATTCCAATGAAAACAGGGATGAAACTACTGATATTCCCAATGATACGAAACAAAGTGCATAAAAGGTATATTACTGAAATTCAAAAATGTAATCAAGTGAATTAGGGTGGTATTATGTTCGTTATTTTGATTGATTGAACTGGTATATTAAATTAAATTGTATATAGATTTATAACTACTGCTGTTATTTTCGTTTCTTTTTTGTTATGGTTATTTGATTTGATTTGATGTCTTTGAATTGGAATCAATGTAAGGGTTTGGAATGTGCATATATCGTATGAGCTGGAATTTGTCTTTACAACACCATAAACTGATAAAGCCATCAATTTAATATTTGAACTTAACCGGTAGCTTATATTATCTTTTGTCATTTTATTAGTATATCAAGTTTTCCTGAAAGCAGATGTTGCTGTTTTCATAACTTTTACAGTTTTGATGACATTTGCAGGCATAAAACTATTACCCATGTATTTGGAGAAGTGGTCACATTTGGTTTTAATATATAAGTGAGGATGGCTTAGCTCTAATGTCTTTGGTCCTTCATCAATGCAACATGAGTGAAGTCCTCAAGCTATTTTGGGACCCAAAGTCGATACATGTTTCTTAAGTTTGTAAGTTTCTTTGCTATCTCACTGAAGCTTGCTTACGTTTTTCTCTACATATATATGTATGCATATATGCTGATAGGACGTGGAAATATTGGCATATAAGTATGATTCAAAACTCAGTGATAGGTTTTGTCTTGTATAGCCTGGATCTGTGCTTGGATGGTAAGTGTATTTTGTATCTATTTGTCTATATATAGATATGTATGTATGTCTTAATTTACAGAACGGAACAACCTAAGACTATCGTCGAACAAACATGGTTGTAATACCTCAACTAGCTTATGTACTGGCCTGCTTACGGTGTCTATATATAGTCTTGTACTTGGCACTATTGGATTTGTAAATTACTGGTATATGCTGCAGGAAATAGCTTTGTTTGTAAACACAACCGGCTTATGGTACTCCCTATGTTATTGGGTGGTTGGAACTAGGAAGGATAAGAAAATTTTGAGATGCAAGGGACATGTTATTGACATAAAATTGGAAGTCCTGTATATAGTTCAATTGTAGGATTCAACCCTGGGTTAAGGCTCTTGCCTTTTTCTAAAGTTACTGCAGGAATCCCATAATTCGAGGAGCAAGAAGGCATTATATGTAAGGACTTGACACAATAAACTGACTTTGTATGTAAGGTTATATCTTGTGTTATGACTTTAATGTGGGGCCTATCCTATGTGTATGTGTGTGTGTGTGTATATATATATATAGTGGGAGGATCCAGGGGGAAGCACTTTTTTTGGGGGAAGGGGGGAAGTGTAATATTCATTACGATGCATCTTAACTTCGTTAATACATTTGTCGAAAATTCAAAAGTGAAAATTAATAAATGTTAATCAGAATAGATGTTATGAATGTTAAGCTTCCATGATAAAGTCTTTTTGTAGGCTATAACATCAATTGATGAATTTTATATCCCAAATCGTTAATATTCGTCGTGGTGAATGTTAACTTAACTTTCATCACGATGAATGTTAAAATAAAAGTAATGTTACTTTTTAACATTCATCGTGATGAATGTTAAGTTAATATTCACCACGATGAATATTAACGTTTTATTAAATAATTATTCATAAACTAATGTTATGAATTAAAATTGACTTTCATATGTTAATATATTCTTTATAGCATCGATTTTGATTACTACATATGAGTAAAATTAATTCTATCTTTGATATTTGTATTGGTGAATTTAAGATGCTTCGTGATGAATATTACACTTCCCTCCTTCCCCCAAAAAATTGCTTCCCTCTTGATCCCTCCCCTATATATATATATATATATATATATATATATATATATATATATATATAGGATTGGGATCAAGGGAGAAAGAAAATTTGGTGGAGAAAAGAGAGAAGAGTTTACAACCACTAGATTTGTAAATCAATGGACAAGATTATTCATGGCAAAATTGTAATATTTATCATCTTATTTTTGACTTTCAGGGGCAAAAATGTACATTTAGTTGGTTAATAAAAATCAGGTTTAATTTGAAATTAATAACAGACGCATAAAAGTAGGAAATCCAAATCATTTTGGCATGCATTAAATTGTGGTAGTTTTTTTCGTAATTATCTTTAATTTAATTATTAAATTTTATATTTGTAAGTAATATAAAAATTGATTAACGTTTCCAAGGAAGAAACAACGGTAGGAAAATCACATGTAACCAAACTCCAAAAATTTATCATTATCATTTGCAGTGGGTCAAATGAATTTCAATTTTTTTACATGTACTAAATTAAATATTTTTTATTAGCTTAAATTAAGAAAATAAATGTTACGATCACAAACCTATGTTCACTAGAGAAATGTATTTGTGAATCAATTGTCTACTTTTGTGAATCTTGATAGTAATTATATGAATCATAGTAACATGCTTGTGAATCAATTTGTATAAACTTCTGAATCACATTTTCTATAGAAAGGTAATCCTAAAGTATTGAATAACTATTGTACCTACTACTGAATCACAATTTAAAATAGTGATTATTGTAAAAAATAGTGAGTATGAGTCATGTTCATAATTGGCTATTTTAAGAGGGTTTTCTGTTTTATTTATTTATTTATTTATATTTTTAGCAACAATAAAAATGAAATATTTAGATCAACGTAGTGACGTACTAACAGTGAGGATGTTGAAATAGTGAGAACACAATGATAATCGAATGTATTTAGTTAAATTTTAAGGATAATTCATTTCCACTAAATTAACTTGGTATTGTTATACTATTACAAATTACAAATTTGTGAATCAATGCCAAAAAATTTATGAATCGCTTTTATAATTTGTGAATCGGCATTATTGAATTTATGAATCGACTTTATATAATATGTGAATCAGTTTTATACATAGGAATCAATTTTCGATGATTCATTATAAGTATATGCTACAAATCAAATATATTACTAAATAAATCAGTCTACCTTTTCGACTTTACTCAATCTTTTCAGAATCGTTTCAGCACAATAATCAACATCGAATGACATCACTTTGCAAATGATCCCGCGAATAAGTAGGTCGATTTCCGTTCTTTATAGTAAAATAAATTGATTCATAAGAAATTAATGCATATTGAGACATACGAAACATACGGATGTTGAATGAATATAACCATCAAAATATTTTGTCGCAGCGATGATTAAATTAATTGAATGAACTGAACCATCAAAGTAACGAAAGATTTACAACTATGACATCTTCGTTTGTGTGAATTAAAATAATTTTGTTTTGGAAATCAAATGAATGCTTCTTCATGCATGATTTCAAAGAATGCAAAAACAAAACTTGAATTGATTACTGAAAAAAATGATGGACGTGAGTTTCAAAGGAGTTCATTTCATATAAATGCTCCTAATTTCTCGTACTCGATATTGAATTTTCATTTACTAATAATATTAACATTAATTAATTTGAAAATTAAATTGACAATCCTACCCTTTGACTCACAATTTAAATGATTGGCTAAGATTGTTTCTCTCTTTTCTCCCTCTAAATTTACTTCTTTTTTGATCCCCCTACTATATATATATATATATATATATATATATATATATGTAGTCCTGGATTATTAAAAGAAGGCCAAAACATATATTGCTACCCTAAACTTGGCCAACTAGGTTCTCTAGTACCTGAACTATTAAGGGTGTAGAATGGTACCCTCAACTTGACAACTCGATTAGATTAGTACCTTCACTCGGTTTGACTCGGTCACGTGACTTTAATTCCGTTAAGTTTTATCAGATCTTTGACCTAGGTATCTTGCTTCTCTGCCACTTCCTTTTCCCGATCAAAACCCAAATAAAAAAAATATATACCCGTCAAATTTGAAGAAGTTTAAACCAGGAATTCATTAAAAAACCCTACCAACACCAATTTTCCATGCGACAAGAAATCAATTTTTTTAAGATTAAAAAAGTCCTAATGCTAACCTACTGCCGCAAACAACAAAAAAGGATTAAAAATCTCTTCTTATAATGAGGATGAATTGATATATATTAATCTTCACTAAATTATAATGAAATTCAGTTTTATGTTGGCATCTATTTTCGTACACAGATCTTTTTTGAGGGGTTTGGATTAGGATAGAGAAACAAGAAAATAATAGATAGAGATGAATATTTTACCTTTGATTTAGGTTTTGCTCGGGAAATAAGAAAGTGACAAGTAAAATATATGAACCTTACTGAAATTTTTATTGAGAATCTGGAGGGGTTTTGAATACTTAACGAATATCTGTTTAGACTTAACAGAATTAAGGTCACGTGACCGAGTCAAACCGAGTGAAGGTACTACTTTAACCGAGTTGTCAAGTTGGGGGTACCATGCTACACCCTTAATAGTTCAGGGTACTAGAGAACCTAGTTAGTCAAGTTCAGGGTACCAATATACATTTTGGCCTTGAAAGAATGAAACTGATGCTTCATAGATGGAGAAGTTGTCAACAGTAACATAGAAGTGGAAACTTATTACATATTAAATGAAGAATTAAAATGTGAAAAGTTGGTTACAACTCTATGAAGACAGTTTTTTCCGTCTGGATGGAAATTCTTAATCATGATCCTAATTGTGAGGACTAATGCACACTTAGAATGAAGTAGGGTCCTGTAAAGGTAAATACCATGCATTTTACTGGTACAAAAGTGATCATCAACAGGTCTATTTCTGGTATTGCGGGGATGGGTAAGGTGTTTTGTGTTGTATTCTAAGTATAGTGATATGCATCATATTTTTGTCTAAGGTAGCAAACTATGGATGGGTCAAATGGGTCGGAAACAGGTCAAGAGGGGTTCAACTTAAACATATCAGTTTTGGTACACTACAAAATGGTCCAGGTTGGGTTAGGTTGAACAAACACTTTTTTGTCCATCGTTAGCAAATTAATGAATAGTTAAGGTTATATATGACTACAATAGTAATCCAAGTCTATGAAGATGACTGTTTAAAAATATCATGTGTAGAAGGTGTTGTTTTGTGTTTTATCTTTGCATCAACTTCCAAGGATCAATTAAAGGGTGAACTTGATGGAACTCAGGTGGTGCTTCAAGCAGATGACCCCGCATGTACAGATAGATCCTGAGCTTCAAGCGAAAGTGTTTGGTTGTATGTTCCAAATGCGTAGCCTTGAACACTACTAACTATTTTAGCTACTAATCAGCACCCCAACAACGGTGCCATGGGCCCACATAAGTCCTAGGTGGCTCAGGTTCAGCCTATGATAACTTCTACGCTAGCCGAGCCTGCTATCCGCTTGATCCGATCTGTACAGGCACTCTTAAACCACCACTCAGCTCAAAAACCTCAAAGCAAAAGTTAAGCCCACATGCTACTTATTTGTGCCAAGTGTTGTGGCTATTTTTAGTTATTAGAGGTAGTTGAATTTCCTTTTATAAACATAAAACTTATACCCTATATCTCATAGAATAAATAGATTTTTCATTCTGTTGTGCTTGTCTTATTTTGATCTTTACTTTGAAATAATTGTTTGTGTAAACGAGCATGACAAGTTCACATATGTATGTTTGTAGTCAAACTCATAATCTGTCAATGTTCTTTGTGGTTTACTTTTAACGCATGTTGAGTCGTTGAGATCAAGTTCATATTTTGTATTGTAGCTCACAATAAATATCATATTAAATATAGCACGTGCTAAGAACAGTATCCCCTGGCACCGCCCGGGTATTACACTAGTTAGTATTGGTCACCCTAATATTTGATATATTTAACACCAATTATTTATAAAAGGTGTTTTGGGTCAACTTAACCTGACCTGTACCAAAAATATCTGTTTTGACCCACTATTCAACCCATCCGAAACTGACCCACCCATTATGCCACCTCTACACTACATAAATAAGATCAACGTAAGTTTCATGTTAGTCGATTTGGATTTTAGGATCGAACCTATATGTAAAATATGTGTGCAGCTAGTAACTGACATGACATGTATCATATGACAATGATTGTGCTTGTGTCATGTGAAACTTAGGGTGACAATTTTTTTTTATGTATAGTGTGTCCGACTTGTCATTAAGGAGCCAACCTTCCATCATTGTAATGTGGTTTTCCCATTTTTCTCACCAAAACCCAACCGCCAAAACGGAACGGTTGCACCTTTTACTTGGCACCCTGTACCGCCAACTGTCTTACAACCCCAAACTAACTGTCATTTCTTTATGAAATAGATACTTGGTCTCTAATAATATACCATATGATATGATTGCAATATCTTTGTTTTTCTTTTTGTGCCTAAAAACTTGAGTGTTATTTTCAATTAACCAACCATGTTCATTCCATTTTACCCCAGACATAGTGGGGCGAAATACTTCAAATTGAGAGTGTTTCGCACACAGCAATCATTAACGTAAGCAAATTGACAAACTACATAAAAACTACATCTTTAATCTATTTATCATCAACTTACCAGTGTTTGTGCGTGATTAATGATATAAAAACTAGCACTGTCAAAGCCTATCAACAAATTACCTACAGTGCATATTTAAAGCACACACCACTCTCCTTATGGGCAAAGAAGATGAAGGTAGTACCTTTTTTCGTAGCTCGATACGCTTCCGCCGTAATGCTTCCTGTTGCTGACTTTGTGCTTCTTTTCTCCTCTTCTTCTTTCTCTTGTGAAAGCCCGTCACAAAATCACTATACATACGATTAACACTTAGATGACAGGAGCAGAATGGAACAATACAACATCTTGAACTCTATAAGTTCAGGGTCTAAGTACTCTTATATACAAGGCATTTACATATAAATTGGTTGATTCGGGTTATGTTTTATCTAAATCGTTAAACGAAACGGGTCTTGATGCATATTTTTTTAGCTCAAAACACTTTGTATAATGCTTGTAATTATACACTTATACTTGACATACTAATTAATTAGTTATACAAAATCAATAAGCTTTGGACCAAAACATAAAAGTTGCCAACTTTGAAACAACGTTTTACTGGAATTAAACACAAGTTGCAGGCAAAACTATTTATTTAGAATTAGAAGAATAAAATCAGGTGAGGTGTGGTTATAACCTTACCTGAGGTCTTTTTCATTGAAGGAAACAGAAAGGGCTTTGTTTTTAAGAGCTCTTTTCTTGATGTGTACCACGTGCTGCTGTGATTGTACACCACCGTCGTCCTCCATCCAGATTTTTTATTTTTATTTTGTCCGGGGGTTTAACAGAATGAATGAATGCCAAAACCCTTCAACGTTTTTGGTCGCCTGTGGATCTTTGGCGGCGGTGTGGGGAGATGATTAATTAAGGGTTATTATATAAAAATAAGATTTTTCTGAGGCAGTGTTCAAGAAAAGAATTTGCACATAAATGATAGGTAATTATAGTTAGTGGGGGTGTTTATTAAAGGGGGAGTGATCCATACACCACTATTTTTTATCCATGCACCACCAAATATGCTTTATAGTTTTGTACTGTACAACACTGTAAAGCATAAAAGTGGTGTATGGATAAAAAGTAGTGGTGTACAATGCCCTTATTAAAAAGTTTATGAGGTGGTTGTTAGAATAGTACAACAAAATGATGCGTGTCTGAATATCTTAATGATTGCTCTTAGGGATGTTATTAGAAAAATCCATAAAAATATAAAACTCCAACAAATTAAGGCTAAAATAGGCAATCAACGTATAGATAATTAGATAATAAAAATAAAAAATAATAAAAAATAAATAGGAAAAAAACGTTGTTTGTATCATCTCCCATTAAAGTAGAACGAGTGGTGAACGTTAAACCCGTGCATTTTAAATCGATGTTTACTGAAGTTTAACACGGATACAATTTTATAATTAGTGATTCAATGTTCAACTCAAAGTTCAAAAGGCAGGGTCGGCAAATGAATTCAGAAGGCCCCGTGCAATATTTGAAAAAAGAGGCCCTGAATAGACAAAAAAACAAACAAATATATATATATATATATATATATATATATATATATATATATATATATATATATACACATATGTAGAAAAATGCATTAATATTACGAAAATTATATAAAGATACAAAAATACACAATCATTATATAGAAATTCGGAAAAACTAACCATTTTCATTCTTAATTAAGAAGAGCTATTTTCCGAGCATTCTTCGAAACAAAAATTTTAAGTAAACCTTTATAATTAATACTCTTTAGTAGATTATTATCAATTGTTATCTTGCCAATTCGTTAAGCCTCTCTTGTTACATTGTAGAGCGTAAATATAAGTTCAACAACTTAAATTTTGAAAAAAAAATTAAAAGTTGCTACACTTATGAGAATAGTTTAGAATACTTTATATGTAGTAATTGCATTAGGAAATCAATCGTCTCATTTAAGATAATGTAGAATATCAATAGGTCTCATATATGCACAAGGCAAGAAATTTTAAAGCAACTTTAACTTCGCATAGAGCTCATTTGCATCAATATCAGGTTGTCCACTCTTCGTGAGTGCTTTTACTTTAAGATGACTACAACACGAACTAAGACTCTTGTCATCAAAGTCGTGTAACTTGTTAGAAATAAACAAGAAACCAAAAGTCTTGTCATACTATATGTGCTGTTCGAATCTTTTATTTAAGAGAATTATTGTTTGATCAACAATGCACAATAAATAATTCATCTTAAATGACTCATCAATAGAAAACAAAACGTCAGTTTCATCAGTTGGATTCTCATCAAAATGTTTTTTCTACAAATTGCACGCTTTTAATTTTATTCTTTAAGTATTACAATAGTTTTTTTCCTGCATTGAACCTATATATTAATATATAATAGCTCCCGTAAAATTTGGGGGCCCTAGAAATTTTGGGGGCCCTGTGCGCTGGCACATACAGCACTTGCTAATATCCTCCATTGTCAAAAGGTCTCACAAAAATACATTTTAACCAATAAAGAAAAAGAAGAAAAAAATAATAAAGAAAAACCACTTGCATTCAGCGTTCAAGTTAGAACTTTGAACTTGAACACTGAAGTTGAACATTAAATTGAAGTGGTGAACGTTGGGCTTCAGTGTTCAAGATGTTGAATGCCGACGAATTTGCCCTCTCACTCCCCGTGCTCTTAGGGCATCTCCAACGTATGCACCAAATTTAGTGTAATAAAAGAATTTTTTAGAAATATATTTACACTGAACGTGGTTCATCTCATACGTATGTACCAAATTTCTGCACCAAAAAACTTTTAGTATTTAGATATTACATTAAACTTTTTTCTAACTTTAATTTTACTTCAATTCATTATATTTATATTTATGTTAGTTTAGATTTAGAAACTATTAATTTAATGGTAAATCTTTTTTAATTGCTTTCATATAGTTTCAATTACATAACTTCATTTCATAAATCAACGATTTAACTATCATAATTTGTTTATAAATTATATTTATTGATTTTAATCATATTATTATGTAACGTAAAGTATAACGTACTTAAACGAACAATACTAATAATAAGTGTTTTTCCAGTTTTGTACTAAAATGATAACGATATTTCAAACAGAAACAGTTAAAACTTAACATTAAAAATTTGGTGTAATGTTTAGTGTTGCACCAAATTTTGTGCAAAATCTTCCAAAATTTACAGTACATCAAATTTTAAACCAAAACACCAATTTTGATGCAAAATCACATACATTGAAGATGACCTTATATCACTATACCATTTTTACAGTAAAATAGTTGCAAAAGTATAAAAATTAGACTATAATGCTAGCAATAAATATTGCATTATTTTGACACAGTGACAAATAGTATTCTGTTGCATAAATTTGATGCTATAATAAATACTATTCACATTAAACAATAATTTATATAAAAAAAATGTATTGATATGATGTATTGATTGTAAATTTACGATTAATAATTTTTAAACTACTTAATATAACATTTGTTAAAAAAAACTCTATAATTTTGTAACCTTTTCATTTATATTTTTGAAATTATTATATATTATGATTGTCATTACATATATTACAAAATTTAGTGTAGCACATTGTAAAAACTTTTTGCTAGTGTTAATATATTCTCAAAATATTTTCATTTTACACTAAAATAGTGCAAAATTTAGTGTAACGCATTATAACAACTTTTTAGTGCTAATATATATATTCTCTTACATTAAAATAGTGCAAAAATTAGTGTAACACATTGTACCAACTATTTTTAGTGCTAATATATTTTCAAAATATTTTCATTTTACACTAAAATAGTATAATTTGATGCGCTAAAATAATGTGGCATTAAGAGCAGCTCCAATGAGAGTTACTGGCCGGGTAAAAAATGTTGAATCATCAAAATATTGATGGGTAACAAGGATCGGTTTTTTCGCAAGGTACGACATGTATAGTCACATATATTTATACAACTCTTATATTTTAATTAACTAATTACAAGATAATAACAATAATTAGTTAGAAATTAATTAATAGTAACTATTTTCATTGTACCGTCCGTTTATACATCATTTTTAATTACAATTACAATATAATAGTTTAAAAGTTATATTTCAATTAATGTATTTTTGTATAGCTTTTTACTAGTTTATTGACTCGCGACAATGAAGGGTTAACACATTTGAGTTTTAAAAAGGTTAACAATTATATTTAAAAGAAACATAATGTACAAAATGTTATATGAAAAAAAAAAATAGACTAATTAAACAGTAATGGGAGATTACTCGGTTGAAAAGTTAACGGTAGTGGGAGATTACTCGGGTGAAAGGTGGTAGATTTGGTAATGTTAGGTTAAAGAGTTTACTCGTGTGCCACATCTTTATTCTCTATTGTTGTTTCTCATAATTTTGTAAATAAATATATCTTTTGTTTAACATAAAATGATAAAAATGACATAATAGCTCATCATCTTGATTAGATACTAACAGGGGCGGATCCACTAAGGGACTAGAGGGGGCAATGGCCCCCAATGCCCAAAATATTTTTTAGTGTTATTTACTCGCTTCTGAACCTTATGCCCTCAGCCCAATAAGAAAAAAGCCCCCAGTGTCACAGCAAAAAAACAAAAGGCCTCTGATTAATCTTATCTACACCTCTACTTGTGTTAATATAGAGGAGGAAAAGTGGAAAAAATGTAACACCCAGTTCTCGGGTCTAGTAGTATTTAATATTTTCTGACTGTTAATATTTAATAAGTGTGTCAGAAAATAATTTTGTGTTATTATTTGAAAATAATTGGTTAAAGAGTCACATAATTTATTGTGACTAGTAAATTGTTAACTGTTTTAATTTAATTCAGCTGACGGTAAAATAAAATAGTGTTTCCCCGCAAATGGTTTTTAAGTTCCAGACAATGATAAGTACTGGGAACGAAATTTAACCAAATATGTGATAAACTCATATTTGAGTCGGTTTCTTTTTCCTAAACTATATCTATATACAGTACGTACATATACATACATACATAAACATATAAACCCTAGATCAATTCCTAAAATCCTTTCACCACACTAAATTGAAGATGCCAAATCCGAATTTAAGCTTCAAGAACATGGATTATCACTCTCTAATCCTTCTACTCATCTTGTAAGTCTTGATTACTTGATTCTCATAAACCTATGAAATGGGGTTTTGTGTACATGATGAAATTAGGATGAGTAATGCTAAATTGAAGCTTGTAATGATGAAATAATTGTTAGTTGATATCTAATTCATGATTTGTAGTTGAAAATCTAACCTAGAAATGATATAAATGAATGATGATCATGAGTTAAGATATGGGTTAGTTGATAATTCATGAATTAAAGCTTGTAATCATGTTATAATGATTAGTTGATGCTTAAATGATGATTAGTATCTAAACCTTAAGCTAGAAATGGTAAAATTAAATGATGATCATGAAGAAAGTTTGGGTTTAGTTAATTATTCATGAAGTAAAGCTTGTAGTTATGTGAGGCTTGTTGATTTATGTTTAATACATGATTATAATCTAAGTCTAACATTTGATTGAAGGAAATGATTATGTGTTCTTGAGGTTAATGATGAATTTGATGATGGTCATGGATTATATGATCAAATTAGCATTGGTTATAGCTAAGAACACTTAATCGATGATTAAAGATGATTGTGTGAATTTAATTGTTAAGTATTCATTAAATCAAATATTGTGGTTTTGATGAATTCATGAAATGAGGTTAATCACCTTAGTAATGGTTTAACCATGTTGATTAGTGATAATCAAAGTAGATTAATGTGATAAGAGGGTTATTTATAACCTTGGTGTGATCGGTGTTAAAGTAATGTAAGTTAATAATCATATTATGATTGAATTTGGAAAGTGAATATTATGATCATTAATCATGACTAAGTGATAAGTTATTGATGTAATTACAATTGTAAGATATTGGATTGATTTGAGACAAGTTACTAACTTGTGTTATTCTATTGTAATTCCAGATAAACAGAAGACTCAGTGACATTAGACTACTGAGTGGACAACTGAGGTATTCGGTGAGTGGATCTCTAATCCTCAGCGTAACTTGGTTGTAACAAGTTTGGTTACAACAAGTAACGTATTATTACTTTATCAGTTGCATTGATGATTATGTTGATAGTAATAATACTGTTGATATGTTGAATAGTTGAATATGTGACTTATTGATTACGTGATCACTTGAATTATTTGGCCTTCGGGCATCAGTTGTTAATGAGGCAACGAGTTGTTGAACTGTTGGTTGGGCTAGTTGGTTATCCAAAGTTTAACACACCTCCTGTGTTAGTTGAAGATAATCACTAGCTATCGGTCTCGTCCGTAGGGCCATACGGTTAGGTTGGATAAGTGTTCTTGGGGAGCCACCCGGGTTTATGGTTATCCCCAGAGCCGCCGATCCTCATTATGGTGTTGTTGATTAGTTGATGAGTTGTATTGTGTACTTGCTTGTTGTAGTGTTAAGTGTTGTACACAAGGTTGTTGAGCTAAGTTATGATGTTGATTAGTTATCTGCTCACTTAGCGTTATGCTAATCCCCCACATTAACACTTCTTGCAGATTTCGGTTAGAATGATGGGTGTGCAAGAAGTTGAGCTAGCAGGAATGTTTGACCACGAGGCAATACTCTGATAATGGATTTGTATAATATAATGTTTTAAAATGTTTTATATAACACCTCGGTTGAATAAATTATGTTTTGAAAAGGTTGAATTTTATAAGTTGATAAAACGATGTAAATTATCACTATCTATTTGGACTTACGCTTCCGATTGACTATATCTAAATAAGTTAAATGAGGGGTGTTATAAAAAATGTCTTTCGGTGGCGAAGTGGGATTGAGATGATCTCCCTTACTATTTTTCAAACTCCTCTCTTTTTTTGTCTTTATTTCATACGAGGCAAAGAACAAACTAAAATTAATTGATTTTTATAATATGATTGTACTAATAATTATATGAATATCTTCTTGTATAAAAGGTGCGTTGGTTATTACTTCATTTAACTTCCAATCAAAACTGAAACCAACATCTCAATGATGAATTCATTGTTGACCCAAACCAACTCAAATGAATTTTTAATAGATGAGTAATTGTTTATAGTTTAGACAACCTCTTTCTAAACAAGCTTAGGACATGAGATATGGTGATAAAAGTATAAATTATGATCTCTTCTTTTACATATGAAGATATAACTAAACTGTTCAACTTGAATGAGTTTGAAAGCTTCAAGATGTACATATATAAAATAAAATTTAAAACGAAAAAAAAAAAAAACACTTTGATTGATTAATAATTAACAACTGTATTCGTTATTGAAGTTAAGTGAGCAGCATTTTTATGGGTTGGCATACCCGACCCGTTTTAACATCTACTATAAAATAGTTTGGTTAACTTCAACCCGTTATCCAACCGAGCACACTATTTGACGAATTAATGCCCCCTATAATATCATTTCCTAGATCCGCCACTGGATACTAAAATGTGGTTTTGGTTCCCAGTGAATTTATGAAGCTGCCTTTCTAAAAGTATGACCAAATACAACTTCATAATTTAAAAAATAAGTGTCAAGCGTGAGTTCAGTTGTATAACGTTTTATGTTTTACCAAACTAATCAATAAATAATGACATTACTAACAGTTATAAAATAAGAGATTGACAGAGCTTTATGTGATTTTCATACAAATACAATGCAGGTTTATGATATAATTTTTTATTTTGATATAATGTTAAGTAAAGAATACTCCTTTCGTTTTAAAATTATTATCACCAGACAATAAACATACAGTTTAATAAAAGTGTATGTATTATTGTTGACCGCCAATAATGAATATCATCTTGGTTTCAATCATTTTGATTGTTTGATTTTGTAAACATACCAAAATGAAAAGATGAACAAAGAAATTGAGATAGATGAAGTAATTCATTTTTTATTAGGGTAAATACATTTTGTCGGCTACGTACTCTACCTCTTTGTCCCAAGGTAAGCAACCTACCTCTTTTAATACCAATGTATGCTACGTAACCGGAAAATTCGTGCTAAAATCTTGAGGAAGTTCATTTTTACCTGCTAGAAGTTATAAATGATGATTAGGATGCCACGTGTTATGCCACGTGTGTAATATGAGATGTATTATCCATGTCATCAATTTTTCTTTTTAATTAAATCCACAGACCTGCAAACTCTTAATTATTTTTTTATATCTACCCTTTAACCATCTTTTTTGATGATCAAACTCGCTTCTTCATTTCTTTGATTATCAAACTTGCAGGACACAAAATAAACAAATCCTTTTTTTGGATGCAATAAAATTTCATTACCAAGAAAACTAAAACAACCATAGCCCATCAAGGGGCCACACCAGTGACCAGACCACAACTGAGTACCAGAGCTTAGAACTTAAACAAAGGTGTAACCATGGGGATCTAAACTAAGCACCAAAACTAAACAAAAGCAACAACAAACTTAAGATACTAAATATAATCAAAAATCATCAAATCATCTCTTCTATTTCTTTTGTTTCTTTAGAGTTCATCATCTTCATCGTTTTCATGACCATCGCTATCATACTAAAAAACAAGCTGTTTCATAATATCGTAGCTATGTAACCGGAAATAGGACGCAGCCGGAAAGTGAAAACAAATTTGCTAGTACTTGACGCAAATGTGAAGCCTGAAAATTTAGTGGATGACGGCGTCGACGTCGACGAGCCAGTTGGAACCAACGAAATCGACTTCGACATAGTGGTTGGAGAAGCGAAATCTGAGCTACATAAATCTTGCAACTCGCCGGAAATCACGAATGGTGCTGTAAACGTAACTACTTTTTCTGCTACTACTGAAACTCTATAACACCCCCAAATTTAATGTTTGGCGGAAGCATACTTTGGGTATTACTAATCAACAATCAAAGCACAAAGATATATAGTAAACGACTCTATATGCGTCGTTTTAACAAAATATATTAATATAAGAAATGTTTACAATATTTAAAGCTATACATAGCTCGTGTTCGATTAAATGAGAGATTTTAGTACATAAGTACTTGTACAAAATATACTAATGCAAGAAAATCTCTAATATCTGCATGCTGACTCGAGCTATAGTATCCCTGATGGCAGTCCAACCTACTGCTGTGTACCTGTGAAACATGCTAAAATGGATCAGCTAAAGTTGGTGAGCTCACAGGTTTGAAATCAGATAATGTCGTATGAACCGCAAGATTTAAATAAGGATTTGCATCCAGCAAATAAGTAATAGTGTATACAGCCATGATCACATAGTCTGAGCTTAACTCGAGGGTCGGGTCCCATATAGAGAATTCCGAGCGAGGTGCCTCCACGAGTGCCTAATCTACACTCTTCTGAACAATTATTAGTACGTCCGTTTACCCAGTTAGTGCATGCTAACCCGGACGAGGAGGGTCAATCCTATATGGTACCATATACTAATAATCACGCTACAATGTATTACCAAACTATGCTGACGGAGGACTTTGAAATGATTAGTGGAAAACAACTCATGTAGCATATTGTAAAGTTTGTACTTGCGTTCACATGTTAAAAATAAGCATTGAATCACACCCCTGAGTGAAAAGCGGTAAAAAGAGGGGCTATGAGACTCACCTGAGTCTGGAAGCGTTTAATCAATAAACGTACGGTGTTTAATCAAGCAGTGAGATGTCCGCAGATTGATAACCTGAGGGTGTCCACGACACGTGATGGTTATAATATGATTAGGTAGTTACAAAGACTATCCTTGTAGTTGTTTCGTTCAACTAGAATGTCCAAATTACTACGATTTGGTTGTTTGGTTAACTTTTATTTTGAAAACGTGTACGGCCCGTTGGTGATTGTTTGTAATAATCTTCAATATTATTATTTTGATTTCGAAATGTTATACTTAAAAGTATTTATAAACTTTTAGGTGACGGGGGTCCGGGGGCAGCGCCCCTGGTTAGCGGGGTTCCAGGGGTGGCAACCCCTGACGGGGTCCAAGTGGCTGGATTGTAAATTGGCATAACATGTTCGATTGGTTTTTAGCGTCACTAAGGGTAAGTGTCGTATGGATTGTAAATTGATTATAGGCGACACTTAGTCAAGTGTCGCTAGTATACTGTTACAAAAATAGGCGTCACTTCGATGAAGTGTCGCGGGTGAGTGACACATATTGAATTTGCGACACTTAGAATTTCTACGGCACTTAGTTTGCGACACTTAGAGAGTGTCGCAAGATCTGCAGCTTCGTTGCGACACTTGCCGCTGTTCGCTGGATTTTGAGCCAAAAACGAGTTTTCCGGTTTCCATTGAGTCCGATTCTTTTACCCAACCCATATATGGACATTATAAGCTTATAGAAACAACATACAAGCATTATAACATAGTTTTGAGTGATTTCAAGAATTTGTCGGAAACTTACGCGGTGGCGAATCAAAATTCCGAAAAGATGAAGTTGTAGTTCGTGATGCCCTGGTTCTTTTATTCCAAACGAGCGTAATGATTTGAGGTCGTTTAAGGGTGTTATTTGTTGATTTTGGGTGATGGTGGTCGATGGTGATTTAGAGAGAAAAGGAAGAAGAGAGAGAGAAAGAGTTGGAGAAATGAGGAAAAAGGAGGGAAGGGAGTGGGAGGTTTAGCCTCCCATTTTCAGTCCCCGCGCCCCGTGCGGTGTTCGTTTTCCCGGTCGTTTAAACGTTAATTAATTATTTTATACGTTTAATTATATATTTTAAAATACAAATAATTACTCAATAATTTTGTCGAAGTATTTTATCAAAATACTTAATACTTGAGTTATAAATCATAACTTTAATTTATTTTTGTTTTGTTTGCGCGTTTACATTTTAATCGCGTAAATTTCACTTGTACAATACGAGTTTGCATTGAAATATTATAAAAATAATATTTTGGATATAATAACATTGTTAAATAATGTTATATTATTTAAATAAAATGGTTCACCAACGTCCACATTTAATTGAACCGAATTACATTCGATTTAAATTGCGTATGATTTAATCACATCGCATAATCGTATATATTCAACAATATATATTTTGATACATTAATTAGCCTAACACATAACCAATTACATGTATTTACAATTGGTTAGGCACTAATTACTAGTCCTAATTTGATGGGTGTCACAAACTCGCCGGAAATTACACAAGTTCGCCAGAAAAGTTCATTTTTCAGATCTAATTCCGCTTTGGTGGTGGCGATCTGCGGCTGCTCCGAGGATTAGGGCTTCGTTTATCATTGCTTCAGTTTCTATTTGATATTAGGGGTGCGTTTAGTTACAGAAAAATTTCTCCATTTTTCTTTTTCTGTTTCTCTAGAGAATGAGAATTGTTTTACCTCTCTAGAAAAGCATGGAAAATCTAGAAAACATGTTTAGTTGCAAGGGATGGAGTTTTCCTTTTTCAAGGAAGAGTAGATATGGAAACCATCAAAAGTAGTTTTCAAATTTGTAGTTAAAAAATGGAAAACAAGGATTTTCCTTTTCTTAGAAATTTTTTTTAGAAAACTCAAATCTGAACACGTTTTCTAATTTTCTTGTTTTCTTAGAAAATTTTTCTAGAAAAGTGTGGAGTTTTCTGTAACTAAACGTACCCTAGGGTTTCCATTTGATGATTTGGGGCTTCATTTTTATTGTGTTTGTTGATGATCTTGATTATAATTGGGATAATTTTATATATGTCCCTGGAAAAATTGAAAATTACATATATATCCAAAACACGCTTTAGAGGTATTGTACATCATGCACCAAAAACTTGTATTTTGGATATATATGTAATTTTCAAGTTTTATAGGCTGCTAACGTATGTATTTACCGATGTTCACTTTGTTTGAATTTTTTGGATTTTTACAAGAAAAAAAGAAGAGGAGAGATATTCACTTTATTCACGATGGCCGGATTTCACAAAGAAGTTGTTAACCTCTTTTTCTTAAAAAAAAAAAACAAAAGAGAAAAAGCCACATAAGAAGGGGGGGGGGGGGGGGGGGGGGGGGAACCGGTGAAACTTATTCCACTTGTGCAAGAGATTTTCCACGTAAATATTTTTACAAATGTAATATGTCCACGTAATCAGATTTACCTGCTATTTCAGTTACCGGTTACCAAATAGCCGACCTTGACACGAATTTTCATAGTTTAATGCATACCTTAACGGTAAAAATGGTAGATTGCTGACTTTGGGACAAAGGAGTAGAGTACATAGCCGACAAAGTGCATTTACCCTTTTAATTAAGTGAAAGAATTATGTTGGACCCATGAATTGGGGGTATAGAGTTGACAAATTAAGGGTTACAATGGTGAATGATGTGGCTAGAAGATGGTAATCAATAATTCCATGTGAATGATAATACTATTGTGAATGCTCTTATGATGCTCTCGCCTCTCAGGGTGAACTCCCAAAAACAAACTAAAGTAATATTAATAATAAAAGCAAGAGGAAATGTAGACGCTTTCTCTAGAGATTTTGCTCAAAAGCGTGATAATTCCTTGCAAGGGCGGTGCCACCTTGGGGCAACCGAGGTCATGCGCCGTGGACGACTTAAATTTTTTTATTTTTATTTTTATTTATATATGGGTTTAGTTAGTGGTTGTTATAGAAAATCTTAAATGTAATTGCAGAGAAAAAGTTACACACTCTCTTATCTATATTATTAGAGCTAATTGTGTTGTTCATCCCTATGATTTACACACAATTGCACTGTTAGTCCTTAAACTTTATTTTTTTGCATCAGTAGTCTAAAAACTTAGAAGTTGTTACGCGTTTGGTCCCTCGATCAATTGAAATGACTAAAATACCCTCATTATCGTATTTTAATTAGTTTTGTCATTTATAAAATAAAAATGTAATTATAAAGGTGGAGGATCAGAGGATAAAACCTCAAATGAGGGGAAGGATGGCGGACCGAATTCACTACATTTAGAAACAAATTTGTATTTGTAAAATGAAGTGTTAATATTAAGATAAACAAAATTTAAAACTTATATTGTTCAATAAATGATTTCAACTAAAAATCAAGGAAAAAAATTGATAGCGGAATCCCATGATTTGGGGTTATAGCTAAAATTATATTGCAAATGTTATCTCATGACGTATTAATTTAGATTAAATTGGTTATAATTAAATTTTGTGTGTTACCTTATATGCTGTATAAAACTAATGAAACATTAAATTACAATAAATTAGTTATAATTTTAATTTTAAATGTAATATTATTACATCATTTTACATTCTATGTCGCCTCATCAAGTTAGTATATAAGGCGATGACACATATGATACATATTATGTGGCAAGACTAAAAGATTGACAAATAATTGAAGGTCAACTATTATATATAACAAAGAAAATAAGATATGCAATCAAATGTTCCGAGCAATATTGATAGACAACACAAATCAATCAATATATTAATATATCAATATTGTTGTATACAAGTAAGTGTACATGACATACACACATCCAGGGGCGGAGCTAGAAAATCTTAATGTAGGGGGTGAAAAAAATTATTTTTATTCCATTTATACTTTCGTGGGGGCGAAATTTCTAAAATGTCATTAATCCGTTACAAAATTTTTTACGTAATTTATAAAGTCTTATAGGGGCGGCTGCCTACGCTGCTCCCGCCCTGTCTCCGCCCCTGCACACATCTATATCTATCTATATATATAAAAGGAGATCGAGTAAAAAAGATAGATCTCCTCGTTCATTCCACAATGGTAACATCTGATTCCTATTTGAAAATATGATCTCTAAGTTAGTGACTGCAACAGTGGGTTTTCAAGTCAATGACGACCAACGGAGACGATATCATATGCGGGTGAGGTGGAGGTTCACGGTATTATAGAGATCGATGACGTAAGATGTTGATGCGATTGTGGTGGAGGTTTGTAATACTCTAATTTTTATAAGTGTACATTTTATTTAAAAATAGTAGTTTAATAATTATATATGTAGTTATTTAAAATCGTAGTATAATATTGATAAGAAAGTTAATAGTGGCCAAAGTAGAAATAATTAAATTTGAAAAGTTAGTTAGTGGCCAATGTAGTAGAAAGGGAACTAGAGGGTTAGAATTGAAAATACATTTATTTAATCTCTAACTTCTTGTAAAGTCTGGAAAATGATATTTTAAGTGTTTGTGTGTGTTCTTGTGTCGCCAAAAAGAAAGAAAAGAGAGGAAGAACAACAATTAAGAAATTCATCAAATTGAAAGCTTAATCTTGTGTATTCTTGCTTCCAATTTCGTAATTAAGTATCCTCAAGGTAAGACTACCCTCTAGCGCCTTTAATTTCAATGTTTAAGTAAGTTTCCTTGAACTCTAGAAATGGGTTTTTGAAGAAATTGGTAAGTTTTGTAAGTAGGGATGTTAGTTAGTGATTAGTATGCATGAAAGAATACTTGTAGATGAATTATTTTGAGTCTCATAGTAGAAATTGAATTTTGGTGATGATGAGGATGAATTGTGTGTTTAAATTCATCAAAGTAGAGAAATATAATTAGTAGAGATTACATGAGCTAGTTAGTAGTAAATTGTGTTTACCTTGAGTTAGTGGATAATATATTTGTATTTGTATGGATAGGTTATTCAAAAGAGATAGAAAGCCTATTGTTGAACTTAGCATCTATAAATCCTTTGATAAAGGTAAGTAGTAAGATAGTAGTTATGAATTAAACTTGTTTGTGATTTCTTAAATGGATGATCAAATGAGTAGTAGTTATTGAAAATAGTAGTATATATGTGACATTGAATCATGTCACTTGTGTAGTTAATGAAGGAATTGAGAATGACTCAATTCCTTGTAGAGTTACATGATTTGGAACTAATTGTAGTGGTGGATCCAAATTGTAGTTGGATGATTACCTGAAAGTGATCATCGAGGTAGAAATTGTAGTTGATGAACACTTGAATGTGATCATCAAGTATGAATTGTAGTGATTAATTGTTGAGAGTTATTTCTATTATATAATTATAGTTGTTGATGTGTTAGTTTCTTACGGAGTATTACTTACTAAGCTATATAGCTAATCCTTTTGTGGTGTATGATTGTAGGTACTAGTGGGTCAAGGACTAATTTGGGCAAAGAACCAAAGATCGACTAGAGGTAGAACTTACTATTGAGTAGTAAGTTGAATGTAACACCTCGTCAAAAAGGCAAAATTTTGCACCATTTTTAAACTTTAAATAATTACCTTTTAAAGATCGAGTGAAATATTTTACTAAAAATACTTACAAAATGATATAAACAAAATCATAAATTTAAAGTAATAAGCGTTCAAAAATGTAATTCGTTTTTTTTATTTAAAACACATTCTAAATTATTCGAAACCGCGCGAAAATAATTTATTAAACATTAAGTTCCAGTAATATTTTTATAAAACATTTCGGAAGAATACAAAACAATTTTTAGAATTTAAAATGTTATTTTAAATTACATCGGACAAATTAATCACGGGTATTTTACACTGTGGTTGGAGACCACAGTCCGCGAAGCGTGATCTGGAAGTGGGTAAAACCCACCTCCACCCCACCTCATTTTCTCATTTCTCTCTTTCTTTCCCCTCTCTTCCTCCTTTTCTCTCTAAAAAGTTCATCACCTCCAATCTCACAAAATCGCAAAATAACAACATCAAACGGCCTCGGATTATACCACTTCTTTGGAATAAAAGACTCGCCACATCACGATCTACAACTCTATCTTTTCGGATTTCTCATCCGACAATTTGTAAGTTTTCCGACAAATCCCGAAATCTCTCGTTTTTAAGTGTTTTCACTTTCTAGTTGTTTGTTTATGCTTATAATGTCCCTATAAGGGTTGGGTAAAAATATTGGAACGAACGGAAACCCGAAAACGTGTTTTTGGTGAAAAACCCGTCGACAGGCGATAGTGTCGCCCACAGACCAAAAACAGTACTAGCGTCACTAAGTGTCGCTATGCCTCTCTGCCGCCCTTATAGCGTCACTACTTAAGTGCCGCTATCACACACACACCGTCACTTCTTGAGTGACGCAAGCCTATAACTATCGGCAGAAACATGCGACACTTCTCAAGTGTCGCTACTTTCAGCAGAAACCACAACTTTCGGTAGAAACGAATAACGTCACTAAACCAACCGCGACACTAACGAAGTGACGCTATATGCGTCACTAACCTATAGCGACACTAATTAAGTGCCGCATAAAACCTAACTTAGCGCCACTTCCTAAGTGCCGCATACTCAAAGACCCGACACTTACCCTTAGTGACGCACAATCTTGATACCGACACTCGCTAAGTGTCGCCTCCCTTTGTACGCGTCACTTCTCAAGTGACGCACAATACCCAGGACACATCAGTTATGCGACACTTCCTGAGTGTCGCTATTATCCAACCAGTGACGCTATTAAGTGTCGCTAATATCATATTTTAAGCCAAAAACTCACTTTTAATGTGTCAAACTTATCCGGAAACATTTACGCAATTATATACGAACCGAAACGCGTTTAAACGAGTTTATTTATACGAAAACAACTTAAATTATATTTTCTAAATATAATGTCGACACGCGACAACGACACGTAATTTCTTTATGAAATTCAAACGTAAACATATAACAAACACATTGAGTACAAACGAACCGAATAAACAACAAACTTGGATAGTTTATGTAATTATCCACTTACTTATACGAAACCTCACGTGTTTAGGACACTAGGAGGTCACTTTGGACGATACGCGTAATTAGGAACGCTTGCACTCTCAGGTGAGTTCATAACCCCACTCTTTTACTGTTTTCAACTGATTTCGGGGTGGGAATGCATACTCCTGTTTTACTACTTTCCACTGTATAAATCTTTACAAACGTTTTACAATAGTTTATGGTAACGGTGTTAGATTACGACAGCTACGAACCACTTGACCATACTTAGAGATATTAAGTACGACCGTTTCAGAAACACCTAGAATTATATTACATATGATATCTAGGGAGTAACCGCCTCACTACATCAGTGACTTGCTAAGTACTAGTAACGACTAGTGGACTTATGAACACCAACTAGAGGCACCGACATGCTAGTTTAGCGTTGACTACCCTTAAGAACTAGCGGATGACTTTGACTAAGTACTGTAAGTACTTCCCGACAGTTAAGTGACGTGTTAACGTACTTTGACTTTACACATTACTTTGGACAAACTAGGTGACGTAGACACGTACCTAACAGATGATTATGACTTACCCCTATGCCTAGATGACATCCTTACTTTCTAGTATAATTGTGACGACTCTGGCTTGGAGTTACTGGGCCAGGGATGGTCCCCCGGCAGCAGGGAGTTACCTAAAAACCGAGGGGGTGTCATATAACAACTTGAGGTACCGTTGAGTACCTGTAACACTTTACTAGCCTTGGGCTAACTTACTTACGGCATGTCGCGTACTGCCAAAACGATTACTTGCATCTCCTGCGGGAGAATAACGGACGCTGTCACTATATGTGAAGCAACGATACCACGGTGGGTGGTACAACTGACTTACGAGCTGGATGCTCACGATACCACGGTGGGTGGTACAACCGACTTACGAGCTGTGGGCTCACGATACCACGGTGGGTGGTACAACTTACTTACGAGCTGAATGCTCACACTCAGCAACGGACCGACGAACTATTACAGTCGGGGTCGTTGGCTCGGCATATGAATTTATACTCTATCGTAGTTCTACGGAACTGCACGGTTACTCATACTCAGCATATAGCTATATGCTTTACTTACTCTTAGCACGGACCTACGCACTTTTACGGTAGGGGTCGTTGACTCGATAACTGATATATTTATTTAAACGTGGTCCTGCGGGACGTAACTTGACGTATCCTTTGGGGGATACCCATTACCATCACTGTAGATGATTACTAGATAACTTACGAGTCGGAGACTCAGGAAATTACGAGCTTTTGCTCACTTGACTGTTATTACCAACCGTACCGATATGACACGATCACAAAACAGATAACTTGATCACGTTGCCGGGGTGCAACCTTTCATGCCAGGTGGCATCGTGACCTATTAATAACCGTAGAACTAATACTTGAAACCGTATAAACTATCTGTACCGTATTGCCGGGGAGCAATACCGATTTCTAAGGACTTTCTTGTTTGATCTCTTTCGACCAGTAGCATGACAGTTAGTCATCTTACGCTACACCCTTATACATATTGCCAGGTGGCAATAACTTACCTGATAACACACCCACTGGGAATTGGTTCCCTTTACTTGACTAGAAACCTATTGATTAGGTTCACCTGCTTACCATAAATTACTTATAACTGCCTCGAGGGGCAACTGTTGTTATTTAAACTACTAAACTTGATTTACATTTCTGAATGAAATACATATTTCTTGAACTAATTGTTATTACAAATTACTTGTGAACTCACCAGCTTTCCAGCTGACCTTTTTAGTGTGCATTCTCAGGGACACTGCAATAGTAGGATTGGCCTACAGGAATTCTAGCTTGAGTCGCACGTTTTGACAATTGGATGTCTCTGCATAATTTAGTATTATCAGTTATGTATCGAAAGTATTTTGCGAACTCGCAACTTGTATACATTTTATTTTGAGAAATGTAATAACTATTTTCAAACGTCTCATTTAGAGTCGTTCATTATGTATCTTATGCTGTGATATTTGATTTGGTAACACCCGACCCGATCGCTTCCGCAACCCGAAATATGAGGGTGTTACATTGAAACCCTACTTTTATAAGCATGCTTTTGATATGACGAATGAAGGCCCCCGTTTTGTAGAAAAACTTGTTTTGATCCAATTTTGTATGTGTTGTAATGATAGGTCGAATGGTAGTATAAAACAAGTGGTGAAAGTTGCAAATACTTATGTCAACTTTAAAGTTGTTATTTATGTTGACTTTGATGTTAAAGAATAATTTGAAAGTGAGACATGTAGTAATTGTAGTTAAATTGTTGTTGGTATAGTTTAGGTACCCAAATGGGTCACCGACGAGTTAAGATGTCAAAATGAGTAGCTTCAAGGTATATTACCTTTGGTCATTGAGTTAGAGTCTAAATGCATAGTCAATTGTGTTGGAAAAATGTAAAGGGTCAAATTACACTTAGTTTGAAAGTCAATGTGTGGTTGAAATGGTAAAAAATGGTCACTTTTTGGTTGAATGTCCGAAACGTTCGTTGTCACGAAATTTAGAAAAGTGTAAAAAGAGAAATTTCTATTTTGGTATTAGAGAGGTGCTCGCAAAATTTGATAGTTAAATGTTTAGCGAGTCACAAGATACGCCAGTTTGAAGTTAGTATTTTTATTTGAAATTGCATAGTTAGTCTGCATGTATGAGCTGCTGTAGCTGAGCTGTACCCGGCGGGTACATCTCTTACCCGGTGGGTAAGAGTGTTACCCGACGGGTAAGAGTGTTACCCGGTTGGGTATCCGGCCGGGTACAGCCTATTACCCGGCGGGTAAACCCTTTAGCCGGCGGGTAACCCACCGGATTCAGTGACTTTATTTCAACAATTTTATGTGTTTGGAAAATATAAATATGTGATATAAATTAGTTAGTGGTTATAATTTAATATTTTGGATGACGTCAAGAGTATGTTTAAAAAAAAATCGGGGCGTTTCAAGGTTCTTGACAACGACAATGAGGACTACATGGAAGGTGGATAGCGATGGTGACGACAGGTGTTGACGATGGTGGTGGTTGTAACGGTGGTTTGTCGTGCAATTTGTAAAGAAAAGACGAGACGGTATATGTGTTGCGTCGTCAGAGTGCTAACTCTGCTGCGGTCGTTCTAAGGTGGGGCACAGCGGTCCTGCAAACAACGACGCAACACGTGAACGTGTTAGGTTTTAAATTTATATGAGCTGGGGCTCAAACTATAAGTACTACCTACTTTTGGGGAGTAAGCAGTAAGTATAACTCGAGTGTCGTTCTTAAAATCGGAGCGAATGGAACTAAAAGGGACTTACCGTAAACGAGCGTTCTGATAGGATGAGTTTATAAAAGTAGGTAGGTTTTGGTTGGTTTATCTAATACTAAATAAAACAGGTAAATAAAATAGAGAGTAGGCAACAGGTAGAGCGTGATTGCTGAAACTTCGATAATTAGGGTTTCTGGATGATATTCATTATAAAGATGATTGGAGACTACCTTGGGAAAATCATCAAACAGACAGACGGTGTAAACACTAGGACCCTACGTTTTAGTCTAAATGCCTAAAAGCATATGTCACTGAATCCTAGGTTATCCTGATGCTGATCAGAAACAGGTTGTTCAAACCCCCCTCACTTGCCTTGTAAGACTAAGCGACCTCTACGGATGATATATCCTGGGTGTAGGCATAAGGTAACAAACTGCAATTTTCTATCTGACCTTTCTTAACACCTAAATCTATCTGAGTTTATCTAGGTTTGTACGAATTGTATGTTATATATGTTGAGCTGTCGGTTATGTTGAGTTAAGCGGTTTAAGCATATTGTATTACAGCCGAATACTTGCTTTCTTTTCAGAACTCGTTTATATCAGGTTTAAGCATAATTAACTCCGTCATGAATTAGACACTCCTTTGCTATCAGGCGTTCATCCCTAGGAATACTTACGGTGTACAGTGCATTTGACATATCCACTGTGTTCCAGACTCAAGGTATACTCACGGTGTACAGTGCATTTGGCATATCCACAGTGTTCCAGAATCAAGGCATACTAACGGTGTACTGTACATTAAAGTAGTTCCACAGCTGTATGTTAACCTTGGTGTATTAACGGTGTACGGTGCAGCGAGCATTTCCACAGCTGTATTTTAACCTTGGTGTACTAACGGTGTACGGTGCAGCGAGCATTTCCACAGCTTTATTGTCCTTAGACCCATATTCTAAAAGGGTGACTTTTAGGTATTCCACGATGAAATAGACCTACGACAGTTCCTTAGCTTCCACGTGTTTGTACTCCACACGAGGTGTTTCCAACGCTATACGAAGTACTGTGCCGAATTACGAAATATTCATAGCTTCATACGGTAATATGAGATAACTATATCTACGTAGTATTAGGGTTGATCAGATGCTATCCCAAGGCAATAGTCACGTGAAAGACTGGAAAGGGTGGACACTTTATTAAGTCTATATTCATGTAAAACTCAACCAGATATACAGCAAAACAATCACCAATCATAGCATGTTAAATATGAATTAAATATCATCCATAATCCTAATATCTATATTTCAACAGTCACAGTATCAAACTACGTAAATAGCATGACAATATTCGCAACACAAACAAAGATATCATGCAAACAAAACATAATAACCGTAAGTAAAGGAATAAGTAATAACCAGTATTTAAGCAGCGTAACACTGAGTAGTACAAGCCAGAGTCTTGAAAACTTCAATATAATTATTTAAGCAACGTAACACTGAGTAGTACAAGCCAGAGTCTTGAAAACTTCAATACAATAAAATTCCCAAGCTACAGCTATCTTCCCCACTCGAACCGTGCCTACATCTCTCTAGTTCTCTAGAGAGAGAAACTAGAGAGAGAACTAACCTAAACTATTCTAGAGTGAGTGAAAGAAAGAAAGAGTGTGTGAGAGAGAAAGTGAGAGATTTTGAAGGTGTGAGGTGTGTGAAATGAGGATGAGAGGTGCTCTATTTATAGGCAACCAAGGATGCAAGAGTACAAGTCCACAAGCATGCACATACAAGCAAGCGAAGCAAAACGAGAGACCACAAGACCAACCAGGGCCATAGATGGCCTAAACATGTACGGCCTGTTTAGGGCCATACACAGCTTCACCAAGGTCGTACACGGCTTGGTGGTGGCCGTGTGCTAGGCCGTGTGATTTTTTGACTTTTCGCGTTGCTTCGGAAGGCCGTATCTTCTTCGTTTCACGTCCGTTTGACTTGATTCTTTCGCCTACGGTCTCGTAATTCCGTTACGATTCTAATGATTCCAATTTGGTATAAATTGGAGGTGTGGAGCCCAGGCGTGTTCAGAATACGTTTCGTAGTCTTCGGTTGTGCTGTTTGTAGCATATCTTCTTCCTCCTTGATCCATCTTGAGCAATCCTTATATCCACATTCTCGTAATCTCTATGGCTACAATATAAGACATTTATGAGGTTCTGGCATGAAGTTTACAGTAGAATTAGGCCTAGGCTCAAAATGGTGCCTATTTAGGTCAGTTTTCCACCCTTTTTGCTTGATTTTCTAAAGACCGACAAGTTTATACCTTTCTAACAAAAGTTGGTAAATAATGATGATTTGAAGATGTATTTGTTAGAAAATAGCTAAATATGGGACAATTAATGCATGTAAAAACGTGACTTTTTGCGATACATCAATATGCAATATGAGGGTTTGAGATTTGAGATCTGTAAACTCGTGAAGTGATAATTATGGCCCTAGTCCTTATAATTAAATATACTACTTCTCACGACTTACGTAAGTTACAAGGAAAAATTATTTCCCTTGATCCCTTTGATTTAATGGTTGAGATTATTCTCTTATTCTTTCGAAAATTGTTATATTCAAATGAACGTTTCTCATAATGTAATATTATGAAGTTTTGGTGTACTTATCGAAAAATTTGGTGAATATATCACCATCCATTGCATTAATATAAGTCTTATATAAGCTTTTATTAACTTTTGTTTAAGACTTTTTTTCAATAAAGTCTTTCATAAAACTTTTTGAACCCATTGAAATACCAAGTAAAAAGCTTTTGAATCAATAAACAACAACAAAGTAAATATGAGAGATAATGTAATAGCTTTGAGTTTACAAAGTCATTTACCCTATCTCTCCTATTTATTTTCTTATGTTTTACTAATTTAAATGCCTTTTACGTGGTTTATCAATGGGAACAAAAAGTTTTATCAAAGACTTTATTATACAAAACTTGGAAAAGACCTTTTACAAACTCGGAGTGCAACAATTTAAACAAAATTACAGTATAAGCATTTAATGTTGATATTTATAACAGAATAACAATTAATGGTACAACTAATTGAACTAAGTATGCATCCATTCTATTATAAAATAAAATATATTAATCATGTTGAGGTGAAAATTAGGGACATATTTAGCATTTGTTGAGAATAAGTGTGAAGCATTTCACAAGTGAAGGAACTGGCTCATATCGAAGAAACTCAAGTTTCTTCATAATTAAGGTCAGAAAATTTAATGATATCCGATGGAATCTAATTTTATTTTGATTATGAGCCTCGATCGGTTATCGTTGGAATAACTAGCCACGATTATGACGAAACTTAGCCTTTGATCTGCGCCATTTCTGTCACTTTCAAACAAATTCGCGTTTGTTTTCAACGCATCCCAAAACTAATCCATAACTTTTACCTCATCGTAAACAAAAATTTTATCTTCGATAAACTAAATGCACATTCAGTTAAATGAATTTATAACAATAACGGTTATTTTGTTTAAAGTGTAGCATTTATAGTTATATTGTAATAGTGTAAATTGTCATAACTCTGATTAAAATTGTGTAACTAATAAGTCATCGAACTTAAGCTAAGTACATTTGACGACTGTCTTGAATCGACCTCCTATGAATGTATATTCCTCAGAATACCAATGTTTACCTATTGAGATCTACCTTGATTTTTTGGTTCATCGAGACTAGCTCTTTTCTTCGGAGTATTATCATTCTCCTTAAATAAAACAAAATAACAAATTAAATGAGACATTAAGTTGATGAAGATCTATCATTTCAAACATATGTACTTGCAATAAATATTTACGACAATCTATCACTTTTCATCATACCTGTGGATTTGCTGAAGTTTTTCTGGAATCGCAAGGAGCAAAATGTAACTAAAAATTAGGGGTGAAAGGTGGTTGCGGCTGCACAATGAATGAATTAGGGTTAGAACTTGTAGTGTGTCGATATATAGGAATAAAATGGGAAAAATAGTAATTACACATAAATAGGTTAACATACATTAGGCCCAAAATACATTGTATGACCCACTAAAATAGAAAAGATTTACAAAGCCCATTTTGCCATCCCCATCTTCTTCTCATTTAGTTGTTTGTATGATCTTAATAACCTAATTCTTTTTAAGTTTATGTTGCGTTTAGTTCGCGAAATATTTTTGATGGAATTGGAATTTTTTATGAAATGTGAATTTCTCTGAATGAGAGAATTTGATGACCTACAACTCAATTCATTTGTGAACCAAACATGTTTGTGGAATGTAATCGAGATTTCAATTCCATCGGATTTCATTGACTTTCGCGAATCAAACGCAACCTTACATAGTTATACATGAAGATATTTCATCAATATAGTCAGTTTTTTTTAATGGATTCATTGTAATTGAGATTTATAGGTCCTACTTGATATCAAATTGCTTGGATTTTGACCTTAAATACGATTTTCTTTCTCTATTTCGTAATTTTAATTAGAATACAAACCATTAACATGTAGTAAAAGTTGGATGCATACAATAGTGAAATGTCTAAATGTCAATACACTATCGAACTATAAACCATATTTCATATTATTTGAAACAGTCCATGTTTGAATACTAAATCAAATTTAAGGTCAGATCGTCCCGGGCTTGAAATCTAGTATATTTATACATGAATATGTTTCATTGTTAATTTGTGTTTTTAATGAATTCCATGTAACTGAGATTTATAGATCGTAGTCGATGTCGAATTGTTTGAATTTTGACTTCAAATGTGATTTTCTTTCACTATTTTCTAGTTTACATTAGAATACACACCATTAAAAATGTAGTAAGAAACCCAGATGGTTTCATATAGGGCATGGGGTGGTTGGAGGCGGTTAATCGGTTATGGCCTAAATCCACCCCATAACCAATTTTTTAGTTGATTGAGAGTTTTAACCGTTTGATTTAGGTTAAATTTTGATTCGGTTAATGGTTAAAGTAAATACTTAAGTTAGGTTCCTGTTTAAATTTATTAATAACCAAAGTAGCACAATAACACAAATTGAATTTCCAAATGTGCTATTAACAATCATTTTTGAACTCCATAGTTGAATAAATTAGGTCGTACGAATTTTTGTTAGTCTTTATCATTTCGTTCGAAAGGAAATTATCACGCTTTGTTAACTATCGCAGTTTCATTCAATTGAAAGTTACCGCCGGTTAAGTTTGTGACTTAGTAATGAGCATACCATAGACTTGAAAGAAATTGAATACATCAATAGATTTTCACTTTCGACAACAAATGCTAGTGGACTTGTAATTTTATGAACAATATTTTAATAATTGTTCACAAATATGATAAAACATGTAATGAAAAATAATTTGTATAACTCATATGTTTCGGTTATTTCGATTACGGTTGACAAATAAAACCATAACCGTTCTATCTATTTCAGTTAATCGAAATTCACAAACCGAACCAACAGTTGGTTATCCATATTTTTGTTTAATTTGGTTCGCTTTTAGCGGTTGTTTTGGTTACAGTTCGGTTAATTCGGTCACTTGCTCACCCCTAGTTTCATATGTGATCTCTTTCGGACTTGATTTAAATTTATTATATTTACTTATTCATGTATTTTCTAATTATCAGAGCCTTCATTTCAAACTTAAATTTCAACAATATTTTTAATTATATAATATAAGCTTGCTTGTCTCTGTCTAACTATTCAGTTAAATTTCTAACAATTCAAAAAATTAATTATAAATGTATCTCTAGAAATTGGTTGTTTTATATGTAAAGCTATTGTAACTTTTAGGTATGAACTTGCTTATTTTATATACAAACATTATGATGACGGTGTGTTTGTGAATCGAAGAAATCATACAATAAACAACGAACGGAATTCAATAAACCCTAAACGGGAACCCAAAAACAGGACTTCTTATGAAAACTCTCTTTCAATAATTCATAATAAATTAACTTTAACCCTAACAACTGGAATACTTATATAGACCCTAACCTTAACTTGGAGGAAAAGATATATCTTTACTAAAAGATAAAATATACTCATAATTAAGACAATATAAATATTAAATATAAAAGATTGATATGACAATTAAAAATTGTCATTTATGACCCTTCGATATTCGAATCGTTATGAATTTTAACTTCACATGCTAACCGAATAAATGACGGTTAAGCCAGAGGAGCTGGAGGCCCGAAGGTATTCTATGCATTAAAGCAGGTAAGGAGACAATTCAAGAACTAAAACTAATTTAATGCCGTTACAACTTAAGAGTGAATGAGGTGACGGGTGTACATATAAATCTATGCCAAATGATAATGGGATTTTTACTGTAGTGGATAGTCAACGCTTCCATTTACATTTCTAGTTACAAACTTCGCCTAAATGAAATAAAATGTAGGCGAACTAAGCGGTTTTTTTGATTGTGGGGAAGAAAATGATGAAGACACATATCCCTAGTCTCTTTTCCCGGTTATCGAAAATTTTAAAAATTCACTGGGTTCGCCTAAGAGTATTGGCATTTAGGCGAAATTTTTATGCCATGTGTCATTAAATTGGTTGGTGAAGTATGGTTGACCCCCGAGTTATAGGTTGACCGGCGAACTTTTTATTCCATGTGGCATCATTTAATTGGTTTCTTTTCTTTCGCTTGGTTCGCCAATTGTATTTTTAATTTAGGCGAATTGTTTGACTATTGTTGTAAAAATTATCTGACACCGACTTCTATGTGTAAAGGGATAGTTTGACTGTCCATTAAGGTAATTAGCTCAATGATAATTTTTACCTTCCAAATTGATATAGATCCGCTCTTAACATATTGTAATATACAATTTGTTAATGCATTTAGTGGTAAATTACCTCAACGAGCAGTCAACAAAGCCATTTCCATAATATAGTCTATGTCTATTTATTTTAACAAAATGGTCAACAATTTCGCCTAAATACAAAAGAGAAGGAGGCGAAGCCGGCAAAATGCAAATGCAATCGGCCGCTAGAAGTTCACCACCTGGAAGACAAAGTTCGCCGAAATTGAAATTTTCTTACAAGTGAACCCAGCGAAGTTAACATGCACGAGGAGTTCAACTAATAAGAAAAACAATAGTAGTAGTATTTTATCAACTAAATATATATATAGGGCCACCATCAGGAATCAGTGCTAGTAGTCTGAAACAACGTATGAATGTCTTAATTAAAAATTAAATATATCATCAATCATGAATCAATCAAATATCAAATAGGAGGATATTGTGATAAGTTTTTTCCTTGATCGGAAGTCTGAAACATCCAATTTTTAAGTACGAATTCAGTAGATTGTGATAGTTCTTTTCAATTTTTAAGTACGAATTTTTTAAGTACATATGCCTTCAAATAGGTAATAACCGGTAGGGGTGTTCAAAACTACCCGATTGGATACCCGAAAATCCGAATATTAACATTTAGCGATATTTTGCTAAGTCAGATTTACTATTTCCAATTTTATATTGAAACCTAGAGTTTTTAATGACTTTGTCATTAATCCTATTGTTATTATTAGACTCTAACATGTATTATTCAACTTTTTATTAAATATCGATATTAAAGATTTGAAAACTTTTATAGTTAAGAAAACGGGTTTGGAGTATGGAATATCCTATTACTACTTATGATTCATAAAATATAATTCTTATCTTTAAAACACACAAAGTAGGTCCACCACGCTTAAGCATAAAAATAAATCATAGTATGAAGATATACCTTATGCCTGTGATCTCTTGGTCACCTTCGTCTATACTTGCACAGCCTATCGACCTTCAGTCCTTAACGGCATCTAGCAATTCCAAAGACTTCACTGTGTAGAGACTTCCATTCATAATTATTTCTTCATAGAACAATATATAATTTTTGCTTACTTCACGATGAAACTTCAAGATATGTTTTATTGATAATAACTTTATTTTACAAACATAGGTAATTGAAGGATTGAAATCCTTCTCCTACCCTAAAGGACTTACTCACAATCACTCATAATTTTACAAGAATATTTATGTGGAGATATGTATCTAATGTTGTGTTAGATTGCATACTCCAATACAATTATTAGCCTTATATAGGCAAACACAAACTTCAAATTACACGTGAAATAAAAAGTTTACAAACTACACGCGAAATAAAAAGTAATACCAATTACACGCGAAATAAAATTTTCCGCTGATTATTGATGATAAGGTGTGGTCCCCTTATCTCAATTATTTTCTCCATTTTGGCGTGAGTATTTGACGTCTGGATCCGTCAATTAGTGCATGTCCTTTTCCTTCACATGCAAATGTCTTCAGGAATCTTTTCTTTTTCCATCAATTTGGAATAATGCTTTACTCCCTCTTCTTTCATTGGGAATTGATCGGACATTAATCACTGAGCCTGTTGAGCGATGGTTAAACTTCGTTCATTAGGATTTTTGCCGCTTGCTATTGCGATCCAGTTTGAACTTGTAGCAAATACTCGAGAACCCTTTTGATATTCTCGAAACAAAGTACAGACTGCTACCTTCCTTCCGATAGCTCTTCTATATGTATAGAATTTGTGATTAAACACATGTGTTTTTGTGGGAACGACGTTTTTCCCCAAATACCTTTTCCTGGGTTTGAACAACAGAATTAAATATTCCCTTGCATCAGGCTCTGGTGAGACTGAGATGACTGAGACTTCAATAGATTTATAACTTTCTCCAAATTGGGCATCTAATGTATCTGGAAGAAAATCATCAATTTTTTTAAAATTCTTAAAACCTTTATTTGGCTGAATAATGTCTGTGTAGCCAAATCTTGTGTATCTTCCAATTTCCACTGGATCTGCATTTTCTTGAAATATAATCCTTGGATAGATGGAATCATATGTTGCTATGGCATTTTGTACCATAAATGAATAGGTTGATTGGTGTATCATCCTGTATTCTTCCAAAAATGGTGTTTCTTTTGAAACTTTAACCATTTTGTCTTGAAAATTTTTTACAGATTTTTCTGTTGGTTGAGTATTTCCTGAATTTAATTCAGATGGACTACTCATATCCCTTGTTGAGGTGTTTTCCGATAAGGAAGGACCACCAATATCCTTAATACCAGTTATGGAATTCTGGTTTTGCTTTGGAATGAATCCTAAGCTTTCGTATTTTGGTTTGTTTTCAACCAAATTGCTTTTATATACCAACGCCTCCTTATAAGGTTCTGTTGATTCGTAACCAATTTGATCACGCAATCTTTTGTTTTCTCTTAATAGAGATTGGACTTTGGGGATATCAATGATGATTTTATCAATTTCCTCCATCGTATGAGTATATTCCAAGTAGGAATCCATCATGGTATCCACCTGCGTGTATATCATATTGATAGTTCCATAAAGCTCATCAATTTGATTAGTTAAAATATCTCTTTTCTGAGATGTTGATTCTCGTAAATTTATCAAGCTTTGCAGCTTCAAAATTATATCACTTGTCGACATGATTCCTGCTAAGATAGTCAGCAAGATAATTATCACGACCTTTAATATATTCAATTGAAAAGTCATAATATTGAAAAAACGTTTGCCATCGAATCAGACGTTTATTTTGCGGTAAACCTTTTAAATCATTGAATATAAATGGTTTAACATGTGTATTATCTGTTTGAACCACAAATTTTTTGGGTAACAGAAATAAAGTGAATTTTTTAATTCCTTTTAAAATAGCTAAAAGCTCTTTTTCATTGATACTATAATTAACTTCTGCTGGTTTAAAAAGTCTAGAAGTATAGCGGCATATTTGACCAAGGTCAGTTTTTAATACAGCACCCCATGCTTGTTCACTAGCATCTGTTTGTAAAATCAAATTATCTTTTTCAGATGGTAATGTCATATCTGGTCAGATGGTAATGTCATATCTGGTAAGTTACAACATTCTTCTTTTAAAGTTTTGACAACTTTGGTGTGAGAATCATTCCATCAACTTTGGTTATTTTTTCTCAAAAGTTTTTGGAGTGGAAGTTTTTTGATTGCCAAATCTTTGATGAAAGCTTCTGCATAATTTAGTTGACCTAAAAAACTTTGAATTTGAGTTTTTCCTTCTAAAATATCAGGATATTCAGAAATCTTTTTGCCAATATGTGGCTGAAGTTTTATACCATTATAATTTAAAATTAATCCCAAAAATTCTATTGACTCTTTTGCAATAGTTGCCTTTTTTTTCAGAAAGAATTATTCCATGTTTTAGAACAAGTTGTTTAAAATCATTTAAGGTTTTAACATGTTCTTCTAAAGTATTAGACGCAATCAGAATATCATCAACATATACCACAACATCTTTTATTTTAAAGATATTATCCATTCTTCGTTGGAAAATCTGTGGTGCATTTTTAAGACCAAATGGCATGACTAGCCATTCATAATGACCTTGTGGAGTACTAAAAGTTGTGTATTCCACTGACTTAGGACTTAACTTTATCTGCAAAAATCCTGATTTACAGTCAAATTTTGAGTAAAAGTTTTTACCACTGACTGTGTTTATCAAAATTTCCTTATTTGGTAGAAAATATCCATCAAATATAGTTCTTTGATTTAACTTTTTATAATTTATTACCATTCTGGCTTTGCCTCTAGTAATTTCGGCATGATTCCTAACCATAAAGGCAGGACTACTATGTTGAGATTTTGAAGGTTGAATTAATTCTAACTCGAGTAATTCTTTCAATTGTTTGTCAAATTCTTTTTTATCTTCTTCTGAATAGACAATTGGTTTTACCCTTATAGGTTTTTCCATCCCATTTGCATAGAGTTCCAATCTTACTTGTAATTCTGCAAAATGTTTGTCGTTTTTCCATTTCTCCAATGGATTTTCTCCATAAGTTTCTTTAAAACTTTCTTTTATTTTTTCCAAAGATAATTTTTTGATGGAGAATTCTTTTCTAAGTTTAGAAATCGAAATTGGTTTTATCGAAATTTGCTTTTTGATTACCCTATCACCATGCTTCTCGAGCGTAACTTTGAAGGGGTTGAATAGTCTAGCAACAGTAACTATGTGATTGCAAATAGTCTTCATAGTAATGTTATAAATGGTTTGTTTATAGTATTTAAATGATTGTAAAAAATCATTTCCAATAAGAATATCTATATGCAAAGATGGTTGAGGGTACACAGAAGGAATCTTAAAGATTTTTTATCCTAAGATTATTTCTACATTGTAAGCAATCTTTTTAATAACTGTTTTTGAGTCATTAAATCCTGTGGCTATAATTGGTTGATCAAATTGTTTCCAATTACTAATTAAATCCTCTTTAACTAATGTTGCTTGTGACCCTGTGTCTATAATAGCACAAGTGGTTATATCTTCTACAAGTAAAGTTACCTGTATATAGATTGTTGTATCAATTTTAGTATGTTGGGGCATACTACATTCTAGGTATCATATACCAAGTATTATCTTTTTGGACGCATACCTTTTGATCTGTAATTTTATATTGTCTAAAGCTTTTTAGAAACGCTCCTATACGTGTCAGTTTGAAGACAAATATCACATTTTCTTTCTCAGTATACGTGTCAGTTTGAAGATATCTATTATAAGATATTTAAACCTAACATGCCAACTGAAATTAAGGATTTGTATTTTTACAAACTTTCAACCCCTTGGAATACTTTGATAACAGAGTTTTACCAAAAAATTACAAACAGAGAAATTCTAACAGACTCTTTAGGAGCTATAATTACTTTTGTAAAACAAAAACTCGCTCAAGCTTGTTATAACCAAAAGTTGAATAAATCAGGAGCAAAGGGTTTTAGAGCTAGAAAACGACTTTGTTGCGAAACAATTGACTACCCAATAGAATGGGGATGTGAAAAATATAAAAGAAGAAAAAATAAAAAGAAAATAAAAAAACAAAAGAAATATTTAAAAAGAAAGAGATTTTCTAGAAAACCAGGATTTCAGAAAAAAAGATTTTTTAAACCAAGACAGGCTAATAAGAATATTAGAAAACCTTGTAAATGTTGGAATTGTCAAGAAGAAGGACACATGGCAAATGAATGTCCTAAAAAGAAATCAAGAAAAATTGCTATAAACAATTTTTTGATAAATGAATTCGAAGAAATCAGTGATCCAGAAACGGATGAAGAAGTCTTTGAATTATATGAGTCAGAATTAGATTCAAACAGTTCTTCTGATAACGAAAGCAGTTCCGAATATTCGGAATGAGTCAAATAATTGAAAATCAAAACACTGATAATAATCAGTATGCTTTTCAAAATGAAGATGAAAATTCTTATGTTGAACATTGACCTTTAACCAAGATCAATAATGGTAAATTATGTTCTAACTAGAAAGGATATAACTGATGCAAGATCATTCCCTTTCACAGTAGAATACGCTTGTTTGTATAGTATTTGTAATTCTAATACAAACGACCCTTTTGATGATAAACCAATCATTGAAATACATGAGAAATGCGATGGCATTGCTCAGGCTATTCAACCAACACTAGGTATTTTAACAGAACCTGAAAGTAGTTCTTTAACTTTACCTAGAATGTCAAATTCCTATATACCAGTAGGAAATCAAATTTCATATGATGAAAACCCTAATACTTTAGCACTACGAAAACCCTCTTTTCGTAAAAGTATTTTCCTACCTATAGTTACAAATCTTTAGCAGATCAATGTTTTATAAATATTGAGATAACTAATGATTTAGAAACTTTTAAAGGAAAAGCCCTAGTTGACACAGGTGCTTCAATTAATTTGTTTCCAAAAAACAAAATAGGATCTTTACCTAAATATAAAGTCTCACATGTAGAATATGAAGGAATAATTAAACAAGTTCGTGATTCATGTGACGAAATGGTATCTGTAAACATTAAGTTTATAAAAAATAATGAACAAACATTAACCCATAAGGTAGAATGTTTGGTAACTTCAAATTTAGATAACCGTGACTATCTAGTAATATTAGGAGGAGCGTTTCTAAAAAGCTTTAGACAATATAAAATTACAGATCAAAAGGTATGCGTCCAAAAAGATAATACTTGGTATATGATACCTAGAATGTAGTATGCCCCAACATACTAAAATTGATACAACAATCTATATACAGGTAACTTTACTTGTAGAAGATATAACCACTTGTGCTATTATAGACACAGGGTCACAAGCAACACTAGTTAAAGAGGATTTAATTAGTAATTGGAAACAATTTGATCAACCAATTATAGCCACAGGATTTAATGACTCAAAAACAGTTATTAAAAAGATTGCTTACAATGTAGAAATAATCTTAGGATAAAAAATCTTTAAGATTCCTTCTGTGTACCCTCAACCATCTTTGCATATAGATATTCTTATTGGAAATGATTTTTTACAATCATTTAAATACTATAAACAAACCATTTATAACATTACTATGAAGACTATTTGCAATCACATAGTTACTGTTGCTAGACTATTCAACCCCTTCAAAGTTACGCTCGAGAAGCATGGTGATAGGGTAATCAAAAAGCAAATTTCGATAAAACCAATTTCGATTTCTAAACTTAGAAAAGAATTCTCCATCAAAAAATTATCTTTGGAAAAAATAAAAGAAAGTTTTAAAGAAACTTATGGAGAAAATCCATTGGAGAAATGGAAAAACGACAAACATTTTGCAGAATTACAAGTAAGATTGGAACTCGATGCAAATGGGATGGAAAAACCTATAAGGGTAAAACCAATTGTCTATTCAGAAGAAGATAAAAAAGAATTTGACAAACAATTGAAAGAATTACTCGAGTTAGAATTAATTCAACCTTCAAAATCTCAACATAGTAGTCATGCCTTTATGGTTAGGAATCATGCCGAAATTTCCAGAGGCAAAGCCAGAATGGTAATAAATTATAAAAAGTTAAATCAAAGAACTATATTTGATGGATATTTTCTACCAAATAAGGAAATTTTGATAAACACAGTCCGTGGTAAAAACTTTTACTCAAAATTTGACTGTAAATCAGGATTTTGGCAGATAAAGTTAAATCCTAAGTCAGTGGAATACACAGCTTTTAGTACTCCACAAGGTCATTATTATAACGCCCCGAAATTTACAACTGTTTTTTTTTTTTTTTTTTTTAAACAATTCGGAAGCTCAAGTCCCAAAACATATATATACATAAAATGACATGTCGTCATCTTCCATTACCTAAGTTTTAAGTATTGATTATTACCGATTACAAAACAATCCTTTATATCCTGGGCATTATATAATCACACATTTTAAACTGTATTAAATAAATCAGAGTAATCCTAGTCAAACATTCTTCAGTTACTCCTTGACCCACCCGTAACAAGAAATATTAACCTGCAAGGAGTAAACAATGAGGGATTAGCACGAAGCTAAGTGAGTTAACTCATCACTAACAATACAACTTAGTTTAACACCATGAGTTCACCACATTTAACACTTTGACTCAACATCACCAGAGGATCGGTGGCCCTTGTGGCGCCCTCAGCCGCGGTGGCCCACCAAGCGACACTTACACCAACTGCAGGCCAATACAGTGGTTAACCGATAACTGTTGGTTACCTTTAGTCAACACAAGCCTTACTTACAACGAATGTTCACAACCCTTGTGTTGACTAACCTGTAACAACACAGTCCAACATAGTTGACCTCTATATAACACAGTTACCATATAGGTCACTTAACACTTAACACTTTAACACTTTAACACAATTCACAATTCAACTTAACACAGGAATAACACTTAACACTTGAAGTAACCACAATAGTGATCACTAAATTATAGTGAGAGATCAAAGTCCACTCACCGACTACCATAGTCGCCCACTCAGTAGTCTAATATCACTGAGTCTTCTCCATATCTGGAAATACAACAAAATACACAAGTCAGTTACTTGTATCAATGTGAAATACTATCACATAATGTAATCAAAATCTAAATAACTCAATCAAGTAATTACAACACAATAATTAATTAATCCAAATCATCAATCCATCACTCCCATGGAATTGGTTATACTTGATTCAAGCATCCAACTTTTCAAATTATGACTTATAGTCATTTAACACAATTCAATCCAAGATTAATAATAACCAATTTAACTTCACTAGTTCACCATCACTATCAAATTATGAACATAGAATCACATCATCACATTGATCCAAATCAATTATAGTTAATCAACATAAGTAACCATCAACCTCATATGTAAGGCCCGGTCCTTACGCAAACCAAAACATATCATTTTAATATTATGTTTCGAAAACGGAAGCGCAAGTCCCCCAAAACAAAAACATTTACCGACTTACTATGCTTCCAAGTTTAACGACTACAAAATATAACAACATTAGTTAACTATTCACAACCATATTAATTTCAACCCATATTAACACAAAACGGGCCTTATATAAAACTTTCTCCCCAAAACATATCAACAAAAGATCAGAGTTACGCCAAGCTTTAGTCAAACTTCCAGTCAACATCTACAACCCGAACATCTACATCAACTAACCACAGTCTGCAAAACATTAAACAACGAGGGATTAGCCAATGCTAAGTGAATGGAACCGTAACCGACGGTTCAACCCACTCATAACAAGTCTTACAACTAAGCAACAACAACAATTAAACACATAAGCACATAACGTCAAGAGGACCGGCGGTTCCTAGTATCCACCCAACCCAGAAACCACGACTACTGGGCGCTACGCCATTCCCAGTAATCAACCGATAGCTTGAGTACTACCTTCACTGACTAGGCTTGTTCTCAACTATGTGTCTCAAAGAAACCTCGACAACTACACAGTAGTACCCAAACCCAACCAACAACAGTTGACCTCTGAAAACAACCATATTGCATTCACAATGCAAAAGCACACAACAACAAGCAACAGTTCACAACTGTTATCACTTAAACAACAATTCAACAATGATCACAACACAACTCATATATTCAGCAATATAAACAAACAGACAAGACTGGTACCAGTACGACTAATAACAACAACCTACTGAAATAAACTATCCTGGTTTACCCGTGGTAACCGAACCCGTTACAACTGGGTGGAACCGAGGACTACAATTCCACTCACCAAATATTTACGCCTGATCGCCAACTCAGAGGTCTTATCTTACTAAGTGGCCGTCCGCTTATCTGGAAACAACAACAACATCAAGTCAGTAACGGTTTAACACTTATCACGAATCCTTATATTAATCATAATATTATCCACATTATAATCATCATTCAAAACATATATTTCTAAGCATAAAGTGCCACTAAATACACTATCTTCTAAACACTTATGCATTTTCAAAATTTACAAAATCCTTCAAAATAATTCATGCAAACGCGATCCGGGAAAATGTAGCTGGATCGCGTTCCTCTTTATAAAAACATTCTGTTGCGAGATTACACTAGGCAACGCGATCCAGGAAATGAGACGGGATCGCGTTCACAAGAACAAAACCAATTTGACTCAAAATTACAAAGAGCAACGCGATCCGGAATAGAGGTTCAGGATCGCGTTCATCAGAACAAAACGACTCGACACCAAATATAACTAGGGAACGCGATCCGGCCTAGACCACCGGGATCGCGTTCGAGCGATTTTCAGCAAAGCCAGACCTGCAACTTGCATACTCGAACTCTAACTCATATTTTCACCAAAACCAATTTGCAACTCGAAATTATCAAGGAAAAGACCATAAACTTGAACTATAATCATATTACAACTACAAACAAGTAATTCTATCATGAATTTCTAACATGCATCATCATCAAAACCATAATTTGACTAAACCCTAACCTATAAACACAAACATGGAAGAACATATATAAACCCTAACATCAATCTGCATATTATCATCAAATCTCATTCTTCAATCATGATATAACCAAGTTCTAACTTCAATTTCACATAAGCCCTAATAATCAATTTAATCCTCAAGAACATCAAAATGAAGAGCACTTACAACATACTTCAACAAGATGAGATGATGAACAAGATGATTACTAGCTTCTTTCAAGTAATTTGAATCCACAAACACAAGCTTATAATTTGGTTCCTTTGATTTCTTTGAAAGAATTAGAGAGAGAGTTTTTAAAGGAAATGAAATAAGATAGTTAGGTGATAATGATCCAAATACTCCCACCGCCCCATCTTTTATTATGTGTAAATATTATACCCGTTCCTAGCCTATTGTCTGGAACCCGAAAATACCCGTAAGTCAAAATACTTTTATTTTACCGTCAACTTTGTTTATTTAAAACAAACAATATTTCATTAATCACAATAAAAACTGAAGCTCTTTTACTTGTTTATTCTTAAATAAACCAATCACACTTATTCAAATACAATTTATTTCCAGGCCCAGAAACAGGATGTTACAAATCTTCCCCCCTTAGAGGATTTCGTCCCCGAAATCCGATCCCACACATAATAGACCAAACGCTACAATCACACATGGGCATACAATACTATAAACTATATTACATCAAAGTAATTATAGAATCTACCTTGGTTATTCACTTCAAGCAATTCTCCCACTGTCATTTGATCTCCCACTGTCATATGAAAAGCTCGTGGAGGCGCCATCTTTCTCTTTTGTCCAATTGATGATGCAGAACCCGAACCAGAACCCGAACTTCCAGCTAAACCCGAACCTTGTCTAACATATTCCGGACATTGACCTGCCCGATGACCCTCTTTCTTGCAGTTCCAACACACAGACTGAGGAAAAGTACAATCTCTACTACCATGCCCCAATGCTCCACACTTAATGCACCTTAATGTTTGAGGAGTACATGGACCCGAATGCCTCGACCTACAAGTGGCACACCAAGGGTTTGGATCACTACCCACCGAGCCCTCACTAAACTCAATCCTTCGGTTCTGACTCTTATTTCCAGTAGTACCACTCTTAGATTGTTGCATAGACTTATTCTTACCCAACTTTTCCCATGCTTGATTGTCACTATGCACCGACCTAGCTAACTCAAAAGCCTCGGTCAAATTACGAGCCAGCCTCACTGATGTCCGGTACTGTGGTGGTAAAGTCTTAACAAAATGGGTAATCCTAGTCCTCTCGTCTGGAACCCATTGTTGAACAAATCTTAACTTATCGGTGAATTGATTGATAAGCTCATCCATTGTCATTTTCTCAGAAAACTCCAAATCTAGAAATTCCTGCCTAAGTCTAAGCATATCAAACTCAGAGCAGAATTGCTTACTAATCTCCCTATGAAACTCAGCCCAAGTAATTCTAGATCTTTGTTCCGGTGTCATTTGTGCAGTCGCAGAATCCCACCAGTTCATCGCTTGGCCTTTCAATAATTGGACTGCATACTTAACTCTTAACTCATCTTCACACTGACATACATCAAATTTCCTCTCGGTGTCCCTTAACCAATTCAGTGTCACCATCGGATCATTACCTCCCTCAAAGTCTTTGGGTCCACACGCCTTAAAAGTCTTAAATGAACACAACTTATTCTGCTGCTGTGGAGGAGGAGACTGATACGCTTGCTGAGCTACCCTAGATTGTAACTCCAAATACAACTGTTCAATCTTTTTGAGTCTTATCACATCATCTTCCAATTGCAACATATAATCCTCTTGACTAGTTTCATCATGATGAACATTTGAAGTACCACCCTGATTAACATTATTAATTTCTGGAGGTGGAAGCTCAGTTCTAGCAGCATTATTGGGAGTCGTATTCTCATCATCTGCCATTCCTGTACTCATAACCAAAACACAACTTGCAACTTGTTAATCGTTAGTATCACCTATACTAACCAATCCCCCAACTAAAAGCTAATCCCACAAACCGAAAAGTTTGACTAACACCAAATAGATTTGGGATGGAACATTCACAAATGCCCAATTCACCCAAACCTAGGCTCTGATACCAACTTGTAAGGCCCGGTCCTTACGCAAACCAAAACATATCATTTTAATATTATGTTTCGAAAACGGAAGCGCAAGTCCCCCAAAACAAAAACATTTACCGACTTACTATGCTTCCAAGTTTAACGACTACAAAATATAACAACATTAGTTAACTATTCACAACCATATTAATTTCAACCCATATTAACACAAAACGGGCCTTATATAAAACTTTCTCCCCAAAACATATCAACAAAAGATCAGAGTTACGCCAAGCTTTAGTCAAACTTCCAGTCAACATCTACAACCCGAACATCTACATCAACTAACCACAGTCTGCAAAACATTAAACAACGAGGGATTAGCCAATGCTAAGTGAATGGAACCGTAACCGACGGTTCAACCCACTCATAACAAGTCTTACAACTAAGCAACAACAACAATTAAACACATAAGCACATAACGTCAAGAGGACCGGCGGTTCCTAGTATCCACCCAACCCAGAAACCACGACTACTGGGCGCTACGCCATTCCCAGTAATCAACCGATAGCTTGAGTACTACCTTCACTAACTAGGCTTGTTCTCAACTATGTGTCTCAAAGAAACCTCGACAACTACACAGTAGTACCCAAACCCAACCAACAACAGTTGACCTCTGAAAACAACCATATTGCATTCACAATGCAAAAGCACACAACAACAAGCAACAGTTCACAACTGTTATCACTTAAACAACAATTCAACAATGATCACAACACAACTCATATATTCAGCAATATAAACAAACAGACAAGACTGGTACCAGTACGACTAATAACAACAACCTACTGAAATAAACTATCCTGGTTTACCCGTGGTAACCGAACCCGTTACAACTGGGTGGAACCGAGGACTACAATTCCACTCACCAAATATTTACGCCTGATCGCCAACTCAGAGGTCTTATCTTACTGAGTGGCCGTCCGCTTATCTGGAAACAACAACAACATCAAGTCAGTAACGGTTTAACACTTATCACGAATCCTTATATTAATCATAATATTATCCACATTATAATCATCATTCAAAACATATATTTCTAAGCATAAAGTGCCACTAAATACACTATCTTCTAAACACTTATGCATTTTCAAAATTTACAAAATCCTTCAAAATAATTCATGCAAACGCGATCCGGGAAAATGTAGCTGGATCGCGTTCCTCTTTATAAAAACATTCTGTTGCGAGATTACACTAGGCAACGAGATCCAGGAAATGAGACGGGATCGCGTTCACAAGAACAAAACCAATTTGACTCAAAATTACAAAGAGCAACGCGATCCAGAATAGAGGTTCAGGATCGCGTTCATCAGAACAAAACGACTCGACACCAAATATAACTAGGGAACGCGATCCGGCCTAGACCACCGGGATCGCGTTCGAGCGATTTTCAGCAAAGCCAGACCTGCAACTTGCATACTCGAACTCTAACTCATATTTTCACCAAAACCAATTTGCAACTCGAAATTATCAAGGAAAAGACCATAAACTTGAACTATAATCATATTACAACTACAAACAAGTAATTCTATCATGAATTTCTAACATGCATCATCATCAAAACCATAATTTGACTAAACCCTAACCTATAAACACAAACATGGAAGAACATATATAAACCCTAACATCAATCTGCATATTATCATCAAATCTCATTCTTCAATCATGATATAACCAAGTTCTAACTTCAATTTCACATAAGCCCTAATAATCAATTTAATCCTCAAGAACATCAAAATGAAGAGCACTTACAACATACTTCAACAAGATGAGATGATGAACAAGATGATTACTAGCTTCTTTCAAGTAATTTGAATCCACAAACACAAGCTTATAATTTGGTTCCTTTGATTTCTTTGAAAGAATTAGAGAGAGAGTTTTTAAAGGAAATGAAATAAGATAGTTAGGTGATAATGATCCAAATACTCCCACCGCCCCATCTTTTATTATGTGTAAATATTATACCCGTTCCTAGCCTATTGTCTGGAACCCGAAAATACCCGTAAGTCAAAATACTTTTATTTTACCGTCAACTTTGTTTATTTAAAACAAACAATATTTCATTAATCACAATAAAAACTGAAGCTCTTTTACTTGTTTATTCTTAAATAAACCAATCACACTTATTCAAATACAATTTATTTCCAGGCCCAGAAACAGGATGTTACATCATATATTAAGAATTCACCATTTAACTCATCCATTAATTCATTAGTAACTCATGATCATCACCATGATCATCTTAGCTTATAAATAACAATCTCATATAACTACCCATCAATAAACACTTTCACTTGTATATAATTCACACAACTTGATTAATCCACTATTAGGTTATATTAAAGCTACTAATCCTCTTAATAACACATATTAACACAATTTCAACTAATATCAAGCTTTAGTTATGATTAATACCATTAACCCATCAAAACCCCATGAACTCATCAAATCATATTATCACCTTCATTTCTAACTTAGGGTTTACCTTATAATCATCATTTAATCATCAACTAACAAGAATTTAATCACTACAACTCTAAATTTTCGGATTATAATCAATAACCCATCAAAATTATCAAAAACTTAAGAACCAAGATTAATTTACAAACTTAAGCTTGAATCTTGCTAGATATCAACAACAATAAGCTTAACTAACATTAATTTCACATAATCAAACTCTAATTTCGAATTTTGCTCAAGAACACAAAAACCCCCAATTTCTAGGGTTCATGATTTGAAGAATTAAAGACTTACAAGATGAAAAGAAGAATTAGAAGATGATAATCTTCACACTAGAAGCTGGAATCCGAATTTTGTAGCTCCAATTTGATGTTCTCTCCAAGTTTTTGATTTAGGTTTAGGTGTGTGTGTGTGTATATGTTCATACGTACGTATGTATGTATATGTGGGAATAAAACCCGATCCATCATATATAATATACCATATAAGTGTTAATTTTCATTCCCCATATTTATTATTGTCTGGAACTTAAAAATCATTTGCGGGGAAATACAATTTTATTTTACCGCCAACTAAATAAATTTAAAACAATCAATATTTCACTAGCCACAATATTTCCTGAGACTTATCGACCTATTAATTATACAATCAAACACAATAACAATTTTAAATCGCATTTAAAATTTACAGAAAATATCTATTACTTCTAGGCCCAATTTGAGGATGTTACAAATCTCTCCCCCTTAAAGAGATTTCGTCCTCGAAATCTAATCAACCTTGATTATTCTAAAGTACTTAATTACTTGACATCTCTCATTCCTTAAATGAGATTCTACTAACACCACAATTTATTAATATTGCACTTTTCGTACTACTCCAACATCGTAATTACTCATCACTATATTTATCTAAAGTGTGTACACAACTTAAATCACCTATGCATGACATGCTTATGCATACATTTCACTACACACTCCATGTACCTACATATATATTATTTCATCAACTCACACACGGCTAGTGTGTATCTCAATTAGATTCACGAAAACACATAAATTATGTCTCATACTCAATTTAACTTGCAATACTATACAACAAGTGTGATATTTATCACTTAAAATAGTTACTCCCTTGAGCAACTCTTAATTATATGCACACAATTTAAATTCTATCTACATATACATATCCACATGTACATGTTTCTATTTCTTACCTTAACATATGATATGTATCTAAATCATATTTTCATGTATACTATGATCACTTAAGGAAATTATTCCCAAATTAATCACTTTAAACAGGTAATCACTTGACGTAAGTGAATAACATCATCATGTACATAACATACTTTTAACACTAGAAACTAACGACGTGCTAGAATCTTTAAAATAGATATATGATTTATACCCCTTTTAACAGCAAAACAATGATTATGAAAATCACAATACACCCAACAACAATGAAATTTAAATTTCAATTCATAACTAACATTTGTGCTAGTACCACATATCACTAATGTATATGATAATCTTTTATTTAAAAGTATCTTGAAATAATATAACACTAATCACATATTAACAAGCAAAATACAAGTCAATTCTCATTGTTAAAACCCAACATCACTTAATCACCAAGTCACTTAGTACCAATTTAATTTGGATAATTACCAAGTTTTTTCCATCAACGGGTACATTGCCATTCAAGCGCAAGTACCACTCCAACAAAATGTGCTAACCACACACACTTTTTTTTTTTCAACAATACTTCATCAATCAATTTATTACGATGACTTCTCATTAGGTTATTTCACATTTCCATCATTTCTATACGCAACCTATCATTTCACTTTGATATTATGCATATAATAACAATCAAATTTCACACAATTCTCAATTAATAATAATATAACTATCAATTTTTCACAGTTTCAATAAAAAACTCTCTATATATATATATTTATATATTTCTTTTGTTAATAAGTAACCCATTAATACAATAACTTAATCTTTTACTACCATTTCGATTTAGTCAATCATTGACTCTCTCTCTCTCTCTCTCTCATGTATCAACATTGCAAACTTACAAATTTTAAAGTCTCATCGATTTCTATAGTAATTGGTAGCCTCAATAATTCCATGTGAAATGGCATAATATAAATACGTTGGCCAGACGTCGTCATATTATGTCAATCACACTTTGTTCTCAGGCCACTTCATACCATTGATCTCTAAAGTAATTAACTTTTACTCTCACATAATTCACAATGTTGAAATCAACAATTATCACACATATAATAGCACTTAAAATAGATTTATGACCAAGTGTTATCTGGTTACTATTTTTCCTTTATCACTTGAATGTGAAACTACTATCATATAATTATACAGGTATAACAACTTAACCTGTTAACATTATTCTCATTGTCTCCTTAACACAGGTTAAAATTTAATACAACTAAATCGATGTAACACCCTCTCTACAAGATTCAATATCAATCACTTAACACTTTAATTATCAAGTATAATACTCTATATAACATTTAACACTAAGTACCTTGTTAAAATACCAGATCATATTCCACATATATTCATTAATATATTTCTAAGTTGATTATTAAATAATCTTCCATATTTAGTTATCAAGCAAAAGTAAACTCCTACAATACTCTTCAACTCTTACAAATACTTATTAAATCATATTAAGTATTTCACATAATGTAATTAACATGATTACATAATCAATATTTATTTACCCTAACAAGCAACAATCAACCATACCCTTACTGGTATACTATGCAGTTAAATAAAATGCCTACAAACAACTCCTACACAAAGAACCATATAGACCTCTTAAAACAACTTTTAATATTGCATATAGTCACAGGAATGATCTCTGGGCTCAAAGAAACAAAAGCTCAATACAAATCATAAGCTAAAAGTCCGAAATAATGTCCGAAAAACAATAAAACGCGATTTTCGGGCCCCAAACGACCCCGAAGTGCCGAAAACTGACAGGGCTCATGGCAAAGCGATGAGCTTTGACCGTTGGGCCGTTTTTGAGTGGACATGTAAATTTCGTCTTAATCGGACACCGAAATTTTCTAGCGGAAATTCTACGACTGTCGCACCCCCAATTATGATGCGGAAGCGGGTCGGTTCGGGGCGCGACTAATCAATATACAAAGCACACAAGATTACATAATGAACGACCACTACATGCGTCGTTTGATAAAATACATAGATATTATAAAAGTTTTACACTGTTATAACATAGTTTACAAAAGCTCCTGAGTTCGAATGATAGAGATTTTATGGCATAACTAAATTATACAAAATATAGTAATGCATGACAATCTCTTGATGTCTGAATGTGACTCGAGCTTATGGGCATCTTGATTTGGCAGACCTACTGCTGCTGAGTACCTGTGATACATGCTAAATGGGTCAGCGAAAACGCTGGTGAGCTCACAGGTTTGTATGTCAACACATATTTGTATGAACCGCAAGATTTAATGATAATTGAATTTATGATGCAATTAAGCAAAATAAAAGTTATACAGCCATGAGCACATAGTTTGAGCTTAACTCGATATGTCAGGTCCACATTTAAGGTATCCTGATCGAGGTGCCTCCTACGAGTGCTTAATCAAACACTCGTCTACACAAATATTAATACATCCGTTTTACCAGTTAGTGCGTGCTAACCCGGATGAGGCTGGTCAAACCTATATGGATCCATATACTAATATTCACGCTACTACGTATTACCAAACTATGCTGACGGAGGGCTTTAAAAATGATTAGAGAAAATAACTCATGCAGTATTCGATTTAATGATACTTGCGTTCATATTGTAAATCAAAACATGCAATGGATCACACCCCTGAGAAAACATATTTAAAAAGGGGCTATGAGACTCACCTGAGCCTATGAGATGCTACTAAGCACAATTGATGATTCACAATGATTTGATGTCGTTACCACGACTGAACCTGCAGGGCGTCTTAGACGCGCAAGGTTTAATTGATTAGATGACTCTACGGACCATCTATGCTAGTTATCCCATTAACTAGTTATAACCAAATACTTTGGTTAATGATTATGTTTGAGTTTGTGAAAATGTTTACGGCCCATTGGTGATTGATTGAAATAATAATTCTTCAATTATTATTACTACTTTCATTTGTTGTGAACTAATAAAAGTATATTTGAAGTGTTTAAATGTTGTATCGTATAAGTATGAAATATGTCGCGATGTCTGACACTTAGTGTAAACCTTTAGTTTTTAGTTTATGGAAAAACGGAGGTCCGAAAACTAAAATACGCCATTTTCGACCCCTAGATGACCCCGGATGGCCTAAAACTGACTAGGCTAAGGTACTTAGCCTTGACCATTGGGTTGTTTTTGAATGACCGAGCGAATTTGAGCCCAATCCGTTACAATAAATTTTTCATCGAGAAGCTACCCTGAAATATGTTGTGAAATGAAATCGTCGACGTTTTCGAAAATTTATGTGTTCTGTTTTAGCTAGAATTTGCAGGGCTAGTTTATTGATCCGTTGGATCATGAAATATAACGGGGGAATCCGCCGTATTCATTTGAATACGCCGTATTGGTGGCTTTTGTGGGGAATACGCCGTATTCATTTGAATACGACCGTATTCATGAAAAATAGAGGGAATACGCCGTATTCCCTTGAATACGCCGTATTCCGGAAAAATAGAGGGAATACGCCGTATTCCCTTGAATACGCCGTATTCCGAAGACGCGCCGGGTAGATCATGTTTTCTGGGCGGGAATACGCCGTATTCCCTTGAATACGCCGTATTCATATTTTCTGGGTGGGAATACGCCGTATTCCCTTGAATACGCCGTATTCCGAGGTCTGTGACGAACATCAGCTTAATCCAACAATTCGGGGTTCGATTTGGGGGCATAATCAGTTCGTGAAACATCCTAGCATGCTAATATACTCAATATAAACATGTAAAATTAACAAAAACGTAATCGAATCCTTACAATTTATTTGATGAACGGATGATGATGATAATGGTGATGAAGATGATGAGATGATGAAGATGATGATGATCACTAAGATGATGATGAGGATGATACTTGATCTTGTTTTTGTAATTGTTGTTGTTGTTTGAAAATGAAAGAACCGAGAGAGAGATCGAGATAGATAGATGGAAAAATGAAAACATAAGGGTGTTTGATCAGTTTATTCATCCGGCTCCAATTATTGGAGTCGGGTGGGCTCCCATTTGTGGTACAAAATACCCGTGTTTTTGTACCCGATCGAAAAGTAATAAAATGTTTTAATTCGATAAATTTTTAAAATTGATATCGTACGTATTCTAATCGAAGTATTTTAATAAAAATACTTTTAATGAGATATAAAAATATATCATTGTTTTATGTTTTAGAGACGGACACGATTCTAATGTTTTCGTTGCGTTTGAGTAAAAGGTTATAAAACGAAATATGTTTTAATTCAACCAAAGTAACTAGTAATTATTATTTCAAATAATAATTCATCTTTTATGAGTTTTGTAGCGAACGTTTTGATTTGTACGATACGTAATACTTGATATATATTATCAAAATAATATATAATACATAATGAGTTATTAAATAATAATTCTTATATTATTTAATATTGTTTTTCACCAATGCCATATATATATGAATCGGAAATTCGGCCGATTTGATAATGAACGATTAATTTATAATCGCGTATTGATATATATTCAACAATATATATTTTGATACATACAATTAGCCTAATACATAGAACTAATTACACGTATTTCTAAATGATTAGGAGCTAAAAACTAGTCCTAATTTGACGGGTGTCACAACGACCAACGTTACGTCGAACGTCGAAATTTACGAATTTTCATATTAAACTCACTTAATATAACACATAGCACAAGAAATGTCTCAAAACACGGGAATACGTTCGTATTCAAGGGAATACGTCCGTATTCATGGGAATACGCCCGTATTCAAGGGAATACGCCGTATTCCCGCCAACTTCACGAGACAGAATGACTTTTAAGGAATACGCCCAAGGAATACGTCCGTATTCATGGGAATACGTACGTATTCAATGGAATACGTCCGGATTCAACATGCTGCAGCAACTCAGAAATTTTAGTGCAAAAACATGAAATTCAAACGCGCATATCTCCTAAACCGTAAAGAGTTAGACTCTGAAATTTTGCAGGCACTCTCATATAATCAAAATGCAACTTTCTATTTTTCCACTTTTTCAAATTACACATTTTACGAGAAAATGGACGTATGAGTCAATTTAGACCATTTTCGACCGTTTAGTTGACACGCCATATTCCAAATGGCTAGGTTTTTGACTTCAACCCTTTGCTAACATGTTTCTACATATATATGTGACGTGTAGGCATATTTATCCCCTTCATACACTTGTTTTATCATGTTTTAACTAGTCGACCCGTTTAAGGGTCCATTTGGACACTTTTAGCCAATTTCAACTATATTGACTACATTAAACACATTCAACACACCTTTCTACTATATTTAGGGTTTATGGTCACTTTAACATTCGTTATACATGAATCAATACTCATTTTAACTATTTAACCAATAAGTGACCCATTTGGGCACTTTAACAACCCATTTGGGTTTCAACCCAAGCATCCACCATTTCATTACCCATTTCACATTCGTTTGACTATTCTAAATCAAACTAACCCACTTCCATTATTAGTTTCATAATTTCACCCTAAAACACCAAGTTCACAAAATTTCATCATACATAAACCAACTTCATCATATATTTTCAAATTTGACTTTTCACAAACTTGTCACCGCACATTTAGACTCATTGACCACTTTGACTTTCTTACTACACTATTTACAATACAAATATCATAATTCACCCTAATCATGATCAATGCTAAACATTTAGACATCTAGTCACATTCCTCACTTCATAGCATGGCTATTGTCAAGTTTGACACAATTACATTCTACATTGACCTTTCCAAGTCAATAGCATATATTTCAACAACCAGACACACTCTAAGTCACACAATAACACAACTCCAAACTTATAAATGGATACACCCGCAACCCATTGATTTCATCGTAGTGTGTCACACCAATTCAGGTTATTATTTATCAAATAATTCCCTAGCAAGGACCTATAATCACACCTTGCATTTCCACATTACACATACACTTAATTCCACATAACACAACAGTTAAACATTAGTCACTCATGTATATACACACAGTTTCAACACTTTTCTGAAATTACCATTTCCGTCTTAATTACCTATTAATATCTCTATCACTTTATTAACAAGTAATAATCACCAACAATTCAATTTACTTTACTAATAATCATTACATAGTAAAGTAAAAAATTAAAATTTATTAAAATTCACCAAGTTTATCAGAAATTACCTGGCACATCTAGGCCCACGAGTGTTGAGGATTGAGAATACCAATCGGTTCCTCACTATCCTCCGTCTCTGCACTCAAAACAACAATCTGACATCTTGTTATAGATTAGTTCACATTTAACAACAACTTGCTCATCCAACCACTAATCCCACAACTCGGAATGTTTGACCACTATCACTAGGCTTGGGATTGAACATCCAACCATTGTTCAATTCGCCCAAACCTATGCTCTGATACCAACTTATAACGCCCCGAAATTTACAACTGTTTTTTTTTTTAAACAATTCGGAAGCTCAAGTCCCAAAACATATATATACATAAAATGACATGTCGTCATCTTCCATTACCTAAGTTCTAAGTATTGATTATTACCGATTACAAAACAATCCTTTATATCCTGGGCATTATATAATCACACATTTTAAACTGTATTAAATAAATCAGAGTAATCCTAGTCAAACATTCTTCAGTTACTCCTTGACCCACCCGTAACAAGAAATATTAACCTGCAAGGAGTAAACAACGAGGGATTAGCACGAAGCTAAGTGAGTTAACTCATCACTAACAATACAACTTAGTTTAACACCATGAGTTCACCACATTTAACACTTTGACTCAACATCACCAGAGGATCGGTGGCCCTTGTGGCGCCCTCAGCCGCGGTGGCCCACCAAGCGACACTTACACCAACTGCAGGCCAATACAGTGGTTAACCGATAACTGTTGGTTACCTTTAGTCAACACAAGCCTTACTTACAACGAATGTTCACAACCCTTGTGTTGACTAACCTGTAACAACACAGTCCAACATAGTTGACCTCTATATAACACAGTTACCATATAGGTCACTTAACACTTAACACTTTAACACAATTCACAATTCAACTTAACACAGGAATAACACTTAACACTTGAAGTAACCACAATAGTGATCACTAAATTATAGTGAGAGATCAAAGTCCACTCACCGACTACCATAGTCGCCCACTCAGTAGTCTAATATCACTGAGTCTTCTCCATATCTGGAAATACAACAAAATACACAAGTCAGTTACTTGTATCAATGTGAAATACTATCACATAATGTAATCAAAATCTAAATAACTCAATCAAGTAATTACAACACAATAATTAATTAATCCAAATCATCAATCCATCACTCCCATGGAATTGGTTATACTTGATTCAAGCATCCAACTTTTCAAATTATGACTTATAGTCATTTAACACAATTCAATCCAAGATTAATAATAACCAATTTAACTTCACTAGTTCACCATCACTATCAAATTATGAGCATAGAATCACATCATCACATTGATCCAAATCAATTATAGTTAATCAACATAAGTAACCATCAACCTCATATATTAAGAATTCACCATTTAACTCATCCATTAATTCATTAGTAACTCATGATCATCACCATGATCATCTTAGCTTATAAATAACAATCTCATATAACTACCCATCAATAAACACTTTCACTTGTATATAATTCACACAACTTGATTAATCCACTATTAGGTTATATTAAAGCTACTAATCCTCTTAATAACACATATTAACACCATTTCAACTAATATCAAGCTTTAGTTATGATTAATACCATTAACCCATCAAAACCCCATGAACTCATCAAATCATATTATCACCTTCTTCATTTCTAACTTAGGGTTTACCTTATAATCATCATTTAATCATCAACTAACAAGAATTTAATCACTACAACTCTAAATTTTCGGATTATAATCAATAACCCATCAAAATTATCAAAAACTTAAGAACCAAGATTAATTTACAAACTTAAGCTTGAATCTTGCTAGATATCAACAACAATAAGCTTAACTAACATTAATTTCACATAATCAAACTCTAATTTCGAATTTTGCTCAAGAACACAAAAACCCCCAATTTCTAGGGTTCATGATTTGAAGAATTAAAGACTTACAAGATGAAAAGAAGAATTAGAAGATGATAATCTTCACACTAGAAGCTTGAATCCGAATTTTGTAGCTCCAATTTGATGTTCTCTCCAAGTTTTTGATTTAGGTTTAGGTGTGTGTGTGTATATGTTCATACGTACGTATGTATGTATATGTGGGAATAAAACCCGATCCATCATATATAATATACCATATAAGTGTTAATTTTTATTCCCCGTATTTATTATTGTCTGGAACTTAAAAACCATTTGCGGGGAAATACAATTTTATTTTACCGCCAACTAAATAAATTTAAAACAATCAATATTTCACTAGCCACAATATTTCCTGAGACTTATCGACCTATTAATTATACAATCAAACACAATAACAATTTTAAATCGCATTTAAAATTTACAGAAAATATCTATTACTTCTAGGCCCAATTTGAGGATGTTATAATTATGAATGGCTAGTCATGCCATTTGGTCTTAAAAATGCACCACAGATTTTCCAACGAAGAATGGATAATATCTTTAAAATAAAAGATGTTGTGGTATATGTTGACGATATTTTGATTGCGTCTAATACTTTAGAAGAACATGTTAAAACCTTAAATGATTTTAAACAACTTGTTCTAAAACATGGAATAATTCTTTCTGAAAAAAAGGCAACTATTGCAAAGGAGTCAATAGAATTTCTGGGATTAATTTAAAATTCTAATGGTATAAAACTTCAGCCACATATTGGCAAAAAGATTTCTGAATATCCTGATATTTTAGAAGGAAAAACTCAAATTCAAAGTTTTTTAGGTCAACTAAATTATGCAGAAGCTTTCATCAAAGATTTGGCAATCAAAAAACTTCCACTCCAAAAATTTTTGAGAAAAAATAACCAAAGTGGATGGAATGATTCTCACACCAAAGTTGTCAAAACTTTAAAAGAAGAATGTTGTAACTTACCAGATATGACATTACCATCTGAAAAAGATAATTTGATTTTACAAACAGATGCTAGTGAACAAGCATGGGGTGCTGTATTAAAAACTGACCTTGGTCAAATATGCCGCTATACTTCTGGACTTTTTAAACCAGCAGAAGTTAATTATAGTATCAATGAAAAAGAGTTTTTAGCTATTTTAAAAGGAATTAAAAAATTCACTTTATTTCTGTTACCCAAAAAATTTGTGGTTCAAACAGATAATACACAGGTTAAACCATTTATATTCAATGATTTAAAAGGTTTACCGCAAAATAAACGTCTAATTTGATGGCAAACGTTTTTTCAATATTATGACTTTTCAATTGAATATATTAAAGGTCGTGATAATTATCTTGCTGACTATCTTAGCAGGAATCATGTCGACAAGTGATATACTTTTGAAGCTGCAAAGCTTGATAAATTTACGAGAATCAGCATCTCAGAAAAGAGATAATTTAACTAATCAAATTGATGAGCTTTATGGAACTATCAATATGATAAACACGCAGGTGGATACCATGATGGATTTCTACTTGGAATATACTCATACGATGGAGGAAATTGATAAAATCATCAATGATATCCCCAAAGTCCAATCTCTATTAAGAGAAAACAAAAGATTGCGTGATCAAATTGGTTACGAATCAACGGAACCTTATAAGGAGGCGTTGGTATATAAAAGCAATTTGGTTGAAAGCAAACCAAAATACGAAAGCTTAGGATTCATTCCAAAGCAAAACCAGAATTCCATAACTGGTATTAAGGATATTGGTGGTCCTTCCTCATCGGAAAACACCTCAACAAGGGATATGAGTAGTCCATCTGAATTAAATTCAGGAAATACTCAACCAACAGAAAAATCTATAAAAAATTTTCAAGACAAAATGGTTAAAGTTTCAAAAGAAACACCATTTTTGAAAGAATACAGGATGATACACCAATCAACCTATTCATTTATGGTACAAAATGCCATAGCAACATATGATTACATCTATCCAAGGATTATATTTCAAGAAAATGCAGATCCAGTGGAAATTGGAAGATACACAAGATTTGGCTACACAGACATTATTCAGCCAAATAAAGGTTTTAAGAATTTTGAAAAAATTGATGATTTTCTTCCAGATACATTAGATGCCCAATTTGGAGAAAGTTATAAATCTATTGAAGTCTCAGTCATCCCAGTCTCACCAGAGCCTGATGCAAGGGAATATTTAATTCTGTTGTTCAAACCCAGGAAAAGGTATTTGGGGAAAAACCTCGTTCTCACAAAAACACATGTGTTTAATCACAAATTCTATACATATAGAAGAGCTATCGGAAGGAAGGTAGCAGTCTGTACTTTGTTTCGAGAATATCAAAAGGGTTCTCGAGTATTTGCTACAAGTTCAAACTGGATCGCAATAGCAAGCGGCAAAAATCCTAATGAACGAAGTTTAACCATCGCTCAACAGGCTCAGTGGTTAATGTCCGATCAATTTCCAATGAAAGAAGAGGGAGTAAAGCATTATTCCAAAATTGATGGAAAAAGAAAAGATTCCTGAAGACATTTGCATGTGAAGGAAAAGGACATGCACTAATTGACAGATACAGACGTCAAATACTCACGCCAAAATGGAGAAAATAATTGAGATAAGGGGACCACACCTTATCATCAATAATCAGCGGAAAATTTTATTTCGCGTGTAATTGGTATTACTTTTTATTTCGCGTGTAGTTTGTAAACTTTTTATTTCGCGTGTAATTTGAAGTTTGTGTTTGCCTATATAAGGCTAATAATTGTATTGGAGTATGCAATCTAACACAACAATAGATACATATCTCCACATAAATATTCTTGTAAAATTATGAGTGAGTGTGAGTAAGTCCTTTAGGGTAGGAGAAGGATTTCAATCCTTCAACTACCTATGTTTGTAAAATAAAGTTATTATCAATAAAACATATCTTGAAGTTTCATCGTGAAGTAAGCAAAAATTATATATTGTTCTATGAAGAAATAATTATGAATGAAAGTCTCTACACAGTGAAGTCTTTGGAATTGCTAGATGCCGTTAAGGACTGAAGGTCGATAGGCTGTGCAAGTATAGACGAAGGTGACCAAGAGATCACAGGCATAAGGTATATCTTCATACTATGATTTATTTTTATGCTTAAGCGTGGTGGACCTACTTTGTGTGTTTTAAAGATAAGAATTATATTTTATGAATCATAAGTAGTAATAGGATAATCCATACTCCAAACCCGTTTTCTTAACTATAAAAGTTTTCAAATCTTTAATATCGATATTTAATAAAAAGCTGAATAATACATGTTAGAGTCTAATAATAACAATAGGATTAATGACAAAGTCATTAAAAACTCTAGGTTTCAATATAAAATTGGAAATAGTAAATCTGACTTAGCAAAATATCGCTAAATGTTACTATTCGGATTTTCGGGTATCCAATCGGGTAGTTTTGAACACCCCTAATAACCGGACTTGATATTGCATGTAGAAATACGTATGAATGATGCAATATCACCCATCACATTAATGTAAGTCTAATGTAAGACTTTATTGATTTTTGCTTACGAGTTTTTTCAATAAAGTTTTTGATAAAACTTTTCGACCCAATCGAAAAACCTAGTAAAAAGCTTTTAAACCAATAAACAACAACAAAATAAATATAGGGTAAGGTTCAAATGAGACTAAAAATTTGTGTGAGAATAGAGGAACCAATGATATGGTGCCATGTGTACAAAGAGAATACAAAACCCATTTACCCCTTAAGTTAAATATCTCACAAACGACAAATCGAAAAATTATAAAAATTGCACCATTAGATTCAGTGTTTGATCCTCTTCGATTTGCCGTCCTTAAGGCATACTTTCGACGAGTTTTTTTTTCCCATTATTTTTAGTGGGTTTCACATTACTAACACGTGTGTTACAGTGTTGCGTTTAGGGTTTGGGGTTTAGGGGTTAGGGTTTATGGTTTAGGGTTGGGAGTTTGGGGTTTCGGGACTAAACCCCAAACCCTAAACCCTAAACGCTTTATACAACTCTAAACCCTAAATCATACTAAACCCTAAACCCTAACACTAAACCCTGCTAAACCCTAACACTAAACCCTGCTAAACGCTAACTCTAAACCCTAACCCTAAACCCTAAATCAAATGTATAATCAATCACTAACACATGTGTTACTAATATGTAAAACCCACCAAAAAAATGAAGAAAAAAAAAAAGTTCGTCGGAAGTATGCCTTGATGGACGACAAATCGAAGAGGATAAAACGCTGAAAAATATGGTGCAATTTTCATGATTTTTTGACTTGTCGTTTGTGAGATATTTAATTTTTAAAAATGTGGATGAGAGAGAAAAAAGTGACACGTGGCATATTGTGGTTGGTTCCCTCATTCTCACACAAAATAAATGGTCTCAATTGAACTCTTCTCATGAGAGATAATGTAATAGCTTTGAGTTTACAAAGTCATTTACCCTATCTCTCCTACTTATTTTATTATGTTTTACTATTTATTCTCACACAAAATAAATGGTCTCAATTGAACTCTTCTCATAAGGTAACAAACTGCAATTTTCTATCTGACCTTTCTTAACACCTAAATCTATCTGAGTTTATCTAGGTTTGTACGAATTGTATGTTATATATGTTGAGCTGTCGGTTATGTTGAGTTAAGCGGTTTAAGCATATTGTATTACAGCCGAATACTTGCTTTCTTTTCAGAACTCGTTTATATCAGGTTTAAGCATAATTAACTCCGTCATGAATTAGACACTCCTTTGCTATCAGGCGTTCATCCCTAGGAATACTTACGGTGTACAGTGCATTTGACATATCCACTGTGTTCCAGACTCAAGGTATACTCACGGTGTACAGTGCATTTGGCATATCCACAGTGTTCCAGAATCAAGGCATACTAACGGTGTACTGTACATTAAAGTAGTTCCACAGCTGTATGTTAACCTTGGTGTATTAACGGTGTACGGTGCAGCGAGCATTTCCACAGCTGTATTTTAACCTTGGTGTACTAACGGTGTACGGTGCAGCGAGCATTTCCACAGCTTTATTGTCCTTAGACCCATATTCTAAAAGGGTGACTTTTAGGTATTCCACGATGAAATAGACCTACGACAGTTCCTTAGCTTCCACGTGTTTGTACTCCACACGAGGTGTTTCCAACGCTATACGAAGTACTGTGCCGAATTACGAAATATTCATAGCTTCATACGGTAATATGAGATAACTATATCTACGTAGTATTAGGGTTGATCAGATGCTATCCCAAGGCAATAGTCACGTGAAAGACTGGAAAGGGTGGACACTTTATTAAGTCTATATTCATGTAAAACTCAACCAGATATACAGCAAAACAATCACCAATCATAGCATGTTAAATATGAATTAAATATCATCCATAATCCTAATATCTATATTTCAACAGTCACAGTATCAAACTACGTAAATAGCATGACAATATTCGCAACACAAACAAAGATATCATGCAAACAAAACATAATAACCGTAAGTAAAGGAATAAGTAATAACCAGTATTTAAGCAGCGTAACACTGAGTAGTACAAGCCAGAGTCTTGAAAACTTCAATATAATTATTTAAGCAACGTAACACTGAGTAGTACAAGCCAGAGTCTTGAAAACTTCAATACAATAAAATTCCCAAGCTACAGCTATCTTCCCCACTCGAACCGTGCCTACATCTCTCTAGTTCTCTAGAGAGAGAAACTAGAGAGAGAACTAACCTAAACTATTCTAGAGTGAGTGAAAGAAAGAAAGAGTGTGTGAGAGAGAAAGTGAGAGATTTTGAAGGTGTGAGGTGTGTGAAATGAGGATGAGAGGTGCTCTATTTATAGGCAACCAAGGATGCAAGAGTACAAGTCCACAAGCATGCACATACAAGCAAGCGAAGCAAAACGAGAGACCACAAGACCAACCAGGGCCATAGATGGCCTAAACAGGGCCGTACACGGCCTGTTTAGGGCCATACACAGCTTCACCAAGGTCGTACACGGCTTGGTGGTGGCCGTGTGCTAGGCCGTGTGATTTTTTGACTTTTCGCGTTGCTTCGGAAGGCCGTATCTTCTTCGTTTCACGTCCGTTTGACTTGATTCTTTCGCCTACGGTCTCGTAATTCCGTTACGATTCTAATGATTCCAATTTGGTATAAATTGGAGGTGTGGAGCCCAGGCGTGTTCAGAATACGTTTCGTAGTCTTCGGTTGTGCTGTTTGTAGCATATCTTCTTCCTCCTTGATCCATCTTGAGCAATCCTTATATCCACATTCTCGTAATCTCTATGGCTACAATATAAGACATTTATGAGGTTCTGGCATGAAGTTTACAGTAGAATTAGGCCTAGGCTCAAAATGGTGCCTATTTAGGTCAGTTTTCCACCCTTTTTGCTTGATTTTCTAAAGACCGACAAGTTTATACCTTTCTAACAAAAGTTGGTAAATAATGATGATTTGAAGATGTATTTGTTAGAAAATAGCTAAATATGGGACAATTAATGCATGTAAAAACGTGACTTTTTGCGATACATCAATATGCAATATGAGGGTTTGAGATTTGAGATCTGTAAACTCGTGAAGTGATAATTATGGCCCTAGTCCTTATAATTAAATATACTACTTCTCACGACTTACGTAAGTTACAAGGAAAAATTATTTCCCTTGATCCCTTTGATTTAATGGTTGAGATTATTCTCTTATTCTTTCGAAAATTGTTATATTCAAATGAACGTTTCTCATAATGTAATATTATGAAGTTTTGGTGTACTTATCGAAAAATTTGGTGAATATATCACCATCCATTGCATTAATATAAGTCTTATATAAGCTTTTATTAACTTTTGTTTAAGACTTTTTTTCAATAAAGTCTTTCATAAAACTTTTTGAACCCATTGAAATACCAAGTAAAAAGCTTTTGAATCAATAAACAACAACAAAGTAAATATGAGAGATAATGTAATAGCTTTGAGTTTACAAAGTCATTTACCCTATCTCTCCTATTTATTTTCTTATGTTTTACTAATTTAAATGCCTTTTACGTGGTTTATCAATGGGAACAAAAAGTTTTATCAAAGACTTTATTATACAAAACTTGGAAAAGACCTTTTACAAACTCGGAGTGCAACAATTTAAACAAAATTACAGTATAAGCATTTAATGTTGATATTTATAACAGAATAACAATTAATGGTACAACTAATTGAACTAAGTATGCATCCATTCTATTATAAAATAAAATATATTAATCATGTTGAGGTGAAAATTAGGGACATATTTAGCATTTGTTGAGAATAAGTGTGAAGCATTTCACAAGTGAAGGAACTGGCTCATATCGAAGAAACTCAAGTTTCTTCATAATTAAGGTCAGAAAATTTAATGATATCCGATGGAATCTAATTTTATTTTGATTATGAGCCTCGATCGGTTATCGTTGGAATAACTAGCCACGATTATGACGAAACTTAGCCTTTGATCTGCGCCATTTCTGTCACTTTCAAACAAATTCGCGTTTGTTTTCAACGCATCCCAAAACTAATCCATAACTTTTACCTCATCGTAAACAAAAATTTTATCTTCGATAAACTAAATGCACATTCAGTTAAATGAATTTATAACAATAACGGTTATTTTGTTTAAAGTGTAGCATTTATAGTTATATTGTAATAGTGTAAATTGTCATAACTCTGATTAAAATTGTGTAACTAATAAGTCATCGAACTTAAGCTAAGTACATTTGACGACTGTCTTGAATCGACCTCCTATGAATGTATATTCCTCAGAATACCAATGTTTACCTATTGAGATCTACCTTGATTTTTTGGTTCATCGAGACTAGCTCTTTTCTTCGGAGTATTATCATTCTCCTTAAATAAAACAAAATAACAAATTAAATGAGACATTAAGTTGATGAAGATCTATCATTTCAAACATATGTACTTGCAATAAATATTTACGACAATCTATCACTTTTCATCATACCTGTGGATTTGCTGAAGTTTTTCTGGAATCGCAAGGAGCAAAATGTAACTAAAAATTAGGGGTGAAAGGTGGTTGCGGCTGCACAATGAATGAATTAGGGTTAGAACTTGTAGTGTGTCGATATATAGGAATAAAATGGGAAAAATAGTAATTACACATAAATAGGTTAACATACATTAGGCCCAAAATACATTGTATGACCCACTAAAATAGAAAAGATTTACAAAGCCCATTTTGCCATCCCCATCTTCTTCTCATTTAGTTGTTTGTATGATCTTAATAACCTAATTCTTTTTAAGTTTATGTTGCGTTTAGTTCGCGAAATATTTTTGATGGAATTGGAATTTTTTATGAAATGTGAATTTCTCTGAATGAGAGAATTTGATGACCTACAACTCAATTCATTTGTGAACCAAACATGTTTGTGGAATGTAATCGAGATTTCAATTCCATCGGATTTCATTGACTTTCGCGAATCAAACGCAACCTTACATAGTTATACATGAAGATATTTCATCAATATAGTCAGTTTTTTTTAATGGATTCATTGTAATTGAGATTTATAGGTCCTACTTGATATCAAATTGCTTGGATTTTGACCTTAAATACGATTTTCTTTCTCTATTTCGTAATTTTAATTAGAATACAAACCATTAACATGTAGTAAAAGTTGGATGCATACAATAGTGAAATGTCTAAATGTCAATACACTATCGAACTATAAACCATATTTCATATTATTTGAAACAGTCCATGTTTGAATACTAAATCAAATTTAAGGTCAGATCGTCCCGGGCTTGAAATCTAGTATATTTATACATGAATATGTTTCATTGTTAATTTGTGTTTTTAATGAATTCCATGTAACTGAGATTTATAGATCGTAGTCGATGTCGAATTGTTTGAATTTTGACTTCAAATGTGATTTTCTTTCACTATTTTCTAGTTTACATTAGAATACACACCATTAAAAATGTAGTAAGAAACCCAGATGGTTTCATATAGGGCATGGGGTGGTTGGAGGCGGTTAATCGGTTATGGCCTAAATCCACCCCATAACCAATTTTTTAGTTGATTGAGAGTTTTAACCGTTTGATTTAGGTTAAATTTTGATTCGGTTAATGGTTAAAGTAAATACTTAAGTTAGGTTCCTGTTTAAATTTATTAATAACCAAAGTAGCACAATAACACAAATTGAATTTCCAAATGTGCTATTAACAATCATTTTTGAACTCCATAGTTGAATAAATTAGGTCGTACGAATTTTTGTTAGTCTTTATCATTTCGTTCGAAAGGAAATTATCACGCTTTGTTAACTATCGCAGTTTCATTCAATTGAAAGTTACCGCCGGTTAAGTTTGTGACTTAGTAATGAGCATACCATAGACTTGAAAGAAATTGAATACATCAATAGATTTTCACTTTCGACAACAAATGCTAGTGGACTTGTAATTTTATGAACAATATTTTAATAATTGTTCACAAATATGATAAAACATGTAATGAAAAATAATTTGTATAACTCATATGTTTCGGTTATTTCGATTACGGTTGACAAATAAAACCATAACCGTTCTATCTATTTCAGTTAATCGAAATTCACAAACCGAACCAACAGTTGGTTATCCATATTTTTGTTTAATTTGGTTCGCTTTTAGCGGTTGTTTTGGTTACAGTTCGGTTAATTCGGTCACTTGCTCACCCCTAGTTTCATATGTGATCTCTTTCGGACTTGATTTAAATTTATTATATTTACTTATTCATGTATTTTCTAATTATCAGAGCCTTCATTTCAAACTTAAATTTCAACAATATTTTTAATTATATAATATAAGCTTGCTTGTCTCTGTCTAACTATTCAGTTAAATTTCTAACAATTCAAAAAATTAATTATAAATGTATCTCTAGAAATTGGTTGTTTTATATGTAAAGCTATTGTAACTTTTAGGTATGAACTTGCTTATTTTATATACAAACATTATGATGACGGTGTGTTTGTGAATCGAAGAAATCATACAATAAACAACGAACGGAATTCAATAAACCCTAAACGGGAACCCAAAAACAGGACTTCTTATGAAAACTCTCTTTCAATAATTCATAATAAATTAACTTTAACCCTAACAACTGGAATACTTATATAGACCCTAACCTTAACTTGGAGGAAAAGATATATCTTTACTAAAAGATAAAATATACTCATAATTAAGACAATATAAATATTAAATATAAAAGATTGATATGACAATTAAAAATTGTCATTTATGACCCTTCGATATTCGAATCGTTATGAATTTTAACTTCACATGCTAACCGAATAAATGACGGTTAAGCCAGAGGAGCTGGAGGCCCGAAGGTATTCTATGCATTAAAGCAGGTAAGGAGACAATTCAAGAACTAAAACTAATTTAATGCCGTTACAACTTAAGAGTGAATGAGGTGACGGGTGTACATATAAATCTATGCCAAATGATAATGGGATTTTTACTGTAGTGGATAGTCAACGCTTCCATTTACATTTCTAGTTACAAACTTCGCCTAAATGAAATAAAATGTAGGCGAACTAAGCGGTTTTTTTGATTGTGGGGAAGAAAATGATGAAGACACATATCCCTAGTCTCTTTTCCCGGTTATCGAAAATTTTAAAAATTCACTGGGTTCGCCTAAGAGTATTGGCATTTAGGCGAAATTTTTATGCCATGTGTCATTAAATTGGTTGGTGAAGTATGGTTGACCCCCGAGTTATAGGTTGACCGGCGAACTTTTTATTCCATGTGGCATCATTTAATTGGTTTCTTTTCTTTCGCTTGGTTCGCCAATTGTATTTTTAATTTAGGCGAATTGTTTGACTATTGTTGTAAAAATTATCTGACACCGACTTCTATGTGTAAAGGGATAGTTTGACTGTCCATTAAGGTAATTAGCTCAATGATAATTTTTACCTTCCAAATTGATATAGATCCGCTCTTAACATATTGTAATATACAATTTGTTAATGCATTTAGTGGTAAATTACCTCAACGAGCAGTCAACAAAGCCATTTCCATAATATAGTCTATGTCTATTTATTTTAACAAAATGGTCAACAATTTCGCCTAAATACAAAAGAGAAGGAGGCGAAGCCGGCAAAATGCAAATGCAATCGGCCGCTAGAAGTTCACCACCTGGAAGACAAAGTTCGCCGAAATTGAAATTTTCTTACAAGTGAACCCAGCGAAGTTAACATGCACGAGGAGTTCAACTAATAAGAAAAACAATAGTAGTAGTATTTTATCAACTAAATATATATATAGGGCCACCATCAGGAATCAGTGCTAGTAGTCTGAAACAACGTATGAATGTCTTAATTAAAAATTAAATATATCATCAATCATAAATCAATCAAATATCAAATAGGAGGATATTGTGATAAGTTTTTTCCTTGATCGGAAGTCTGAAACATCCAATTTTTAAGTACGAATTCAGTAGATTGTGATAGTTCTTTTCAATTTTTAAGTACGAATTTTTTAAGTACATATGCCTTCAAATAGGTAATAACCGGTAGGGGTGTTCAAAACTACCCGATTGGATACCCGAAAATCCGAATATTAACATTTAGCGATATTTTGCTAAGTCAGATTTACTATTTCCAATTTTATATTGAAATCTAGAGTTTTTAATGACTTTGTCATTAATCCTATTGTTATTATTAGACTCTAACATGTATTATTCAACTTTTTATTAAATATCGATATTAAAGATTTGAAAACTTTTATAGTTAAGAAAACGGGTTTGGAGTATGGAATATCCTATTACTACTTATGATTCATAAAATATAATTCTTATCTTTAAAACACACAAAGTAGGTCCACCACGCTTAAGCATAAAAATAAATCATAGTATGAAGATATACCTTATGCCTGTGATCTCTTGGTCACCTTCGTCTATACTTGCACAGCCTATCGACCTTCAGTCCTTAACGGCATCTAGCAATTCCAAAGACTTCACTGTGTAGAGACTTCCATTCATAATTATTTCTTCATAGAACAATATATAATTTTTGCTTACTTCACGATGAAACTTCAAGATATGTTTTATTGATAATAACTTTATTTTACAAACATAGGTAATTGAAGGATTGAAATCCTTCTCCTACCCTAAAGGACTTACTCACAATCACTCATAATTTTACAAGAATATTTATGTGGAGATATGTATCTAATGTTGTGTTAGATTGCATACTCCAATACAATTATTAGCCTTATATAGGCAAACACAAACTTCAAATTACACGTGAAATAAAAAGTTTACAAACTACACGCGAAATAAAAAGTAATACCAATTACACGCGAAATAAAATTTTCCGCTGATTATTGATGATAAGGTGTGGTCCCCTTATCTCAATTATTTTCTCCATTTTGGCGTGAGTATTTGACGTCTGGATCCGTCAATTAGTGCATGTCCTTTTCCTTCACATGCAAATGTCTTCAGGAATCTTTTCTTTTTCCATCAATTTGGAATAATGCTTTACTCCCTCTTCTTTCATTGGGAATTGATCGGACATTAATCACTGAGCCTGTTGAGCGATGGTTAAACTTCGTTCATTAGGATTTTTGCCGCTTGCTATTGCGATCCAGTTTGAACTTGTAGCAAATACTCGAGAACCCTTTTGATATTCTCGAAACAAAGTACAGACTGCTACCTTCCTTCCGATAGCTCTTCTATATGTATAGAATTTGTGATTAAACACATGTGTTTTTGTGGGAACGACGTTTTTCCCCAAATACCTTTTCCTGGGTTTGAACAACAGAATTAAATATTCCCTTGCATCAGGCTCTGGTGAGACTGAGATGACTGAGACTTCAATAGATTTATAACTTTCTCCAAATTGGGCATCTAATGTATCTGGAAGAAAATCATCAATTTTTTTAAAATTCTTAAAACCTTTATTTGGCTGAATAATGTCTGTGTAGCCAAATCTTGTGTATCTTCCAATTTCCACTGGATCTGCATTTTCTTGAAATATAATCCTTGGATAGATGGAATCATATGTTGCTATGGCATTTTGTACCATAAATGAATAGGTTGATTGGTGTATCATCCTGTATTCTTCCAAAAATGGTGTTTCTTTTGAAACTTTAACCATTTTGTCTTGAAAATTTTTTACAGATTTTTCTGTTGGTTGAGTATTTCCTGAATTTAATTCAGATGGACTACTCATATCCCTTGTTGAGGTGTTTTCCGATAAGGAAGGACCACCAATATCCTTAATACCAGTTATGGAATTCTGGTTTTGCTTTGGAATGAATCCTAAGCTTTCGTATTTTGGTTTGTTTTCAACCAAATTGCTTTTATATACCAACGCCTCCTTATAAGGTTCTGTTGATTCGTAACCAATTTGATCACGCAATCTTTTGTTTTCTCTTAATAGAGATTGGACTTTGGGGATATCAATGATGATTTTATCAATTTCCTCCATCGTATGAGTATATTCCAAGTAGGAATCCATCATGGTATCCACCTGCGTGTATATCATATTGATAGTTCCATAAAGCTCATCAATTTGATTAGTTAAAATATCTCTTTTCTGAGATGTTGATTCTCGTAAATTTATCAAGCTTTGCAGCTTCAAAATTATATCACTTGTCGACATGATTCCTGCTAAGATAGTCAGCAAGATAATTATCACGACCTTTAATATATTCAATTGAAAAGTCATAATATTGAAAAAACGTTTGCCATCGAATCAGACGTTTATTTTGCGGTAAACCTTTTAAATCATTGAATATAAATGGTTTAACATGTGTATTCAATTGAAGTTTCATCGTGAAGTAAGCAAAAATTATATATTGTTCTATGAAGAAATAATTATGAATGAAAGTCTCTACACAGTGAAGTCTTTGGAATTGCTAGATGCCGTTAAGGACTGAAGGTCGATAGGCTGTGCAAGTATAGACGAAGGTGACCAAGAGATCACAGGCATAAGGTATATCTTCATACTATGATTTATTTTTATGCTTAAGCGTGGTGGACCTACTTTGTGTGTTTTAAAGATAAGAATTATATTTTATGAATCATAAGTAGTAATAGGATAATCCATACTCCAAACCCGTTTTCTTAACTATAAAAGTTTTCAAATCTTTAATATCGATATTTAATAAAAAGCTGAATAATACATGTTAGAGTCTAATAATAACAATAGGATTAATGACAAAGTCATTAAAAACTCTAGGTTTCAATATAAAATTGGAAATAGTAAATCTGACTTAGCAAAATATCGCTAAATGTTACTATTCGGATTTTCGGGTATCCAATCGGGTAGTTTTGAACACCCCTAATAACCGGACTTGATATTGCATGTAGAAATACGTATGAATGATGCAATATCACCCATCACATTAATGTAAGTCTAATGTAAGACTTTATTGATTTTTGCTTACGAGTTTTTTCAATAAAGTTTTTGATAAAACTTTTCGACCCAATCGAAAAACCTAGTAAAAAGCTTTTAAACCAATAAACAACAACAAAATAAATATAGGGTAAGGTTCAAATGAGACTAAAAATTTGTGTGAGAATAGAGGAACCAATGATATGGTGCCATGTGTACAAAGAGAATACAAAACCCATTTACCCCTTAAGTTAAATATCTCACAAACGACAAATCGAAAAATTATAAAAATTGCACCATTAGATTCAGTGTTTGATCCTCTTCGATTTGCCGTCCTTAAGGCATACTTTCGACGAGTTTTTTTTTCCCATTATTTTTAGTGGGTTTCACATTACTAACACGTGTGTTACAGTGTTGCGTTTAGGGTTTGGGGTTTAGGGGTTAGGGTTTATGGTTTAGGGTTGGGAGTTTGGGGTTTCGGGACTAAACCCCAAACCCTAAACCCTAAACGCTTTATACAACTCTAAACCCTAAATCATACTAAACCCTAAACCCTAACACTAAACCCTGCTAAACCCTAACACTAAACCCTGCTAAACGCTAACTCTAAACCCTAACCCTAAACCCTAAATCAAATGTATAATCAATCACTAACACATGTGTTACTAATATGTAAAACCCACCAAAAAAATGAAGAAAAAAAAAAAGTTCGTCGGAAGTATGCCTTGATGGACGACAAATCGAAGAGGATAAAACGCTGAAAAATATGGTGCAATTTTCATGATTTTTTGACTTGTCGTTTGTGAGATATTTAATTTTTAAAAATGTGGATGAGAGAGAAAAAAGTGACACGTGGCATATTGTGGTTGGTTCCCTCATTCTCACACAAAATAAATGGTCTCAATTGAACTCTTCTCATGAGAGATAATGTAATAGCTTTGAGTTTACAAAGTCATTTACCCTATCTCTCCTACTTATTTTATTATGTTTTACTAATTTAAATGTTTTTTACGAGGTTTTTCAATGGGATCAAAAAGTTTTTTTCAAAAACCTCATTATACAAAACTTAGAAAAGACCTTTAACAAACTTTGAGTGCAACAATTTAAACAAAATTATAGTATAACCTAACCATAAATGCTGATATATTAAATAAAATAACAATTAATGTTACAAAGTATTTGAACTAAGTATGCTTGTATATATTCTATTAAATAATAAAATATATTATTAATGTTGAGGTGAAAATTAGGGACATATTTACGGATTTGTTGAGAACAAATGTGAAGCATTTTGCAAGGGAAGAAACTAGCTCATATCGAAAAAACGTCAAGTTTTGTCGTAATTAGGGTCAGTAAATTTAATGATATCCGATCGAAGCTAATTTCATTTTGATTATGAGCCTCGATCGGTTATCATTGGAATAACTAGCCACGATTATGACGAAACTTGATGTTCCTTCGATTTGCGCCATTTTCGTCACTTTCAAAACTTTTCGCATTTGTTCTCAACGCATCCCTAAACTAATCCATAACTTTCACCTCAACGAAAATAAATTTTTTACGTTTAATTAACTAAATGCACATTCAGTTCAATTAATTCATAACAACAACAATTATTCTGTTTAAAGTGTAGCATTTATAGTTATATTGTAATAGTGTAAATTGTCATAACTCTGATTGAAATTGTGTAACTAATAAGTCACCCAACTTAAGCCGAGTACCTTTGACCACCGTCTTGAATCGACCTCCGATGGATGTATATTCCTCAAAATGCCTATCTTTCTTTGTTGAGATCTATCTTGATTTTGTGGTTCATCGAGACTAGTTCTTTTCTTCAGAGTATTATCATTCTCCTTAAATAAAACAAAACAACAAACTTAATGAGATATTAAGTTGATTAAGATCTATCATTTCAAACATATGTACTTGCAATAAATATTTACGACAATCTATCACTTTAACTTCATCATACCTGCTATAATCGATGGATTTGCCGCAGTTTTCCTGGAATCGCAAGGAGCAAAACGTAACTAAAAAATTAGGAGTAAAGGTGGTTGCGGCAGCACAATGGATGAATTAGGGTTAGAACTTGTAGTGTGTCAATTTATAGGAATAAAATGGGTAAAATTGTAATTACACTTAATTAGGTTAATATATATGAGGCCCAAAGTACATTTTATGACCCACTAAAATATAAAAGATTTATAAGCCCATTTTCTTGCTAATTAAACTTTTTTTTTTAGGCATTGCAATTTTGCAATGTCCATTGAGTCATCCCTATCTTTTCCTCGTTTAGTTAGTTTGTGTACACTCTTAATAACTTAATTCTTTTTAAGTTTACGTGCATTCGGTTCGCGAAATATTTTTGATGAAATTGGAATTTTTCAAAGGAATTGAAATTCTATGAAATGTGAATTCCTTTGAATGAGGGAATTTGATGACTTACAACTCAATAACCAAACATATTTATGGAATATAATTGAGATTCCAGTTCCATCGAATTTCGTTAAATTAAACGAACCAAATGCAACCTTATATAGTTATACATGAAGATATTTCATCAATATAGTCAATTTGTTTTTTTAATGGATTCATTGTAATTGAGATTTATCAAATTGCTTGAATTTTGACCTTATGATTCTCTTTCTCTATTTCGTTACATTAATTAGAATACAAACCATTAATATGTAGTAAGAAATTGATCGGAGGTTTCGAAGTTGCATGCATATAATAGTGAAATGTCTAAAGGTCGATACACTATCAAACTATAAATCATATTTCATATTATTTGAAACGGTACGTGTGTATATACGCTTTAGAATATAAAATCACATATAAATTCAAATCGTCGTATGAAAACACGAGTTTGAAATCTTGTATAGTTATACATGAATATCTTTCACTATTAATTTGTGTTTTTTAATGGATTCCTTGTAACGAGATTTATAGATCCTAGTCGATGTCGAATTGTTTGAATTTTGACTTCAAACGTGATTTTCTTTCACTATTTAATAGTTTTAATTAGAATACACATCAGTAAAAATGTAGTAAGAAACCTAGGCGGTCGGGGGTGGCTAATCGGTTATGGTCTAAAATCCGTCCAATAACCAACTTTTTGGTTAATTGAGAATTTAACCGTTTGATTTTGGTTAAATAGCGGTTCGGTTAACGGTTAAAGTAGATACTTAGGTTAAGTCTTTGGTTGAAATGGTTAATAAACAAAGTAACACAAATACACAACTTTAATTTCCAAATGTACTATTAACAATCATTTTTGAACTCCATAGTCGAATAAATTAGGTCGTAATTTTTGTTAGTCTTCATCATTTCATTCGAAAGGAAATTATCATTTTTTTGTTGGCTATCGCAGTTTCATTCGATTGAGAGTTACTACCGGTTGAGTTTGTGAGCATAACACTCACATGAAAGAAATTAAATACATCAATAAATTTTCACTTTCGACAACAAAAGATAGTGGACTTGTAATTTAATGAACAATATTTTAAAAATTGTTCTCAAATATGATAAAATATGTAATTAAAATAATTTATATAACTCATATATATTTCGGTTAATTCGATTATGGTTGACATATAAGATTATAACCGAACCATCTATTTCGGTTAATCGAAATTCACAAACCGAACTGTTGTTTATCCGTATTTTTGGTTAATTCGGTTCAGTTTTAACAGTTAATTTGGTTACAGTTCGGTTAATTTGGTCTCTTGCTCACCCCTAGTTTCATATGTGATCTCTTTTGGACTTGATTTAAATATATTTTATTTATTTATTCATTTATTTTCTTATTATCAGAGACTTCATTTAAAACTTAATTTTCAACAATACTTTAATTGAATAATAATAATATAAGCTTGCATGTCTCTGTCTAACTATTCAGACTTCATGTCTTAAAACTTTAAATTTCTAACAATCCTTTAAAGTAATTAATAAATGTATCTTTAGAAATGGTTGTTTTACATAGTGTAAAGCTATTGTAACTTTTAGGTACGAACTTTCTTATTTATATATACAAACATTACTAATCTTGATTACTCCTTGAGGTTTTTATTGGCTCCGACTGTGTGGAAGAACTTCTGTGAGCATTGAGTAATGTATGGCAGTGGTCCCTGCCATCACTCAAGAGACTAACAGTCAAAGGCATCTGAAGAAACCAACCCATATGACCCGTTACTGAAACTAACCAAGTGACCATTTGTCAAACTCTAAAGCACAGTATAGACGCGTGATCTAGTAATCTTTAACAGATACAGCTAGAAAATCGTGTAAAATCAAGCTAACCCCAAGTATTTAAGGGAATGCTATATAGATAAAACATCAAAACATAACCCCCATCTTCCAAAAATGGGCAGTTTGCGTAAGGTATTTCTTAAGTAATGGTAAAATATAAAAGTTCTAGTATGACCCCAGTGATCTTCTATTAATTACACGGCATAACATAATATATGTTTATCCTATAATAATGGTTGGTTAGGTGTTACCCACGAGTCTTTTTTTAGTTTCAGATTCCAATATGTTTTCGTATAGCCTCATTTCTTCAGCATAAGTACTTTCAAGCAGCGTCATTATGCAGCCATGAGCTGTCTTGGTCTCTCTTTAAGTAAATTGGAGGTTTTCATTACCTTCTTTCTGTCAATGTCTACCAAGTGAGCTCGTAGCCAAGACACATTAATGTTGGCTTCCTCCACTTCTGACACCTGGCTCTCTATTTTTTCCATCTCAGAAACAATGATTGTAACATCATCGGTCTGAATCCGCCTGAAAACATCACAAATAACCTCAAGGAAAGAGGATCGCACATGAGCTGTTTTGAACACACATTCAGCTGCAATGTCGCCATGTTTTTTAAGAATGGCCTCAAGAATTGGTTTATTGCTTGTCTTCACCTTGTAGCCTTGGCAACAATTTATGTCGGATTGAGATAACATTTTAGGAAGTGCCGAAACAATTTTTTTCACCTGTACAAAATGGATGCCAATTAGTTCTTTTTCTTTTGAATTTCATTATAACCAGACTTTTTAACCCAATTGTACAACATATTTATTTTATTCCTGAATATAATAATTTGTAGCATCAAAAATATAAAACTGAGTAAAATGGGGATCCCATAGCATCTATAGTTTCAAATTTTCTAGATGCTTAATAGTTAATACCCATCTTGTATCTATAGTTTTACTCAAACAAACAAAAATATAAGTTTAGGGCAATGTCAAAAAAGCCTGTGAACTTTAGCTAATTTCTTGACTTAACTTTTGCATGATCTCATTTGAATTCTTGAAATTCAACAAAAAGATCCTTCTTTTTTTCAGGATTAAGCTCCTAAACCTTATAAAATGGAAAATAAGATCCACGGACTTGTGCGTGACGGAAGCCCATAGATTTTTTGGGACACTTGCCCATTGATTCACTGTACAGGTTTTTAATCATGCTCAATAGGTAAATTGTATGTAAAACTCAAAGCGAAGTGGCAACAACTAATTATGTGTCAACACAACCCAATCTGACCCATTTTAGCCTGCAAATTCCGAAGTACCCTTTGTAGCCCATTTAGATATGTTGTCTCGGCCAAACAAACCCAAAAGATTAACATTAACATAAAACATCAAATGAACCCATTATTGTACATTTAGGCCAATATTGTCCTTTTTAATATTATTTATAGGTATTTATAAAACGGTTTAGTTAAATAACAAGGGGTTCAGTGAGAGATGTTCCAAATGTAGAGAGAGGGAAGGAGATGTATACAGAATCTGACATGCGGGGAGCATTTTCAATGAACTCCCACCGTCTCCCCTTGAGGCATATGAGTTCTTCATCACCATCATCATACAATACCTAAGAAGATATAGAAACATTAGTCAATCAATAGACGAGACGGAGAATTGGCGCCTCGGTTAGGTTGACAAGTCAAAACAGGTCATTTACGGTATAGGTTGGGTTGGGTTAATTAGAAAAAAAATTTGTCCAAAAAATTATTTATATTACAAAACATTAGTGTCATAAGTAATAACAACTTTTATATCATTTCAGTGATAATTTAAACTTCTAACCAAAACGATTTATGAGGCTTTATGGATTAATAATACGCACTTGACAACTTTTTAGTTTGACCTGTTAGAGATAGAACACGACCCGAATCAACCATTCATAAGTAAACTGGGCAGTATTGCCACCTCTTTTGATTTTTTACCAGTAAGACCCGTAATAATAACTGACCCATAATGACCCTTTCATAAGTAAATGGGTCGACATTGCCACCTCTAACACCCGTTATTTTTTAAAGATAAAATTGACCAAAATCAACCAACCATAAGTACATGGTCCGGACCTGCCACCTCTAACAACTTTTGACCCGTTAGGGATTTAACATGACCCAAATCGACCCATTCATGAGTAGATGGGTCAAGATTGTTATCTTTAATACGAACTTTAAGAAAGTGTGAATTGAGAACTTTGGAACAAATTTTGTCAACATCAAACCTTGTGTTTCCTTTCTTTAGAGTCAAAAGATTCCACAACTCCTTCATAGTAACTGCAGCAAAGGATGTTCACATCAAAAGAGCAACAAAGATTCTTGAACTTCACTCAAATGCTATGATACTTACATTCTATATAAAGGCCACCAAACTTTTATCCTCCTCCCCACCAAATGTTCACCATGCTCAAGGGCCTGAATAAATATAAATTTGTATAATGCAGAATATTATAAGCATAACTGGAACAAAGTTCAAGGTATCATGAGCTTATACTAAGGGTTTGTCAATTTATGCCCTAAGAGCACTTTAATTCATCCCTTATTTCCACCTTTAATTTTTGATGAAGTCCATCTCTACAGACTATGTTAATTTACGAAGTCAATTTGTTTAGATTCTGCAATTGCCTTCAGTAAATTTATCTCTTCCTCGATTCTTTCTATTAATAAGTTTGTAGGGCGACAAGGGCCGTTTCGACTTTTGACATGTACTACCAAATGGTAGCTTTTAACCCAAACCCATGTTGACTCGTTACCTGACCACCTTTTTGAGTAAAAGAAGTTACAAAGTATAAAGAAAAGGAAGGAGATATATACACAATCTGTCATGGGAGACAAGTTTTCAACCAACTCCCACTTTTCCTCCTTGAGGTTTAAGAGTTCTTCATCACCGTCATCATACAATAACTGAAAAGATGTAGAAACAAATGTTGGTCAGCATACAAAAACTTCAAATTTTATAAATAAATAATTAGTGTGTCAAGTATGATTTTCAGTTACTAGTTCGGACCCGCGCAATGCTACATAGATGCAGTGGTGAGGGGTGAAGGTAGTGTAATGATGGAAAAGAGTGATAAGAAGATGAGAGTGTTTGTAAACGGGTACACAGAGAAGGTTTTTCCTGTTCAGGATACCCGGAGAGGACGGCTTTTTTTTACTTAGATGTACGCGGCCTAATCGGGATATCCTCGTGACTGACTGTTTCCGACCCTTTCCCTGGCCACCCCCAAGATGTGAGACTACTGAGGTTCGAACCTGAGACCTCTTGTGAGGACATCAAGACGCTTACCACTAGGCTACCTTGGTGATAGTTAAGATGAGAGTGTTTGTATATGTTCTAAAAGTGTGTAATATGTGTTTTGTGTAGAGTGTTTGTTTATGTAGTAAGAGAGATAATTGTGGTATTTGGTTATATGGGGTAAGAGTTTGACCAACTTTTAAGAGGTGGACCAAATTCTCTTAATATATTGGTATAGATTGTTTTATTCAAGTAATGATCTCAATAATCGAGTTTAATGATTTTGGAGGTTTTGTGAAGAAAAAGTTCAACTTTGGGCGACTATTACATGTTAGACTCGTTTCCTTTTTCACTACTATTCTACTTCACCTGTCTGATCTGATAAACATAACCTAAATCAAACCACTAATAAATAATTGGTTGACATTGGCACATCTAATGCAAAGTTTCTTGAAAATATCGATGACTTGGAGCAAATGTTGGTCAACATCCCACCTTGTGCCTCTTTATATTAAAGTCAAAGGATTTGACAACTCCTTGGTAATACCTGCAGCATAAGATTTTCACTTTAAAAGAGCCAAAGAGGTTCATGAATCTCGCTCAAGTGCTATGAAACTTACATTTCATCATCAGGCCACCAAACTTTTATCCTGCTCCCCACCAAATTTTCACCAAGCTCAACAGATCGAGCCTGAATCAGTATACAGTTTTGTGATATTCAGAATATGATGATTAGATTAATTTGAATGATGAGCTGATCATCTTTCCTTTCGAAGGAGGACAACTATTAGAGGTGGCATTTTGGAACGTCTTATGAGTTAAAAGATTGACTGGATCCTACTTTGCCTATAATGGCTCAAATATGTAACATTTAAAGAATTGGTCAAAACAGAAGCAGGTTAAACCAGCAGGTCAGATAGGCTGAAGCTCACCCAAAATATACTCAAAATGCATAAAACCTCCTAAATTGTTTTATTTAAAAATTAGATTATCATTGTATTAATATGGAATCTAATAATAAGTAATTTAACTGTATATAAAATTCGACAACTAGAAGACAAACAAAAAAGTGTTTGCCGGTCAGCCTAACCCGTTCTGGTATCTCTATGTCTAGAAGAAAGTCTAGACACGCTGTAATACTGTATTACCTTTTTCTTTGATGAAGTAACATTTCTCTTGCGTTTGCCCTTCACATCTGTCATAGGTTTGGATGGCATTGATGGATCATCAAATGACACGGTTTTCTTTCCATCTTCAGAGTGAAGGTTAACCATAACTTTAGTTCCAAGTTGACAACACCTTACAGTGTGCACCCTAGTTCCGATTTCCTCTGGACACTCAAGTTTTATCTTGTGAGTTGTATCCTTCCTCAAATTGCTTGTATTAGTTGTAGATGGAATATTTTTACCCAACGAATTGCCAACTTCCCTAGCCTTCATAAAAAGAATTTTAACTTTGAACAGCAGTGATGATATATACGATCAATCTAATTTACATGTAAAGAAACCCAGTGCAATAGCAACAAAACCTCTATAGCGATAAAATGTGTTCTATATGAATAAAAGTCGGAGCAAGAGTAACAAACACCATGATGTCATTTTCTGATGCAGATTTACAGATACATGCAACCAGTTTGGAATAATCATAAAGCGCAATGCTCATATCTCGACTCATTTTCCAGATATGAGGTTCGTGTTGAGCAGCATAGTTCATGAGAACTTTTTCCGCTAGTTGCCAACAAACAGGCAAAGCTATCTGCAAGCGGAACAACACTTAGCGTAGGATGTAAATAGTGGTGAATTAAGAACCTGCTTTGGTAAAGGTTCACAGCATAATTATAACCTGATTATCTTTTTTCATAGTTGCAGCCACGAGACCACGAAGCTCAAGCGTGAACTCCTCACTTTCCACTATGATCATGGTCATAATTTTCTCCATCTCGTGTACAATCACAGAAGAATTGGAGCTTAAAGGTCAAAAGAGAAAAAACTCAGTTTAGCTTGACAAAGTCATCCACTAAATCACATAAGTTCCACTTTTAATATCGTTTTATTCATCTATATCAGCTGTAATAATATGATATCAAACACAAACTCTTCGTCATTGTTGCGCCATATTACTTGCATAGATTAGTTGGAATGCACTGACAGAACTACAGAAGGATTGGTAGAAACAGCAAGGTCAAGGGTTTCTAAACAAGGAATAGTTGTTAACTCGTAACTCGAAATCTCGATTTTTAACTCTCGACTCGACTCGTAAGAGTCACTCTTTTACAATAAATATATATAGATTTATATGTATATGCATATTATTGTTTAAGATTTTCGTTCTTAAGAGAAGTAAAACATGAAAAGAGTCGATAGTGAAGTCGTTGATCGGCAATCAATACAAATGTTTAATTTACAATAGATTATAATCATTTATTTTTATATTTTATCTTTTTGTTTTTTGTATTACATTACACTAAAGTTTGTCTGATTTTCTGACTCGTAAGAGTCGCACACAACTAGGAAGAGTCACACACGACTCGTAAGAGTCAAAGTCATTTAAGAGTCGGGGTCGCCTTGTTTTTTGTATTTTTGACTCGACTCTTGAGAGTCGACCCGTGAGAGTCTAACAACTACGGGGACGTACACTCCAAACATCCAAATCAAAGACACCGCGATCTATTCTCAATTTTGTTAGTGTCTTGCAATAGAACAGACTCAAAGGCAACTCAAGCATAATAACTTTATGCCAAGTTCCCGAACGTTCAACCTAAATACTTCATTAATCCACTTTGACACGCTTGACTTTCAAACCCAAAGTTCAGAATATTGAAACCGAAATAATTTAACTTGTGGTGCTTTGCAAAGCTAAAATACCTAATCCACAAATGTTGACAAGATATCTAACACATGAACATGGTTCTGCAGCTTTGCGAAACACCCCAAGTTAAATTATTTCGACATTTGGATTCAAAAGTCAAGTGTGGTAATGAAGCAATTCGACTGAACGTTCGTGAACTTGACATAAAAGTTATCATGCCCAAGTTGCCTCTGAGTCTGTTCTCTTACAAGACATACAATTTTAAGATTACATCATGGTATGTTTGAACGATCACCAAGGTAGCCTAGTAGTAAAGAGTCCTGATGTCCTCACAAAAGGTTGTTTCTAGCAATCCTTGTTACAATTAATAGCAAAATACAACAACAGTAGTCAAGTAACGATTTGAGTGTCAAAGACTTTAATATTGAAGCATGAGGTGTTTTAGCACAAAAATGGTAACATTATGTTAAATCAGAAATGCAAATAGAAGAGGTCTAGCTGCTAGCAAAGAATTAAAGTTCTTACTCAGCAACGGTTAAAAACTGCTTAAATAGTCGAACTATTAGCCGGTGTCCGTCCAGCTCCAGACCCAACATCCGTACCGGCAATCTGTATTTGCTAAATATTATAAGAACTCTAGTCATCTTAGTGTAGCATCCACCAGATGCACAATATAATTTCTCAAGCGTGGTTACAACTAGCTCAAAGAAATCCTGTGCATTAACAAGAAGGAAAGGTTAGTTACTTGGGAATATAGTACATCTTACAAGTAAATTCTATTTGTCTCAACTATTTGTTCATACCTTCATTTGTTCATTATTGTAGGGGTTTTCTGGTTCCAAAATTCTTATGATCTCACTGATACAATGTGAAACATAGATATTCACATCCATATCAGGGTGCCTCACCATTTCCTTGGCACTAAGTGCCTCAATAATTGGATGCATTGATTTAAGCATCGATTCAGATGATGATTGCTTCACCTCAGAGAGTATTCGCTCAATTTGCTATTACAAAATTATACCAGAATTTCAAATCCGTGAATTGTAGCAGTAAAAATTCATGTAGAAATGAAAACCTTGTTCAGTGAAAACATCACAATGCTATGAAATGTAAAAACAATAAAGCATAAAAAAGAAAATACTGCATACACATTACTCATGTTAACTAAAATGTTTGATTATAGGGTTAAATGCTAAACATAGCAGGCTAAGTTATCTGTTTCAATTGTTAAACACGCTTTAAACAAACTTGCACGAGAAAAAAAAAATTACAAATTCACATTGTTGAGTAAATCGAGTCGATCTGCTTAATCCACGGCCAGAGCGATTACTGATTTAGATTTTGATACAGGTTTACAACTACATCAGCATTGTTTATAGAAACACATACTACTAATCCTAATCAAACACAATTACTTGCATCCCACGGAATTGCCACCGACTTACGTTTCTGGGGCTAATAATCCCATAACTCAACGGACTCAATTAGCCTGGGAGATGACTTGGTCATCCTCGCAACCATCAAATTTCACAAATCAATCCTTACTCATAACCTCAGGAAAACACTTATACGCTAATTTTGACTAACTTCGGCTTATGGCTCAGTGAAGCTCATTAGCTAAAGCTATCAAGCTCTTAAGAAGTTAAAAAATTAACTTATTGAAGTGTAGTCACCCTACTACATAATCTACAAACAAAATTCAGCGAAAACAAACCCTAACAATTCCACAAATCTCAAATAGCTTGCAACCCAAAATAAAAACAACTGACGTCATCAATTCATTTCCAGTTCATACAACTATCAGATTGAAGCATCATCATAAATCATAAAATAAACGTATACATACAACACACGTATACAAAACATACAGATATATGAATGCGTATATATATAGATATATACCACGAGAATGTTGAGAAGCTCAGCAGTTGAAGAAGGCGAAAGTTGCAGTTTCTTCCCTGCGTTCATCAGCTTGATTTCAGGCTTACTGAATGAACACATTGTTTGATTTTGTGTGAAATTTTACCTAAATTTGTTGTTTTAAGATACTGATTTGAACAAAACCTAAAACCAGAGAATGCACAAAATTGTTGAGTGTGACCTGGCGGAACTTATTTTTTGAGGGATTTTATGGAAGGGTTTTAGCGAGGGTAATTTGTCGTTTTTGAATATTTTATTACATGTTTATACTCCCTTTCTATTCATATCGGGATCGGGATCGGGATTATAAATTTATAATGATGTTAAAATCTCTACTCCTTTATTATTGAGATGGGGTTTTTGGCTGAATTGACTTAGTGAGCAGGATATGCGAATTTCCCATATTACCCTTCATAACAAATCCTTTCCAATTTTTCCTCCAAATCTCTCACTAAGAATTAATACGGAAAATCCATTTCCATTATATATGACTAATATAATAATATGACTAATACGGAAAACTCTTGAAACTATGCATTAAATGTTATTGAAATTTAATACGGAGTAATTTTCATGTGGGTTTTGAAATTACAATATTAGGAAAATAAGATATGCATGGATATACCCAATATATTATTCCGTCATGTTCATTTCTATCTATACTTTCACCAATTATATCTAAAATTTTGATATTAGTAATGTGAACCCTTTAAATGGAGCGTATGTATTATATAACTTCTTGAAATAGTAAAATACTATAGCGTTTACTTCCGTGAAAAAAAATATAATCATAACTAACTTAGATTTGAAATTAAATACAATCATAACTTAGATTTGAAATTTGAATTTTTGAATTGCGTAATTATCGTAGTTTAAAAATCTATTGATAAAATGAATATATATTTGTATATGTACTTAATGAATTGAAAACTTTGTATATTCAAAACGTATAAGTTACATAATATATAAAAGACAATATAGGATCGGTCTTTTGAAATGGAAAAAGCGCGGGCTTTATCTAAAAAATACATGGGCTTTTGGGCTTTGTTTTTAAAAAAAACACAGGCTTTCGGGCTTCGGACTTTTTTCGGGCTTTGGCTTAGCCCCGCCTGGCACGGGCGACGGCCGCTCCGGGCTTTCACAAATAATTCCAGGCCCCTTTAGGACTTTCAGGCCGGGCTAGGCTTTTTCAGGCCAGCCTTTTTCGAGCTATTTTGGGCTTTTTCTAGGCCCGAGCTCGGGCTAAAGCCTATCTGTGCACCTCTAATATGAATATAGCATCTATAATGTACACATCTAAGACTTGCGGTGTTTTTTAATTTTCTTTGGGTTTTTTTTCTTCAAGCGTTCATCATATTACTTCATATTATTATTATTTGTTTGATTTATGACATATATTTTATATAAAATTTTCAACTGCTATTTCACTACCTTTTTTCACAAATTTTAAATATCTTTTCCGCCGCATTGCGCGGGTTATCGACTAGTATTTAAATTATACATATCATGTTTTGTCAACTTAACGCCATTTGCAATGATAACATATACTCCCATCCATTTTTAATAGTATAATACTCCATGTTTTTTTTTTATTATCTTAAATTAATTGTTCACTATCAAAAAATTAATAAGCATATTACCCTTATTTGAAATTATTATTAAAAACTTTAAAGAAAGAAGTAATTAAGTAATTAAGGAAAAAACTGACATTCTGTAGTAGGTTCAATTCCTACTGGATGCACGCCAATGAGACCCTCCAATAAGTTTATTGAAATTAGCTCTGTATCAATGAAATCTCATCATCCATACATAACGAATTGACGTGGTATATTCATACCATACTATATGAACAATAAGAATTAGTAGTCTTATTGAGACTAGAAATCATAGGGAATCAAATCGATTTATGGATGGATTCAGGTATGCAGCATTTACAGACAAAAGTATTTGGTTATTGGGGGAAAATCAATATACTTCTAATGTCAAATCATGTAACAACCGTCAAATTAGGGTTAGTATTAGCGCCAAATTCTTTGTTAATACATGTAATTAGTTCTGTGTTAGGCTAATTTATGTATCAGATTATATGTTGGTAAATATATACAACTTTGCGATTTGGCTTAAATCGTACGCAACTAAAATAGAATGAAATTCTATTCGATTAACACGGACGTTGGTGAACAAATGTTTATAAACTAAAATAACGCAATTATGACTGAAATGCTATTTTATAATAACTAGTAACTGCCTTATACTACTCGATTAAAACGTACACGATTTAAAAACAAAAGTAATTAAATTTAATTTAATCTATTAAAGATTTAGGGAAATAATTTAATTAAATTATTTAACAAGATTTGTGATTTCATAAATATAATTAAACGCGTAAAATACATATTTAACGTAAAACGACGGAGAAAACGAACACCGCCCGAAACGCGGAGCGGAGACTGAAGGTGGGGGAGCTTCACCAAAACCCCACCCACCTCCATTTTCTTCTCATTTTCATCCTTTCTCTCTCTCTCCTCTCATCTTTTTCTTTCAACTAACAATCCACCACCACCCACTTAAATCACCAAATAACACCATCAAACCTCGCCGAAACATACCACTCGTTTGGAGAAAAGTGACCACGACTACACGATCTACATTCCTATCTTTTCGGATTTTCAATCCGACACTTTGTAAGTTTCCGACAAATCCCGACATATCTCGTTTTTGATCATTTTTACTAGATTATGGTTTAAATAGGCTTAATATGTTCATATAAGGGTTGGGTAAAAGATTTGGACCCAACGGAAACCCGGAAACTCGTTTTCGACCAAAATTCCGGCCATCAGACCGCTACGTCGCACCTGGCCAGGGGCCTCTGCGACGTCGCGACCTACGTCGCACAAAAACCTAAACGTCGCACTAGCGACGCAGCCTATTACGTCGCATTAACTTGCGGACGTCGCAAGTAGCGACGTAGACTTTAACGTCGCAAACCGAACCAACGTCGCATTAGCGACGTCGCCCCCTACGTCGCATTGATTTGCGAAGGTCGCATCATGCGACGTACCTGCCTACGTCGCACCTTACGTCGCCTGCAACGTCGCATGCTACGTCGCACAAACCAGAACCTTGAAAACTCACATTTTCACTAAGTATCGAACTTTTACAACCTCAAATCCTTATACGATACGACCTAACAATCATAATAAAACATACTTTCCTATTACAACTACTCTAATTTGCGTATTGAATGATAAACTTTAAATATAACAAATCACCAACGGGCCGTATACTTTGATACGAACGCGAACAAACCAACATTTAAACACAACGGGTTGTATGAACAACTAGCCTAGATGGTCTTGCGAGACATCTACTTACTTAACCTTACGTGTTTAGGCACTAGAAGGTTACGGGTTCGGAGAACCTACTTGCTTTACTACTACTTGCTATTTACCACCGCTCGACTCAGGTGAGTCTTACAGCCCCACTTTTACTGTTTTATACTTTGGGGTGAGATACTTAGCAACTGTTTTACGTATGAACACAATGTACTGAACTGAAAACATTACTGATTACAAACAAACGCATGAGTTACTTTTATCCACTGAAAGCCTCCTAATCGTAAGTTGTTAGTTATGGACTTAAGCGCGATTACTAATAGATGGATCCATTTGGGACTGACAATCCCTATCTGGGGTGGTAGCGCCACCACGTACTGATTTACACGTAGAAACAGACATATTAGTATTTGTTACATATGAGTGTGCGGATAGCACTCACGGGGGTACGTGATATATTCACACTACACGGTTAAGCTTCAACTTATGAGCTCATGGCACTGTACTGATTTACTGAATTACTTAATTTGCTTGATAGTAATACGGGTACATACTTGTGGTTCATAACACCTACTTATTACTAAACCTGTGAGATTCACCAACCTTTTTGGTTGACACTGTTTAGCTTTGTATCTCAGGTACACTTACGGAGTAGGATCACTCCAGGATTACTAGCTAGAGTCGCATGATTTCCAAACTGCATTTAACGGAGATTCTTTGGCATTATCTTTTGTATATTATGATTATGTATTAGAATCTCCCGCTATACGCGCGGACTCTAGGAAACTACATTTTTGTGTACGAAAACCTACGGTTTTCAAACGATTCAAATTATGAAATGTAACTATTTTACAAACGTCTCATTTAGAGGTCGTTTGCTATATATCTTGTGCTTTGTATATTGATTAGTAACACCCAATGTATGCTTCCGCAACTCGGTAAATTTGGGGGTGTTACAAATCAGGATCAACTAGGACAGAAATAAAGTATTGGGTCGAACTCTTCTTTGGTGTCAAGGTAATCACAATGAATAGTCGGCGACTTTGGGGAAAGGCTAGAAGAATAGGACCCATTATGGGACAGACAATGCATTACAGACATATGATCATTACGCTTCAACCGGGTTATTCTATTCCACCTCTTAGAAAGAAAAGAACTTAAATCAAAATACTTAATAGCATGAAGAAAGGGAAACCGGTAATGATTATGTTTTTATATTCCTGTGTGTTTTTTATCGGGTGACAATTATTTTAGGACGGAAGGAGTAGTATTTCTTGAACGTCACGACACTATAACATAGTGTTATCCTACTTGCAAATTGTAACGAGAACCACCACCACACCATACTAGAGATACACTCCACTAATAAATTCTATTCAAGCTAGAAAATAAAAAATAAAAAAAATTGGGGCCATGGTGACGTCGTGGTGGCTCCACGGATGGTGACCACAACCAGTTGCGTGGTCTAATGCCTGAATATCTCCATTGCCATTGATCATCTGCAACACAAATTTAACTTTCTCCAACCCCTTCATTCCTCGTCATCATCTAAGAGTGACATATAATGATAGAATATGAGTCATGGCTCAACCCAAGTCAAATGTTTGTGCAAGAATTCAAATGGGTAAGGATTACAATGGTTTATTGTCTTTGCACCTGATAAAAAACGTCAATTTTTGATCAACTTTCGATGCACACTAAATGTACCCTCGATAAGTTAGACACAATTGCATGGTTCTAAAGCCCTACTTCTACGATTTAAGAATGCTTCTTTGATTATGTTGAAAAGGTTGATGTTGTTGAAGGAATAAGAAAACTAAGGATTCTTCGATCGAATTGTTAAAAGATAAGGCAATGGAGATTACGATACATTGGAATCATATCGAAATACATCGAATTCGATTGAAGCAATAAACGTTATGATTTTCTTGTTTTGCTTCAATCGGATTCCAAGTATTTCAGTGATGATTCACTTGTAATGCAATCTTCATTGCCGTATCTTTCAACAACTCAATCCAACAATGCTTCTTTCTCTTATATTTCAACTACAACAAACCCTCTTGAGTAATCAAACAAGCACTCGTAAATCGTAAGAATCGTGTGATTGTGTCTAGAACGTCGAGGTGATATTTAGTGAGCGCCGATAAGTATCGCGAAGTTGAGCCAAAATCAATGGTTTATCAAGGGGTTTGGGTCAGTCTCCCAATAAAATAAGAAAAGGAAACACACAAGTTGTGGCAAATATTCTGATATATATCCTTTTATCATGCCTTACAATTTATGAGTAACATATATAAACTACCAAGGGAGGTACTCTTCTATCTATACTTTAAGGCTGTAATTGGAAATAATGGAAATGTGGTTTACTACTGTACATGCATCCTTATGTTTTCCCAGAAATGAAGTAACCATTTAATCAATTGCCTGGGGTGGGTGTTCTTAAGGTTCAAAACGGGCTGGACACCTTTTCTCTCTTACAGGCCGTCCTTTCACATTGCAATGCTCATGATCGGGCATCTCATTGCTGGACTCCCCTAAGCACGTCTGTTCACAGGCCCGATCGTATCATGCAGCATCAAAATTAAAAATATAAAACTATAAGTAAAATGGTGACGTTATGGGTTATAAGAAGTAACTGCTTATTCGAAAATTCTGTGACCTTTTGCTGATCCCTTGACTTCACTATTTAACAAAGAACGGAGTATTTTTAATTTTTTTTGCTTGATGATTTGTTTAACTTCTTTAAATAACAAAAAGATCCATTTTTGCTGTGAAATCATGCAAAAGTAAACTACAAGGATTTATGCATCGACAGGAGCCCGTAGTCTGTTTCTGAAATTTGCCCATCAATTTATTATGGTACAGTTATATCAACAATTCAACATACTTATTAATACTTTGACTGTTTGTAAAACTCAAAGAGAAACAGCAAAAAATTGATCACGGGTCAACACAACCCGACCTGGTTTTAAAGTAATTATTTTAGGCTGTTTAGATACATTGTTTTTCCCAAACAAACCCAAAAGAATTAACAGAAAATATCGAATGAACCCATTTTTGTCCATTTGGGCCAAAACTGTCACTTTTAACATACATCATATGAATTTATAAATAAAATTTTGGTTTTTTAACATGGGTTGAGTTAAATATGTTCCCAAGTTTAAAGAGAGGGAAGGAGATATATACCGAATCTAACATGCTAGGCTCATTTTCAATCAACTCCCACCGTCTTCTCTTGAGGTATACGAGTTGTTCATCACCATCATCATACAATACCTAAGAAGATATAGCAACAAACGTTAGTCGACGCAAAAAGACGAGATGGAAGATTGGCACCTCAGTCACGTTGGGTAACATGTCAAAACATGTAATTACAGAGGTGGGGTTGTGTTAAGTCGAAACATTTTTTTTCCAGAATATCTTTATATCACATAACATCAGTGTGTTGTATGTGATTACAAGTAGGGGTATTTGTTTCACAAAACATTTTTGAAGGAACAGGAATCTGTCAAAGAAATGTGAGTTTGAAAGAATTGAAATTTAAGAAATTGGAATATGAATTGGGTATTGAAGGAATTGAAACCAGTAGAATTTCTGGATTTTAAATTCCATTCCACCAACCAAGCAGTAATTATGACGGATTTTAGTGATATTTCTAGTTTGACCGTAGAGATAAAACACGACCCGAATCAACCATAAGTAGAATTGGGCATAATTGCAACCTATATCGAGTCTTGACTGGTAAGAACCATAGAGATAAAATATGACATGAATCGACCCATTCATAAGTAAATGGATGGTGGAAACTGCCACCTTAAATTGACTTTTGACCGGTTTGACCTTCAGAGATAAAGAAAATAAAATTGATTTACAAGTACATGGTGTGGAACTGTCATCTCAAACAACTTTTCACCCGTTAGAGATTTAAAATGACCCACATGGACCCATTCATGAGTAGATGGGTGATATTGCTACCGTTAATACGAAGTTTCTGGAAAGTGCAAATCGAGAACTTGGAACAAATTTTGTAAACATCAAACCTTGTGTGTCCTTTTAGAGTCAAAGGATTCCACAACTCCTTCATCGTAACTGCAGCAAAAGATGTTAACATTAAAAGAGTTAAGAAGATTCATGAATCTTACTCAAATGCTATGATACTTACGTTCCATATAAAGGCCGCCAAACTTTTATCCTCCTCCCCACCAAATTTTCACCATGCTCAAGAGCCTAAATCAATAAAATTTGTATTACATACAATATTATTCACGTAACTGGAACAAGGTTCAATGTTTTCAGATGGTATCATGAACTTATGATAATGTTTCTTCACTTTTACGCCCTAAGGGCACTTGTTAAGGTCATTTACAAATGATAGTTAGATAAATGAATTCCTAATCTTTTCTATCCTACCAGTTTTACCCTTGCTATAACTGGAAGGAAATTATGATAAGGGCTATTAGCGTCAATATTCAAAGAATATGGAGTGATAGCATATGCCTCAAGGACTAACATTTTGTCATCTCTACAGACTATATTAATTTATTTAGGTCATCCTGTTTGAATTTTGCAATTGTTTTCGGTAGATTTATTTATCATTTTCAATTGTTTCTGTCAATATGCTCGTGGGTCAACCAAAACCAGTTCGACATCTACCAAAATTGGTAGCTCTAAACCCAAACTTACTTTGACATGTTACTCGACCAGCCCATTTTGCCAGCTCTAGAGTTGAGTAAAAGAAAAGTACAAAGAGACGGAAGGAGATTATATGTACATGGTTATGCTGTTAGATATTTTTCACACTTTTTTTATAAGAATGCGCCTCACGGTCATGAGCAGGTCAGAAAGGCCGAAGCTCACCCAAAATATATTCAACATGCATAAAACCTCCTAAATTGTTTTATTGTAAAAAGATAGGTTCATGGAATGTTTGAAAAATATAAGAAACCTAGAGACAAGAAGAATTATAAAGTGTGTGTGTGGGCCAGCCTAACCCGTTCTGCCACCTCTATGTCTAGAAGAAATAGGCACATTGTAACACTGTATTACCTTCTTCTTCCATGGAGTGTCATTTCTCTTGCGTTTTCCCCTCACATCTGTCATTGGTTTGGGTGGTATTGATGGATCATCAAATGACACGGTTTTCTTTCCATCTTCAGAATGAAGGTTAACCATAATTTTAGTTCCAAGTTGACAACACCCTACAGTGTGCACCATATTGCCGATTTCCTCTGGACTCTCAAGTTTTATCTTGTTAGTTGTAGATGGAATAGTCTCTCCCAACGAATTGTCAACTTCTTCAGCCTTCATGAAAAGAATTGTAACTTTGCTATAACAATGATATCAAATCAAATATGACCAACTATATTTAAATGTGAAGAAACCCAGTGTGATAGCAAAAGATATCTATAAGGATTATATATGTTCTATATATATAAAAGTATGAGCAAGAGTAAACAAACACCATAATGTCAGTTTCTAATGCAGTTTTACGGATACGTGCAACCAATTTGGAATAATCATAAAGCGCAATGCTCATATCTCGTCTCATTTTTCGGAAATGTGGTTTCTGCTGAGCAGCATAGTTCATGAGAACTTTTTCCGCCAGTTGCCAACAAACAGGCAAAGCGATCTGTAAGAGGAACATCGCTTAGTCTAGGATGTAATTAGTAGTAAATTAAGAACCTGATTTGGTAAAGGTCCACAATAATCATAACCTGATAATCTTTTTTCACAGTAGTAGCTACGAGACCTCGAAGTTCAAGCTCCTCACTTTCCTCTATGATCATGGTCATAATTTTCTCCATCTCGTGTACAATTACAGAAGAATTGGAGCTTAAAAGTCAGAAGAAAAAATAACTCAGTTTAGCTTAACAGTCATCCACTAATTGACATAAGTTTCAATATTGTTTTATTAATCTATATCATGTATAATGATATGATATTATCTACAAACTCCTTATCATTGTTGTGCAACAACATTACTTGCAAAGATAGACTTTCAAGTACTTTAAACTACGACATACAAGGAAGATTAAAGGGGGATGGACACTCCCAAACATCCGAATCGAAGACACTGGATCAAATCTTAATTCTATTAGTGTCTTGCAAGAGAACAGTCTCAAAGGCAACTCGGACATGATAACTTTTAACTCATCCTAACTGCTTATTTGATCCTAAGATTCAGGAAAGGAAGCTTTTTGGGAGAAATGAGGAAAAGTAAAGAAAGGCACAACGCTTTTGTTGCATGCAATATCTTGGAATCTGCTTCGATATAAGTCGGAATTCTCTTCATCAGGAGACTGATCGGATCAGACACCCGAGAGACCCCCACTGCCAAGGCTGAGGTTGAGGGTTCAGTTCTTGATCCAAAATTGTCGACAAGTTATCTAACCCATCAATGATATTAAAATACCCCTACATGGCTTAGATACCTTGTCGACATTTGTGAATCAAATACTGCAGCTTTGCAAAACACCCAAGTTAAGATATTTCGGTTTCAATTTTCTAGAAATATGGGCGAATGTCAATTGTGTGAAAGTGGATAGTGGATTAATGAAGCAGTTAGGTAGGTTGAACATTCGCGAACTCGAAATAAAAGTTATCATGCTCAAGTTAGATGTTTGGGAGTGTCCATACCCATTAAACATCCTTGTTTGATAACTCTTGACATCCTTGTTTCTAGCAATCCTTATATCAATGCATTCAAACTAATCCAAGGCAGCCCAGTACTTGAAAGTCTATCTCAGCTCTGCAAGTAATTTGGCACAACGAAGATGTTTTTGTATTATATAGCAAATACAGCAGCAGTAGTCAAATAACGATTTGAGCGTCATACACTTTAATATTGAAGCATGAGGAGTTTTCCCAAAAAAATGGTAACCTTCTGCTAAATCAGAAGTGCAAACAGAACATGTCTAGCTGCTAGCAAAGAAATAAAGTTCTTACTCAGCAACGGTTAAAAACTGTTTAAATAGTCGAACTATTAGTTGGTGTCCCTCCAGCTCCAGGTCCAACATCAGTACCGGTAATCTGTATTTGCTAAAAATTTTAAGAACTTTAGCCATCTTAGTATAGCATCCACCAGATGCACAATATAAATTCTCGAATGTGGTTACAACTAGCTCAAAGAAATCCTGTGCATCAACAAGCAGTAAAGAGCAGTTACTTGGGACTATAGTACATTATAAGTAAATTCTTTTAATCTCAACTATTTGTTCATACCTTCATTTGTTCATAATTGTAGGGGTTTTCTGGTGCCATAATTCTCATGATCTCGCTGATACAACGTGCAACTGAGATATTCACATCCATATCAGGATGCTTCACCATATCCTTAGAGATAAGTGCCTCAATTAGTGGATGCATTGATATAATCATCAATTCAGATGGTGATTGTTTCACCTCGGATAGTATATGCTCCATTTGCTATCACAAAAGCAAACCAAAGATTTGAAAACCATGAATTGTAGCCATAGAATTCAAGCAGAAATGAAACCTTGTTCAGTGAAAACATCACAATACTATGAAATGTAAATACAACGTAAGATAAAATGTTCAACAATAGGGTTAATTGCTAACATAGCAAGACAAGTCCTCTGTTTGAAATGCTTAACACGTATGAGACAAAGTTGGACAAGAAGAAAAGAAGACAGAAATTTATAGGGTTGGGTAAATCAAGTCGATCTGCTTACTAATTTAGATTTTGATACAGGTTTCAATTACATTAGGATTCACAAAGCACGAAATACTAATCCTAACAGAACACAATTCCTTGCATCCCAAGGAACTGCCACCGACTTATATTACCAAGACTAAAATCCCACAAGGCCACAACCCAACAGGACCAAGTTAACGTGGGCGGTGACTCGGTCATCCTTGCAACCATAAACTCCACAGATCAACACAGGTGGGCCCTTTACTAACAAAGCTTGGAACCGAAATTTCATAAGCTCATAGTTGGCTCATTTAACAGGTAATTAGTTTATCAACTTGAGCTCATAAGCCATAAAACATCAAGACATAAGCTTTTGTCAGATTTTAATAAACCGATATGCTCGGAAAATAAGCTAACGAATACACGCAATAGGTACATTTCTATATCAAGCAATAACCCTAAAACAAAATGTACACTATGATCTACACTATTCAGTGAAAAACAAACCCTAACTATTCAACAAGTCTCAAATAGCATCAACCCAAGCACACACACAAAAAGCTGACGTCATCAATTCATTTTCAGTCGTACAAACCAGCAGATTCAAGCATCATAAATCATCAAATACAGTATATACATATACATATATACACGTATATATATACCACAAGAATGTTGAGAAGCTCAGCAGCTGAAGAAGGCAAAAGTTGCAGTTTCTTCCCGGCGTTCATCAGCTTGATTTCAGGCTTACTCAATGAACACATGATTCCGTAGATTAAAGTTAGAATTTTGTAAGCAAATTTAATAACCTAAAATCGTTATTGTAAGATAACGATTTTAACAAAAACCTAAAAGCAGAGAATGCACAAAAGTTAGTGTGATTTGGCGGAACTTTAATATTTTGAGGAATTTTATGGAAAGGGTTTTAGCGAGGGTAATTTGTGGTTTTTGAATATTTTGGAATTTCTATTTTTATACTCTCTTTCTATTTATGTACGTATCTACTTGGGGATTAATTATTATTATTAAATTAAATGTTATGTTTACTTTATTAATATCGGGATTCCATGTGATGTTAAAATACACATGCTAGGTGTTTCGATCAACTTAATTTAAGATATCAATTCAAAATCATTAAAACTATCGATACTCAATACTGGTGGTGATATTTCTATCAAATTTTTTTAATAAATCAATCATAACTGTACATCTACTGTTTGTACAGTACAAGTATTTAATGCACAAATATAGGGGATTTATCAAAAAACTTGATGGAAATATCACCACCCCTCCCTGTTAGAATGACCATTCAAGGGGCAACGACCCTAATCTGATGTATTCCTAACCCAACAGAATTATTCTACAAACATTTATTTCTTTTGGCATTAATTATTAGGTTAATGGCAATGGAGATTTTGCCTCGTTCTAAAACAATTGTATTTTGGCTTTCTCTATTACAAGGGTATGATGGTTTTATCCTACTGTTTTTTTTTTTCTTTCGAAAAACGAGAATTAATTTAATAAACCCTATTCAACGAAAGTTGGTAAGAGCCAAGCTAATAACAATGAGTAACTAATGAATGTTGATCGAGATGCAAACTAACTTCTACATTTAATAAAAGGACTTGGAGCCATGAATACGTTGAGCAACAACTTTGGTTTCTATATGCATATCCACTTTAGATGCCTTGATGTTCCTTGGCAACTTGAATATCTTGATAGTAACTATCTTACGAAAACCAAACTAAGCAGCAAACCCATTTGCCCAATTGAACTTTGACACCCATGTGAATTCTTGTTTTATCCTACTTGCTTTTGATGATTTTAATTATCTTTTATTGATTAAAAATATAATTTACATATAATTTAAGTTTATTCATTTATTTATATAATGGAAAATGTTAAATACCACCCTTAGGGTCTTGTTTAAGAAATTTAGACATGCATAGATTATTTGTACTATAATAATAACTACATATCTTCTAAATTTAAATTCTCCGACCAATTTAATGTATCACCATTTTATACAATAAAGAGTAAAAGTAAATTACACTCATCATCATTCTAGTTTTCAAACAATATCATCAATCATCCTTTTACTTTAGAGATTACATGGATCATCCTTCCTTTTGGAACTTTGCACACCTACGGTTCTTGAATTCATTAACCCTAACTAAAATCTGTTAAATAATTTTGAATGACCATGATACCCTTTTGCTAAGTTACATCTACGGTCCAACTCCCTAACAACCTCCACTGTCAATCGTTCACTTCACTGTCACTCTAACAATTTCTCCACGATTTATATTTTGAGTTACGTACCGAATTTGAATCGCACCGCCAGAGATTCTCCATCGCAAAATCGATTCGTTCGATGAATTTCATAAAAATCTATCAGTATTCTGTTGTGCCGACGCTCAACCACCGTCCACGCCGTCGTCATCCTCGCCGGTGATATCATTTCAGGAGCTCTGCAGACGCGATGTGTTATCACGATAAGATAACCGTCCCACTTCTTTTTTCCCTCTCCTTTCTACCGCAATCGAGCATATATAAGGTTTTTCCTTTTTACATTTAAAAAATTTTATCGCTTGGATTTACTAATCTAAGAATTTTGTGTGTGAGGCTTTTGGCTGATGGAACTTCCAATACGATGCAAAGGTTGAGGTTTTTCTTTTTTGGTGAAAATTTTTGTCGTGAATGATTTTGAATTTTTGACCACTTTAGAGTGTGATCAATTTTTCTTGACAAGGAAACATAAAATAGTCCTAGCGTATATCTATACCAAAACAAACTCTGAGCAATTTGCTTGTCAAAAAGAAATCAACGATCCGGGGCATCTTTTTTTTTTTTTTTTTTTGAAAGGCAGTATTATATAAAATTAAAAACAAAACGAGAATACAACTTTTCCATCTGCAAGTGGTAGATGAAAAGAAAGCAGAGAGACCACCACACAATTACATGATCTACAAACAACTAACTCTAGGACATAGAAAAAAAACTTCCCAAAAAAAGAAATCGTTGAACATCTTACTTCAATCCTCTAAGGTAGGACTGTAACACTTTTTGATCACCTCTTGACCTTTGATCAAAAATCGATCTAAGACCCACAATCTTTATTATTTTCTGCATGCTTCCAGTGGATTGAAGTTTTTGATCACTTCTTGATCACTTTTTGATCCGGTGGCATCTTAGTGCAACAATTATAGCCTATTTATTATTATATCCTAGTATATAAAAAAAATTTGTAAAGTATCAAGCATGTTTAGGGAGTAGCTAAGGACCATATATGTAATTTGGCAAAGGGGTATAGTGGTCATTTCAAATCATTTAACAGATTTTAGTTAGGGTTAACAAACTCAAGGACTGTGGGTGTGCAAAGTGATGTGCTAAATCTAGTCTTAAAATTTATCGTTGAAAAGTGAACCAGAAAGAACCTCGCTAGACCAATACACAACCGGGCAGTGGACCCTATCGTATAGTAGTATAGTTGGGTAAGTTCGGGTTCGAACACAGGGAACTAGATTGGATGATCAATAGAAGTGTGAGCAATTTAAAAAGAGAAAATAAAATGTGGTTGGTTTGTGTGACCGAATTGTCACGATGCTTAAAACTACAATCTTTGATTAATCTAGGCAGGTGGACTCTTAAGAGTCAAAGTGATTGATTTGGAACTTTCAAATATTAAAACAATGTTTGCTTGGACTATTTCACTAGTGAATTCGGGGTGTAGAATTATAACCGGTTAACACATATGCTAAATGGTAACATTCATCAAACCTAAGCTCAAAGTTCTCTGAGTCCTAAAGTTCAATTTCAGTTAACAAACCTATGATTTAATCAAGTAACAGACGTTCGCCATAGTTACAAACTTACACAACTTAGCTAAACCATTTGACACATTCCAAAATTACATTCGCAATTTTGATCAATCATTCATAGACAAACAATTAATAGCAATTTACTAGGTTGAAAACGTTCGCTATATCAATTAGTAAATCACCAAATGGTTAAATTCTTAAGATAAAGCTCAATCACATAAGGTTCTCCGATTAAACATAAATTTAATTTTGTGAGTTTGCAAATCATCCACACGATAAACATTCGCTATAATCGCTAACTTGTATATAATTAACTACTGTTGTTACAATCATCAAATGTGTAACACCCCCAAATTTACTGATCGCGGAAGCATACATTGGGGTGCTACTAATCAATACACAAAGCACATAAGATACATAATGAACGACCACTACATGCGTCGTTTTACGAATACATTGATTTATGTAAAAGTCTACATATGTTTTACAAAAGACAAGTTCGCATAGATATTTGAGAGATTCTAATACATATCTAATTTATACAAAATATAGAAATGCAAGGAAATCTCTTGATGATTATATGATTGCATGCGACTCGAGCTACAGTATCCTGATGGGCAGTCCAACCTACTGCTGAGTACCTGAGATAACATGCTAAAAGGTCAGCTATAAAGCTGGTGAGCTCACAGGTTTGATATGATAATATATGATTTGTGAACCGCAAGATTTAATGATTCGATTTACAAAGCATGTAAATAATTGATTGATGGGTATCACATGAATATTTGTAATTAAACAAATAAGTAAAGATTGATACAACTAACATGAGCACATAGTCTGAGCTTAACTGAGGGGTCAGGATCACAATCAAGTGCCTGATCGAGGGTGCCTCTATGCGTATGCCTAATCAACATACGTTTGAACAAATGATAATGCGTCCGTTTGACAGGTTAGTGCTTGCTAACTCGGACGGGGATTGTCAATCCCATATGGTACCATACACTAACATTCACGCTAAATCATATTAACAGAACTATGCTTCAGAGGACTTTGATTGATTAGATGAAAACAACTCATGCAGCATACGTGATAATTTGATACTTGCGTTCACATGTAAAACAAAACGAGCATGTATCTCACCCCTAGGTAAAAGCATTTAAAAAGGGGCTATGAGACTCACCTGAGCCTAATGAATTGTTAGCCAACAATTATGATGATTCACAATGATTTGATGTCGTTACAACGACTGAACCTGCAGGGCGTCTTAGACGCGCGAGGTTTTGATAAATGATTAGATTCTTAAAACTTGCCGGGCGTATCAAACGCGCAAGGTTTAGATTGATTAGATGACTCTACGGACCATCTATGCTAGTTGTTCCCTCAACTAGTTTTGACCAAATACTTTGGTTGTCGATTATGTTTGAGTTTTGAAAATGTACACGGGTCGTTGGTGACGGTTTGTAATAATAATTTCAAACTATTATTATTATACATGATTTGTTGTGCTTATAAAAGTGTATGTGCTTCATATATAAGTCGTATCGTATAGGTTTAGTTGTTAATCAAGTTCAGTATATCCGTTACACTTTATTTCATAATTTACAAAATTTGGTACGAGTCTGAAAACAGTAATATGCCATTTTCGACCCCTAGATGACCCCGAATGGCCTAAAACCGACTAGGCTAAGGTACTTAGCTTTGATCATTTGGCTGTTTTCGAATAACCGTGCGAATTTGAGCTCAATCCGTTATAATAAATTTTTCATCGAGAAGCTACCCTGTTTTAACTTGTGAAATCGTCGACGTTTTCGAAAATTTACATGTTCTGTTTTAGCTAGAATTCGCAGGGCTAGTTTATTGATCCGTTGGATCATGAAATATATAGGGGGAATCCGCCGGATTCCCTTGAATCCGCCGGATTGGTGACATTTGGTGGGAATACGCCGTATTCATTTGAATACGACCGTATTCATGAAAAATAGAGGGAATACGCCGTATTCATTTGAATACGACCGTATTCATGAAAAATAGAGGGAATACGCCGTATTCATTTGAATACGACCGTATTTATGAAAAATAGAGGGAATACGCCGTATTCCCTTGAATACGCCGTGTTCATGTTTTCTGGGCGGGAATACGCCGTATTCCCTTGAATACGCCGTATTCCGAGGTCTGGTTCGAGTCTGTCGTTCCAAAAATTCACCCAAATCAATTCTAATCCGCAAATTAACCAACAATCATCTATTCTAACGTTACTATATGATAATACAAGGTATTTAAATACGAAATTTCAAAGTAAAAGTTAACGATTCCTTACAAATCTAAAATGGAGCTTAGATGGTGATGATGATGAAAACGAAGAGGATGATGAAGATGATCCACGAAATGATGATGATAATCTGTTACTTGTTACTTGTTGTTGTGGTTTGCGATTTTTGAGAGAGAACCGAGAGATTGAGAGATTGATGAATGAAATGAAAAAGAAGAAGAAGTGGGAACGGAGGGAGTATTATTGCACGGGCAAGATCCACATTTTGTGGATCTTGTCCAGCCTCATTGTGCACGCAGAGTGATATTTGACCCGTGTTTTTGTACCCGATCGAAAAGTAGTAAAATGTTTTAAATCGATAAATTTCTAAAAAATGAATTCGTTTATACTTTTATTTGAAGTATTGTATAAAAATACTTTTTGTGAGATATAAAAATATATCTTTGTTTTATGTTTGAGAGACGGATATAATTTAATTGGTTTCGTCGCGTTTGGGTAAAATGATATAAAACAAAAATGTGTTTTATTTCAAACAAAGTAACTAGTAATTATTATTTCAAATAATAATTCATTGTTTATGAGTTTTGTCGCGAACGTTTTGATTTGTACGATACGTAATACTTGATATATATTATCAAAATAATATATAATAAATGATGTGAGTATTAAATAATGATTCTTCAATACTTAATACTTGAGTTTTACCAACGCCGTATATTTGAATCGGAAATTCGGCCGATTTGATAATTGCACGATTTAACAAAATCGTGTACTGATATATATATTAAACAATATATATTTATTGATACATAAAATTAGCCTAACACATAGCACTAATTACATGTATTTGTAAATGATTAGGAACTAAAAACTAGTCCTAATTTTGACGAGTGTCACAAAATGCTTTGATCCACAAATGACAAATAACTTATTTAGGTATTTTTACTAAACTAAGAACATTTGCTATAATCGTTTAGCAAAAATGTCGAAAGTTCATAACAACAACTAACTAAATACATACAAATCCATGGATGATTCACAAACTCAAGCATAAATTAACATCCAAAATATACACCCCTAATCATCTAGTTATTTCATCCAAGCAAACACAATGGTAACTAGCCACACATAATCACAATCATCAAGCAAAAATCATAAACACTAAACAAATCCATAAAATAACTTGAAATTAGATTAAATCGAAATTATACCAAATTTGTTACACAATTGTTCCAAATGATGTTTGCTCGATGTTTCCCTCACAAATTCCTAGCTAAATCCTTGCGAAAATGTGAATTAAATGGTGATTTTGATTGTTGAAAATGGAGTAAATATGAGATGGTGAAGGGAGTAAATGTGGTGAGTTAATGAGGATGGAAGGTTGGAGAGTGAGAAGTAATTGAGGATGGATGTGAAAATGAAGATGATGAATGATTATAAGCTCTGCCGACCAAACACCCCTAATTCCATCTTTTTCTTTTTTCTTTTTTTTTTTTATTTTATTTTATTGTTTGAAAAACGGATGGAAAAACGGTTGGCATTAAATGCCAACCAATCAGAAACGGACAGCTCATCAACCACCATACCCTTCGCCCAGATCCACACATAGCCGATCGGCTGGTTAGGAATAGCCGATCGGCTTTACAGTCATAGCCGAACGGCTTTTAATGGATAGCCGATCGGCTTCTCTAGTACAACAGGCCAAGCTCCAAACGAGGTGAAGTTCTGCAGCGGAAATGAACTGTAAAAGCCGATCTTCTAAACAAAGCAGATCTGCTTGAATATCTAAATCGATCGGCTTTGTGTGGTTAGCCGATCGGCTAATGCCCAAATCCAGTCCAGCCACTTTTTGTTCCAAACATCACCAATTCCACACCAAATCGCATGCGTTACCAGCTTTTCACCTGAAATGGATTTCCAAACAAAATAAGTATCGAAAGTTCTCGAAATCCACTAAAATACATACGCAAAACAGTGATATCACGACAGATTTATATAGCCAAAATGAGCGATATCAAATATCCCCACACTTGAACTTTGCTTGTCCTCAAGCAAATCATCATTTTACCATTTCAAGACCCACTCTTGCAACAACAATAGGTGAATATCAAGTTTACCAAAACAATACTAACACTAACCACCAAAGCAATTAGGCTAGCAACCTATGTATAAGCATCATAAACTCGATATGTTTTGGTTTGTCAAGCCCGAATGCACGACCTAGCACCTCACATAAGGATAAGTGTTTATTCACTCACTCTCAACCTATACGACTACAAGGTAAGGAAGTAAGCAATTTTAACACTCAATCAAGCCAAGTCGTGATGCATTGTTACCATAGGCTTGCAAGAGGATCAAATCTCCACCGACTTGGCGTGAGCACCAAGTGAGATCTCAAAGGAGGTATTCTAGCATGTGTTGTAACAATGTAGGCTAATTATGGACTAGGGGTATGATAGACACAATAATTGGTGAAAAGAGGTAGTCAAGACCCATGAAAAATGCGGAAATGTTACCTATTGGTTTAAACATGTGACAGTAATGAAACTTAGGACTCTCGTGCCAAATCGATTCAACTTATTATTTGTTCTCATTTATGACTCATACTTTAACAATTTCGCACAAATAACTCACGTTGATTTTTCACATTTGATTGGAATAATTGCATTCTATGACTTTCTATGAACCCTATGTAACGAACTTTCGGACCAACCATCCTAGACCGGATAAAGGTCTTTGGTGGCTAGGTGTAGAACACCCCTCGGGAACTACTTATTCAGGAATCCAAAGGCCATTTATCTGACTACAATCATCCAACTATAAACTTTAAGCTCAAAGGTTAACTTCTATTCATTTAATTGTTTCCAATCTCAATCATAGAATTTAATACTAGAATCCCAATTCAAAACGATTTAAGTCACATTTTGGTAAAATTCATCATAAATTTCAATTAGGCAACATTTTAGAAAAGTGATGGTTCGGGAATTGACTACACAAAAATAAGGCTAATATTTAGTGATTGAATGTGGAAGTTTTCTAGGGGTTTCTTAGCACTAAAAATGAGTGCTAACGACCTGTGTTAACTGGATATAAATGGTTTTAAAGCAAAATAAATTCAAAAATTCCTAAGAATACCTCCTCGTCGTTGACCCCACTTATATCACATTTCTGTGATCCCACAGCGGTCTCAAAATGCATCACTAAGGCAAGTTCTAGAACAAACTACAATCACCGGCACACTCATAGCAATCAAACAATATAAACACTAAAGGTAAGTGTTTTTCTCAATAAGGCTCAAATTTCTCACAATTTTTCATAGTGGAGGCTACAAGCGTGCTAGTCATGCAATTCACCCTATTAGGTTGCTTTTATGACACATCTCAAAAGGTCATGTTGCAAGAGGGAAAGATTTAATTGTTTTTAAATAGATTTTAACTAACACATTCCGAAGCAATTAATTTAATAAGGACAAGCAAATCCCTAGCATACTACCATTCCATAACCCGTTATTAGAATTTTCGTAAAGTTCAATTGGAAAATCCAAGATCAATAACAGACCTAATAAGTGGCTATAAAACAACAATATACTAGGAACAAGATTCAAGTGAATACCTCCCCACACTTAAGGTTTGCATTGACCCCAATGCAAATATAATCAATAAATAAGCAAAAGCGCGGGGGTAAAAAGAAACGAGAACTTCCCCGGGGGTTTTGCATGAAGGTGAGAATAGAGGAGCTGGCTCATGATAAACTTGTAGAAATCCACTCCAGCTCCACATGCTACGAATGGGCAACAAACAAACAAACACCAAACACAAGCCCACATGATAATAAAATAAAAATAAAAATGATACAATGAATGCTAATCATCCAAAGAACTAAAAAGAAAAATAACGCAGAATAAAAAAAATATTGTTTAGAGTTTTACAATCCCAGAATAAATAATAATAATAATGCCCAACTACCAACCCCCATCATGGGGTGGGTCCTGGGTGGGATCATCCTGCTGATACTGCTGCTGATACGGTGATGGCGATCCAAAAAGCCAATGGTGATGAGCCTCTTGTTGCCAGTTGGAGGGCTCAGGAGGTGTCCAAGTGTTAGGCTAGGATGGAGCTGAGGACCAAGGAGTGCCCCAATCCTGCTGCTGCTGGTGATAATCAGAAGTGTGCATATGCTCCTGATGTCGCTAGAGCTCCACTAAAGCAGCATCCCGATCATAAATAGGAGCAGGGAGGATACCCCCCGGCTCGCCCCAATGAGGTGGTGGATGATACGGGATAGGCACATGGTCGGGCACATGGCGGCCCATTCGCTCATGGTCGTGAATTAGCCAATCATTTTGGTATTGATTAACTCCCCACTCATACCTAGACTCGTCCCTGAAAGCCACATTCTCCCGTTGCCAGGCTTCTTGTTCTCCCCATCTTCGATTTTGCTCTAGTTGCATACTGTTGAAGCTGGACATAAAACTCTGCCAGTTCGCGGGCTCTCCAGAATGAGATGAATGACCACGACCCGGATGTACATTAACTTCAGCTTCTTCTTCTTGCTCAGCCTCTTCTTCCTCATCAGAATCCTCAATTGTGACGGGCCTTTTTCCCCGAGACCCGGCTCGAGACACAGAGGCAGCCTCTTGAGGAGTGGGATCATAAGCAACATAAGTTCCACCTTTCTTTCTCAAGATGTGGGCCGTGGCATAGGATTCGGCCCCAATTGGAAGGGTATTGTTTTCCACTAAGGTATAGGCTGGAACTCCTCGGGGCTTCAAACTGACCTTTAAGCCCTTGGCGATCCGGGTGATTAGATGACCACCACAAAGTTTGGACGTGGGCTTATGCCCACTAGCATAGGCGTGAAGGTACTTGCCCACTGCATATGGGACATTGATCATGTCCCTACTTTTCAACTTATCCAAGAACCACAAGTCGATCAAGGTCACCTTCTCCCTATTTGTTCCCCTAAGAGTCAGTGTGTTTGCTAGCATTTTGTGTATCACCTTATATTTGGGGGATGTAAGATGTTTGTTAAAATTCTTCCCCCCAAGATATCGTGATGTACTAAGCGTTGCGCAAACTTCAGCATCACACTGCCCCTCATCTAGCCTTGCCCCAGTCATAATATACCTATCAATCCAATGGGAAGACAATTCCTCATCCGTATAAATCCCCAAGCAACCCGCAAGCTCTTTTAAGGATAATTTTCTGGGGGCCCCACCAAGTCTGAAACTCAAGAATTTATCGTCGACATTGTTGATAAGGAACATTTCCAAAGTTGCCAGAAATTCCATTACCAACTCTTCATAAATATTTTCTTGGATCCCAAGAAGCTTTTCTAAGTCATTTACACCAAAAGCCTCGTCATCGAACTTCACAGTTTGAGTAAAAGTCTTGCGAATATCATGAGTAACCCCGACAACTTCCAACGGGTTCCAGTTAATTTCCCGAGGGTATTCGCATTCCTTTTTATGAATTTTATACAAGGCTTCCGTGTATTCCAGGTAGTTATACGTATGTCGTCCGAAAATCAAATGAGGGTGGCGGTCTGCAGGCATTAAACCCTCATAAATACTTTCAGGGTACTGAGGCTCATAGGTGTCAGGTTGGGTATTCCTGCCTCTCTGCACAACACAACACAACAAGATACAAAATTTCCAAAAGTGTGTTAGAGTTAGCAAAAATAAGACAAAATGAGCGATTAATGTCAAACACAACCACACCCCCTAGTAACCGAGCACACACGTTAATAACCGCATCACAAAGCAAAACAATCAACAAATGCAAGCATAGCATAAACCGACACTAACCAATCAATCGCATAGCCAAAACTTCAACTCAAATAGGATAAACATGCAACCTAATATTAAACCATGCTTGAATCATGCCAATGTCATACAATGTGACTCAAGCAAGCCTTACAATCAAAGTTACATACCAAACCTATTGACTACCTTATAAACACATAACTTCAATATCAAACATGAACTTGAATTGAGCAAAAATGATCACTCAAATGGTTTCTAGTCATGTATTACAATCGCAAGTTACACAAAAGTCAGTCAAAACAAAAGTCAAAGTTGACCAGAAAAGTCAACTTCTTCTTCCCCAAATTCCACATAAACCCTAATTTTTCCAAATCATCCACAAATGGAAATCACCACACCAATTAACTTCATTATACTTGCAAACACGCATTACACCACAATTAGCACCAACTATCAAGCATAAATCACTAAATTCGGATTATCCCCAAATTAGCATATGAACCCTAATTTGTAAATCATCTAAATTGAGCAATTTAAACAAAAGATCATGGTATAAACTGATTAACATGTATGAATCAAGCATAATACACAACAAAATCACAAAGGAATTCATCCCCACACTTGAATCAACCCAAACCCGGATTCAAGATATTCATCTCAAAAAATCACTAGTAGGAAAATTTAATGGAGACATGAAATACCTTAGGTTGCCTAGACATGATTAGAGGTTGATTTCCTAGAAAGATTTGAAGGTTGGATGATGATTTAGTGAGGGTTTATGTGATTTTCGTTTTTACTTGAGAGAGAAAGAAAGGAGCAGATCGGTTTTGCTTGTGTGGTGTGAAAAAGAGAAAACCTATACTTTTTAATTAAATCGCCCAGAATTTGACCAAAGCCGATCGGCTTATGAACCTTAACCGAACGGCTATTATAGCCGATCTGCTCAAAACCAATAGCCGAACTGCTTAGATAGTTAAAATGTGCTTAAGATGAGAGGGGTCGATTTCTGTAACGTTTTTTAACTAGAAAAGCCGAACGGCTTTTCATAGCCGATCGGCTTCAAAGCAATAGCCGAACTGCTATCTTAAAACCGATATGCTTTTAACGTACAAAACCAATGCTTCAGAAAAGGGCTCAAGTTCTGTGGTCGTTTTTCAAAGACTAAACCGATCGGTTATATGAAGCCGATCGGCTATTGATCTGTAGCCGAACTGCTATCCTAAGCCGATCGGCTTTTCCTATGTAAAATCAGCAAAAACAGCAGCAACACATAAACACCCTAACACCTAACAATTCACACAATCACAGCAGCAGCAAATACATCAAAATCATCAAAAATGCAGGCCAAAAATTCTAAGTTTATCAAAAAGGATATAAACACGAGTTTCCTCGTGTATGGGCTTCATTTATTAACGAGTCCAAGCTAGACTCGACCCCGAATTCATTTGTCCTTGGGGTAAGTTGCGAGTTCCTCCCACTCGCTCTCTTGTTCATCCTCATGGTACAATTTCAAACGGTGCCCATTCACAATAAAGGTTCCGCCATCTTTTTGAAAAAGCTCCACATATCCGGATGGATATTGATGCTTGACCACGTACGGGCCGGTCCACCTTGGTTTGAACTTTGGTTGTTTCAACTTGAATCTTGATTGGAACAAAAGCACTTTTTCACCGGATTTAAATTCTTTTCTCACTTTCAACTTCCGGTCATGCAACACCTTTGTCCGTTCCTTGTAGAGGCGAGAATTTTCATAAGCTTGCAACCGAAGCTCATCCAACTCGTGAAGTTGCAACATTCTCTTTTCCCCCGCTTCAATCAAATCCAAATTGCAATTCTTTAGCGCCCAATAAGCTTTATGCTCAATTTCAAGGGGTAAATGGCAAGTTTTGCCATAAAGTAACCGATACGGTGTCGTTCCAATAGGTGTCTTGTAGGCGGTCCGAAACGCCCACAATGCATCTTCAAGCTTTTTGGACCATATGGCCCGGTTGTCCTTCACCGTTTTCTCCAAAATTCTTTTCAATGCACGGTTAGTGTTCTCGACTTGACCACTTGTTTGTGGGTGGTAAGAAGTCGAGAACCGGTGATTCACCCCATACTTCTTGAGAACTTTTTCCAATTGAGCATTCGCAAAGTGAGTCCCCCGGTCGCTAATCAACGCTTTGGGCATCCCAAATCGGCAAAATAGGCTTTTCAAGAAATCAATGACCACACGAGCGTCATTCTTCGGTAAAGCCTTAGCTTCCGCCCACTTGGACACATAATCAACTGCCACAAGAATGTATTCATTTTTGAACGAAGGTGGGAACGGTCCCATGAAGTCTATGCCCCAAATATCAAATACTTCGCAAACTTGGATGCTAGTTTGTGGCATTTCATCCCTTTTGGAGATGTATCCGGTTCTTTGACACGCATCACATGTTTGGCACAAAGTGTTTGCTTCTTTGAAGATTGTCGGCCAATAAAAACCCGCATCATAGACCTTCTTTGCGGTGACCGAGGGGCCATAATGTCCACCGGTGGGCCCATAGTGACATTCATCCAAAATCTTTCTTGTTTCGCCACCCGAAACACATCTCCTCACCATGCCATCCGCACAAACGCGGAATAAATAAGGCTCCTCCCAGAAATAATGCTTCAAGTTAGAGAAAAATTTGATTTTCTCTTGGTGACTCATGCCCTTCCTCAAAACTCCACCAACCAAATAGTTTGCCAAGTCGGCATACCATGGTGCTTCCTCATCCTTGTTTTCATTACCTACCTGCAAAAGAAATTCCTCGGGAAAGGAATCATCAATATTAGTATCGCCTTGCTTGTCAAGATGTGGATTTTTCAATCTTGACAAGTGATCGGCGGCAAGGTTTTCGGCTCCCTTTTTGTCCTTAATCTCAATGTCGAATTCTTGTAAAAGAAGAATCCAACGGATGAGACGGGGTTTAGCATCTTGTTTGTTGAAAAGATACTTTAAAGCCGAATGGTCGGTGAAAACTACGGTTTTAGATAGGACAAGATATTGCCTAAATTTGTCAAAGGCATATACGACGGCAAGCAATTCTTTCTCGGTGGTTGTGTAGTTTTGTTGGGCCCCATTCAAGGTTTTGCTAGCAAAGTAAATAGGTTTGAAATGTTTATCAATCCTTTGTCCTAGGACAGCTCCTAAGGCAAAGTCGCTTGCATCACACATGAGTTCAAAGGGTTTGGACCAATCGGGTGAGACTATGATAGGTGCCTTGGTCAAATGGTCTTTAAGGGTCGAAAATGCACTCAAACATGGTCCATCAAACACAAAAGGGGCATCCTTTTCAAGTAGCCTAGTCATTGGACGGGTGATCTTCGAAAAATCCTTAATGAATCTACGGTAAAAACCGGCATGACCAAGAAAACTTCTAATGCCCTTAACATTGGTCGGTGGAGGTAATTTGGCAATAATATCAATCTTTGCCCTATCAACTTCAATACCCAATCCCGACACTTTATGACCCAACACTATACCCTCTTTCACCATAAAATGGCATTTCTCCCAATTCAAGACTAGGTGGGCTTTCTCACATCTCTCCAACATTTTATCCAAGTTTTTTAGACATGACTCGAATGAATCGCCAAAAACCGAAAAATCATCCATGAAGACTTCCATGGAGGTTTCAACCATATCGTGAAAAATGACGATCATACAACGTTGGAATGTGGCGGGAGCATTGCAAAGACCAAAGGGCATTCTCCTATAGGCATAGGTCCCAAATGGGCAAGTGAAGGTGGTCTTTTCTTGATCCTCGGGATCTATGGGTATTTGGAAATATCCCGAGAATCCGTCAAGGAAACAATAATATTCATTACCCGCCAACCTCTCAAGCATTTGGTCAATGAATGGTAAGGGAAAATGGTTTTTTCTCGTGGCGTCATTCAACTTCCTATAATCAATGCACACACGCCATCCCGTGACCGTCCTAGTGGGTATCATTTCATTTTGGTCATTGGCAACTACGGTCATCCCCCCTTTCTTTGGTACACAATGTACCGGGCTCACTCAAGAACTATCCGCAATGGGGTAAATAATACCCGCATCAAGAAGCTTAATTAGTTCTTTCTTGACCACATCCACCATATTGGGATTAAGCCTATCATCAACAAAATTAATTTTGTGTTTACAAAAGGATGGGCTTATTCCCGGTATGTCGGATGTCCGCCAAGCGAAAGCTCTTTTGTGAGCCTTAAGTACATTCAACAATTTAAGTTTTTCATCATTCACAAGGGATGAAGAAATGATTACGGGTAGGAGATTTTCCTCATGGAGATAAGCATACTCCAAATGACTTGGAAGTTCTTTCAACTCCAAATCATGTGGTGGATCCTCCAATGACGTTTTGATTCTCATATTGTCATCCTTTGTGAGCTCCTCAAAAGCATCCTCACATTCGAGCTCTTCTTCGTCATTTGTTTCTTCCATGCTCATGACCAACTCCTCCTCGGTCATTCCTTTAACATTTGACTCTAGCAAGTCAACAAGCTCCGATTCCAATCCAAGCAAGCCTTCCAATTCTTCCTCCACCGCATCATCTATCACATCAATTCTAAAACACGAATCATCATTAGAATAAGGATGCTTCATGGCCTTATCGACCGTGAACGCAATCCTTTCATCACCCACCCCCAAGGTCAATTTCTTATCTTTAACCCCAATTATGGCATCCGCGGTATGTAGGAAGGGTCGTCCTAAAATCAAGGGCACTTTACTATCCTCCTCCATTTCGAGGATAACAAAGTCAACCGGAAAGGTAAATTGCCCTACTTCTATTAGCATGTTTTCCGCAATCCCAACGGGATATTGGAAAGATCTATCGGCAAGACGGATGCTCATGCGAGTGGGGGTTAGGGATCCTAGGGCCAATTTAGCATAAAGTGAATATGGCATTAAGTTTATACTAGCACCTAGGTCCGCAAGTGCATCACAAGTGATGATTTTACCCAATGTACACGAAATGATGAAACTCCCGGGATCTCCAAGCTTGGGTGGAATTTGGTTTTGGACAAGTGCCGAGCATTCCTCATTCAAAAACATTGCCGAAGCCTCCGACAATTTCTCCTTGTTGCTCACCAAATCCTTGATGAATTTGGCATAATTCGGCATCCCGGCTAATACATCAACCAAAGGCACATTGATTCGAATGCCCTTGATCATGTCCACAAATTTCCCATATTGAGCCGCAATCTTTTCTTTCCTTAGCCTTTGAGGATAAGGAATCTTTAGCTTGTAAGCTTTCACAACCGGAGTAGGTGACACCGGTGTGACCATTGGTGTAGGAGCATCAACATTCTCTTCATTGTCTTCCTCCTCTATTTCCTGCACAAAAGAGTTAGAAACATTTTTGTCCTTGGTTTGAGGTGGTGGAAGCTCCTTTCCGCTTCTTGTGGTTATAGCATTCACATGCTCATTTCTCGCGGGTGGTGGTTGGTAAGGTTTGGAACCGCTAGAGGGTGAAGGTTGTGGTCTTGGGTTTTGTTGTGTATTACTCGGTAAGCCACCGGTTGGTCTACTACTTTGCCCCTCGGACAACCTCTCCATTTTCCGCTCCAAATCTAGAATTGAAGCTTGTTGATTCTTTTGCCCTTGTTCCATGCTCAACCGAATATTTGTCATTTGAGTTTTTATCCTTTCGGTGGCGGTTTCTTGCTTTGACATAAACTCCTTCATCATTTGTTCCATTGGAGTCAATGTTGGTTCTTGTTTTTGAACCGGTGGTGGTTGTTGTTCTCTAGATGGGCTTTGGTGTCGATTTTGGTTGTAAGGTTGGTTTTGGGATTGGTTTTGATTGTATGATTGGTTTTGAGATTGGTTGGAGTTTTGATTGTAAGGTTGGTTAGGTCTAGAAAATCGGATTTGGTTTTGGTTTTGGTTTTGGTTATAGCCTCCGCCTTGGTAACCTCCCGAATTTCGGTTTTGATAACCCCCTCGTTGGTAGTTTCCGCTTTGATAATTACCTTGTTGAAGAAAGTTAACACCTTCCTCACCTCCTACCATTGGCAAGTCGTCTTGTGCACAATTAGCCGTGGCATGATTTCCGCCACAATTACCGCAACCATCTCTAAGCTCTTTGATTTCACCTTTGATAGCCTTGAATTGTGCATCAAACTTAGAAGATAGAGCCTTGATTTCTTTCATCATGGCCGAGTCATTGGAGCCTCCACTTCCACTACTAGTACCCTCGGCGAATGCAACATGCTTCTTAACCGGTTTCCCTCCTTTATCCTTAGCCCAATTTAAGCTTTGGATAACCTTGTCTTCAAGAAGCTTCCATGCTTCATTCGGTGTCTTGTAGAGGAATTGACCTCCTCCCGAGGCATCAAGAATACTTGCCGAATCCAAGTTAAGACCATTGTAGAATAACCCAATGATTTCTCTCTTCTTCAAATCGTGACCATGGCAATTCCTCAACATTTCTTTCATCCGACACCATGCCTCTACCAAAGTTTCGCCTTCTTGTTGTTTGAAAGCTCTAATCTCATTCAAAAGTCTTTCGGCCAAAGCCGGAGGATAAAATCGTCTAACGAATGCTTCCCTCATCTCATCCCAAGTAGTGATAGTGTTTGGTTCCAATTCTTGATACCAAATCTTTGCCTCACCACAAAGTGACATAGGAAATGTCCGTAGGCGAATCACCTCATCCATATTCGCCCCATACTTGAAATAGCTCCCGATTTCAAGAAAGCTAGCAATGTGTTGGTGTGGATCAACCCGCACCCTTCCGTCGAATTGTTTATCTCTAATGAGTTGCATATGATGCCCTTTTAAAGAGAAATTATCATTTTCAATATCTTGAACCCGTATGGCCGCCTCGGGTGTCGGTGTCACGGTTCTCGTCCGTGAGAACATAGGAGTATCATCCTCATCCGCCATCTCTTCTTCACCTTCGGAAGGTGTTGAAAGATCTTCTTCGGTTGATGGAATTTCCTCCACAAAAGTCTCTTCCACCTCGATGGTGTTCCCCGAAGATGTATCGGTATCCGTTTGACTACTAGATGATTCCGATGATCTTTGCTTTGGTTTCCTCTTTCGTTTACTCTTTTTGGTCTTCTCCGGATTGGACAAAGGACTTAGAAGCTCTTTACCGGAGCTCCTTGTGTTCATCCACTACCAAATTTACACCTGAAAGTACACAAACGATAAAACCATAAACGCACCGGCGCAATACAAACAAGGTAACTTTCCAAGAATAAATTCTAGAAAGGATCAATTAATCACACTTAAATCAATTTCACAAATCAAGCTCCCCGGCAGCGGCGCCAAAAACTTGATGTGCTAAATCTAGTCTTAAAATTTATCGTTGAAAAGTGAACCAGAAAGAACCTCGCTAGACCAATACACAACCGGGCAGTGGACCCTATCGTATAGTAGTATAGTTGGGTAAGTTCGGGTTCGAACACAGGGAACTACATTGGATGATCAATAGAAGTGTGAGCAATTTAAAAAGAGAAAATAAAATGTGGTTGGTTTGTGTGACCGAATTGTCACGATGCTTAAAACTACAATCTTTGATTAATCTAGGCAGGTGGACTCTTAAGAGTCAAAGTGATTGATTTGGAACTTTCAAATATTAAAAACAATGCTTGCTTGGACTATTTCACTAGTGAATTCGGGGTGTAGAATTATAACCGGTTAACACATATGCTAAATGGTAACATTCATCAAACCTAAGCTCAAAGTTCTCTGAGTCCTAAAGTTCAATTTCAGTTAACAAACCTATGATTTAATCAAGTAACATACGTTCGCCATAGTTACAAACTTACACAACTTAGCTAAACCATTTGACACATTCCAAAATTACATTCGCAATTTTGATCAATCATTCATAGACAAACAATTAATAGCAATTTACTAGGTTGAAAACGTTCGCTATATCAATTCGTAAATCACCAAATGGTTAAATTCTTAAGATAAAGCTCAATCACATAAGGTTCTCCGATTAAACATAAATTTAATTTTGTGAGTTTGCAAATCGTCCACACGATAAACATTCGCTATAATCGCTAACTTGTATATAATTAACTAGTGTTGTTACAATCATCAAATGCTTTGATCCACAAATGACAAATAACTTATTTAGGTATTTTTACTAAACTAAAAACATTTGCTATAATCGTTTAGCAAAAATGCCGAAAGTTCATAACAACAACTAACTAAATACATACAAATCCATGGATGATTCACAAACTCAAGCATAAATTAACATCCAAAATATACACCCCTAATCATCTAGTTATTTCATCCAAGCAAACACAATGGTAACTAGCCACACATAATCACAATCATCAAGCAAAAATCATAAACACTAAACAAATCCATAAAATAACTTGAAATTAGATTAAATCGAAATTATACCAAATTTGTTACACAATTGTTCCAAATGATGTTTGCTCGATGTTTCCCTCACAAATTCCTAGCTAAATCCTTGCGAAAATGTGAAGTAAAATGGTGATTTTGGTTGTTGAAAATGGAGTAAATATGAGATGGTGAAGGGAGTAAATGTGGTGAGTTAATGAGGATGGAAGGTTGGAGAGTGAGAAGTAATTGAGGATGGATGTGAAAATGAAGATGATGAATGATTATAAGCTCTGCCGACCAAACACCCCTAATTCCATCTTTTTCTTTTTTCTTTTTTTTTTATTTTATTTTATTGTTTGAAAAACGGATGGAAAAACGGTTGGCATTAAATGCCAACCAATCAGAAACGGACAGCTCATCAACCACCATACCCTTCGCCCAGATCCACACATAGCCGATCGGCTGGTTAGGAATAGCCGATCGGCTTTACAGTCATAGCCGAACGGCTTTTAATGGATAGCCGATCGGCTTTTCTAGTACAACAGGCCAAGCTCCAAACGAGGTGAAGTTCTGCAGCGGAAATGAACTGTAAAAGCCGATCTTCTAAACAAAGCAGATCTGCTTGAATATCTAAACCGATCGGCTTTGTGTGGTTAGCCGATCGGCTAATGCCCAAATCCAGTCCAGCCACTTTTTGTTCCAAACATCACCAATTCCACACTAAATCGCATGCGTTACCAGCTTTTCACCTGAAATGGATTTCCAAACAAAATAAGTATCGAAAGTTCTCGAAATCCACTAAAATACATACGCAAAACAGTGATATCACGACAGATTTATATAGCCAAAATGAGCGATATCACAAAGTTTTAAAAGCAAGGATGATCCATGTAATTTTTAAAATAGGGTTTATTGTTTCGTTATGTATTAAACTTTACACTTTCTACTATTGTATGAGTCGAACTTTGAAAACTTCTATTGTATGTATTGAACTTGTAAATATTGTCTATTGTATGTAGAATTTCCTTTTTGGGTAAGATCCAAATAGGAAAGTTTCCTTTTTTGACCTAACCCAAAAAGGAAATAATACATACAATAGACCATATTTACAAGTTCACTACAATAGAACAAATGAAAGTATGTCGCATACAATATTAAAAAGTGTAATGTTTAATACATAACGAAATAATAAACCCTTTAAAGTAAAAGGATGATTGGTGCTATTGTTTGCAAACTGATGTGTTAAATCTAGTCTTAAAATTTTATCGTTGTAAATGAACAAGAAAGTACCGAGCTAGACCAAAACACAACCGGGCAGTGGACCCTATCGTGTAGTAGTATAGTTGGGTAAGTTCGGGTTCGAACACAGGGAATGTGAGTTTAAGAATTATGTTCAAGTGCAAGTAATTTATACAGAAAAGTAAATGTGGGGGTTTTGTGACCGAATTGTCACGTTGCTTAAGAACTACTTTCTTTAATTAATCTAGGCAGGTGGACTCTAAAGAGTCTGATTAATTGATTGGAAACTTTCAAATATTAAAAACAATGCTTGCTTGGACTATTTCACTAGTGAATTCGGGGTGTATAATTATAACCGGTTAAGACATATGCTAAATGGTAACATTCATCAAACCTAAGCTCAAAGTTCTCTGAGACCTGAAGTTCAATTTCAGTGACAAACCTATGATTTAATCAAGTAACAGACGTTCGCCATAGTTACAAACTTACACAACTTAGCTAAACCATTTGACACATTCCAAAATTACATTCGCAATTTTGATCAATCATTCATAGACAAACAATTAATAGCAATTTACTAGGTTGAAAACGTTTGCTATATCAGTTAGTAAATCACCAAATGGTTAAATTCTTAAGATAAAGCTCAATCACATAAGGTTCTCCGATTAAACATAAATTTAATTTTGTGAGTTTGCAAATCTTCCACACGACAAACATTCGCTATAATCGTTAACTTGTATATATTTAACTAGTGTTGTTACAATCATCAAATGCTTTGATCCACAAATGACAAATTACTTATTTAGGTATTTTTACTAAACAAAGAACATTCGCTATAATCGTTTAGCTAAAATGCCGAAAGTTCATAACAACAACTAACTAAATACATAAAAATCCATGGATGATTCACAAACTCAAGCATAAATTAACATCCAAAATATACACCCCTAATCATTTAGTTATTTCATCCAAGCAAACACAATGGTAACTAGCCACACATAATCACAATCATCAAGCAAAAATCATAAACACTAAACAAATCCATAAAATAACTTGAAATTAGATTAAATCGAAATTATACCAAATTTGTTACACAATTGTTCCAAATGATGTTTGCTCGATGTTTCCCTTGCAAATTCCTAGCTAGATCCTTGCGAAAATGTGAAGTAAATGGTGATTTTTGGTTGGGTGAAGTGAGTAAATGTGGGTGAGTGATGAGAGTAAAATGAGGATGGAGTTAATGAAGATGGAAGATGGAAGTGAGAAGTGAGGAGTAAATGAGGATGAAGATGAAGGATGATTATGAAGCTGCCGACCAAACACCCCCATTTTCCTATTTATTTTTTTTTAATTTTTTTTTTAATTTTTTTTATTTTGAAAAACGGATGGGAAAACGGTTGGCATTAAATGCCAACCAATCAGAAACGGACAGCTCATCAACCACCATACCTCTCACTCAGATCCAAGCATAGCCGATCGGCTTGTTAGGCATAGCCGATCGGCTTTAAAGCCATAGCCGAACGGCTCTAGATCTCCAGCCGATCGGCTTCTCCACTTCAAGATCTCAAGCTCCAAACGAGGTGAAGTTCTGCAACGGAAATACACTAGACAAACCGATCTGCTAAGTTTAGCCGATCGGCTATACATGGGAAGCCGATCGGCTTGTGTTGTTTAGCCGATCGGCTACAGCCTTTTTCTAGCCCAGCCAGCTTTTGATCCAAACTTCACCAATTCCACACCAAATCGCATGCGTTTCCAGCTTTTCACCTGAAATGGATTTCCAAACAAAATAAGTATCGAAAGTTCTCGAAATCCACTAAAATACAAATGCAAAACAGCGATATCGCGATATATTTATATAGACAAAATGAGCGATATCACAAACCACAAAGATGATCGGTGTAAGTTACTCTACAATAAATTAATTACTACATCCGTCTCATTTAAAATGTCCACTTTGACTTTGCACGTAGTTTTAGAATTCTCCACTAACTACATTTTTCACCAATTAAATATTAAATATACCCACTAAAATCTTTTTTGATTGGTTAAATATCAAAGTGGACACTTATAATGGGACATCTCAAAATAGTAGTGTGGACATTTTAAATGGGACGGGAGAGTATTAAATATAGTCTTTTATGGCTATATTTAGCTTAGATAATTTATGTGTGATAGTCTCATCTCCTCCGTAACTAAGCAATTTTTTTTCAAGGCGTTACCGATATAGTCTTTTTAGAAAATTTCTTGTCACGTCAGTACGTTTACTACCATATAACATATGAAATATTAAAATTAAACGGTATAGGATCATGAGGGCAGGGGTTGTTTGGAGAGAAAGGAGGGCAAGGTCCTCACCCATCCAAAAAGTGACATGTGTCACATACCAATTTTCATGTTGGTCCCTCCACTTTTAATATATTTTTAATTTCATTCCTAAATTTCTTAAATAACACTCCACCACTCTCACCCCACCAACCACCCACTTCCACCTTCTGCCACCACCTACCGCCTGCTGCCGCCGCCCGCCGCCGCCGGATTCCGGCCAAAAATTTTTTTTTCCTTTTTTTTAATTTTTTTTTAACTTTTTTACATTTTTATTTTTAAAAAATGTACTGCATATTTTTTGTTTTTACTGCAGTTTGTATATATATAATTTATAGTTTTTACTGCATATTGTTTTAACCGTTACATATAATTGAGTTGCAAATTGCATATTGAACTGTTAGCATTTTATGTTAATTATACTGCATATTGTTTATTTGACTGCATTTTGTAACTCATGTTGTTTATCTTGTACTGCATTTTGTATTGTACATAGCATCTTTTTTTACTGCATTTTGAATAAAATTATAATGCATATTATTATGTTTTACTACGTTTTGTATAAAATATTAATGCATATTATTATGTTCACTGCATTTTGTATATATATTTAAGTACATATATGTGGTTTATTTTGTACTGCATTTTGTATTATATGTATTATCATTTTATTGCATTTTATATATAACATACTGCATATTGTTCTTTTTACTGCATTTTGTGTATATAATTTTAGTAAATATTGTTTGCTTTTTGTACTGCATTTTGTATTACATGTATTATATTTTTACTGCATTTTGAATAAAATTATAATGTACATAGTTTTTTTTTACTGCATTTTGTATATATAATTTCTAGTACATATTGTTTGTTTTTAACTGCATTTTGTATAAAATTATACTACATATAATTGCTTTTACTGCATTTTAAATATATATTTTTAGTACATATTATTCGTTTGTACTGCAGTTTGTATTATACTATTTGTACTGCATTTTGGTGACTGTGTATATAAAATATATAAGATACAATGTTACATAAAATACAAAATGTAGTAAAAAAGACTAACATGTATACAAAAAGAATGATGCAATAAATATATATACAAAATGCAGTTTGTGATATCACATCTTGAAAATAAGTAATAATAAATACATAAACATACACGATGCAACACATAAACTACTATATGCAGTAGTATATGAATATTTATTAATGTATATACAAAATGTAGTTAAATAACCGCAAAATGCAATAAATTTCTGTTTCTTTTTTGTTTTAAATTAATATGCAGTGTTTTTAAGGAGGAAAAATTAGTTAAAAAAATTTTGGAAAAAAAAAAGTTGGAAAAAAAAAAATTGGCCGGAATCCGGCGGCGGCCGACGGTAGTTGACGGCGGCGGCAGCAGGCGGCAGGTGGTGGCAGAGGGTGGGAGTAGGTGGTTGGTGGTGGTGGGGTGGAGGAGTGTTATTGAAGAAGTTGAGGGAAGATATATATAATATAAGTATAGACAAGGGGTTAAAGTGAAACTTGTGTTGAACATGTGGCAAGTGGTGATTGGTTGCTCTCCTTGCTCTCCATTTCACCTTTGCTCTCCTGATCCTTACTCAAATTAAACTCATAAAAGATTTTGCAACTGAGCACCAACATGTATGAAAAGATTTTGTAAGTTGTACGTGTCTAGTGGATTCCAATGTTTTAGCCTAGTGGTAGAGGTTTGTGATTTTTGAAAGGAGACTTAAGTTCAATTCTCATCGGTTGCAACATTAGGACCAACCTCCAAGATTGTAGCTTAGTTAGTTTTAAAGGGGAAGACTTGCAAAAAAAAAAAAAAATGATCATGTTTTTAAAGGGGATGACTTGCAAAAAAATGATCATGTTTTCAAAGGGGGTGACTTGCAAAAAAATGATCATGTTTATCAAAATAGACTCACACTCTCCTTAGTAAACTGTTGGGTGAGTTTGGATCGTATGCCCAACATTATATGCCGCATATTGTCCTCATGGTGGGACGTGTGAACCGGCCAGCATTGTCGATTATCAACGATTTGCAATGAGTATCCTTTTAGTCGTTCTTCATGTATTCCATATTTACAAAATTGATCCTCATATTATCTTTATTATTGCGTGCAAGACTCGTGTTGTTAATGAATGGAACATTTCACCTTATTATATGCTATAAACATAATCTTATTTTCATTATTGGTATTTTCTTGATTTCTTTGATAAATATTTCGTTTTTTCCTTTTCAAACAGTCTTCAAAACCAATCAAACTAAATGTTTACCGCATGATACCAAATATTACAGCCTACGAGTACTAAACTTGTGTCTCTATTGAATATTTCTGAACGACCAACCACTAGTAAGTTACCTTTTGGATTAAGTTATAATCATACAATTGAAGTTCAAAGTTATCAATTTATTGAAATTTTTAAACGACCAACCACTAGTCACATAATCATACAATTGGATTTATTGCAAATAATTTTACTGTTAATCAATAAATAATTATTTTCCACTTTAACAATTTTCCGATTGCTTAAAATTAAAAGTGAACAATTATTTTAGGGCATCCTAAAAGAATATATGGAGAATAGTAGTGAGATGAAGTAGTAGAAATTTTCTTTGTTACGGAGTATACAATAGTAAAATCAGTAAAGCACTAATAATACATACCTAATTATACATACTTAATTATATAGACCAAAAAATATTATTGGTTGATTTTTTCTCTCTCTAAATATTATCCAATTAATTTTTACATCCACCAATTATATTTTTAGGTCCATATTTAGTAAATTTAAATCTACCAATCATTTTCCATATAAACAAGAGTTCACTTTAATATTACAACCAATCAAAAAATATTTTGTAATTGGGATGGAGTCGGAGGTACTATTAGTTAGGGGTGTTCAGGAAGGTTAACCACAGTCCGGTTAACCGGATTCTCGGTTCGACATATTTTTGAACCTAAACTGAAATTGAAAAATTTGGTTAACCGGTTTTTCAATTCGCTTAATCGGTTAACCAAATTGACCGTTTATTAATTAATACATATTTAAAAAATAACTAATAACACACAGGTATAAATTCATTATTAGGTGTTTAGTATATTTGAAATATTTTGTTAATAAAAGTATCAAACGATAACCATTTTACTCTTTATAATTGTGTATTTCTATTATTTGTACGTAAAGCGTTCGAATATAATTAGAACAAAGTAGTAATAATTATCATATTAGGCCAAAATTAAACTAGTAAATTACATTAAAAAGAGTGAAAAAGATATAAATTATTTTATTAGAATACAAGTGTAAACAATCTATATATAACTATAATATATACACATATTTTTAAAACTATATACAAACTTTTCGGTTTTTTCGTTTAACCGTTTATCATGTATATCCTAAAATTATGAATCGAAACTGAAAAATAAAAAAAAAAATCGATTCGGTTAACTGGATATAATAATAAAAAAATTGGTTCGGTTAACTCAAATTCAATTAGATTCAACTAATTTTTGGTTCAGTATTCTGAGTTCGGAATATTTTGAACACCCCTATTTATTATTAGACTATACGTGTAACCTAATAATCCGACTCAGCACTCTACGTGTAACCAAACATCCACGTGAAACATTACTATTCGTTCATAAGCTTCAACTTACGTGGCATCCTAATTCAACAAATTACTAAATTAGTGAATTACACACACATATACATACACGCTCCCTGTATCTATCACCATCTCTGACTCTCTGTGCATCTTTTACCGACTTTCTGTTAAATTCGCCGGAGGTCGGATCTCCCGCCGGAGTCTCCGACCTAAAAAAATCTAATCCAGCCGTGGCTCCACCGTCAAGCGATCACAATCACTCTAACACTAATAACATCACTCGTAGAAGAAACGTATCGTCAAATTCATCACCTACACCTACTCGAATTATATACAGAGAAACCCTAGGTTCATCTGAATCGGAATTAGACTTACCGTTTTGGCAAAGGACGTGGTTTATCGGATTGTTATTAGTTATGGCGATTTCGTTCTTCGGTATTGCCGTTTTTCTGTTTTTAACCCTAGATTCTGATTATACGTTATCATCATCAGCTCCTGTGTATGCTGCTACTACTGAAGGTGTTGAGGTATAATTTTAGGATTAATTTGATATAATTATGACTTTATTTAATGTATTTGTATTTGCTTGATGTTTTTATCGATTTATCTGGACTATGTAATCTTACCTGATTGAAATTTGACCTCGCTGACGTATTGTAGCTTCAAAAGGAATTTGTTTTATGTGTTTGTTGAAGTTTATTGATTCATTTATGTGATATATGCATAATTTTGTATGATGGTTTAGATGTTGAGAAAGATATGATAACTACATTAAAATTTGTTGTGAAGCTAGAAGTAGCAAGTTTCATTACTAAGTTTGTACGAAAGGTTAGGCGCTTTGTCGATTTAAAATATAATAACCCTGATCCGTAAAAATTTTATCTTTCAAGGGGGAGGGTGTGAGTAAGGTCAGATTTCTCTGTTATTTAGGTAGGGAGTTGATATTCTGAGTAATGTGAACGTGTTATATTTGGAATTTTGAAAATTAGCATTTGTGTATATTGATATTGGTTTAATAAACTAACAAAATGAGACTATTTTAGTATCACTTTATTGGCGTTTAGCTTAACCTGTACGTATGTTATGGAAAATTGCATTAAGGATTGCGTGTGATATGCATTTCTGTTGATTTTACTTTTGATTGTCATATTGTTGTTGTTTGTTATTTTCTCCGAATAAAATTATATTCTTTGGAATATGATTATATGCTATATATATGTTTTAGTTTAGAAGGTAAAAACTAGTAAAATGTGAGTAAGAACAAGGGAATCAGGGTTGTTTGTCCAACTTTGGATGTCATATATTTCCTGTTTATGTTAAACTTATTGCAACTTTCTATATGCTAGATTACCTATGGGTCATTACTCAAGTTGATGCACGAAAAGACAAGATTTCGACTGCATTCACATGACGTGCCTTATGGATCAGGCAGTGGGCAGCAATCTGTCACGGGATTTCCTAATGTAGATGATGCAAATAGCTACTGGGTATGTTCATGATATTTACATGGATTTCCTATATGGCTATATTTGAGTGACATATTCAAAACTTTCAAACATAGGTGTGGTGAGGCGTGGTGTATCACTGTATCTGACTTTTGTTTTAATTTGAACTTTTGTAACCCAGATTGTGAGGCCTATGCCAGAGACATCAGCAAAACAAGGAGACAGTATAAAAAGTGGAACCATTATTCGATTGCAACACATGAAAACCAGGAGATGGCTCCATAGCCATTTGCATGCTTCACCAATATCAGGAAATCTAGAGGTTTGTGGATTGTCCTATTTTCTAGTTACTCCCATATGTATACTGCTGCAGGTGTAGTCGCCCCTTTCTGATTTTTGTAGTTAGTAAAGATGTTCAAAGATTTTATTATAAATTTGTAAAAAAGTTTTAGTCAATTTAGGAAAGTTGCCCCTTCACTAAATGTATACGTGAATATGTATTACATGTTTTATATCCCTATGAACTTACTGACATGATTTGGCGAAGTCGTTATTACCTTGTATATTCTTTTTCTTTCAATATAAGGAGTTTAGTTGTTTGTGGTTGGTCACAATGTAAGCAAGTGGGATTTTGTGTAGGTGAGTTGTTTTGGAGATGATGGTAATTCAGATACGGGAGATTATTGGAGGTGAAAACTACTGTGATTATATTTACTTTCATTTCCTTTCAAATTTAGGCCTACTAATCATTTTTCTTTATAATTTGAATTATTCATTCAGAGATTTGCTACATTCACATAATTTTTACAAAGAAAGTTATACAAAATGATGTGGCAAGTGATGTGCACCAATCACAACAATCTAATTTTTCTCTCTCATACTTCTCTCTCTTTATTTCATTGGTCCACCTAAGTTTGTGGGCATTTTTTTGTAAAAATTATGTGAGCCAAGCATTTCTCATTCAGAAATACAATGAATTAAATTTAGTTAATGTGTTTTCTGACGATGACTATACGTTGAGATTGTTGATCATTTTACTATGATGTCTGCAGACTCGAGATTGAAGGAAGAGGGAAAACCTGGAGACAGGACCAGAGAATAAGGCTTCGCCATGTTGACACGAGTGGATATCTGCACAGTCATAATAAGAAATACAACCGCATTGCTGGAGGCCAGCAAGAGGTTAGATCTGTCTTCATCTTATGAATGATTTAGGATATGTTATAATCTGGTCAAATTGATCAAGGGAAAAGATTAGCTAAAAAGGGAAACAGTCCAAATTGGACAAACAGGTTAAAAGTCAGCCAGAACGAACTTAAATTCATACGGAGTACAACCTTTAAATTGCTTATTAGAAAATATGGATTGTTATCGTTATTTTAATTATAAAGTTTATATATCCATCTTGAGGACAGCAAGTATACATTAGAATAGTTAAAGTTGGAAAGAAAAATTAAGGGTTGTTGTCAATACTACCCTGCCTGTTTCTGAGGAGTTACCCAACCACTCAACCCATTTTGCCACCTTATTCGTACAATATTAATTTAAAAAGAAAAACTCTTGAAAATCATGTATGTTTATTGGATGATTAACGCAATTGTGGATGGATATTTGATCGAAATATTAAATTTTCAAATTGAAATGATTTGCAGGTTTGTGGTATCAGTGAGAAACGCGCAGACAATGTTTGGTTGGCAGTGGAGGGTGTCTATTTACCAGTCTCTGAAAGCAAATGAGTGAATCGTTTTTCAATGTAGTTCATAGCTTCTAAATGTTGTTCTTTTATGGGGTTGTGTGTAGGTTTATCATATGCCAGCTTATGTGTAGTATTTATATGCGACACAAAATGCCTATAAGCAAGTCATTATTAGGACTTGCATATAAAAACTGTACCCCAGCTGTTGGTGCCTTTGGGATATCCATTGTTCCTGGACAGTCATTTTCCATGTGTTCATCCGGTCATTCCATTGTATGTAACGTGTGGTAACATAGGTGGGTCGATTGGACAAGTAGCGAATCAAAACGAGTCATTTATAAAGATGGTTAGAAAGGGTCAGGTTGACTGACCTAAACCTTTTATCTTCGCTCTTTATTTGACAAGTAGTCTTTGATAAATTTATTAGGTTCTTACCAGCCATGGTTTTTATTGCTAATCTATTTATAACCCAACATTATATTGTAGTAACAATAATAACCATTTTCCAAAACCTCTACATCTATTGTTTCTTTTGCCAGAATCTATACATCTACTATTTCTTTTGCCGTAATCTATACATCTACCGTTTTTTCTCATTCTTACGTATCATAACCTTGGTATTAAGATACAAAAATGTGGCGAAACAATTGAGCATTGTTATGTATTGAAATCGTGTTCCATAGGGGAACTTGTTCTCTACAATGCAAACAATTTCAACTGATTTCAGACCACTTTCAGCAGGTTTAAAACTCACCAAGAAATAATTAGACCAACACAAAAAGATTTATGTAAAAACTAATTTATCAGTTTAACGAGGTGCTTCAGCAAATTATCAAATAAACGTACTCAACAAGGCCTAATTAGAAAACACCAACACAGAAAAAAGTACAAAAAACTCAACAATGCAAATCCAGTCCACTTTGATAAGAGTTTTAACTCATACAATCTAATAATTCTAGGGAAAGTCTCCCCTACCAAAATTCAAAACAAACAACGATGTTTGATCAACTGCCATGTATTTAGTGAGATTTGACATACTCCTGGACGATGTGAAGCCCTTCACTTTCCTCACCGTAATCCTGCAATAATTTATACGGTACTAAATTAAGATACATGGTTTATAAACAAAAATTGACTTTGACACTTGTGTATCAGAAGTTATACCTTCACAACAAGGCATGAACAACCCACAACCTTTCTCGCCTTTCCTTCAGAGTCAATCTTGCACAACTATAACATTATAATTTACAGTCAACATGCAACCATAATATTCAAGTAATCAGGTGTCCATGTGTGTGTGGGAAAGGGTGACTAAGAACAAGATAGGTTGAGTTTAAAACAGATTGTTTCTAATACGGGACAAACCCAGTCAGCTTGACCAACAAACAATTTTTTGGCCTTGCATAGAAAATCATAGTCAATCAATGCATTAAGTATGAGTAGATAACTATATTATTACAATGACAAATCTGACTATTCAAATAGAAACAAGTTAAAAGATTGTATGGTTATGAAACTTAGGGCAGCTTTCAACCAGTTTTTGAATTACTCCCCTTTTAGCTGAATTTTTCATATCAAACAAACCCCCAATCAACCCATTCTCAGACACATGGGTTGAAATTGCTACCTTTAAAAGACATTAACTAAATTATTTATATTATAATCATACTGATGCTTAGTATAAATTCAATAAGATTTTTAAAGAGACTTACACCAGCCCACTCGCCAAGAGTCTTGGCACTGGGAACGGTCACCAAGCTCACGTTATGGTCAGCGCAAAGTGCTTTGACCAATTTTTGATAATCCGGCTGGTTACAATCTTCAGCCAATACACAAAGTTGAGCAGCATGCTTCTCAATCACTTTTGCAGCCTCATGAAGTCCACGTACAAGACCACCGTGGGCAAGAGATTTTCTCAACACAAGTTGCAAGGCTGTCATGATGTCCATGGGCTCACCAAGAGCAGGAGCTGGAGCAGCTACCTCAACAGGAACAACACCTTCTTCACTGAAATAACAAAACATTCAATGAGAACATCACTAATATAACTATTGTCTTGTACTCAAAAGCCAACATTACGATGTTGCATAAAGAAGACTTACGCTGCCATGTTTTCTGTTAATATAATCTTCGAGTCAAACTGTACGATAAAGAACTGGAAAAAATAATACGTCAAACGAAGGAACAATATGCTAAAGCAATTAAAAACAAATCAAGCAACATTCCACAATTATATACTCCAGTTACCAACTACAACCAATTACAATAACAATTATTTTACTTACATATTATCCACTTTCGACCATCTCCGGTTACAATAACACTATCCATCCCCTCATTTTACACCAAATTTTAGTGTAACATTATCAATCACATTGTATTTTTTCATAAATTACATATTTATCAGATAATCATCATTAAAATTAGATAATTAATTAATATCAAATATATAATATAATCAATTTCTTTCAATTCACAATTTAAAACATAATGACAAATTACTACTAACGCAATTCTGAACATAAATTAAAATCAATGTCACACAAACCTATAGATACACAACTGTATCGAAATAAAAAACAAATCATTTTTAATTTATACCCAACAATCAAGTAAACAACTTAGAATCGCAAAAATAACGCATTAATCAAGCTTGATTTCGTAAGTAAATGTAATAAATCAAACACTGTATATAGAGAATCAGGGATGAAGAGAGCAAAACCTGGTGGTGTTGTTGATGCAGAATCAAATAAACGCACGAACAGGTCGGCTGCGAGTGCAGAAATTGAGAGATTATAAAGAGTGTATGTATCGAAACTAAAACCCTAATTCATTACTTTAAAGTTTTACCCCTTCTACTTCTTTTTATTGACATTTTGACCCTTCTACTTCTAACATTATGTATTTGAATTTCGAATAGTGTAAAACTTTTAAAAAGGTAATAAAAAGATGCATTATAGTATTATTTTTATATGTTCACATTTTTAAATTTTCAAAATTCAAAATATAAATCAAACAGATGTAAATTAAGCTTACTTGGTTTTTAAAACATATTCTCTCGAGCAATGTATAATTTTCTTTCTTCGATATCCCATGTATTACTTCGAAAATTGAAAGCGTTAAAACATAATACAACTTAAGTTTTAATTCTCTTATATACGTTTGTAATATAAGTTCAAAACTTATTTGTTAAAAATTTAAACAATTATAAACAAAAACGGAAACATGGATACACTCTGTAATATGAACACGATCGCACTATGAACACGATCGTATAGTCGGAATATGACATGTTTATATAATTGATAAAAACAAATACTTCGTAGTAGTACTTGTTTACAATTGTAATTTGTAACCTATTAAACCCACCATTAACTCCTTTATTTTCATTCTATTATATCGGGTTTGATAATAATGTGCGTAGAATTATCATCTCTAGAGCGTATAATATACACGTATATGTCTATATACATGCGTATTTATGTATACTTTTACTTTTTATTTTTTATTTTTTATTTTATCATGAATAAATAAATATAAATATTATAAATATAATACTCCATAAATATATTTGGTACACCATATATATACTGGACATGAAATTTAGGAAAATGCTCTCTCAGCAGCATTCACCCAATCAAATGAAAAAACCCAAATTTTCCATTTCCCTACCAAATTCGAAACCCTAATTTAAACTCCCTTCAAAATTGGATCTCAATAGCACAAGGTTTTCAATCTTCTCTATAATTATGTTTTAATACTATACAGTCTCACTTCAATTCCATATAAATCTAATCTAATTACGTTCATTTCATACATTTTGCAGAGCCGTAACGACTTCATGTAATCGATAAAATTTTGTTATGAGATATGTCGATTTTATCGAAAACAGATTCAATTCAAATCCGAGAGGTATGGAATCACAATCTCGAACAAGAATTCGCATTAATTCGAAATTTAGTTGATCAATTTCCGTACATTGCGATGGATACTGAATTTCCAGGAATTGTTATTCGTCCCGTTGGTAATTTTAAAAACAGCAATGATTATCATTACCAAACGTTAAAGGATAATGTTGATTTGCTCAAACTGATTCAATTAGGGTTAACTTTTTCCGATGAACACGGAAAGTTACCGAAATGTGGTACGGATAAATATTGCGTTTGGCAGTTCAATTTCCGTGAATTTGACGTAAATGATGATGTTTTCGCTAATGATTCCGTCGAGCTTTTGAAACAAAGTGGGATGGATTTTAACAAGAATAATGAGAATGGAATTGATGCAATGAGATTTGGGGAATTACTAATGTCATCTGGTATTGTGCTAAATGATACTGTGTTTTGGGTTACATTTCACAGCGGATATGATTTTGGTTATCTGTTAAAGGTGTTGACTTGTCAAGACTTGCCCGAGACACAAGCGGGATTTTTTGATTTAATTAATATGTATTTTCCGACGGTTTTTGATATTAAGCATTTGATGAAGTTTTGTAATAGTCTTCATGGTGGGTTGAATAAGTTAGCTGAATTGTTGGAAGTTGAAAGAATTGGTGTTTGTCATCAAGCTGGTTCGGATAGTTTGTTAACGGCATGTACTTTCAGGAAGTTGAAAGAGAATTTCTTTAGTGGTTCACTTGAGAAGTATGCTGGCGTTTTGTATGGTTTAGGTGTTGAGACTTGACAACGATGGATGGTTCGTTGTTGGAAATAGAAAATAAGGATAATAAGTTATGGAAAATAGAAAATGAAATGTTGGTTTCTTGAGATATATGTGTGTTGTAATGACACCATACTCTGTATACATTTTGAGAAGTTGAAAAAGGTTTACTTTTTTATTTACGCATTTTGTTCTTGTTATAGCTTAATGTTGAGTTTCTTTAGGTTTCTACGTTATGCATAAGTTTTTTAGGATTATTGATTCCTTTAAGTTGCAATGCTTTGATGACTTCAAGAAAGGATGTAGGTGGTAGTATTCCCCATGTTGTGAAAATAGTAGTGAGAATAAGAAAACTGGTTTATGAAGATTAGAGAATAAAATGTTGGTTGTTTTAGATACATGTGTTTAATAATGACACCATAGTCTGTATACATTTGGAGAAGAAGAAAAGGGTTAGTTTTTTGCGGTTTTCTTTTTCGTATAGCTTAGTGTGAGGTTTTTTTTTTGTTTTGTTTTTTTTTTTTTTTTTGAGGTTTTTATATATGCGTGGTTTCCATTATCTATGAGTTTGATTCTTGTAAGTAGCATTGCTTTGATGAATCTGCAAGATAAGATGTGGCTGGTAGTATGCAATACCTATTTTTAAAATAGTAGAGAAAGTAATAATTTATTTATGAACAATAGAAAATGAAATGTTTGATAGATCTGAGATATGCTATATGTCTGTTATAATAAGAATAGTTTGTATATATTTTTGAGAAGAAGAAAAAGGGTTGCTTCTTATATATGGCTCTTTGCTATATAGCTTAGTGTCAATTTTTTTATGGTTTTTCTTTATACGTGGTTTGAATATTTTATGATTTTGATTCTTATAAGTTGCATCACTTTGATGAATCTCCAAGATAAATATGCAGCTGGTAGTATTTCAATGATTAATCATCCATATCCAGGTATGATTACATGATATTCGTATGGACCTAAACGTTCGGTCAACTTACGTTACTTGATTCTAAATATTGTGTTAAACATCTTTTTACATTCCTATAATTCCTTAGTTTTTGAGGGCATAAAAATAAGTCTCTGGAGTAAAAAGATAGAAACTTTCTTTTACGTGCATCCCATGATATTGTTTCATTACTTCAACATTCTCTCGTTAACTACGTGTGTATCAAGACTCTTTTCCTTAAAAAAGAAACTTGTAAAGTCGATAGAGTTTTATTTGTTTTCTTGGTTCACCTTTTCACTCAAGCAGCGTAATTGCAGAGCTCATTGACATGCATGCATGGCTTATGTTTTCACTTTGAATTGTTTTGTTATAGTTATGGATATTGTTATGGTTATTATTAGGGTTCATTGTTTCCAAATGTATCAAACTTTACAATTTTTATTATTGTATAAGGCAAATTAAAATTCCTATTGTATGTAAAGAAGTTCTAAAAGTGTCTATCATATGCATTTAACTTATTTTTGTATGTGAATAATTTACAATAAATGTCTTTTTATGTAGCAAAAAACAACCAAAATGCACACAGTAGACGCTTTTTAGAACTATAATACATACAATAATATTTTCAAAGTTCGCCCCATAGTAAAAGGTTTAAAGTATAATGCATTTTGAAACAAGAAACCCTTATTATTATTTCATACTGAAGCCTTGACCCACAGTGTGTGCTAGTCGACTAGGTCCACAAGATTCAAATCCGTTGCATAATACACGTGGATTGGACAAAACTCTAGCATCCTGCTGAATCGAACATGAAATCTTAATTAGATGACAGGCATGAGATCAAGGAAGCGTACACAATTGAATTTGCTGAGTTATCAAACGTATACTCTGGTTTAACAAGTTGATGAGGTCACCTGGTGACCTCCTAACCAGCTCTGAGTGGTATCTAGAGTTATCTTTTTATATATTTTTTTTATATGTTTCAGATTATGTAATCAACTCATTGTCTGCTTTACTCTAGATATTATTAATCTGCATTTCGATTTGTATTCATCCTTTATCCAGGCATGTTTATTAAATTAGAGCTAATTGGTCCTATTAGTCAAGATCAGGTTTACAATTAGGTACTACTGTTTGTTGGTCATATTGATATGTTAGAAAGTAAAATGCGCTATCAGAGCACTTGATGTGGGGAAGAAAACCCATATCAAAATGTGCATTAGAGTAAACGGTATGAGGAAGAAATCCCTTGCATGGTCAAGGTGGTTTAAGCGATGTCGATCAGTTGGTGGAACAGTGCGTGGAATGAGGAAAACTTCTTTTTAAGGATTTAAAAGTCTATGGTGAATCAATTATGTTTATTGAGAGCATAGTGTGAAATGGGGTTCGATATAGTTATCAATCTGGTGTTGTAAAAGAACGTATTTATTTACACATGAAGACTATTTAAAAGCTTGTGTGGGCAGTGTGGTTCATTCGTTGTACCCACAAAACTAGAAATTACAAGACAAATGTGTTACTTGAACCTTGTGGAACTCACAATTTCATGAGAATGGGTGGGTTATAGACATTTTCTGCCCCTTATGAATGCGAACTGGGTTTCAAATATTACCCCTATATAACTTTTATTTGTGTATTGAAAGGAAGCAAAAAAAAAAAAAAAAAAAAAAAAAAAAAACGCTTCACTAAACCTAATCCAAGACAAATCCATAAACAATGTTGTCATGTATAGACAGTCACACCACACTATTACTCAATAAATTATGCTCTAGTCAAAGCAGCCCAAGGGGATGTTTGGGTCAGCTTATTTTTACAGCTTTTTGCTTATAAGCAAATGAGCCACACTCCTCTAAATCAAGTAAATAAGCTCAAAAAAATGGGCTTATCCAAACACTAGAACACTAAAAGCTATCATGATGAGTGGAACACGTACTGGATAATGTGGTTTCAGCTTTCAAATATGCGATCAGAGCAACAAACTTGACCAAACTTCAAATTTGAGTAAGACCAAGGCAAATCTGTAAGCCATTCACAGATTGACAGGCAAAACAAGCTCGTTTCTTTTTTTTTTTTCTTTTCTCAGAGGCATGCGGGAACAACTCATAAAGACTTTTCAGTGACAAACACTAGATGCATTCATATTACGTCAAAGATATTATTTAGTAAACGAGGTTCTCGGGAGGCCTTAATGCCAACAGGGGCGACAACATTGTGCAGATTAGACAAGTCAAGGAAATAGAGTACAGCTCAATGCTGTCCATGGTCCTAATACTAATTTAGAATTCATATGTTAACATTAATCCACATCTTGATAAAAGGAAAAGAGTGACAGAATGCCTCGTGATTGCCATCTGGGAACTGCCAGCTCTGGAATCTGTATGAAAGAACAGAGATAGCGTAGTTAAACAGTTAAACATCATGAACACACTGTCAATGACAATCACAGATCACATAATACTGGTGTCATAAAAAATCTGCAGAAGTTGCCATTGTCTTGTAAAGAGGTGGCAAAATGTGTGGGACGTGTAACTGGTTGAAGCAAAGGTGGGTCCAAAACTATATGATTACGACCTAAAAATACTGATCTTTTTAAAAAGATAATGTATTATAAAATGTTGCAAACACCTATATACACTCGGGGCTACTTTCAACCCATTTGACCCAATCCATTATAAGTAATTATCACCTGTATTGAATCATTTCTAATTGAATTGAATGTGCTGCATATAGTATTGCATGTACCATTACTATCAAAGGCTAGTTAAACAAGTAATGTGTGACTAAAAGGGTTGCCTTGAACACGAGACTGACCCAAACGCATGTAGTTTGTACACAAAGAGTAGAAGCTCATTTCAAATTTTTAGCACTTTTAGAATTCTGACAAATTTGCCCGAATGCTTCAGTAACTTACAAAAGTAATGAATGCACTAATTATGATTACAAAAACAAAATTATTACTATACGATGGCAAAAGTAGCATAAGCTTTAGAAACAAAGAAAAGACATACCGATGCATGATATGATGACAAAAGAGTAAAATACAAACCTTATCATCTTTTTCGCTTGAGGCTCTTCAAATTCTTCAAGATGTAGCTGATAACTTCCTTCAATGTAGCTTTTCGATTGTCTTTGAAGTTCCAAAGCTCATTAACCACATATCTTCCACTAGGGTTATACTCATTCATCTCCTTAAAAGCAGCAACCACTGCATCAAAAACGCCAGTTCCCCATTCTGCCTTGAGATTTTTTAGCAACTCATCTTCTTCATTAATCACTTCCTGCAGCATGTATATAAGTACATATTAAAGCAGGGTATATAGACTAAATATAGGTGGCAAGATCGACCAAGCATGTTGGGCAATGGGTTCAGGTGATAATTTTAGCTTCACAATACCTTTTGGTGATCTATTTGTTAAATGACATTTGTATGTAAATCTTGTGCTAATCACGATTACAGAATATTACTACAGTGATAATACAAATCTTCGATTAGAACATCTTAGGAGGCTGTATGCATTAAAAATAGACGTTCGGCAAGTTTCAAGACATTTGACCTGTTCCCCTTGTAGATCATTTGTTTGATTTGACCTTTTTGAGAAAAAAAAAAACCCATATCGACTGCTTCGTAGGTTGATGGGTCAAAAATTACAGCCTCTAAGACTAATGATAACAAGATAGGATTATCTCCATAACTTGTACAATATGTGAAAAGTTCAACAATAACATAACAATATGTATAAGTACTAGATTACATTACTTTTGTTCCTTCCTTGGTGCAGGGATATTGAATTGACATGACACAAATCCAAGGGGATGGCTTAGTGGCAAGTGACCAGGCACTTTGTATTTTTTCTTTGGCTCCCGCCATATGCCAAAACAATCAACTTTCATGTATGGGCAGTGTCGGGTTGGGTTGAAAAAACAATTACTGTCCAAATTCCAAAATCTTAAAAAATTTTTTGTCTTAAATATGTTTATAAAAGACTCATATTTTTTCAGTGAAGCAACTTAGTAGATTAAAAGCATAAAAAAAAGTTTGGGCAACTTTCATTTGACTCATTTAATCCGTTGCCCTTTTAGTGAATGTATTCGTTTTACAGAATTAAACCATTAGAGCTATGCCTAAGTAAATGGATTGAAACCCATTTGACTTTTAGAGATATAACATTTCCCAAGACAACCCATTCATGAGTAAATGCTTTGAAATTTCCAACTCTATCTAAAACTTAAATTAAAAAACCAAACCTTGTGACCACCGTCTACTGCAACAACTTTTATCGGGTGCCACTCTGGGTTTTTAAGTTTGTCCTGCCACAAAGAACACAGCTCAGAGGCCTTGATCTGAGCTTCTTCATGGTCAAATTTCTCTTTGCAAGCATCATGAAACGCTTTCATATCAACTTCCCCCATCCTCTTCACGCCAATATTAGTACGCCCACTCAACATATCCTGCAGACCCTGAAAACAAAAAGACGATTTTTAACGGGTGGGTTGGGGTTGATGGGTCAATACAAACTCTCATTGAAAAGGTTATATCCAATACAGGCAGGTCTAGGTTGTGTATATGAGTATATCCACAAATTGTATTAACAGATGATCAAGATAATAGATTTAATTAAAAAAATATATCATTAATAGTAGTAATCTATTTGGATATAGATTGTAGAAAGTTGTATGCCTTAAACATTGATTTTGGACGACTATCCAACCTTTGACGCATTCCCCTTTTTGCTAACATAAAAACACAATGCAAATCAGCCCATACATATGTAAATGGGTCCATATTACCACCTCTTACTGGCATTGTGGTATAAACTGTAAACATCAAAGAAATTAAGTTGGACATAAGAAGTCAATACCTTGATCAACTCTTTGCGAGCGTCTTGCAACTCATCATTACTTTGGCGTTCTTTAGCGACAAGAGTTTTATTCAAGTCCTCCACACCATCCATTTCTTCAATCTTTGCTTTCAATTCATCATCCATCTTTTTTATCTGCTCCTGAACTGCTGTATCATCGTCATCGCCCAGATGCTTCATCACCTGCAGCTTCCCCTTCAGTTCTTCAATTTCCATCTCTAATTTCTGCTTAGCATCTAGTTGCCTCTCTAACTCTAGTACCTTCTTCAAAGCCTCCTCCTTTTCTCTCTGTGAAATACGATCCAATCAGCAAAAGTTCCAACCATCAACATATACAAGAAAGTATAAAGACAGACATCAATATATGGATTTGGCAAAATGGGCAGGTTGGGTCATGCTTTAAAACTTTCAAAAGAAATTGTACTGTCCAAAACAGGCCAGGTCGACTCGGAGCAACTCTTATATTTTATGCTTATTATGTGAAGTGTGATTACAAAATCTTAGATTTTTTACCAAAAGGATACCGTATGATCCATTATCGACGCCATGACCCAATTCGACCCATTCATAAGCAAATGATTCGACATTGCTATCTCTAAGAATACATTCAGCAGGTTTACCTTTTGTTCTTCAACAAGCCTTAAGACACTCTCATCAGCTTTTTTCCGCTCTATATCAGCCATATGCAGAGAACTGTTTTGTACCTCATTCTGGATTACAAACAAACAGGATATGAATCACCTACCTTAACAATTATAATTAGGGAAAAATATTAAATAATATAAATAAATACATAAACTTTTTAATTATCGTGTATAAAACCCCTGCCACCATATACGACAGGTTAGATTGCTAGAACATTACATTTATGGATGAAGATTTGTGAAAACAATCACCTTTTTCTTCTCCTCCTCTAATTTTTGCTTCTCACGTCCCGTTAAGGCTTCTCTCTTGTTAAGTTCTTTGCTCCATGAATCAAGTTTTTTCTTCCGTGTCTCCAAATCCGCATTCAACATTTCTTGTTCATCTAATACCCTTTTAACATGATTCCGTGCAATGCGCTGCATCTTCTTTGTCTCTGAACGGGGACAATATTTGCATGTTAGTATAACCTCACAAACATCTATTTTTTGAAATAAAATATAAACGCATGAATTTTTGAGATCTAGAGGTGGCAATTAAAAATGTATCAAACTGGGTTATGTTCTACATCTAAAAAATCAAATGCGTAAAAAATCTAAATAGTTTTATCCAAACTATTATATAAAACAGTCAATCTCTTAAAAGTTGGTCAAACTCTTAAAACTCTTAACCATATAAACAGCATTCCTCTCCACCACCACCACTACTGCCACCTCCCATCTCCACAGCTCCATTGTGCTGGTAGAATGATAGTTGAATATAACTTGGCTTATTTATATCATTATATTAAGCTCATTAATAATATAAAAATCCAATTAAATGGATCACGAACCCCAGCCCGATGTGTTTTAACCAACACTAAAATGAACTGTCTAAACACGTTTCCCAAGCGTCCCATTTCACTGTTGCAAGTAGGTGCACGCCGTTAAAAAGTCGATGGAGACAAAACACTGAGGAACATACCTTCGTAGAAAGCAACATGAAGGCTGTCTTTTTCCTCGAGCATCCTACTCAAAGACATGGTTTTCTGATTGTACTTGACCTGCAAATCATCAAGATTTTCATTCCTCATGTCAATCTCACTTGCTAACTCAACCACTGCTTTGTTCCTGGTGTTCGTCGCTTCTTGAACAATGTCGGAAATCGTTCTTAGCTGTCTTTTAGAGCGAAGATAATCTCCAACCGGCCCTTGTAATCCTTTAAAGTCATTCGCACGAGCTAGCCATGCGTAAATACCAGAATGACTTTCAGAAGCAATCCATTCCTTCTTACTATGATGAGAAGCTTCAAAGAATTTCTCAAACTCCATAGCATTCTTAAAACCAGTCCAATCACAGTTGAAGCTCACCAAGGCTTGTGCTGTTTGTTTCTGATCGTCCCATAAGATCTCCACGCCTACAGGCTTGTACTTTGAAAATCTCTCCATCCAATAGGATGTATTTTCGATATCTTCAGCCTCTTTGACAATATTCACCACGAGCCCAGTCCAAGGCCAGCAAAACAAATCATTTTCTTCAGAGATTGGAGCTGCAGGTACAGGTGGAGCCACTTTTAACGGTACTTCAGCCTCGTTTGCCAGCTCATTCTCCAAGTACAATGCTAAAGCAAGATGGTTAGCCTTTTGTTTTGCACTTCTGTTGGAAGAACCTTTGCCCACTCCTGAAGCATGTTGATGCAAATCCTTGTATTTAAAATTTTGTTTTTTCTTTCCGGCACAGAAGGGACACCTAAGGATGCCATTTGGAAACTTAACTTTTAAGGTTCCATTCTTCAGTTGCTGATACGGCTTATCTTTGTACTCAAAAATCTCCGAATCACTGATGTCAGAATCTTCACCAGAACTATAATCCATCTATCCTGCAAACAATGTTAAAAGACATAACTAAAACACATTACGATAAAAGACCATTGAGACATTAAAGGAGCATACATAAAGTTAAAAGCGGTGATTCGAACCTAACCATACAAAGAGTCACATATTGAACTAATATAAACAGAACCTTAGTGCCACAAAGCCAGCAATAGCATATATATCTCAACATTCTCAGAGGTCTCCATTTTGTCCGAAAACTTTTATTGAATAAATAAACACTTATAGCTTATAACAATAGTATTCTAAAGTCATTCATTAATATTTAATGTACATTTAGGTTTATATATCACATCAAATTCCAAACTTAATATTATGTTTTCATGCAATATAGAAACATTTCCACAAGACGAGCACAAAACTTATTAATTTACAAAATTACTAATATAATGAAACGCATAACAAATATATAACTCCGTCCTTAATAATAGTTAAAAATGCACGATAATTAAAAAATAAATAACTTTAAATCTCAAACTAAAAAGCTAAGATTACAAAAAAAACCTTCCGTACACCAAAATCATAAACCCTAAATTACCATAAATCAACAAAATGCACAAATAAATGACGAAATTAAGCTGAAATTGACAAACTGTAGAACGCATACATCATCAATAATCAACAAAATACAGCAGAATTTTCGTAGTACATATATGTATAAATATTCGAAAACAGTACCTACCAAGCAACAAATTAGGGGAAAACGAAATGTACAAACAGTTAGTGATCGGAATCACCGGCGTCCGACGGAAGCACGGCGGTATGCGGACGGAGAGAAGAACCGTAGAATGATCGGAGACGAAAAATTGGTTTCAGTGTGTGTGAGTATCACAATACATATGTGTGTAAAGGTGTGTTGTTGGGAGAGAAGATGTCATGTAGGAGAGAGAATAATTTTTGCAGACAAAATTGCGTGGATCGTCCATCTGTTTCGCACAAAATAACACTCCACAATTTGTTAGGTAGGGAGTCCCTTCTGTCTAACGATTGTTAGTTTAGTCCGTTAAAGGACTTTGATTGTAATAATTTTAATGACAGAGGCTATTAGTGTAATTTTAATTTTTATTCATAATAATCATTTAATGTCTTTTTAGTTGAAATTAAGTTGTTTGTAATAAAATTTTCAAGTTAATTTAACTATTTTAATTGATTTTTTTAATATTTATGTTTTGTGACAATTGAAATGATCAACTTATTTATTCTAGTTTCGAATCCGAATCCGAAATTTCGGATATCCGAAAATTTCAGATATCCCAACTCGGATATCCGAATATCCAAAATTTATTACTTTTAAGCTTTTAAATCGAGATTCGCTATATATTCGGTTGCTAAGTACGTACAATTAACCAAAATACTCTATAATTCTTCAATTTAGAAAGTATTTTAATCATTTCTTGATGTTATTGCAAATAATTTGTATACTACGACGGCAAAGTTACCTATTAAAATGGGAAAAAATTAAAAAAGTTTTGAAAATTTCAGATATCGGATATCCGATATATCCGAAAATTTTGAAATATGTTATCCGAATCTGAAAATTCGGATATCCGAAATTTCAGATATTTTCGGATCGGATTTTCAGATTACGGATACTTTTGTACACCCCCTACTAAAAAGTGAAAACGGACACAAGATATGTGAAATCGAAACTAGAATAAAAAAGTTGATCATTTCAATTGTCACAAAAAAATAAATATTAAAAAAATAAATTATAATAGTTAAATTAACTTGAAAAGTTTATTAAAAACAACTTGCTTAATTTCAACTAAAAAGACATTAAATAATTATTATGATTTAAAAATAAAAATTACACTAACAGCCTCTGCTATTAAAATTATTACATTCAAAGTCCTTTAACGGACTAAACTAACAATCGTTAGACAGAAGGATTCCCCATGCAACAAATTGCAAGTTTAGGGATGCCTTAGGTAAAAAAAATCCACAGGGACGGAGAGTGTTATTTTGTGCAAACCACATGGACGATCCACGCAATTTTGTCATTTTTGCAGGTGTGTTTTGGTTAGAAGTTGTTGGGCCGATTACTTTTAGGGAGACCCATTGGGCTGATAATTTTCAGCTTTGTTATCTAAATCTAGGGGTCTTTGAGGGAGCTTTTTTTTTTTTTTTTTTTTTTTGCTTATTTGCTTATTGCTTATAAGAAAATAAGCCCCAAAATCTTGGCTTATTTTGAGCTTATAAAATCTCTCTCACATGCAACCAAATTAGCTAATCAAATCTGCTTATCCAAACAGACAAATACTCCCCCAAACACCCACTAGAATCTAAATCTAAATCCCTTATTAAGCATTTTCAAAAATTTGCATTAAACTTAACAAAGAGTATATCGAAAAAACCCAAAATGCCCCTTATATTAAAATCTTGAAATTTGACATTAATTTAAGATTTAAGAAATGGTAAAATATGGAAAGTGAGAATAACTAAACACATGAACTCTATTAATGATCATATATAATGTCCATCATTTCTAAGTTAGTGTTTCACTTACAATCAAGAATTACTTCATAGAGTGCAAGTAAGTCAACAAAAGAGATTATGGAAACAATATATTGCCTTAAACTTTAATAACGCAAATCTTCATTTTTAATTTTTAAACTAAGGGTGAGGTTCAAATGAGAATGGAATTTTTAGTGAGAATGGAGGAACCAACCAGAATGTGTCATGTGTCACAAAACCCACTTTCCCCCCACGTTTTTAAAACTTAAATATCTCCGAAACGATAAGTCGAAAAATCATAAAAATTGCACCATAAAAATTAACATTTTTTTCTCTTCGATTTGCCATCTCAAAAAGGTATACTTTCAAAAAAAAAAAAAATTGGGTTTTACAAAATTAGTAACACATGTGTTACAAGCTGTTAACACATGTGTTAGTTGCTGTTAATACATGTGTTAATCGCAGCTAACACATGCGTTACACGCTGCTAACACATGTGTTACTAGCTGTAACACATGTGTTACCAGCGTATAACACATGTGTTAGCAGCGAGTAACACATGTGTTACCTGCTTGTAATACATGTGTTACTTGATTTTATAACCCACCAGAAAATGAAAAAAAAAAGTTTGTCGAAAGTATACCTTTTCACATCTCTAATCGAAGAGAATAAAACGCTGATTTTTATGGTGCAATTTTTTTTTATTTTTCAACTTACCGTTTGAGAGATATTTACTTTTTAAAAATTTGAAGAAGAGAGTGTAAAGTGACACATGACACATTACCATTGGTTCCCTTATTCTCAACCAAAGTAGCTGTACTCATTTGAACCTTACTCTACAAAAGTAACATCAAACAATTTAATTAAGTTATGAGGGTGAGGTTTGAATGAAATTTTTGGTGAGAATGGATGAACCAACTAGAATGTACCACGTGTCACAAAGTCCACTTTCCCCCATGTTTTTTTAACTTAAATATCTCTGAAACGGTAAGTTGGAAATAGTGTCCAAGGTCATAACTAATTGGTAAGACTATTGCTAAAAGTAGAGTCATTTTTGGGTTGCCCTCGATGAACACTAAGAGAAACAATAAGAGAGATAGTATTAATTGGAATTAATATCATAGTTAATTAATTAGGTTATTAATTTATCAAAGTTGATAAATTAATTAGAAGCTAAAAGAAATTAACAGAAAGAAATAAGAAAGTTTAAAAGGCATTGAGCTGGTAACAAGAATGGAATATTCTGGAACCAGAGTTCAACCGCCGGCTAAAGGCTTTATCCGGCGGCTAAAGGTATTAGGGTTTAAGGCGGTGCGACGCGTGTTTGACTTAGGGTACAATTCAGTTTAGCCGACGACTAAAGGCTTTAGCCGACAGCTAAATGGCGAATCCAGAAATCCCACATCGGCCAGAAACCAAAACCCCAAGCCAACCTGTCCCCTATAAATAGAGGCCATCCCTAAGGTTTCAAGGCATCCCAGATCCGAATTTAATTTTGTTCTTTCTCTCTTTCTCATTCCTAATCCTTGTAAGAGTCTTTACGACTTAGAGTCGGGACCCTAGGATTTGGAGTTTCTTTTGGTTCACGGGTGTGAAGCATTAGAGGTATTCTATTTTGGGTATTTGCCATCCAAAGCATGGAAGGTCGAGCAAGGAGTCTGCGTGAAGGTTCTGCAAGGTGGTCTGCGCGTGAGAAATTGGTTTTCTCAAAGGTTAGTATTTGCTCATTTATCTTTCTATTTTGTATTATCGCTTTCGTTTATTAAGTCAAGGTCCTTAGGGTTTAGTTTCCTAGTTGCTCTAGATTAATTGTTATTTTCCGCTGCATATGTTAATCTAGTTAGGAAATGGAAAATCCAACAGTGATATCAGAGCCATAGCTTAATAATGTTAGCAATACAAAATATAGATAATATGAATTTGGAAATAAAATGTTTTTTATTCCGTCCAAATAGTTAAATTAAGTATATATGTATAATAGATTTGTATATGTATACAGTTAATTTATTTATTAATCAGACCTCCGTATTTTAATGGTTTAAAATAAACGCTAAATTTTAAAATGTTTTAAAATAGAACCCAGAACCTTAAATGTTTAAGAGATACCTTATTTATAATATGATTTATATATATGAATCGTTAAAGTCTAAATATATCGTCAGTCAATCGATAAATCGACTCACCCATAGAGAACAAACTATAAGAGAGGTATAAGGTGGGTCGCTTTGCTTCCCTAAAGAAGTAGGTTTTTAATAAGCTTTGCGTTGACTTACTTCTCCGCTTCTTTGTGCGTTCAATGAAGCTACCGAGGACTTTTGATATGATGATGTCAAGATTAAAAGTATACTTAAAATAGTAAAACAAAATCCCGTTTTAGCTATAGGAAATGTGAATAGTATGCTAATCCATGAAAACCGCACATCTTTCGTATGGACTGTTAATGGAGCGTGTGTGGTTAACCGGCACATTAATGTGAGGACATATTGAGAGTTGATGTGAGACTCACGATTCTCGAGCGTACTCGAGCCGGGCACCACGCGGGGTTTGCATGGTTAATTCACCATCCAGTTCAGGATCCTCGGCATCCCAGTTATGAATGGTAGATGAGCATAACCGAGATTAACATGCCATTGATAGGTATCAATAAATCTCAAAGACTAGGAGTTTCATAGAAATGAAATAGACAAAAGTATTTTGTTATATGATTACGGCGACCCTTTTCATAAAACTGAAAATATAGATCCTAGCCTTAATTAGAAATTGGGTAATTAATTAAGGAATATTCAGACTAACTAAAATAGTTTTTATCTCAAAAATATCTGTTGAAAATGGTAATAATCCTCTCCTTCCAAATTCCGCAAATAACCCGAACTTCTCACTACTCTCAGTTTTTGGGAGGGAAAGACTTACCGGTTCAAACTGTATGGACTGGTAATGTAACCCTAGGTTCACTCTAAGAAACAAGGAGTATGTTCTCGATGAGCTGTGAAACCGTAGGTACGAGAACAAGGAGCATGTTCCCGACGAGAATAATGAGTATATTCTCGGTAAGTAAATTCCCACTCTTGATAATGATTCAACCTAAGAAGAGATTGAAGCTCACCGAAAAAGGTATGATGTTTGATACTGAGTTTTGGTCAACATAATACTGTCCGGTCAGCCAGCTGCCTACAAACAGTTTGTAATCTCATGCCAAATGATTTTGAATGAGAAAGAGACCTCTATAATGGAACTCCCAAAAGTAGCTGACCAAGGGATCAATAAGATTGATGTGCCCTCTAGCTCAGCAGCTCCTGTATTGTCAATTGGTCATGATGTAAAGGAAAGGAAGAGATCTGGAATAGCTACGAATGAAAAGTCCAATCGTAGGGCTAAGAGAAAGATTGGATCTGAAATTGCACCAGTAAATGATCCAAAGGAAGCAATATGATTTACTGCAACATAGAGGGGCACTAGAAGCGTTGCAGCCCAATATATCTGAAGGACCATATAGACAGTTAGGTCAAAAAGGATTCAGGTATATAAATGATTGAACTCCACAAAACTATGACTTATGATTCGTAGGTCTTGAATATAGGGTGTGGTACTTACATTTGCACTATATTGCAAGGCCTAAAGGAAAGTAAAAGTATGAGGCATGGAAAGCTCAACTTAGTCATGGGAGACAAGAATGTCAAGCCCATTGGAAAGTTTGAGCTCATGCTAGAATCTGGGGTTAGGATACATTTAAATAATTGCTGTTATTCGTCAGAAATAGGGGTGAGCTTGGTACCATACCGGTACCGAACCGGTACCGACCGGTTGGTACCGGTTTTTTTTTGTCCACAAATCGAATATCGAATACCGGTACCACTTGTATCGGTCGGTACCGGTTCGGTCGGGTACCGGTCGGTTCCGGTTCGGTTTAGGTATTTTGTATGCATTGTACCATACCGGTACCGAACCGGTACCGACCGGTTGGTACCGGTTTTTTTTGTCCACAAATCAAATACCGAATACCGGTACCATTTGTATCGGTCGGTACCGGTTCGGTACGGGACCGGTTCGGTACCGGTACTTCGGTCTAAATGCTCATCCCTAGTCAGAAATGACAAGCAACGTAGTTTCATTTTATACTTGTTTAAGGATAGTTATCACTTTTCATTTGATAATGAGAATGGTGATAAAGCTTATCTTTGCAAAGGCATGTATGAAAATGTTAAATAGTCAGCAAAGTAATTTAAATGTTGGTTCGTCTAATGAGCTTGGTAAATCCAAATTGTGGCAATCATCGTCTTAGGCACGTAAACAAGAAACGCATCGCCCAACTCCAGAAGGACGGAGTGTTGGAATCATTCGACCTTAATTCGAATGATGTATGCAAATCTTGTTTATTGAGCAAGATGACTAAATCACTATTTACGTATTATATGAAAGAAGTGATGGATTGTTCGACTTGGTGTACATGGATGTATGTCGACCATTCCGATGCGCCATAAAAGATGGAAATAGCTACTATGTTGCTGATTACTTCAGTAGACATGGATATGTTTATCTGATTAAACATAAGTAAGACACTTTTGAAAGTTCAAAAAGTGTTTGGACGTAATATAGAGAACCAAATGGGCAGAAAGATAAAGGTACTCCGATCCGATAGGGGAAGAGAAAACCTTAGTATCAAGTTTCTTGATCATGATAGACATTGTGGAATAGTTTCACAAATTGACTCCTCCTAGAATACCATAACTGGATAAAGTAGCTAAGAGGAGAAGAAAAATCCTGTTAGACAAGGTTTAATCAATGATGAGTCAGGTAACACTTCTAATAAGCTTATGGGGTTAGGCATTATAAAAGGTTGCACATATCTTAAATATAGTACACCAAGAAAGTTTCAAAAATGACTTATGAGATGTGGAAGAGAAAAAGTTCTTCTCTTGGACACATCCAGATTTGGGGTTGTGAAGTTATCATTAGACGAGAAACTTAGCACAAACTAAAAGCTAGATCTGAAAAGTATCTTTTCATCGGTTATCCACAGAAGTCGTTTAGATATTTGTTGCTCAAAAGGGAGTGTTTTTTGAGAGAGAAATAATATCTAAAGATGACAGTGGGAGTACAATTGATCTTGAAAAGATTCAAGGATCGACCGATGATGAAGCTATGGTAAACACTGACACTTAACAAGAGGTGGTAACACCTGCTGAACTTGATGACATATCCTTTACTGCTCACAATTGTAGAGTTAGAAAACCTCCTCGGTCTATTATGGTTTCCATAAAGAAGAACAAGATAAGATTAGTGACAGTACACTAATTGAATTAGATGAGCCTGCTAACTATAAGGAAGCGATGGCAGACCCTAAGGCTGCTAATTGGAAGGAAGCTGTGAAAAGTAAGATTCAGTCTATGTCTGACAACCAAGTTTGGAATTTGGGTGGCACTACACTCAGTCTCAAGACGGTGAGTTGTAGGTGTATCTTCAAGAGAAAGATAGACATGGATGGGAAGTACACACTTATAAAGCTAGGATGGTAGCGAAGGGCTATACTCAAACCTTCGGGATTGATTATGAGGAAACATTCTCACCAATAGCTAAAATAAAATCAATTAGGATATTGCTTACAAAAGCTGCATTTCATGATTATGAAATTTGGAAAATGAATATCAAAACCACTTTCCTTAACAGGAAACTGACAGAGGATGTGTTCAAGGCACAACCGGAAGGTTTTGAAAATGAAAAGTATCCTAATAGAGTGTGTAAGCTTCAGAAGGTCATTTATGGACTTAAACAGGCTTCTTGTAGCTGGAATCTCTGCTTCCATGAGAAAGTCAAACAGTTTAGATTTTCTAGAAGCAAAGATGAGTCCAGCATATGTGTCAAAGTCAGTGGGAGCATTGTAGTATTCATGGTATTATATGTGAATGATATAATACTCATAAGGAAATGTAGTCCTAACATTACAAGGTATAAAGAGTTGATTGGGAGAATATTTCGTTGTGAAAGATTTGGAAGATACAATATATTCTTGGTACAAAGAATTACAGAGATATGTTAAAAACGTCTCAAAGGACTCAACCAGGACATGTACTTAGAATGAAATTTTGAAAAGTTTTTAAAATGGAGAATTCTAAGAAAGGGAATCCACCCTTACATCATGGCATAACGATTACCAAAAGATTAGTGTCCAAAGACTGCATAAGATTGGACTAAATGAGTCGAGTCCCATAGGCTTCGGCTATAGGATCGATCATACATGCCATGAAGTATACAAGACCCGATGTCTCATTTGCTTGGAGCATAGTGAGTCGACATCAGCAGAATCCTGGTAAAGATCATAAAACAATTGTAAAGAATATTCTTAAGTATTTGAAAAATACTAAAGACGGGTTCTTAGATTATGATGGCGAAGAGAAACTTAGAGTAACGGTTTATATAGATGAAACGCCCCTAAACTCGAAATTTTTTTTTTTCGGGTCCCACACCTCGGTCCCACATCTTGTACATTTAATACCGTATATTCATCTTTAGATTTTGACCCAAAATAAGACAACGGGGTATGTAAATTTCCAGCCATATAGTATAAAGAGGTAAAACAACCTTGTTTTAGGCTAGAACAAGCTTGTTTTAGGCTAGAACAAGCTTGTTCTAGTGGTAACACAGACTAAGGTTTTAGAACTAAATTCAAACACTCATAGTTTTTAAACCGCAAGGAATTAGACCATGAAAATTTGCAGGCATCTTTGTTTGACCATATTAAAGGTTTTCCTTTTAGGACTTTTTTTATATTTCTCGAAAACACTAAATCTGGACGTATGGGTTGTTTTCGACTATTTTGACCACTTTTACTTGACATATCAAAACTCAAACCATAAGGAATCTGACCAAAACCTTTTGCATACTCCTTTAACATGCCAAAACAAACTTAAGACACTATACCAATGTGCCATAACTCTACCTCATTTATACATAGCATAAAATCACTTCTTGGCCCATATCGATACCCTCTGACCCGTTTAACAAATAACAACACTTTGACCCATGGGCGATTTACACAAGCTATATACAAAACGATAATTAAAGTAGAGAGACTTGTAACTCACTACAAGCAAGCCATCCACGCTAATCCTTCTTAATCTCTTTCATTTCTCTTTGATCCGATTTACCTAAAGCATAAAACATGAATGGGGTAAGCAACCACCGCTTAGTGAGCATATAAGAAACTAATTAAGCTTTCAACCACATATCATTAACATTAAACACAATTAATCAACAACATAGCTAATCTTACTCCACATCTTCATATTACCACATAAGAAACAGGCACATAATGGATCCGACCCTAAGAAACAAGGCTTCGTTAGAAACAAGGCTTGGTGGTATCAAATCACGTCGAAATGAATACCACTTTTAGAAACAAGGCTCATGATTCCAAATCACATCGAAATGGAGATCATATTCAAGAAACAAGGCTAGATACAAGTCATATTTCTCTTGATAGTATGATCCTCTTGCTCGGAAGCAATCCGGAAACACATACGATCATTCATATTCTTCATCATAATCATCATCATATAATCCACATGTGGAAACAAGTCATGATACACAAATATCTTGAAACAAGGCTAATGAAACATATACAAGAAACAAGTAATCTTTCACTTTTACACTTAACCAAATAAAACACATAATTACAATTAACATCCATATGGTTGTATGATCCTCTTGCTCGGAAGCAATCCGGAAACACATACAACCATAACTCAATTAGCCCCCATATACTCACCTTAACCTTCACTCGATGATTTACCAAACATGATCAACGATGATTCATCCAACTCTTTGCCACCTATCACATAACACATAATCACATACACTTAATTAAAACCCACTAATCATCATAATCAAGCATCTACCATCATTAATCCTCTCCCACTAGGATTTTTCATGATTCTTTAAACAAACTCATCACTAATCAACCAAAGTTAATCTTTCATATTCATAATCACTTTATTATCATATTATTAACACTTACACTTAAATCTTCATTTCCATACTCAATTTACATTAGTAATCAACTAACATAATCACTAGCTCTTTTTATCATAATCATAAGCATAATCATAAATCAAAACCTTTATATACAATTACTTAAATTATTGATAATACATCATAACAACACTCTTTAACATCACTAATCACAATTCTATTCTAAATACATCACTACTTCAAGATTTATACAAACCCTAGAATTTAATCAAGAACATAACTAGTGATTTCATCACTTTTAGCTTATAAAACAATCACTAATAAGCTTAATAACAATAATAAACACTAACTTCATCAGTTTATAACCCTAATTTCGTATTTAATTTGATCAATTTCACTAAACCCATGAAACCCCCAAATACTAGGTTAAAACAATAGAGAAATCAACTCACCAAGGTTGAAGATGATAAAGAAGATGATGATTCAAACCCTAAAAGCTTTAATTTAGGTTTTAATTGAAGATTTGATAGAGGTTCATGGCTTCCTGCGATTTCTTCAAAGGTTGGAAAGCTTTTTAGAATGTTTCAGAATGAATGAGAATAACTCGGACCCTTCCTGCGTATCTATCTGTGTTTATCAAATAAATCTCTTTTATTTTACAGTCTGGAGCTGATACTTCATTTACGTTTTCTTTTATATCTTTTTATTTATATCATAATACTTCGTAATAAAATTATATCCTCGTACGAAATTAAATTCCTGAAATTTGGGGTGTTACAATTGATGTAAGTTTCCAAACAGATAAAGATGATAGTCGTTCACAGTCTGGTTGGGTATTCTTACTGAATGGGGGAACGGTAAGTTTGAAAAGTTCAAAGCAAGATACAATAACAGATGGGAATCTGAGTATATTGAAACTTGCAAGACCTTAAAAGAAGTCATAAGGATAAGAAATTTCATTGGTGATCTTGGAGGTGTTCCAATAGAACGAATCCCAATGAAATATTATGTGATAACGGAAAGTCCCAAAGCACATTGAAATGAAATACCATATTGTTCAAAGGAAGATACAAAGGGACAAGTGATTGTGAAGGACACAAGATCAGTAAACATGCTAGGAGCATAGGTTTACGAGATAAAGTTTTGATTGTTAGTTTGATTTTGAAACATTACAAGCAATGATGGGAACTAGAATAGATTTTGTGATAAAATAATGGAGATTTATTTATTGGAAGGAGTTCTACCATTTACTATCGTTTATCATTGTGTTTCAGTTTAGCATGTTTAGACACCACTTTCAGAGTAATTAGATTCACTCAAACCTCCTCAGTCGATCACACTATAGGAAGTATGTGGTAAATTAAGACTGTCATGGAGTGTTAGTAGATTGTCTATGGAGATTAGTGTAACATCCTCCGTACCGGTCTGGTAATTTCTATTATTTTAATCGCGTATTTAATTGTTTTAGAAATTACCTGGTATTATTTGTTAAATCGAGAAACTTAGTTAAATAAGTCCCAGAACTTATTGTGACTAGTGAAATATTAGTCGCTTTAAATTACCTTAGTTAACGGTAAAATAAAATAAGTTTCTCGCAAAATGATTTTAGGTTCCAGACAATAGATTGAAAGGGGACTAGTTTTAAGTGGATACGGGTCGGGGTATAAGTCGACCGACCTATAAACTTTCCTAAAACGGAAAGTTGATCATTTCCTTCTAAAACCTTAACCTAGAACCTAAACACAAGAAAGTTTCAAACTCAAATCCATAAACAAACCTTTGGAACTGAAATCTTGAGCTAATTATCATCATTATCATCTTCACATCTTTGAATTTGTAAGTGTTTATGTTTAATAAATCTTTTGAAATTGGATTATGATTTCTTAGATTGAATTCATAGATATAAGATGTTATTGGATGTTGTATGAGGTTTATTGTTGTTAAAATGAAGTTCTTTGCTGTTTGAAACTAGTTATAGCAACTGAACATGAGTGAGTTTGTGAGTTTGGTTTAAAATTTGGGTTATAAAGTTTTGCTGGGCGAAGATCGCTGGTTCAGGGTATGAACCCGGTGGGTAATACCCGAACCCGGCGGGTAGTTCATCAAGACCAGGAACCCGGCTGGTAAACCGGGAACCCGGCTGCTTCTCCAGCCTTTAAAACGCAATTTAATTCTGTTACCCCAACTTTTAATTCACCCGGTTGTTTCATCGGGTACCCGACTGGTAAAGCCTAGTACCCGGCGGGTAGTAACCCGTTTTGTAGTTTTATTTTTTATTTTAAGTCATTACAAAGTAAAATGTTGATAAGTATATGTGGATATGCTTTATTATGAACCATGAATATGATTAGGAACTTATTATCGTTATGTAAATAATATTTAGTTCCTTGAATTATGTTGAATATAAGTTCAGTATTGATGATCCTGATTACTAACTTATATTGATTGTTGTTCTCAGATCCTTCAAAAGATAAGTGATACTTGGAATCTGAGTTGGTGAAGACCAAGGTATCGGTGAGTGGATTTAGAACTCACCTTTTGATTTAGTTGTAACCATTTGGTTGCGACAAGTAAACGTAGATTGATTATAAGACTGTTTAGTCTGTGTTATTTATTATGAATCTACGTGATATGTGATTCTATGTGTATCTGTTATTGAGGTCAACGTATAGTTGGTTTTTTGGTAATTATGTGAATTACACAGGTTTTGATTCATCTGTTGTGTTTGAGACCTGTGCATGAGTTTAATAACCAATAGTTATCGGTCTATTCTGTAATGGCCATACAGATTGACGTTAAGTGTTCTTGGAGAATCCCCGGGTATTATGATTCCTCCAGAGCCACCGATCCTCATTGAAATTGAAATTGAAGTTGAAATATAAATGTGTTTACATTTAATTGCTGTAAACAGATTGTTATGCTAAGTTGAATTGTGTGTGATAAATTCATTCACTTAGCTCCGTGCTAATCCCTCATTTTAACTTCCTGCAGATTATGTTTGATATGTGGGTGATCAGGAGGTGGTTGCTTTTGCAGGGAAAGTTTAACAGCTTGTAAACTCTGATATGGTTTTGTTATAAACCTTGTTTTGTAAAATATAATACCTCGGCTTGTGTAGTTTTTAAACAGTTTTAATTTGGTATGTTTGGAACATGTAACTGTTTATGTACATTATATTAATGTACAGTAAATAAATATGTTTTAAATTCATACGCTTCCGAGTAAATTGATATAATATTATTGTAAAGAAAGAGGGGTGTTATAAGTTGGTATCAGAGCATAGTTTTGGGCTAATTGAGCATTGTAAAGTGTTCAATCCCAATTCTGAAGCATGTTTTGTCAAACCTTCCTGGTATGGGATTTAGCATTGGTTATGAATTGTTAGTAGTTAGGTGCTAACGATTAACAATTGTTGAGTTATTGTGATGAAAACAGATATGGCAGATAACGAGCAAACGATCGCCAACCCTAATAATGCCTCAAGAACCGATGCTCCTCCTTTGCACATACAGAGTGAACCACCGGCTCATGATGGTACTTCTGCTCGTGTTGGTGAAGAATCAAATCAAGATGACTATATGCACGAAATGGAAGATGAATTGATTTCCCTTAGAGAATTCAAAAGACAAACTGAAGCTGCGTCATCTCAGCAACGGTTTCAACAACCTATCTATCCATTTGGTACTATTCCCTCATCTCAGACTAATAAGACATGTTCTTTCAAGACTTTTATGGCTAGTAAACCTCCTGAATACTCTGGTAGTCCTAATCCGACTGTTACCTTAAATTGGTTGAGAAACATTGAATGAAAGTTTGAAGTGACTTGTTGTGAGGAAAAGTTTAAAGTTCCATATGCAGTACAGTGTCTTAAGGATGATGCAATGGTCTGGTGGGATTCTATTACCGGCCATTTGACCCAACAACAAAAGGAAACTATTCAGTGGTCCAAATTTCATCAAGCGGTTCGTAATCAGTATTGTTCAGATTTTGAAATGGCTCGGATCAGACGGGAATTTGTAAATCTTCAATTGACTGATAAGATGACAATGGATGAGTTAATAACCCAGTTTACCGAGAAATTGAGATTTGTTCAGCAGTGGGTCCCTGATGAGAAAACGAAAATTGAACAGTTTGTTGATGCATTACCTTCTAATTATCGTACCACTGTGAGATTAGCAGGTACTTTATCTCAAGCTTTTAATCTTGCACGTTCAGTTGATAGTGATATGAGAGGTCCAGTTTTTCCATCTAAGGATAGATCCGATCAGAAATCCAGAAATGAATCTTCAGGAAAAGGGAAATAAAGGTGGCAGGGTAACCGACAGAGCCAGAAAAGCAGTGGCAGTAAAAGTGTTTCTTCTGGTAGTTCTAACTGGTGTAGTACTTGCAGGTCTAAGCATACTGGGTCGTGTACACCTCAGACAAATAAATGTGTTAAATGTGGTGAGCTTGGTCATGAGTTTAAGAATTGCAAGTTTCCTAATTATGTATGCTGGCATTGTAAGAAAGAAGGGCATCGTGTTGGTCAGTGTCCAGAGGCGGGGAAACAGGGTTTGGTTTCGGTCGGGAGTTCGTCATCTTCAGGGCAGAAGCGGAAGAATCCTCCGCCAGCTACTAGTAGGGCGTTTCAGATGACAGTCGATGAGGCTGTTCACACAGATGATGTGATTACTGGTACTTTTCTTATAAACTCTGTACCAGCACGTGTTTTATTTGATTCTGGAGCAAATTGCTCATTTATATCTGTGTGTTTCTGTGATAAGTTGAAACTGATTCCTACTGTGATAACTAAGCCCTTAGAAGTAGAGATTGTTAGTGGCAAGTTAGTTCCTGTTACCACCTCGGTGACTGGAGCTAATATTGTAATTGATGGCCAGACTTTTCCAATTTCGTTTCTGTTAATGCCGATTCCAAGTTTTGATGTGATTGTTGGCATGGATTGGTTGAGTCAGTTTAAAGCTAGTATAGATTGCCACCATAAGCTGATTAGAATCCCAATTTCTGAAGAGTCATATGTTGTGGCTCAAGGAGAAAGGGATGGTGAGTGTATACCTCTGATTTCTATGATGAAAGCTAGGAAGTCGTTGTCTAAAGGCTGTGAGTCTTACCTGGCTTATGTGATTGATGTGAAATTAGAAAAGAAATCCATTTCTGATGTTCCGGTTGTTTCTGAATATCCGGAAGTGTTTCCCGATGAACTGCCTGGTTTACCACCGGTTAGGGAAGTTGAATATCAGATTGATCTTGTTCCTGGCTCGTCGTCTGTAGCTAAAGCTCCCTATAGATTAGCTCCTTCTGAAATACGCGAAATGATGAATCAGATACAGGAGTTATTGGATAAAGGATTCATTAGACCTAGTTCTTCCCCTTGGGGTGCACCAGTTTTGTTTGTGAAAAAGAAGGATGGGTCTTTTAGAATGTGTATTGATTATAGGGAACTGAACAAAAGAACAGTAAAGAATAAATATCCACTGCCTCGCATAGACGATTTGTTTGATCAGTTGCAGGGATCTTCATTCTATTCTAAAATTGGCTTGAGATCAGGTTATCATCAAGTTCGTGTTCGTGAAGAAGATATTCCTAAAACTGCTTTTCGAACCAGGTATGGTCACTTTGAATTCCTGGTTATGCCTTTTGGTTTGACTAATGCTCCAACAGTTTTTATGGATTTGATGAACCGCATTTGTTGGCCTTTTCTCGATAAATTTGTTATTGTGTTTATCGATGATATTCTGGTATACTCTAAATCTGAATCAGAACATGAATTGCATTTGAGAATAGTGTTAGAAACATTGAAAAGAGAACACTTGTATGCCAAATTTTTTAAATGTGAGTTCTGGATTCGGGAAGTACAGTTTCTGGGTCATATTATTTGTAATGATGGTGTCAAAGTTGATCCTGCTAAAATTGAAGCTGTTATGAATTGGAATGTTCCAAAGAATCCTTCTGAAATCAAAAGTTTTCTTGGGCTAGCTGGATATTATAGAAAATTCATTAAAGATTTTTCAAAGATTGCTGGTCCGTTAACCAAATTGACAAGAAAAGATATTAAGTTTCAGTGGGATGAGTCACAGGAGACAGCTTTTCAAACCTTAAAGCAGTTATTGTGTCGGGCACCTGTATTAGCTTTGCCAGATGGCTCAGATGATTTTATTGTTTATTGTGATGCGTCCTATGCTGGTTTGGGTAGTGTTCTTATGCAGAGAGACAGAGTTATTGCTTATGCTTCTCGGCAATTGAAACAACATGAAAGAAATTACCCTACCCATGATTTAGAACTGGCAGCTGTTGTGTTTGCATTGAAAATCTGGAGACATTATCTCTATGGTACAAGATGTATTATTTGTACAGATCACAAGAGTCTTCAGTATATGTTTTCTCAGAAAGAACTGAATATGCGTCAGAGACGATGGTTAGAACTAATCAAAGATTATGATTGTGAAATTCGTTACCATCCATGTAACACCCGCCAAATTAGGACTAGTAATTAGTGCCTAACCATATGTTAATACATGTAATTAGTTCTTTGTTAGGCTAATTAATGTATCGAATTATATATATTGTTGAATATATACGAAAATGCGATTTGATTAAATCGTACGCAATTTAAATCGAATGTATTTCGATTCAAATTTAATACGGACGTTGGTGACCAATTTTATTAAATAACGCTTTTATATCAAAAATATTATTATGATAATATTTTGTATCCATTCGAATCATACAAACAAAACTTATATGATTTAAAAATGTAAAACGCGCAAACAAACTAACTTACATTTTATAACTCAAATATAAATTTTTTAGTAAAATATTTAAACAATATATCGCGTAATAAATTGTATTTTAAAACTTATAATTAAAATGTAAAATAATTATTTAACGTTTAAACGACGGAGCAAACGAACACCGCACGGAGAACGAAGACTGAAAAGTTGGAGGATAACCTCCAACTCTCCCATCTCTTTCTTCTCATTCTCTTCCACTCACTCTCTCTCTTTCTCTTTTCTCTCTCTTTCTTTTCTCTCTAATCACCACCACCTCCACAATCCATTAAAAATCGACAAATAAACACACTAAACGCACTCGGATCATATCACTACTTTGGAGAAAAACGTTCACCACTTTCCGATCTACAACGCTATCTTTTCGGATTTTTGATCCGACACTTTGTAAGTTTCCGACAAAACCTGACATCTCTCGATTTTTAGTGTTTTTACGTTCTAGTTGTTTGTTTATACTTGTAATGTCCATAAAAGGGTTGGGTAAAAACATTGGACCGAACGGTGGCCGGGAAACTCGTTTTCGACACAAAATCCGGCCAACAGCCCGTAACGTCGCATCTGGCCTGGAGCCTTTGCGACGTCGCGTATAACGTCGCACAGAAATCAATAACGTCGCCTTAGCGACGTCGCACATAACGTCGCATTGAATTGCGAAGTCGCACATAGCGACGTCGCCTACTACGTCGCTAGAATCAACAACGTCGCGTATAGCGACATCATCCTTAACGTCGCATTAAATTGCGAAACGTCGCCTTTAGCGACGTCATGCTCAACATCGCAATCCTTACATGTGACGTCACACCTAACGTCGCACAAACCAGGACTTGAAAACTCAGATTTTTACTAAGTGTCGAGACCTAAAATTTTAACACCTGATTTTACCCAAATTCGGATCCAGATGCGTTTTTCGTCAAAGCAATATAGTAGAAATAAAAATTTTCCAAGCTCGACCCCAGCCAGGGGCTCTGCCCCTTGGACCCCGCCAGGGGCTGCCGCCCCTTGGACCCCGCTACCAGGGGCGCTGCCCCCGGACCCCCGTACTTAGATTCCGTAACGGCTTCTAAAACACAATCAAAACACATTTTTCAAGTAAAACGCCACGAAATCAAAATAATAATAGTTGAGATTATTATTACAAATCCGTCACCAACGGGCCGTACATATTTTCAAACATTCGAATCAATCAACCAAATGTAATTTGGACATTATAGTTGGACGAACAACTACAAGGTAGTCTTATTAGGTACCTTCGCATAATATAACCATCGCGTGTCGTGGACACCCTCAGGTTACAAGTCTTTGGACTTCGATTCTCGGCTAATCATTCTCAGTTTATTTTCATAAACTCAACGACTCAGGTGAGTCTCATAGCCCCTCTTTTTACTGTTTTACTCAGGGGTGTGATATATTGCTCAATTTTAACATGTGAACGCAAGTACAAACATTTCATATACTACATGAGTTCTTCATAACTAATCATTTAAAGTCCTCCGTCAGCATAGTTGTTAATACGTTGTAGCGTGAATATTAGTATATGGTACCATATAGGATTGACCCTCCTCGTTCGGGTTAGCAAGCACTAACCGGGTAAACGGACGTACTAATATTTGGGAAGACGAATGTTGATTAGGCATTCGTGGAGGCACCTCGCCCGGAATTCTCTATAGGGGACCCGACCCTCGAGTTAAGCTCAACTATGTGCTCATGGCTGTATACACGATTACTATCATTAAATTGCTGGATGCAATTCATTATTTAAATCTTGCGGTTCATACTATGTTACTTGATTTCAAACCTGTGAGCTCACCAGCTTTAGCTGACCATTTAGCATATATCCCAGGTACCAAGCAGTAGGTTGTTTCTGCTTCAGGACTTCTAGCTCGAGTCAGCATACAGACGTTGAGATTTTCTTGCATTAGTATATTTTGTACAAGTACTTATGTACTGAAATCTCCTTTTATTTAACTCGAGCTATGTAAAGCTTTAAATGTTGTAAACATTTCAATTATCAATATATTTTGTTAAAACGACGCATATAGAGTCGTTTACTATATATCTTTGTGCTTTGTTATTGATTAGTAACACCCAAATCGTGCTTCCGCAAATCATCAAATTTGGGGGTGTTACAATCCAGGAAAGGCAAACGTGGTTGCTGATGCGTTAAGCAGAAAAGGTACTTCTGACCGCATTTATTATTTGAAAGTTGATGTTTCTTCTGACTTAGTGGATAGAATTAAAGATGCACAGTTAGAAGCTTTATTAGATCCTAATCTAAAGTCGAAGATCATGTTGAAAAGAAAAGATTTGTTAGTTGATGATTCTAGAGGATTAAAGACTTTCCAGTCTCGTGTTTGGATTCCTCTGATTGGTGGTATTCGGGATATGATTTTGACTGAAGCCCATAAGTCACGTTTATCTGTTCATCCCGGCAGTACCCGTATGTATAATGACTTGAAACCCTTGTATTGGTGGCCCACGATGAAAACCGATATTGCACAGTTTGTTAGTTCGTGTCATATTTGTGCTCAGGTTAAAGCTGAACACCAGAAACCGTATGGGTCATTGAAACAGTTAGAAATTCCATAGTGGAAATGAGAACATATCACTATGGATTTTGTGACTAAACTTCCGCGTACGTCTCGAGGTAATGATATGATTTGGGTCATTGTTGATCGGTTGACCAAAAGTGCTCATTTTCTGGCTACCAGTGAAACTGCATCTCTTGGTAAGCTTGCACAGTTGGATGTGAATGAAATAGTTTCGAGACATGGAATTCCTTTGTCGATTGTGTCAGATAGAGATTTTCGGTTTATTTCTCATTTCTGGCAGAGTTTGCAACAAGAATTGGGTACACGTGTAAATCTCAGTACAACTTATCATCCTCAGACCGACGGTCAGTCAGAGCGTACGATCCAGACGCTTGAGGATATGTTACGGGCTTGTGTTTTGGAATATGGAGGTTCTTGGGATTCTCATTTACCGTTAGTGGAATTTGCTGATAATAATTCTTATCATTCCAGTATCGGTATGCCTCCTTATGAAATGTTATATGGTAGACGTTGCAGAACGCCTACTTGTTGGTTAGAAGCTGGTGAGAAATAATTTGCTGGTCCAGACATTGTTCAGATAACGGCTGAGAAAGTGGCAGTTGCACGAGAAAAGTTAAAAGCTGCACGTGACAGACAGAAACAGTATGCAGATCCACGTAGACGACCAGTGACTTTCTCTGTAGGTGAGTTAGTTTATCTTAAAGTATCGCCGTGGAAATGTGTTATTAGATTTGGGAAACGATGTAAATTGGCTCCACGATACATTTGTGACACCCCCAAATTTAATGCTTTGCGGAAGCGAGTTTTGGGTGTCACTAATCAAATATCAAAACACCAAAGTACAAGCAAACGACTCTAAATGAGACGTTTTAGAAATACATTACAGTATAACAAAAGTAGTACAAGGTTTTAAGTTATAAGTAATACATCATTGCGAGTTCGCAAAGTTAATCAAAAGATTTTAAACACATAAGCAAAGTACAAAAGATTATGCCAATAAAATCTTCAAGTGTTTATGCATGCGACTCGTACTAGCTTAGCATACCCTGCGGGCCATCCTACTGTTGCTGAGTACCTGAGAATACATCACTAAAAGAGTCAACCAAAAGGTTGGTGAATCTCACAGGTTTGTAGTATACAGTTATAAACAGTTTGTGTAAATCAGTAAGTAAAACATTTACAATCAGCAAAATAGTAATGTATAATTTGTACAACAGTATTAAGTCAGTAAACAAGTATTTCACAAGTATAGTACAGTTGGTGTAGTCGGTCAATTTATTGCCATGCCATGAGCCATTATAGTCGAAGCTTAACACGTCAGTAATTTTGCCCCCGTGAGTACTAATCCAAAAATACTCATATGAAACGAATAAGAAACGCCTGTTTAGACCCTTGAATGTTCGTGGTGGCGCTACCACCCCAGGCGGGGATTGTCAGTCCCATATGGATCCATATACTAAAATTCGCGCTTATCGTATAACTGACGACTATAATTCAGAGGACTTCATTGGATTAAATAGAAACTCATGCAGTTCAGTAAGGCAATACGTGGGTAAGATAATACAATGTGTATTTGTATTAAAGTCGGTAAAAGAATACATTTTGTACTTGTATTCAGATCAGTAAAGTAATACAGTTTGTACTTGTATTCAAATCGGTAAAATAATACATTTTGTACTTGTATTATAGTCAGTAAAGTAATACAGTTTGTACTTGTATTCAAATCAGTAAAATAATACATTTTGTACTTGTATTATAGTCAGTAAAGTAATACAGTTTGTACTTGTATTCAAATCAGTAAAATAATACATTTTGTACTTGTATTATAGTCAGTAAAGTAATACAGTTTGTACTTGTATTCAAATCGGTAAAATAATACATTTTGTACTTGTATTATAGTCAGTAAAGTAATACAGTTTGTACTTGTATTAATATTTCAAGTAATTTCAGTAAACAATTACTCACAGTAAACATGTAATAGCAGTAACAAATATATTTTTGTAAACAATATATTCAGTAAACAAGTGATGCACCTCCCCCAAAGTAAAACAGTAAAAAGGGGCAGTGAGACTCACCTGTTGAGCAAGCAATCCTAATGTGCGCGCGTGTACCAATCGTAACCTCCTAATGCCCTAAACACGCGAGATTACATATTTGTAAGTGTACGCCTAGTAGTTCATTCGTATATTTGTTTACTTAATTGATTGTATTCAACGTATTTGTCTAAGGTTTACGTTTACGCGTTTGTAATCCAATTAAGTTTGTAGTTTGAAAAATGTGCAAGGCCCGTTGGTGTCGGGTTACAATTATATTTGAAAAATATAATTACAAATGTTCCAAGAAAATATACTTTGTATAAATGTATTTGTATATTTTATCATTGTATTGTTTACAATTAGTATTGTGTTTGTACAAATCGAGACTTAGTTTATAAAACGAAAATTTGTTGGAAGTGAGTTGGATCCGCCGGATCCTTAGACTATCCGCCGGATCAGTGTTCAAAGAGGGGAATCCGCCGGATTGGTTTGAATCCGCCGGATTCAATGAGTTTGAAAAGGATCCGCCGGATCACCCATTGGATCCGCCGGATTGAGCTCAAGGTTTGGGGAATCCGCCGGATTCACCCGAATCCGCCGGATTGGCACGGTTTGGAATGGATCCGCCGGATCAGTATAAGGATCCGCCGGATAGTTCATGGGTTTGGGCAGGATCCGCCGGATCACCCCTTGGATCCGCCGGATCATTCAAGTTTCTGGGCAGGAATCAGCCGGATTCCCTTGAATCCGCCGGATTCATCTGTCTGGTTCGTGTCTGTTCATCCGAAAATCATATAAAACCAGTTCTAAATCCTATTTCCGCAAACAACAACTTAATACCAAGCTAGTACATGTTATACTACGTATTTTAAACATGAATAAAAAGAAAAACGAAATGATTCCTTACAATTTTTGAAAACGAAACGGATGTTGATGATGATGAAGATCACGATGATGATGATGATCCAAGAAGATGAAGGAGATGATGATTATGATGTTGCTAATTGTTTGTTGTTGTTGTTAAAAATTGGAACCGAGAGGGAGAGTGAGAGCCGAGAGTTTGAGATAGATCAAAAAGTGTGCGTGTGTGTTATTTGCATTATTGGAGTCGGTATATAACCGGCTCCAATAATTGGTTTTAGGTGTACATTTTATACCCGTGTTCGCGTACCCGATCGTAAAATAGTATAATCTTTCAAAATGATAAATTTTCTAAAATTGTAATCGTATACGTTTTCAATCAAAGTATTTTATAAAAATACTTTTATAGAGATATAAAAATATATCTTTGTTTTACTTGAAATGTACGGATAGTTTTCAGTATCTAAAATGTATTTAAATTTCGAACGGAGTACGTAGTTATTATTCTCAATAATAATACTTTATTTAAAAATGTTTCTCACCAATTTTTATTTTGGGTTTCTACGTTTTGTTTGGTTCGTGTATTTGCGATTATTAATTAATCGCTTCGGTTTATATATATACATATATATATAATACTTGTGTACTTGAGTACTGACACGTATGTAATTACGTGTTTTAAAAGTTTAAATTAGGTGCTAATTTTTGGGTTATTTTGACCGGGTGTCACATTCTCCCCTTGTTAGGAGAATTTCGTCCCGAAATTTGTGCGTAGTAATTGTCTGTGTATTTTCTAAGAAAGTGTGTGAGTCTACTGTGAGTGCTATAACCTCATTCTAATATTACCTCCCTCCCCTTGTTAAGCTAACGCCCTACTGGCCATTAAAGGAGTAGAGGGAGTGTGTTGTAAAGTAGTTGATCATTTTGTCGGTATGACAAGGTCAGTCAGTCACTAAGGTGTAGCTACACTTTGTACTAGTAGCCTAAAGTAAAGTAGTAATTTCTCTATGTCCATACAGTTTGTTGCGGACAGCGGTATCATAGTGTAAACTAGACTCTATCAGTATCCTATAGAAACTAAATGATTCAGCCTACATTAGCTCTATATGGGATGTGACCCATTGTTTACATAAAAATATCAACCGGTATGTCTTCCGGTATAAACAATGTAGGATTTGTTATCCCAATACTTATGCAAGCTAAACATCGTCTCTTAAAGAAACTACAGAATCTAAATTGTCTTCTTTCCCCAATCCTTTCGTGCACTTAGAATCTAGAGAAACATAGAAGTATTCAGACAACAAGTAAGCTCTACCACAGCATTCACTATACAGGCAGTCGGAAATGGTCAGCGTTGTCATAGTATGAGTAAAATTCTATTAGTCTCGTATAGAACTAAGTTGTTACGTGGAAGAGTACCCTTAGTGTTGTGTGGTTTAAACTTAGTCTCACTGACATTGCTTGCCAGGATTTCTCCTCGAGAGTTCTTTTCTTCACTGTTGACACTCTCATCAGCCAGTAGTGGGCAAAGGTAGTAGTAGTAAGCAAATACAAAGTTTCGATCCCTATACCAAAGGACACTAAAGTAGCTATATTTGTCGTTTTCAGTAGAGTAAGTAGTAACTAAGGTATCATCAGATAAGGCCTATTCATATACCTTCAGTATATAATAGCCCATTGAGTAGTACGCATTTGAGACCTATATATGTATATATACCTATATCACATAATAGTCTAATCAGATATGTATACAAATCCTATCTCACTCATAGGATCTAAGCTACGGAATGTAGTATCGAGTAATAAATAAAATTTTAGTAAAGCCAACAACATTGAGGTAGTAGGGTTATCGGTAAGCGAATGTACCATCGTTGAGTAAATCAGCAAGACTAGGGTTTGGGTCATCCCTAGCACGGAGTACGTAGGCTCTTCCTCGAGCAGGGTTGTTGTTTTTGTTTTTCAGCTGAGGGCAATCCTTCCTGAAATGCCCGGTACCATTGCACTCATAACAAGTCTTGGGTGCAGAAGTGTTGGTAGCAGTGGCGGCTGTCTTGCAGTCTTTGGCCTCGTGCCCGAATTTCTTGCATTTGGTGCAAGGACACGTACCATCATGATGAAGGCTACATTTTGAGCAAAAGGGTTTTCTGCCCTGATACTCCTTCCTGTCGCCCGAGCCAGTGGGGTAGGTTTTAGCAATCTCAACCTTTTTGTTGGAGGTGGTGGGGTTTCCTTCCCACTTACGCTTGCCAGTGTTCCCAGTAGGTGTTGCAGTGGTCTCGTGTCTGACAATCTGCGCCATGAGCTCATGTGCCATACGAATAGCACTCTGAATAGTTCCCGGTTTTGACGAAGTAACATTCCCTTGAATATCCTTCGGGAGTCCACGGATGTACCTCTCAATCCGCTTACGTTCAGGATCTACCATAGCAGTGCAGAGAAGAGCGAGTTGCTGAAATCGGGTTGTATAACCGATGATGTCAGTACCCTGAACGGTCAAGTGCCAGAATTCATCTTCCAGCCTCTGGAGTTCCTCATTGGGACAGTACTCATCCCTTAGCATCCTTTTCAGTTCTTCCCATGGGATTCCATATGCAGCATCAATTCCCACAGACTGAATATACGAGTTCCACCACGTCAGAGCACTTTCCAGAAATGTACAGGTGGCATACTTAACTTGGCAGTCTTCCGAGCAGTTACTGATCCTAAAGACTGACTCCATCCTTTCAATCCACCTGACTAATCCAATGGCACCTTCTGTGCCTTTGAAGTTCAGAGGTTTGCACTTGAGAAAGTCATTGTAGCTGCAGGGTTTCGCAACAGGAGTGTCGTTCACAGACGGTGATGATCTGGTAGCTAGAGCTTCGGCCACTCCTTGAGAAACAAATCGTGCGAGTTCAGCCGCGCTGAAAGTTTGTCTTTTCGGTGGCATGTTCCTTCAATAACAGCCAGGAAAAATGTGAGTTTTTGTGTAAGAGTATGATTATCGTAGTTGCATATATAACGGTAATATATTACAACACAAGTGACAATCAATGGTGTAGAATAACGAAATTTGTAATCATTTAATGTGCAAGTTCAAAAGATTACAAGAGTTACAGTTTTACAAGAGCTGTCGGGGATATTACGTCCGAACAGATATCAGAAGTTATGCGGAATGTGATAGGGAGATAAAAAATTTGTGTACTTAGAGAAATACGGAAATCAGGATGTTAAACATGATAGGTGAGAGAAGGACGGTCCTCTGATGACCAGTTCGTGTAGAATAAAGTATCACAGTTCTCAATCTCTACCTAGGTAAGTCTATTTCGAAGAGATGACCCTCTCTACTAGGGCACATCCCGGTACTATTTTCCTGACTCGATTAACTTACCACAGGCCTATTCTAAAGTGTGTTTGTACAGTGAGTGTGTTTCTAAATATCGGAGGATCTTAATAAGCCTAATCATATAGGTGTAACCTATATACACTTATTATCCACCTAGTTGTGTCTATCACAGAACAAGTACAAGTCACGGTTCTCTCGTGGTCAGAGTCAACTATTGCATTCCTGTTTAACATAACCCCTTTCAGATCTTACATCATCTTCATTTAATTGTACATAGTTGATCAGGCTATGTTAAATTAAACTCGTATGATGAAATCCCTGAACCAGTTATATCTAATGAGGAATACTGCCTAACGGTCATAGTCTAGGCCCACTAAATGCAACCTAGTTCGCTATAACCTTAGGCTCTGATACCAATCTGTGACACCCCCAAATTTAATGCTTTGCGGAAGCGAGTTTTGGGTGTCACTAATCAAATATCAAAACACCAAAGTACAAGCAAACGACTCTAAATGAGACGTTTTAGAAATACATTACAGTATAACAAAAGTAGTACAAGGTTTTAAGTTATAAGTAATACATCATTGCGAGTTCGCAAAGTTAATCAAAAGATTTTAAACACATAAGCAAAGTACAAAAGATTATGCCAATAAAATCTTCAAGTGTTTATGCATGCGACTCGTACTAGCTTAGCATACCCTGCGGGCAATCCTACTGTTGCTGAGTACCTGAGAATACATCACTAAAAGAGTCAACCAAAAGGTTGGTGAATCTCACAGGTTTGTAGTATACAGTTATAAACAGTTTGTGTAAATCAGTAAGTAAAACATTTACAATCAGCAAAATAGTAATGTATAATTTGTACAACAGTAGTAAGTCAGTAAACAAGTATTTCACAAGTATAGTACAATTGGTGTAGTCGGTCAATTTATTGCCATGCCATGAGCCATTATAGTCGAAGCTTAACACGTCAGTAATTTTGCCCCCGTGAGTACTAATCCAAAAATACTCATATGAAACGAATAAGAAACGCCTGTTTAGACCCTTGAATGTTCGTGGTGGCGCTACCACCCCAGGCGGGGATTGTCAGTCCCATATGGATCCATATACTAAAATTCGCGCTTATCGTATAACTGACGACTATAATTCAGAGGACTTCATTGGATTAAATAGAAACTCATGCAGTTCAGTAAGGCAATACGTGGGTAAGATAATACAATGTGTATTTGTATTAAAGTCGGTAAAAGAATACATTTTGTACTTGTATTCAGATCAGTAAAATAATACATTGTGTACTTGTATTATAGTTTGTAAAATAATACCTTTTGTACTGGTATTAAAGTCAGTAAAGAAATACAGTTTGTACTTGTATTCAAATTAGTAAAATAATACATTTTGTACTTGTATTATAGTCAGTAAAGTAATACAGTTTGTACTTGTATTCAAATCAGTAAAATAATACATTTTGTACTTGTATTATAGTCAGTAAAGTAATACAGTTTGTACTTGTATTCAAATCGGTAAAATAATACATTTTGTACTTGTATTATAGTCAGTAAAGTAATACAGTTTGTACTTGTATTCAAATCAGTAAAATAATACATTTTGTACTTGTATTATAGTCAGTAAAGTAATACAGTTTGTACTTGTATTCAAATCGGTAAAATAATACATTTTGTACTTGTATTATAGTCAGTAAAGTAATACAGTTTGTACTTGTATTAATATTTCAAGTAATTTCAGTAAACAATTACTCACAGTAAACATGTAATAGCAGTAACAAATATATTTTTGTAAACAATATATTCAGTAAACAAGTGATGCACCTCCCCCAAAGTAAAACAGTAAAAAGGGGCAGTGAGACTCACCTGTTGAGCAAGCAATCCTAATGTGCGCGCGTGTACCAATCGTAACCTCCTAATGCCCTAAACACGCGAGATTACATATTTGTAAGTGTACGCCTAGTAGTTCATTCGTATATTTGTTTACTTAATTGATTGTATTCAACGTATTTGTCTAAGGTTTACGTTTACGCGTTTGTAATCCAATTAAGTTTGTAGTTTGAAAAATGTGCAAGGCCCGTTGGTGTCGGGTTACAATTATATTTGAAAAATATAATTACAAATGTTCCAAGAAAATATACTTTGTATAAATGTATTTGTATATTTTATCATTGTATTGTTTACAATTAGTATTGTGTTTGTACAAATCGAGACTTAGTTTATAAAACGAAAATTTGTTGGAAGTGAGTTGGATCCGCCGGATCCTTAGACTATCCGCCGGATCAGTGTTCAAAGAGGGGAATCCGCCGGATTGGTTTGAATCCGCCGGATTCAATGAGTTTGAAAAGGATCCGCCGGATCACCCATTGGATCCGCCGGATTGAGCTCAAGGTTTGGGGAATCCGCCGGATTCACCCGAATCCGCCGGATTGGCACGGTTTGGAATGGATCCGCCGGATCAGTATAAGGATCCGCCGGATAGTTCATGGGTTTGGGCAGGATCCGCCGGATCACCCCTTGGATCCGCCGGATCATTCAAGTTTCTGGGCAGGAATCCGCCGGATTCCCTTGAATCCGCCGGATTCATCTGTCTGGTTCGTGTCTGTTCATCCGAAAATCATATAAAACCAGTTCTAAATCCTATTTCCGCAAACAACAACTTAATACCAAGCTAGTACATGTTATACTACGTATTTTAAACATGAATAAAAAGAAAAACGAAATGATTCCTTACAATTTTTGAAAACGAAACGGATGTTGATGATGATGAAGATCACGATGATGATGATGATCCAAGAAGATGAAGGAGATGATGATTATGATGTTGTTAATTGTTTGTTGTTGTTGTTAAAAATTGGAACCGAGAGGGAGAGTGAGAGCCGAGAGTTTGAGATAGATCAAAAAGTGTGCGTGTGTGTTATTTGCATTATTGGAGTCGGTATATAACCGGCTCCAATAATTGGTTTTAGGTGTACATTTTATACCCGTGTTCGCGTACCCGATCGTAAAATAGTATAATCTTTCAAAATGATAAATTTTCTAAAATTGTAATCGTATACGTTTTCAATCAAAGTATTTTATAAAAATACTTTTATAGAGATATAAAAATATATCTTTGTTTTACTTGAAATGTACGGATAGTTTTCAGTATCTAAAATGTATTTAAATTTCGAACGGAGTACGTAGTTATTATTCTCAATAATAATACTTTGTTTAAAAATGTTTCTCACCAATTTTTATTTTGGGTTTCTACGTTTTGTTTGGTTCGTGTATTTGCGATTATTAATTAATCGCTTCGGTTTATATATATACATATATATATAATACTTGTGTACTTGAGTACTGACACGTATGTAATTACGTGTTTTAAAAGTTTAAATTAGGTGCTAATTTTTGGGTTATTTTGACCGGGTGTCACAACATTGGACCGTTCAGAATCAGTCAGGTTGTTAATGATCAGTCGGTTATGCTTGATCTTCCTCCTGAACTTGCTGGTATTCATAGCACGTTCAATATTTGTTATTTGAGAAAATGCAACGTTGAAGATCAGTCGCAGATTCTCCCTTTGAAAGACTTGAAAGTCGACCAGAATCAGAAATTAGTTGAAGAACCTATTGAAATTGTTGATCGAAAGATTACTAAACTTAGGAAGAAACAGATTCCTATGGTTTTAGTGAAATGGAGACATAGTTTAGGTTCTAATTTAACCTGGGAGACCGAGGAGTCTATGAGATCCAGATATCCTGACCGTGATGAGATTTCGGGGACGAAATCTTCTTAAGGGGGGGGAGATTTGTAACATCCTCCGTACCGGTCTGGTAATTTCTATTATTTTAATCGGGTATTTAATTGTTTTTGAAATTACCTGGTATTATTTGTTAAATTGAGAAACTTAGTTAAATAAGTCCCAGAACTTATTGTGACTAGTGAAATATTAGTCGCTTTAAATTACCTTAGTTAACGGTAAAATAAAATAAGTTTCTCGCAAAATGATTTTAGGTTCTAGACAATAGATTGAAAGGGGACTAGTTTTAAGTGGATACGGGTCGGGGTATAAGTCGGCCGACCTATAAACTTTCCTAAAATGGAAAGTTGATCATTTCCTTCAAAAACCTTAACCTAGAACCTAAACACAAGAAAGATTCAAACTCAAATCCATAAACAAACCTTTGGAACTGAAATCTTGAGCTAATTATCATCATTATCATCTTCACATCTTTGAATTTGTAAGTGTTTATGTTTAATAAATCTTTTGAAATTGGATTATGATTTCTTAGATTGAATTCATAGATATAAGATGTTATTGGATGTTGTATGAGGTTTATTGTTGTTAAAATGAAGTTCTTTGCTGTTTGAAACTAGTTATAGCAACTGAACATGAGTGAGTTTGTGAGTTTGGTTTAAAATTCGGGTTATGGGGTTTTGCTGGGCGAAGATCGCTGGTTCAGGGTATGAACCCGGTGGGTAATACCCGAACCCGGCGGGTAGTTCATCAAGACCAGGAACCCGGCTGGTAAACCGGGAACCCGGCTGCTTCTCCAGCCTTTAAAACGCAATTTAATTATGTTACCCCAACTTTTAATTCACCCGGTTGTTTCATCGGGTACCCGACTGGTAAAGCCTAGTACCCGGCGGGTACTTGGGCTACCCGGCGGGTAGTAACCCGTTTTGTAGTTTTATTTTTTATTTTAAGTCATTACAAAGTAAAATGTTGATAAGTATATGTGGATATGCTTTATTATGAACCATGAATATGATTAGGAACTTATTATCGTTATGTAAATAATATTTAGTTCCTTGAATTATGTTGAATATAAGTTCAGTATTGATGATCCTGATTACTAACTTATATTGATTGTTGTTCTCAGATCCTTCAAAAGATAAGTGATACTTGGAATCTGAGTTGGTGAAGACCAAGGTATCGGTGAGTGGATTTAGAACTCACCTTTTGATTTAGTTGTAACCATTTGGCTGCGACAAGTAAACGTAGATTGATTATAAGACTGTTTAGTCTGTGTTATTGATTATGAATCTACGTGATATGTGATTCTATGTGTATCTGTTATTGAGGTCAACGTATAGTTGGATTTTTGGTTATTATGTGAATTACACAGGTTTTGATTCATCTGTTGTGTTTGAGACCTGTGCATGAGTTTAATAACCAATAGTTATCGGTCTATTCTGTAATGGCCATACAGATTGACGTTAAGTGTTCTTGGAGAATCCCCGGGTATTATGATTCCTCCAGAGCCACCGATCCTCATTGAAATTGAAATTGAAATTGAAATTGAAATTGAAATGTGTTTACGTTTAATTGCTGTAAACAGATTGTTATGCTAAGTTGAATTGTGTGTGATAAATTCATTCACGTAGCTCCGTGCTAATCCCTCATTTTAACTTCCTGCAGATTATGTTTGATATGTGGGTGATCAGGAGGTGGTTGCTTTTGCAGGGAAAGTTTGACAGCTTGTAAACTCTGATATGGTTTTGTTATAAACCTTGTTTTGTAAAATATAATACCTCGGCTTGTGTAGTTTTTAAACAGTTTTAATTTGGTATGTTTGGAACATGTAACTGTGCATGTACATTATATTAATGTACAGTAAATAAATATGTTTTAAATTCATATGCTTCCGAGTAAAATGATATAATATTATTGTAAAGAAAGAGGGGTGTTATAATTAGACATTGCATGGAGATTGCTGCAATACTCATGGGTACTTAATGGGTATTTAAGTATAGGAGAAACCCACACTCATGGAAGTTACTTCATGGATTGAAATCACGAGTAACTCTGAGATGATAATATCTTATATTCTTAAAATTGAGATACATTGAGTTTCTAGTTTTCAAGTCTGTTGTACTTTAGTTTATTCAAACGCTGTGCGTAAATGCCAGTCATAAAGGATACGCTAGGTATGACATGATGAATTAACTAATACTATGTATTCGAAATTTATTTGCTCCTTTTGCCTAAATGGAAAAGCGATATCTCTGGGCCCTCTGATGATTAAATGTTGACTCATAAAGTGCTTGGCTAAGCCAGACTAAATTGATATTTACAATTCAGTAGTCCCATATAGTCAAATTGATCGGAAATCAGAAAACATAATCTTGAATCTAGAGATTGATTAAATCCATGTCCCAGTTTCATATGATATCTGAAACAAAGGAATATATGATCACTTATCTAAAGGACTGTCACTGGATATGATCAGAGTTCGGCAGATGCATTGAATGACACTCTCTACTTTGGGATAGAGACTTGGACCAATAGTAGTTGATGACTTGTCCAAGTGGGAGACTGTTGGAAATAGTGTCAAAGGTTATAACTAATTGGTAAGATTATTGCTAAAAGTAGAGTCCTTTTTGGGTTGCCCTCGATGAACAGTAAGAGAAACAATAAGAGAGATAATATTAATTGGAATTAATATCATAGTTAATTAATTAGGTTATTAATTTATCAAAGTTGATAAATTAATTAGAAGTTAAAAGAAATTAACAGAAACAAATAAGAAAGTTTAAAAGGCATTGAGCTGGTAACAAGAATAGAATATTCTGGAACCAGAGTTCAACCGCCGGCTAAATGCTTTAGCCGGCGGCTAAAGGTATTGGGGTTTAAGGCGGTGCGACGCGTGTTTGACTTGGGGTACAATTCAGTTTAGCCGGCGGCTAAAGGCTTTAGCCGATGGCTAAATGGCGAATCCAGAAATCCCACATCGGCCAGATGCCAAAACCTCAAGCCAACATCTCCCCTATAAATAGAGGCCATCCCTAAGCTTTCAAGGCATCCCAGATCCGAATTTAATTTTGTTCTTTCTCTCTTTCTCATTCCTAATCCTTGTAAGAGTCTTTACGACTTAGAGTCGGGACCCTAGGATTTGGAGTTTCTCTTGATTCACGGGTGTGAAGCATTAGAGGTATTCTATTTTGGGTACTTGCCATCCAAAGCATGGAAGGTCGAGCAAGGAGTCTGCATAAAGATTCTGCAAGGTGGTCTGCGCGTGAGAAATTGGTTTTCTCAAAGGTTAGTATTTGCTCATTTATCTATTTATTTTGTATTATCGCTTTCGTTTATTAAGTCAAGGTCCTTAGGGTTTAGTTTCCTAGTTGCTCTAGATTAATTGTTATTTTCCGCTGCATATGTTAATCTAGTTAGGGAAAGGAAAACCCAATAGAAAAATCATAAAAATTGCACCATAAAAATCAGCATTTTTTTCTCTTCGATTTGCCATATCACAAGTTATACTTTTGACGAACTTTTTTTTTTGGGTTTTACGAAATTAGTAACACATGTGTTACTAGCTGTTAACACATGTGTTAGTTGCTGTTAATACATATGTTACTCGTTGCTAACACATGTGTTACCAGCTTCTAACACATGTGTTACACGCTGGTAACACATGTGTTACTAGCGTGTAACACATGTGTTACCAGCGTGTAACACATGTGTTAGCAGCGAGTAACACATGTGTTACTAGCTTCTAACACATGTGTTACTTGATTTCAAAACCCACAAAAAAACCAAAAAAAAAGTTCGTCAAAAGTATACCTTGTCACATCTCTAATCGAAGAGAATAAAACGCTGATTTTTATGGTGCAATAATTTGGAGGAGAGAGAGTAAAGTGACACGTGGCTCATTCATATTGGTTCCCTTATTCTCACAAAAAATTGTTGTACTCATTTGAACCTTACTCTTTAAACTAAATAATGGTTTCTTCCTGGGGTGATGAATTCGAACCTTGTTGTGAGGGGGACTCCTGCGACGCTATATCCATCCAAGACATGGGAGAGCAACCCCTATAGGGCGTCGCCTTGGCTTCGAATTCAGGGGTGGTTACTTGATTCCAGGGGAGTAACCGTTTGTGGAGATGATCGGGTGGGCCAAAGGTCCGTCAGTGATTCCACAACTGCCTTTCAAAAAAAAAGATGGAAACTATGTAATATCAATCACATAATCTTACAGCCTAAATTTTGCAAAAAGTCACCACAATAAAGTTTTGCGGCTGCTACTCACACAAAAAATTTAGTAATATATAAATATTATTATTATTATTATTATTATTATTATTATATTATTGTTGTTGTTGTTGTTGTTGTTGTTGTTGTTGTTGCTGCTGCTGCATAATAAATGTTCATATTTTAAGTTAAATTACATATTTACATATACATAATAATATTCATACCTCACAATCGAAAATAATTTATTTTTCAATATGGAATCCCTAGATACAACTAAATTGAACTACCACTCACTATATAAACCAACTGGTATTGTTTATGGAAAATTATATTGCATCACTATCAATTATAAATATGTTTTCGTCACATCGTTACCAATTATAGAACATGTTCGCAGCATTGCGCGGATTCTCTACTAGTATAGTCTAGTTACTCGAGTTTACTAATTCCGATACGCTCTACATCTATGCATATTGCATGCATTGGGGAACACTCGTATTTCTAAAATTAGGGCTTCGTGTCGAGCTGAATAAATTCTCTGGTAAAATTAGTCTAAGCGGTATGTATGAAATGTGATTTTATGCATGGTTCGTCGACCATGTTGGTGTGACAACACCGCGCCTGACGTGGTTCCCCGTATGGTGATGATGTTAAATGCCTGTCGGTGTGGTCCAAGTGACAACGCCCAATACTCTAAATGTCGTCAATATATTGGATTAATATATTACACTTTCTCTATTAAATACTAATAGTAGAGTACCCGACAATGAAGCGCCGATATTGTAAAATGAATGTTGTGATTTAAATTTAAGAATTTTAAAGCTTCATTGCGATAGTCAAAGTAGTTCGATAATTCTGGTGATGATTCAAATATGCGTATTTTGTTTTGATGAGTGTATCATAAGATTCTTCTAAAGATTATTGATGTAATATTGATGTAAAATAAGAAAGTGTGACATGACTTTTCATATTTTATAATTTCCATATTGTTTAACTTAATGAGTGACAAAGATACTAATTTGCATATTCAAAATTTAAAGATAAGAATGTATTGAAAATGTTATTATGTGGCGTGTTACTTTGTTTGGTTACAGTTTTAGTTAAAAGCATTTCGTTAGTATGATCTCTCGTTTGAGTATTCTAAGTCGGACCCGCCCAACTTTGGTGAAATTGTTGATGTTAAAAGGCTGAAACGACCTTCTCATTCTGTTTATGGACTACTGGATTAAGTGTCTATCGAATGGGACGATGATGTAATGAACTGCCTTTTATCTCATCCATCATTAGTGACGATTTTGCATTCCAGTTCAGTTCATTAAAAACTTAGAGTAGTTTAGAAATGTACTTAGAATTTTGTCTAATAACGTAGATTAAACTAGATTCACATGCCAACGATTGTTGATTAGATAGTATGATTCACATAAGAAAGATTGACACTGAACATAGTCATTTATGCAGTTGGCTCAATCACATATAATCAGAGGTGTATCAACTATTTCATCCGCATCGGCCATTGCAACACATATATACTTAAGTAACAACGTTTGTTACAACCCAAAAGCTAAGTTTACACAACTGAGCTTGAATATGTTTTCCCATATGATCATTAGTTAGCGTTTAATATGGACACGTATGATGGCAGAATATCAAACCTTAACATCTTTTGTGCTTAAGACCGCTCTTCACATTCTTCAAAATGTAGCTAATAACTTCCTTTGATGTAGCTCTTTGTTTTTCATTAAAGTTCCAAAGCTCAGAAATCACATATGATCCACTAGCATTATGTTCATTAAGCTCCTTGAATGCAGTGACCACTGCATCAAATATGCCACATTCCCATTCTGCCTTGAGATTTCTCTACAATTCATCATTTTCATCAATCACTTCCTGCATTGTGAATTGAAAACAGGTGTAATAAGATTAGCTAAGATTGGAAAAAATGGTTAGAAAGTCCTAGCTCCGACTAGTTTTTTGATGCATATTTAGTTAGAATGTTTTTCCATTTTTGTTCCTTTGTTCTTTTCTAGCTTCTTGCTAGTCTATTATTATAATTCTTCTTCGCTGTTAAAAAAAAAAAAAAAAAACTTCCTGCATTGTGAACATGAGTTCGTCTGTAAGGCTAGTGATCAACAGAAGATGCTTATCTCCCAAGAACTTGGAACAATATCTAAGAAAGTTCATGGTATATTTGACCCACTTTTACTAATAAACGGGGTGACTCTGGATATCTTACATCTCTAACAAGTCAAACGAGTAAATTTTAAAAGATAAACTAGCTAATAACAAAACAGAATTAAGCCAGCTTATGGTTTTTCTTTGATGGGTCAAATGTCATCAAAAGTCTACTTTTCATGCATAAAACTTCCTAAATGATTATATTGATATAGCTATATATTAAAATAATAAAACATCTGTAATAAAATTTGGCATACTAACTTTCTATAGAAAAATTAAAAGACTTTGATAGAGTATCTTGTTACCCAACCCGCCCTACCAGCACATATTGTTATCTTTAAGATATCCTATTACTTATCTGATATTGCAATTTACCTATGTGGACTAAATTTACACATAAAAGGACTTTCAACCCGTTTGGCCTCTTTCCTTTTAGCCAAATTCTTTAGCAATCTAGCATGTTTGAGCCTGTTAGCAATTAAACATTACCCAAATCGACCCATTCATAAGTAAACAGATTGAAACTCATTCTTTTAAAAAGATAGATGCCCAAATGCCTAAGGGCCAGCTTTCAGGAAACACCCAATACATACGTGAATTTCAAGGGCCGTACCTCAGGTTTACCATCTACAATAGCAACTTTCATAGGATGCCACCCTGCATTTTTGAGGTTGTCCTGCCAAAGAGAACACAACTCAAGGGCCTTGACCTGTGCTTCTTCAGAGTTATATTTTTCCTTGCAGGCATCATGGAAGACTTTCATATCAAGTTCTCCCAACCTCTTTACCCCAATATTCGTACGTCCACTTGGGATATCCTGCATGGCCTATAAACAAATGAACAATCAATTTACTTACTAAATTTCATGAAAAGTATGATCCAAATTAGAGGAGGCAAGATGGCTGGTCTGGGCTGGTTTAGTATGGTTCAAAACGGGCATGACAGGTTCGATTGATGAGCAAAGACTTGTTAGTCCATCTCTAAAACAACGTTAGAAAACATTTAGGAGTTGTATGTTAGAAATAGACCACTGGTAACCTTTTACCTATCCAACCATTCCCCTTTTATCTTAATGAGGTTGGTTACCGCGCTTCGCTGCGGGTGTGGTTGATAAGTTTTTTCACGATGTTTTTCTATGCAGTAATGACAAATATGGTTAGATGTTAATAATCCGAACAATATAACAATCAAAATATTAGGGAAAGTAAAAAATTCGAAAATGTAATAAGAATAATTAAGTTATATTTCAGTTGCAACAAATAAAAAAAAAAAAAAAAAATTAAATATGGTTTAATTTATTTAATACAAATTAATAGAATGTTAAAAAGAAATTGGGCTGGGCTTCAGAATTTAGAAATAAAAATAGATGCTGTGGCTATGAATCGAACTCATGACGTATCGCTTGATAACACAAACCTCAACCATTCAATCTGAACTTCATTTGTTATTCTTATCCAAACGTATTGTATATGTATTATTATCAAAGTCGCTAAAAAACAAAATTTTACTGTTCATAAAGAAAAGTCAAGCCTCACCCATTGAGGTTATATATAACATAACTCATTTGAGATGAGATATGATCCAAATAACCATTTTTAGAAGTAAATGAATCTATATATCAATCTCTCATGGGCATGATTAAAAGAGTATGGTAAATTACAGCAGAATGTATCCTACGTTACCAATTTTGCTATTGTATGTATTGAACTAAACGTAGTTCTATCCTATAATTTGAAATTCCCAAAACTTGCTATTGTATATATATCACCTCCTAAGTAGTGTACATGGCTGCCACACTGTTCCAAAACCCGATACGATTTAGCGGTCATCGTGCATACAATAGAAAGTATTTGGAAGTTTCATACATACGATAGAAGTTTTTTTAGTTTGATACGTACAATAACAAAGATGGAAAAGTTAGTTGCATTATGCAGTAATTTGCCAGAAAACCTAAACAATGAAATTTAACTGGAAGTTTAAAACCAATACTTTAATAAAGATTTTGCGGGCATCTTGCAACTCATCATTATTTTGGCGTTGCTTAACCATAAGAGTTTGATTCATATCCTCCATGTTGTCCATTTCATCTTTCTTTGCTTGCAGTTCATCATTCATAGTTTTAACCTTCTCTTGAACTGCAACATCATCTTTATCTCCTAGATGCTTCATCACTTGCACTTTCCATTTTAACTCTTCATATTCCATTTCCAATTTATGTTTCGCGTCCTGCTGTCTCTTTAACTCAAGGTCTGTCTTCAAAGCCTCCTCCTTCTCTCTCTGTGATCCAGGATCCAAAAAATGTTATTTTTAAACCATCACTGTATATAAAAAGAGTATAAACAGAAGAGATGGTAGGGCGGTTAGGTAATGGCTAAAAAAGTATATTATTGCAAATAATTTAACTTTTTAGCTTTTATATATAGTGTTGAGGAGGTCTCATGCATTACAAGTACACTTTTTCTTTAACGTTCAACTCAATTGACCCGTTTCATTATTAGTTTTTCATCTGATGAGATAAAACACGACCTGCATCTACCAGTTCATCATCATTATTATGGGTCATATTTTCCACCTACAACAAAAAAAACGAGTAATCAACTTCAGCAGTGTTACCTTTTGCTCTTCCACCAGCCTTCTAACACTCTCATGAGCTTGTTCCTGCTCTATAGAAGCCATATCCAGAGAAGTGTTCTGCACATCATTTTGGATTTGTTGAAGTTGATATAAATCACATAATATGATAAAAAAATAAATAAAAGAACTCCGTTCTATGTAAAGGTTTAAGTGTTTAAAAAAGTATCAAACAAAAACCAAAATTCTATTCCATCTCTCCAAATTTAAAAAAATTCTAGTGTATATATTAAACTTTCAATAATTGCCATCGTATGTATCCGATGGCTTCACCATCAAGTAATCGTCATTATTTTGCTCCTGTGACAGCCATATCAGTCGCTACGTATCAAAGGGGTGCATGTCACAGGTGTGAATGCTATAAATATACATACATTAACAATATGTAACAATAATTCATAAAACAGAATTATTCAACCTTGGATAGATACAATACAATTTTGGTTAAAATTCGATACATTCTAAGACACTTAACTCTATATCTAATCAAGTACCTATAATTGGTATCATCAATGTCTTTAACGCTAGAGTTTGGATTTAAACAGGAAGTACAAATTATAAAATTTGATAGGGTGGATGTCTATGTGATAACACGTATGATGCCAAATTGCTAATAAAATCACCTTTCGTTTCTCCTCTTCTAATTTTTGTTTCTCACATACTGTTAAGGCTTCCTTCTTACTAAGCTCTTTGCTCCAAGAATAAATTTTTTTCTTACGCTCCTCCAAATCCGCATTCCAACTATCTTGCTCCATTAATACCCTTTTAACACGCTCCTGTTCTTCGCGTTGTATCTTACTTCTGGCTGCATAAGGATCAAATACTTGCATGTTATCATGACCTCACATCTCTAAATTGATTTCCACATGAAAAAAAGGATTCTATTTTCTCCTTCTCAAGAGCAAGTGTATAGTAAGGTGGCAATTTCAACCAACTTACCTATAAATGGGTCAACGTGGGTCATGTTTGATCTCTAACAGGTCAAACGGGTAATAGGTAATCCAAAACATTCAGATAGAAGAAACTTCCTAAATAGCTTTATCCAAAACAGTAAGATTTTGTGTTAATCGATTGGGCAGCTCCCGATTGACATGCTTGATTGCTTTCAAGAGTGTGAGCAAAACGCTAGCCCAATTAAAGCTCAATAGAGTTTCTATCATCATGTTTTACACATTGATAACTTTAAAAACTTAATTAAATGAACAGAGGAAGTTTTTATCTTCGTCTCAACTCAGCCCGACCTGACCCATACAAAAAATTCAATCTTTTGAGCCGTTATATGACCCCCTCCCCCAACCTACCCGCTATCGCCACCTAGAGAGAGCACGCATGAAATATGGTAGAAAGTACACAACTGCATGTTTGAGCTTATGGAATCCAACATAAAACGCTACTGCCTTCAACTAATGCATACAAGATAGGCACATTTGGAAACGTGCATACAAAAAAGAAGAGGCATGTAACGAGGGAGTAACGAACCATCACAGAAAGCTCGATGGCTGCAGTCAATTTCTTCAAGCATCCTCTTCAAAGACATAGTGTTCTGATTACTCTTGATCTGCAAACCCTCATAAATTTCATTCGTCATGTCAAACTCAGTTGCTAATTCAACCACCACTCTGTTTCTGGTTTCCTTAATCTCTAGATCAACATCAGAAACTGTTTTAAGCTCTCTTTTGGTGTTAAGATACTCTCCAATTACCCCCTGTGATTCAGTGTCACCTGCACGAGCTACCCATGCATATATACTTGAACCTGAATGCTTTTCAGAAGCACTCCATTCTTTCTTACTGCAATGAGCAGCTTCAAAGGTTTTCTCGAATTCCATCGCATTCCAAAATCCATTCCAACCGCTGTTAAACGTCACCAAGGTGTGTGCAGTTTTCTTTTGATCATCCCACATAATCTCAACATATTCAGCTTGAACTTTGAGAATCTCTTCATCCAATAGGTTGTACTCACCATATCTTCCGCATTATCAGCCTCATTAAGAATGCTGACCACAATCCCAGTCCAAGGCCAGCAAAACAACTCGTTTTCTATCTTGCTTGAAGCTGCAGGCATTGCAACAGCTACTTTCTGCGGTTGTTCAGCCTCCCCTGCCAAATTTTTTAGTGCAAAGAGAGACATATTAATCGATTTATATATAAGGACACACATATGTTAGCCACTTTATATATAGGGTCCCATTCCTGTTAGAACACTAAGAAAATAGGAACGGTAAGAATATTTGGATTTTTATAATTTAAATTGTACACAAAACAATTTTACATAGTTGACTCTTAAAATCTCAACAACAACAAAATTTGACTATTAAAATCTCAACAAAAAAAAAAATTTTGGACAGCAAAGCAAGATTTTATTAAAAGCCAAGATCTCTAAGAAAGAGATCAACTACAACAACAGCAGCAAACCAAGCATCCAAAAATGAAAGATTATATAGCCTTACAAAAATGAAAATCAGATATTCACGGATACATAGATGCAAGGATGCAAAATTTTCACGTAAGTTCAAAATACATAGCAGTGCAGATTCGGAATAGATGCTCAAGTCGTTTATTCACTTTGATGCTTCAAAGTATTATTAAAAAAAAGTATAAACTACATTAGATTTTCCGACTTATATGATTCAAATTAGAAAGAAAAGAAAAAATCAGTGTTTTGCCTGTTCTTATTATTTAAGTGTTCACAAATGATCCTTATATATCACTAAGAAACTTGAAAACCACGGAAGCTATCTGGGACTTCAGATCAAAAAAATGAATGATCTATTGACTTTAATCACGTGTTACTTAAAACCATAATCATGTGATAAGAAAGGCCTCACCTGCAACTCTGCAAGTTCATTCTCCAAGTAGATTGCTAAGGCAAGATGATAGCCTTTTGTTTTGCATTTCTATTTGATGAACCTTTGCTCACACCTGTAGCGTGTTGATGCAAATCCTTGTATTTGAAATCCTGTTTTTTCTTTCCAGCACAAAAAGGACACCTAAGAATGACATTTGGATACTTAACTTTTAATGTTCAGTTCATCAGTTTCTCATATGGCTTATCCTTATACTCAACAATCTCGGAATCACTGAACTCCGACTCCTCACCAGAACTATACTCCATCTACCATTCATAGAAACACGGAACATAACTCAATACGATAACGCCAAATTATCATGGAGACATTAAGGTAGTACACAAAATTAGGAAATATAAGGTGAATTATTAGTTAAAGATGTCATTTACATTTTGCACACAGATTATCTAATCGCATTTTCAGTTTAAAAGTAGGTTATCGAAACTGACTATCTACGCAATCAAAAATGTTTACACTCGAAAATTCATTAGTATCAGTGTATAACTATACAACTACTATACGTGCGATCAAAAAGGTCCGTACAGCTAACTACGAAACCCTAACTTTGCAGACATTAACAAAACGCAGGATAAAATGAGGAAAGGTAAGCTGAATGCGATAATTTAGAGAATGCGTACAATCTATAATCTTCTAAATATACTTGAAATTCAGTAGTAGTAATAACAATAACAATTATTAAAAATAATCATATTAGATAGATACAGTCAATAAGGGGAAAAGGAAATGTACGATTGGCGATGAACAGAAACTTCAGGCGGAAATAGGGCGGCGACTGGTCGGAGAAAAGCACCGTTGAGTACTTTAGTGATCGGAGAACGTAGTAGTGTAGTACTAGTGTGTATTTTTACTTTTAGTGTGTGTAACGGAGGGTTGTTCGGAGAAGGCATGTTAAACATGCAAAAGGTGAGTAGTGGACTCATTGTCGGGTTGGGCAGTTTAATCTTAGTTGGGCCCCATGGACTGAACTGGTCTGCTACAGGATGGGCCGAGTTTGGTTCAGTTTAGAGGTGTACAAAAAAACCGGTTTCTAGAACCCGACCCGATTTTAACCCGAAACCAACCCAGTCAAAACCGGTTTTGACCAAAACCGGTTCGGGTTTTCTAGAACCCGACGGGTCCAAACCGGTTTGGACTTTAGGGTTTAGAAACTGGTTTTGAACCTGAAAACCGGTCAAAACCCGGTCAAACCCGGTCAAAAAACCGGTTAAAACCCGAAAACCGGTCAAACCCGGTCAAAAACCGGTTTGAACCCGGTTTGGTTTGGTCAAACCCGGTTTTGACTTTTTTAGTCAAAAACCGGTTCGGTTTTCGGGTTGGGTCGGGTTGGCCCCGAACCGGTTTTTGTGCACGCCTAGTTCAGTTTGTACCGACATGTTTACTTTATACAGTATAAGTTAAAATTTGGGTTGGGTGTGATTCAAAAAACAAGAGTCTAAGTTAGTACTATAGTAAGATAGTAAGTCAACGAGGAGTTGCATTATAGAATGGTAAATGGGTAAATAGAGGGGTTTTTTCTATTCAGATTATATGGGGAGAGCCAACATTCGGCGTCGCGACCTGCCTGGGTTATTCCGTGATCGTTTCCGACCCTTTCCCTGGCCATCCCAAGATATGCTTCTAGTGAGTTTTGAACTCGAGACCTTTTGTGACGAGTTGCATTATAGCTAAAAGTCAAATGAATTATAATAATATAGTTTCCCGTTGTTAGAATTTGGCAGTGCCGGTTCAGTAGGTGAGGCGGTGGATGGTGGTCAGCCAACATCTTAGTTAAAAATCAGGTTTAGTAATTATTTCCATTATCTTTCTATCTTCTTCCCTAAAACCTCTTTTGCATTAGATACAATTCCTTTAAAATATATTTGTTGGATTTTTTATACGCTCTTAATCTGATTACATGTAAAAAAAATTAGAAAGAAAAAAACACTTATAAACCTCCTCTCACGAATATATACATTAATTATCAAATATATACTGAACCTATACATTTGTCACATTGCAGGACTTCAACCTCCAACCTCATGGTTGTAAGGGCATCACGATACTGACCGAATCTTATTCTTATACGGTGTGTTTAGATTATCTTATGTAAAAGAAATTGCGTTTGGAAAAGCTCTATTGATTTTTGAATAAGCACTTTTAACATGACTTTTCAGAAGCAGATTGCTTGTCAATTAGAAATGACTTATTGGAGTTGAATAATAATGCAATAAGAAAAAATGGTGTATAAACACCCTCTCTGTTTATATCATATGGGTTGTTTGATCTATACAAGTAGTATATTTTGTTTTCATTTACACTTGGCAGCGTGTACTTTTCATGTTGCTAGCGGCATAAATTCATAAATCTGTAGTCAAGTTTTGGTTTTTGTTTGCATTTGCAGTGAAGAAGAACGGAGAACAAGTTTATAATAGTTTGTTGCTTGTTCAAAATGTTTACAAGTAGATGTTTTCCCCTTATTTAGTTTTGTTTTCGTTTAGGTAGAAAGTGTATACGGCATTACCATTATATGTGGGGAAATTAATAAATTTGCCATTTTTTCCCCAAGTATAATTCGTTTTGCCACTTCCAAAATTTTTTTTGCCGATTTGCCCTACCCGATCGCAGGTCGCATCATGCGACCTGCGACCAGACCTTTGCGACCTGCGACCGACCCAATACACGAGTAAACGACAAAGCAAAATGAGCCTAAGCCGACTAGATCACTCGGGCGCAAGTCGCATGATGCGACCTGCGACCCATACACTGCGACCTGCGACCGGAATTCCAGATTCTACGACCACCTTGCGGCTTAAATATCCCTATCACCTCCCATTTGTATTTTTGCGAAGCAGAGTATGGGTCGCAGTCGCAGCGTATGGGTCGTAGGTCGCGTCATGCGACTTGCGTCCGTGTGATCTAGTCGGCTTAGGCTCGTTTTGCTTGTCTTTTACTCGTGTATTGGGTCGGTCGCAGGTCGCATGATGCGACCTGCGCCCGGGTAGGGTAAATCGGCAATTTCTTTTTGGAAGTGGCAAAACGAATTATACTTGCGGAAAAAAGGGCAAATCTATTAATTTCCCTTGTATGTGTTATGAGTTGGACCTTATAAACATTAGTTGAGGTAGCATAAGGGTTCATGTAAATGTTGGATCCTTTTGAAATTATGTCTATCGAATTTGGGTTATTTAGTTTTGGTTTGTAGTGAAAATGCATAAGGGAACCTGACTTTAGCATTTAATTAAGTTTCGGGTTTTGCGTATCTGAAATGCATCATACGCAAAACCCGATTCAGATTAGGTTTTCATGGTTTGAAGAATTGAGTATATAAAGTCTATAAAATTTGCGATTTAAAAGGTAGATTGACCCATCTTTGTTTTGGGTCTTCGGTGATCTGACAATACAACAAGACCCGAATAACACAAGCCACCAAAACTTGCTCAACTAACAAGTGTATGACAACACTTATTAAAGGTGTGATATTACGAGTACATATTTACATGAGATGACAATGTACTATTATTTCCATTTACAGTAGGACCAACTTATAGTGTATAGTCATTACAGCTAATTTCCAACTGTCGAATTTGGGACCTCATGTATTATAAGACCCTCAGTTGAATGTAAAAGTTGCAAAAACTTGACGTGTTAAAGAACTATCATCACTACCCAAAATTAGTGTTCAGTTCTTATGAATTGAGATAATAAGCAACACAAGAATTAAGAGCATCCAAACCCACACTTACTTCAAACGTAATCTTACACTCATTTCGACTAAAAGTACACTACACCCTATTTAGAGAGGCTGTTTTCAAGTCTAGTGCCCACTACTTAACCCTTGCAATAAGGTAGACTCCAAACTTTGGGATTCAAATAATTAACTGCATGCTCAGCAATTGTGTTATAAGTAGACCATCCTAGTGACACTTTGCAGCAGAACACATACCATTATACATATCAAAATTCACAAGATACTATAATCACATTATGTAACTGCTAAACTGAGGGGATATCACTCAACTACATAGCCTAGACACACAAATAGAAAGAAAAAAAAAAAGACAGGAAACAAACATTATCAAAAAGCAGCACAAGTTAGTTGTGGAAAATCAGGAATGTTTTGTTGTTTCAGAATTAAACAAAATCAGGAAGAACGAGGTGCAATCTGAGTTTCAAATTGTAGGCCTAAATAAATATGTAACCTGAATAGTGGTTTACGGTTTTACCAAGAGCTTTCAGGCTCAAAAACTATATTCCGAGAGTATTAGAAATCAAGCATTGATGAGGTATCCATAGCGGGTAAAACACTGGCATACTTTCTAAGAGAAAGTTTTGCAATGATGAAAACAAACCTGAACATACTTGGCCATAACATAAGATCAAGATGCGTACACAAGAAACATTTAAGGTGGATTAACAAAAGAGATCGGGATTTCCGTATCATGTGAATCACTGCCCAACATTCTAACAGCAGTTTCTCACATCAAAACATAAGCAAACACCAACTTCACTTGAAACATTTAAGCAAACACCAACTTACTAGAGATCATTACTAAGACTCATCATGAGCTATTGATGCATTATTTCAGGTTCTTGAACAATGCCAAGAAGCGTTGTCAGGTCTGTTTTCGTGCGTAGATAAGCTCCAACTGGGCCTTGTGATTCGAAGTCATCTTCACGAGCCATCCAGGCATAAATACCAGAACCTGAAGGATTTTCAGCAGCAGTCCATTCTTTCTTACCATGATGATCATCTTCAAAGGCTTTCTCAAACTGAAGAGCATGATATAAACCAGTCCACCCTTTGTTGAACGACACCAAGACCTGTGCATTTTGCTTATGCTCAACAAATAAGATCTTCACCCTTTCAGGCTCGTATTTGGAGAAAAGATTCATCCAATATTTTTTGCTTAAAACATCTTTGGTGCTACCAGCCTCTTTGACTACGTTGACCACAATCCCAGTAAAAGGGACGCAAAACACATCTTTTTTTTCAGATATTGGAGCTGCGGGTGTTGGAGCAGCCACATGTAGCGGTTCATTTTCCATCTGCCATTGATACAAACACAAAACATAACTCAATAATAAACAAGTATAGAGGAAGGAAAGCAACTTAAATTGTAAAAATAAACTGAATATCATAAACAAAACCACATGGGAAATTTTCGTAATCGGCATAGGTAACTAAAATCCAAATCCATTCACAGTGTAACACAACCAGACGGTGAATCATTTCTGTATACCATTTCAAATTCGATATCTTCAGCCTCTTTGACAATATCATTCCCTTCAGAGATTAGAGCTGCAGGTACAGGTGGAGCTACTTTTAAAGGTACTTCAGCCTCGTTTGCCAGCTCATTCTCCAAGTACAATGCTAAAGCAAGATGGTTAGCCTTTTGTTTTGCACTTCTATTGGAAGAACCTTTGCCCACTCCTGAAGCATGTTGATGCAAATCCTTGTATTTGAAATTCTGTTTTTTCTTTCCGGCACAGAAAGGACACCTAAGGATGCCATTTGGAAACTTAACTTTTAAGGTTCCATTCTTCAGTTGCTGATACGGCTTATCTTTGTAGTCAAAGATCTCCGAATCACTGATGTCAGAATCTTCACCAGAACTATACTCCATCTATCCTGCAAACAATGTTAAATGACACAACTAAAACACATTACGATAAAAGACCATTAAAACATTTAAGGAGCAGTGCCAGACATAACGTTAAAAGCGGAAATTCGAACCTAACAATACAAAGAGTCACATATTGAACTAATATAAACAGAACCTCAGTGCCAAAGAGCCAGCATATATATCTCAACGTTCTCAGAGGTCTCCATTTTGTCCGAAAACTTTTATTGAATAAATAAACACTTATATAGCTAAACAATAGTATTCTAAAGTCATTCATTAATATTTAATGTACATTTAGGTTTATATATCACATCAAATTCCAAACTTAATATTATGTTTTCATGCAATATAGTAACATTTCCACAAGACGAGCACAAAACTTATTAAGTTACAAAATTACTAATATAATGAAACGCATAACAAATAAATAACTCCGTATATTTAATAATAGTTAAAAATGCACAATAATTAAAAATAAATAACTTTAAATCTCAAACTAAAAAGCTAAGATTACAAAAAAAACCTTCCGTACACCAAACTCAGAAACCCTAAATTACCATAAATCAACAAAATGCACAAATAAATGACGAAATTTAGCTGAATTTGACAAACTGTCGAACGCATATATCATCAATAATCAACAATATACAGCAGATGTTCGTAGTACATATATGTATAAATATTCGAAAACAGTACCTACCTAGCAACAAATTAGGGGAAAACGAAATGTACAAACAGTGAGTGATCGGAACCACCGGCGTACGACGGAAGCACGGCGGTATGCGGACAGAGAGAAGAACCGTAGAATGATCGGAGACGAAAAAAATTGGTTTCGGTGTGTGTGAGTATCATAACACAGTTGTTTATATGTGTGTTGTTGGGAGAGAAGATGCCATGCAGGAGAGAGAATAATTTTTGCAGGTGTGTTTTGGTTAGAAACTAGTTTTATAACCCGTGAAAACACAGGTTTGTTAAATGATCTAAATTATATATAATTATTTTTTTAGTAAAATAAGATTAGATGTACTATAATAAGAGTTTTATGTCAAAATAAAACATCATAGCGTTTTTTATGTTATTTAAAAAATCTAATAATAACACAATTAACTACGAATATTTTAGTATTTACATGTATACAATCATATAGTGCGCAATAGATATAATAAATCTTGTTGAGCCTCACTTTGTGACCGGTTCTTGTAAAAACCCAATAATATTAGAAGTACGTTACATTAGATAACACATATAAATTCACATGTACATTTAGGACATCTCAGTTTAGCACTAATTTTTTAGTTCAAATATACAGATATATTTTTTTTTAAAGGCAGTTGTGGAATCACTGACGGACCTTTGGTCCACCCGATTAATCATCCGAAAATAAATTACATTCACCACTACATATAGATTTTCAGTGGAGTGAAAAGAGATACGTTTTTCAATTAAAAGGGCTAGTAAGCTCTATAAATTACTAAAGAGCTTTTGACCTAGTAATATATGAAAAGATTTCAACTAAGAGGTTGTAAGTTACTTTTTGAAAGAAAGAACAAAAAATTCTATAAAATTGTTCAAACTCCATTGATTATTCCATCTATTTTAAGACATGGAATAAAGCAGTACATCTGAGTATGGAAGTTTACCTATAAATTTTAACAGATAACAAACACAACATTCAAACCAATAAAATCAAACAAAAACCTAAGATTAATTAATAAAAACCCATAATACAAACACAAACATTAAAGTTCAAGACCAGAAAACCTCAAATTGAAACTAAAGAATTAATAGTTACTCCATTTCTTTCCTGTAAGGAATGTTCTGAAGTTGCATTTACTTAAGCTTATGACACACGTTGCAGCCCCAAGATGCAATCAAGAAAATTTGTCTGTGTGTGATGTTTGTTGGCGAAGGGGTAATTTCTACCCATTACTTATTAATGGGTCGATCTGAATCGTTTATTCTCTTAAGGCTCAATCGGGCAGTTGCTTACCGAATTATGAAACTCTTACATATCTTGAGTGGTTCATGTTTTTGGTTCATCATCCCCATAAGAAGCCTTATTATATCCAAGCATATTGCTAAGTCTTCATTATTCCCTTGCCATTGTTTAGGGACACGTAGTTGATAGGTCCTGCACTATAATCCTCAAAGTTTATATCATAGTAAATAATATTTGTACATACATACATAATAATAACTGAGGATGATCTTAACATTAAATAATGCTTCAGTTGGTTTTGTTATAACATTTGAAAATTTTTGTATGCTTGCCACAATCAGTGATCAGTACTGATCTTCTTAATCATTCCGTTTAAATTATAAACAGATATTATGGAAGTTTAGCTATAATTGTTGCAGCATTATTAGTATCTGATGGTTTCTCTGTTCGTGTAGCTTACATTTAGTGACTACCTCTGAGCATAAGACTGTATCCATGAACAAAACGCATCCGGTTCCTGAAGGAGAATCTGAGTTGAAAATACCAGCTGCAAAACCTGATGCGATGCTAGAGAAGTTGACTCTACACTCTCATCAACCTGTTATTTTCCTGATCATCTTCAAGTCCCTGAAAATTATAAAATCCAGTTTACATTTGGAAGTTTGGATGCTATTTTTGATGACCCTGAGCCTTTATCTTTGCCAAAATCTATCACATAAAAAAATCTGTGAGACCAAGGGTACTCTAAACAGTTGCATTAGTGACCTTGTATAAACCAAAATAATGGCATGTGAGTCACTCAATTCTCTCTTTAATCAAATTCCACAAACCAAATCTCTTAATATAGGTCGAACCAAACTCCTATTAAAATGCAACCAATCAATAAAATATACAAACTACGGGGTACATCTACACCAAACCTCAGAAAAATAATCTGTCCAATAGATCATTTTAGTTCATGATTAGAGATTAAACTTATTATTTTTGTAAAAGAAACGTCCATGTGCATCTTTCCATCGATGAATCCTCCATTTACCCATTCCACTGTGGTTCTTTGAGAGCTATTTAAATAAGAAAATATATTCCAAGTCCACATAACAATAAACCTATTATGAATTGTCAATACCTTAATATATATTCCAAATCAATACTATTATTTGGAATCATATATATATGGACCCTTACAAATGGTAGTTGGTTTTGTTATAACATTTGAAATTTTTTGTATGCTTACCACAATCAGTGATCAGTATTGATCTTTTTAAACAGAAATATTACTTGATTGCAGTTGCCTTAGATTTTATCAGATTACATGACCAGTGATATCCTTTTCATGAAGCATGAGATTACATAAACTGCATAAATGAAGTCACCAAATAATCAAAGGTACATCTGAGTAGCTTTTCATTCCATTCTGCTGTAACTGAATCAACAAAGTCTGAAGTCATATTGTGTGACTCGACGTGTAATCAGTGAATCATATATGAGAGTAGATGAAATCATTAAACCAGAGTTCTCTTGTAGATAGATTGGACAACTAAAATAGAGCAACATTATAAAATTAATGGAATCTAAATAGTCAAAAAGCAGTTGCAAAAAAGCAAGATAGTATGTATGTTAGTATGTTACCATTCGAATCATTCTGAAAAGCATCTCCTTGATTTATCATTGACCCCAGATCCATTGGGTTGCCAACACAATAATCCTGCATAACAAATTAAGAATAATACATAAAGTTGGGTTGTAACTTTTATGTAACGGGTCTCATGATAAAACTATCATCATTTTATAATAAAAAAATACATAACCATTTGAACCTGTGCAAAATCAGTATTTAACAAATACAGAATCATCATTTCACCTAAGATGTCATTATTCCTATGCTTAACCAATAATTTTTACATTTATCTTCTGAGTAGAAAAACTATAGTAAATGTCTTTTTCTTGAACATCAGTCTTCAAGAACCCATCTCATGAATTTCAGTTCACACTTGATCTCAAGTCTCAACATTAGTCCACACTTAAGAACATCGCATTAATTTAAACTAAATATGGCGACACTCGTATAATCAAAATTCAAAAAAAAAAAACCATTCACAATACACTGAAGGAAAGCTTTTGCATGAACATTCAAACACAATTATCAAACATCGCAACATAATTACTAATGCATAAATTTTATAATCGAAAACACGTCATTTAAACATCATGAGAACTATATCAGATTGAACAACCATGAGTATGACAGCAAAAAATGACCTAAATCTGCCTAACCTTTGGGCCACTCAGCAACAATTCTCTCCTTAAGCATGGCAACGGTTGAAGCCGGCGAGTATCGAAACGGACCGATATCCGATCCATCAAGCAATCGAAACTTAAGCTCTAAAAGATCTTCTTCCGGCATTTGTAATACCTTCAATTATTAACTTATCAACAACCCTAGAATCACAAATTAATAATATACAGTCTCAAAAACCTGCATAAAGTCAAATTATACAACGAAAATTAATAATATTTTCAAGCAAAAAATAACAAAACACGATAAAATTGAATCCTAATTCTAATTAACATCATAACAGAAACTAAATCAAGCGGCCGATACCTATTGAAATTGAAATTGTATATAAATAATAGAGATAGATGAGCACATATTTGTATATAAAATTGTGACTTTGAATTGAATAAGATGAGGAACCCTAAACCCAATCTCGAGGCGCACTGTTAATGAATGAATTCAAAACCCTATTATAATCTGTAGTGCTTTATTGTACTGGTTATTGGTAGTCAGTTTGAATACGGTGAATTGTTTGAACACCGTATTCAAACTGGTGCTTTATTGTACTGGAGCATACATTTGATCTTCAAGATCTACAATAAAATCGTACGCATCGTTCTCCTGGCTGTATGTAGTGGTGTATCGAAAACTAATATTGCTGTATGTGGTGGTGTATCGAAAAAGACGGATATGGCGTGTTTATAGTTGGAGAAGATAACGATTCGGTTTCCAACATACAGAGAGGGATATGGCGTGCAAATATCAACCAATAAAAAGATTGAGCATTTAGGGCTAGGCACGCAACTGCATAGGAAATAACAAAAGGAATTCAAAATTCAAATTAAATACGGAGTATTAATTTGGCGATTTTATTTACCCATTTATTTATCAGTTAATTCTATTTGTTGCCATTTAAAATTGTATGTAAATATGACATCAGCAAGTTAACCAATGTTGACAACTCAGCACAAGATACTTCCTAATGACTCACCAAATTAGCAATATGACGTCAGCGTAACTCCCCTTTATAAGATCAGATAGATTGTTGGGCCGACTAATTTTAGGGAGACCCATTGGGCTGATAATTTTTCAGCTTTGTAACTTCTTCGTATTACAACTAAGAGAAAAGTTCAAACCAGAATGGTAAAAAAATGCAAAATGGAGTAAATTCATTTCAAAAACTCATTTTCACCTTCTTTTTTTAAAACTAAATATCTCACAAATCGTATGTCTATAAATTATAAAAATTACATAATCGGAATCAGCGTCTTTTTCTCTTCGATTATAGATCTAACAAGCTATACTTTCGACAGAGTTTTTTTTTTCATTTTTATTGGGTTTTAAAAATTTGTAACGTGATGTCACATGTGATTTGACACTAAAAAATAATCACACCCGCTTATATCTACGATTAAACTTTAAATTCAAATCATTGATGATTTAAAAAGATTTAAACATGAAAAACTAAGTTGTAATCACATCCGATTAAACATCAAAGTATCAATCACATGTGATTAAAGAGTGATAAAATATGAATTTTCAAATCATTGACTATAACTATACAATCAAGAAAAAGTCAAGCATGAATTATCATATATCGGTAAATTGCTCATCAAATATCAATTTTTAAATGAAAATCATATGTGATTATATAACAAATCACATGTGATTTTTAATGATAACAAGTGCAAATTTTAAAATTCTTTTTATAACTATTAATGTGGATGAATATTAAGGTTGATTCACGTGTTAATTAACATATAGCATGAATAAATAATCGTGAACTATTTTTAATTTTTTATTATAAATCACATGTGATTATATTGTAGAACCCGGTAAAAAAAAGAAAAAAAATTCATCGAAAGTATATATCTTGTGACATCTCTAATCGAAGAGAAAAAGACGCTGGTTCCAAATATGTAATTTTTATAATTTATGGACATACGGTTTGTGAGATATTTAAACTTGGGGGTAAAAGTGGAAGTAAGTTTTGTAAAGAAATGGAACAATCCTATTGATTCTCTCATTCTCTACTTTTTTGGCATTCTTATTTGAACTCACCTCTTAAAAACCAAACCACTTATCTATCTAAATCTAATCTAAATCCCTTATTAAGCATTTTCAAAAAATTGCCTTAAACTTAACAAAGAGTATATTGGAAAACCCCACAATGCCTCTTACATTAAAATCTTGAAATTTGACATTAATTTAAGATTTTCCAAAATGGTAAAATATAGAAAGTGAAAATTATAGAGTGCATGTAAGTCAACAAGAGAGATTATGGAAACAATATATTGCCTTAAACTTTAATAATGCAAGTCTTCAATTTTAATATTTAAATTTAAACTAAACAATATAAGATGGAAACTATCATATAATATCAATCACATAATATTACATCCTAAGTTTTGCAAAAAGTCACCACAATAAAGTTGCTGCTGTTCACACAACAAATTTAGTACTATATAAATAATAATAATAATAATAATAATAATAATAATAATAATAATAATATTATTATATAATAATATAATAATAATAATAATAATGATAATAATAATAATAATAATAATAATAATATTATTATTATTATTATTATTATTATTATTATTATTATTATTATTGTTATTATTGTTGCTGTTGTTGTTGTTGTTGCATAATAAATGTTCATATTTTAAGTTAAATTACATATACATAATAATATTCATAGCTCACAATTAAAAATAATTTATTTTCAATACAGAATCCCTAGATACAACTAAATTGAACTACCACTCACTATATAAACAAACTTGTATTGTTCATGAAAAATTATACCGTATCACTATCAATTATAAATATGTTTTCGCCGCATTGCGCGGGTTCTCTACTAGTATAGTCTAGTTACTCGAGTTTACTAATTTTGATACGCTATACATCTATGCATATTGCATGCATTGGGGAACACTCGTATTTCTAAAATTAGGGCTTCGTGTCGAACTGAATAAATTCTCTGATAAAAAGTAGTCTAAGCAGTACGTATGAAATGTAATTTTATGCGTGGTTTGTCGACCATGTTGGTGTGACAACACCACACCTGACGTGGTTCCCTGTGTGGTGATGATGTTAAATGCTTGTCGGTGTGGTCCAAGTGACAACGCCCAATGCTCTAAATGTCGTCAATATATTGGGTTAATATATTACACTTTCCCCATTAAATATTAATAGTAATGTACCCGACAATGAAGCCACGATATTGTAAAATGAATGTTGTGATTTAAATTTGAGGATTTTAAAGCTTCATTGCGATATTCAAAGTAGTTCGATAATTCTGGTGACGATTAAAATATGCGTATTTTGTTTTGATGAGTGTATAACAAGATTCTTCTAAAGATTATTGATATAAAAAACATAAAGGTAATATTCGACCTTTATATTTACGGGTTAATTAAAAAGAAAAGGATCCTAGGAGCAGGTCCACATATAGGAGTAGAGAAGGCAGGCCCTACTTCAATGGGAGGTGTACACGTGTATTATGCTCTCCTCATACAGGAACATAGTAGGGACTAGTTTTGTACATTTTCTAAACTTTTGGATCTGACCGCAAACACTTCATAATATTACAAATTAAACTAAAATCCAAAAATAAGGAAAGTAATCAGATTAGAATTTTAGATCTATACGATTCTTCTTTCAAAATCTTATGCATATTTAGATCTACAACGATTACATATACAGAATATGCCAATCTTGAGTAACGTGAATCATCAAATCTGTGCACAATGACACATGTGAATACATTTATATCTGTTGTTGATTTCATCAATAAACCGCCTAAATCTGCTGTTGATGTCGTTGATAAAACTCATACAATTGCAGTTGAAGAACATAAACCTAGCATGGAAGTTATAGAAGTAAGTATTTTGGTGTAATTTTCATATATAATGTATGTGTGTGTTCGTCTGTATATATATAGGTATATATGTGTAAACATACGTGTGTTTATCTGTGTGTATATAGGTATAGATGTGTTAGTACGCATATGCTTATATGTGTATTCATATTTGAATTTGTCTTTGTGTATGTAGGCATATATGCTGACTGTATGTACTCGAATATTCAGTACTTTTACTCGAATATTCAGTACTTTTACATGCTTCATAACTGTACACACATTCATATGATTTTATTTTGTTGAAATTGAAAATTTTTCCCAGATCTAATTTTATTGTAAGATGTGGAATAAAAGTGTTAAAATGCAGTAACATATGTTAATATGCAGTAGGTTTTTGATATGTATAATGTAGTGAATGATCAAAAGGTTGTTTTTTTTTTCCTTTTGATTTGCAGTGCAATAGAGTTTAATATCATTCATTCAATTTGAAATTAGTTAACAGTTTTAATATAGTTTTATTTAAAAAAAATAGAATGTTAACAACAAAGGTACGTTTGTGTTTTTTACTTTTATAGTTGCATACATGTTGATTTAAATCTCAGTTTTTTATTTCTAGTGTAATATGTCACATTCATTTTTTTTTTTTTTTTTTGTAGGTTGTATTGTGTTGTGTTCAAACATAAATTTCAAAGAGGTAATATGTGGAATTGATGTGAATAATATGGTGGAAAATTGATATGAATAATAGATTTTTTTTTAAAAAATCACAATATGTTACGTTTAAACTACTGCATTTTAAGTTTAAATTACTGCATTTTACATTTTTTAAGCTTATGTAAAACTGATATGAAAAAACTAGATAAAAAAATTACTGCATTCTACATTTATGTTACTGCATTTTATGTTTAAGTTTTTATTTTAAACATCGCTCACATAGATAGCGAGCAATCACCGCTTGTAATGAGGTTTTTCACTGCCTGTAATGTTCATTTTTGTAGTAGTGATAGGTATATATGATGACTGTATCTATAACTATACACATATTCACATGATTAAAATGCAGTAGTATATATTAAAATGCAGTAGGATTTATTATGTATAATTTAGTGAATGAATAAAAGGTTGTTATTTATTTTTTTCCTTTAAAATGCAGTAATATAGAAACGAATCCTAGGAGTAGGGCTCCATATAGAAGCAGAGAAGGCAGTGTTTCTGCCAATAGGAGGTGTCCACGTGTTTTTTGTGTCCCCATACAGGAGCCTATCAGGGACTAGTTTTATACATTTTCCAAACTTTTGGATCTGACTGCAAAGACTTTAAAATATTATGAATGAAACTAAATCTTCGATAAAAAGGAAAGGGATCCGCTTACAATTGTAGATCTATACGATTTCTAAGCTAAACCTTCGATTAAAACTTCAGATCAACACGTTTCTTTCTCAAAATCGATTACATATATATTTATATACGATCATATACAGATTTTGCATATATGTGTAACTAAAATCATCAAGTCCGTGTACAATGTCGCATGTAAATACACATTCATCTGATGTCGATCGCGTAGATGAAACTCCTAAAGTTGTAGTTGCAGTCGAAGAACACAAACCTATAGTAGAAGCTATTAACAAAAGTAAGTATTATATGTATATTATGTATGAGTGTATATGTGTGTGTTTTGCCTGTTTGTATCTATATGTATATATATATATATGTATATACCTTTTAGTTCATATAGGTGTTTTCGCTTGTTTCGTTAGTATGTATGTATATATGTATATACCTTTTAGTTCATATATGTGTTTTCGCTTGTTTCGTTAGTATGTGTGTATATATGTATATATGGTGATTGTATGAATTGGAATATTTAATACTTTCGTTTGATCCATAAGTATACATACATTCACATGTTTGTATGTAGCGTGCTATAATTTAAATTTTTTCTCAGATCTGATTTGATTATAAGATGCGGTAAAATTGTGTTAAAATGCAGCACGAGTTGTATAAAATGCAGTAATTGGATTTTTTTAAAGGTTTTTATGAGGGGAATGTATTAAATGAGAAGAAGTAATTGGATTTTACAATTTAGTGCATTTTACTGCATCTTACTGCATTTTATTGCTTTTACTGCATTTAATGATTTTACTAAATCTACTGCATTTTACCACATTTTACTGCATTTACTACATTTTACTGAATCTACTGCATTTTAATGCATTTTACTGAGTTTACTGCATTTTACTGCATCCTACTGCGTTTTATTGCTTTTACTGCATTTAATGATTTTACGAAATCTACTGCATTTTACCACATTTTACTGCATTTACTATATTTTACTGAATTTACTGTATTTAAATGCATTTTACTGAGTTTACTTCATTTTATCATGTTTTTACTGAATTTACTGCAGTTTAACACATTTTAATGCATTTTATGGCTTTTTACAAAGAAAAACTGCATTTTATAGCTATATAAATTGACTGCATTTTAAAAGTACTGCAATTTATCATTCATTATTTGTGTTTTACTAGAATGAAGTGAATGTCGTTGGTATCCATGAATTATAAGGTGAATGTTTTAAGTGATGAGAAATAATGGCATTTTAAATTTTAATAAATTTAAGTACATTTTACTGCATCTTAATTCATTTAGCTACATTCTACATCATTTACTGCATGACTTCATTTTAAAGTGCAGGATGATATGTTTAAATGCACTAAATTTTATTGAATGATGTAGAATAAAATGTAGTGATGTAAAAGTGTTTTTGAAATGTACTTTTGTGTGATATAGTTATTTTTTACTACAGATATGGAATTTTATTTGTACCCTTTACCGGCATAGATAATCATAACTGCTGTGTTACGTTTGGTCTAGGACTACTGACTAGAGAAACTGAAGTATACTACAAGTGGCTTCTTGAAACATTTCAAAAATGTTTCTTGAAGAACCCAGATGATGTTAGGACTAAAGGACGTAAAAGTGGCAAATCAAAAGCTGATGTCATAATGGACAAAGGTAAGAAGAGGAAAAATCAATGTCAAACTTACAAGCTATATGGATATAACAGCAGGGGTTGTACAAGCAATATGGATATAACAGCAGGGGGTGTACAAGCATATATGAAGAAACAACACATGAAAGTACACCAGTAGGAGTCTTAGCTGATGATTTTGCAATTGTTTATAATTTTTTTACTTACGCTGCATTTTTATATCTCTGGTCACTGCATGTTAGATTTCTTACATAGAATATTTTGTTTTTTGTAATGGTATTAGAGGATGTTGACTCTCATGAGTACTTTGATATATTTTTATTATAAACTGCAGTTTTTATATATGCTTTTGGTTATATGCAGTTATGAGGGTGGTTTATATGTTTTTGAATTTTTATAATGTAGTTACTTTTGACATGCTTTTGCCTTTTTAATCTAGTTGTTTTAATCAAGATAGAGGATCCCATAGGGTGACCTCATTTGAGGAGAAAGAGTAGAAGACATATTTTTACTGTATTTTAGGACTAAAATATTAGTATAATTTACGAAAGTTACTGCATTTTACCATCATTGCACTGCATTTTATACATATCAAAAATCACTGCATTTTTATCCTACAATGCAGTAAAATAAGCCTTCTCCTCCTTCTCCTTATACAAGGCCTTCTCATCTAAACCTTACCCAAACATCAGGACAAATTACTTAAAATATTAAGTAACTGACACTAAGTATTCCAGGAAAGTACAACACATACAATTTATTCAAGTAATGAGAAACAAATATGACCTTAAAATACTACAAATGTTAAGTATTTGACATTCAATGTTTAACTTTAATTACCAAACACAATCACTTGTGAATTACTACAAATATTAAGTAATTGACACTAACTATTTTCCAGGAAAGTACAACACATACAATCCATCCAAGTAATAAGAAACCTCAAAATACTTGTTAAGTATTTGACATTCAATGTTTCACTTTAAGTACCAAACACGATCTTCTGTGTAGGTTTTTTTCTTCTATTTGTTGCTCTTTTCTTCTCTACTTCAACCTTTACACTTTGTAGTTTGGTAGACTTGTTGTAAGCGCTTTCTTTCACTGTTTTATCAAGGAAGTGAACTACTGGAATGATGTCATACAAATATATCAGTAACAAGTCATAAAATGCATTAACAAGACATAGAAAATGTTGTTAAAAAAGTAGTAGTAAAACAAGATTTTTTTACTACTTATAAAATGCAGTGACAAATTATTCAGTATGTAGTGAAATATTTGTTTGATAGTTTTTTTTTTCATTTTACAATATAACTACTAAAATGCAGTACACAGCACAAAAAATGCAGTAAAATAACTACTTTTTTTTTAAACATTTCTAGTGTTCTAGTTTAAAAGAAAGTTTCAAAAAATACAGTTCAAGTCTTCAAGAGTAATAAAATGCAGTTACCAATATTCAAGATGCAGTAGAATTTTCAAGAATAATCTACAAAATCAACTTTCATAAACACATAAAAATCATCAAATCAACATAACAATTTTCATATGAAACATCATGCAAGTAGGAAGTATCTTTGTATTTTTTTTTCGTTTTAAGCTTTGGTTCTTAACATTTTTACATATCTAACAACATGCAAATATATAACAAGTAGATACCTCTCGCTACTGATTCCGCTTCATCGCTATCTTCTAACGACAAGTTTACATGCATCGTTTTTTCATTTTTGTTACCTTCAAACCTACAAGTAGATACCTCTCGCTACTGATTCTGCTTCATCGCTATCTTTTGTTACCTTCTATGAAGAATAACATAGTATGATCGGAAAAACTTACGAGTTGCGTCACTTTTTGATATTTTTAGAGGATAATCTTTTGTATCAGACAAATAACGGTTTAGGTGTAAGTGATTTCAGATCTAAATCAGAAAAATATTTTTACATCTGATATATAAAGATTAACTACAGAGAAAGATGTCAAGAGAAAAACGTAATCTGAATACGAGAAAAACACGATCTGAAATTGCGATCTGAAAATGAGAAAAACGCAATCTAGAAACGTGATCTGAAAACGAGGGTGGATGGTGGTGATTTCGGCATGATTTTTTTTACAAAAACGAAAACGATTGTTGTAGATCGTCGGCGACGGAGATCGGCGAAAGATTTGGACCTCGGTTGTTGTTGATTCTTCAGTTTTTAGGTGTAATTTGTGTGAGTTGTTTGTGTTTTACTGTGTGTATTTTGTGGGTTTTTCTTGTTTCAGTTTAAAGAGAGAAGGGGCAAGTAGGTGTAAAGAAGACTCTGACCGCCTGACCAATGTTGATAGATGGTGTCAATCAATTTTACAAAATTGGTCCCTTGACCATAATAGATTGCAAGCATGTCCTTTTGTGTTGGCATGATCTGGGCCGTTTAAATCAAATTGAGGGTGGAGATCACATCTGCTTTTCCTGCTCCTCTAAATGGAGCATCCCCTCTGAACCTTACCCAAAAAATCGAAAATGTCTTAATACTATAATAGTGATGTAAGTGTGACATGACTTTTCATATCTTATAATTTCCATATTGTTTAACTTAATGAGTGACAAAGATACTAATTTGCATATTCAAAATTTAAAAATTAGAATGTATTGAAAATGTTATTATAAGATGTAAAAAATTAAAAGATTCTCTAGCAAGAATCGAAGACAATGTCAAAACAAGATAAATTTTCATGAGACACACACTTTGGGATGTCAAATTTGCCACTTTCAAGAAATATGACACGTGTGAAATGTAACTTAGTTGGAATTCAAAGAAAGTTGATAAGTTCACTTAACGAAATTATATGTGACGTGTTACTTTGTTTGATTTCAGCTTTAGTTAAAAGCATTTCGTTAGTATGATCTCACGTTTGAGTATTCTAAGTCGGACCCGCTCAACTTTGGTGAAATTTTTGATGTTAAAAGGCTGAAACGACCCTCTCGTTCTGTTTGTGGACTACTGTATTAAGTGTCTATCGAATGGGACGATGATGTAATGAACTGCCTCTAATGTCATCCATCATTAGTGACGATTTTGTATTCCAGTTCAGTTCATTCAAAACTTAAAGTAGTTTAAAAGGTACTTAGAATGTTGTCTAATAACGTAGATTAAACTAGATTCACATGCTCACGATTGTTGATTAGAAAGTATGAATCGCATAAGAAAGATTGACGCTGAACATAGTCATTTATATGCAGTTGGCTCAATCACATATAATCAGACGTGTATCAACAATTTCATCCGCATCGGCCATTGCAACACAGATATACTTCAGTAACAACGTTTGTTACAACCCAAAAGCTAAGTTTACACAACTGAGCTTGAATATGTTTTCCCATACGATCATTAGTTAGCGTTTAATATGGACACGTATGATGGCAGAAGATCAAAATACAATTTTGCGCTTAAGACTGCTCTTCACATTATTCAAAATGAAGCTAATAACTTCCTTTGATGTAGCTCTTCGTTTTTCATTAAAGTTCCAAAGCTCAGAAATCACATATGATCCACTAGCATTATGTTCATTAAGCTCCTTGAATGCAGCGACCACTGCATCATATATGCCACATCCCCATTCTGCCTTGAGATTTCTCAACAATTCATCATTTTCATCAATCACTTCCTGATTTGTGAACATGAGTTCATTTGTAAGGCTAGTGATAACAGAAGATGCTTTTCTCCCAACAACTTGAGCAATATCTAAGAAGTTCATCGTATATTTGACCCACTTTTACTAATAAACTGGGTGGCTCTAGATATGATATATCTTATCTTAATCTTAGCTACGTATAATTCATTTCTATCATTATCTTAAATTAGTCTCCACACAAGGAAGTGACTAGATTGTCCTTAATTCATTAACAACATATTAGCATTATCTTAACTACATATAATTCAATTCTATCATCATCTTAAATTAGTCTCAACGCAAGGAAATGACTAGATCATCCTTAATTCATTTCTAGCATATTAGCATTATCATTAATAAAACTATTTCCTATTAATCTATTCTATTTACTACACATAAATATAGGTACAAATTTTATATTAAAATTAAAATATAGAAAACCCATACAATAAGTTTTAAATTTTCCACTAGCACCACTAGTACCGTAACTTATCACCGTAACTTCCACTGCCGCATTGCGTAGGTATATTATTCTAGTCTCTAACTAGTCAAACGAGTAAATTTTAGAGGGTGTTTGTGTTAGCTTTTTAGGAGGAGCTTTTTTGTTGTCAAAAGCTCTTTTTTTTTTTTGACAAACACCATTTTGGCTTAATAGCTTTTTACAACAAAAAAGCTAGTTTTTGTGAAGCCAGGAGAGTGGAGCTTTTAGATTTTAGCTTTTTCACTATAAGGCTTATAAGCTAAAAGGCTAAAAGCTCAAATTTAAAATTCAATCAAGACACCACCTTAAAGGATAAACTAGCTAATAATAAAACAGAATAAAGCCAGCTTATGGTTTTTTTTTTATGGGTCAAATGGGTAAAATTTTAAAAATATCTTCATGAAAAACTAGGTAAATCGAAGGGGTCAACTGGGTCAAAAGTCATCCAAATTCTACTTTTCTTGCATAAAACTTCCCAAATAATTTTATTGATATAGCTATATTTTATAATTCATAATATAATAAAGCATCTGTAATAAAATTTGGCATACTAACTTTTTATAGAAAATTAAAAGACTTGGTACCAGCGCATATTGTTATCTTTGATATATCCTAATATCCTATTACTTATCTGATATTGCAATTTACCTATATGGAATAAATTAACACACAGAAGGACTTTCAACCTATTTGACCTCTTTCCTTTTAGCCAGATTTTTTTAGCAATCTAGCATGTTTGAGCCTGTTAGCAATAAAACATTACCCGAATCTACCCATTCATAAGTAAACAGATTGAAACTCATTCTTTTAAACAGATAGATGCCCAAATGCCTAAGGGGCCAGCTTTCAGGAAACACACAATACATATGTGAATTTCAGGAACCGTACCTCAGGTTTACCATCTACAATAGCAACTTTCATTGGATGCCATCCTGCATTTTTGAGGTTGTCCTGCCAAAGAGAACACAACTCAAGGGCCTTGACCTGTGCTTCTTCAGAGTCAAATTTTTCCTTGCAGGCATCATGGAAGACTGACATATCAAGTTCTCCCAACCTCTTTACCCCAATATTCGTACGTCCACTCGGGATATCCTGCATGGCCTATAAACAAATGAACAATCAATATACTTACTAAATTTCATGGAAAGTATGATCCAAATTAGAGGAGGCAAGATGGCTGGTCTGGGCAGGTTTAGTATGGGTCAAAACGGGCATGTCAGGTTGGGTTGATGAGCAAAGACTTGTTAGTCCATCTCTTAAAAAAAACGTTAGAAAACATTTAGGAGTTGTATGTTAAAAATAGACCACTGGTAACCTTTACCTGTCCTCCAATCGTTTCCTTTTCGTCTTAGTATAACTAATTTGAGATAAGATATGATCCAAATAACCATTTTTAGAAGTAAATGAATTTAAATTTCGATCTCTAATGGGCATGGTAAATTACAGCAGAATGTATCCTACTTTACCAATTTTGCTATTGTGTGTACTGAACTAAAAGTAGTTCTATCCTATTAGTTAGAACTTCCCAAAACTTGCTATTGTATATATATCACCTCCTAAGTAGTATAACATGAAACCATGACGTGACACCGGTTATGACAGCGTGGCAGATGAAATTGGATGGTACATGGCTGCCACACTGGTCCAAAACCCGATCACACGATTTAGCGGTCATCGAGCACATACAATATCAAGTATTTGGAATTCTAATACATATGATAGAAGATTTTTAGTTTGATACGTACAATAACAAAGATGGAAAAGTTAGTTGCATTATGAAGTAATTTATAATGAAATTTAACTGGATGTTAGAAACCAATACTTTAATCAACACTTTGCGGGCATCTTGCAGCTCATCATTATTTTGGCGTTGCTTAACCATAAGACTTTGATTCATATTCTCCATGTTGTCCATTTCATCTCTTTTTTCTTGCAGTTCGTCATTCATATTTTTAACCTTCCCCTGAACTGCAACATCATCATTATCTCCTAGATGCTTCATCACTTGCACTTTCCATTTCAACTCTTCATATTCCATTTCCAATTTATGTTTCGCATCCTGCTGTCTCTTTAACTCAAGGTCTGTCTTCAAAGCCTCCTCCTTCTCTCTCTGTGATCCAGGATCCAAAAAATGTTATTTTTAAACCATCACTGTATATAAAAAGAGTATAAACAGAAGAGATGGACGGGCAGGTTAGGTAATGGCTAAAACTGTATATTATTACAATTATAAGTTAACTTTTTAGCTTTTATATATAGCGTTGAGGAGGTTTCATGCATTACAAATACACTTTTTTTAACGTTCAACTCAATCGACCCGTTTCATTATAAGTTTTTCATCCGATGAGATAAAACACGACCTGCATCTACCCATTCATCATTATTATGGGTCGAATTTTCCACCTCTAATAAAAAAACGAGTAAGGAAGAATTGCTGAAGATCAACTTCAGCAGGGTTACCTTTTGCTCTTCCACCAGCCTTCTAACACTCTCATGAGCTTGTTCCTGCTCAATAGAAGCCATATCCAGAGAAGTGTTCTGCACATCATTCTGGATTTGCAGAAGTGGATATGAATCACATAATATGATAAAAAAAATAAATAAAAGAACTCCATTCTATATAAAGGTTTAAGTGTTTAGAAAAATATCAAACAAAAACCAGAATTCTATTACATGTTTCCAAATTTAAAAAATTCTAGTGTATGTATTAAACTTTCGATAATTGCCATCGTATGTATCCGATGGCTTCACCATCAAGTAATCGTCATTATTTTGCTTATGTGGCAGCCATATCAGTCGCTACGTCATCAAAGGGGTGCCATGTCACAGATTTAAATGCTATAAATATACATACATAAACAGTAAGTAACAATAATATATACAACAGAATATTCAATCTTGGATAATACGATTTTGGTTAAAGTTCGATACATTCTAAGACACTTAACTCTATATCTAATCAAGTACCTATAGTTGGTATCATTAATGTCTTTGACGCTAGAGTTTGGATTTAAACAGGAAGCACAAATTATAAAATTTGATAGGGTGGATGTCTATGTGATAACATGTATGATGCCAAATTGCTAATAAAATCACCTTTCGTTTCTCCTCTTCTAATTTTTGTTTCTCACATTCTGTTAAGGCTTCCTTCTTACTAAGTTCTTTGCTCCAAGCATAAATTTTTTTCTTACGCTCCTCCAAATCCGCATTCCAACTATCTTGCTCCATTAATACCCTTTTAACACGCTCCTGTTCTTTGCGTTGTATCTTACTTCTGGCTGCATAAAGATCAAATACTTGCATGTTATCATGACCTCACATCTCTAAATTATTTTCCCCCTGAAAAAAAGGATTCTATTTTCTCCTTCTCAAGAGCAAGTGTATAGTAAGGTGGCAATTTCGACCAACTTACCTATAAATGGGTCAACTGGGGTCATGTTTGATCTCTAACAGGTCAAACGGGTTATAGGTAATCCAAAACATTTAGATAAAAGAAATCTCCTAAATAGCTTTATCCAAAACAGTAAGATTTTGTGTTAATCGATTGGGCAGCTCCCGATTGACATGCTTGATTGCTTTCACGAGTGTGACCAAAATGCTAGCCCAATTAAAGCTCAATAGAGTTTCTATCATCATATTTTACACATTAGTAACTTTAAAAACTTAATTTAATGAGCAGAGAAAGTTTTAATCTTCGTCTCAACTCAGCCCGACCTGACCCATACAAATAATTTAATGTTCTGAGCCGTTATTCGACCCCCTCCCCCAACCCACCCGTATCGCCACCTTGAGAGAGCACGTCATGAAATATGGTAGAAAGTACACAACTCCATGTTTGAGCTTATGGAATCCAACAAAAAAACACTACTGCCTTCAACTGATGCATACAAGATTGGCACATTTGGAAACGTGCATACAAAAAAGAAGAGGCATGTAACTAGGGAGTAACGAACCATCACAGAAAGCTCGATGGCTGCTGTCAATTTCTTCAAACATCCTCTTCAAAGACATAATGTTCTGATTACGCTTGATCTGCAAACCCTCATAAATTTCACTCGTCATGTCAAACTCTGTTACTAATTCAACCACCACTTTGTTTCTGGTTTCCTTAATCTCTAGATCAACGTCAGAAACTGTTTTCAGCTCTCTTTTGGTGTTAAGATACTCTCCAATTACCCCCTGTGATTCAGCGTCACCTGCACGAGCTACCCATGCATATATACTGGAACCTGAAGGCTTTTCAGAAGCACTCCATTCTTTCTTACTGCAATGAGCAGCTTCAAAGGTTTTCTCGAATTCCATCGCATTCGAAAACCCGTTCCAACTGCTGTTAAACGTCACCAAGGCGTGTGCAGTTTTCTTTTGATCATCCCGTATAATCTCAACATCTTCAGGCTTGAACTTTGATAATCTCTTCATCCAATAGGTTGTACTCACCATATCTTCAGCATTATCAGCCTCATTAAGAATGCTGACCACAATCCCAGTCCAAGGCCAGCAAAACAACTCGTTTTCTTTGGAGCTTGAAGCTGCAGGCATTGCAACAGCCACTTTCTGCGGTTGTTCAGCCTCCCCTGCCAAAAATTTTAGTGAAAAAAGAGATATATATATATATATATATATATATATATATATATATATATATATATATATATATAAGAACACAGATATATTAGTCACTTTTTATATAGGGTAACGTTCCTGTTAGAACATAATGAAAATAGAAACGCTAAGAATATTTGGAACTTTTATAGTTTAAATTGTACAGAAAACAATTTTACAAAGTTGACTTTTGTAATCTCAAATTATTATTATTTTTTTGGACATCAAAGCAAGATTTTATTAAAAGACAAGATCTCTAAGAAAGAGATCAACTACAACAACAGCAGCAAACCAAGCATCCAAAAATGAAAGATTATAGCCTTACAAAAATGAAAATCAGATATTCATGGATACATAGATGCAAGGATGCAAAATTTTCATATAAGTTCAAAAAACATAGATGTGCAGATTCGGAATAGATGCTCAAAGCTTGTCGTTTATTCACTTTAATGCTTCAAAGAATTATTAAACACTTCGCTAGAGATATAAAAGTATAAACTACATTAGATTTTCCAACTTATATGATTCAAATTAGAAAGAAAAGAAAAAATCAGTGTTTTGCCTGTTCTTATTGTACAAGTGTTCACAAATGATCTTTATATCACTAAAAAACTTGAGAACGACGGAAGCTATCTGGGACTTCAGATCAAAAAAATGAATGATCTATTGACTTTAATCACGTGTTACTTAAAACCCTAATCATGCGATAAGAAAGGCCTCACCTGCAAGTTCATTCTCCAAGTACATTGCTAAGGCAAGATGATTAGCCTTTTGTTTTGCATTTCTATTTGATGAACTTTTGCTCACACCTGTAGCGTGTTGATGCAAATCCTTGTATCTGAAATCCTGTTTTTTCTTTCCGGCACAAAAAGGACACCTAAGAATGCCATTCGGATACTTAACTTTTAACGTTCCATTAATCAGTTTCTCATATGGCTTATCCTTATACTCAACAAACTCTGAATCACTGAACTCCGACTCCTCACCAGAACTATACTCCATCTACCATTCATAGAAACACAGAACATAACTCAATACGATAACACTAAATCATCATGGCGACATTAAGGTAGTACACAAAATATGGAAATATAAGGCAAAATAATAATTAATATTTCATTTGTAAACTGATTATTTAATTAACGTGTTTTCAAGAAGATTATCAGTTTAAAAGTAGCTTATCGAAACTGACTATTTAATAATTTATGCAATCGAAATTACGACGAGAAATGTTTACACTCGAAAATTCATGAGTATCAGTGTATAACTATACAACTACTGTATGTGCGATCAAAAAGGTCCGTACAGCTAACTACGAAACCCTAACTTTGCAGACGTTAACAAAACGCAGGTTAAAATGAGGAAAAGTTAAGCTGAATGCGATAATTTAGAGAATGCGTATAATCTATGATCTTCTAAATATACTTGAAATTCAGTAGTAGTAATAACAACAACAATTATTGAAAATAATCATATCAGATAGATACAGTCGATAAGGGGAAAAGGAAATGTACGATTGACGATGAACAGAAACTTCAGGCGGAAATATGGGGGGCGAATGGCCGGAGGTAAGCACCGTTGAGTGATCGGAGACGGAGTACTAGGGTGTGTATTTGCACTTTTAGTGTGTGTGTGTGTCAGAGTGTTCGAAGAAGGCATGTTCAAGTGTTCAACAATCAACATGCAAAAGGTGAGTGATGGACTTATTGTCTAGTTGGGCCGTTTAATTTTAGCTAGGCCCATGAACTGAACTGGGCTTGTACGTGATGGGCTAACTTTGGTTCAGTTTTGTACCGACATAAATAAAGATCAATCTTATATTTGTTGTTATATATGGTGGTGTTTAGGCCACTCTCAACTAGGGGTGAACAAAAAAATCGAACCCGGAACCAAACCCGATTTAAAAACCGAAACCGGAACCGATTTGGAACCGGTTTTTGAATACCCGGTTCGGGTTTTTGGACAACCCGACGGGTTGGTACCCGGGTTGGGTATTTAAATTCTGAAACCAGGTTGGGTTGAAAAACCGGTCAAAAACCCGAAAACCGGTCAAAACCCGGTCAAAAAACCCGGTTGAAAACCCGAAAAAACCTGGTTCGGGTTGGGAAAAACCGGTTTTAACTTTTTTTGACTAAAAACCGGGTCGGCTTCGGGTTTGGGTCAGGTTGGGCCCAACCCGGTTTTTGTGCACCCCTACTCTCAACCACCAATGCAAATTGATATATCAACTAATATGAAATTAGCGTCACGATAACACTTTCCAAAACTAACTGAACACTATCATCCCTGGCACATCATTTAATTTCTTCGGACCCAACATTTATCAATATACATTTATTTCTATACACTAAACACAATACAAAAACAAACAAAAATAGTTTTTGTTCACATGGACCCAACACTAACACTTCACATCACTTCACTGTCGGTTTGGAGAAGTGGAAGTGACCAATGCTCAAGTGAAGTATTGGTGCCAATGGCATCACTAAGTGATGCTCAAGTGAAGTTCAACCGAAGCTTGCTTTGGCACAAGTCTTAGATTAGCTTATGTAAAAGAATTTGTGTTTGAAAAAGCTTTTTTGAATAAGCACTTTTAACTTGACTTTTCATAAATAGACTTTTTAGCTCATAAAAGGTAATAAGACCTAAGTTGTTTGACGATCAAAAATGACTCACTGGAGTTGGATAATGCAATAAGTTAACAAGTTGAGTTAAAAAAACCTTGTATAAACACCCTCTCAGTTTATATCATTGGGGTGGTTCAATTTGTACGAGTAGTATTTTATTTTCATTTACTCTTGGCAGTGTATACTCTTCATGTTGCTAGATGCATAGTGCACATATTTGATGGGTTTTAAACCGATTAATTTTATTAAATATTAAAACTTTAATATGCGGAAAATAATAAAACAATATTAAACCCATTTACCGCGGATCCAAATACTTGTAGTAAATCAATCAACAATTAAACGAGACGAAAGAAACAACTTACAGCGACTTGCTCGGTATGATCAATCTTTTGTTTCTTGTTTGGAGGTGCCAACGCGTTCGTACCAATACTAGTCATCTTGTGGATATAAACCGCTAGTTGTTTATCTCTTGTTTAAACGTTATCTTTACTACTAACTAGTAACAACGTACAAACCGAACCAAGAATCAAACACACGTATGTGTGTGTGTCGACTAGCCCAAAACCGAAAATCGGTTTTGGGGTTTTTGTGGGGTTCGGCCGAAAACAAAGAGGGAGGGAGGAAGAGAGGTTTTGCGGGTTTAGGGTTATGTGTTGATTACCCTAATCTTGATCCCTAGCCTTCATTATATAGGTGGGCTAAACTTGTCCTACAAGTTTATTCAAGATTTACGAAATAAACCCTTAACTAACAATTAGTTAAATATAATCACTAATTATATAATTCTCTTCATAATTAATCCTTTATTAATTATCCCGTACATATCCGTCGATGATGCATTAGTATGACCCATTGGTGTCTTAATTATCGGATTAAATAAATTAAATATAATTATTATGCACATAATACTTTCAGACTCCCACTTGTGCATAGATGATTATACTTAACTTATTAAGTTTCCTATGGCGGTCCCTAGCAAGACACATAGGATAACCGAGTCATAAGAACTCTTATACCTCGCATGATTTTAGTTGAATCACCCATTCACAACGGTATATTAAAAGAGCAGCATATCCTTTTGCAACACGATATTACAAGAGTACCTGGCATGGACTTTACTCAACCAAATAATACTCTGTTTGTTCTTGATCTAGTCTCAACTGGTTCAAAATGACGGAAGTCTAATACTCTCCGAGCGCGGCCACGCATTCTCCAGTTTTAACCATCAAAGGCCTAACAATATCTCTCTTTAATTAAAAGAGGTGCAAATCCCATATTGACAATTAACCACTCTACACTTACCTCCCACTGAACCCAGCAACCAGACGTTATGGCTACGCATTTACGCGTAACGTTAGACTGTGCCTAAGCCCAATGTTAACTAAGCTTGAATGCAATTAACGTCTCATGTAATGAGGATATCTCACTTGAATTAACTTATGATAGAAGTCCACGAAGTTACATTCAAAGCGGGTCAACCAATATTTGATCAAATCAAATACCCTTGAATCTTTGACAACCTTAATGCTATAAGTCCTAATTAAGATTTCGGCCAATATTTCACAGTCACCATCACCCCATTGTGATTCCCACGACAACGAGTAGGCTATGGAAGATTTTGAAATCCGTCATGCGCAATTCCATGGATTGCTAAAACATACTAAATAATTGAACATTTTAAAGAAATACGCAAAACAAAAACATCTCTTTGAATTTCAATAAAGTTCAATTGTTCAACCAATACATAAAGAATTATAATAATAAGCCTAGAGATACTTCATGCCTATGAATTCAGCATGCTTGTAATGCTTGGCTTGAGACAACGCTTTCGTCAACGGATCAGCAGCATTATCATCAGTTGAAATTTGTTGTATCTTCACATCACCTCGTTCAATAATCTCTCGAATTAAGTGAAACTTACGAAGTATGTGTTTAGACTTGTGATGAGCTCTTGGTTCTTTAGCTTGCGCCACAGCACCAATATTATCACAAAAGATTTCAATTAGATTGGAGATACAGGGAACAACTCCAAGATCCATTATGAAATTCTTCAACCAAACAGCTTCCTTTGCAGCATCATTTGCAGCAATATACTCCGCCTCTGTAGTGGAGTCGGCTACAGTACTTTTCTTTGAACTCTTCCAGCTTACTGCTCCTCCATTTAACATAAACACAAAACCTGACTGCGATCTAGAGTCCTCTTTGCTGGTTTGAAAACTAGCATCAGTATGACCAATCACTTTGAGCTCCATTTTCTCACCACCAAAAGTTAAGACCATATCTTTAGTTCTTCGTAAGTACTTAAAGATATTCTTCACAGCTCCCCAATGCTTGATTCCCGGATTTTGTTGAAACCTACTCGTAACACTAATAGCATATGCGACATCTGGTCTAGTACATAACATAGCATACATGATAGATCCCATTGCCGAAGCATATGGGATGCCTTTCATGTTTTCTTTGTCCTCTTCAGTCTCGGGACATTGACTCTTCGTAAGAACCAATCCAGCTGACAACGGAATCATCCCTTTCTTGGATTCATCCATCTTGAATTTACTCAAGATCTTGTCAATGTATGTACTTTGACTCAGTCCAATCAACCTTTTACTCCTGTCTCTCAAAATTTTGATTCCAAGAATATAGGCTGCCTCTCCAAGGTCCTTCATTTGAAAACATTTACTAAGCCATAACTTAACACTTTTAAGCATGTTAGTACTATTTCCAATGAGCAATATGTCATCTACATATAAAACCAAGAAGGTAATGTCGCTCCCACTAAACTTCCTATAGACACATGGTTCGAACTCACTTTTGATGAAACCAAACTCCTTTATCTTCTCATCAAAACATAAGTTCCAACTCCTAGATGCTTGCTTTAATCCATAAAAGGATCTGAGCAATTTACAAACTCCTTTAGGTCTTTTAGGATCCACAAAACCATCCGGTTGTGACATATACACAACCTCAGTCAAGTTCCCATTAAGGAAGGCGGTTTTGACATCCATTTGCCATATCTCGTAATCATAGTACGCAGCTATGGCCATTAGAATCCTAATAGATTTAAGCATGGCTACGGGTGAAAAAGTTTCATCATAGTCAATACCATGAGTTTGAGTAAAACCTTTTGCAACCAACCTTGCTTTATAAGTTTGTACCTTACCATTCATGTCAGTTTTCTTTTTGAAAACCCACTTACACCCAACAGCTTTACCATCGGGCGGAAGTTCACTAAGTTCCCAAACTTTGTTGTCATACATGGATTGCATCTCAGCCTTCATGGCTTCTTGCCATTTATCAGATTCCAAACTAGACATTGCCTCATTGTAAGAAGTTGGTTCTTGCAAACCATCATCTTCAATGACATAGACATACCTACTAGGTACACTACGCATCCGGTCGGATCTTCGAAGACTAGGTGTCTCAGTAGTATCAACATTGCCATGTTGATCATCAACATTTTCATGTTGATCATCAACATCATCATGTTGAATAGGTACCATCACCTCATGTGATATTTGTTCTTCCTCTACTTCTTCAAGGAGGTGATTATTTCCATCTATTTTCTTGTCAAGGAAATCCTCTTCAAGAAAATACCCATAACGAGCTACAAACACTTTGTTCTCACTTGGATTGTAGAAATAATAACCCCTAGTTTCCTTGGGGTATCCAACAAATATACATTTATCAGTTTTAGATTCAAGTTTGTCGACTACAGGTCGTTTGACATGTACCCTACAACACCAAATCTTCATGTATGATAAATTTGGAGATCTACCATACCACAACTCATACGGAGTTGTAACAACTGATTTAGATGGTACACGGTTTAGTGTATATGCTGCTGTTTCGAGTGCGTGTCCCCAAAAAGATAAAGGCAAATCCGTTTGACTCATCATAGATCGTACCATGTCCAACAAAGTACGATTCCGACGTTCGGATACTCCATTCCACTACGGTGTATATGGAGGAGTTAATTGTGAGACAATTCCACAATCTCTCAAATGACGCTCAAACTCTTCGCTTATATATTCTCCACCTCGGTCGGACCGAAGCTTCTTTATCTTTTTGCTCAATTGATTCTCAACTTCATTTTGAAAGTCTTTGAATTTACCAAAACTTTCAGATTTACGTTTCATTAAGTAAACATATCCATATCTACTTAAATCATCAGTAAATGTAATGAAGTAACGGTATCCACCTCTAGCTTCATGACTAAAAGGTCCACACACATCAGTATGTATGATTTCCAACAAGTCATTTGCCCTTTCATTAGTTCCTTTGAAATGTGCTTTTGTCATTTTACCAGAAATGCAAGATTCGCACTTATCAAATGATTTAAAATCAAAAGTGTCCAAGAGTCCCTTTTTATGGAGCTCTTCAATGCGCTTCTCATTTATATGGCCTAAACGACAATGCCAAAGGTATGCTTTGTTAACATCAACATTAGCATTAATATGAAGAATTGTACTAGAAGGGGAATGTAATTCTAAAGTATACAAACCACGTTGGGAGATAGCTTTAAAGTAAAAAAACATTATTGCGATAAACCAAAAATGTCTTTCCTTTAGAAATAATATCAAAACCATTATCCACCAACAAGTCATACGAAATTACATTCTTAATAATTTTAGGAACATAGTAACAATTATTAAGTTCTAAAATTAATCCCGTAGGGAGGGTAAGTTTGTAAATTCCCATGGCTTCGGCACCAACATGTGTTCCGTCACCGACGCGCAAACTTAGCTCGCCTTGTCCCAGTTTTCTACTTCTTTCAAAACCCTGCAAGTTATTGCAGATGTGATTACCACATGCGGTATCTAATACCCAAGAATTAAAAGAAGTCATTAGACAATCAATCATAAACATACCAGAATCAAAATTATCTTCCATTTCAATATCCTCCAAATCAAGCACACAATCGCATAAATCTTCATTCCCACATATAGGGCAGGGAATGCTTGGAAAGTCATTAAAATCATCATCTTCAAAGTTCAAGTCTTTGAATACCATGTTGAACTCATTTTGCGTCTCATAAGCAAGCAAATCCTTGTAGAATTTTGATATGGTCGATTCGCCATCAATGTCATACATTTAACAAAAGGATTTAAAATCCTCATTTAATGAATCAAGCAACCTTATCAAAATACAATCCATTGGGATTTCATAATGTAGCTCATTTAAACGATCCAAGACAACTTTAACTTTCGTCCAATAATCATTCACCGACTGCCCTTTCTCCATCCTAAGCGCCTTGAAATCACAACTTGCATTGTAACGCTCATGACGATTACCAGGGAGAAGTGTTTGTTTTGTGTTGTTAATTGCCATCTACAGAAAATAAAACAAATTCATAATTCAGTATTGATTATTTCTAATAAATCAAACAACCCTAAATTTGACTTATTAGCCTAGGACCCGACATTCCACTATTGTATGCCCTCAACAAAGGCTGCAATGACATAGCAATAGCTTTTAGGTAGATGACGCGTTCATCAATTGTATTTCTACAATTCCTAGACTTTATGAGGTTCCGGTTAAGCCGGGCATGTTTAACCTCATCACGCGTCTTGGGCGAAGTTCTCAACTCGAATCACCAATAAACCGTACCATATCGAAACTGTGGAGATCCGGCCATCTTCTCAAGTGGATATCGCGGTTCTCACACTTCACCCTAACCCAAGTGTAACCATACCCACCCGCGGAGGCGGCAAAGGATATGGAGTTGGGGTCGGTATGAATGTCTCTTTATAGAGGACGCTTTAGGTTTAATTTTATAGGGTTCTTTCACGTTTCAATTAAATCGTGTTCCCAATATTTTCTAGTTTTAAATAACCAATTTTTAAAACATATCTTTTACCTTTTAAAAAAATATATATATATATACGCTTTATATATAAATCATATCGATTTATAATACGTCTTTATTTAAAACATTTTAAAACATTATCAAATAACTATTTTAAAATTTATGTTTTAACAATGTCAAAACAATGGTTTTATGTTTGTGTCATTTGTTTAATATTTAAACATACCACAACCACGCATTTATATAGTAATAAATAAAATATAAAACCGGTAACATAGCCAACCAAATCTAATTGTTTAATTCGTGAGCCAACACGAATTAAACGGTCTTTTCCTATGGGACAAACATGACACAATTCTGATGTTGATGAAGTCCAAAAGCTCCCACTTGATGTTTCCATCCAAATAAGCTCCGTGCTCCATATGCTCCAAAATTGTTCCGCTTGTTTGTCTTTTGATTACATTTAATTTAAAATAAACTAGTCTAACCTATCTATTTTAAAATTAAAAATTACATAATCAAAAGAGGTTGTAAATTGGCACGCAGGCCTCCTCATACCATAAAACAATAAATTACAATTAAAACAACCACAACATTACATACAACACACAACATGCAATATTTGGTCGTTGGTTCGGCTATGTACCACAAACATGTCACAAATGTAAGATCCTAACTTTTGGCTATTATAGGAATTGGTTTGCATATAACATGCAAATAAATGCAAACTCATTCCCATATAATAAATTAAAACAAGTGCGCCAAAAAGTTTGATCTTTATATAAACTTTAACAACATTAACATTCAAATATACATGACTTTATTTATTTGATCCATCTAATTAATTAAAAACAACAGTTATATTTAATTAATCAATTAAAACTAATAATTATTGTAATTATACGGTTTGAGACTATACTTCAAGATCCTTCTTAGCAAATCAACAACCGAAATCCCAATAGGGATTGGGTTGGATTCGGCCAAGGTGAGTATCACCAAAACCATAAACCTAATCGACTTAACTAGGGTTATCAAAACCCTATCAATCAAGATTAGGTTTTGTACGATACAAACAATTACAATAATATTATTTATTAACAAAAAATCGAAATCCCCATATGTATATATATAAATCGATTTACATATATATATCCAAAAATTCAATCTTTACAATTTTCCTATGGATCAAAACAATTAAATCATATATCTTTGATGATTTAAACAAGTATAAGCGGCTTTGATACAACTGATGGGTTTTAAACCGATTAATTTTATTAAATATTAAAACTTTAATATGCGGAAAATAATAAAACAATATTAAACCCATTTACCGCGGATCCAAATACTTGTAGTAAATCAATCAACAATTAAACGAGACGAAAGAAACAACTTACAGCGACTTGCTCGGTATGATCAATATTTTGTTTCTTGTTTGGAGGTGCCAACGCGTTCGTTCCAATACTAGTCATCTTGTGGATATAAACCGCTAGTTGTTTATCTCTTGTTTAAATGTTATCTTTACTACTAACTAGTAACAACGTACAAACCGAACCAAGAATCAAAAACACGTATGTGTGTGTGTCGACTAGCCCAAAACCGAAAATTGGTTTTGGGGTTTTTGTGGGGTTCGGCCGAAAACAAAGAGGGATGGAGGAAGAGAGGTTTTGCGGGTTTAGGGTTATGTGTTGATTACCCTAATCTTGATCCCTAGCCTTCATTATATAGGTGAGCTAAACTTGTCCTACAAGTTTATTCAAGATTTACGAAATAAACCCTTAACTAACAATTAGTTAAATATAATCACTAATTATATAATTCTCTTCATAATTAATCCTTTATTAATTATCCCGTACATATCCGTCGATGATGTATTAGTATGACCCATTGGTGTCTTAATTATCGGATTAAATAAATTAAATATAATTATTATGCACATAATACTTTCAATATTTATAGATGTGTAATCAAGTTTTGGTTTTCGTTTGCATAGATTCATAAATGTGCAGTCAAGTTTTGGTTTGCGTTTCTAGTGAAGAACATAGAAAAAGTTTAAAATAGATTGTTCTTGTTCAAACGACTTACAAGTCGATGTTTTTGCCTTATTTAGCCTTTTGTTTTCGTGCAGATAGCAAGTAAGTGTGCCACTACCACTATTTATGTTATGAGTTGGACCATATAAATCTTAGTTGAGGCCCTTGAGTACTAGGGCTACGTTTTACCATAGCATAACCGGTTATAAAAGTAAACAAGGGTTCATGCTTCAGCTTAAGCCGATAGCCCGATAAATGTTAGTTATGTCTATCGATTTTAGGTTATTTAGTTTTTAAATTGTGTTGGAAAGCAATAAGGAACTGCTTTAACATCTAGTTTTGGGCTTGTAAATTTTGAGATACATTCCAATTAAATTTTGAATAAATAAGAAAATTTTAAGTTTAATATATAAATTATTAATGCATGGTCATTTAAAAATACCATTTATAAATTTATATGTAAGTAGACTAATGAATTAGTGTTATTAACTATAAATGTGTAATTATCATTGAAAGTGAAAATAAGTAATAACATAAAACAAACTATATAGAAATTTTCACCTACTTAATTTAATTTAGTGTGTCATCATTGATTTTTGGACAGTAAATACTACAATAGATATTCATAGGTAAATCAAGTTCATAGTATATTTTAAATGTTTTATTAGTTTTAATCACACAACACGACTGATAAGATGTGTAATTTTATAAGTTCTATATTACTTTTCAAATCTATGTAATATCTCATTTATGTATTTTTTATATGTATTTGATCACCATAGATTAATCTATGTTTTACACATGTAGATGCACATTAGTTGTTCAATTATATGTCTAAATAGTTATATTAATCGTGACAATTTATGTTTGTTAAAACTATAAACATAGGCATTGCTCAACAAATTATTGCAACCTTAGCAATGAAAATGTTACCATAACCAAACAATTGTATTAGCTAGAAAATATCATTTTACAACATACACCTTTTTTTAACCTTTCCAATTTATTGATATATTGTAGGAGAAAAAATGTTATTCTTATTTTATATTTAAGTGGTCAAACTTATGATAAAATCGGTATCGGTAAAAAATTGTTATTTGTTCACATTTAATTTTTTTAAGGGGTTAGCTGTCCTCCATCCCTTGATACTTACTTAATATTGTTTATTTATTTTTTAAATGTTGTAAAAAATGATTATATAAATAGAATTAATTTTTTTTAGGGGGTTAGCTATCCTCAATCCCATGATACTTAATATTATTTATTTATTTTTCAAATGTTATAAAAAACGATTATATAAACGGAAGTGATTGATTTGGAAACCACTTTCTTAGCCGTATACCAAAATATGTTTTATAGTGTTGTACAGTACAACACTATAAATCAGAACTAATTGTGTACCGAAAAAATAACAATGTAATAATCATCACCCTTATATAAAGTGGATCTGTGGATACAAACAGAAAATTGAATATCATAATTAAAACATTGAGAATGGTAACCATAGGCCTAAGAGCTATAGTTAAGATTTATATAATCAACATTTAAACTAGGTTGAATTAATTACAAAGTATGATTTTTCATTTTTAATACTAACTTTCCTTATCTAAATTTGGTAAGGTTGTTTATTCATTGTAACTTTGAGTTATAAATATGAAATTAAGTTAAATATGATATGCTTAGCATATCCCTTAGAGCTATGGTTAACATTTTCCTTAAAACATTTCATTTACCATTTTAACTTACGATTGATCTATTATGCAATTATATTTTTCTAGCCATGCATTTCACGGGTTTAACACTAGTACTAAAATAAGATCTGTGGACAATATATATCTATGTTCTTTTTTAATTATGTTATCATCATCATCATCTTCGATAATTTATGTGGCTTGAAGGAATATAATCTATGGCCGAAATCGGTTCACTTTCCCTATGAACCCCCGTAAGACTGTGCTCCTCTCTTTTGTGAACAAAAGAAAAGGAAACAATTATTTTATTCGGAGTATGAAAAACGAAAATAGACAGAAGGCTTAACTTTTATTTATTTATTTTAAAGTTACCAACAATTCATAAAGTTTTATACTACGTAGTGTATTAATCTAATGCCTGAACGTCAACAAGCTAAAGTTTTGCCGAGTTACAAAAGTAAAGGTACCAAATTTAAAGTGCTGGTCACCAATGACCGAAAACGTAAGATATAATCGACAACTTGAAAGGAAAAAAAAGTTTAAAAGTTGATCAAGTTAAAATATAGAAGATCGAGACTGTGTAAACTACTTAAATGGAAAATGTATCTTCGATTTAAGTTATTTGGGGAGGGCGTGTCTTTTATGCAGTCTAATCAGACTATCAGAGTATGCTAGTGATTGTTTCAACCCTGGTTATTATCTCTAAGATGTTTATATAAAGAGGTTCGAATCTAAAACTTATTGCAAGAACATCAGGACACGTACGTACTATTAGGTCGCGTTTTGTGATGGTTACGTGCAAGCTACATATGTTTACAAAAATAAATAAGTCATCGATATATGGAGAAGCAGGTTAGAACATGAATGCGATTTGCGGTAATTATGTAAATTTTCGTGAATTTTGAGACCGATGTATACAAAGGGCAAAGAAAATAGAAAACCATCTTTCAACTGAAAATGAAAATATAATATCTAATAACGTTACTCAAAGGTATTAGAAACTACAATATAAACTTCAAGAGAAATACTGAAGGAAACCATTAGAGGTTTGGGTAAGAAAGATCAAATGTGTTAATTAGACTCGAAGTTTCCTTTTATAAATCTAAATATTATTTGTAAAAATAAAAATTCGAGTATCTTAAATGTAAAGACTAAATTTATTTAATGTAATTAATTGCGAGTTAAATAATGAATGTTTAACTTGAATTAATGCACCTATCAGTTTTTATCGAAAACTTCAAGGACTTTCGTTAGCATAATCCAAGATTTAACTAATAACTTGAACAAAAATTTCTATGTTGTTAACAAGTCAGATGAACTTATTTTTTTATATAATATAATAGATAATAGATTAGATTTTGCAACTTGTATATTGTATCGAGTGAACTTAACAAATTTAGACTGTAGGTAATTAATTAATTTATAAAAAATGTAATCTGTATGTGATCAAGCCATGGATCGCTTGAGTGCAGTAGTGAATGAGGTGGGTGGATTATAATCGTTTTCTACACTCCAATTGCTGTTAATAACCTTCAATCTTGAAAAGATTTCAGGTGGTAGAAGTGATTAGGGTTTTTGGGTTGTGAGTGAATGTCTCCTCAAGGTGGCGTTAAGTGTGATATATATACTCATGGAAGATAACCGTTGGGGTGTAACGGGCCTGGACCGATCCACTGCGATTCCCGCCTAACGGTCGTGTTCGGGTGTCGAGGTGATCGGCCGAAAACAAGCTGTCACCGTTTGGCTTTATTCCGCAGCCAATGGGGAAGTATGACAGCTGGAGGACCCGTATTAACCAGTGGACAAACCAATGAGGCGTAAGGAAGATACGTTGACCTTCCTGTACTTTTCTGACATGGCACTGTTCATGATACGTTGTGTCAGGGAATGTTTTGTCGGTATGGTTACGCTGCGACGTAACCATAGTCGGTTTGGGACGCCGATCTCCCGCGGTGGGCAGGACATACATACGTCCCGCCGCGGTGTGGAATGTAGTTGTTATGCTGGGGTGTGGTTACACCATTAAGTCCCCCCAGTTCGATTGTTTGACTGAGTATTAGTCGAAGGGTCGAACTCTTAGTTTCTCATAGTGTGCACACTGCGGCGTGCACCGGCAGTTAGTTTCCGGCGGGGTGGGACGTAACGGCAGTTGTGGTATTGATTTTTTCTGAGCAAACATCAATGGCGAGTCACGTCAATAGTTGTTTTTGGCAAGCAATTATGGCGTGTAAGGCGCGTGAGGCGGCTAGGTTCAGGCGCGTGGAACGGAGATCATTTCAAATTTTAAAATAATGAGTGGATCGGACACGTGTAGCGTCGCGATTAAAGTCCGATGGTGGCCCGACCCGTTTGCCTGGATAATAAATATCCTTAACCCGCCTTTTTCGTTCATTTTATTCATCCCCAAAATTTGATCATTTCCAAATTAGGGTTCGTCTGCTTCGCAAAAAATGGTTCCCACGCTGTATTTTCGATCAATCGCCGTATAGAGGTCCGTGTTTTCTTTACTTTCTGTGTTTCTTAGTATTCCCCTTTCGTTTTTTGCGCACTGTTGTTTCTTGCCATGTCTGTTTCTTCATCTAATGATACTGTTCCGGCGGCGGTTTCCGACGATGTTACTTCAACCGTCGCCCGGACACGTAGCAAAGTTAGCGATGTTGTCTTGGCCGCTTTAGAGGTCCAGTATCCTTCGATTAGGGGGTTTAATCCGGTGGCGCCGGGGCCTGATGACAGGGCGCATGCTCCGCCGGCCGGAAAAATGGCTGTTTACCGGCGGTATTTTGAAGTGTGCAACTTTCGCCTTCCTGTCAGTGGTTTCATTGTGAGTGTCTGCGAGTATTTCAAAATAGCCCTTTCTCAACTCCTCCCTTTAGGTTTGATGCGGTTGCTTATGTTTGAGATGTTTTACCGTGGTCATGGCGGCGAGCCGAACATCGCATTGCTTCGTCGCCATTTCCGTGTGGCCAAGCAGGATTGTTGGTTTTCATTCGAAAAGAGGCCATCGTCATCGTTTACAACATCGAAAGGGCCACCTCTAAGGTAATAGAAGGATGGCTTCTTTTTTGTTGATGTGACCTGTTTGCCCCATGTCCCCTCGGTGGTCCTGTCATGGAACTTTCAAGGGATCATTGCTAAGTTGAACACGATTCCCCGTGACCATGGGCCGGATCCGCGTTTGTTTGACCAAGAGGCTTTGCTGTTTGCTTTGGGTATTAGTTCCTCCTGGAAGCGTGGTAACGCGAAGCCTGTATTTAGGAAAAACGGACAGGGTATGGGCGCGCTGCAGCGGTCATCTATATATGTTTATCCTTATATATGCTGCTTTGACCCTTTTACTTGCGCCAATAACTGTTTCCATATTCTTGCTATTGGTCCTGAAGTTTTTTTTTTTTTTTTTTGTTGTATTGCAGTAATGCAGCCTGTGTATCTTCTTTCTGATGATGATCTTGATGATGTGCAAGTCGGTTATGAGGGTTGCACTGAGTCGGAGTTTGAGCCGTTCCACGAGCAATTGGTTAAGGAGGAGGATGCCGGGAGTGATGATGAGCCGGACGTGTCGGTGTCTGCCGCAACGACCGCCGTTGTGGACCCCGTGATTCCTGGTGTTACGCGCTCTGGGCTTCAGCGCGGCCAAGCTGTTGGTAAGAAAAGGAAGTTTACCGCAAAAGATTTGTCATGGATGAAACTGCCCAGGGTGGATGCAAGCGACGCTGGAGGAGAGGTTTCCGATGCAGGTAATGTTTCTTTGCACTCCACTGTCACGTCTTAATATGTTCGTGGTGCGTTGGTCTATTTGGATTTACCCCGCCTTTATTTTGCAGCGTTTTCGCTTGTAGATGAGGAAGGCAGTGGTGATGGGAAGCAGGGCGAGACGGGTGATGATTCGCCCACTGGCCGGGATACATGTGGCCTTCCTGATGAGTTTCTCCCCGGTGGGTCAGGGTTGAACCCTCTCAACGTTGACCCAATTGCTGAGGCCCAGCCCACTGTGCTACCCATGCCTGTCTCTGTCCGGTCCGCCCCTCTTAACGCACCGGTCCATGAGACAGCTGCTATTAGTGTGGATGATGACAAAGAGACTACGGACAATATTTTGGATGTTGAGAAAATCTTGGATTCTCTGTTACCGTCTGATCTGCTGGGCTCTGTGCGGGAATTCAGTGATGATGAAGCGCTTCGCCGCAGCGATGATTCTATTGTGCACCAGTTGGTTTGGCTTTTGGACAACCGACGCAGGTATCAGGCAGTGTCTAATGACCGTCAAACTCTGCGGGGTGAGCTTGAGGTTGAGCAGGGACATGTGCATGAGTTGAAAATTGAGTTGGCTAACCTGAAGTCAGAAAAGGCATCCTGGAGCAAGTTAACGGGCGAAGTTGTGGAGTTGCGTGCTACAAATCAATCCCAACTCGATACTATTGCTAAAATGAAGTTAGCTGTGGATGGTTGTAAGTCTGACTCGCTCAACCGGGGTTTGCAGATCGAGGCGCAGAGGAACCGCATATGTGAGCTGGAGGGTAAAGTTGCCGAGTATGCTGCGCTGGAGGATCAGGTTGCTGAGCAGGGTAGGTTGGTGACTGCCAAGGATGGGCAGATATTTGTGTTGGAACAGAAAAACAAAACCCTTGATGAATCCCTTGCAGGTGCGCTGGGACAGGTGACCAAGGAGAGGGAGGCTAAGGAGGCGGCTCTTTCTGAGCTTGCGAAACTGCGAGGTGGGCTGGAACAGATTTGCGATAAAGTGTTGAAGGACCCGACTGTTACCGATCCGTTCAATGCATATGCCCAAGGGCTGATGGAGTATGGGTCCCATCGTGCTGTGGTTCGTGCTCAGAAAGCCTTTGGAGAGAGCCCCCTGTGTTCCCAGAAGAACTCCTGCAAATGGTCAAGCCCGATAGCAAGGTGCAAGCCAAACAACTGTTCGAGGCAGCGAAGAATGCCAAGTCCGCTTACGTTGCGAAGCTGGTTAGCAACCCCGATTTGAGTGTGGACGAGTTGTTGGCCATCGAGCCTTATTTGTTTGTTATCTGTTGAATTTGAACTTAATCTTTTGGTCGGCCGTGTGCTGCGGGCCCTTGTTATGTAATAACTCTAACCTTGTTTTTTGTTGGTGCCTGGTTTGGGCGTATGTAACCTCTGGAACAATGTAACTGGTGTTATGTGATGTACAGTTTGTAGTTTGTTTTTATGTAACTGGTGTATTGCACAGGTTTGTTGTGTTTAGCTTATTTGCTAGACGTTTGTGTTTTTTGCGCGATTATTGTTTTTTGTCATGACCGGTAAGTCTAGATTACCATGTGTGTGTTGGCGTCTCGCCTTCGGCGGACTTAGAAGTCGTCGCCGGGCGCGGGGCAACTGTTTCTGATCAAACCCCTCTTCAGCTTGAGAACTGCGGGGGATCTCCACCAGGGGTAAGACTAGAAAACACTTCCCAACGGGGGTGGGACCATCCTATCTGTTTCCGCCGCGTAGCTTAATGCTCTGCCGCGGCGTGACATAAGACAGTTGTGACCCTTTGTTTGGGTCGGCTCTTGGTCTTCTCAACCTGCTTGAGTGTTGGACCTGCATGTCCTTGTGTTGATTTTAACGTGTATTATTGCAACATAACCAAGTTCGAGCCTGTAATTTTTGCGATAGTCGTTGGATTTTCATTATCTTTGGAAAATTTGAAAATACATAGCATGGGTACAGAGGATAAGCTGATCAGACTCACTCCTGACCTACACTATCGACTATCACAAGAATAAAATGAAGAAAATAAGTGCTTTCTTTGTGGGACTTAGGCCTGCCATAGACCCAGCGGGGCTGCCCTTTACATTCGACGCGGCTGGGGCGCTTTAGACATAACATTTCTTCAAATTCGTTGCGTGCCAAGTACGTGGGAGCGGTCCACTGCTGATGGTAAGTAGGCTGTATGCTCCGTTGCCGTGGTTCGTTGCCACCCTGTAAGGACCTTCCCATTTTGGGCCCAGTTTACCAGTGTCTTCCAAGCGGCTTGCCTCATTTTTCCTCCATACATAATCGCCGACTTGGAAAGTGAGAGGGTGTACCCTGTGATTGTAGTACTGTGCCATTTTCCTCCATACATAACCCCCCAGGAGCATCACTAGTTGGGCTGACCTGCGGGAGAAGTTCATAAGGCGATTCCATCAAAGGAAATCAGAGCAGCTGTCACACATGGCCGCACATTACCTGTTCTAACGACACGACGAAAGCCTGGCAGACTTCATTGACAGACACGCAAGCCAATGCCTTCGGATCCCGGGGCTGCCAGAAAGCCAACAGATCTCGGGATTCATCAACTGCCTGGACAAGAACAGGTTCAGTTCCCTCATTGATCAGTTGACAGAAACCCTACCACGGACAGTCGCCGCAATGCAAGACAAGGCAAGAAGTTTCATCAGGGTGGGAGCCGTGCGTCCTCACGCAAGGCCGCGGCATAACAGCGTTTACCCCGCCGGGCCCTCCTCGTCACATCGGCGGGACAGAGGTAACCCCAGAGAATACAGGAACCCCAGGTTCAGGACGGCAGAGCGCCACGGCTTGCTATCGACTCTGAGCAAGTCACCAAAAGAAATACTCACAACGGAACCAGAAGCAAAACGTTTCCTAGCCCCGCGGCCAATGGCACCTAAGTACGGAAAACAAAGCAACAAATATTGCAGGTATCACGAAGAAAAAGGCCATGATACGAACGACTGCAGAGAACTGAAAGCAGTCATCATTAACGCCATAAAGGCAGGGAAGTTGGAACACTTAGTCGTCGGTGCCAGAGCAACGCAGCGGCAAGAGGAAGACAAGCCAGCGGGGGGCGACAAAAAGAAAACTCAAGGGTTACCGCCCCCCGACGGAACAATCCATATGATCCAATGCTGGGTTGGGGGACAACGACGCAAGGCAGAAGTCTTGGATACTTGGGAAAGGCAAGCCATAAGTTTCCCACCCATCCAAGATGCCAGCCCGTCGGCAGAACCACTGATCATCTCGGGAAGAATAAACAACCACCAAGTGGAACGGATCTACGTCGACAGTGGCAGCGCGCTGGACATTATGTACGAGCACTGTTTTGTCCAGCTGCCCATCAGCACACAGCGCCTATTAAGCCCTTATGACTCCCCGCTAGTGGGATTCTCAGGTGAAACAAACTGGCCACTCGGAAAACTCAGCCTGGAAATGTGTCTGGGGCAACACCCAACTTACAGATCAACCGCGCTGGAATTCATAGTTGTTCGCTCGCCGTCGCGGCATAACGTAATCTTGGGTCGCACCGGACTGCAGGCGTTCGGTGCGGTAATCTCCACTGTGCACGGAATGATCAAATTCCCAACGCTGCAGGGCGTCGCAACTATCAGATGTTCTGCCCCAGCAGCAGCAGTATGTGCACCCGTTGCGGTGGAAACTAGCAAACAGACCACACAGCCAGGACCGATGGAAGAAGACGTAGCAATAAACCCATCTTACCCTGAGCAAGCCATCAAGATTAACAAACTTCTCCCTCAGGAAATCAAAGCACAGGTAATTAAAATCCTGCAAGATAACATTGATGTCTGCGCTTTCTGTTACGCTGACATGACAGGAGTACCTCGGAGTATTGCCGAGCACAGACTGAACGTCAACCCTAGTCTCACCCCAGTGAAACAAAAGAAAAGAGGAATGGCTCCCGAACGCAGCAGATTCTTAACTACAGAGGTCGATGGCCTTGTCAAGGCAGGTGTCATGAGGGAAGTCAAGTACCAGACCTGGGTGGCCAACCTAGTCATGGTCAAAAAGTCAAACGGCGATTGGAGAATGTGCGTTGACTACAAGGACCTCAACAAAGCATGCCCCAAAGACAATTATCCCCTGCCGGAGATCGACTGGAAGGTGGAATCCCTCGCGGGTTTCCGCCTCAAATGTTTTTTGGACGCATACAAGGGCTACCATCAGATTCACATGACAAAGGAAGACGAAGACAAAACGGCGTTCCACACCGCCCAGGGAATTTTCTGTTACCAAAAGATGCCCTTCGGGCTAAAAAACGCCGGGGCAACGTACCAGAGAGTCATCGACGCAGCTTTCCAGCACCAGATTGGAAGAAATTTCGAAGCTTATGTCGATGACATTGTTATTAAAAGCAAATCAGAATCCGACCTTCTGAGCGACATGACAGAAACCTTCGCCACCCTGCGAAGCATTGGCATGAAACTCAATCCGGCGAAGTGCACATTCGGCATGGAAGAGGGCAAGTTCCTGGGGCATATCATATCGCCCCGGGGAATCAAGGCAAACCCCAAGAAGATTGAGGCGATAACTGGAATGCCCTCCCCAAGCTCCATCCAGCAGGTCCAGAGCCTAACAGGAAAACTCGCTGCCCTTACGCGCTTCTTGTCGAGGGCAGCTGATGTAACGCAAAAAGTCATGTTTTCAACGCCATTATTCCACACTTTTTGGGCACATCTTTAGTGAAAACATTCCAAAACAATCATTATTTACTAAAATTCACTAAAGTGCTCAAAATATAGACGTTGCTACAAAAATCAGTAAAAACATCCGAATAACGAACAAAACGGAGCAAATAAGCAGCAACCAACTCTCGCACCCACATTTATTATATGATAAACATATTCTAACCTTATGATATGATGTAATAGGTAAAATCGAGACGAGAAAATCAAGAATCATGCAAATCGGACAAAGGACGGAAAAGACTGGACGATTACAAACTCCTATAAAGTGATTTCGGCTATGCTAAAGTTGAAAACATCCAATTTCAGTGATATTGGCACCATTAGAAGCGTAACGGAATTACGAAGACACAGGCGAAAGAATCAGGTCAAACGGACGCATAACGAAGGAGATACGGACGTTTTAAGCAACGAACGAAATCAGACGGAGGCCGTATACGGCCTTGGCCACCGTATACGGCCCTTCATAGACCGTATACGGCCCTTTATACACCGTATACGGCCCTATGAAGGCCGTATACGGCCCCATGACCCCAATATGCTGCTCGTTTGTGCTTCGTTTGCTTGTACGTGCGTACTTTGCGAGTTGTTCGGCTGATTTCAAGCTTTGCCTATAAATAGGAGGCCACTCCTCCATCATTCTACACACTTCACCATTCCATTTATTTCTCCATTTCCACTTTCTCTCTCACACACTCTCTCTCTCTCTAAACTCTCTTTCTTTCTTTCTCTCTCTAGAAATTAGGGTTTGATCCAGTTAGTTCTCAGTTAATATTTAACTGAAACTAACGGAGGGACTACTTTTGTAATATCATAGGGAATAGTCCAGGGGCTTTTATTGTAATATTGTCAAGAATATTGCGGAAGTTCTGCTTGTACTCTCTCTCTAAACGCTTATTCAATCTACGCTTTATTAACGGTTACTTCTTTCCTTATCTGTTATAATGATAATTGCTATTGTTATTATGCTAGATTTAGGATCTGTTATTATGCATAGTGAGTAGTTTCCTCGTGTGTTTGTTATGATGTAGTTAGTTTATATATGTGTGGGGTGATGCTGCTTTAAACATATAATTGGATAGCATTATGAAATAACGGAGGTAACGTTATACGGCTTTCATTTGTATAGCGCCGGAATCATCACTTATGTGTGTAGTACGGAACGTGGAAGCTATGAAAGTCGTGGGCACAATCCGTTGTGGAAATAATGTTTCCAGTTATATTATATAAATGAAAACCGGTGATCTATTAATCTTGTATTTATGAATTTCTAAACCAAATCGCCTTTCCTCCAATTAAACGTGGTTAGAACCTTTATGAAAAGGAGTCGCGAACCTTGATCAAACGGTCACTACCTATCTATGTTTTCTGAAACTGTAAACATGGTCTGAATTGCGTAGCTGTGGAAATACTGTTTAAAACCTTTCGTATAGTACATCGTGAATCAATCAGGGATTTATTGGGAAATAGTGAGGGCTGGTTTATATCATAGATGGTTGGGCTTTAATACAAACGTAGTTTAAACTAATCTAGAGTGACCATAAAGTATGTGACCCCGGAAAGACCACGATAAACGGCACTGTACTTCGTGTAACGTTGGAAACACCTTTGGTGAAGTACAAATACGTGGAGCTAAGGAAATGTCAGTGGTTGAAGACTGTGCCACATCCTGGTTTGACTTCAAAGCTGTGGAAATGTTTGATCGCACTGTACACCGTTAGTACACCTAAAGATCAGGAACACTGTGGAAATGCTTAGATGCACTGTACACCGTTAGTACATCTTAGGTCTGGAAAACTGTGGAAATGCATAGTCGCACTGTACACCGTGATGAAAGCTCTAGGCTAAAATATAACCATTAATATAAAGTTAATAGTCACCAAACCAAGTCTTAATCTTAAATGCCTTGTTTGACTTTGTTGTCCTCGTAGTGTTAAGAAAGGTCGGAACCTTAGTGGGTATGTTACTCTATCTCATGCACCCAGGAACTAACATTCCAAGAAGGGTCGTTACTCCATCACTGGATAACGTTGAAGAGTTGAGCATCCTCCTCCGATCAGACTCAATTTGGCCTAGTATTCAGTGACATATTGATTGGTTTCCCCAATCAGTAGGGTACTAGTGTTTACACTACGAACAATTAAGCTCAGATAAGACACAAACCTTTAAAAGACGTTTTCATACTAAAACCCTAGCATCACCTCCGCATAAGCTAACGAAGTCATAACAGACACATATCCTCCATACTGATTTCACCCCTATTTCTATTTTCCATTTATTTACTTTTTTTTTAATTGCTTTAAAATACGGACCTAAGTAACAAAAACCCACTCAAACTCTGTTTTAAAAATCCCATCACTAAAATAAACGACTTGTCTTGATACTCCCGTTTCACAATACGATTAGCTTGAAGAACGACCCTAGGTCATACTGCTGCTATACAGCTGTAGTAAAACTTAGGTCCCCAGCTCTTATAAATTTAAAACTCCACTGCAGTGTCCTCTTTCCGTTGCGTTGACGACCGTGACTAATCGGGCTCACGACAAGTTTTTGACGCCGCTGCCGGGGAGTTAATCGTAAGACTCTGAAGCATCCAGACGAGTTTTCAATTTAGAGATACTTCTTTCCCATTCTTATTTTCTTTTCCTTGTTCCAACCGACAATATCTTCCCATATCCCACAACGATATTCGACCAGATCATCCGGATCTGAATCTCTCATTTTCGTACCCGATCCTGAGTCGATTATCCGTACCATCCGCAAAGAAAGACGTTCCCGTTTTCCACAAATGGCCGCTCGTGTTACTCTCGCTGACAACACCAAACCATCCATCGAAGGACGAGGAGGACCGATTAGCTATCCAGTGATTGACGGAGCTTCTTTTGAGCTTAAACACCACATCGTACAACTCATAAAAGATAACTGCCAATTCCACGGTCTACCCCGTGATGATCCCAACGCTCATATCGACAAATTCATTCAGGTTTCAAACTCCTATAAGCAGAATGGGGTTGAGCAGGATATCATCCGCTTATACTTGTTCCCCTATTCTCTCGCTTTACATGCTTCTACCTGGTTTAAGGGACTTGAGACCGGCTCAATCACCTCATGGACCGACATGGGTAATAAGTTTCTCGCTTGATACTTTCCCCCGTCCAAACAAACTCAGGCAAAGAATGACATCGCAAACTTCCAACAAGCCCACGATGAATCTATCTACTCAGCATGGGAGCGATTCAAGAGTTTACTGAGGAAATGTCCAAACCACCAAATGACGAAGACTGACAAGGTGTGCACCTTCTACCGAGGTCTTGATCCTAACCATCGCATCAATCTTGACGCAGCAGCTCAAGGAAACTTCATGAAACTTACTGATGATGAAGCATGGAGCTTGATTGAGGATATGACGATGCATCACCACGATTGGAAGTCTGATGAGCAATCCTCATCCTTACCCATCTCCGCAAACAACACCCGCCAAACTGAAGCCATTAAGTCTCTGAGCGATCAAATTGAGACTCTGACAAAACAGATATCAGATCTGAAGAAACAACCACAGCAGATCCACCAAGTTCAGGCTTGCCAGAACTGTACCAACCATCCCGCTGAAGAATACGAGGTTGAGTACGAAAATCCTACTGACGGTTCAGTCTACTATGCCCAGTTTCCTGTCAGACCTCAAAATCCTCCCGGTTTCGCTAGAACTTCACCACCACGAACTCGAGGAAACCAATATCCTCCACGGAACAACCAACCCCCTTTCCAGCCCAGGTTTCAGCCACGATATCCGACGTACCCCCAACAACCACAACTTCCATACAATCAACCACTTCCATTAACCGCCACTGAGGATACCCAGCCTGCTGAGCCTGCAAAGACCATCATTCCAGTCACGAGTACTGATGACAACCTCAACAAATTCATCCAAGGTCAGACCGCCTTCAACCAAAAGACTACGGCTCGACAAGACCAAACTGATCTATTCCTTCGAAATCAACTCTAGGTCCTGAAAAGCCTTGAGAACCAGATCGGTCAGTTAGCCCAACGTCTCGATACCCGACCGCAAGGGACCTTACCAAGCAATACTATTCAGAACCCCCACGTCGAGGAAGCCAAGACCTTAAACGCTGATAAACCAACTCCTTCTATGACTACTTCTCCGAGGGAACATTCTCCTGTCCCGCCGACAGTTGAGACCAAATCAATGCCCACGCCGAGTCGTGAAGTTGAGATTCCTTTCCCTAACCGCCTGCACAAGAAGTACAATGCCAAGTCATTCAAACTTGATGGAAAATTCTTAGACACCGTGTCTAGAATCCCTTCTAGTACGAAGTACATCCGACGAATGCTGGCAACTAAGGACAAGATTCCTGCCACTCCTAAAGTCTCCCTGAACGCCGAGTGTTCAGCCGTCATCCAGAATGCCTTACCGGAAAAACTAGGAGACACGGGTCGATTCACCTTGCCCTGTTCCATCTATCACTCAGGCACAATACGCTCCTTGGCCGATCTTGGAGCTAGTATCAATCTGATGCCTTACTCGCTCTACTCCAGATTAGAATTAGGACCTCTCCAGCCCACTAAAATGAGCGTCCAGCTTGCCGATCAATCAGTCCGATACCCGAAAGGCATTGCTGAGAACGTCATGGTAAAAGTTGACAGGTTTTATTTCCCCACTGACTTTGTAGTGATGGATATACAGGAAGACATTAACATACCCATTATCCTAGGAAGGCCATTCATGAATACTGCACGTGTTGTTATTGACGTATATTCTCAGGTTATCAGTCTGCGAGCACATGGACAGACAATATCATACAAAATTGATCAGAACGACTGTTCAATAATGGAGCATGCAGAGATATACGCAATATCCATGGGCAGAATTACTTCGGATGATGACACTTCTGATTCAGAGCCAGAACCATACAGGCCATACGAGCATACTTGTCTTATCTCAGCTACTGAAGAGTCAGAATCAGAAGACGAGGAAATGGAAGAATCTGAACCAGAGGAAGAAATAGAGGAGGAGGAAGATTCAGAGCAGGATGAAGAAGAAGAACAACCTGAAACAGAACCAGAGGAAGAAACGGAACCAGAAAAAATGGAAGAATCCGAGGAAGAACAGGAGGAATCAGAGCCCGAGGAAGTATATCAGTCCACACCACCTCATCAATACCTTCCTGACTCATATTTAACGACAGCAGAGATTATGCAGATCGAGAACCTCGAGAACTTCATCCCTCTGTCACAAGATGAATCAAATGAAGATCCACCGACTGATTACTCTCACGATGCAGAATTTGGTCTCACCATGGAGAAACTAATTGCATCAGCTATTGATCCCACCAAACCTCTCGTGTCTCCCCGACTTGACGCTCTGCTGAATATTGAGAATACTATAGCTTTATCTGCACAGCACCAGGAACTTCGAGACAAACTCTTGAGAAAGATTGCAGCATATAAAGCATCCCGACTTCCCCAAAGGATTCAAACCTTTGACGCATCTGCACCTCGAAGTCAGTTCGAGAAGGGAAGCACGTCCGGATCTAGCCGTGATTCTGATTCTCAGGAGGGAAAAGACATCAAGATGGATTCCTCTCAGCCGATATCTCAGATTACTGATGACTCCCTTCCACCATCCGATAGTGTTGAGTTCCCTGATTTCCAGGCTAGGGATACTCCAGCTGAGGAGAGTGATGACGATGACATCATCTATACTGACGTTCCAATATATATTCGGTCTGTCCGACTTCTTGCATCTTCGACTGTTCCCGCTTCTCCTCAAATTCCGACTATCTCCAACCATGAGGAAATGATAAGTGCTATTGAAGAATTCGAAAACGACATACCTATGATGACAAGCATTATCATTAACTCCACCAATGATTACACCCCACACCAAAGGAACCTGATTGAGGAAATCATAGCCGAATCTGAAGTCAACCAAGCCGAGAATTCCCAAGATTACAGATTCTTTCACAACCACCTAAATGCCTTTGCCGAAGACCTCGCTGCTCAACTGCTACGAGAGCACCACGCTGCTGGACCAACACCTGAGGAGCTAGAATTCTTTGAAGACCAAAGACGCATGTACAGGAAGATCTATGACACGCTGTTCAGATCCGCATTTCCATATTCTGCTGAACAATACGAGTTCTTAAATTCTTATCGCAGCAATATGTACAATGCTACTGGGAATCCTGACGCAGACATAGACATCCGGTTGATGAATGATCTTCAGGGACTCCTAGATTCTATGGCTAGGAATGATCATATCGACGAGACCTCTCCTCATAGGTTCTACATTGACTGCACCATCGAGTACCACGCTCACAAGATTACCGAAGATCTCGAGTACGAGAGTTCTGACGAGAGGACACGTGTCATCCCTTCTTCTATACCAGAAGGTTCGATGGTTAACATCGCGAACTTCCTCACTGATCGAATCAAGGAAATCTTCGCTGAAGTACCTGATGAAGAGCACAGTCAAATATTCAACTACGGATTACGCGAGGTTTACGACATGATGAACAATACCTTTAAGAACTCCGACCTCACGTTTTCCCACTACCAGACCAATCTCATCCAGGGTATTCATGAATCTATCCGAGAACTTGGAATAAACTCCAGTATTGCAGATCACGAGACTTTACACCTGCAGTTCTTTGGATTTATGGACTCACTCAGACAATACCATCCTGAACGAGAGATGATTGAAGCTGAGGGATTCTCTTTTGTAAATTCCCGCGGAATTATCTCCAGCACAGTAAAGGAGATCACTTGGGACCTGCTGCACATAAAAAGGATTACAGAGCAACATCTGCAGAGCTTCCCCATATTTTCATATGAGATTCCAAACATCGTCGACATCATCGCTCGCCATTTTCTGAGGATATACCCACGTAACCCCAGGATTCCACTTCTGCGCACTTCCGGTCCTGGTGGTTCCAGCACCAACTAAATCTGAAGGAAGGCAAAGTCGAGCTCTCGACTCTAAAAGCAGCGCTTCTCGGGAGGCAACCCGTGTAATAAGACGTGTAGAGAGAACAGTGTCAATAAGTGAAGATATATCTCTGACTATCCTTCACACTTGGTCGTCACCAAAACACTTTATGATATTACAACTCATTTGCAAATAAACCACTCGTCTCAGAAATAAGGAAATCAATTTGAAAAATGATAATTCATGTGTTTCGAGCATTTGAGGTACTTGCATACTACTTTTATGCATTATGCTCGAACTCGTTTAAAAACACATGTTTTATAAAAATGATTTGTAGTAGAAAATATCTTTTCAAAATTCTGAGACGGTGATTTATCTTTCATTTGCAAATACTTTGAGTTTGTAAACTGGTACGACCAACGTGTTTACACTTACGAGATTGATTCACAAAGGGAATAATGGATGGAAAAGAAACCAAATAGCAAGACGCTTGAAGCTGTGCCGCTCTTCATGAATGCAGAAAAAGATCTTGGCAACACCTCTTTTCAGCAAAATCAGATTCTCAGCTTCTTTGTTACTCGCTATCTGGGGAGTGTCTTAACCTTTACTCTCTTTTGTTTATGATTCTGTATATTATTTGCTTTGTTAGTTTGTGAAAGTAGTCTATACTCTATCCTAAGCTTATCACTAAGTGTGGGATTCCAGCCCAAAACAAACACTTGAGAAACATTTTCTTACATGTTCAAACTCTAAGTGTGGAATTTTACTTCCAGTAAATCTCAACTAAAGAGAACATTAGGGACAATGTTCCTCTAAGTGTGGGATAGCAGGTATAGAATACCTTGGTTAGTTTTCTTTGATTTTTAATGTCCGAAATAGTAAACTCAGAAAATGTTCCTCAAATTTTTCAAAAATTTTTCAATAAAATTAAAAGTATGAGCTAAATCTATTGATTAACTCTGCTAATTTTGAGCCAAAATATCTTTTGAGAGGAGCTATTTTCAGATGTGAGTAATATATTTCGGAGTCTAGGGAAAATAAGGTAGAAATTGCTTAAACAAGAAATAATAATCTGATGGAAGCATGACGAAGCACATACAACCCTAATTGCAGTGAGGTATCTTGAGACTAATAGCATTCATCTTTAATGCTTCACTAATCATTTCTTGTGTGTGCCGATGCATGCATCTCTGAATTAGAACTTGCTCTTGACATACGCTTCAAGACCACATTGGAGTGTACCGTACGCGGTATAGGTGCAATTAAATGACCTTGACATTCCCTAGGATATAAACCCCTTTTCACATATCTCTTCAAGCCCAAAACCCTTCCGATACTCACTTTTAGTATCGATGATCCGCCTAGTAAACCCTGTTGAGCCTAAACCTTTCGTTTCATAAAAACCCCCAAAAAAACCCTACTTCCCAAAATACTCCCAAACTTATCTTAGAATTTCTGAGGTTATGAAGAACATCTTTTAGAATGTCTTATCCTACCCATTTCGTGCTCTCAAAAAGATTGAAGAATCCTTGGTGTGAAAAATTGACACCGCGAAAAGACTCGAAACGTTCAAGATAAGGGATTTCTGAAAGAATCAAAGAAGAAAAATATCCTTGGAAATTCTCTGGCAAGGAAATTCTGAAGAAGAAAAGAAAAATAGAAAAATACAAAAGCAGAAAAAGAATATAAAAAGAAGAAAAAGAAAAGAAAGAAAAATAGTTCCGCAAGAATAAAGCTTAAAATCCTTTGAAGTATCATCAAGATTCTGATAGAAGACCAAAAGCTGCCTCTCTCTCCGTTCTGAAATAAAGTTGTTCATAATCTCAGTTGTTTTAAGATAAGCAACCCTTACAACCAAAAAAAATTACCACTATCCATACCCTTTACCCCTCACCAAACACTACAACCCTCATGAATGTCTTGGGATAATTAGCACCGTCCTCACCTAAGTGGTGGAGATCCGATTCTCGACCAAGCCTATGACGATGAGTGCTGCATGACTGGCTATTTGAGCGATTTCTTTTGTTCTAGACTGATAGGAAACCCGATACACTTTGAGTGAATTGAGTGACCACCTTTAGTGAGATCGCCTAGTCATGTGTACTCCAAGATCATGAGATTTGGATGTATGCCTAAGAGAATCTTTTCTTGTTTAAGGAAGGATCATCTTATCTTTCCCTATATATTCCTGAAACTATCTTATTTGCATTTGACAGTGGTAACACTTAAAAATGTTGAAGTTCGCTCTAAAAATTGTTTTAAAATGTTTTCAGAAACTGAGTGTTGCTTGAGGACAAGCAACGTCTAAGTGTGGGATAACTTGATGTAACGCAAAAAGTCATGTTTTCAAAGCCATTATTCCACACTTTTTGGGCACATCTTTAGTGAAAACATTCCAAAACAATCATTATTTACTAAAATTCACTAAAGTGCTCAAAATATAGACGTTGCTACAAAAATCAGTAAAAACATCCGAATAACGAACAAAACGGAGCAAATAAGCAGCAACCAACTCTCGCACCCTCATTTATCCTATGATAAACATATTCTAACCTTATGATATGATGTAATAGGTAAAATCGAGACGAGAAAATCAAGAATCATGCAAATCGGACAAAGGACGGAAAAGACTGGACGGTTACAAACTCCTATAAAGTGATTTCGGCTATGCTAAAGTTGTACACATCCAATTTCAGTGAGATTGGCACCATTAGAAGCGTAACGGAATTACGAAGACACAGGCGAAAGAATCAGGTCAAACGGACGCATAACGAAGGAGATACGGACGTTTTAAGCAACGAACGAAATCAGACGGAGGCCGTATACGGCCTTGGCCACCGTATACGGCCCTTCATAGACCGTATACGGCCCTTTATACACCGTATACGGCCCTATGAAGGCCGTATACGGCCCCATGACCCCCATATGCTGCTCGTTTGTGCTTCGTTTGCTTGTACGTGCGTGCTTCGCGAGTTGTTCGGCTGATTTCAAGCTTTGCCTATAGATAGGAGGCCACTCCTCCATCATTCTACACACTTCACCATTCCATTCATTTCTCCATTTCCACTTTCTATCTCACACACTCTCTCTCTCTCTAAACTCTCTTTCTTTCTTTCTCTCTCTAGAAATTAGGGTTTGATCCAGTTAGTTCTCAGTTAATATTTAACTGAAACTAACGGAGGGACTACTTTTGTAATAGCATAAGGAATAGTCCAGGGGCTTTTATTGTAATATTGTCAAGAATATTGCGGAAGTTCTGCTTGTACTCTCTCTCTAAACGCTTATTCAATCTACGCTTTATTAACGGTTACTTCTTTCCTTATCTGTTATAATGATAATTGCTATTGTTATTATGCTAGATTTAGGATCTGTTATTATGCGTAGTGAGTAGTTTCCTCGTGTGTTTGTTATGATGTAGTTAGTTTATATATGTGTGGGGTGATGCTGCTTTAATCATATAATTGGATAGCATTATGAAATAACGGAGGTAACGTTATACGGCTTTCATTTGTATAGCGCCGGAATCATCACTTATGTGTGTAGTACGGAACGTGGAAGCTATGAAAGTCGTGGGCACAATCCGTTGTGGAAATAATGTTTCCAGTTATATTATATAAATGAAAACCGGTGATCTATTAATCTTGTATTTATGAATTTCTAAACCAAATCGCCTTTCCTCCAATTAAACGTGGTTAGAACCTTTATGACAAGGAGTCGCGAACCTTGATCAAACGGTCACTACCTATCTATGTTTTCTGAAACCGTAAACATGGTCTGAATTGCGTAGCTGTGGAAATACTGTTTAAAACCTTTCGTATAGTACACCGTGAATCAATCAGGGATTTATTGGGAAATAGTGAGGGCTGGTTTATATCATAGATGGTTGGGCTTTAATACAAACGTAGTTTAAACTAATCTAGAGTGACCATAAAGTATGTGACCCCGGAAAGACCACGATAAACGGCACTGTACTTCGTGTAACGTTGGAAACACCTTTGGTGAAGTACAAATACGTGGAGCTAAGGAAATGTCAGTGGTTGAAGACTGTGCCACATCCTGGTTTGACTTCAAAGCTGTGGAAATGTTTGATCGCACTGTACACCGTTAGTACACCTAAAGATCAGGAACACTGTGGAAATGCTTAGATGCACTGTACACCGTTAGTACATCTTAGGTCTGGAAAACTGTGGAAATGCATAGTCGCACTGTACACCGTGATGAAAGCTCTAGGCTAAAATATAACCATTAATATAAAGTTAATAGTCACCAAACCAAGTCTTAATCTTAAATGCCTTGTTTGACTTTGTTGTCCTCGTAGTGTTAAGAAAGGTCGGAACCTTAGTGGGTATGTTACTCTATCTCATGCACCCAGGAACTAACATTCCAAGAAGGGTCGTTACTCCATCACTGGATAACGTTGAAGAGTTGAGCATCCTCCTCCGATCAGACTCAATTTGGCCTAGTATTCAGTGACATATTGATTGGTTTCCCCAATCAGTAGGGTACTAGTGTTTACACTACGAACAATTAAGCTCAGATAAGACACAAACCTTTAAAAGACGTTTTCATACTAAAACCCTAGCATCACCTCCGCATAAGCTAACGAAGTCATAACAGACACATATCCTCCATACTGATTTCACCCCTATTTCTATTTTCCATTTATTTACTTTTTTTTTAATTGCTTTAAAATACGGACCTAAGTAACAAAAACCCACTCAAACTCTGTTTTAAAAATCCCATCACTAAAATAAACGACTTGTCTTGATACTCCCGTTTCACAATACGATTAGCTTGAAGAACGACCCTAGGTCATACTGCTGCTATACAGCTGTAGTAAAACTTAGGTCCCCAGCTCTTATAAATTTAAAACTCCACTGCCGTGTCCTCTTTCCGTTGCGTTGACGACCGTGACTGATCGGGCTCACGACAGCAGCGGACAGGTCACTCCCTTTCTTTACCACCCTACGGGGTTGTTTACGTAACAAAAACTTTATGTGGTCAGATGCAGCGGAGCAGGCTTTTCAGGAAATGAAGCTATTCATGCAAGAACTTCCCACGCTAACCGCACCCATCGCAGGAGAAACGCTGCAGTTATATATCGCCGCATCAGGTGACGCAGTTAGCTCGGTCCTCATTGCTGAGCGTAACAAGGTGCAGTTGCCGATTTATTTTGTCAGTAAAGCTCTGCAAGGAGGGGAAGTCAATTACAACTCCATGGAAAAACTTGTTCTAGCAATCGTGTATTCAGCGCGACGGCTGCGCCACTACTTCCAGGCACACCCCATAGTGGTGCTCACTGACCAGCCAATCAAGCAGATCTTGACAAAACCTGAAGTGTCGGGAAGACTGGCCAAATGGGCCATAGAGCTGGGCGAGCACGAAATTTCTTTCAAACCGCGTAACGCGGTTAAAGGTCAGATCATGGCAGATTTTCTGGCAGAAATACCCAAAGGGACTGAGGGCACCACCCACTCGTCCACGCCCGCCCCCACCGCGCCGAGCACCTGGGAACTATACTCAGATGGAGCATCCAGTTCGGAAGGGTCTGGGGCTGGGCTCATTTTGACAAGCCCAACCGGAGAAGAATACACTTATGCTTTAAGATTCGAATTTCCAGCCTCCAACAACGAATCCGAGTATGAAGCTTTGCTAGCGGGCCTGCGCCTCGCGCAAGCAATGGACATCAAGGATCTAAGGGCTTTCGTTGACTCTCAGCTCGTGGCCAACCAATTCTGGTCTTTTCGAAGCAAAGGAACCCGCAATGAAACAATACCTCACTTTAACCAAGTCTGTGATAGAAGGATTCAGAAGTTTCAGCATTGAACAGGTCCCCCGCGGCAGAAACAAGAGGGCTGATGCACTCAGCAAATTGGCATCCCTCACATTTGCTCATTTAACCAAAGAAGTACTCGTAGAGGTTCTGAAACACAAGTCAATTGCCGCAGATCCCACCGTGGCAGACATACAGGAGACGGGGGACACATAGATGACACCAATCATTACGTTCATCACCACTGGAACACTTCCGGAAGACCCAGGGCAAGCCCGGAAAATAAGAGTCAACGCCCCAAGATACTTGATGAAAAAAGGGGTCCTCCACAGGAAAACTTTCTCGGGCCCAGAGCTAAGATGCGTCGGCCCGGCCCAAGCGGAGAAAGTAATCAGAGAAATACACGAAGGGGCGTGTGGTTTACACGCCGGCCCACGATCGATAGTGGCGAAGATAGCAAGGCATGGCTACTTTTGGCCGACCATGCACAAGGATACCACGGCAATAATACAGAAATGCCACGCTTGTCAAATCCATGCCTCGGTGCAGCGTTCCCCAAGACACGACCTGATTCCGGTCACGTCTGCATGGCCTTTTCACAAATGGGGTATCGACATCGTGGGGCCCTTCCCGGCAGACCATGGTAACCTAAAGTTTCTTGTGGTGGCGATAGATTATTTCACGAAATGGGTGGAGGCCAAACCGTTGGACAAGATAACAGGGCAGAAGATTCTCAACTTCGTTTGGAACGACATTGTTTGTCGTTTCGGCATACCGCACGAGATCGTAAGCGATAATGGCAAACAGTTCGCTGACAATCCTTTCAAGTCATGGTGCGAGGGACTCCAAATCAAGCAAACGTTCACCTCCGTTGCGCACCCCCAAGCGAACGGGCAGGTTGAGGTCACCAACCGTGATATAGTTGAAGGCATTAATGCTCGCTTGGACACGGATACAAGGGGGTGGGCCGAAGAACTACCAAATGTGTTGTGGGCACATCGCACCACACCAAAGAAGAGCACAGGCGAAACGCCCTACAGTCTGGTCTATGGATCGGAGGCCGTCATCCCTGCAGAAATAAGTGTTCCGATGCCCAGGGTTGCACAGTTCGATGAGGATGCCAATGAGATACGCCGCAGGGAACACCTCGAGCTGACAGAGGAAAGGCGCGGATACGCTGCAATCAGAGAGGCCGAAAACAAGCTGTCACCGTTTGGCTTTATTCCGCAGCCAATGGGGAAGTATGACAGCTGGAGGATCCGTATTAACCAGTGGACAAACCAATGAGGCGTAAGGAAGATACGTTGACCTTCCTGTACTTTTCTGACATGACACTGTTCATGATACGTTGTGTCAGGGAATGTTTTGTCGGTATGGTTACGCTGCGACGTAACCATAGTCGGTTTGGGACGCCGATCTCCCGCGGTGGGCAGGACATACATACGTCCCGCCGCGGTGTGGAATGTAGTTGTTATGCTGGGGTGTGGTTACACCATTAGTATGCATTTAATTATTATTGTATTTGTAGAACTTAAAAAAACTTCTTTCATATAAAAAAGCAGTAAAAACATACATATATACTGAATTTGTACCATTTAAAAGTTCTCTTTTAACACAATAGTAAAATGTATAAAATCAAATATACTTCGAAACAATAAACTCCGAGTCAAATTTGGGACATTCTTTTGTTATTTTTGTTAGTTCGGCAATTTCAGTAAAGCTAAACTTAAATATTATATAATTTTCGTAAAATCTTTGAGCTAAGCTCGAGTTGAACTCGAGCTTGTAGCTGCATTCAACTCAAGAGACTTAGAGGAAGATTATTTTATGAGATCGAGTTCAAGAACAAGTAATTTGCTAACATCCATAACTTAAAGTGTTAAGATTCATACTCCGTATTAATTTTCATACTAATTTTATTGTCATCAAAGAATTAATACAATAATTATCTAATAAAGTATGCAAAGGTTTTATCAGTTTTGGAATCAATTAAAGTATCCTATAATATGGTGGTGGTCCGCTAAAAAGTGAGGTATGCTGCGGTTTATATGTCACCGATTCTTTCATCTTCACTCATACACTTACATATTTTCTACTCCATTTGATCAATTTTCCAGAAATCACTTAAGACTTTCATTCAAATTTCGAAAATATTAGTATTACTCAAGCATAATATATATTTGAACGATTTCACGATGTTGTGTAGACGAAAAAGTTCAACAAGATGTCGAAAAGGTGGATCTGTTCCTGTTTACCTAAATGTTTACGATCTTACCTCTGTGAACGGATGTGCTTATTGGCTCGGTCTTGGTGTCTACCATTCAGGCGTTCAAGGTTTGATCTCAGCGTTTCACTAACTGATTTGATAAAAGGGTTAAGTGTAAGGAATTTAACAGATTTTTACCCTTTTTTTTCGTTGTAAACAATAGATTTTTACTACTCAAATTGAACATACTTACATTTTCACACAATTGTTTATCGATAATTACCACTTAATGTACCAGAATTAAGTACAATATGTGGCTATAAAGCGGTACAAATGAAAGTACATTATATATAATGGATAAAAGTATATATACAACTATGTTGCATCTATAGTTTTGCAAAATTAACACAAGTATTGTTTATGTTAAGAGTTTTATGCTTGTAGTTCATGGAGTTGAGTATGCATTTGGATTTCATAAAAATGCAACCACCGGAATCTTTGAAGGAGAACCGAAAGAATGCGAAGGATTCACGTTTAGGAAACAGATTATGATTGGATGGACGAATATGAATCTAAGGGAGGTTAGAATGTTCATGAAAGAACTTGCCGAAACCTACAAGGGAACTTCCTACAATCTAATCACCAGAAATTGTAATCATTTTTGTAACGACGCATGTCTTAGACTTACCGGAAATCCCATTCCGAGTTGGATAAATCGTCTCGCTAGAATTGGTAAGTTACTTTAACTTGCATTTCATTTATCGGTCAATTTTCTAGAATAGCAACATACTTTACAAACTGATCAAACTTTGTTATTTATCTTTATGAATCAAACTGGCATATACTAGGTTTTTTATTAAGTATCTATACATATATTGGGACATTCATGACAGCACCTAGGACATTCGTTATCATTTTCTTAAGAATATTATTCCGAATAAAGTCATTTTACGTTGTTATTGAATAGAATTTGCCATTTGAGTAACAAGTTTTTCATAAGCTAATGAATTTCATGACATGAATTAGGTTTATTGTGCAATTGCATAATCCCGGCGAGTATAAGCTCATGTAAAATAGGAATCGAAGATAACAAGGCATGTCATGAACAAGAGAACTTGAAAGGAGGTTCAAGTAGGTTCGGTTCATTTCTGAGTTCTCCATCGTCATCTGAAAAATCGACGGAGACCTCAACTGCAAATGATTTGAGGAGAAGCTTTGGAACCCGAAGTTTTGTTCCTCCTTCTTCACCTTTTCATCTCGGTTCTTCTTCTTCATTTTAGTTATATCATATCAAACTTGAATGTGTATTATCATGAAACTTAGCAATAACATCAGCTTAGTTACATTTTATCATCATTCATATAACAACATGAGTTAACAATGGTTGCTATTATATAGCAAAATGTTTCTTCCATCTTTATAACCTACTTGAGTTGAAGTTGAAGCTGATAGTTAAAGTTTGTTTGAACTGAAGCTTGTATTAGAGATATTTATACGCTATTTGAAAAACTTTTATTTTAGAATTTTTCTGGGGCTTCTTTTTACGATAGGTCCCACTTAGTTTTGTTTGTCAGCTCATATTTTTTTATAAGGACTTAACAAAAAAAAGTAGAAGCTCAAACCCCTAGAATTTCTATGACACATCCTAAAGTCTAAATAACTTGATTTGTTCGGTCATTGAAATAGTTTGACTACTCATTTTGGTACCATATATAGCAATAACAAGAATGACAATTAATATATATATATATATATATATATATATATATATATATATATATAGTCAAAAGTACACTTTGTTTCTAGTTTATTCACCATGGTTGAAAGTTATTCTTGATGTTTGGTGATGGTGAATATGAAGAATACATGTGATTGGTGCACTAAGGTCCAAAGAATGCTTGTACCAAAGTGGTCTCACATCTAGCATCAACGTAGTATTATTTTGGGTAAAAAGAGGCTCCATGAAAAATTTCACTTTTTTCCCACCTTAAGATTCTAAAGCAGGTACAAAAAGTCAAAAACCAAGATCTCGATAATTCGTATATTTTTTATTTGTAAGGATTACATCTAATACAACTTTCTTATCCTGATTATATTCTCTTCATAAAAAAATATAAGTTACAGATATATGCCATCAAGTTACCGATGAACCAATACCAAGGTGTTCGTAAGACGTCATGATAGTTTCTAAAGAAGTCTCATATTCAAACCTCTCATGTAAACATCTCGAAAGTGACCTAAGACAATGGTAAAAACTAAAAAAACGATCACGTATATACCTCAATTGGCCGTGTACCGCTAAACCGCTAATTGAAAGAGTGGGTTATTTAGTTGTATTTACTTTTCATATGAAGAGTATATTAAACTTTAATAAAAAATGAATTAAGGTAATGTGATTAGATATGTAGAGAAATGGTGATGACATGACATACATGATGACTCCAGGATTTGGTACAAACTTGCATTTCGTATCATCAACGTACAATTCCGGCATAATATGCTACTAGCTATACAAAGGGGTATTGGCTTAGCGGTATCCATAATCCATGTAACCATTCAACTATGAGGTTATGGTTCAATTATCCAGTTTATGACCAATGTACATTCGTGAATAAATTCGTGATGTTTGTATGTGTAAGTACTTATCTCTTTGGTTAGAGTTGCATGATTATGTAAATGTATTATCATGGTCTCTTGGTTAGAGTTGCATAGTACTTCCATCGATACTTTTTTGGGTTAAAGTTCATATTGACAACGAACTTTCACTTTTTTATTGAATTACGATTTTATAAGTAATGTAGGTAGTGAACTTTCAATTCTTGTGTCAAATTGGGTAATATGTATTACTTAGCATATTACCATAATGCCTAAGGCAATTTTAATAATGACACGTAATACATATTACCGAACTCGACATAAAATTTGAAAGTTTTCTACCTACATTAATAATAAATCGGTTCATTACCTAACTCGATACAAAAGTGAAAGTTGGTTGCCCATATCTAACTTTAACCCTATTTTTTTAAAAAAATCAAAGTTATATTAAAAAGGCCAGAGGCGAAAAGAGCAAACACAAAGGGAGATGACTCCAAGATAGAGCCTCAAGCCCTCAAGCAAAGCTCAGAATCAAAGAATTGAATACAATTTGCATAGCAGGGTCGGATCAACTTAAATTTCCCAAAAAAGTAAAGCATATTAAATTAAAATAAAATAAATTTAATTTATTTTTTTTTCTTTCATCATGTATGTTTTTAATCCAGCTCCAAGAAGCTCCTGGTCTCTCCTAGCGACCGAAACTCCTTTGAATCGAATGAAAATTATCTTGCTCATTTATGTTCGTTGTTGAAATCCAATCTACATTAAAACAACCTATTTTGGATTTTTGGCACTTCCAAACGGCCTAAATAAACACGAACATATACCCATTTGTCCACAAGATAATGATTTTGTTTATTTAATTGTTAAGTACAAATTACCTAAAACAAAAACGAACTATAAAAATTAAAAAATCACAATTAAGAAACAAACTACTACGTATCATTTTTTAGCAATATGTTACCTCGAACTTCAAAAAAATGATGATGTGTTATGTACCATATTGCTATAATTATGATACAGTTGATAGTTGATTTATATTATTGATAATTTTATAAGTTCATTCATAAATTTAGCTATAGTACATTTCTATTTTAGATATGATAATTTGGCCTAGATGTGTGAAAACAATTTGTATTCTCTAATTAATCACTTTAACTCTTGCTATATATAGATGATGAAAGTGTATGTGTTTTTTCCGTTAATTATTAATACTTCTATCTAAAAAAATCACATGTATATTGACGAAATGACGAGAAAGGCCTTATAATGATTAGATGATGTTATGTTAATATATGGGTTTTAAACAGAAATCTATAGATATTACTGGAAACGATTAAATCTTAGACCAAATTCTTGGATTTTGTACGATCATTTTTACATTAAAGTGTTTATGTCATGCACTCTCTGGGTATAACGAAACTTATAGTGAGATCATTCAAGAAATTACTACTAAATATCTTTTCGGAGAATTTTGAACTTAACAATAAGATTATGTTATGTTTTCGTATGTGCGAAATTAGAGGATTATTATGTAATATCATAGTCGATTTCGGCAGTTAATATAATAAACAAAGACACTATTTTCACGAAAAGGTGCAACCTTTGACAAACAGCCACATCCGTGCTCTTGTATATGTTCATTTTGACTGCTCCCTAGACTCCCGCTTTTTGGTGACGGTAAACAAGTGTGCACTTCGTATTTATCAACTTGTTTAATAATCTTACTTTTAATTTTCTTTTATCTCGAGTAAGCCTAAATTACATTTAAATTACAAACATTGAAGCCTAAATTACTTTACAATGTTTCATTGTTTCTGGTTGACTTATGAGGGTGCAGTGTGTATACATTCGCTTTCTAGTGATGCCCATGAACAGGGGCGGAGGTATAGCAGACCAAGGAGTAGCATCTGTTACATATGATTTTCAAATATTTATGTAATTTTTTTTTTTTTAATATAACCTAATTGCTAGACTCATTAAAGCCCAATAATATTTTTACATAAGCTATTACCCATTAACAAAAGTAAGCCCAAATGAGTAAAATAAGCCCAACCTTTTCATTTGTATAGTACGTATACGTTTTACAAGGGAAAGTAATGGAAACCTAAAAAATCAGATACGATATGGACCGAGTCGGAAGCTTTTGAAGTTTTGATAGTCGACCTCTTTTGTTTTAGATTATTGAAAGAGGCTGGAGCAATAAATAATCAATTAACTTGGAACTAATCAAACAATCAACAATGAATTTGGTTGATCTGCGGTGTTTTCAACTTATGGGTGAACAACGAGTGCAAATTTAAATTCCATTGATATTGTACTTTTCGATGGGAATATGGGATGTGAATTTAGGATGATCTGCTACGGGTGGTCCTTCAGCTATTTTCTGATGTTTTTGCTTCTCTAATCCTAGGTGTATAGTTTGTTGCTTATGTTAACCTTCGTTTGCTCTCTTTTTTTTGGTTTGGCAATGGCATGGCCAAGTTATATATTATGTTGACTATAGTAGTATGTAGTACTTGTAGTAGTTGTTTAGCAATTAGTAGCTATCGATTTTTATTGGTTTAAACTTATTTAATGACATCGTACAATTTTAATTTGTTTGTTATAATTTATGTACTTGAAATTTTTGCAACCCTTGAAATTTATTTCTAGATCCGTCACTGCCCATGAATTGAAGTCTAACTAATACTGATTTACACTATACTAAATCTAATGCATTTATATATTCTATATATATCATAAACGTTTAAATACTTGGTATCTACAAATTCCATTTGAAGAAATTGTGTAATCCTCACTTTTCCATAACATAATAAAAAGGGTTTGGCTAACTAGTGCTCTAAGGGTACATGTTAACCTTCATTTAATACACTAAAACTTTCAATAAATATTAAAAAATGTATATAATTAGGGTTTTGCTAACGTGTGCCCTCGTGGCACACGTTGAGAGGCATTTAATGAACCCGTAATTTTCTTATATATCAGAATTTGCATTTAATACTATTAATTCAATCAAATACTTACCCTTTTTATGCATATATTAAGTACAAATTCCGATATATAAGTAAATTAGGAGTTCATTATATGCACTTTAACGTGTGTCACGGGGGCACACGTTAGCAAAACCCAATTAATTAACTCTCTAATTTCCTTTTATATATGTATATTAATTGCATTTAGTGTTTTTTATGACAACTTTTAGTGTATTACAGAAGGTTAACATGTGCCCTTAGGACGCTAATTTTTTTTTTTTGGCGAAATAATATATTTTAAAACAAAATATAATAGTTTAACTCAAAGTATGAAAGTAATATAGTCAAATTGGAACAAACAATCAATGAATGCATAACATTATAAAGATAAGGATTCAATAAAAAATACCTTCGTTTATATATTCTGAATGTTTACAAATACAACTTGATATAGTTGGACTAGCTTCCTTGTTTATACTGGATACAGACTCTGACTGGACTATAGGAGATATACATATATTAAAATCTAAACTTTTGGAACATTGAGTTGTTGATAATATGACAGAGGGTTTTTTCATAAAATTTTTTCTAAGTAAAGAGCTTATTCAAGTGATGCCCTGTCTTCATAAGATCTTCCTTTATTTATAGAGGTGTTTGAGTTTCTTCATTCTTCTCCATTCTTCTTTTTACCGGCATCTTTCGGTCTTCTTTAATAGTTATCTTCTTTTTACCGTCACCTTCCAGTATTCCATAATAAAGTCGGCTTCTTTAGTCAATAAAGGTCTTCTCAATTATCTTGAATGATTTTGTCTTGACACTTGCTTCTTATCTTGAATGATATAAATTCTTCAGACAGATAATTGGCATTTGTCGATAAAATTCTTCAAAGAAGTCATATAATTGTCCTTGCAAGTATATAATTGTCCTTGCAAGTGGTCCATATGTCTTGATCTTCTAAGAATTTGTCGGATTCGTTTCTTGAATTTCTCAACCTTGACAATAATTGAATGCTAATAAAGTTGATTTTATTTTCTTTTGACTGGTTCATATGGATTTTAATTTGTCTTTCTTTAATATAGACTCAAACTCAATTTGACTAGTTCATATGGATTTTAATTTGTCTTTCTTTTAATATAGACTCAAACTCATTTTTACTGGTTCATAAAGATTAAGACTCTCTTCTAATAATATAGACTCAACTTCAATTCATATAAAATTATGACTCTCTTTCAGTAATATAGACTCTCATTTGAACTTTTAATTTAATACAATCTCGTCATATGGATCTTGAGCATCCTGAAAAAGATCTTCACTTGGAGTGGGAGATCTCTTAATCTCGTTTATAATTTTCTGTATTTCTGCTGGGGATGAACATGCTTGAAGTCGACTTATAAAATCTCCATCTTGAATATTAGGAACTTGAGTAGATGAACTTGCTGACGGGCTTAAATTTTTATTATAAAAATCGATAACTGCCTTGGAGCTTGCTTGATTTATATTAATCTTCTTCCACAATTTAACACTATACTGTCTATAGAAGAGAGGCGGACTTGTATCTTGAGCTTCTTGTTTCTTATATGTGAACAACGTAATCCATGGTAGCTTGAATAATGCAACGAACTGGAGAGTATATTCAAAATTGGAAAGATTTTCTTCTTGATATAAATATTTGAACTTGTTATATCCTTCAAGAATGGTAGGAGGAAAAGCTTCTGGAATAGACCCCATATATCTGAACCACTTAACAAACCATCTTGGATATATATTTGAAAACTTCTCAGAGAAATAGAAAAACCAAGTATGATTAAAGCTTCTAATTAGAAAGGCTTTAAACCATGCTTCTTGATAATCATAATAATTATAAATGGGGTATGATGGAAATCCGGATAAAACTTTGTGAGAATATGGCTTGATAGACCATTCTTCAGGAGTAATAATTTTCATAATCTTGGCTTTGCTGCAATCAATATAATCTGGTTTTGTCTGGCTCATAGTATGTTCAATAATAACCGAACCTGAATCAACTAAAATGGCTTGATAATATTCTCGGGTTTGATGATCATTATTATAGAAATGAGAATTATTTGGGTATAGGTAATCTATAATAGAAAAGAAATTTTTACTCAATATTTGTTCTTCAAAGGGTTCAAGAATCTTTATAATTTGTTTATTTGGGTTTATAACATACTCATTTGAACTTGAAGAAGGTTTTGATATAACAGGGACTGGAATAGAGGGTTTTTGTGGAGTTATAGGAGCTGTTGGTATACCTTGTAACTGAGCTAAAACAGAATAAGACGGTCTGGGTCTAACTTGGTTAGAGAGAGGTGATATAGGTCCAAATCTGTTTTGATGTATAGGAAGGGATGGGAATTCTTTAGATGATGAAGTTGATGGTTTTTCTTCCTTTTTCATATTGGCAATAGACTGTCTGGTTAATACTACCGTTTTTCTTGAATCTGATGAATTCATTTTCTCTGCAAAAATTCTCGTGATAAAAAATATGGTAGAGAATTATTCTCTCCTTTGATAAACTCAATGGTAAAATCAAAGTTACTTAATATAGCTTGCCATCTAGCAAAAATTTGTTTAGAAATCCAAATTTTAATATCCTTTTCTAAAATATATTTTGCAGATAAACAATCTATTCTTAATATAAAAGTTTTCATGTATAAATCATCCTCAAATTTCTTAATATTTAAAACAATACTTAGAATTTCTTTTTTAACAGTAGAATAGTTTTTCTGTGTTTCATTCCATGCACCAGAATAAAATCTTACTAATTGTTCTTTTTCATTATTAGATAGTTTTTGTTTTAATATACCACCATATCCTATATCACTTGCATCTGTCTCTATTATAAGCTTAGCATCTGGATGAGGTATTTTTAAACATGGTAAAACTTTAATTTTTTCTTTTATATGTCTAATTATATTAGTATGTTCTTCTGTCCATGGTTTAGGATTTTTCTTTAACCTATCATATAAAGGTTTACATATAATACCTAAATCTTTAAAGAAATCATGTATATAATTTAAACATCCTAAAAATCTTTGTAATTGATTTTTATCTTTAATCTCATCTGGGAATTTATTAGAAAATTCTAAACTTCTATCAATTGGTTTTATAGTTCCTTGAACTATATTATGTCCTAAAAATCTTATTTTTGTTTGAAATAGAGATATCTTCGTTGGTGAAACTGCTAATCCATTTTTATATATAGTATCATAAAACACATTTAAATGTTTAAAATGTTGGTCTATATTTTTAGAAAATATTAAAACATCATCAATATAAACTATTGCAAAATTTTCTAATGGTAGAATAATATCATTCATTATATTTTGAAATTCAGATGGGGCATTTTTTAATCCAAAGGGCATTACATTCCATTCGTAATGTCCAAAGGGAACATTAAAACCCGTTTTATATTTATCGTCCTCTTTTATCTGAATTTGCCAAAATCCAGATTTCATATCAAACTTAGAAAATATTTTTGAATCATATAACTTTTTTAATAAATCTATTTTATTAGGTATAGGATATCTAATCCATTCTAATACTTTATTTAAAGGTTTATAATTTATTACTAATCTTGGTGCTCCTCTTTCTATTTCAGCATTATTCATAACATAGAAGGCTGAACAAGACCAAGGGGATTTTGATGGACGTATAAGTTTCTTATCTAATAAATCTTGTATTTCTTTTTTACAATGTTCTTCTAGTTCTATAGACATATGTATAGATTTGGATTTTGTAGGAATGTTTTTCTCATTAAAGTCTTTAATATAGGGTAATCCTACTATATGTTGTTTTCTTTTCCAAAATGCATTAGGAATCGCTGCACATACATTATTTTTAAATTTTTCTTCTAATAATTTTACTTTTGTTTGTATAGTTTTATCTTTTAATTGATTGCATATCCTTTTGTCATTTATTTCATTCACTAAATATTCTATTTGCCTTTTCTTATTTTCTAATATATTTATTTCTTTAGTTACAACTGGTTGAATAAATTCAAAAGTTATTTCTTTGTTTAAAACTTTAGTAGTTAATCCTTTTTCATCTGCTGTAAAAGGGTATAATTGTAATATAAATGGTTGTCCTAAAATGAGTTGAGAAGTTAAATTCTTTACTAGAATTAGTTGAGTATTATAGCAATAGTTATCTTTACATATATGTACATTAGATAATTTATAATTTATTTTTAATCTTGATCCACTCGCTGAAGATAATTTTTCAGTAGACTTTTCATAATACTTAGTTGGAATTAATCCTTCTTGAATACAATTCAAATCTGCTCCTGAATCTAATAAAGCTACTAATGTTAATTTATAATCTTTACTGATAGATATAGTTAATTTCGTATACCATCTTTAATAATTTATTTTCTTTATTATATTTATTATTGGTGTAGGTTCTTCTTCTACATTTTCATCTTTTAAGGGTTCTTCTTTATTTTCTATATTTTCTACTCTTTGTTTTAGAATTTTTATTTCTAATTTTACATTATTAAGCTCTTCTTGTAATTCTGGAATTGTTATGGGGTTTATATTTTTATTAAATCTTTTACATATTTCATTGAAATTATATTCTTGTCTATGATCTAAAACTTTCTCTTCTTTACTATTTAATTTTTCTTCTAGTTTTTGAAAATATATCTTTTTTATATCTTTATCTTCTATTTTATTTATTAAATCTATTAATTGTTCTATTCACTGTCTTTAGTTATAACATTAATTGATTTATAATCACAATTACAATTTCCTATACATTCGCATGCTTCAGATTCACTACTAGAGGTATCTTCTTCTAAAATATTTATATCATTCTCACTATAATCTGATATACTAGACTCGCTCGAACTATCTCTTATAATTAATTTACTAATTTGTTTTTTAAGTTCATATGATATATCTAACTAATTTATTTTCTTTTTAACATAGCAATCTTTTGCCATATGGCAATTTCTTCCACATTTATAACATATTATAATATCTTTTTGTTAATTTTGTTTATAATTTTTGTAAGGAATTCTTTTACCTTTTCTAAATCTATTTTTCTTATACTCATTTCTATTTTCGTATTCTTGATCTCTTTTATAATTTCTTTTATATTTTATATATTTACCTTTATGTCTATATTTAATCTTCTTAGAACTAGAGGGAGGTAATTTTAAAGTTTCATAACCATATTGTTGGCAAAAGTCTCCTAGTTCTTGTCTAGAATTAACACCTTCTTTCTTAATCTTAGCTTTCAACTTTAAATCTGAACATATAGCTAATCCTTCTTGATTTACATAATTTATGATTTCTCCATATGTTAATTCTTTATAAGGTATATTATTATTATAATCATGACTTAATTTATTTCTAATTCTTTCAGCAAATAACTTAGGTAATCCTGCTATAAACCTTTCTTTCCAATATGCTTCTTTACAATCTGGCCTAGTCATTACTTTTGCTAAAAATACATCTTTATACCATCTAAAATCTTGTAATTTTCTACACGTTAAATTTAATAATATAGATGAATTTCTTTCTTGATAAGAAGCCGGGTTTCCTACATAATTTTTTAATATAGCATATATCAAAGTATTCATCATATCATCTATTTCTGTTTGATTAATCTGACCATTTTCAGTTTTTATTATAGTCTTTTTTGCATTATATATACGATTCTTTTCTTCTTGAGTTACATAACTATCCCACCAACCTTTTAGAATTCCGGTAAATCCTGATATAATCATTTCCGTTACTTGTAATTCAGTATTATTATGTGCTTTATATGCAATAGCTGTCATAGTCATTTCTTGTAATAAGTTTAAAATTTGATACTCTGTTTGACCATCTATATTCCATTCATATATAGAAGTTCCATCATATTTGGCTTGTACTAAAGTGTGACGTTCTTCATATTGTAAATCTGGAGGTGTTGGCTTTTAATAGTAGTTTCGAGTTTCTGGTCTTGGAGTATAAGTTTTATTTGAAGTATATGGATTATATTTTATTTTATTTATTCCATTATTATTAAATTGATTTTCTATATTAGGAATATCATCTTCTGAAAATTCTTCTTCATTTATTACATTAATTTTATTACTTGATATACTTAAATGAGATAATTTGTCTTCAATTTCCTTTAATATAACATTTTGTTTTCCTAAATTTATAGGGGTATCTATTTGATATGGTATAAATAAAGGACTTTCTTCAATAACTTGTTTAGATTTAGAGGTACCCGGGTTTACTATCTTCAATTTTCTCAATTCTATCTAATTGTTGACCTATAGTATTTAATACTTCATTCGTATAGTTATTTTGACATGCAATTTGTTTTAGAGTTTTATTAGAATCTTGATCTTTTACTTCTACTAAAGGTATACCTATATATTCTTTATTATTTTGTTTTATAATTATATCTTCATAAGGGGGATGAATTCCTATAATTTCTTCTTTAGTATTAGGATTTTTATATGTTTTATTTAATTTTGTTATTGTTTCTGTTTTTTTTTTAAATGGAAAATATATTCCTTCTTTTACACAATACATATGTAACCATGAAAAGAATGGCATGACTTCGTTATTTTCAAATAGATATAAATGCCATGTTAATTAATTTCTACTTCTTTGACTTTGACTAAACTTTGAATTATACCAAGCTACCTTTTCTTTATTATAGTTGGAAAAGGATATTATATTTTTCCAACTATAATAAAGAAAATGTAGCTTGGTATAATTCAAAGTTTAGTCAAAGTCAAAGAAGTAGAAATCAATTAACATGGCATTTATATCTATTTGAAAATAACGAAGTCATGCCATTCTTTTCATGGTTACATATGTATTGTGTAAAAGAAGGAATATATTTTCCATTTAAAAAAAAAAACAGAAACAATAACAAAAATAAATAAAACATATAAAAATCCTAATACTAAAGAAGAAATTATAGGAATTCATCCCCCTTATGAAGATATAATTATAAAACAAAATAATAAAGAATATATATGTATACCTTTAGTAGAAGTAAAAGATCAAGATTCTAATAAAACTCTAAAACAAATTGCATGTCAAAGTAACTATACGAATGAAGTATTAAATACTATAGGTCAACAATTAGATAGAATTGAGAAAATTGAAGATAGTAAACCCGGGTACCTCAAAATCTAAACAAGTTATTGAAGAAAGTCCTTTATTTATACCATATCAAATAGATACCCCTATAAATTTAGGAAAACAAAATGTTATATTAAAGGAAATTGAAGACAAATTATCTCATTTAAGTATATCATGTAATAAAATTAATGTAATAAATGAAGAAGAATTTTCAGAAGATGATATTCCTAATATAGAAAATCAATTTAATAATAATGGAATAAATAAAATAAAATATAATCCATATACTTCAAATAAAACTTATACTCCAAGACCAGAAACTCGAAACTACTATTATAAGCCAACACCTCCAGATTTACAATATGAAGAACGTCACACTTTAGTACAAGCCAAATATGATGGAACTTCTATATATGAATGGAATATAGATGGTCAAACAGAGTATCAAATTTTAAACTTATTACAAGAAATGACTATGGCAGCTATTGCATATAAAGCACATAATAATACTGAATTACAAGTAACAGAAATGATTATATCAGGATTTACCGGAATTCTAAAAGGTTGGTGGGATAGCTATGTAACTCAAGAAGAAAAGAATCGTATATATAATGCAAAAAAGACTATAATAAAAACTGAAAATGGTCAGATTAATCAAACAGAAATAGATGATATGATGAATACTTTGATATATGCTATATTAAAAAATTATGTAGGAAACCCGGCTTCTTATCAAGAAAGAAATTCATCTATATTACTAAATTTAACATGTAGAAAATTACAAGATTTTAGATGGTATAAAGATGTATTTTTAGCAAAAGTAATGACTAGGCCAGATTGTAAAGAAGCATATTGGAAAGAAAGGTTTATAGCAGGATTACCTAAGTTATTTGCTGAAAGAATTAGAAATAAATTAAGTCATGATTATAATAATAATATACCTTATAAAGAATTAACATATGGAGAAATCATAAATTATGTAAATCAAGAAGGATTAGCTATATGTTCAGATTTAAAGTTGAAAGCTAAGATTAAGAAAGAAGGTGTTAATTCTAGACAAGAACTAGGAGACTTTTGCCAACAATATGGTTATGAAACTTTAAAATTACCTCCCTCTAGTTCTAAGAAGATTAAATATAGACATAAAGGTAAATATATAAAACATAAAAGAAATTATAAAAAAGATCAAGAATACGAAAATAGAAATGAGTATAAGAAAAATAGATTTAGAAAAGGTAAAAGAATTCCTTACAAAAAATATAAACAAAATAAACAAAAGGATATTATAATATGTTATAAATGTGGAAGAAATGGCCATATGGCAAAAGATTGCTATGTTAAAAAGAAAATAAATGAGTTAGATATATCAGATGAACTTAAAAAACAAATTAGTAAATTAATTATAAGAGATAGTTCGAGCGAGTCTAGTATATCAGATTATAGTGAGAATGATATAAATATTTTAGAAGAAGATACCTCTAGTAGTGAATCTGAAGCATGCGAATGTATAGGAAATTGTAATTGTGATTATAAATCAATTAATGTTATAACTAAAGACAGTGAAATAGAACAATTAATAGATTTAATAAATAAAATAGAAGATAAAGATATAAAAAAGATATATTTTCAAAAACTAGAAGAAAAATTAAATAGTAAAGAAGAGAAAGTTTTAGATCATAGACAAGAATATAATTTCAATGAAATATGTAAAAGATTTAATAAAAATATAAACCCCATAACAATTCCAGAATTACAAGAAGAGCTTAATAATGTAAAATTAGAAATAAAATTTCTAAAACAAAGAGTAGAAAAAATAGAAAATAAAGAAGAACCCTTAAAAGATGAAAAAGTAGAAGAAGAACCTACACCTATAATAAATATAATAAAGAAAATAAATTATCAAAGATGGTATACGAAATTAACTATATCTATCAGTAAAGATTATAAATTAACATTAGTAGCTTTATTAGATTCATGAGCAGATTCGAATTGTATTCAAGAAGGATTAATTTCAACTAAGTATTATGAAAAGTCTACTGAAAAATTATCTTCAGCGAGTGGATCAAGATTAAAAATAAATTATAAATTATCTAATGTACATATATGTAAAGATAACTATTGCTATAATACTCAACTAATTCTAGTAAAGAATTTAACTTCTCAACTCATTTTAGGACAACCGTTTATATTACAATTATACCCTTTTACAGCAGATGAAAATAGATTAACTACTAAAGTTTTAAATAAAGAAATAACTTTTGAATTCATTCACCCAGTTGTAACTAAAGAAATTAATATATTAGAAAATAAGAAAAGACAAGTAAAATATTTAGTAAGTGAAATAAATGACAAAAGAATATACAATCAATTAAAAGATAAAACTATACAAACAAAAATAAAACTATTAGAAGAAAAATTTAAAAATAATGTATGTGCAACTATACCAAATGCATTTTGGAAAAGAAAACAACATATAGTAGGACTACCCTATATTAAAGACTTTAATGAGAAAAATATTCCTACAAAATCTAAATCTATACATATGTCTATAGAACTAGAAGAACATTGTAAAAAAGAAATACAAGATTTATTAGACAAGAAACTTATACGTCCATCAAAATCTCCTTGGTCTTGTTCAGCTTTCTATGTTATGAATAATGCTGAAATAGAAAGAGGAGCACCAAGATTAGTAATAAATTATAAACCTTTAAATAAAGTTTTAGAATGGATTAGATATCCTATACCTAATAAAAGAGATTTATTAAAAAAGTTATATGATTCAAAAATATTTTCTAAGTTTGATATGAAATCTGGATTTTGGCAAATTCAGATAAAAGAGGACGATAAATATAAAACAGGTTTTAATGTTCCCTTTGGACATTACGAATGGAATGTAATGCCCTTTGGATTAAAAAATGCCCCATCTGAATTTCAAAATATAATGAATGATATTATTCTACCATTAGGAAATTTTGCAATAGTTTATATTGATGATGTTTTAATATTTTCTAAAAATATAGACCAACATTTTAAACATTTAAATGTGTTTTATGATACTATATATAAAAATGGATTAGCAGTTTCACCAACGAAGATATCTCTATTTCAAACAGAAATAAGATTTTTAGGACATAATATAGTTCAAGGAACTATAAAACCAATTGATAGAAGTTTAGAATTTTCTAATAAATTCCCAGATGAGATTAAAGATAAAAATCAATTACAAAGATTTTTAGGATGTTTAAATTATATACATGATTTCTTTAAAGATTTAGGTATTATACGTAAACCTTTATATGATAGGTTAAAGAAAAATCCTAAACCATGGACAGAAGAACATACTAATATAATTAGACATATAAAAGAAAAAATTAAAGTTTTACCATGTTTATAAATACCTCATCCAGATGCTAAGCTTATAGTAGAGACAGATGCAAGTGATATAGGATATGGTGGTATATTAAAACAAAAACTATCTAATAATGAAAAAGAACAATTAGTAAGATTTTATTCTGGTGCATGGAATGAAACACAGAAAAACTATTCTACTGTTAAAAAAGAAATTCTAAGTATTGTTTTAAATATTAAGAAATTTGAGGATGATTTATACATGAAAACTTTTATATTAAGAATAGATTGTTTATCTGCAAAATATATTTTAGAAAAGGATATTAAAAATTTGATTTCTAAACAAATTTTTGCTAGATGGCAAGCTATATTAAGTAACTTTGATTTTACCATTGAGTTTATCAAAGGAGAGAATAATTCTCTACCAGATTTTTTATCACGAGAATTTTTGCAGAGAAAATGAATTCATCATATTCAGGAAAAAAGGTAGTATTAACCAGACAGTCTATTGCCAATATGAAAAAGGAAGAAAAACCATCAACTTCATCATCTAAAGAATTCCCATCCCTTCCTATACATCAAAACAGATTTGGACCTATATCACCTCTCTCTAACCAAGTTAGACCCAGACCGTCTTATTCAGTTTTAGCTCAGTTACAAGGTATACCAACAGCTCCTATAACTCCACAAAAACCCTCTATTCCAGTCCCTGTTATATCAAAACCTTCTTCAAGTTCAAATGAGTATGTTATAAACCCAAATAAACAAATTATAAAGATTCTTGAACCCTTTGAAGAACAAATATTGAGTAAAAATTTCTTTTCTATTATAGATTACCTATACCCAAATAATTCTCATTTCTATAATAATGATCATCAAACCCGAGAATATTATCAAGCCATTTTAGTTGATTCAGGTTCGGTTATTATTGAACATACTATGAGCCAGACAAAACCAGATTATATTGATTGCAGCAAAGCCAAGATTATGAAAATTATTACTCCTGAAGAATGGTCTATCAAGCCATATTCTCACAAAGTTTTATCCGGATTTCCATCATACCCCATTTATAATTATTATGATTATCAAGAAGCATGGTTTAAAGCCTTTCTAATTAGAAGCTTTAATCATACTTGGTTTTTCTATTTCTCTGAGAAGTTTTCAAATATATATCCAAGATGGTTTGTTAAGTGGTTCAGATATATGGGGTCTATTCCAGAAGCTTTTCCTCCTACCATTCTTGAAGGATATAACAAGTTCAAATATTTATATCAAGAAGAAAATCTTTCCAATTTTGAATATACTCTCCAGTTCGTTGCATTATTCAAGCTACCATGGATTACGTTGTTCACATATAAGAAACAAGAAGCTCAAGATACAAGTCCGCCTCTCTTCTATAGACAGTATAGTGTTAAATTGTGGAAGAAGATTAATATAAATCAAGCAAGCTCCAAGGCAGTTATCGATTTTTATAATAAAAATTTAAGCCCGTCAACAAGTTCATCTACTCAAGTTCCTAATATTCAAGATGGAGATTTTATAAGTCGACTTCAAGCATGTTCATCCCCAGCAGAAATACAGAAAATTATAAACGAGATTAAGAGATCTCCCACTCCAAGTGAAGATCTTTTTCAGGATGCTCAAGATCCATATGACGAGATTGTATTAAATTAAAAGTTCAAATGAGAGTCTATATTACTGAAAGAGAGTCATAATTTTATATGAATTGAAGTTGAGTCTATATTATTAGAAGAGAGTCTTAATCTTTATGAACCAGTAAAAATGAGTTTGAGTCTATATTAAAAGAAAGACAAATTAAAATCCATATGAACTAGTCAAATTGAGTTTGAGTCTATATTAAAGAAAGACAAATTAAAATCCATATGAACCAGTCAAAAGAAAATAAAATCAACTTTATTAGCATTCAATTATTGTCAAGGTTGAGAAATTCAAGAAACGAATCCGACAAATTCTTAGAAGATCAAGACATATGGACCACTTGCAAGGACAATTATATACTTGCAAGGACAATTATATGACTTCTTTGAAGAATTTTATCGACAAATGCCAATTATCTGTCTGAAGAATTTATATCATTCAAGATAAGAAGCAAGTGTCAAGACAAAATCATTCAAGATAATTGAGAAGACCTTTATTGACTTAAGAAGCCGACTTTATTATGGAATACTGGAAGGTGACGGTAAAAAGAAGATAACTATTAAAGAAGACCGAAAGATGCCGGTAAAAAGAAGAATGGAGAAGAATGAAGAAACTCAAACACCTCTATAAATAAAGGAAGATCTTATGAAGACAGGGCATCACTTGAATAAGCTCTTTACTTAGAAAAAATTTTATGAAAAAACCCTCTGTCATATTATCAACAACTCAATGTTCCAAAAGTTTAGATTTTAATATATGTATATCTCCTATAGTCCAGTCAGAGTCTGTATCCAGTATAAACAAAGAAGCTAGTCCAACTATATCAAGTTGTATTTGTAAACATTCAGAATATATAAACGAAGGTATTTTTTATTGAATCCTTATCTTTATAATGTTATGCATTCATTGCTTGTTTGTTCCAATTTGACTATATTACTTTCATACTTTGAGTTAAACTATTATATTTTGTTTTAAAATATATTATTTCGCCAAAAAAAAAAAAATTAGCGTCCTAAGGGCACATGTTAACATTCTTTAATACACTAAAAGTTGTCATAAAAAACACTAAATGCAATTAATATACATATATAAAAGGAAATTAGAGAGTTAATTAATTGGGTTTTGCTAACGTGTGCCCCCGTGACACACGTTAAAGTGCATATAATGAACTCCTAATTTACTTATATATCGGAATTTGTACTTAATATATGCATAAAAAGGGTAAGTATTTGATTGAATTAATAGTATTAAATGCAAATTCTGATATATAAGAAAATTACGGGTTCATTAAATGCCTCTCAACGTGTGCCACGAGGGCACACGTTAGCAAAACCCTAATTATATACATTTTTTAATATTTATTGAAAGTTTTAGTGTATTAAATGAAGGTTAACATGTACCCTTAGAGCACTAGTTAGCCAAACCCTTTTTATTATGTTATGGAAAAGTGAGGATTACACAATTTCTTCAAATGGAATTTGTAGATACCAAGTATTTAAACGTTTATGATATATATAGAATATATAAATGCATTAGATTTAGTATAGTGTAAATCAGTATTAGTTAGACTTCAATTCATGGGCAGTGACGGATCTAGAAATAAATTTCAAGGGTTGCAAAAATTTCAAGTACATAAATTATAACAAACAAATTAAAATTGTACGATGTCATTAAATAAGTTTAAACCAATAAAAATCGATAGCTACTAATTGCTAAACAACTACTACAAGTACTACATACTACTATAGTCAACATAATATATAACTTGGCCATGCCATTGCCAAACCAAAAAAAGAGAGCAAACGAAGGTTAACATAAGCAACAAACTATACACCTAGGATTAGAGAAGCAAAAACATCAGAAAATAGCTGAAGGACCACCCGTAGCAGATCATCCTAAATTCACATCCCATATTCCCATCGAAAAGTACAATATCAATGGAATTTAAATTTGCACTCGTTGTTCACCCATAAGTTGAAAACACCGCAGATCAACCAAATTCATTGTTGATTGTTTGATTAGTTCCAAGTTAATTGATTATTTATTGCTCCAGCCTCTTTCAATAATCTAAAACAAAAGAGGTCGACTATCAAAACTTCAAAAGCTTCCGACTCGGTCCATATCGTATCTGATTTTTTAGGTTTCCATTACTTTCCCTTGTAAAACGTATACGTACTATACAAATGAAAAGGTTGGGCTTATTTTACTCATTTGGGCTTACTTTTGTTAATGGGTAATAGCTTATGTAAAAATATTATTGGGCTTTAATGAGTCTAGCAATTAGGTTATATTAAAAAAAAAAAATTACATAAAATATTTGAAAATCATATGTAACAGATGCTACTCCTTGGTCTGCTATACCTCCGCCCCTGTTCATGGGCATCACTAGAAAGCGAATGTATACACACTACACCCTCATAAGTCAACCAGAAACAATGAAACATTGTAAAGTAATTTAGGCTTCAATGTTTGTAATTTAAATGTAATTTAGGCTTACTCGAGATAAAAGAAAATTAAAAGTAAGATTATTAAACAAGTTGATAAATACGAAGTGCACACTTGTTTACCGTCACCAAAAAGCGGGAGTCTAGGGAGCAGTCAAAATGAACATATAAACGAAGGTATTTTTTATTGAATCCTTATCTTTATAATGTTATGCATTCATTGCTTGTTTGTTCCAATTTGACTATATTACTTTCATACTTTGAGTTAAAATATATATATATATATATATATATATATATATATATATATATATATATATATATATATATATATATATATATATATATATATATATATATATATATTACATATGGACACAAGTACAGAACATTGATATATACTGCATGAGTTGTTTTACTAATCACGAAAGCCCTCCACCACATAGTTTGTTTATATGGATTTAGAGTGAATGTTAGTGTATGGTACCATATGAGATTGACAATCCCCGTCCGGGTTAGCAAGCACTAACTGGTCAAACGGACGCATTATCATTTGTTTATACGAGTGTAGATTAGGCACTCGCAGGGAGCTACCCTCGATCCGGCACTTGATTGTGATCTTGACACCTCAGTTAAGCTCAAACTATGGGCTCATGGCAGTAATATACACACTTATTTGATTGGTTTCAAACATATTAAATCTTGTGGTTCATACATTGTGCTTTATCATTAAACCTGTGAGCTCACCAGCTTTTAGCTGACCTTTTAGCATGTATTCTCAGGTTCTCAGCAGCAGTAGGTATGCTCATTCAGGATACCCTAGCTCGAGTCACATGCAAACATCAGGAGATTGTCATGCATTACTATATTTTGTAAAAGTAGTTATGCCTTATAATCTCTCATATTGAAATGCGAGCTTTTGTAATATTATAACTCTTGTAAACTTTTACATTAATCAATGTATTTTTGTAAACGACGCATGTAGATGTCGTGCATTATATCTTTGTGCTGTGATTACCGTATTAGTTGCGCCCCGACCTGAATCGCTTCCGCACAGTAAATTTGAGGGTGCGACATTTTTCTTCATGTTAATTAGTTTCACCACAGGTCGACCTTTTATTGCCAAAGCTTGTTTCGATGGAAGATGAGAGTCTTCATTAGGAACATGTTGAATAAAATGTTCATCTATATCTATTAAATCACTTGAGGACTTAGGTCTTCCTTTTTTCTTCTTTTGCAATTTAGGAGAGCCACCATCGATATTGCATTGTTTTGAATTTCCATTCGTTGTTAGTTCCTTGTGTTTTTGAACATTTTTCCGGAACACAGCACAAGTTGAATGACAATTTTTTCCTTGACAAAGATCATCAACAATGGAAACCGAATCAGGAGGAAGTGATTGATTCAAGATGTCAGGTGGAGTAGGAGATTGAGGCGCATATGGAACCGAAGGACACTAGTTTTTTTTTAGGACACTAGTTAGCTTTTCCCTAATAAAAATAATTATAATTACTACATTCAATTCGTCGTTACACATCGTGTCTTTAAGTCTCTAGATGATCAATTAACGAGCATGCAACCATCACCGATTCACCATCATTATTAATGCATCGGAAACAAAGAACACATACTCCGGATATCGGAATACACCGTTACAATGATATACGGAGTATTGATAGAAGTTGTAACACCCCAGTTTTCAAGGTATTATTTTAGTGTACAAAAATATACACTTATTTTTAATTGTAGACCTTTTAATAAAGTTATAATAGAAAACGTAAATAGTTGTTCAGTTCCAGACTGCGTAGTATAACAGATAAAAATAAAATAGGCACAGATACGTGCCTTCTTACTGTGTTCTCAAAACAAACTCCAGAACTCACTTTTGAGAAGGATAGAAATCGCAGGAAACCAAAATCAAAGGAGAACTCAGTGTTTAATCTTTAATTCAAGCTATAAATCATCAGAATCATCTTCCTCTATCATCCTTTAATCATTGTAAGTGTTCTAATTCCTTCAAGAACCCTAGAAAATGGGTTTTTAAGGGTTTTGATTAATTGGTACAAATTAATCCGAAAATTAGCCTTATAAATGAGTAACTAGTGTTAGTTTAGTTTATAAATGATGATTAGAAGCTCAATTTCATGATGTAAAAGTGAAAGGTAGTGATTAGGGTTTATGTGGTTTCATGAGTTTTGGTTGATTAGTTACTTTTAATCCGAAATTGAGGTTAGGAATCGATTTAATTGATGTTAGTTAGTGTTATTATGATCATTAGTAATCATATTACATGATGAAAGTGGTTGAATCATGATTAGGGTTTTGAGTAAATTCATGGGTTTTGCTAAATCCTTGTGAATTTAAGTGATAAGTGTAAAAGTGTAATCAGAAATGTAAATAGAGTATGATTATGAGGTAGAGAAAGTAATTAAAGTGATTAGTTAAAGATAAATAGCCATGGTTTCATGAATTAGTAATAACATAAATGATTAGTAATTGAAAGAGAGTTTATAGCATGATGAAAGGGTAATTAGTTGATTAGAAGTTTAGTTTAATTAAACCAATTGAGAGATGGGTTAATGAATTGATTAGTTGATCATGATGTTTAGTAGTTATTAAACATATTGTTATGTTATGTGTTTTGTGATAGGTGTTCAAAGAAGTGAATTCATAATCAAGTGATAAAGTGCTTAATCTCTTGAAAAGCCAAGGTGAGTGACATATGGATTAAATGAGTATTGATCATGTACTCTAGATTGTACAAGTGCAATAGGTTTACATGATTAATGAAAGAAATTAGTTATACTTTATTTTAAATGATTATTGTTAGTCATTGTTTCTAGATGTAATTAGATTGATTAGTAAATGGTTGATTAGCATGGAAAGATGTGAAATCAGAATAGTAAAGATTAGATGTAATTAGAACAGTTAATGTATATTAATAATGATCATGATTAGATCGATTAGCTAATTGTGCTTAATTGCAATATATGATGAATAGTTGAAAGAAATTGAAAGCAACGGTTTAGTGATAACAGATGATTAGATTTGCTAACTTATGTTAGCAGCTGCAGCGATTAGATTAGCTAACCAAGGTTAGCTATTGTGATTAGATTAGCTAACTCATGTTAGCTAATGTGACTAGACTAGCTAACTTATGTTAGCATATGTGATTAGTGTAGCTAATTTAATTTAGCTACAATTGTGATTAGATGATCAGATGTTGCAGAACAGGTTGACAGCGGAAAGATGAAAGCAGATTTAAGCAAAGCCAGAATTGTTCAGTAATAGTAGTTATATATATATATATATATATATATATATATATATATATATATATATATATATATATATATATATATATATATATATATATAGTATTGATATTGCTACATGTTGATTAGTTTAGAAATCAGTCATTTAATTGCTTATGTACTCACTAAGCTTTATGCTTAACCCGTTCAGTGTTATGTTGTAGGTACTTGGTTTGGTTGAACCAAATGATAGAAGGAGTAGATTTTGGGTTGCAAGAAGATAGCGTGGATAAGGAGCTTGCTTTATGGTTAGATGAGCTTCTTACTCTTTTGAATTATCGTTATGATTAGCCATTGTGTAAATCGCCCAAAAAGAGTTTTGTGACACGTGTTATGTAAGTCTTTGACTTAGTAAAGTCAAAGTGAAAAGAAAAGAAGAAATGATTAGTAACCATAAATGTGTCATAAATTGTAAAGAATTGGAATAGTGTAAAGTATTGAAAATGTGTTTGGGTTGATTTTAGTGTTGACTCATAGTCAACTATGTTGAATTGGTCAAATGTGAGTGGAAGATGTAAGTGAAAGAGTTAAAATAGCCTTGAAAGAAGAAACGGGTCAAAAGTGTCTAAATGGGCACATTTTGGGTCAAAGAGTCAAAACAAGCTATATTATAGATATGACATTTGTTGCTATTGGCTTAAGTGTCAAATGTATAGTAGAAAGTGTTGGTAAAGTGTGAAAATCAGAAATCAAGCGGTTTGTGTTTTGACATGTCAAGAAAAAGTGCCGAAATGGTCTAAAAATGGATTACAGCCCAGATTTTAGATAAACGCGTATTTTGAAAAAGTGTAAAAAGGGAAACCTTCATTATGGTATAGTGAAGGTGTGTGCAAAATTTCAGGTCATAACTCTCGACGAGTCAATAGTTATGCGCGTTTGAAGGTCGATAGTTTTGAGAAAATGGGTCAGTTTTGGAAGGCAGTTTTGAGTCGAAGGGCCAGTTTTGGAGGTCAAGAAGCAGTTTTGAAAGGAAAGTGTAAACACGAAAAACCTTTATCTTGTTATAGGGAAGGTGTCTACAAAATTTGGTTTTCTAATTATTAACGAGTAAGAAGTTATATGTATTTGAAAAATGTAGTTTAGTTTTGAAAATGGGTAGTTTTACCCATAACGTATGTTGGTCAGTTAACTTGTGTAGCCTTTGGTACGTAATCTCGTATCATATTTTAGTTGAATGTTGGGACCTAAACAAGAGTAATTCAGTTGGAAAAAAAAAGTTCAGATTTTCAGGGCGTTTCAAGTTGGTATCAGAGCGATGGTTTAAGAGATTTATGTAATCCACAATAGGATTGCCAAAACTTAAACCATTATGAATTGTTTAGTTTGTTATGATCAGTATGTATAGTAGTAAAGCAGATTTGATTAGATTGATATGCTACTTTGTTATTAGTTTAAATTAGTTGATATGTGTTAAATTAGTAGATGGAAATAGCAGATGAGATGCTAGCATCCCGAATAGTTTTGTTTGAACTTGATAATGTTGAAAGAAAATATGAAATTAGTAGTGCAAGTGTTAGTAGATTATTGACGAGGTGTACCTAAATTTTCTTATTAATAAGTATGTGTTATGTGATTAGATAAAGTGAATAGACATGTATTGTGATTAGAAATATAATGTGAGAAGACATGCATTATAATCAGACAGGTGTGGTGAATAGACATATATTATGTTATGATTAGCTATGTACTTGCAAGTAGATAATTGTTCAGATAAATGTGTAGAGATTCAGTCATGATTAGATGTACAGATAAGCTAACTTATGTTAGCTGTATGTTTAGAAGTACAGATAAGTTAAGTAATATTAAATATGTGTTCAGATGTTCAGATAATTGTTAAATTACACCAGCAATAGATTAATGAGTTCAGATAAATTGAAATGTGATAATAGATTAATTATGTGTTTAGAGTTTCAGGTGATTAGAAGTACTGACTTATGTCAGTTATTGTGTTAAGAATTTATGTGAAAAGATGCATGAAAGTATGTGTTAGCTTCAGTTTTATGTGTGATGTGTGCTAAGTATATGCAATTATAATAACAAGTTTAAATTAAGGAAATACTAAATAATACTATCACACAATTCAGGCAAGATTAACCCGTTCATGTAATATAGCTTAATAAGTAAGTCCAAATTCGAACACAAGGAACACAAGAAAACGTTATTCTTATTTATAACTAATTATCTATTTATTCTAATTACAAATATTTACAATTATAGTACAATTTAATACAATGATCCAATTTACAATAATCTACAAGATAAGGGGGGCGTTTTAGTTCCGAACGAACATATTTATATTTATATTTTTGATACAGATCCAATAGATAAGTTCTAGGAAACAACTTAAGTATACTCAATTGGATAGAAAATTATAACTATTTAAACAATTATTTATTAAAGTTATTGTATCAACTTATGTCTATTTGCTTTGTTGGCTATTATTATTGGTGAATTACTAATGTAGAAAATCACAAAGATTAAGATAATTTTCATATAGTAGCATTGCCAAAGATTAAGTACAATATTACTATTTATTAAGATCTATCAGCAGTTTATTAATACAATTCCTAGCTTCGGTTGAATTACAGTGTTACTTAACATTAATAATTGACAATCATTAATTAACTTATAAAACTCACTAGCTTCGTAAAGTTATCTATATAAATCAGTTAACTTTTATCAATATTAACATAACACAGACAATTCTTGTATAATAAACATTCAATAATATAGTTCCAACATAAACATATAATTCATATAATAATTCTAATAAACATACATTTAAACATTCATAATGAAAACCTAATAAGTAATTAATTCAAATAAACAATATCCAAAATAACCCAAAAGATTAATAAAGTTACAAGGATAAAGAAACCGAACCAATTAGCAAACCAGCTTTTCCTAGGGTTAAAAACCTTCAAACCCTGGCTCCTTTGCCTCCAAAATCGCACCTTAAAGTTGCCCTAAAACCCTAACTTTCAATTTTAGTATTCTTGAATCGTATATCAAATGACCTAGCTTAAGCCTCTATTTATACTTTTTCAGGCCGACCTTTCAACCGCCGGTTGAATACTTCAACCGCCGGTTGAAGTAATTCGAATCCGGGTCCAACTCTACGTGTCTCCACCGCCTTAAACCCTAAAGCTCAACCGCCGGTTGATTAATCCAACCGCCGGTTGAATGTTAATTCCAGAATATTCCAATTACGGGCTTGGGCTTAATATTTGGACTCTCATTCTTCATAACCGGACTTCTTTCTCTTTTTGGCCCAATTCTTCATTTTAACTCTTTTAGTCTTCATTTCTTCAAAGTCTTTAATCTTTATTTCTTTAAGTGCTTTAATTCTTCAGTTCTGGTCTCGTTCTTTTTCCTTTTTCTTCATTCTTCAATTAAAATACATTTCTGCAATTATTAACAAAATAAGTATCTAAAATCATATAGATGCAATAAAATGTATAAAAATATAAGGATAAATTAATATAAAATATACTATCTATTTGATGCTTATCAAATATCACCACACTTAAGTTCTGCTTGTCCTCAAGTAGAATACTGAATAAAATTTAAAAATAAACATCAAACTAATATTTAAGAATCAGAATACCAATATTAAAAATCTGTTTCATAAAGTAAAAATTTAAACAATTTAATTAACATGGATAACTATAATGTATAAATAAAATTTATTATTATTTGTGTAATATATAGTTCATGAACGATTACTAATATATTTGTCCACTTTAAACAATCTATCTTCATATTTCTGAATACCCTTTTATTGTTAGTATGTATATTACTTATGATTTCCATATATGATATACCTTTAAATTTAATTATACAATTTACTTCTATATTCCCAATAAATATATGAAATACATTTTTAAGAATCAAGACATTGGTGACAGGTCTGCATTTTTATGCAACAGAGCGACATAACTTGATTTAGGTTTAAGCAAAACCAGACTTGGTCAAACCATTTTTGGCGACCTCATTAGGTATCTTTTATATTTTCCAGACTTTTCAAATACTTTTGACTTGCGTTTGCTTGATTTTTAAGTATATATTAATAGAGACCAGGTCTATACTTTTGTATAACAGAGGAAACCATCAATATATATCCCCAAATGTATTCACATAAGTAAAAAGATATAAAATTATTGCATAATAAATTTAAAAATTAAGACTTTTTCTGTCATACATCATATTATGTATCATAAAATAATAAACAAGTTATTTTATTAATTTATTAAAATTCAGAAATCTTCATATAGATTGCCTATTAGTACATCATATCATATAACTATATATCACTTATTATTAAGTAGCTTACATTATATATACAAAATAGTTAATCCATATTAAAGTCTAAATTTTTTAAATACAAAATAAAACTTTTAACAAAAATATTCTAACTAATAAATATTTAGTTATTCACTTAAAATTTTAAATTTTTGATAAAACAATAGAAACTTAAATGTTTAATTAAAGAAATTTTTTTTCTTACGAACTCTATCCCCACACTTAAATTATACAATGCCCTCATTGTATAAAAATGATAAACAAAAGTGAGTAAGGGAAAAGAAAAATAGAACAGAAAAACTCCCCTGACTGAAATAAAAAATTTCATCATCGGCTAATAAAAATCTTCTTGGTTGATTCCTTCATCTCTTGAAAAACAATATACAACATCCACACTTTCGTAGTTAATCACGATTGCATTTAGCATATGCAATAAGCCTTTAAACCCCTCGGTATCCCAAGTGGACGAGTTATAGTCTCGTGAGGGTTTCCAGTAAACACACCCACAAAGTTCACAATTAATAAGATAAACTTATTAAATTTCCAAAAATTATCTCAATGCATTGTTCAGCTGCATTATATCGTACTATACTATTTACCATACTATATACTATATTATATATTATATATTATATTATATTATATTATATACTATATACTCTACTCCAACTTTGAAAAGTGGCAATGTTACAAAAATAAACAAGCAAACAAATTAAACGTACCAAATATACAAAATGAACAACAAATTAAAAATAATTCAAAAACATATAAACACATACTATTATTTCCTATGGCTTATTATGTAAAACTTATTAGACTACTGCTATTCAGATAAGTATTCAATCTCTAGTTGGGTACCTACAACCATTGATTTCCTTTCTTAATAATGTTTTCTAATAATTATAGTTTCTCAAACCTATCCTAAATACAATATTTCTAATATTAACACACTAATTCTTTAATAATGTTAAATTTATTTAACAAACTTTATTGTACTTCAAAAATTGATAAAAAGTCTCTTCATCAATGTTTCATATCATTATCTAATATGTTTTAGTAATTATCTTTATAGCAAAAACATATATACAATTTAGATTCTAAAAAAAATCCTAACTATAAAGAATATTTAAATAAAACAATCACTGGATTAATGTATCCACACCTTAGTAAAATAATATCAAAATTCAAAGAAAAACCATTCATTTATTAAGTTAACAATTAAGAATCTAGCATATAACATAGTTAAATTCCTCATATCTACTTCCATTATATTGTTAAAATATTTTAACATTTCTTATAAAATAACTCATACTTATCAAACCAACATTATAAAAATTTTATGATATCATAAAAAAAAACTTATAAAAGTGAGGATAAAATCCAATATGAATCTTAAAATGATTTTTAATGCAGTCATAAAATATTGTTATTTAATCGAAACGTATTATACCTTAAATAATATAACCGAGATTAATAATGAAAACATTTAACCACTTAAATATTACTAAAGAAAAATAAACATGAAAATTATTCCTAAAATAACACATATATTAAAAACTTAATATCCAGAAACAAACAACCAACTAAAGTTTAAAAGAAATCGTAACTAATAACAAAATGAAAAACTCCAAATAAAAATAAGAATGTGCAAATGTCTTCAAGGTTGATGAACCCATTCTCGAGCTAGTGGTGAAACATAGTAACCATTTGGTAGCATAAAGTGTATAGGAACTCTTTGGTCAGGAGGAAAGATTCTTAGAAAGTATCTAAACATAGTTTTAGTGATATCAGGCACTTGAGCAGTAGAATCTTCAAAATGTCGATAATGTTCATCTGCTGCTATTTGCAATTCATAGAATTCCCTCATTATTTTCTTTATTATCTTTGCTACCTGTCCTTCTTCATTAATTACCTTATATCCATTTACTTCCTTCACTTCACGCTCTTGATGCTTACGTCTTAACTCATCCATAAAACCATAAAATCCTAAATGTAACATTTCATACTTTCCAGTTGTAGGATTTCTTACTACCTCTTCAACTTCCCATACTATTCCTTTCATTAACTCTCTCTGACGCTCAGTAAACAACAATCCCGAAAATCTAAACATATTTATCATTTTTGTATAAATCTGAGATAATCCTAAGTGAAATAGATCATTATGGCAAAAATGATTCCTTCCTTGAAAAATTGATTTAAGCTCCATAATCACGTAATTCGCCACATTAACTAATGCCACTTCAGATATCCCCTCCGGAACTCTCCTTCTTAGCTCTTCTTGTGCGGGATAGTATAAATCATTTATCATTTGATGCGCATAATATTCCACTATGCAATCTACATAGTAAGTGCTGCAATTTTTATAATCTTTTTGTTCCAATAAGCTAATCACTTCCTGCAATTCTTCTATCAAACAAATATCTGCCATTTGCGTTGGATTTCCAGTTGCCCAATCCATATGATGCTTGTAGGATTCCAATAAACTAATTTGTTTATCATAATATGGAAACGGATATCAAGTCAACGCTCTGTAGACACATGAATACAAAATCTTCTGTCCTTCAAAGAAATCTTCCTCTTGAGCTTCTTGCTGATATAGCATATCCATTAATTCAGTCACATACTTATCAAAATAGTTCACCATTCGGGTCTGGTTAGGATTATGCCAATCTTCATATTCTTTTCCAATCTTTTCAATTATGTACTTTTGTTCAGGTGTAAATTCATAAGTAGATGCTCTGATAACAGCCATAATATGATATGTATCATCTTTTCCAACTTCTAAAATCTGCATCAATCCACCTCTCGTACTAACTACTGGCACATGTATCCTTCCTAAATTAGTATCTTCAACCTCAGTGTTAATACCTAAATTATTTCCTTCTTCTTCAGACATACTATCTAAATTCTCTTCCTCTTCTTCAGATATAGTAGCTAGTGTAGGGTTATCAAATTTCCTAAGAGAATGTTCATCAACACAGACATCCTTGCATTCCACAGTTTCATTCAAGATTTCCATTTGCTTATTTTCCATTTCAATAACAGTTAACGAAGTCTGTATACACAAATTATTTAATTTAGAACACATATAGTACAGATAAAACATATTATACAAATAGAATACATTTACATAATTATACATATTTAATTAAATCTCTTTTACAAAGCTTAATCAATAGATCTCGGTAGCTCCATTGATAGTACACAAAAGCGGAGAAACAGGTCAGCGCGAAGCTTATTAAAAACCTGTTTCTTTTGAGAAGCACCTTACCTCTTATATGATAAATCAATGAGGTAGGGCTTTACTCTCCTTATACCTTTGTTTTTGTCAGTATTCCCAATGGGTGAGCCGATATTTCTTAATGATTTTGCAAAGTATCAGAAATAAAAATTATACATGTAAAATAATTAGTTTAAAATAAAATATACCGCTTCCCCCGGTAAAACAAAAGTTCAACCGGTTAAGTGTTCCCCGGCAGCGGCGCCAAAAACTTGATGTGTGCTAAGTATATGCAATTATAATAACAAGTTTAAATTAAGGAAATACTAAATAATACTATCACACAATTCAGGCAAGATTAACCCGTTCATGTAATATAGCTTAATAAGTAAGTCCAAATTCGAACACAAGGAACACAAGAAAACGTTATTCTTATTTATAACTAATTATCTATTTATTCTAATTACAAATATTTACAATTATAGTACAATTTAATACAATGATCCAATTTACAATAATCTACAAGATAAGGGGGACGTTTTAGTTCCGAACGAACATATTTATATTTATATTTTTGATACAGATTCCAATAGATAAGTTCTAGGAAACAACTTAAATATACTCAATTGGATAGAAAATTATAACTATTTAAACAATTATTTATTAAAGTTATTGTATCAACTTATGTCTATTTGCTTTGTTGGCTATTATTATTGGTGAATTACTAATGTAGAAAATCACAAAGATTAAGATAATTTTCATATAGTAGCATTGCCAAAGATTAAGTACAATATTACTATTTATTAAGATCTATCAGCAGTTTATTAATACAATTCCTAGCTTCGGTTGAATTACAGTGTTACTTAACATTAATAATTGACAATCATTAATTAACTTATAAAACTCACTAGCTTCGTAAAGTTATCTATATAAATCAGTTAACTTTTATCAATATTAACATAACACAGACAATTCTTGTATAATAAAAATTCAATAATATAGTTCCAACATAAACATATAATTCATATAATAATTATAATAAACATACATTTAAACATTCATAATGAAAACCTAATAAGTAATTAATTCAAATAAACAATATCCAAAATAATCCAAAAGATTAATAAAGTTACAAGGATAAAGAAACCGAACCAATTAGCAAACCAGCTTTTCCTAGGGTTAAAAACCTTCAAACCCTGACTCATTTGCCTCCAAAATCGCACCTTAAAGTTGCCCTAAAACCCTAACTTTCGGTTTTAGTATTCTTGAATCGTATATCAAATGACCTAGCTTAAGCCTCTATTTATACTTTTTCAGGCCGACCTTTCAACTGCCGGTTGAATACTTCAACCGCCGGTTGAAGTAATTCGAATCCGGGTCCAACTCCACGTGTCTCCACCGCCTTAAACCCTAAAGCTCAACCGCCGGTTGAATGTTAATTCCAGAATATTCCAATTACGGGCTTGGGCTTAATATTTGGACTCTCATTCTTCATAACCGGGCTTCTTTCTCTTTTTGGCCCAATTCTTCATTTTAACTCTTTTAGTCTTCATTTCTTCAAGGTCTTTAATCTTTATTTCTTTAAGTGCTTTAATTCTTCAGTTCTGGTCTCGTTCTTTTTCCTTTTTCTTCATTCTTCAATTAAAATACATTTCTGCAATTATTAACAAAATAAGTATCTAAAATCATATAGATGCAATAAAATGTATAAAAATATAAGGATAAATTAATATAAAATATACTATCTATTTGATGCTTATCAATGTGTTCAGTTGAAATCTTCATGATTTCTTATTTGTGCAGACTAAAGTGTTTTATGAGTATTCAGATTATGTGATATCAAGGTTTAGCCACGCTCAAACCAGCATATATTTGATAGTGATGAATAGAAGTGTGAGACTGATATAATGGAACAACGTCTGGCCAACGTGGTTTTATTATATTAAGACACATGGGTGATACATACCTGTTAAATATGGAGTGGGATTAGTGATGGTTAGCTTTGGTGGGAATAGAAGTGGAATAGTAAATGGATAGTTTTATGAAAAGTCAGTATGAGTTAGACTGTTCAGATTAGACTAAGTTGTTATGTGATTTCTATTATAGTCAAATGAAACTAGAAATTTTATAAAGTATTAATCCTTTATAATGAATAGAGTCTCATTTTGAAAGATAGATCAGAAAGTGGATTTAGAAAAGGGAGTCATGAGACACGAAGTCAGCTACCATATGATAACTTTTATACATGCTCATGTTCTTTGACTCCAGAGCTGTTAGATACGTGGCAGTTATACCTTGTGAGTAGTTTAATGTAATCTGTACATATTTAGTAGTGATGTAATTATGATTACAATATCAAGATTAGAAGCAGAATGCTTAGAATGTACATAATCCCCATGTGAATAGGAGAAGTAAATGTAATTGAAGAGTAAAAGTTGATTGGAAGGTAACAAAAGAATAGTATATGATTACAGAAAGTGTTTAAACCTCTAAGTGGGGGAGGAAATTTTAAGATGTACAAAAGTGATTAAATGATGATTGAGTGATTCGGATTGCTTCTGAGCAAGAGATTCATTCAACCATGTAAAGTATTGGCAATTTGGCTTATTTGATTAGTTGTGATAATAGTGATTAGTAGTAAAAGATATGAAAGGATCATGAAAGGAATTTAACTTATTTGAATGGCTAACTTATGTTAGCTATGAAAGTTATTAATATGGCTAACCAAGGTTAGCTATGTTCATGATTAGTTAGCTAAGTTATATTGGCTAAGAATGTGATTAGATTAGCTAATTTATATTAGCTATATTAATGATTAGATAAGTAAGGGCTATGTGATTCCAGATTACATCCGTGTAAAAGGTTTCACTTAGTTATGAAAATGTGAAAGTAGTTGTTATAGTGCAAAGATTGTTTAAAGTGATTAGTAAAATGGCTCAGGTAAGAAGTCATCTGATTCAAAAGAATCAAGTTTAAGTAAAGTATATATGCACAGGTAAAGATAGATGAATGCACATCTTTAAGTATGCATGTGGAAATAATTGAAAGTATGTATTTATATACATAAGTTGTCTGAGTGGTATAATGAATGTTAAGTGCCACAGTTGTTAAATTGAAGGATTGATTCAGTAGAAATTGACAGTAGTTAGTATTACACTTTGTGCTTGATATTGCACTATGTGTAAGTGAATAGTGAATAGTTAGTAGTAAACAGTAAATAGTGAATAGTTAGTAGTAAAGAGTAAATAGTGATAAGTGATTAGTAGATATAATGAATTAGGTAAGTGTGACACCCCCAAATTTAATGATTTGCGGAAGCTTGATTTGGGTGCCACTAATCAATATACAAAGCACAAAGATAATAATGAACGACCACTATATGCGTCGTTTTAAACTTGTATTTATAAAGTTAACGTTTACATCAAAAATAATATTGCACTAGCTCGGTTCCTGAAATTGAGAGATTACATGGCATAATTACTTTTACAAAATATAATAATGCAGTCCAATCTCTAATTGTATGTATGCTGACTCGAGCTAGAAATCCCTGCTTGTGCAGTCAACCTACTGCTGGGTACCTGTGATATATACTAAAATGGGTCAGCGAAAACGCTGGTGAGCTCACAGGTTTGTGTGTCAATGTATAATTGTCAGAACCGCAAGATTTATAATGAATTTAAAATGCACTTAAGCAAAATAAAAGTTATACTGTCCATGAGCACATAGTCTGAGCTTAACTGATTTGTCAGGCCCAATTAAGGAAACCTAACATGATTTGCCTCCTACGAGTGCCTAATCAACACTCGTCTTCCCAAATGCTAATACATCCGTTTGACCGATTAGTGCGTGCTAACCCGGATGAGGATTGTCAATCCCATATGATATCATATACTAACATTCACGCTATAAAATACTAGAGACTATGCTTATGGAGGACTTTAAATTGATTAGCTTGAAACTCATGTAGTATTTGAAGTTTGGCACTTGCGTTCTACTTGTAAAACAAAATCGAGTAGTAATATCACACCCCTAGTTGAAAAGCAGTGAAAATGGGGCTATGAAACTCACCTGATTTCTGATGTGTTTAACTTAATAAACTTGAAGTAATTAGCAGTGTGTTGGTGTCCAAAGACTTGAAACCTGAATGTGTCCACGACACTTGAATTGTTATTAATTGTATTGGTATCTCGAAAGACTACCATTGAAATTGTTTGTCTAACTTAATGTCCAAATTTCCCCGATTTGGTTGATTGTATTGTTACAAGTTACTACGACTTGTTTGATGGAATTGACACAAGTTACAACGACTTGTTTGATTTTGAAGTATGTTTTGAGAACGCGTACGGCCCGTTGGTGACGGTTGTAACAATAGTTCAAAAGGTTATTATATTGTTGCTACAGTGAATTGCTACAGTAACTTTGACTTCGAAAATTTTGAGTTTTGAAGATTCTGTTTTGTGCGACGTAGCCTGCGACGTAGGCTGCGACGTAAGAGTTTTGCGACGTAAAGGGTTACGTCGCTAAGGTCAACAGTGCTAAGTCAATAGCGACGTAGGGTGCTACGTCGCTCATGCGACGTAGGTTCGTTTTTGCGACGTTAAGGTCTGCGTCGCTATGTGCGACGTTCGCAAGTCAATGCGACGTAATAGGCTGCGTCGCTGTATGCGACGTTGGGGATATAATGCGACGTAGGTCGCTACGTCGCATCTGCTCCAGACCAAATGCGACGTACGGGGTCTGATCGGAGTTTCAACTCCAAAAACGCGTTTTCCGGCCATCGATCGGCATAATATTTTTACCCAACCCATTTTAGGACATTACAAGGTTATACAAACAACTAGCAAGTTATAAATCTTAAAAACGAGAGTTTTCGGAGTTGTGTCGGAAACTTACAAATCGCCGAAATGAAATTCCGGAAAGATAGAAGTGTAGATCGTCGCGAGGTGGTCGTTTATTGTAAAGGGGCTTGAAGATCCGAGGTCGTTTGAGGTGTTTATTTTGCGATTTTGATGATTTTTGGTTTGGGTTTTGTTGAGAGAAAATAGAGAGGTGAGAGATAGAGAAAAAGAGAAATGGAAGAAAGTGGGTGGAAGTGGGGGTTAAATCCCCATTTTCGCCCCGCGTTCCCGCTCCGTGCGGTGTTCGTTTGCTCCGTCGTTAAAAACGTTAAATAATTATTTTATATATTAGTTGTTACTTTTAAAAATACAATGTAATACGTTAAATTTTATTTAAATATTTTACTAACCACTTAATATTTGAATTATAAAAGGTAAGTTAATTTGTTTGCGCGTTTTACATTTTAAGTTGTGTAACTTTCTGATTGTACGATACGAATGAATACGTAATATTATAATAATAATATTTTTGACATAATAGCGTTATTTAATAAAATTGATCACCAACGTCCGTATTTATTGTATCAAAATTCATTCGATTTAAAGCTCGTGCGATTTAAACAAACCGCACAATTGTAGATATATATTCAACAATATATATAATAATTGATACATTAATTAGCCTAACACAGAACTAATTACATGTATTAAAACTTTATTAGGCACTAAATTATAGTCCTAAATTGACGGTTGTCACATTCTCCCCCTGTTAGAAGAATTTCGTCCCGAAATTTATGTTGAAGTTGTGTTTGACGTTGAATCAGTGAAGAGTTGAGGATACTTGAGTCGCATTTGGTCTTCCCGTTCCCAGGTGAATTCCGGACCGCGCCGCGAATTCCACCTAACCTTGACAATGGGAATACGACTTTGTTTAAGTTGTTTGACCTCACGGTCCATGATTTCAGCGGGTTCCTCAACAAAGTGAAGTTTTTCGTCAACTCGAATTTCATCGAGTGGAATGATAAGTGCTTCATCAGACAGACACTTCTTCAGATTTGAGACATGAAAAGTGGGATGTACGCTGCTGAGTTCAGATGGCAGCTGCAATCGGTAAGCCACTGGACCAATCCTTTCGAGGATCTCGAATGGTCCAATGTATCTGGGATTCAACTTCCCTCGTTTGCCAAATCGGATTACGCCTTTCCAAGGCGATACTTTGAGTAGAACTCGATCCCCAACCTGGAACTCGAGTGGTTTGCGTCTCACGTCAGCATAACTCTTCTGACGATCACGCGCGGTCTTAAGCTTGTTTTGGATTTCAACGATTCTCTCGGTCGTCTCATGAATGATTTCTGGACCCGTGAGTTGGCTATCCCCAACTTCGGTCCAACAGATAGGTGACCGGCACTTACGACCGTACAGTGCCTCGAAAGGAGCAGCCTTGATGCTGGTATGATAACTGTTGTTGTACGAGAACTCGCACAATGGTAGATGTCTTTCCCAGTTTACACCGAAGTCTACTACGCAGGCCCGTAGCATGTCTTCCAGTGTTTGAATGGTTCGTTCACTTTGGCCGTCTGTTTGAGGATGGTATGCGGTACTCATATCAAGTCGAGTACCCAGAGATTTTTGAAGTGATAGCCAAAATTGTGAAGTGAAACGACTATCTCTATCCGAGATAATGGAGATTGGAACACCGTGTTTGGTCACGATTTCTTTCAGATAAATGTTGGTGAGGCGTTCCATTTTGTCGGATTCCTTGATTGCTAGGAAGTGAGCAGACTTTGTGAGACGATCCACGATCACCCAAATGGAATCGCAACCGTTTGAGGATTTGGGTAGTTTGGTTATGAAGTCCATGGAAATTTGTTCCCATTTCCATTCAGGAAGACTGGGTTGCTGAAGTAAACCAGAAGGTTTTTGATATTCGATTTTGACTTTGGAGCAAGTAAGGCACTTGCTGACATAGGTGGCGATTTCAGATTTCATGTTTGGCCACCAGTAGAAGTCCTTGATACCGTGGTACATTTTATCGGATCCCGGATGGATAGAATAATTGGACTTGTGAGCTTCATCCATCACCAAGTCGAGTAGGTTCCCGAATTTAGGCAACCAGATTCGGTTTGAGAAATACCTAATCCCGTTAGGTCTGATTTCAAGCTGTTTATCCATGCCCCGCAAGGCTTCATCTTTGACATGTTCGGGTTTTAAGGCTTCGAGTTGAGCAGTGAGAATTTGAATGTTTAAATTGTTGTGAATGGTCATACTGAGGGCTCGAACCCGAAGTGGTTTCACTCGCTCTTTTCGACTGAGGGCGTCAGCAACAACATTTGCTTTGCCTGGATGATATTTGAGTTCACAGTCGTAATCGGTAAGCAACTCGACCCATCGACGTTGCCTCATGTTGAGATCCTTCTGATCGAATATGTGTTGAAGGCTTTTATGGTCGGTAAAGATTGTACATCTGGTACCATAAAGGTAATGTCTCCAGATTTTGAGGGCAAAAACGACAGCTCCTAGCTCGAGGTCGTGGGTGGTGTAATTCTTTTCATGAATCTTGAGCTGTCGGGAAGCATAAGCTATGACTTTGTCTCGTTGCATGAGCACACAACCGAGACCTTGATGAGAAGCATCGCAGTATACCACGAAATCATCGGTGCCTTCGGGTAATGATAGGATAGGAGCACTGCAAAGCTTTTGCTTTAAGAGTTGAAATGCCGACTCTTGTTTCTCAGTCCAGTCAAACTTTTTGTCTTTCTGGGTCAGAGTCGTGAGTGGTATGGCTATCTTGGAGAAATTTTCAATGAAGCGTCGATAGTACCCGGCAAGTCCCAAAAACTGCCGTACTTCGGTTGGAGTGGTTGGCGATTGCCAATCTTTGATAGCCTCGATTTTTGACGGGTCAACGTGAATCCCCTGACTGTCAATCACGTGACCAAGGAATTGAACGGTTTTGATCCAGAACTCACACTTAGAGAACTTGGCATAGAGCTCCTCGTGTTTAAGCAGTTCAAGGATGGTTTTGAGGTGTTGCGCGTGTTCTTCTTTGCTTCGTGAATATATAAGGATGTCGTCGATGAAGACAATGACAAATTTGTCAAGATAAGGCTTGCACACCCGATTCATAAGATCCATGAATACCGCCGGTGCGTTGGTTAGGCCGAATGGCATCACTTGGAATTCGTAATGCCCATAACGGGTTCTGAAAGCGGTTTTCGGAATATCGGCATCGCGAACACGCAATTGATGATAACCGGATCGGAGATCAATCTTTGAATAACAACTCGACCCTTGCAGTTGGTCGAACAAATCATCGATTCGAGGAAGTGGATACCGGTTCTTGACAGTTAACTTGTTCAACTCTCGATAGTCGATACACATTCGAAAGGAACCATCTTTCTTCTTAACGAATAGGACCGGAGCTCCCCAAGGTGAAGAACTCGGCCTGATAAACCCCCGTTCCAGGAGTTCCTGTAACTGGGTGGACAACTCCTGAAGTTCGGATGGAGCTAAACGGTATGGTGCTCGGGCCACAGGCGCAGCACCTGGTACAAGATCGATTGAGAACTCAACCTGTCTTGGTGGTGGTAGACCAGGTAGTTCTTCAGGAAAGACTTCTGGAAAGTCTCGAACAATTGGAACATCCTCAAGTCGCTTCTCCTCCGACTTTTTCTCCATGATGTGCGCGAGGATTGCAGGATAACCCTTTCTCAGAAATTTTTGGGTTTTTAAACAAGATATGAGGTTGAGCCTCGTCCCTCCGGTCTCCCCCTGTATGACTAGGGTTCTACCGACGGTGAGAGGTATGCGAACAATTTTGTCATAGCAGATGATTTCAGCGCGATGTTTGGATAACCAGTCCATGCCTACGATGACATCGAAACTTCCTATCTCAATAGGCATAAGATCTATGGGGAAGGTTTCGTCGGCTAGATTTAAAGTGCAATTAGGTATCACACTATCGGTTTCTATCAGCTTGCCATTTGCTAGCTCTACGGTGTACTTAACGTCTAAAGCAACAGGTGTAATGTCAAGTAGAGGGCAAAATTCATCGGAAATAAAACTCCTATCGGCACCAGTATCAAATAGAATGGAAGCAGTTAAATTGTTGAGGAGGAACATACCCGTGACCACATTCGGGTCCAGACGGGCGTCCCCTGAGTTGATCACGAAAGCGGTACTTTTGGCGTTGTTGTTGTTGCGGGAGTTGTTGTTGTTGCCCTTATTCTTCAACTTTGGGCAAGAATCCCTGAAGTGTCCTGGGTTTCCACATTCATAGCAGGACTTAGGTTGTCGGGTATTTCTGTCAGAGAGGTTGTTGTTGGATTTGGGGGCTCTGCAGTCCTTAGTCAAATGCCCTTGCCTCCTGCAGTTGTTGCAAGGAGTACCGCACTGACCAAAATGGTGATAGTTACACTTGGGACAATAAGGTCTGCCCCCGGTGTAGCTGTGGGTGGTTTCAGAGTTGGAGGTGTAGACTTGGATGGCGTTGTTTTTCTTGCTTGAGTTGTGGTAGTGTTCAGTGGATTTGCGTTTGTTGGAGGATGAGGTGTTGGAGGTCTCACGGCTGACAACTAGGGCCATGAGTTCGTGGGCCAATCGAATGGCACTCTCAGTAGTGGTTGGTTTGGATGAGGCGACGTTTCCCTGGATGTTCTCGGGAAGTCCACGAATGTATTTCTTAATGCCCTTACTTTCTGGTTCGACCAAACCCGGGCATAATAAGGCAAACTGCTGAAACTTGGTGGTATAATCAGCGACATCATTTCCCTGCACTTCCAGATGCCAGAATTCTTCTTCCAGCCTATGCAATTCTTCTTCAGGACAGTACTTTTCTGTCAGCTTCTTCTTCAGTTCGGCCCAAGGAAGTCGGTTTGCAACCTCAAGGCCTACAGAGTTTGCGTGGGTTTTCCACCACGTGGATGCACCTTCCTGAAAGGTGTAAACAGCGAATTTGACCTTGTTGTTCTCAGTGCAGTCGCAGAGACTGAAAACAGATTCCATGCGCTCAATCCAACGGATCAAGCCAATGGCACCTTCCGTGCCCTTGAAGTATAGTGGTTTACAGCTAAGGAAATCCTTATAGGAGCAGGGTTTGGGTGGTGGAGTATTGGTTGCGGTGTCCTCACTACCAGGTGGTGTTCGGGTAGCCAAGGCTTCAGTCACACTGCGGGCAATTATTCCCGCGATCTCAGCTTCGCTAAGGGTAATTTGACGACGTGGAGGCATGATGCTGAGTAAGAAAGAACAAGGAAATGAAATAAGATACTAGTTCGAGTATGATGAACTAGTGGTGTGTTTGTCATTTCGAGACAAAACGTTTGAAAGAAAGAGGCCTATATTCATATAATATAATATAGCCTAAAGTTGTAATGAGGTCTATTCATGTATATATGTATATCACATAACAACCTATTAAGTGTCTAGCACAGACGTGTTTTGAGTCCCGTTTCTCTCGAGGTTAGAGTCAACTAATGCATTCCTGTTCAACATAACTCTTTCAGATTTTACATCATCTTTCTTTAATTGTACATAGTTGATCAGGCTATGTTAAATTAAAGTCGTAGGATGTAATCTCTGAACTAGTCATAACTAATAAGGAATACTGCCTAACGGTCATAGTCTAGGCCCACTAAATGCAACCTAGTTCACTATAACCTTAGGCTCTGATACCAATCTGTGACACCCCCAAATTTAATGATTTGCGGAAGCTTGATTTGGGTGCCACTAATCAATATACAAAGCACAAAGATAATAATGAACGACCACTATATGCGTCGTTTTAAACTTGTATTTATAAAGTTAACGTTTACATCAAAAATAATATTGCACTAGCTCGGTTCCTGAAATTGAGAGATTACATGGCATAATTACTTTTACAAAATATAATAATGCAGTCCAATCTCTAATTGTATGTATGCTGACTCGAGCTAGAAATCCCTGCTTGTGCAGTCAACCTACTGCTGGGTACCTGTGATATATACTAAAATGGGTCAGCGAAAACGCTGGTGAGCTCACAGGTTTGTGTGTCAATGTATAATTGTCAGAACCGCAAGATTTATAATGAATTTAAAATGCACTTAAGCAAAATAAAAGTTATACTGTCCATGAGCACATAGTCTGAGCTTAACTGATTTGTCAGGCCCAATTAAGGAAACCTAACATGATTTGCCTCCTACGAGTGCCTAATCAACACTCGTCTTCCCAAATGCTAATACATCCGTTTGACCGATTAGTGCGTGCTAACCCGGATGAGGATTGTCAATCCCATATGATATCATATACTAACATTCACGCTATAAAATACTAGAGACTATGCTTATGGAGGACTTTAAATTGATTAGCTTGAAACTCATGTAGTATTTGAAGTTTGGCACTTGCGTTCTACTTGTAAAACAAAATCGAGTAGTAATATCACACCCCTAGTTGAAAAGCAGTGAAAATGGGGCTATGAAACTCACCTGATTTCTGATGTGTTTAACTTAATAAACTTGAAGTAATTAGCAGTGTGTTGGTGTCCAAAGACTTGAAACCTGAATGTGTCCACGACACTTGAATTGTTATTAATTGTATTGGTATCTCGAAAGACTACCATTGAAATTGTTTGTCTAACTTAATGTCCAAATTTCCCCGATTTGGTTGATTGTATTGTTACAAGTTACTACGACTTGTTTGATGGAATTGACACAAGTTACAACGACTTGTTTGATTTTGAAGTATGTTTTGAGAACGCGTACGGCCCGTTGGTGACGGTTGTAACAATAGTTCAAAAGGTTATTATATTGTTGCTACAGTGAATTGCTACAGTAACTTTGACTTCGAAAATTTTGAGTTTTGAAGATTCTGTTTTGTGCGACGTAGCCTGCGACGTAGGCTGCGACGTAAGAGTTTTGCGACGTAAAGGGTTACGTCGCTAAGGTCAACAGTGCTAAGTCAATAGCGACGTAGGGTGCTACGTCGCTCATGCGACGTAGGTTCGTTTTTGCGACGTTAAGGTCTGCGTCGCTATGTGCGACGTTCGCAAGTCAATGCGACGTAATAGGCTGCGTCGCTGTATGCGACGTTGGGGATATAATGCGACGTAGGTCGCTACGTCGCATCTGCTCCAGACCAAATGCGACGTACGGGGTCTGATCGGAGTTTCAACTCCAAAAACGCGTTTTCCGGCCATCGATCGGCATAATATTTTTACCCAACCCATTTTAGGACATTACAAGGTTATACAAACAACTAGCAAGTTATAAATCTTAAAAACGAGAGTTTTCGGAGTTGTGTCGGAAACTTACAAATCGCCGAAATGAAATTCCGGAAAGATAGAAGTGTAGATCGTCGCGAGGTGGTCGTTTATTGTAAAGGGGCTTGAAGATCCGAGGTCGTTTGAGGTGTTTATTTTGCGATTTTGATGATTTTTGGTTTGGGTTTTGTTGAGAGAAAATAGAGAGGTGAGAGATAGAGAAAAAGAGAAATGGAAGAAAGTGGGTGGAAGTGGGGGTTAAATCCCCATTTTCGCCCCGCGTTCCCGCTCCGTGCGGTGTTCGTTTGCTCCGTCGTTAAAAACGTTAAATAATTATTTTATATATTAGTTGTTACTTTTAAAAATACAATGTAATACGTTAAATTTTATTTAAATATTTTACTAACCACTTAATATTTGAATTATAAAAGGTAAGTTAATTTGTTTGCGCGTTTTACATTTTAAGTTGTGTAACTTTCTGATTGTACGATACGAATGAATACGTAATATTATAATAATAATATTTTTGACATAATAGCGTTATTTAATAAAATTGATCACCAACGTCCGTATTTATTGTATCAAAATTCATTCGATTTAAAGCTCGTGCGATTTAAACAAACCGCACAATTGTAGATATATATTCAACAATATATATAATAATTGATACATTAATTAGCCTAACACAGAACTAATTACATGTATTAAAACTTTATTAGGCACTAAATTATAGTCCTAAATTGACGGTTGTCACAGTAAGCTAAATGAATAACATGTGTAAGTAAGTTGATAAAGCAGTATGCACATTTGGTGCATAAGTGGTTTCAGCAGTATGTTTATAGTTGATCAGATTACTAAATAATAAAGTTGAGTAGTTGTTTGTGTGGTAATGTTAGATACATTATGTTATAGCTAAAAAGTTATGAGATTGAATAGATATACATGCTACTTAATAGAATTGAAACTAAAAGATACGGACTCAAAGTGAGTATTAATAGTAGTTTCAGTAAAACTCTAACAAAATGAATAGATGTGATATATTTACTTTTATCAAGGTAAATTAAAGTAATGTGATTAGTGAAAAGTAATGCCAAAGGGATATGGGAATAGTTGAGATAAAGATAGAAAGTGAAGCTTTAATAGTATGTATATTTAAGTCTGGAACTAGGAAGTAAAGCAGCATGTTAGAATAAGTAAAGGCTTCCGCACGAGTAGAGAAAGTGTTAAGATTGAACAGATAAGAATAAGAATGATATTCGTTGGGACACGAATAAAATAAGTGGGGGAGAGTTGTAACACCCCAGTTTTCAAGGTATTATTTTAGTGTACAAAAATATATACTTATTTTTAATTGTAGACCTTTTAATAATAAGTTATAATAGAAAACGTAAATAGTTGTTCAGTTCCAGACTGCGTAGTATAACAGATAAAAATAAAATAGGCACAGATACGTGCCTTCTTAATGTGTTCTCAAAACAAACTCCAGAACTCACTTTTGAGAAGGATAGAAATCGCAGGAAACCAAAATCAAAGGAGAACTTAGTGTTTTATCTTTAATTCAAGCTATAAATCATCAGAATCATCTTCCTCTATCATCCTTTAATCATTGTAAGTGTTCTAATTCCTTCAAGAACCCTAGAAAATGGGTTTTTAAGGGTTTTGATTAATTGGTACAAATTAATCCGAAAATTAGCCTTATAAATGAGTAACTAGTGTTAATTTAGTTTATAAATGATGATTAGAAGCTCAATTTCATGATGTAAAAGTGAAAGGTAGTGATTAGGGTTTATGTGGTTTCATGAGTTTTGGTTGATTAGTTACTTTTAATCCGAAATTGAGGTTAGGAATCGATTTAATTGATGTTAGTTAGTGTTATTATGATCATTAGTAATCATATTACATGATGAAAGTGGTTGAATCATGATTAGGGTTTTGAGTAAATTCATGGGTTTTGCTAAATCCTTGTGAATTTAAGTGATAAGTGTAAAAGTGTAATTAGAAATGTAAATAGAGTATGATTATGAGGTAGAGAAAGTAATTAAAGTGATTAGTTAAAGATAAATAGCCATGGTTTCATGAATTAGTAATAACTTAAATGATTAGTAATTGAAAGAGGGTTTATAGCATGATGAAAAGGTAATTAGTTGATTAGAAGTTTAGTTTGATTAACCCAATTGAGAGATGGGTTAATGAATTGATTAGTTGATCATGATGTTTAGTAGTTATTAAACATATTGTTATGTTATGTGTTTTGTGATAGGTGTTCAAAGAGGTGAATTCATAATCAAGTGATAAAGTGCTTAATCTCTTGAAAAGCCAAGGTGAGTGACATATGGATTAAATGAGTATTGATCATGTACTCCAGATTGTACAAGTGCAATAGGTTTACATGATTAATGAAAGAAATTAGTTATACTTTATTTTAAATGATTATTGTTAGTCATTGTTTCTAGATGTAATTAGATTGATTAGTAAATGGTTGATTAGCATGGAAGGATGTGAAATCAGAATAGTAAAGATTAGATGTAATTAGAACAGTTAATGTATATTAGTAATGATCATGATTAGATCGATTAGCTAATTGTGCTTAATTGCAATATATGATGAATAGTTGAAAGAAATTGAAAGCAACGGTTTAGTGATAACAGATGATTAGATTTGCTAACTTATGTTAGCAGCTGCAGCGATTAGATTAGCTAACCAAGGTTAGCTATTGTGATTAGATTAGCTAACTCATGTTAGCAAATGTGACTAGACTAGCTAACTTATGTTAGCATATGTGATTAGTGTAGCTAATTTAATTTAGCTACAATTGTGATTAGATGATCAGATGTTGCAGAACAGGTTGACAGCGGAAAGATGAAAGCAGATTTGAGCAAAGCCAGAATTGTTCAGTAATAGTAGTTTATATATATATATATAGTATTGATATTGCTACATGTTGATTAGTTTAGAAATCAGTCATTTAATTGCTTATGTACTTATTAAGCTTTATGCTTAACCCGTTCAGTGTTATGTTGTAGGTACTTGGTTTGGTTGAACCAAATGATAGAAGGAGTAGATTTTGGGTTGCAAGAATATAGCGTGGATAAGGAGCTTGCTTTATGGTTAGATGAGCTTCTTATTCTTTTGAATTATCGTTATGATTAGCCATTGTGTAAATCGCCCAAAAAGAGTTTTGTGACACGTGTTATGTAAGTCTTTGACTTAGTAAAGTCAAAGTGAAAAGAAAAGAAGAAATGATTAGTAACCATAAATGTGTCATAAATTGTAAAGAATTGGAATAGTGTAAAGTATTGAAAATGTGTTTGGGTTGATTTTAGTGTTGACCCATAGTCAACTATGTTGAATTGGTCAAATGTGAGTGGAAGATGTAAGTGAAAAAGTTGAAATAGCCTTGAAAGAAGAAACGGGTCAAAAGTGTCTAAATGGGCACATTTTGGGTCAAAGAGTCAAAACAAGCTATAGTATAGATATGACATTTGTTGCTATTGGCTTAAGTGTCAAATGTATAGTAGAAAGTGTTGGTAAAGTGTGAAAATCAGAAATCAAGCGGTTTGTGTTTTGACATGTCAAGAAAAAGTGCCGAAATGGTCTAAAAACGGATTACGGCCCAGATTTTAGATAAACGCGTATTTTGAAAAAGTGTAAAAAGGGAAACCTTCATTATGGTATAGTGAAGGTGTGTGCAAAATTTCAGGTCATAACTCTCAACGAGTCAATAGTTATGCGCGTTTGAAGGTCGGTAGTTTTGAGAAAATGGGGCAGTTTTGGAAGGCAGTTTTGAGTCGAAGGGCCAGTTTTGGAGGTCAAGAAGCAGTTTTGAAAGGAAAGTGTAAACACGGAAAACCTTTATCTTGTTATAGGGAAGGTGTCTACAAAATTTGGTTGTCTAATTATTAACGAGTAAGAAGTTATATGTATTTGAAAAAGGTAGTTTTGGGCAAAAAGGGTAGTTTTGAAAATGGGTAGTTTTACCCATAACGTATGTTGGTCAGCTAACTTGTGTAGCCTTTGGTACGTAATCTCGTATCATATTTTAGTTGAATGTTGGGACCTAAACAAGAGTAATTCAGTTGGGAAAAAAAAAAGTTCAGATTTTCAGGGCATTTCAATACATTTACCAGGAATGGTAATGTATGTTACTATTATATGAATAGTAGGAAAATTAATATTTTTTTATTTTCTTTTTCTTTCCTTATAAAGTTAGATTACTTTAATATTACATTAAATTCTAAATGACTAAATATTACAAAGGTTTATTGTTTCGCTATGTATTAAACTTTACACTTTTTACTATTGTACGAATCGAACTTTGAAAACTTCTATTATATGTATTGAATTTGTAAATATCGTCTATTATATGTAAACTTTCTTTTTTGGGTAAGGTCAAAATAGGAAAGTTTCCTTTTTTGACCTTACTCAAAAAGAAAAATTTACATATAATAGATGATAATTATAAGTTCAATACATACAATAGAACAAATGAAAATATGTATCATACAAAACTAAAAAGTGTAAAGTTTAATACTTAACGGAACAATAAACCCATATTATAATTTAGTAATAATTGTAATTCATATACATAATCATAAAAGAACACTTAATTTATATACATAATCATAAAAGAACACTTTAGTTATTTTTCGTTCAAAAATAAAATTGAAGTTTATGTTTCATAGATCATTTATACTTTGCCTTACATAAATTTTTCAATACTCAATGTTTTGTTTTTAATTAATCGATTAATTTATTTTAACTAAAAAACACAGTTCAATGCGTTTTATTTCAAGTGTCATTTTTGTTTAATCACTATTTACAATTTTGTAATATAAAAAAGGATATAAAGTATAATTATGAGAAAGTTCAGACAATGGGAATTCATTGTTGGGATTTGTACGTTTTATTTAACGTAAGTTTCAATTTGTTTTTATCACCATTTACAATTGCTTTGAATAAAACAGTAAACCGGTTTATCCCAAGTTATACTATTGTGTAATTTTTGTTTGATCACTAATTACAATTTTTTAAATAAAACTACAAACCGTTAATCCCACGTTACACTACTACCTTAGTATAAATGAGTGACTAAGACAAAAAAAAAGAAAAAGAAAAAAACAATACTTCTAATGTCACGGGACGACTTAACAAATAAAATTAATAATGATTATAATTAATAAATACTTGATAGGGACCAACATATATTAATGTTTATTTTATTCAAATGTAAGAAACTACATACAACGGTATTGATGGTTGAATACATTCAAATGTAAATATATACATATTTTGATATGTTAATTTTTTATATTCGACATCGCGTGTATAATATATTCACCTAAAAGTGTAAAAAAAAATTCTTTCCGCCGTAATGCACGGGTTAAAACAGCTTGTTTATTCTATTCGAGCTACTAGTGAATTTAAGTTGGTTTTCCAATATAGTTTAACTTTACCTTTTTTAACCGTGACATCTACGTTTATTTTTTAATATATATTTTTTTTAACCGTGATATCGACTTCACCTTCTCTTTTCAGTGGGGGCTGCTATTCCAGTACGGTTTAGTGGTAGTGTGAGTGTGGACATGTTTTACACATTTTTTCACGACATCTTACATTTGAAGTTGTAAACCTTCTCTACTAAAAAGCTAGTGGATTTTTTTTTAATAAAAAAATAAAAATAAATAAATAATACTCTATAATAGTATCATACGATTTTAATAAAAGAGGAAAGACCGGGTAAAAGGGTCCATATGAAGATGTACCTCAAAAGATTATGAAAATTACTCTTCGTAAACCACACCCTTGTTGATATAATTAATATAATAAAAACAATTCGGTCTCCATTATCTATGATCATGGTAGTTTATAGAATAAAAGTTTTACATATGTTTCAAGCATTACAAAGAAATTATGTATATTCTATTCAAAATTCCTCAAACACTTCTACATTGTGTTTAGTTCGCATAATATTTTCGACAGAATTAAAATTCATCAAAGAAATTGTGATTACGAAAAATGTGAATTCCTTTGAGTGATATAATTTAATGACTTTCAATTAATTCCTTTTTCCCAACCAAACACGCATATAGAATAAAAGTTAGATTTCATTTTCATTAAAGAATTTTACAAACCAAACGCAACCTAGAGTTACAATCCATAAATCATAACCAACTTGAATCTATGTTAGATCCAATTTGAAAGTAGAAAAATATATTTTCATCCGAAGTTCCTAACTATATATTCCTTATAATTTTTTTTTGAAAGGCAGTATTGAGCTCAGTGGCATTGCCTCTTCATATACCCATCACCTCGCATCTTTTAATTGTTACAGGTCATGGTGTATTATTACAAGCATTGTTACTATAAAACTCTAATCATTTATCTAATAAAAACTATAGGTGTGTTTGGCAACCATTTTCTTTGGGATTATTGGGGATTCTAGAAGATTGAGATTCTTATTTTAAGAATCTCGGTGTGTTTGGCAACCATATTTGAGGGGATTATGGAGGATTCTAGGAGATTGAGATTCTCATTTTAAGAATCTCAATCTCTTGTAAATTGATAAGCCTTGTTTGGCATGAAAGTTAGAAGAAGGATTCTTCAAAAAAGAATCCCTTAAATTAGAAGCTAGTTAAACTATCTTATTTAGAGAATCCACATCCCCTATTTATTAAGGGTATGTTTGGTAACACATTTTTAAGAGATTATAGGAGATTCTAGTAGCTTGAGCTTCTCATTTTGAGAATCTACATCCCCTGTAATTTCTAAAACCTTGTTTGGCATATCAAATAAAAAAAGGATTCTCTAAAATATAATCCCATAAAAATGAAGCTTTCAAAACTAGCTTGAAAAATAAGCTCCATCCCCTAATTCACAAATTACCATATTAACCTTCTTTTAAATATAAAATACTTGGAGTTATATAATTACTTGTCCATTTATGTCATTTTACATTGATAATCTCCAGCCCCAGCTAGTTTGCCAAACACTTATAAAAAACTAAAATCTCCAGCACCAGCCCTAGATAAAATCTCCAGCTCCAGCTTGCATCTCCATCTCCAGCTTCATCTCCAACTACTTTTGCCAAACACACCCTTCCCTTATAATTTTACAATCCTTATTTGACATAAAAAATGTAATAGGGTTCCTTTGACCAAGAATCTCTTATTTGAAAGTTCCTTAAACTAGCTTTTTCAAAGAATCTACATCCCCTATTTATTAAATTACAATATTACCCTTCTTTTATTTAGCTAAAATTTAAAGTTGTATATTATAATTTACTTTTGTGTCATTTTACATTAATACGCTTTAGCTCCGGCTAGTTTGTCAAACACTAATTAACAAATAAAATCTCTAATTTCAACCCTAAATAAAAGCTCCATCTTTTAACCTCTATCTTCAACTCCATCTCCAGTTACATCTCTGGCTAATTTTACCAAACACACTCTATACCCAACCACCTTGTAATATAACCCACAAGAAATTAAAAGCACTTTAAAACACAACAAATAAGCAATACTTTAGTTAGTTACTTTACCAAAAACATAAATATAAATTTATCACCAACTATTGTGATTTGTGAGAGAGATTGAGATAAGTGGCCCCCCTTTGTGAGCTTTCCTAAACACCCCCCAGTTCTTTCTCAGCCTCCCTTCTTTTCCCTTCCAATTCATTCAAAACCTAAAAAACATCATCTCAAACTCACTCAAACAGTCAAACACCAAAACACAAAAACAAAAACATTTTTTTTTTTTATTATTAATTTCTTATGGCTGACAATAACCCACAAGAACAACCACCTCATAATCCAAGATACTTGCTTTTTTTACACATAATGAGTAAACGTAGAACATGGGTGTTCCTTTTTTTATTCGTTTACTCAATCTTATTATCATCATCTTGGAACTTATTAAAATCAGTCTTATCATGGTACAACTCAGCGGTGACGTCATCACCCACCACATCATCTGGTTGGCCTGCGATCTATGCTTCAGTTGCTTTGGGTGTTATATTTGGTTTGCTCTCAATGGTGGCTGCTCTAGCTGTTGCCGTTCCGGCGACTGTGGTGACGTGGATTTCCGTCTTGGTTTTGTTGACTTTTTTTGGTAAGCCAAGAAAGTCTTTGGTTGTTGAAGGCAAGAAATTAACGGTGGAGATTGTAACAACTGTTGCTAAGATTTTGATCAAAGAAGGGAATTTAGTTGCAGCTGTTTGTGCTGTTTTGGGATATTTTTTACTTGTTAGAAGTAATAATAATGGAAAAGAAAAGATTTAGATTTTGATTGATAAAGAATGTACAAGTTTTTATGCAGGTTGTACAACTTCTTGTTCACCTAACCTTTTTTTTCTATTTTAATTAGTTGGTGTTAGGAACAAGATGACAGTGTGTAGATATTCTGTTCTTGTAATTGAAGTAAAGGTTTGTTTTTGTTAAATTATTATGGAGTAATATTTTCTTGTTTTTTAATTTATTATTATTTTATATTATTAATAAAGTTATGATAGATTACTTGATAGATTCTGGGTTGGGCAAAAAAATCTAGGACAAAACTGACATTTGACAAGTCTTTGGGCCTTGGGAACAACAATGTGATATTGAGATGAATGTGTTTTTATATTGGAGTATATTGCAAATAACAATGTTATACTTTGAGATGACTTATGTTTTATTTGATTGCAAATATAGGTTTATAACTTATGTACTACTTCAAATAAAAGGACCAGGTAGATTCCAAATAGATATTGTGAATAACAATGTAGATCGCAAAATTTACACCAAGTAACTCGTTAATTATTCGACTCGTTAATAGTACTAGTTATGGCACATGACATGTACACGAGAGAAATTATCATTTAGTGATCCATGTTTTATAAAATTCAAACGGCTCAGCAATCAAGTTTTGAGTTATCCAGTTATCATCTAACATGCCAAAGACAGAAGGGTCCATATACTTTGGAATCAAAGAGACATGAAACATATTTAGTTCCTAAAAGAAGCAAAGATATCATATTCACTTATTGCCACATCCTATAAAAAGTAAACATCTTTAACCCATCAACGTTCAAAAACAACTCATCTTTTTAAAAGTCATTCACACGTAGAAGTGAATCATAATCATAATTATCCTCACAAGCATTTTTTACAAAATTTCGGCTTATAAATCGTGTTTACAAATACAATACAAGATAAAACAGCCTCATTGGTAATATTTTGTGTTATGTTATGTGGCAGTTTCTGTAAGATGCAAGGTAAAATGTGAAATTGCAGACTGCAAATGGCATGAAAGAAGATCTTCGGGAATAGGGGATTCGAAAATAGTATTGAAGCATTCTAACTTAACCTCGGTGGTCGAACCCTCCCCAGAATCAGCTACAAGCAGATCACTGATTTCCTCTGCCATCTTTGCATACACCATCCTGTATTACACATGGGCACATTACTAGAATACTAAGAAAATTAAAGACACATACCTAAATGCTGAAACCAATTAACAGGTATTAGGATAAATGATAAAGAGGGCAGGTTTAATTAGCAGGTGAAACGAGGGGTTTTTTTTTTCTTTTTTTCATTTAAGGGTCTGAAAGGGTCAACTCAGGCTAGGTAGACCTGAAAATAGGAGTCAAATATGCTTAAAAATATAAATATTTTATAATCTCGTATATTGAACCTGAATCAACCCTTCTAAAGTACAAGGATAGACATTTTCACATCTTATCTCTACAGATTATAAATTCTTGTCGTTACAACATATAATGATCTTTTTATGGTACCTGGCATCAATAGGCAAACGGCTGTCCCAGATTGCCATAGACCCTTTCAAGCGACTAAAAAATTTCTTACAAGCATCGTTTTTGTCCGCAAGAGAAACCTGCAGAGTAAAATAGGTTGCATGTAAATCATCACTTGTAAAAACTTAAAACTTATTGAAGTACATACATACATTGGAAAAAAATCCCATACCAGTTCCGTCATTGTGTCATCGTTCTCCTTCAAAGAAGTTCTAAGTGCATAAAATGTTAGATAGATTCCAGCTCCTAAGTCCCAATTCTCGATTTCTGATTTATGGTCTTCCATAGAGGTTGCAAGCTTCAAAATTTCTGATTGTTTGCCTGAAACATGAAGACTGTGAGTGACAATACTCTTTCAAATTCTATAACATTATAACTTCACAACATGGATTAATTATGTAGAACTGACTGTATATCGTCATAACAACATTTTCTTCAATGGTAACCGAGCCCACCAAAAATTTATGAGTCTGGAAACAACAGAGCCAGATCAAGCAGGCTTTTAAATGATCTAGCATAACTAAAGGGGTGTACTTTATAATAAAGATACTAAAAAAAATACAAACAAGTAATTACTAAATGAATAAATCCATGCATATAATGTCACTTTTAGTTGTATACACGAGTCTAAAGGTTGAATATGAATAGGCCCTTGCAAACTTACAAGTTACGATATATCACCACTGGATTAGTAAATAAGTGATACGGCCCGTACCTGATAAGAACAGAGAATGTGCAACCGAAGTTATAAACATTGAATGTGCTTTTTGCCAGAAAGCACATCCAAGATAGTGTTCAAGGGCCTTGAAAGAATTCCCATAGTAACCATGATATATTGCCTGCGGAGTTGAAATAAGTAACTTTATTAAGAAAAGATATCAAATGTTGATCACTGGAAGAAGCTCAAGTGAAATCATTTATAAATTGCTTTTAGCATTGGAATTACTGGTTTGCCACTCTAACCACCAGGACTTTTCTATGATGAGTGCATGGGGATGTGGATGAGATTCAAAAGTTCAAAGGTAATAGCAGAGGTGGCAATTTCAAACCTTCTTATTTGTAAATGGGTCGATTTGGATTATAGATATCCCTAACGGGTCAAATGGCTAAAAGAAAATCAAAACCAAAGAACAGATCAAACGGATTTACTGTTGCCCAAAGTGTATTTTGAATGCACACATCCTACTACATTGCTGTATACAAAAACACAAAGAGAGATTAATGTTGTGAACTTGTAATAATATAGTTTCTGAAATCATATTTTTAACACGCTGACTTAAGTATATAATAGACAAGAAGTTGTATGTATCAAAACAAACCCCAGCCATCTCTAGCTAACAGAAACAGTAAAAAAATGTAACACTGTCACAGTACAGCTTTTTACTGAACATTAACTGATATACAGTATATAGCAGTAAACAACTCACCAAGGCCTCATGCAACCATGCTGATGGAATTCCCAAATTCTCAATAAATTGGCGTTGGTTCTCTTGAGCACTCCAAGTTTCACAATACTGGAACAAGATTTCCCTAATGACACTAGCTTGTAGATAAGGATAATCATCACGATGGGGCATGTGAAGCACGACATAGATAGCCCAATGACAGTGTCCTATGCATAGCAACTGAGAAACAAGACCCATGTCAAGAACATGAAGATCATCAGAACTAAATGTTCCAACTGCTTCCAACACTGCCCGCTGATGCCAAATCATATGGTGATCAAGTGGATCATGAGTTGAAGCAAATGCACTAAACATAGTCTTCAAGATGCTAAATTCTCTCTCTTCACTACCATGAAGAATCATAAGATAATATGCGAGATCAAAACGTTTACCCGGGTTCCAAATTACACCACCTTCTACCAGTCCTTCGTCTATGTAAACGGGAACAGGATACGGGGCCCGTCCACCTTCTAAAAGATGATGATACGTCTGAAAAATGGTAATCAAATCGGAAGCAGGTGCAAGCTGATACCACATCAACAATCCTAAAAACCTTTTCCAGTCAATTTGCATGTCACCTAATGCACCATCAATATTACCAGCAAGCAACTCAAAAAGCCGTATCCGGTCTCGCTCGATAAAATTGAAATCTAGACCATTAGTTTTCCAAAGCTTAAGTTGTCGATCAATATCAGTACGATTGACGGTAGACCCACCAGCCTGGCTCAGCAGACAAGCAAGTCTCACATCACCCCTAGAAGAGGACAGTTCTACAGCTGCATCAAGTTGTCTTCCAGTTAGAAGCAAAAACAAGTGTTGCAAATCATTTGAATCATTTAAGGAGCTAATTTCATCTTGTACACGGTGACACACACTCTCTTGCAACCATTCACTAAACTCCGCTCTTCGGATCAAAGGGAGTGCTTCTTCATCGAACTCTAATGAACTTTCTTTGGAGGAGAACAAAACCTTTATCAGTTCCCAGACAAGCACTTGGTGCATTAACACTACACGATCCGAAGAAGATAATCCGGGTACATCTAATTGCTTCTCGATAATTTCTATGTAGCTTCGGCATACATGTGAAAGTTCTAAGCGATTACAGACAAGCTTCCGAGCCTTTAGCTTAAACGAATCAACTACAGCTTCATTGGTTTCATGACTAATTTCTTTATGAAAATTTAGTGGAGCATCAAAACATAAATCTATAAGTTCCTCCCTTACTTTGCTATTTTCATCTCGAACAACATTATCAGTTGCAACTTTTTCTAAATTTATCATAGAAGACAATTCCCGCTTTTGAACACTACCACCAACAGTAGAACCACAGTGAAGAAGGAGGCCATTTGGACCCCAGCCTATACCAAATGACCTACCCATGAACAATGCAGCATCAACTATGTTCCGGGAATAGCTTTTTGTTACTGGTGTTTCTTTTAGTTCCAGTTTAAACCCTTGAACTTTTGTTACTGTCAACGGAAGTCCTTTGTTTTGCTGGGACAATAAAATAGACCCATTAGGGCTTGAAGCAAAACTGCCAGGATTGTACTCAAGTAAAGCTAGTGGAGTTTTCCGAATTGCTGGCGGGCTGGATCTTTGAACTGGTTTGCTTAACGGTTCCTTACCAAAGGGTGGTCTATGGTGTGAAAACCTTTCATTTAGTTCCTCATCCTCCTCTTCTTCAGCAGGAAACATCATCATTCTCATTTCCTTCATTCTAACAGGATCAAGACCAAGGTGTGATGGAAGGGAATGGGAAAGCAAACGGGGATCCACTAACGCGCTCTCTTCATCAAAATCAGAACCATCACTATCATTCATTGTAACTGGTTCCCGAGCTTCTGCATCCGCATCATCCATCATATCATCTTCCTCATCATCGCTTAAACCAAATCTGCTAAAATGCTGAACGGAAAATTTCCATTCTTTTCGATTTGGGTCAAAAGAAATAAACTCTGCTCCTTGCTTTTCTGCATTCACCATCAACTTTTCTATCGAGGAGCTTATTTGTAGCACTAAAGTTACTTCAGCAGCCTTGTTAAGTGCCTTACCAACCACGGGTTTTGTGGTTTCATCTTCATACACAACAATCTCGTGCCTATTGAACTTAATAATCTGGTCTAAATCTAACCATCTGACATCAGTTTCCCCAAAAAATCGAACACTTCCATAACCATATCTACCAACTGTAAAGTTAGGAACCCTGCTGCAATGACCTGGATCCGTGAGTTCCCTCACAGCCAATTCACTCAAACTAGGTTCCATGAAATAATCAGAAGCTCGAAGAGTAGGCAAGGAAGTTTTAATCTCACAGGAGACTGAACATGTTGAAGAGCCATTATCACCTTCCAAAATCACTTTTCTTTTCTTAAACTGAGATTGAACAAGTGACTGACAAAATGAGTCAAAAGTATCCAAATCCACACCCATTTAAGATTAACAAGTGTACCCTATTTATTCGACAGTGATACTCTTCAAAAGCTCCTGATGAAATTCATATAAAAGAACGTATGAGAATAGGACGATGATTTTGTGTCAAAAAATCACATGTATTAGACGCCAATGAAGGTTACATAAACTCTACATCGTCATGATACCATTCTTGTAAAAGGGAGAGGCAGATTGAACAAATGATGAAGGATAGTCAAAGACTCAAAGTCTATCATTAAGTCAAATATGTAATCCTCTGTTTAAAAACAACGCATAGCTCCCAAGACTGACCTAGATGGTATAATACAGTAGCTATGTTCCCATATAATTTTCAAAGAGGTTGATTTGCACGTCTAGCTCCATATTTCAAAATTTATAGAGACACACCACCAGTAAAAAAAGGTAAAAGGAGCTACAATTTAATTGTGAAGACCTAACAGGTCATTATTTACACTTCAAACCTTGGGATAAAACTAGCTAATTGCAAATAAATGTAACATGGTGTTACGCATGCAATATTACGGTGAACTACAAGCAGCAAAAGATGTCATTCTACATAACGAAATTCCAAGGTGTTAAAAATTAATTACCCATCGCCTAAACAACATAATAAATATTCATGATTCCGCATACATGATAAAAAAATCACGTAGAGCAAATATGAACTGTGCAAAATCTCAATGATCTGTAATCTCAAAATGAAACAAAATAAAAACCAATACCATGTAACTAAACAGGTTCACAGCCGTGATGGGCTGATGGCTGAATGGTGACATTCGTTAAAAATGTTACAAACAGGCTCAAGTTAATAAAGTGTCATAAACAGGAGTATTAGTAACCAGGAATACACATCCTGATTCCTGAACAGCTGAACTGTGGAGATTGGTGCCTGTGGACAAAGAAAATCAAGCTACTTACTTAACAAGCCTTAACACAATCAGAAAGTCGATAGGGCTTAGTTAGCCATTGCATTGGGTAAAAAGTCTTGCTTAAAGTGTCACAGCGGTGACATGACAACTATTGGTTGTGCCCAACTATTCGTTTCTAGTACTATCAAATATCATGATTCAGTGTATCAGTGTCTGATAGCTCTTGGTAAAACTAGTAATAGCCTATCATGAACATCGATAACATCTCTAAGGTATGTACATCATAGCACTACTTTCTAATAATAACTTTCTCATACTGAAAAGAACAGTCATTAGATCACTAAGTTATAAGTAACATAAAATGCATGAAAACAAAACTAAATTCAAATTAACAAATAATATGATGTGTCTCTACTATGGGAATCACTGCCCTACTTACTAATAGCAATTACTCACAACTTAATCAACCTATTTACTAACGCGCAACAAGAAATGCATAAATAAAAGAACACATTTAACCTAATTTTAAAGATTAAGCAGCTCAAGATATCAATTTAAATAAAAAATTACTTGCAATTTCAGCTGAACAAAAGAGAAGGCAATACCTCAACACGAACTTTACGAAACTTAAATGCTCATATTCACGATAGAATACGCCGAAGAGATCAATTTCCGTCGGTGTTAAGGTTGGTCGATGAACGGAAAAGAGTACCGGAGATTGGTCGGAATAGATCAGCAGAAACCCTAAAAGGTTTATACGAGCAAAACTTGGTTGTGTGTGTGTGTGTTTGGGACTTTGGGGGGAAACAATGACATGAAATTTTAACTGGACCCGATGTGCTGGAAATTAAGATCTGGGCCGTCTGGTTTAACTTTTAAGCCCAATGATTTAATGTAAGGTAAAGGCCCAATTTAACCTTTTCATATCACTCCGTCCCAATATAAATGTCTAACTTTCTATTTCGGTTTATTTCAAATGAGTACTTTGAATATTTTAACCAATAACAATTGCTTTTTAGCGGTCACAATAAAACTTTATTTTGTTCACAATAAAAGGGCTCGTACTAGACATGAAGACGTGAGTCTCAAGTTGCAAGATGATGGGGTTTCAAGCATGAAAGATCGGGCCTTACTATTTCTGGAGGCCCATGATTGTGTAACAAAAAGGGCTGCACGAAAAAGGCCGTAACTTGTGCTACAGGGCTTCGTTTCAGCCCATGAGCTGGCGAATCGAAGCTTGTTACCCAACTTCGAGGCCCAAAATCGGCTCCTAGAAGAAGTTATGGACCATTTTGTGTTTTTATTTTTATTTTGGGCTTTTGTTTTGGGTTTTCTGTTCGGGCCGTTATATTTTTAGGCCCATTTCAAATTCCTGCTTTCTTTTTAGGGAAATAAAAAAAAATACCATTTTTTCTTGAAGTATATATGGATTTGCCATCCCGGAAAAAAAATTGACGATATACCACACGAAATCGCAAATCGCAAATTTGCGATTTACGATCCAGCGTCTTGCTTTTGCGACCCGTTCACCGAGCGAGCCGTGGCCGGGATGTACGTGCGGAGGTAAATCGCAAAGGGCAAGTTTGCGATTTGCTCTTTGCCAATGCCCGAGTCGTGAACGAGATCGTAACGAGTTGCGATTTGCTCTTTGCGATTTGCTCTTTGCTCTTTGCGATTTGCTCTTTGCCATTTGCGATTTGCGATTTGCCTTTACCGGTTCTCTGGTTCACGTCATCGGTAACTCGTTACGGTCTCGTTCACGACTCGGGCATTGGCAAAGAGCAAATCGCAAACTTGCCCTTTGCGATTTACCTCCGCACGTACATCCCGGCCACGGCTCGCTCAGTGAACGGGTCGCAAAAGCAAGACGCTGGATCGCAAATCGCAAATTTGCGATTTGCGATTTCGTGTGGTATATCGTCAATTTTTTTTCCGGGATGGCAAATCCATATATATTTCAAGAAAAAATGGTATTTTTTTTAATTTCCCTTCTTTTTAGGGTTTGTTGCTGAGATGGAACTATGGAAAAACTCAGTTTTTGTTTTGGATGAAATAATATTTTCTCTCAATTTTTGCTTGGCAATTAAGTGAATTTTTGCCTAACATCGGTATTCTTTGAAATCGGATTATACCTAAGTATTCATTGAATCAACAATTCTAATTCATACCTGTTAAAATATAATCTACATAACAAGATCTCAAAAATTTATGAAGATATTATTATTTGATTGAAGAGTTTATCACGGGTTTAGAATAGTTGTGCCACGTTTCACTTTAATAATTATTTACGAATTGTTTGTTTGAATGTTTTGTCCTTTGGTTGATCAAAAAAGTCCAACATTTATTCTTTAAGTTTTTCTCAAGTCGCATCGACGTAGAACATTCCAAGGTTCAAGCTTCATCCACATCATTGATTTACTAAAATAACACTATATCGAGTGTGTGTTCGTTTTATCCATACATTACAGTTTCAGTTTTAGATTATCAAGATTTGGGGGTCCTCACCCATATATATATGTATGATATGTATATGTATTTATAATTATAATAATTATACGTGATATGTGATGTGTTTGATCCTCATGACCGATTTCAAGTTATATAGTGAATAATGTTTAGTGTAATATAGGGTGTTGCATCAAAAAGTGAATACTATTTACAAGTGGTTGATGATAAATCTACCAATGACTTTGATAAATTCAACAAGTGTGCAATTTTGATTTGTATAATACTCCGTATAAGTTTTTATTGCATAAGTACGGTGGATTTATCAAAACTTTTGACGGAAATATTACTAGCCTCTACAATTGTATTAAAATTGTGCAATGTCTATGGTTAACATTTGGAGTTCATTTTAATTATTTACACAAAATGGTATCAATTGTGTTAATATTGAAGATGCTCTACTATGATATTTTGTAAAGAGTACGTAAATCGATTGATATATTACTTAGATTACAATTACAATGAAATAAGTTAGAATTTTGGCAAGAGAGAGAGAGAGAGAGAGCACGCAAGATAAACACTAATTCGAAGAAACACAATTACTACATCTTTTATGGTTGTTGTATATAAGAACCATCTTTAATGTGTTTTGAACATAAGCCGTAAAGTCTTTAAACACTTCATAGTTTCTGTATATATGTTTAATCTATTTTAATTGATCATAGACGACTTCAAACAAAGTTAACTTACTACAACAAGTGTCTATTTTCAACATTTTCAACGCTTTTATCTTCACACTTTTAAAAGGACAAATGGCTTAAAAAGGTAATCAATTTGTCAAAATTTGCCAATAAAGGAAATATGAGTTTTGTTGATGCCCAAAAAGGAGTGACATTTTAAATTCGATGCCCAAAAAGGATTGAAGTTGTCAAAAAAGTTCAATTAAAGGTACAATTATTTTTACATTTTTTGTCGTTCAATTTTTCATCGATTATAGCTAATGTGAGGCTTAAATATCGAATATTAAATTAATATGTGACATTTTTTTACCTAGAAAACAAAGGATATAAACACTGATGCTACTTTTTAAGAGTTTAAACCCTAATTTCATTTTTAGTGTTAAATCCTTTTAGGGCACGATTTTAAAAAGTTTAATCCTTTTAGGGTACGATTTAAAAGAGTTTAATCCTTTTTTGACACTTTTTAGAAATGAAACTGTAATTTTATCCTTAATTGGACTTGTTTGACAACTTCAATCCTTTTTGGGCATCGAATTTAAAATGTCACTCCTTTTTGGGCATCAACAAAACTCATATTCCCTTTATTGGCAAATTTTGACAAATTGGTTACCTTTTTGGGCCATTTGCCCCTTTTAGAAAGGTGTTAACTTATTTACTAAATTTGTTCACAATTAAAAACGTGTACAAAATGTTTAAATTTTTATGTGTAATGAAAATTTAAAAAATAATAATAGTTCTTCACAGTGTGAAAAATGGAAACAAAATTCACAAATAAAACTGTGAAAATCATTTTGTAATACTAAATTTGTTCACGTTTCTCAAGTGTGAACAAATTGAGTGTTGCAAAACGATTTTCACAATTTTAAGTGTAGCAAATTTTGAATATTTTCACGATTGTAAGCGTTAACATCTTTTTCCTTATATATTTATACACGCTTATAAATATGAACATATTATACACATTAATAAGTGTGAATAACTTGATTATATTTTTCACACTTTTCAAAAGAGTGAATAAATTAGTGTGGACAATTAACATATTTGTTGTAGTGACTAGTGTGTTTTGACAAAATTAGTTGATAGCTTGAAGTGGAAGTTTATAGTTGGAGCTTTTATTAAAAGCTAAATTTGGAACTTATTACTGAGGGCGGTTCATGAGCGCAGCGCATTAACGTACGCAAGGTACGCAAATACACAATGTGTATCGTGTATCAATGGGTATTGTGTATCAATGTGCATTGTGTATCAAAAGTATTTATATTGCAATATCTTGTGAAGAAATATGTGTTTATTGTGTATCAAAAAATAGGTGTGTATTGTGTATCAAAAGTATCTACCGAGATGTTGAGCTTGATACGCATGCGTTTGCAATATTTTGTGAAAATATATGTGTTTATTGTGCATCAAAAACATTTAATTAGATGTTGAGCATTATAGAAATGCATTTGCAGTCTTTTACAAAAATATACATGTTCATTTGCAGTCTTTTACAAAAATATACATGTTCATTGTGTATCAAAAATATACATGTTCATTGTGTATCAAAACCATGACTATCAAAAATATGCATGTTCATTGTGTATCACTTTTTTGTGTGAGGTGGAAATTAATGATGAGTGATGAAAGAAAGATGATATCGAGAAGGTGTACCTGATGATCATGATTATGATGATGGAGATTGTGGAGCTTTGTAGCTTTCTGTATCAATTTCTTGGCGAACATGACTGGATTTGATCGAGTGCGTACGTGCGTGAGGATTGTTGTGTTTTGGAAAATTGAGTTGCGTGAAAGGTTGAAGGTGGAAGAAGAAAGTGAAGGAGAAGAAGGGACACGTGTTGATTGGTGATGACTGCGTACGCTATGTACCAAAAGTACACTGCGTATTTGAACCGGCATCGCTTATTACTATTTTTTTAATAAGTGTTTGGTCAAACTAGTTGAAGTTAGCTTAAAACTGTGAATTGAATTAAAAAACAAACTAATAAATGACAAATAGTAATATAAATGTTATTTATGTAAATTCGCATTTCATTAGCTTCTAATTTATTTTTTAAGGCTACTTCAATTAGCTTTTGGCCTCTCCTTTTTTTCTTTCTTAATTTTAAACCTTTCTTTTAATAAGCTCTCAAAATTTTGTTTACCAAATAACGCTAGAATTTAGAGCTCGTAGAATAAATAAGTTCAATATTCCATAAGCTCGTTTGTCAAACATACCATTAGATAATGTTGAAAGTTCTTATATCGATGATTTAAGTTTTACATCTCTTGCGTAAATATATAACTAAAAAAAGATGGTAAAGTACATTCTATCTTCGGGTTGGGTATGGTACAGGTGTAGTCTCTTGATTCAAATTCTTGTTTCATTGCATGTTTATAACCCTCACGATTGTTAATATTCCAGTATCCGTTATCTCATTATAACATGTGTCGCACACTCAAGTAAAAAACCGAATCAAGCTAAGGTCTCAATTCATATAATACTTGACATGGGGCTAGGTATATAATATAGGACAACTACAATGATTGAAAGTGTAAATTACTGAAAATAAAATGAAATTAAACTACGAAATGAAATCAACATTTAACAACTTGACTCAAGTTCATTCATCAATACTCAAATCCACATTTCATAATTCCAATTTCACCAAAGCAATTCATACCAACATAACCCATTTACAAATGACTAAACAAAGCATATGATACGAGAATTTAAACTTTTACTACAACAATTCTTGCAACTAAATACTTGAGCCAAATTTAAAACAAAACACATATTAACTCGATATCAACAATGGGTCAAGCTTCAACCATAAAATAGGTTCATACTCAAATGAACAATTGTTTCTCAAAAAGGGGCTTTAATGGTAACTAGAGCATGATTCACAAAAGAGGGATCGACTTACTAACGCAATAGTAAATCTCACCACTAGTCAGTCCTCGGTTCCTTACCCGAATTACCCCGTGACCCACTAGAGGTACCTATAAAACAACATCAACGAATATGGAGTATGCTCATAGCTTAGTAAGTAATAGGAAATAATAACAACAACAAGACAATGATCATACTCAAATGATCAACAATTAAACACGATTAAGGATCCTTAATTTAACTCATGTTGGTTCCTACTCAAAAGAACACAACACCTGGTGTCAAGGAATAAACAATGAGATTTATCAAGCCTCATTGTTACCCTTGAATCCCCCATTAAGATCATATACATCGGACATACTCAAATGTCAACTTAATTACCCATCACAAGTTAACACACACTTGATCATCACTCAAGAATCTCAAGTGTTGTCAACTAATGAATCACTCCCCCATTACTTACCTTTGTAAAAAATGGATGATTAAGTTAGCTCAAGCAAATGCCTCAATACTCCTTAATCACATAATCATACACATACAAGTTACACACAACTCAAATTCTCAATAAATCAACATTTACAACTCCTCATAACATTCTCTAACCAAACTCATGGTTATCAACTCAATGATATCAAATCTCATTCAAACTTAATTAAAATTTCTCATAACACTTTCACTACATCAACTATCAAACAACACATTTTCTCTTGAAATTAACATGCATATATCTAAGGTAGTTCTCTTTTATCAACAACAACTCAATAACAACACTTTATCATCATCATTCAAAATCTCCATTTAAGCAAAATCATCAAACACCTCAATTCATAAAAACTTAGCTCTTTTAACATCTAAAACACTTTGATAAGTTCATTTAGGGCTCAACAACAATCATCTAACATATCCATACTCAATAATTCACATTTTTCTCAAATTCTCAATTAGGGTTCATCACCAAAATTAGCCAAATCATCAAATTGAAGGAATATAAGGATTTATCTTACCTTAGGGATGGAGAATATGGAGATTATAAGCTAAAACACCTAGAATATTGGCTCAATTTTGCTACTCTTGAGGTTTTCACTTCTTCTCTCCTTCGTTCCTCCCTCTCCGGCTCGACACACACCCAAACAAAACCCATAACTCTCCTTTAACTTCCAGATTTTTGAGTAAGTGGAAATCAAGTTTTGTCTATTGTCATTTTAACCCCCCCCCCCCCCCCCCCCCCCACACCCCCTCTAGTCTCGGTATTTAAAACTTAACCACAAGACTATATTATCTCTTACACTTAATTCTCAACATCAATTTTGATAATAATAATAATATAAAAACTCAAATTAATATAAAGTAACTCTTTTAAATTCTGTGACACCCCCAAATTTAATGATTTGCGGAAGCTTGATTTGGGTGTCACTAATCAATATACAAAGCACATAAGATATAATGAACGACCACTATATGCGTCGTTTTAAACTTGTATAGAAAAAGTAAATGTTTACATCAAAATATAGTTACATTAGCTCGGTTCCTGAAATTGAGAGATTACATAGCATAATTATTTTTACAAAATATAATAATGCAGTCCAATCTCTAGTTGTATGTATGCTGACTCGAGCTAATAATTCCTGCTTGTGCAGCCAAACTACTGCTGGGTACCTGTGATAAATACTAAAATGGGTCAGCGAAAACGCTGGTGAGCTCACAGGTTTGCATGTCAATATATAGTTGTAAGAACCGCAAGATTTATATTGAATTTAAAATGCAATTAAGCAAGATAAAAGTTATACTGTCCATGAGCACATAGTCTGAGCTTAACTTGATTTGTCAGGCCCAATTAAGGAAACCTAACTTGGAGTGCCTCCTACGAGTGCCTAATCAACACTCGTCTTCCCAAATGCTAATACATCCGTTTGACCGGTTAGTGCGTGCTAACCCGGATGAGGATTGTCAATCCCATATGATATCATATACTAACATTCACGCTATAAAATACTAGAGACTATGCTTATGGAGGACTTTAAATTGATTAGCTTGAAACTCATGTAGTATTTGAAGTTTGGCACTTGCGTTCTACTTGTAAAACAAAATCGAGTAGTAATATCACACCCCTAGTTGTAAAGCAGTGAAAATGGGGCTATGAAACTCACCTGAGTCTTGAAGTGTTTAATTTAATAAACTCGAAATAATTAGCGGTGAATTGATGTCCAAAGACTTGAAACCTGAATGTGTTCACGACACTTGATTGTTATTAATTGTACCGGTATCCCGAAAGACTACCTTTGTAGTTGTTATACAACTATATATATATATGTCCAAATTACTACGATTTGGTTGATTGAATTGATACAAGTTACAACGACTTGTTTGATTTAATTGATACAAGTTACAACGACTTGTTTGAGTGAATTTATACAAGTTACAACGACTTGTTTGATTCTGAAGTATGTTTTGAAAACGTGTACGGCCCGTTGGTGATTTAGTTGAAATAATAATAATTCTAAAATGTTGACTTTGCTACAGTACTGCTACAGTAAATTTGACTTTTTTGAACAGTAACTTTGACTTCAAAATTTTGGTTTTAATATGTGTTGAAGGCTTTTATGGTCGGTAAAGATTGTACACCTGGTACCATAAAGGTAATGTCTCCAGATTTTGAGGGCAAAAACGACAGCTCCTAGCTCGAGGTCGTGGGTGGTGTAATTCTTTTCATGAATCTTGAGCTGTCGGGAAGCATAAGCTATGACTTTGTCTCGTTGCATGAGCACGCAACCGAGACCTTGATGAGAAGCATCGCAGTATACCACGAAGTCATCAGTGCCTTCGGGTAATGATAGGATAGGAGCACTGCAAAGCTTTTGTTTTAAGAGTTGGAATGCCGATTCTTGTTTATCAGTCCAGTCAAACTTTTTGTCTTTCTGGGTCAGCGTCGTGAGTGGTATGGCTATCTTGGAGAAATTTTCAATGAATCGTCGATAATATCCGGCCAGTCCTAAAAACTGCCGTACTTCGGTCGGAGTGGTTGGCGATTGCTAGTCTTTGATAGCCTCGATCTTTGACGGGTCAACGTGAATCCCCTGACTGTCAATCACGTGACCAAGGAATTGAACGGTTTTGATCCAGAACTCACACTTAGAGAACTTGGCATAGAGCTCCTCGTGTTTAAGTAGTTCAAGGATGGTTCTGAGGTGTTGCGCATGCTCTTCTTTGCTTCGTGAATATATGAGGATGTCATCGATGAAGACAATGAGACACTTATCAAGGTAAGGTTTACACACCCGATTCATAAGGTCCATGAATACAGCCGGTGCATTGGTTAGGCCGAATGGCATCACTTGGAATTCGTAATGCCCGTAACGGGTTCTGAAAGCGGTTTTTGGAATATCGGCATCGCGAACACGCAATTGGTGATAACCGGAGCGGAGATCAATCTTTGAATAACAACTCGACCCTTGAAGTTGGTCGAACAAATCATCGATTCGAGGGAGTGGATACCGGTTCTTGACAGTTAACTTGTTCAACTCTCGATAGTCGATACACATTCGAAAAGAACCGTCTTTCTTCTTGACAAATAGGACCGGAGCTCCCCAAGGTGAAGAACTCGGCCTGATGAATCCTCGTTCCAGGAGTTCCTGTAACTGGGTGGACAGCTCCTGAAGTTCGGATGGAGCTAAACGGTATGGTGCTCGGGCCACCGGCGCAGCACCTGGTACAAGATCGATTGAGAACTCAACCTGTCTTGGTGGTGGTAGACCAGGTAGTTCTTCAGGAAAGACTTCTGGAAAGTCTCGAACAATTGGAACATCCTCAAGTCGCTTCTCCTCCGACTTTTTCTCCATGATGTGCGCGAGGATTGCTGGATAACCCTTTCTCAGAAATTTTCGGGTTTTAAGACAAGATATGATGTTAAGCCTCGTCCCTCCGGTCTCCCCCTGTATGACTAGGGTTCTACCGACAGTGAGAGGTATGCGAACAATCTTGTCATGGCAAATGATTTCGGCGCGATGCTTGGATAACCAGTCCATGCCCACAATGACATCGAAACTTCCTATCTCAACAGGCATAAGATCTATGGAGAAGGTTTCGTCGGCTAGATTTAAGGTGCAATTAGGTATCACACTATTGGTTTCTATCAATTTGCCATTTGCTAGCTCTACGGTGTACTTAACGTCTAAAGCAACAGGTGTAATGTCAAGTAGAGGGCAAAATTCATCGGAAATAAAACTCCTATCGGCACCAGTATCAAACAGTATGGAAGCAGTTAAATTGTTGAGGAGGAACATACCCGTGACCACGTTCGGGTCCTGACGGGCGTCCCCCGAGTTGATCACGAAGGCGCTACTTTTGGCGTTGTTGCTGTTGTTGCGGTGGTTGTTGTTGTTGTTGCCCTTATTCTTCAGTTTTGGGCAAGAATCCCTGAAGTGTCCTGGGTTTCCACATTCATAACAGGACTTAGGTTGTCGGTTATTTCTGTCAGAGGGGTTGTTGTTGGATTTGATGATTCCGAAATTTTGTATGAATTTGGTGAGAGTGTTTTTGGTGTGTGTGTGTTTTTGGAGAATGAAAATGAAAGAAAGAATGAAGGAGAGGTGGGGTGTAGGTGAAAGCCTCACCTCGCAGTCTCCGTCCCGTGCTCCGCGTGGTGTTCGTTTTCTCAGTCATTTAACGTTGAATATTTATTTTATTCGTTTAAATTTTCCATTTTAAATTATAAATTATTATAAAATATTTTATTGTAAAATTTTACCAGTTATCTATTTATGATATTTAAAAGGGAAATTCGTTTTATTTGTTTGCGCGTTTGTATTTTTAATCTCGTATACATTAATTGTGTAATAAAACTTGGATACGAAATATTACAATAAATGAGATTCTGAATAAAAATTGAGTTATTAGATAATATTTGTATTTCTTAATAAAATTATTCACCAACGTCCGTATTTATTGTATCGAAATTCATTCGATTTGAAACTCGTACGATTTAAATAAACCGCATAATTGTGTAGATATATATTCAACAATATATATGATAATTGATACATTAATTAGCCTAACACATAACTAATTACATGTATTAAAACTTGATTAGGCACTAAATTCTAGTCCTAAATTGACGGTTGTCACAAATTCAGATTGCATACTTACAAAAATTGGGGTGTACGTTACATAATGCTAGAAGTTGGAGCTCGTTGAAAAAGTAAGTTTAAACTCCCATAAGCTACCATAAGCTCATTTGCTAAACATACCCTTGAATAATGTTGATAGTTCTCATTTAATTATAGTTTTATGTGTCTAGGTTTTAAAAAAATATAATTATGTCATTCATATTGCCTATATAACTAAAAATATATATAGTAAATTATATTTAATTTTCGGGTTGGGTATTGTACGGATCCAATCCCTTGATTCGGATTTTTATTTCATTTCACGTGCGTCGCACACTCCAACTAATCTCAGACATAGTTAACGCTCGTTATGGTGTCGCACCCCCAAATTTGTTAATTAAAGTTATCAGATTGTTTTGCAGAAGCATTAGATCGAGTGGGGGCGCCGACGTATACAAGGTACATACATACATATCAGAGCATATGATTACAACAGAACATATATATTAAGATGCCAAGAGTAATAGTTACAAAGTTTACGATTCATCGAATCGTATAAGTAGTTAAGTTGTACAAAAGTGGATTTCTTAAATATGACTAAAAACATATTAGTTATACAAAAGAAATCCATATGTTTCAAAAAGTTGGCATCCTAAAAGTTTCGCGGGTCGCCTAGAGTTCCATATGTGCAGGCGATTCTTACGTGCATCTAATTCCCTGAAAAACATAGTAAAAGTCAACAACGAGGTTGAGTGAATTCACAGGTTTTATGTTTGCGTATAAAGTTTGATCAACCAATATGTTTGTAACGTTTTGTCATAACAGTTTAAGTATGTTCGTCAAACGTAAAGTGTTGTTGGGATGTCGCCCAAAAGTATAATTTTTAAAAGTTTGTCCAAGAAGTAGGACTTTTCAATGTTTGCCCAATAAGTAGGGACTAAAACGTTTGTCCAAAAAGTAGGACCCATCAATAACTGCCCAAGAAGTAGGGACATTTCTATGTGCCCAAGTCGTAGGGACTTTTCAAGTTGTGTCCAAGAAGTAGGACTGGCATCCAAGACGTAGGACCCACTGCTCAAGAAGTAGAGCCTTCACCCAAGACGTAGGATGGAACCTTGCCTAAGAAGTAGGGACTTTCTGTGTGTGTTTGCCCAAGTCGTAGGGACTTTCTGTGTGTGTTTGCCCAAGTCGTAGGGACTTTCTGTGTATGTTTATGAAAATGTTGTTTCATAAAAGATAGTTAACGGAAATGTGTAGCTGGTCGTTCTCCAGCGAGTTCCAATTTAGTTTTCGTATGAAGTACCATTTCATAAACAAAAGTTGTAACAGTTTGACCGTAGTCATAAACGGTTTATATAGTTTACATCAAATCAGTTGTATAAAAGTTGCACCCGTAGCAAAAGAGTTGACTATGTTTTCCACCCCTGTTCAAAAGTAGCAAAGCTGTAAAAGTAGGGGCTGTGAACTCACCTGTTGAGTTAAGTATGTTTGAGTGCTAGCAAAGCCTAAAGCCCAAGTCTAGTCCGAAATCTCCTAACGCCCTAAAAGTATGAGATTTAATAAGTATGTGGATGTCTAAGTCGACCACCCATGCTAGTGTTCGTACAACCAAGTTATGTCCAAAGCGTTTGTTAGTTATGTACGTTTGTATTTCGTAGTTGTGAAAAATGTATACGACTCGTTGGTGATAGTTTAAAATCACAATTTCAAAAATGTAAGCGTGTTTGTAGTGTTTGTAAAGTTCGTGTATCGTATTGTATGTAAATATTCGTTCCCGGTTAAGTTCCACACTTAGTGAAAAAGTAGTTGTAAACCTGTTGTTTTTAGCGTCACTTGAGGGTTTATGGCGACACTCAGGAAGTGACACATAAAAATGTAAATTCAGTATTATTGGCGTCACTTGAGGAAGTGACGCATAAGGTATGAGTGCCGGTGTAAGTGTCGGGCATGAGTGTCGGTATGATTGCAAATCGATTTCGGGGCGACACTTAAGCAAGTGTCGGGTACAAGTGCCGGATGTTGGATTCGAGACACTTAGGAAGTGACGCAAAAAGAGGGTTTTTAGCGGCACTTAGGCAAGTGACTCAAGATTAGGGTTTTTGGCGTCACTTAATGCGTCACTTAAGGAAGTGACGCTACGCTGGATCCGTCTGTACGACACTTACGACTGGTCGGAATTTTCAAGTTCAAAAACGTGTTTTCCGGTTTCCGTTGGGTCCGATTCTTTTACCCAACCCACATTTGGACATTTCAAGCTTATACTAACAACATATAAGTAAAATAACAAAGATTTAAGAGTTTTCGAGAATTGTCGGGATCTTACAAAGTTGTCGCGAGAGAAATTCGAAAAGATGGAAATGTAGATCGTGACGAGGTGAATCTTTTTCTCCAAATGAGTCTTGGAATTTGAAGTCGTTTGGTGGTGCTTTTTGGCGGATTAAGGTGATGGTGGTGGTGGTTCTTTAGAGAGAAAAGAAAGAAAGAGAGAGAGTGAGATGATAGAAATGAGAGAAGAAGGAGAAAGGGTGGGGGTGTATGGGGGTGGTTTTGGTGAAAGCCTCCCATTTTTTGTTTCCCCGTAATTGTGCTCTGTGCGGTGTTCGTTTACCCGATCGTTAAATGTTAACATTATTTTAAAACAATAAATTTTAAATGCGTTATCAAATATATTTTTAATTGAGATATTTTATAGAAAAAAATTTAGTTGAACAATAAAATTTATAACTTTGTTTTATTTTATTTTTACGGATGCGTTTTGAGTTGTGTCAGTTTACGAAATAAACGTTATACGCTGCAAGATACTTTGTAAATATTATCAACATAATAATTAAATGAACGTTAATGTTATTTAATAATTTCATTTTATTAAATGATTTTGTTCACCAACAGTCGCATATTTTTATCGCGTTGTTTCAATCGTTCTGTAAGTAATCATAACAGATTTCAAAATGTAATACTACGCGTATTAAGTAGTTGTGCTTTGCTAGACTTATCTGTAAAATGCGTTGTGAATTCACTCTAAGTTAGGGAATTAGCCTAAAATGTAAATGTTTAGTGTACGTAATCGTTTTTAAATTTGCGGGGTGTCACATATGGTGATGAAGTGTTATTCTAAATCAAAGGGTCTCGACCCATATAATACTAGAACTGAGGACTGGATATGTAACAAAGTACAACTACAATGACCGAAAATGTAATTTACTCAAAAATAAAGGGGAATTCTAAAGACACCCCTAGGTGTCTGGGTATACCCTCGGCCCCACTACAGTCTTTTTCCAGTCCAGCTTTATCTAAGATCGGTCCCAGTTCAGTACAGAATCAGTTTCAGTTTTAGACTAACCAGAGGGTATGAATTAGAAAAAGATGGGGTATACCCAGAAAGTAAAAAAAGAAGAAGCATGATGTTATTGATTAGATGGGTGGAAGGGGGTATGAGATGAGAAAAATAGGAAAAAATGGTATCTTTATTAGGACCCAAAATAAAATGAAATGAAATTAACAAATAAAAAATAACAGATCACCAAACCATACGGCATACGCTACTAGTCTATGTAATTCAAAATGCCTTGATATAAAGAGATTAAAATACTACAGTGCTCCACTATCCATAATCATGAGTGTTTCCTCGTTATAATTTCTATAATATCTCAAAAGAATGACCCCATTAACTAAAAATAATTATATATATTATTTTGTAGGAATTTTTGTATATGACAAATTTATATTTCATCTTCTAAAAATGAATCAAGTAATTCAATATTATCTTATAACACATTTAATAAAAAAAAAAAATTAATCTAATTGTCTATATGCACTCATCTATAAAATCTTATAAATAATTAAATCAAATAATCTAGGCCCTTCGATCAAATTTTCTATTTGATCAATGATGTACAATTAAATAAAAATAATAATATTACATTATACCCTTACTAAATATTATATATATTAATAAAAAAAAATCAGCTAATAATACTATTAAATAAAATAACACAAAAATTAAAAATTCACACAACTTTCACGATATATTCCCAATATTAACAAATGTTTTTCATAACTTATAGCAAAATCAATACTTCTACAATAAAAATGTATTGCATCCAAATTTTTTATAATAATAAAATTTTATTTCTAACCTTATATATATATGATCCATCATTATTTACTTTCTTCCTCATATTGATATCAATGGATCCACAAAGATCTCAACATCTTTCAAAATATTGTTTATCCCAAAAATCAAGTGTAGTTGAACATCTCTCCAATAAAAAACAACCGGTTGTTCAAGATCTCAAAAGTCCAGAAAAATTGGAACGTATGATGTTATCATTTTTAAATTTTAATTTTTTAATATATGACAATTTCTATTTACATTAATGTATAATTTCAAATTAGTCTTTCGATTGTCGCGGGTCTTAAAACTATACATATATAAATTATAACACTAATTAAAAAAATTATAAATAAAACTTTAAATCTATAACAATCATTCGGGTTGTCGCAGGACTTTGCTAATTATCTATCATATATATTAAAAGAAAAATCTTGAAAGAATAATAGTCATTAGATGGAGATCGACAATAAAGATCTAACCATTCATTTATTTAATGATATCATTAATTCCATTTTTATCTGACTAAAATACCCTTTTATATATACAATATAGATCCTTCAATATTTACAATATAAATCATCTATTTTTTCTTTAATTGTATATAATCCTCCAAATATTTTATGGACATTTTAATTTAATAAATACTTAATTATTTCTTTCATAATTCAAACTCTTCCTATAATCTTCTTTATTTTATTTTTTTGAAAAAAACCCCAATAAGTTATTTTCAATTCTAAAAAATTTATGACTTCATTCCATCGTCCAATGATTTAAATTCTTATACGAACGCCTTTTTTGAATTCTTTTATGAATTTCTAATTTACAATTCTTGGATTATGGATGCCAACGGATTTTAGTGTATCTGTACCAATTGCCTTTTTTAATTCTTTTATCAGTTTCTAATTTACAATGCTTGGATTATGGATGCCAACGGGTCGGGTTCCGGCGGGTTTTAGTGTATTTGTATCCATACTCGTTTAGAATATTCGTACCCATACCTGACCCAATACCTGCTAGGTACCCAATTAGGCTGTGTTTGATTGCTTCTTAATTGAATGGTTCAACACTGAATGCTGAATCGGTCAGCATTCAGTGCGTTTGCTTACACCCACTGAATGAGTACATGTGCTAAACGAGAAAATAAATCTCACTGAATGGTTCAAACTCAAAACCCATTCTTAACGATTCAGCATCAATATTTTTACCCAAATACCCTTTCTTTACACCCACTATTTTCTTACGTTGCTGCTCACTGATCTAAACCTATCTCTCGCGATTTGTATCCTATGATCGATTATTCTTCCCCAATCTTCAATTCGTCATCGTCGATCTTTTAGGTATTATTTTTCCTTCTTTCCTGTACTCGTTGCACGGTATTGGGTTGTGATAGTTGCTGAGTATTACAAACAATCAAATATTATATGAATATTTTCAGTTGTTAAATCAAATCTCCAGAATGCTGTGTCTCTATTTTTTTCAACTCATTACGTTAGACCTGAAGATTGAAGTGGCTATCACGTCTACAATATTCCATCTCAAAAATTGAACTGTTCGGTTCCATCTCAATTTTATGTTATCTGGTTTATATTTGGGCTGCTTATATGGTGTATTGGTGTAATGTGGTGATATGTGCTGATATGTCTAACACGTGTTCGATGAAATGTCTCTGTAAATGCTTGTCATGTATGACTATCATATTGTCTTTGTAACTATAGAAACATGCTTGAATGTTTCTTCATAGTTTTTTATTTATGATTATGATTATAGATTGGACAATAGTTAGCATTATTTGTCAGATTTTAACTGCTTTTATTTGATTGTTTTAAGTTGGATTTAACCAATATTCTATTTGTCGAGCACTCTGGTTGAAGGACACATTTTGGATGCCAAAGAATGATAGGAAGAATGAACTTACTACTCGAAGTAAAGCGATGAAAAGATCCGTAATAAACGAGAGATACTATAAACAAGAAGTCTTGTGATAGTTATATGTAATTCCAAGTTGGTCATTATCTTTTATTTTCCTTGAGTTTGAGACGAGGAACGTTGTACATATACTCTTGTGTTTTTTCATATAGCTCTTAAATAAAATTCAGATATCGTATATTAGTTTTATCATGTTTTGTTGATATCTACGACAACATGCAAGGCATTTCTTCTATGTATGCTATGTGATTGAAAATGGGAAACCATGAAGAGGATTTTTATGTACTTTTTAAGAAGAAAAGAAGGATTTTTATGTACTGATTGTATTATGTGAGGTTATAATAAATATTGTTTATATATATATTATAAATTTTACATTATGAATACTTATCAAAGTGTTGGATACCTTTCTTTTGTCATTCAGAAGGTTAATATGGTAATTTTATATCATTCAGATAGGTCATTTACATTGATTATCAAACAGTTTATTTTCGTTCAGAAGTTAGTTCCTTCAGGGCCTTTGAATCATTCAGGCTTTGAACCATTCAGCACTAAATCATTCTGATTTATCAAACACAGCCTTAGTATTACTTATCGGTTTTTCATATTTATTCGTGGGTTTCGGTTATCCCAATGTATGTAACTTTGGCCAAACAAAAAAAATTTTAATTATTGAAAATACGACGCATATTTAAAACACGACAAAAAAACAAAACCAAGATACCATAAACTATAGTATATTCAATATTTTAAATCTTAAAGCTAACAATTTAACTTTTTAATCAACTAATTCAAAGTTTCGGTACGTTCAACATAATGAACAATTTCATGTGTTCATATCACATAAAATTAAAATCTAATACTCATGAAAATTCAAATATAATAGCGTATGGTATAAGGTTCACCCGTTGATATGTACATTATTTTATTATATATAAAAAAATATTGTATATATAATATAAAAAACTCAACATAATAATAACAATTATACGTTAATAGATTACTTAAGTATTTTTCATGGACGATTCCACGAATTTCGCGGGTTTAATAGTAAAAATATATTAGAAAGTCCATTATATAGATAAATTCCAAATATAAGTGCCACTATTAAGTAGATAAATTAAACACAAAGTATTTATTATTATTTTATTATTATAATATTAATCATGATAACAAAAACAAATAAATATAAAATAAATTAAAAACAAATCTGCGGGGTTAGCGAAAAAGGAGATTACGGCGCTTATATGTCGCAAATGCCACCAACAAACTTCACTATCATCTATACACTTTAATTTTTTTATATTTATTCAAACTCTCTCTCCCACAAACTCAAATCATTATTTGTTTCAAATTATTTTTGATTCCTTCAACACAAGAAGATGCTTTGTAGAGGAAACAATTCAATCAAATGTACAAAACCAGGATCACTTCCTGTTTATCTCAACGTCTACGATCTTACTTCGATCAACGAGTACGCTTATTGGCTTGGCCTCGGTGTCTATCATTCAGGCGTTCAAGGTTCGTTGATCGTTTTCTAGCTCGATTTCGTACTAGCTAGCCCCTTTCATAAGTTACAACTTATCTAAAGTGTGATACCAATTTATTTAACTTATGTTGTGTGTTTTATGCTATTATTTAGTTCATGGAGTCGAGTATGCATATGGAGCTCATGAACTAGCGACGACTGGAATTTTCGAAGGAGAACCGAAACAATGTGAAGGGTTTACGTTTAGGAAGCAGATTTTGATTGGTTGGACGGAGATGAATTCGAAGGAAGTTAAAGGACTTATGGAAGAACTTGCTCATGATTATAAAGGAACTACGTATAACCTAATTACGAGAAATTGTAATCATTTTTGTAACGATCTTTGTCTTAGACTCACCGGAAATTCTATTCCGAGTTGGGTTAATCGTCTAGCGAAAATCGGTAAGCCCTCAACTTGTTTCACCTTATTTTAGTTTATAGAACGTTATTCAAAATAACTACATAATAATAGTTGTTTCGCTACCAATCATAGCAACACGAGTTAATGCTCGGTTGTGTATATTGGTAGCGAGATGTAAATATGTTAGAACTATTTTTTATAGTGTGTTAGTATAAAATACGCAATTATTTTAGGTAAAAATAATTGTTACTGAAATTTGTGACGTGTTTTATGTGAAATTTAGGTTTATTATGCAATTGTATAGTTCCGGCAAGTATAAATTCAACTAAAGTTGGAATTGAAGATAGTAAACCGTGTAATGAAGGAACGAAACTAAGGAGTCGTTCGAGTAGGTTTACTTCATCGTCGAGTTCTCCATCGTCATCTGAGAAATCGACATTTGCATCGTCTCCGGTTAGTCGAACGAGAAGCCATGGAAGAACGCTTTTATCTCCATCAACTCTTATGATACTTGATGCTTCTTACTCTTAATTGTGGGTTAATTTGGTTTGTAATGGAAATTAATTTTGAATTAATCTTCTTTGTTTCTTTTATTCTTTACCTTCTTTTTCTTTCATTTTTCAAATATTATTTATTTTCGGGCACTTTAATTATGGAGGTGAATCTCCAAAGCACATGAATTTAGCTATTAAGGGTGTACGTTCGGTTGGTTTACGGTTTACTTGGTTTAATCGGTTTGGATAAATCGGTTTTTAGAAATATTTTTGAACACCAATAACCAAACCAAATTTGTCAAAACCAAACCAATCCGACCAAATAAGAAATCGGTTTATGTGGATCGGTTCTCCATTAAACCAAATTAAAAACTCAAAGATGAAAATGAGATTGAAAAAAAAAGGCTGTCAAACTAAACTATAAAATAGATATAAACATTCAACTATATAATAGATATAAACTTTTACACTTATCCTACTTCAAATTTCTGACTGGATGCTTTCCAAATCATGTAACATAAAAATAAAAATGTAAAATACACATATTCATTGATATTTCGGGTATTCGGGTTAAATCCAAAGTTACATTTTGAAGCCCAAAACCGGTCCAAATAGCCCTTTAAAATTCGGGTGTCACCAAAAATCCGAACCAAATCCAAATAGACCAAACCCACTTCACCCAAAGTCGTTCGGTTCGGTTTGTTTTTCGGGTCAAACCATTTAATGAACACCCCTATTAGCTATGGTTGTTAATTTAACAACTCAGAATTATAGTTAGTTGGATTTACAACTAATTGATTCTAAATATAAGATAATTTAGATTCGTTAGTTCGAAAGTTAAATATAAGCTGATTCGTTAGTTTGAATGTTAAATATAGGTTATTTTTAAATAACAACAAAATAATTAAATTTGAGTGTACATATATGGATTACTTATTACTAATTTATTCATAATAAATAGAAGAAATTAGACAATTTACCAATGAGAAAAAAGGTGATTAACTATATATTAAGTTACTAGGGTAAGGTTCAAATGAGATTAAAAATTTGTGTGAGAATAGAGGAACCAATGATATGGTGCCATGTGTACAAAGAGAATACAAAACCCATTTACCCCTTAAGTTAAATATCTCACAAACGACAAATCGAAAAATTATGAAAATTGCACCATTAGATTCAGCGTTTGATCCTCTTCGATTTGCCGTCCATTAAGGCATACTTTCGACGAGTTTTTTTTTCTTCATTATTTTTAGTGGGTTTCACATTACTAACACGTGTGTTACAGTGTTGCGTTTAGGGTTTAGGGTTTGGGGTTTAGGGGTTAGGGTTTAGGGTTTAGGGTTGGGAGTTTGGGGTTTCGGAACTCTAAACCCTAAATCATACTAAACCCTAAACCCTAAACCCTGCTAAGCCCTAACACTAAACCCTGCTAAACCCTAACATTAAACCCTGCTAAACCCTAACTCTAAACCCTAACCCTAAACCCTAAATCAAATGTATAATCAATCACTAACACATGTGTTACTAATATGTAAAACCCACCAAAAAATGAAAAAAAAAAGTTCGTCGGAAGTATGCCTTGATGGACGGCAAATCGAAGAGGATAAAACGCTGAAAAATTTGGTGCAATTTTCATGATTTTTCGACTTGTCGTTTGTGAGATATTTAATTTTTAAAAACGTGGATGAGAGAGAAAAAAGTGACACATGGCATATTGTGGTTGGTTCCCCCGTTCTCACACAAAATAAATGGTCTCAATTGAACTCTTCTCTAAGTTACTAAATAAATTGTTGTTAAATAATTATAAAGTGAACATTACTGTAAGAAAATATAATGAAAATAAGTGTTAAGAATATGCAACCATAGCTTTAAATTTTAATGGTTTAGTTTAAAGAAATAATTGCTTTATTTTTTTAAACGATATATTGTGTAAATTTTTAATAAGAGGGAAGCCAATCATTGATGCTAATCACAATTTCAACTCATTAATATGGATACTAATCGTGTAGTTAGAAAGTATCTCCTAATTTTTTTAAGGCTCGAACTCAAAAGGATGGAGGCTTAGAGATGAACGGATGATAGACAATATTAGCTATTGATTTTTTGATTTAATGTTACATTCGCTGCATTATAAATGTACATTGTATTATAACAACACTATATCCCGCTTAATTTTTTTGTTGCATCTTAATTTCCTCCCCATCTAAACTGGAATTTTCTTAATTAGGCTCAAAGGTCATACATAGATCTTCTTCAATGTGTAACCTTCATAATCATTTCAACATTTTTACAAAAACATAAAAATCATAAATCAACTATTTTAGTTAAGGTAAAATGACACATGTTGTTTTGTTAAAATACAAAATGTACATCAAGAACCCAATGTACATTTACAAATAGTGAATTTCTACAAAATATCCAAGACTTATAATCATTGTAAGACCCCTCCCTATGGTCTGTCGGCAGGGGCGGAGCTAGAGGGGGGCATGGGGGCATCACCCCCCCTAAAAATCTAGAAGTGTAAAAAAAAATAAGGTTATTAGTGATAGTTTTTGAGTTTTGCCCCCCCAAAATGATAGAAAAAGGAAAAAAAAATTTTTTTGCCCCTTATACGAAATATCCTAGCTCCGCCCCTGTCTGTCGGTGTGGGCATCAGTTTGGACCGACGGAACCGATGCCATAGGCACGGTCCGTCGGTTCCTCATCGTCGGTTTTATGCGCCGCTTTGGCGACGGAGGCTGAGATGCGTCGGTGTGGAGCCTAGCGTTTGTTTCCTTCGATTTCTTTTTCTTCTTTTTTTGTTTTTCGCCTTTTTTTTTAAATCACTTGCAGAGTTTCTTGGTGGCACAGGGACGATGGAATGGAAGAGAGAGGAGCACAGGGACGATGATGAAGAGAAAATGGTTTTACTTTTTAGTGGGGCCCAAGGTTGATTTTTTTCCCTTTATTAATATTATTATTTTTAAAAAGTATAATCGTCAAATGTTTTATTTAATATTATTATTTTTAAAAAATAATGAAAATGTTTTATTTAAGTTTGTGTTTTAAATAAATAAAGAATTTAGTGTGTGGGACCCAGAAAAGAGAAGTGATATTCACTGTAGGCAATGAAGCGTCAGTTTGTGTCAGTTTTGAAAAAAGCTGATTTGTGTCACCTGTTGGGAGAGGTTTAAGGATCCAAGAACTTAAAATGCATCGTAAGATAAAACCTATTTTTAACTAAAAAAAAGAGAGAAGAAGATAAAGTTATTCGTTTATGCCGGGACATGGACATAATAATGGTAGACCACAACAGCTTTTGTTTAGTAACAACGTGAACACAAACACATGTATAGTTTGCTTACTCAGAAAGCACCCTTTTTGTTCTTTCTTTTTCTGTTTTGCCAGTCCAAATAAAACCTGTAACATGACCCACTATCTAATCTCACTTGATAATGATAATAGAGTATCGTACTGCCAACATGGGATTCCAATTTGTAAGGATAATAGATGGTCATATCTTTTGAAAGTTAAATACATTTACTAGAAAAGAAATCGGTCAAACCCTGAAATTGGTCAAACGGGTTACAGTTGTCGTCGCTATGAAGCAGCAGTTCGAGACTTGTTGGTGCGGTTGTGGACGTCAATGATCTTCTATGTTCTTGATTTGTTGTGCATTTATTTATGTGCGATATATAGTTTCCTTGTGTGTTTGTGTGATCCAACATTTAATTATCCGAGCTTATTGTTTTGTGCTTAATTTCCTAAACACCGTTCGATATACATATGTAAAGGATAATTAAAAAATATCATGGTTGGAATACTAGTTTTATAATCACGGACGGAGCCATGTAGAAGGTAGGGGTAGCAGTTGCTACGGGTTAATTCTAATACGAACGAGTAATGCTAATTACACAGACCCAAAAACAGAACTTTTCTTATTGGTTGAATTTTTTCTCTCTCAAAATCTTATCCAATCAATTTTTCTCATCTACCAAACACATTTGTAGGTCTATATGTAGGCCTACATTATTAAGTCAACCAATCATTTTCCAATACGAATTAAGTGTAATTTTCTTAAGAAAAATATGTTGAATAATGAAACCACGTAAGGTATAATGTGTTGTTGAGCAACTATTTATCGAGTACATTTGAAACCTAACCAAACCCTAATGGACCATAAGCTTATAAACAGGCATGGCCATATAACCTAATCTATCATCTAATACTTCCCACAATTCAAGCGGCGAAATCGCGAAAGCTCGGTTTGGAGTTGAAAATTAATACATTAAAGCAATAATCAATTCGTTAATAAATACATCCGACTCAAGCGAGACAAATCTATAAGCCTAATTAAGCATCAAAATCATTCAAGCAATCATTAATTTGTTGTTGAAGACATCTGGCAGCAAGCGGTAACAAATCATCATACAACAGCGAAAGCAAAGCAAAGTGGTAGATAAAGCAAAAGCGGTAGCAAAACAAATCAATAGTAAAAGCGAATCTTCAAAAAGCAGCAGCAAAAGCAAAGTGGTAACCAGGGGCGGAGCTAGAAGGGGGTAGTGGGGGCAGTCGCCCCTAGAAGTAAAAAATTATCAAAAAAATAATAATTTTTTTAAGGTAATTAGTGACAGTTTAGAATTTTAACCCCCTAATGCGATAGAAAGGAAAAAAAATAAAAATTGCCCCCCCCCCCCCCCCCCCCCCCCCCCCCCCCCCCTTTCTAAAGCTCCGCCCATGGTGGTAACAATAGCAAAACAAAGCAATAGTAAAAGCGAATCTTCAAATGGCAACATCAAAAATAAAGCGGCAGTAATAGGAACAAAAAGAAAGATGTCGTTCGTAGACAACAGCAACATCGTCGACCTTTTATTTATTATGTTTTTAATTTTTGTAAAGAAAACAAGAAAATCGGTTGACTTCTGTTTTTGGAAGGGTAGAAGTAGGGGTGTTCAAATGGATGGATCGGTTCAAAACCGATCCGTATACATGAATCCATATGGATTATGGTTTCGAAAATATGAATCCGATCCGTCCAAACAAATTCAAAAACCGAACCAATCCATCTGAATTATTATTTGGATGGATCGGTTTGGTTTTTGGATATCCAAACACATACATAAATATATATAATATCTATTAAAAATATGTTAGATATTATAATAAAATTATACAAAATGGATGGTTCTCATTTGAACCTTCCCATACATATATATATATGTATGTAATATGATAGTAAAATGCAAAAGGAAAAAATGTATTAACTACATATATAAGTAAATAACTTTGTAAACTATAAACTACCTATTATATTTGGATATTTATAGAATATTAAGAATTTAGTAAACTATTTTGTATGTGCATGTATATATATCTCTCTTTACTATTAAAAGATGAGCTGATTTGTGTAATCATTTTCAAATTAGCTTTGTAATTAATCACTAACCCTCACTATGATTACCTAATATATCACTAAGTTGATTATATAATTACCCTTTTGCCCCTTTCTAATTCTAAATCGGGCTCCATTTTTTGCGTAGAATTTGAAATTCAAATTCAAACATGAAAATTATTTTGGCAATATTAAAGGTGAAAATTAAATATTATTAATATATGCCTTTTATTTGGAACTTACCTTTCTTGGAGCTCCAATCCGCATCAAACTACATATTTCAACAATGTGACATACGCTTCTACTGGAAAAAACCGAATCAAAACAAGAGTAAACCATCGCCAATGGCTTGATTTGCCAATAATGAAGATGAACCATTACTTAATTACTAAAAAAAAACCTTAATTTAGGTCCAATTAAGGTTATTGTGTCTTCATCCAATCCAATCGTTACCCTAACTCCTTCCCTGCGCTTCAATTCAAAATTTCAGAAATAACAAGACCCCTTGAAAATCACCGTCTACTTTTTCCAAAACCGATATAGATGACGAATTTGTAAGTTTTGCTATTTTAATTTTGCTTATCGTTTACTTGTGGGGTTTAACTGATTCGAATTTTTAGTCAAAATCAATATCCATTTTTGATCAATTAAACGATTCTGGTGGGTTTAATTATTCATATCCATTCACTATTTCCGTATCTAATTGATTTTGTTATTGTGTTTGATCGTTAATAAACACACCCTTTTCGAGTTTGATATTCACAGTTTCAATTTCAATTTTTGTTTCACTGTAATGTGTTATTATCGATGATGCTTATGTGTTAGTAACTTAGTATCAATGACTTATATGTGTTACTAGCAGTTTAAGAAATACGACAATATAAGTTGTTCGATTAAATGCCAAAATGAAAGAAAAGAAGCATGAGAGTTTTGATATGTTTCTAGCTTACAGTAAACATGGCATATTTTGATTTTTTTTTCTCTTTCGGGAGTACATCTGCTTATTGGTGTGGCTCTAAGTGATTTTCCACATGCCTACGGTATCCACTAACATGTATTAAATGAAACATCAATTGGTTAAAGAACATAATTTTGCATCTGTGTTTTGTTCGGTTAGTTTACGATGACATTGCAATTTGCATAGATGTTGTTATCCTTTGTGAAATATAGGGTTAGTGTTGTGGCTTCTGAACTTCTTTCCCAGGTATGAGAATGTATTACATATTGTACTTCAACCTTGATGGGTAATTCTTAGAGATGGCATATCGGGTGGGTTGGGTAACATGTCAACATGGGATGGTTTTGGTTAAAATTCACACTTCTGATATGGGTAGATATAAGCTGTACAAAGTCATATGATAACAACGAGTAAAGAATATGTGTTTTCTTGTACAAACCATGACCCGTATACACTTTTCAACATGCCTCTGATCTTGGGAATAAATACAGGTAAATATAAGATTATATATAAATGGGTAGATATGTCTTGGAATATTTTCGACCCATCTACTTATAAAAGGGTCCTATATTATTTTTAACGAGTCAAAAGGGTATAATAAGGAAAGTTAAATTAACGGGTCCAAACGAATTAAATACACCAAGTCAACTTGCTGCCGGTCATAATGGTATTGAATTAACTGAGTATCGCCTAAACTTGACTGGGCCTGCACTGTTGAGTTGGAAGCGTGGAGCATGGTGCCAAAATCTTGATTTACTCTCAGTTGGTTATTACTATTTTCTGTCTTTAGTCATGAATCGACCCACAAAATGAAGATTAGTTATAATCTACCTTGCAGTATGGAGAGACTTCATCGCACATGCTTCTAAAAATGATCGTAATGATGTTGCAGTCCATCTTCATTCTCATGGGGCTTCTTCCAAAGACAAAACCAAATGTATGTATTTCTTATATCTGTTTATTGTTTTTGGTTTTTAGCAATAGTCGTATATTCACTTATTTGATAAAATCTCATCCATTGCGGAATGATTTTTGATATAAAACTTATTTTCATTTTCATAATCGCTTATCATTAGGCTCTTAAAATCCATAAATAGTTTAGTACAAATTGAACATGTGATCATGATCATTCTACTTATTTGTACAACATAGGTCGCTAAAAAGCTTTGCTTGAATACTTTTGATATCTCTAATGGGTTCACCTTGAACGTATTAGACTAATATAGTTACCCAACAACCCAGTAAAGAAAATCCTTATTCTCTAGGATATTTAATGACCTCTTTAACCTTGTAAAAAGAAGTAAATAGCTAAGTGACAGCAGGTTATATGGGTCGAACGGATCCATCTAAAATTGCTTATCATTAGGCTAAAAAAAATCCATGAATAGTTTAGTACAAATAGGGCATGTGAGCATGACCATTCTACTTATTTGTACGACATAGGTCGCTAAAAACCTTTGCTAGAATATTTTTTATATTTCTGATGGGTTCACCTTGAATGTATCCATTATAGTTACCCAACAACCCAGTCAAGAAAATCCTTATACAATTATAGGATATTTTATGACCTCTTTAACCTTGTATATCGCATAATGAAAATGGTTGTTCCTTCTACCTTTTTTTTTTTAATCTGTTTACAAGTTTTGGCTTATTGGATTATACCCAATTATCACTAATCAAGTTTTTGACTTGATCGGTTTCTTTCCTCTCTTATATCTAACTGATTTGGCAAAAATGGGTAAGTCTGACGGGCTGGGTAACGGGTCAAAATGGCTAATATTTATTGGTTAGATAGAGTCATTTTGTACATGGTAAATTGGGGTTGGGTTGACAGAAAACACCTTTTAAACTGCTAATGCTTGCTTCTAATTATACTTTACATGTAAGTTAAATTAGTGAACATTTTATTGTTTTGAATTATATAGTTGTATAGCTTGCAGGTGTCCATTTCAATGAGTATTGGTGCTCATGGTAACCGCATTGCCATGTGTTTTGTTTGTGGCTCCCTCGGTGCAAAAAGAGGTACTCTTGAATTTATTACATGGAACCCAATAATGTAGTGCAATTTTGGTGAAAATTTATTTAAAGAGTCGGGTAATTACAAACTTCATGTTCAAGATTACTTCCATGTGGTTTAGATTTGTTGATATTTATTGTACTCCCATCTAAAGCTGATGATATGTATTGGGGAATCTTTAGTTTGGTTAATTTGAACTATAATTCCTTGACGTGCACTTGCTCCAATTGGTACATTTCTATCGTAGCTCAATTGTTTCTCCAAATCTTAAGAATATTTGAAGTTAGACTTATAATTGCTATCTGCTTTATAATTAACCATACATATAGCTCAATTGTTTCACATAATCTAAATGCCCATCGGACAAATTCGCAATAAGGACTACGTTATTTACAACAAAGGTTTACGACACATATGTTCAAATATCAAATCATATTCCGTGGAAAGGAAAATTATACAATTTTCATTACTTGAAACAAGTGAGTAACAAAAAGTTTCAATGTATACATGTTTAAAAGATAATGCCATGATCTTAATGATGACATTTTTATAATAAAACATTCAAGATATTATTTTTTATCACATAATATATAAACAAAATATCAAATATGTATCATCCTGCGAGGTAATAGGTTATAAGCTTTACCTATTAAAATTAAAATATCAACTTTGTATTAAAATTATAACATTATATTATTTAACTTAAAAAATAGCATTAATATGTAGTAACTCCTTTTTTAGTATCAAACGTGCCATGCGTAATGCATTTCGCTATGTTATAGCATTTCCTTCATTTATAAATACAAATTCAACGTAACGTATGCATTATAGCGTTATACTATACATCTTGGCTAAAAAACATGAAATAGCCTGCAAATCTTGCGGGTTATGATCTAGTAATGTTTGAAAATTAGAAATTTATTTGTTATTTGGTTTTTTTGGATAATCCGGTTTGTAATTTTGTGACACCCGTCAATTTAGGACTAGAATTTAGTGCCTAATCAAGCTTTAATACATGTAATTAGTTCTGTGTAGGCTAATTAATGTATCAGTTATTATATATATATTGTTGAATATATATCTACACAATTATGCGGTTTGTTTAAATCGTACGAGTTTCAAATCGAATGAATTTCGATACAATAAATACGGGCGTTGGTGATCAATTTTATTAAGTAATACAAATGTTATTTGATAACTCAATTTTGTTCAAAAAATTATTTATAGTAATATTTCGTATCCAAGTTTTATTACACAATTAATGTATACGCGATTAAAAATGTAAACGCGCAAACAAAACAAAACGAGTTTAAGTTATAATTTATAACTACAACCTAAAGTACTTTAATAAAAATACTTCAACCAAACCATCGGGAATTTATTCGCATTTTAAAACGTATATCTAAAAGTAACTAATATTAACTAAACGTTTAAATAATCGGGAGAACGAACACCGCACGGAGCACATTGCGTGGACTGAAAAAGGGAAACTTCCACCAAAATCCCTTCCATCTTTCTTCTTTCCTCATTTCTCATTTCTTTTCTCTCTCTTTCTTTTCTTTCTCTCCAACCACACCAAAACACCACCATCACCATAATCAACAAAATAAGAACACGAAACGACATCGGATCATCAAAATCATTACGGAAAAGGAACCACCTCAACGCGATCTACATTTCTATCTTTTCGGATTCTCAATCCGACACCGCGTAAGTTTCCGACAAATTCCCGAAACTTCTCGTTTTAGCTTGTTTTTACATATTTATGAGTTATATAACATGTATATGTCCAAATATATGAAGAAAACACGAATTTACAACCTAAAAATGAGTTTGATTTGGATTTTGGGATTGAAAAATCGAGACAGCCGTGTTCACTGTCTAAGTGTTCTTCAGTGCGACACAAGCCTTGTGTCGCATACTGTGTCGCATAAAACCCGTTATGTCGCATCTTGTGTCGTACCAAAAATTTTAGTGTCGCAACTCATGCGACACAACATTGTGTCGTAAACTATGTCGTATTTCTATACGACACAAACACTATGTCGCTATTGATTTAGCATTCCGAACCTATGCGACACAACCCTTGTGTCGTATAGGTATTGTGTCGCATACTTATGCGACACAACCGTTGTGTCGCATACTTATGCGACACAACCGTTGTGTCGCATGACGTATCTTTGTGTCGCATATTGTGTCGCATAAAACAGAATATTTACAACTTTTTACTAAGTGTCGAGACCAAAATTTTATCACTTGATTTCACCCAAATTCAGGTCCAGATGCGTTTTTCCTTAAAGCAATATAGTAGAAATAAAAATTTTCCAAGCTGACCTGGCAGCTCGACCCCAGCCAGGGGCTCTGCCCCTTGGACCCCGCCAGGGGCTGCCGCCCCTTGGACCCCGCTACCAGGGGCGCTGCCCCCGGACCCCCGTACTTAAATTTCGTAAGCACATTTCTCACCAAGTGTCAAACTTGTACAACTTCAAAACGCTTATACGATACGACTTTTCAAACATAATGAAATTTGCCCTTCAAGTATAACACTTCGAATCATAATGAGACCATTGAAATCTTTAATTTCCAATAATCACCAACGGCCCGCACGCGTTTTCAAAACATAATTCAAAATCAAACAAGTCGTTGTAACTTGTATCAATTCAATCAAACAAGTCGTAGTAACTTGTAACCATACAATCAACCAAATCGGGGTAATTTGGACATCAAGTTAAACAAACAATTTCAATGGTAGTCTTTCTAGATACCGGTACAATTAATAACAATTTAATTGTCGTGGACACATTCAGGTTTCAAGACTTTGGACACCAATTCACAGCTAATTACTTCAAGTTTATTAAATTAAACACTTCAAGACTTAGGTGAGTTTCATGGCCCCATTTTCACTACTTTTACCAGGGGTGTGATATTGCTACTACATTTTGTTTTACAAGTAGAACGCAAGTGCCAAACTTCAAATACTACATGAGTTTCAAGCTAATCAATTTAAAGTCCTCCATAGCATAGTCTCTAGTATTTATAGCGTGAATTTTAGTATATGATATCATATGGGATTGACAATCCTCATCCGGGTTAGCACGCACTAACCGATCAAACGGATGTATTAGCATTTGGGAAGACGAGTGTGGATTAGACACTCGTAGGAGGCATTTCAAGTTAGGTTTCCTTAATTGGGCCTGACAAATCAAGTTAAGCTCAGACTATGTGCTCATGGATTGTATAACTTTTATTTTGCTTAATTGCATTTTAAATTCAATATAAATCTTGCGGTTCTGACAACTATACATTGACATACAAACCTGTGAGCTCACCACCGTTTTCGCTGACCCATTTTAGTATTTATCACAGGTACCCAGCAGTAGGTTGACTGCACAAGCAGGGATTATTAGCTCGAGTCAGCATACATACAACTAGAGATTTGATTGCATTATTATATTTTGTAAAAGTAATTATGCCATGTAATCTCTCAATTTCAGGAACCGAGCTAATGTAACATTGTTTTGATGTAAACGTTTACTTTATTTATACAAGTTTAAAACGACGCATATAATGGTCGTTCATTATTATCTTATGTGCTTTGTATATTGATTAGTGACACCCAAATCGAGCTTCCGCAAATCAGTCATATTTGGGGGTGTCACAAATTTACTACCCAAAACCAATCCGTGATCCAAAATAATAAGTTTGGTTTTGTCGCACACCCAAATTTAAGATGCGGAAGCGGTTCGGGTCGGGGCGCGACTAATCAAATATCAAGCACACAAGATATAGCAAACGACTCTATATGCGTCGTTTTAACAAAATATATTAATATACGAAATGTTTACAACGTTTGAAGCTATACATAGCTCGTGTTCTGAAAATGAGAGATTCCAATACATAAATACTTTTACAAAATATATTAATGCAAGGAAATCTCTAATGTCTGCATGCTGACTCGAGCTATAGTGATCCTGAGGGCAGCCCAATCCTACTGCTGAGTACCTGTGATACATGCTAAAATGGGTAAGCGAAACGCTGGTGAGCTCACAGGTTTGAATATCAAGTAATATCGTATGAACCGCAAGATTTAAATATTGATTTGCAACCAAGCAAATAATAATGTATACAGCCATGAGCACATAGTTTGAGCCTTAATCGAGGTGGTCAGGATCCACATTCAAGGACCTGATCGAGGGTGCCTCCCCACAAGTGCCTAATCTACACTCGCAACTTCAAATATTAGTACATCCGTTTACCCAGTTAGTGCATGCTAACCCGGACGAGGAGGGTCAATCCTATATGGTACCATATACTAATATTCGCGCTACCGAAGTATTACCAAACTATGCTGTGGAGGTCTTAAAATGATTAGTTGTGAAAAACTCATGTAGTATATGAAAAGTTTGTACTCGCGTTCACATGTTAAAATAAGCAATGAATCACACCCCTGAGAAAACAGTAAAAGAGGGGCCATGAGACTCACCTGAGTCCGGAGAGTTTAAATCAATAAACTTTGGTTGATTAGTTGAGTAGTGATGTCCGAAGACTCGTAACCTGAGGGTGTCCACAACACGCGATGGTTATTAATATGAGTAGGTAGGTCCTAAGACTACCTTTGTAGTTGTTTCGTTCAACTAGAATGTCCAAATTACTACGATTTGGTTGATTAACTTGTCCAAGTTACTACGACTTGGTTGATTGATTTGAGTTTAGAAAACGTGTATGGTCCGTTGGTGATTGTTTGTAATAATAATCTCGATATTATCATTATGTTTTTGAAGTGTTATATTCAAAAGTGTATCCCAAAGTGTTTTGGAAGTCGTATCGTATAAGTGTTTGAGGTTGTACAAGTTCGACACTTAGTGTGAAAATAGTTTGCAAACTTTCTGTTTTTAGCGTCACTTATAGCGACACTCAAAGTTTAGGCGACACTCAGGAAGTGTCATATAAAATAGCAAATTCTGATTTAGTGGCATCACTTGTGGAAGTGACGCATAGAGGGCGGCACTTAAGGAAGTGTCGGGTGTAAGTGTCGGTATAAGGGTCATGAGTCACTAAGGCTAGTGTCGCTAGAAGTGTCGGTTTGGAGTGACGGATATTGAATTTGCGACACTTAAGCAAGTGTCGGGAAAAAGGGGTTTTTAGCGGCACTTAGGCAAGTGACGCAAAATTAGGGCTTTTAGCGACACTCCGTGCGACACTTACATCTGTTGGTCGGAATTTGGGTCGAAAATGAGTTTTCCGGCCACAATTTGGTCCAAATCTTTTACCCAACCCATATTTGGATATTTTAAGCTTATATAAACAACCACTTAGTGAAAATACACAAAATCAAAGAGTTTCGAGATTTGTCGGGAATCTTACAAGTTAACGCCGGAGAAATCCGAAAAGGTGGAAACGTAGATCGTGACGCCGTGAGTCTTTTCTTCCAAACGAGCCTCGAGATTTAATGTCGTTTTATGGTGTTATTTTGGGTTTGAAGGTGATGGTGGTGATGGAACCTTCTGAGAGAAAAAGAAAGAGAGAAAGAGAGGAGAGGGTGAGAATGAAAAAGAAGATGGTGATGGTGGGAAGGTAAGGGGGCCGGCCCACTTGGGCCCCACCCAAGTGTGGTTGGCTCCAATTTTTCATCCCCTGCGTTTGCGCTCCGCGCGGTGTTCGTTTTCCGATCGTTTAACGTTTAATTAATTCAATACGCGTTTAAATATACATTTTAAAATACGAATAATTATTCAATATTTTTGTTGAAGTGTTTTACCAAATACTTTGTACTTGAGTTATATAAAAATTTATAACTTAACTTTGTTTCGATTAGTTTGCGCGTTTAGTATTTTAATCGCGTAGTCTTTGTTTGTACGATACGAATTGTGTACGAAATATTATCAAAATAATATTTTAAATATGATAGTATTATTAAATAATGTTAAATTACTTAATAAAATTGTTCACCAACGTCCGTATTAATTGATTCGAAATCCATTCGATTTGAGATGCGTGCGATTTAATCAAATCGCATAATTGTATATATTCAACAATATATATTTCGATACATTAATTAGCCTAACATAGAACTAATTACATGTATTACAGATGATTAGGCACTAATTACTAGTCCTAATTTGACGGGTGTCACAGGTTTTGATCCGAGCCGATCCAAAAATCTAATTATCCAAACCATATGGTCCGATCCGAGTTATCTAATTGGATAATCCGGTTTTATCCGAACTGTGAACAGCTCTAGGTAGAAGGAAAACAATTCATAACTGACAAGATTTTAGAAAAGAAAGGTAAAGAAGGTTTTTTTTTTAATAAAAAAGTATTCGTCCAACAATATATATTGTTGGGATTGTATCGAACGACGGTTGCGAACAAGAGACATAGTTCTTTTTTAGATGATAGATTAGGTTATATGGCCCAGTTTGTGAGCTTATGATCCGTTAGGGTTTAGTTAGGTTTCAAATGTATTTTATAAATAGTCGCTCAATAACATATTATATTGTACGGGGACTTTAGGTTAAAGCCACCATCAAAAATTTGCTATCCTCCGGTTATCGTCTAATCGCCGATGATTCGGAGGGAACCTGATCTATTTTTTTATCGCTATCCTCGTTTGTTTTTTTTTTTTTTTTCATTCTCTTTAGAATTTTTCCTACAATTTACTTTTGTTGTAATCGTTCCCTGAGTCATGAATTTTAAGCATCAGTCTTTATTTTTTATTTTTAAATCTTTTTTCCATTCTATTTTTCACGGATTTAGAAACATAAGCATAGCAATTTTGCCCCTCTAATCTTTGTCATCCCTGCTTCCTAAGTTCGTGCAAGTTTTGTATTTACAATTGTTTTTATCCTTTTATTTGGCCATCGATCGACTAATTATTCGGTTCTCTTTCGATCACGCTTTATGCACTTTTAATTATCGTCGAAGCATTGACGGTAGAGTTACTAGCAGCATCAGTCGTATATATGAACCCTAGCCGTCAATGTTGTTTTAACACTGGAGATCATTGTTGCATTCGAAAGTAGTTGATCGAAAAATTGTCACTCCTATCTAGGCAAAGCAAGCTATGACTTAAAGAAGAAAAATACAGTTACGGTAAGGAGGAAGTCTTCAAGCAGTATACAACTTTACCATGAAGTAGTAAGCAACACGAGTTTGTTCGTTCGAAAACCCGCATGTGGGAAACATACATCAAAACTATCCTATCTGAACATGTATGTAAGGAGAAAAAGAGTTATAATTTAGAGTTGCAAAAGATTATCTCAACAGAAAGAAATCTTAATCCGTTTATAAGATCCATGTTGACCGACTTCTAATTTATGCAACTTAGCCCCTGAACTTTCACAAGCTTCACGGTCCAGTCCCTCATCTTCCAAAGGCTTTCAATTGCATTACACATTAAATAAATGCAAAAACCAGATTGTGGGTTTAGGGTCCATTAAGTTTAGGGTTTATGTTGCTTATTCTCCAAGGTAAATTTTATCATAAATAATGCAATCTTAGTTATGTAATGACAATTATAAACACAATAAATATCAATAATATTATGTTGCTTTACAAAATATAGAGTTTCAATAAATTGATACATCATTGTTATATATGTTTTTTAAAATTCTGAATCCGCCACTATTTATAATCATAATGACTGTTTTCTATTCGGATGAAGATTGCAAAAAGAAAACTATAACGAAGAAAGTATGTAACGAACCCATCACGCGTTACAAAAGGTCATGGGTGGACCTAAATGGGCCTAAATTACTCGATGAGAATGGGCCAAAATGACCCATACCTTAAAAAAAGACCCTACCGAGTCCATTTACATAGAACGATGTACTCCGTAGTTTATATGTTTATATCTAGGGGTGTCACTTTTATCCGAATCCGAATAATCCATCTGATCCAATCCTATTTAGGTTAAATGGACATGATTATTCGGATTACGGATTGCTTAAACGGATTACGGATTGCTTAAATGGATTACACGGATAGGATAACGGATCAAAATCAAAATGTTTGGATATATCCGAATAATCCGAATAAGGATTAAGTAATTAAATAATATATTTTTGATAATATATTACTACGTAATGTTTACCATATAAGAATTAATTACAAAAAAAATCTTTTATTACACTATATACTACTTCGTAATAGTTTTGTACCATCTAGAAGTTTATTTGATTTAGAAACTACGAATCTGTTTTGGATTAATTTGTATGTTAGAAGTTGAAATTGGAATTTAAATGTTATAATATGATCTATCATTACGTATTATGTTTGTTTATATAATTGTTTTGAACGTAAAATTAGTCTTACTCGATATCACATGCCCAACTTGAGCTTATTCGGATGAATCAGTTTAATCCGAACACCAATCCGAAACCGTTTAATCCGTATCCGATTAATCCGTTTCTTATTTGGATTGGATTAAGGATTGATGTGACCTAAAAAGTCATGTTTTTAAGTATATATTTCCGCACTTTTTGGACTATTATTTGGTGAAAATATTTCCAAACCATCATTATTTACTAAAAATCACCAAGGTAGTCTAAATATAGACGTTGCTGCAAAAATCGGTTAAAACGTCCAAATAACACGCAAACCGAGGCAAAACTGTCACCTTAAATATTCCCTTCTTTATTTTCTTATGAAATTAGATCTTAATTCATATTTTATGATTCCATAGGAAAATACAAGACCGGAGGTGAAAGAATCAGAAGAAACGGATGAAGAACGAAGAAGATGTGCAGTCTAGAAGCCCGCCGATCGTCATCCGGAACACGCAAAATTCAAACACTTCCAAATTTGGAAAACTTAGTGTCATTAGAAGCGTAACGGAAAAACGAAGCCAACGGTGCAAGAATCAAGCAAATCGGAGCCCGAACGAAGAAGATACGGACGAACCAAGCAACCGAGGAATCAGCGGAGGCCAAACGGAGCACCAACCCCCTGGGCACCTAGGTACCGTATACGGTACCCTAGGTGCTGTATACGGCCCTTAGGGTGCCGTATACGGGGGTGTTTGCCTTGTGAGGTGCCGTTTGACCCCCCCTTGGTCCGCTTGCCCTGTATGCTGCTTTGATGCTTGTATTTGATGCTTCAAGGCTTGTACCAAGGCTTTCACTATTTCCCTATAAATACCAAGCCTCATTTCTCATTTCACCACACCTCTCATTCACATTTATCTCTCTCTCTCTAGTTTCTCTCTCTAGCACTACTCTTAGGAGTTAGAGGAGAAGTATTCTTGTAGTTAACCATTGATCATTGATCAAACGGTCACTACCTATCTATGTTTTCCAAAATAAACATGGTCTGATTCTGAAGCTGTGGAAATACTGCCTAACTTATCGTATAGTACACCGTGAATTAATCAGGGATTTATTAGGCTGGGATTTATAAAGTGAACGGGTTGTTTAGCTATCATAGATGGTTTTACTGTAATACAAGCTTAGATATATTGAGTTCAGATGGCTGTAAAGTATGTAGCCCAGTTAAAGCCCTAATACGACTGAGTATCCGGTTTAACGTTGGAACCACTTATGGTGAAGTACAAACACGTGCAAACTACGGAAAGGTCGAAGGCTGTATACTGTGTTACATCCTGGTGTAGTCTGTGATCCAGGAAAGACCGTAATACGGGTGAGTACACAATGTAACCGTGGAAAACTCTGTGGGTTGAAGACTGTATCACAGCCGAATATCTCTGAACTCAATCACAACCATTAATGTATACGGTAATCAGTCACCACCTGTCTTAAATCTTAAATGCCTTGCCAAGCTTAGATATCTTTGTCTGTGTTAAGAAAGATCAGTGGATAAATTGCGGACTGTCGCCTTATTCCTGCACCCCATCTGGAGGGTCACTTGGTCTCATCATAAGAGACGGTGAGGGGGGTTTCAAGACAGTCCGATCTGATTAGAATCTTGACAGCCTAGTACTCAGTGACATATTGATCGGTTAACCCGATCAGTAGGGTACTAGTGTTTACACTACAGGGTATCTACGTGAACGCAAGACACAAATCTTTAAAATACGTTTTCAAACTAAAACATCATCTCAGCTATTCTAAGTCATGGTGAACCACGTCTTTGTCATCCTTAAGTGTTATATATGCTAGTCTCCCTTTATTTTTATACTTTGTTAATTTCAGTAGTTTAGTTTAATTAAATATAAAAACCAAAACAAAACCCTTCCAAGTCATTAAAACCCTAGCTTAATTACTGATTAATCGGAACTAGCTCTGTTTCAATTCTGCCGTCGTGAGGAACGTGTGGCACCCGACAAATTTCAATCTAGATTATATTCAGGTAATAGATTCTTGAATGTAAAAATTTGCATAATGTGTGATTGCTAAGAAAACTTAATGACCTATTTGACTACTTGACAATTTCATTAATTCAATTCATGAATTCAAGTTCGAGTCTTGCCACGATTACGAGTGTGTATATATGTGCGTACATATGTGTAGTAATTCACAACTTTTTATATGAAAATAAATCAACTACATCGATTATCAAATTATATATATATATATATATATATATATATATATAGACATATTACACTATTTTGGCCATAATTTTTTCATACGAACTCCATTTTTAATAAATAAATTGTCAATGAAATCGGAAAAAATAATATCTACAACTTTCGTGCTGACCATTTTTCCATCGTGCACCTTTATCATGGCTTAAAAACTTTTTAACCATAACTAATTACTTATTTACTTAGGTTTTTTTTATTTTATTTTTATTTTTTTTACATCATTAATTACCCATACCTACCACCATTTAATTAGCCATACCTACCACCATTTAATTAGTCATACCTACCACCATTTCCTTTCCTATAAATACCCACCTCATTCTTCATTCCAATTTGCACCTCCCACAATTCTTTCTCCATCCCATACAATAACTCTAGACTCCCCTCCCCCTCTTGGCTTTGTGAAGGTTTTAGAACCGTAACAAATCACCAAGAGACACCACCACTTTCCATCATTTCCAAACCCAAGGTTTGAAAAACCACCTACAAACCACCATAAACTACCATCAAAAGCCTCATTATTATCTTCGATCATCCATTAGTTTTATATTAAGAAATCCTACACTTTTGGGTTAAGACTATTTTGCAAATTGCGCCGAAACTCTGATGAATTTAAGTTGAAACCTTGAAAACCAGAATTCATAAGCTCGCTCATCATCACATTCTCATTACTCCTAAGGTGAGTTTCATGACCCCACTTTTATTTACTTATACTTTTGGGGGAGAATACATGCTCATATTTTTATGAACACAGGTACATGGAAAACACATATACGTATTGCATGAGTAACATATTAATCCACTAAAGGCCTCTCACATCATGATTCGTTAGTTATGGATTTAAACGTGAATATTGTGAATAGATCTATTGGGATTGACACCCCCGTCCGGGTTAGTCGCGCTAATCGGTCAAACGGACGCATAATTATTTGAACCATTAAGTGTTATGGATTAGACACTTACCAGAGGCACCAACCATACTGTTAAGGTTTCGAATGCATGAGCTCATGTCAATAGTATTACTTTACAACAACTATATAAATCTTGTGTTCATGTTATTACTTTCAACTGTTTAAACCTATGAGCTCACCAACTTTATGTTGACCCATTTTAGCATGTTATTCTCAGGAAACTAAGTGCAGCATTGTATTATCATGGCCGTAGAGGCACTACATGGAGTCGAGCATTTGAAATCAAGGAATTTAGTTGTATAACTAAATTTACACTGTATTATAAAATAAAGCCCTTTTTCAAAAGATCTGTATTTCTGTTCAAAAACAATGTACTGTTTGATATGTATTTATTTAAATCGACTCATGTAGAGGTCGTTCGATGTAACTTGTGTGATGATATTGATTTAGTCGCGCCCTGACCCGATTTCCGCTGTACATTAAATTGGGGGTGCGACATATTGGTATCAGAGCTTCAAGTTATAGTGAACTAGGTTGCATTAGTGGGCCTAGACTATGACTGTTAGGTTAACATTACTTATTACGAATCACTTACGTATACTAAACTCATTGCCACAGAAAATGGCAACCACTTCTACCGCTACGACACCCAACTTTGAGACTCAAGCCTTACCGGCTAATGTGGAAACTTCCACTATTACTGCTGATTCAACTCTAACAAGAAACAACAACTCATCCGAAGAGATCCTCCCTAATGAGGTTTCGTCTGACGATGAGGCCATAGAATCTGAACCATACGATGATTCATCACCATCACCATTTCCTTTTCATAATAAACAATCGGGATCACGTGTGATACGCACAACTAGGGGAACTGATAGGACACCACGAGCTAGTCCCTACCCCAACTTTGTCACCATTGATCACACCAAAAACAGGGCTCGTCGTCTAGTTGATGCTCGTCGGTGGGGTTCGCTATCCACTACTTTAAACACCTGGAGGAAAGTAGAAGGTATATATATACTACTACTGAACCTATGGAAATCTCTCCATACACACAAGAACCCATACACCACACCGTTCCGGTACTAGCTGCCCGACTACATCGCCATGAAAACAGACTTGACGACATACAAATGGAACAACATCGCTACGAGGGTAGACTAGATTATCTGAAAATAGAGCAACACGAAAACCGTCAATGCTGGATGCGACTAAATGATCGTGTCGCACAGGACCAAGAAGATGTCGGTGAAACTATGAGGATTGTCCACAACCAAGTAATCGGCAATGGAAACGAGATCTCAGTTCTGCAAACAAGTATGGTACAATGCGAAACACGTATACGAGAAGCCGAGGAAGCTCTCAGGATAGTTGACAGACTTACGAAGGCTATGGAACAAATCGTCAAACTACTCCCTTCTCCAAATCCACGCCAAACTTAGTTTAGTACTCTATTTTGCATCCTATTGAGATAGGGTGTGCTCAATTTGTTAACTTTTGTAAATTATCGTATTAAGTTTGGATGTAACAATGCCCGACACATTTTGTAAATTATCAAATCTTGTAATCTTGCGCCTCAACTTGCTTTCTAATGTCATCTAATCATCGTATTGTGAAATGCTATACTATTTCATGCGATAACTCGATTATTGTGCAACTGAATCTCATTTGTTTCTTCTCTCTTTCTTTTAAGAATCCTCCAAGACGATAAACAATGAACCCCGAGGAAATTGCTCAACTGGTCTCTAAAGGGATCGCCGATGCAATGACAGTTTACGAAGCAGCCAGGAACACTAGCCCAATGAATTCTGAGAATTCAGCCAACAACCCACCAGTAACCAAGCCTTGTACTTACAAGGATTTTTTAAATTGCAAACCTCTCAACTTCAAGGGAACTGAAGGAGCTATCGGCCTAATGCGATGGATCGAAAAGATGGAATCTGTTTTCCGAATATGTAACTGTACCGAGGAAGACAGGGTCAAGTTCTCCACCTGCACTCTTTCTGAAAGTGCACTCACTTGGTGGAACACCTACGCACAAACCGTGGGGGATCGATAACGCCTATCAACTTCCATGGGATGACCTAAAGAAAATGTTGACTGATGAATATTGTCCCAGGGATCAGTTACAACAACTGGAGGCTGAATTTTGGAACCACACTATGAAGGGTGATGACATCACCTGTTACACCATCAGATTCCACCAACTGGCACTCCTATGTCCATCTATGGTGAGCCCCGAATACAAATGCATAGAAAGATACATTTGGGGACTCCCAGAGAAGATCCAGGGTAATGTAACTTCTTCCAAACCCACAACCATTCATAGTGCCGTCCGTATGGCACACGAGCTTATGGCACAAATTGTCCGCCGTGGGACACCTGCAGAAAAGGGCACGGGGGATAATAAAAGAAAATGGCAGGGAAACAACCAGAACCAACAGCAGCTGAACAAGAAGCCTGAGACTGTTAAGGCTTTTACATCGGAATCTGAGGAGAAGAAGGGGTATGTCGGAAACAAACCTTATTGTTCAAAATGTAACTCCCACCATTTTGGTCTGTGTGGTAACCAGTGTGGTAAGTGCAAACGTTACGGACATCAAACCAAGGATTGCAGAACCCCAAACATAAACACAAACCCTAATGCACCGAAAGCCTATTTTGAGTGCGGTAACACTGGGCATTTCCGAAATAACTGTCCAAAACTGAAAAACAACAACAACCAAAACAACAACAACAACAACAACAACCAAAACAATAACAACAACAGGAACAACAACAACCCTCGCGGCAGGGCCTTTGTAATCAATGCTGGAGAAGCCCGTGAAGATCCCAACGTTGTTACGGGTATGTTTCTCCTCAATGATCTTACCGTTTCAGTTTTATTCGATACCGGTGCCAATAAAAGTTTTATATCTGATAAGTTTTGTTCGCTACTAAACATCACACCCACTACCTTAGATGCTAAGTACACTGTAGAATTAGCAAATGGCAAACTGATTGAGGCCGATAGTGTGATACCTAATTGCACCTTAAACCTCGCGAATGAACTTTTCCCCATAGATCTCATACCCGTCAAAATCGGAAGCTTTGATATCATTGTAGGCATGGACTGGTTGTCCAAACATCGTGCCGAAATAGTTTGTTGCAATAAAACCGTTCGTATTCCTCTCTTTAACGGTGAAACTTTGATCATACAAGGGGAGACTGGTAAATCAAATCTGAACATTATTTCTTGTATGAAAACCCGAAAGTACCTCAGAAAAGGGTACCAAGCAATATTGACACATGTAACGGAGAAAAAGTCAGAGGAGAAGCGACTTGAGGATGTGCATATCGTACGATACTATCCTGAAGTATTTCCGGAAGACTTGCCTGGGCTTCCACCAATCAGACAAGTCGAGTTTTCCATTGATCTTGTGCCCGGCGCAACACTCGTAGCACGAGCACATTACCGATTAGCACCTTCCGAACTTCAGGAGTTGTCTACTCAATTACAAGAGCTCCTGGATAAAGGATTCATTAGACCAAGTTCCTCACCTTGGGGAGCTCCGGTCTTGTTTGTGAAAAAGAAAGACGGTTCCTTCAGAATGTGTATTGATTACCGGGAATTGAACAAATTAACTGTCAAAAACCGTTATCCACTTCCCCGCATTGATGACCTATTCTACCAACTTCAGGGGTCAAGTTATTATTCAAAAATCGATCTACGACCAGGTTATCATCAACTCCGAGTTCGTGATGCCGACATCCCAAAAACAACTTTTCGAACTCGCTATGGGCATTACGAGTTCCAAGTGATGCCGTTTGGTTTAACCAATGCACCGGCTGTATTCATGGACCTTATGAATCGGGTGTGCAAACCTTACGTCAACAAGTTTGTCATTGTATTCATCGATGATATTCTCATCTACTCGCGCAACGAACAAGAACATGCGCAACATCTCAAAACCATCCTAGAACAATTTAAACACGAAGAGTTATACGCCAAATTCTCCAAGTATGAGTTCTGGTTGCAAACCGTACAATTCCTTGGTCATGTCATTAACAGTCAAGGGATACATGTCGATCCATCAAAAATTGAGGCTATCAAATGTTGGAAAGCACCGACAACACCAACCGAAGTACGCCAATTCTTAGGACTCGCTGGATACTATCGGCGATTCATTAAGAATTTCTCAAAAATAGCCCAACCTTTAACCATACTGACTCAGAAAGAAAAGAAATTCGATTGGACCAACAAACAAGAGTCAGCATTCCAGTTACTGAAACAAAAGCTCTGTAGTGCACCGATTATGTCCTTACCCGAAGGCAACGAGGACTTCGTGGTTTATTGCGATGCCTCACACCAAGGACTTGGTTGCGTATTAATGCAAAGAGAAAAAGTCATTGCTTACGTCTCTCGACAGCTCAAAATCCACGAAAAGAATTACACCACTCATGATCTTGAATTGGGAGCTGTCAATAAGCACTCAATATCTGGAGACATTATCTATACGGCACCAAATGTACAATCTTCACAGATTATAAAAGTCTTCAGCATATTTTCGATCAAAAGGATCTCAACATGAGGCAACGTCGATGGGTCGAGTTACTTACTGATTATGATTGCGAGATCCGATACCATCCGGGCAAAGCAAATGTTGTTGCAAATGCCCTTAGTCGAAAGGAACGTGTGAAACCACTTCGAGTCCGAGCCCTCAGTATGTCAATTCACAATGATCTTATTATTCAAATTCTTACCGCTCAACTCGAAGCATTCAAATCTGAAAATGTGAAAAATGAGGCCTTGCGTGGCATGGATAAACAATTTGAAACCAAACCCAATGGGACCAAATACTTCTTAAATCGAATATGGCTACCAAGTTTTGGAAACTTGCGAGACCTTGTGATGGATGAAGCTCACAAGTCTAGATACTCTATACATCCTGGAGCCGACAAAATGTATCAAGGCATCAAAGAGTTGTATTGGTGGCCTAACATGAAAGCTGATATTGCTACTTATGTCAGCAAGTGTCTCACATGTTCCAAAGTCAAAGCTGAATACCAGAAACCCTCTGGTGTACTACAACAACCTGAAATACCTCAGTGGAAATGGGAGCAGATCACCATGGATTTCATTACCAAACTACCAAAAACACCCAGCGGTTGTGATACCATTTGGGTGATTGTTGATCGTCTCACCAAATCTGCTCATTTCCTGGCAATCAAAGAAACCGACAAGATGGAACGCTTAACCCAAATCTACCTGAAGGAAATAGTATCTAGACACGGCGTACCCATCTCGATTATCTCTGATAGGGATAGCCGTTTTACCTCTCACTTTTGGCAATCATTACAAAAATCATTAGGTACTCGTCTGGATATGAGTACTGCATATCACCCGCAAACCGATGGCCAAAGTGAGAGAACAATTCAAACACTAGAGGACATGTTACGAGCTTGTGTAGTTGATTTTGGTAAAAACTGGAAAAATCACCTACCGTTGTGCGAGTTTTCATACAACAACAGTTATCATACTAGCATCAAAGCCGCACCATTCGAGGCACTGTACGGTCGTAAGTGCCGATCACCTCTTTGTTGGACCGAGGTGGGAGATAGCCAACTCACTGGTCTAGAAATCATCCATGAAACTACTGAGAAAATCGTTGGCATCCAAAACCGGCTGAAAGCTGCGCGTGATCGTCAGAAAAGTTATGCTGATGTGAGACGGAAACATCTTGAGTTCCAAGTAGGGGACAAAGTACTTCTAAAAGTGTCACCTTGGAAAGGCGTCATTCGTTTTGGCAAACGTGGGAAACTGAATCCCAGGTACATTGGACCTTTTGAGATCATTGAAAGGATTGGTCCGGTGACATATCGATTGCAGCTACCTCCAGAACTTAGTAGCATACACCCTACTTTTCACGTTTCTAATCTTAAGAAATGTCTATCCGATGAGTCATTGATTATACCGCTCGACGAAATCCGCATTGATGACAAACTACACTTTGTCGAGGAACCCGTAGAAATAATGGACCGTGAGGTCAAACGTTTAAAACAAAGTCACATTCCCATCGTTAAAGTCCGGTGGAATTCGAGACGTGGTCCTGAATTCACATGGGAACGAGAAGACCAAATACGTCAGAAATACCCTCACCTGTTTCCAGACCCCACATCAACCCAGACCACGTGCTAAATTTCGGGACGAAATTCTTCTAACAAGGGGAGAATGTGGCACCCGACAAATTTCAAATTAGATTATATTCAGGTAATAGATTCTTGAATGTAAAAATTTGCTTAATGTGTGATTGCTAAGAAAACTTAATGACCTATTTGACTACTTGACAATTTCATTAATTCAATTTATGAATTCAAGTTCGAGTCTTACCACGATTACGAGTGTGTATATATGTGCGTACATATGTGTAGTAATTCACAACTTTTTATATGAAAATAAATCAACTACATCGATTATCAAATTATATATATATATATATATATATATATATATATATATATATATATATATATATATATATATTGACATATTACACTATTTTGGCCATAATTTTTTCATACGAACTCCATTTTTAATAAATAAATTGTCAATGAAATCGGAAAAAATAATATCTACAACTTTCGTGTTGACCATTTTTCCATCGTGCACCTTTATCATGGCTTAAAAACTTTTTAACCATAACTAATTACTTATTTACTTAGGTTTTTTTTATTTTATTTTTATTTTTTTTACATCATTAATTACCCATACCTACCACCATTTAATTAGCCATACCTACCACCATTTAATTAGTCATACCTACCACCATTTCCTTTCCTATAAATACCCACCTCATTCTTCATTCCAATTTGCACCTCCCACAATTCTTTCTCCATCCCATACAATAACTCTAGACTCCCCTCCCCCTCTTGGCTTTGTGAAGGTTTTAGAACCGTAACAAATCACCAAGAGACACCACCACTTTCCATCATTTCCAAACCCAAGGTTTGAAAAACCACCTACAAACCACCATAAACTACCATCAAAAGCCTCGTTATTATCTTCGATCATCCATTAGTTTTATATTAAGAAATCCTACACTTTTGGGTTAAAACTATTTTGCAAATTGCGCTGAAACTCTGACGAATTTAAGTTGAAATCTTGAAAACCAGAATTCATAACTCGCTTATCATCACATTCTCATTACTCCTAAGGTGAGTTTCATGGCCCCACTTTTATTTACTTATACTTTTGGGGGAGAATACATGCTCATATTTTTATGAACACAGGTACATGGAAAACACATATACGTATTGCATGAGTAACATATTAATCCACTAAAGGCCTCTCACATCATGATTCGTTAGTTATGGATTTAAACGTGAATATTGTGAATAGATCTATTGGGATTGACACCCCCGTCCGGGTTAGTCGCGCTAATCGGTCAAACGGACGCATAATTATTTGAACCATTAAGTGTTATGGATTAGACACTTACCAGAGGCACCAACCATACTGTTAAGGTTTCGAATGCATGAGCTCATGGCAATAGTATTACTTTACAACAACTATATAAATCTAGTGTTCATGTTATTACTTTCAACTGTTTAAACCTATGAGCTCACCAACTTTATGTTGACCCATTTTAGCATGTTATTCTCAGGAAACTAAGTGCAGCATTGTATTATCATGGCCGTAGAGGCACTACATGGAGTCAAGCATTTGAAATTAAGGAATTTAGTTGCATAACTAAATTTACACTGTATTATAAAATAAAGCTCTTTTTCAAAAGATCTGTATTTCTGTTCAAAAACAATGTACTGTTTGATATGTATTTATTCAAAACGACTCATGTAGAGGTCGTTCGATGTAACTTGTGTGATGATATTGATTTAGTCGCGCCCTGACCCGATTTCCGCTGTACATTAAATTGGGGGTGCGACAGAACGACCCTGGATCATCCTTACCTCTTACTCGTTTCAGGTATTCATACCAGTTCTAGTAGGTAGTACGGAGGATTAGGCTCCCCCCGACTATTATAAATATTAAAACTACCCTGCCGTGTATCTCGGTGGCCGGACCAACGACCGTAGTAAAATCCGACCGACCGCTGGGGGCACGATAAGTTTTTGGTGCCGCTGCCGGGGACGGTAGTTAGATTCGGAGCCTGTTTAGATAGATTAGTTTTTAAGCGATCCTTTTTTACTTGGATTCACCTTCCCTGTCAGAAGTTACTTTCCGCCCGTAGATTAGCGTAGTTAGCTTATATTAGCTTAGAATAACTTACCTCCATACTACAACTTTAATTCTAAAAACCTTCTTCGTGTGCTGTCTTTTCTGAAAACTTGGGCAAATGGCAACTCAACAACAACTAAAAGATCAAATTGAAAGTCTTGCTAAATCAATCGAGGATAGATGCAAAAGTAATGCCTACGTAGATAACGAATGTCAAGGGAATAGTATGATTTATTCGGATATCATAGGGTACTTAGATCCTCAATCACAAAATCATTATGACCCTTATGCTTTCCAAACATATCAATACCAACCTTACTACCCCGAACCATTCACTGTCTACCAACAATCATCTTATCCTGTATTTGAACCACAACCATGTGAGAGTTCTAACTTGAGAGATATGTTTTCATCTTTTTGCAACCGACTTGAGCAATCACTTAAAGACCAAGAGGACATTCTTAGAAGATGTACTGATAAGATGTCTAAAATAGAAACACTAGTCGAAGCGAGAAGTAATGAAACTAGGGATCAAGTTACAACTAATTATTGGCTACAGGAAGATGATAGGCACTCTGTCGTGCTTCCAGTGGTCGGACGGATTTTAATCCGGTCGTTGAACCAACCAACCAGGATGCGCGGACAGAGTTTTAAATTTGTAGAGCAGGGGAATCCTAAGTTATATACTACTGACAGACCTAAAAGGGCAGCAAGTGATATGTATGACTCAGGTGTCGTTCTTCAAACTACAACGGGCATGGGAGTCTAGGAAGTTTTATTATCTTTGGAGATTCAGCTAGGGTTTTAAAAAGTTTTTGGATAGGTTTGGTTTTTATAACTAGATACTAATTTAAATAAAGAAAATAAAACAAAAGAGGTTTGTACGGAGACTCGGTCAACAGAGGATAAGCGAGTGTTTACTATGATTTCGTTAAATGTTATTGATGAATAGTCAAGGGTAAGGCTACTAGATGTGATGACTAATCCGGAGAGGATAGAAACATAATTAATGCAAAGTATTGTACCTACGACCGTTCCGCGGCTTCCATACGTTTGTACTCCACCAATTGGTGTTTCCAGCACTATACCGAGTAATAGGGCGTTTTACGGTTTTTCCGTTACATTAATTAGGGTTCCACATTACTCTCGCAGATTTCCTATATCCTAATGAGCTACAACTACGAGCCTATTAAATATCTAACGTAGAGTTGTCCGCAATCAGATAAATAACATGTCACGTGGATAGCAGTTATAGAAGTCATATACACCGGAAGTTCTCCCAAATGTACAGACCAATTTAACCGACGACTATCCTCGAATCCTGGTCCCCAGTCACAGTCATCAGAGACGTCTGTATCGTAGCGTGAATTGTTGATTGAACAAGAACATGAACGGGGGTAATCCCGCGGACCAAGTTGGGATAATCAGGCTAACGATCAGTTAAATTGTTCAGCATTACAGATATAAATCATCACAACTATTCCATGCATGTTAATCTACTGTGTAAACCAATATTCTGTGTCTGAAAACATAATTATATAGTTACTGATAGGAACCTGGAGGATAACTCTAACATGCATCATTCCTAAGGCAACAATCAAACAAGAACATGCAATAGGGTGACACATAACAGAACACCGTAAACCTAAGCATAGCAGATAACCAATAATCAGATCATAGATATCCCGAAAGTTCTCTCAAAGATATATAACAGATAAACATGAATCTAACCTATCTCTAATCCTACGCTCCGTGTCTCTTATGATTTGTTTCAACCTAGAGAACACAGCCATACCAAGTTCACTGATCATCAAGTATAGAATAGGTAGAGAACGTACCACTAGTAATTGGCCAAGTTCTAGCAGGAAGCTTCTAACCACAGCATAGGTTGGATAGATAAACATTCGAGATTCAGTTTATGAGTTCATACACAGTTTAAAGTAACACGGGCAGAGTAACAGCATGGCATAAACATTTTGACTATTCTAACATAACTACATCATAGTAAACACAAAGAAATGTCTAGCCTAACATTATATATCTAGCATACAATCCTAAACAAGCATAAACAAAGCAACACATGTTTAAAACTGGAAAGTAAGAGATATATAAATAGAACCTGATACGAATTTATTACAGACAGATCTTCGCGAATACAATGTCTTGGAGTGACTCCGTACAAAAGCTAAAAGCTACCTCTACCTAACTATCTCTCTAACTAGCTCAATTCTAGAGAGAGAAAATCTTCTAGAGAGAGAAACTAGAGAGAGAGTGATGTGTATGAGAGAGAAAGTGTAGGGAGAGAATGAAAATGAGAGAAAATGGTATGTTTGAGGTTGGAGGTGTATCCACTATTTATAGGCAAAGCAGCAAATCGCGCGTACAACTCACGAAGCAGCACGTACAAGCAAACGAAGCACGATATGGGGCAGGGGGGCCGTATACGGCTTGTATAGGGCCGTATACGGGCTCTGTCTGATTTCGTTAGTTGCTTAAAATGTCCGTATCTCATTCGTTATGCGTCCGTTTAACTCGATTCTTTCGCCTGTGGTTTCGTAATTCCGTTACGCTTCTAATGATGCCAATCTCACAGAAATTGGATGTGTAGAGCTTAGGCGTAGCTGAAATGACTTTTAATGGCTCTGAAAGCGTAGTGGTTTCTCCGTCCTTTGGCCGTTTCACTTGATTCCAGATTTTTCCGTCTCGATTTTACCTATACAACAGATGGTAGAAGTTAGGAGGTGTGCCTTGACAGGAAAATGAGGTCGGAAGAATCGGCCTGTATTAAAATGCTGTGTTTTGTGCGATTTCAGAGTGTTTTCAGTGATTTTTACCACAACGTCTACTTTTGAACCACTTTAGTGAATTTTAATAAATAATCAATGTTTTGGAATGTTTTTACTAAAGAAAGTTCCAAAATGTGAGGAATAAAGCTTCTAAAAACATGACTTTATACGTCACATCAAGTTATCCCACACTTAGACGTTGCTTGTCCTCAAGCAACAACTCTCTGGAAAAAAAAATATTTTAGGTCATGTTTTTAGGGGTGAGTCAGAGAATATTTTCCGGGATTAGCATTTCCTCATATAAGCGAGTTACTTCTAAAAGTGTGGAGGAGGATAAGATGATCCTTCCATAAACAAGAAGAGATTCTCTTTGGCGTACATCCAAATCTCATGATCTTGGAGTACAATGACTAGGCGATCTCACTACAGGTAGGGGTGTCACTTTTATCCGGAAACCGAATAATTTATCCGATCCGATCCGATTTAGGTTTAATGGACAGGATTATTTGGATTACGGATTGCTTAAACGGATTATGGATTACTTAAATGGATACACGGATAGGATTAAGGATCAACATTAAACTGTTTGGATATATCCGTATAATCCGAATAAGAATCAAATAATTAAATAATATTTTTTAATAATATATTAGATATTAATGTTACCATGTAAGAAATTAAAAATTAATCACAAATATAAACACATAAAGAGTTACTATTTTTTCCGTTTTTGAAGAACGAAGGTCTAACATTTTGGATGTATGAATTTAAGAAAAGAATATTTAATACTTTTTGGTTGTTTTGTGACTTCTCTTTTGGATTAGATTGATTGGATGTGTATTTAATTTTGGAACTAGGAATATGTTTTGGATCAAATTGTATGTTATAAGTTGGAATTGGAATTTGGATGTTATAATATGATATATCGTTTCATCTTATTTTATGTTTGTTTATATACTTGTTTTATTAAACGTAAATTTAGTCTTACTCGATATCACACATTCAACTTGAGTTTATTCGGATGAAACCGTTTAATCCGAAAATTAATCCGAACCATTTAATCCATATCCGATTAATCCGTTTCTTATTTGGATTGGATTAAGGATGAACTTGAGATTGTTCAAAATCCGATTAATCCGATCCGAATAATCCGAAATCCGAACAATCCGTCCGAATAACACCCCTAACTACAGGTGGTCACTCAATTCACTCAAAGTGTATCGGGTTTCCTATCAATCTAGCTCAAATGAAATCGCTCAAAATAGCCAGTCATGCTGCACTCATCGTCATAAGCTTGATCGAGAATCGGATCTCCACCACTTAGATGAGGACGGTGCTAATTATCTCAAAACATTCAGAGGGTTGTAGTGTTTGGTGAGGGTGAAGGGTATGGATAGTGGTTTGTTTTGGGTTGCGAGGGTGTCTAGCTTATCCTAAAATCACTGAGATTATGAACAACTTTATTTAGAACGGAGAGGAACGGAGAATTGGTAGCTGTTTCAGCTTCTGTCGAATTTTCCATGAAGAGCTATGCTTTGAAACTTTCAGCTTTATTTGCGGAGCTATTTTCTTTTTTTCTTTTCTTTTTTTTCCTCTTTTGTCTTTTCTTTTTCTTTTCTTCAGAATCTCTTTTAGAGAATTTCCAAGGAATTTTATATTTTGAATCCTTTAGAAATCTTTTCCTCTATCTTGATCATTTTGATTCTTTTCCAGGTGCTAATTTTTCCCGCATCATCGTCCTTCCAGTTCTCTTATGTGCTAATTTTCCCGCACCATTTGTTGAGAAGCTTGATTTCGGAGAATGCGAATGAGTAGGATATTTGAAACAGATATTCTAAAAGGTGTTCTTCATAACCTCAGAAATTCCAAGATAAGTTTGGGGGTATTTTTGGGAAGTGGGTGAAAATTAGGGTTTTGAAGAAATGAAAGGTTTAGGCTCAACAGGGTATACTAGGTGGATCTTCGATACTAAAAATGAGCATCGGAAAGGGTTTTGGGCTTGAAAAGATATGTAAGAAATGGGTTGAGTCCTAAGGAATGTCAAGGTCATTTAATTGCACCTATACCGCGTACGGTACATACCAATATGGTCTCGAAGCGTATGTCAAGAGCAAGTTCTAATTCAGAGATGCAGACATCGGCACACACACAAGAAATGAAAGTGAAGCATTAAAGATGAATGCTTTTAGGCTCAAGATACCTCACTGCAAAGGGTTGTATGTGTCTAGTCATGTTCCTTTGATTATTACTTCTTGCTTAAGCAATTTCTACCTTATTTCCCTTAGGCTTTTAGAAATATCATACTTATATTTTGAAAATGGTTTCTCTCAGTAGTATCTGAGACTCAAAAACTGAGTTAGACTCATTAATTTTGAAAAAATTTGACCTTATTTTTGAGAAAATTTTTGAGAGAAAGATTGCTATTGGACGTAAAAATCACCATTTAAGGTATTCTATACCTGCCATCCCACACTTAGAGGAACATTGTCCCTAATGTTCTCTTGAGTAGAGATTTTACTAGTAAAATCCCACACTTAGAGTTTGAACATGTAAGTAGATGTTTCTCAAGTGTTCAATTTGGGCTGGACTCCCACACTTAGTGATAAGTTTAGGATGAGGCACAGAAGTTAAACGCACTAACATAGGCATAGTAAAACATAATTGAAATGGGGAGAAAGGAACAGAGACTCCCCATTTGTGTTTACTGGAATAGACCAGGTTTGTGCAGGAGTGGTGCTAGTGAATTGCTGGATTTTAAGGACCAGGCTCGTTTAAGATCATCCATTCCACACAAAGCTGAATTCTGCAATAAACAACAACACACATATCACAGTAGCAGGTCTAAAGCGTAAGTACAGAGTCATAATACAGAAAGTAAATAATAAAGATAGAATCTAGTAATCATCAAGCAGGTCATCAGTGTCAGGATCAAACTCCTCCACAGCATCCCTATCAAAGATGGAAGTCGGAGATGGGATGGAGAAATCCATAGTAGCCACAGTCTGACTCACAATCTCGTCAGTGGAAGTGTGGGTGACAGAAGTGTGAGCATCAAAAACAGCCAGAAGCTGCTCTGTGAGGCGGCGGTCTGGTGATGCGAATCCTGTGGGCAATGCTGGATCAGGATCAGCAGCTGCAGCAGTGGGGCCAGTGGAAGGTCCAGCAGTAGAGAGAACAGGTGGATCAGCAGGAGGACAGAAGAACCATGGAAGGCTAGATGGTCCCGGATCTGGGCCAAGCCTGTAGGGAATGGCATCAGGTCTCGGAATCTCGAGCTGCTCACAGATAGAGGACATGATGTCATGCTGGATGGAGAGTGTCCGGAAGAGGGCCCACGAAGCAGCTGGGTCAGCCGTAGTGATACCGTACTCGAAAGTGGGTACGGGGGCTGGCAAAGGTGATGAGGGCCTCTCATCGGGCAACTCCTCGTGAGTGATCGGGACATCAGTCAGGTCCTCCTCAGTGATGGTCAGCATAGCTGCTCTCTGTGCTCTGCGTCTACGAGGTCTGTGTCGTCTGCGTGGTCTCGCAGCTACATGATCAGCGTCAACAGCGTCCATCCTGAAACAAGATAAAATAAACAGGTAATGCTAACAGTGATAGTTAATGAACAACACTTATCTCAGATTTTGCAATTCGAAGTCAGATAAGTGGCAAGCCTGCAATTTTATTAGTTCAGAGACAACCATACTTAATAAAAATAAACTAAGAAATAAAATGACAGAAATAAAGATAGGCTTGGGGTGCCTCCCAAGAGCGCTTGTTTTACGAGTCTCTAGCTTGACTCTTTGTACCTTTCTGTCGACTCACGGTGGTTCAAAGATAAAGACATCTTCCCTGATGGGAAAGTCTTCGAAGTAATGCTTTAAGCGATGACCATTAACCTTAAAATTACCTTCTAGTGCCTCGAGTTCGACTGCACCGTAAGGAAATACCTTTGATACTAAGAATGGTCCGCTCCACCTGATCCTAAAATTGCCAGAGAATTTCTTGAAACGCGAGTTGAAAAGCAGCACCTTATCTCCTGTTTTGAATCTTGAGGGCCTCAGCTTAGCATCGTGAATTCTCTTAGTTCGTTCCTTGAAGCTTAACGAACTGTCATATGCCCGATCCCTTAGTTCGGCTAACTCATTCAACCGCATTTGTCTATTTGCTCCAGTTGTAGAAATATCTAAGTTGCAGTTCTTCAAAGCCCAGTATGCTTTATATTCCAGCTCAATTGGTAAGTGACATGCTTTGCCATAAACTAGACGATACGGTGTGGTTTCTAATGGTGTTTTATAGGCGGTTCTGAATGCCCACAATGCATCATCTAATTTTTCAGCCCATTTGTACCCATGATTACCAACAGTTCTTTCCAAGATTCTTTTCAAAGCTCGATTTGTTGCCTCAGCTTGCCCATTTGTCTGGGGGTGATAAGCTGTTGATGTCTTGTGAGTGACACCATACTGTTGCAGAACTTTCATGAATTGAACGTTGCAAAAGTGTGTACCACGATCACTGATTATTGCTTTTGGAGTTCCAAATCGACTAAATAGCTTTTTGAGAAATTTGGTAACCACTTTGGCGTCATTTGTTGGGAGAGCTTGGGCCTCGGCCCAACTGGAGACGTAGTCGACTGCAACCAAGATGTACTCTTTACCGTTAGATTTAGGGAACGGTCCCATGAAATCTAATCCCCAGATATCGAAGATTTCCACGGCCTGGATGTTTGTGAGTGGCATTTCATTCCGGGCTGTTATATTGCCTTGTCTTTGGCAGATATCGCAGCGTCTCACCAGATCGTACGCATCTCGAAATATGGTTAGCCAGAAAAAGCCGGCATCGTACACTTTTCTTGCGGTCATGTTGGTACCGTGATGTCCTCCAGTAGGTCCATGGTGGCTTTGGTGTAAGATATGTTCTGCCTCTTTCCCATCAACGCATCTTCTAATGATTTGATCAGGGCAAACCTTAAAGAGGAAAGGGTTGTCCCAATAGTAATATTTTATATCGCGGAAGAATTTTTGTCTTCGAGAGGTTGGCATTCCTTTAGGTACGACTTTTCCCACCAAATAATTGGCATAGTCAGCATACCAGGGATCATTTGTAGATCGTGACCCTTGATAGTATTTACCAATATGCATGAGTTGTTCTTCTGGAAACTGGTCTTGAATGTCTTTTTCGTGCAACTTATCCATTGAAGGATTCTCTAATCGGCTGAGATGGTCCGCCGCGACGTTTTCTGCTCCCTTTTTGTCTTTGATCTCGATGTCGAATTCTTGAAGGAGTAGAATCCATCGTAGAAGGCGAGGTTTAGCATCTTGCTTCTTAAAAAGATATTTCAGAGCTGAGTGATCTGTATAGACAATAGTTTTGGACAAGATTAGATAAGAACGAAATTTATCAAAAGCAAATACTACCGCTAGCAGCTCTTTTTCTGTAGTTGTATAATTCTCTTGGGCGTCAGTGAGCGTTTTGCTGGCGTAGTATATTGGTTGAAACTGTTTCTCCTTCCGTTGTCCCAGAACTACTCCGACTGCGAAATCACTGGCGTCGCACATGATTTCAAATGGGAGACTCCAGTCTGGAGAAACCATGATCAGTGCATGAACAAGCAGATCTTTCAGATGATCGAAGGCCTTGAGACATTCGTCTGTAAAGACAAACGGAGTATCCTTTTCGAGGAGATGAGTCATAGGTCGGGATATCTTAGAGAAATCTTTGATAAAGCGAAGGTAGAACCCGGCTTGTCCTAGAAAACTTCGGATGGCTTTGACAGAGGTGGGTGGTGGAAGTTTTGAGATAGTCTCGACTTTTGCTTTGTCAACTTCAATTCCAGCTTTGGATATACGGTGTCCTAAAACTATGCCTTCTTTTACCATGAAATGACATTTTTCCCAATTCAGAACTAGGTTCGATTCTTCACATCGGGTGAGCATCTTGTTCAAGTTAGAAAGACAAGTGGTGACCGAATCTCCGAAAACCAAAAAATCATCCATGAACACTTCTATGCATTGTTCAATCATGTCGTGGAAGATTGCTACCATGCATCTTTGAAATGTCGCCGCTGCATTACATAAGCCAAACGGCATACGTCGGTAGGCAAAGGTTCCGTATGGACAAGTGAACGTCGTCTTTTCTTGGTCCTTTGGATCGAGAGGTATCTGAAAATAGCCAGAGAAACCGTCGAGGAAGCAATAGAATTCGTTTCCTGACAATCTTTCAAGCATCTGATCAATGAACGGTAGAGGGAAGTGATCTTTGCGTGTAGCTTCATTTAGTTTCCGATAGTCGATACATACCCTCCAACCGGTGACGGTTCGTGTTGGAATCAACTCGTTGTCTTCGTTAGCGATGACCGTCATGCCTCCTTTCTTTGGGATGACTTGAACTGGACTGACCCATGGGGAATCTGAAATAGGGTAAATTAAACCAGCATCCAAGAGTTTGATAACCTCCTTTTTCACCACGTCTTGAATCATCGGGTAACTCTCCTTTGCCTTTGAATGAAAGGCCTGAAGTCATTTTCCATTAAGATCTTGTGAGTGCAGTAATTTGGGATGATCCCCTGTATGTCAGAGATTTTCCATGCAATCGCTTTCTTATGTGACTTTAGAACCTTAATGAGTAGTGCTTTCTCTTCAGGCTTCAAATCTTTGGAAATGATAACTGGTAAGTGTGAAGTTCCTTCGAGAAAAGCATATTCAAGGTGTGAGGGAAGTTCCTTTAGCTCCAATTCGGGTGGTTCTTCAGTGGAAGGCTTCATCCTGGCAATCTCGTCTCTCTTAAGCTCATCGTATATTGTCTGATAATCTGACTCAACTGCAGGTGCCTCTGGAATGTTGGCTGATGCTATTTCAACCCATTATGTATTGTTGTAAAGCTCATATTTTCTCAGCTCATATTTTACTTGGGAAGATTGAGAGATTGCATTATCTTCAGTGATTATTTCCTTGTTGTCCTTTGTGAATGCGAATCTCTGAAACTGAGCTGAAGAAGATGTGCTAAAAGTAATCTCTGGTTTCAAGTTTTCACAACTTTCAGAAAGTTGCGGATCGGATGGTTTAAGCATTGACTCCATTTCCTTGAGAGTCTTCAGAATTTCTTCTTTTGAGAGAGATGAATCAGGAATTTCAGGATTAGGGTTTCTTCTCAAGAGAGTGACCAGAGTGCCTTGTCCAAGTGGTACATCAGTGATAAATCTGTTGGGTTGTAAGTTGGAATTCTTTAAAGGTAATAGCACTTCCTTTGATGCAATGGATGGATCCGAGATAGCTGAGCATAGACCCGCACCTTCTTCACAGATTTTCCTTGTTGTGATGACAGTGTTTGGAAGGGGATTAATGCTGCTTACTGCGAGGATTTCTTCCAAGTGTTCTTCAATTATTTCCTGCATAGAATCTACAAGACCAAGGTCTTCTCCCATAGGAAGTTTCATTAGTTTATCGACATTGAAGGTGACTTCCTCAGTTCCCACTCTAAGTTTTAAAGATTTTTCATTCACGTCAATGACGGCCTTGGCAGTATTTAGGAAAGGTCTGCCAAAGATGAGTGGTACCTGAGCGTCTTCCTCAATATCCATAACAACAAAATCAACAGGAAAGACGAATTTATCAACACGTACCATAATATCTTCAGCAATTCCTCGAGGGAGTTTAACTGATCTATCAGCTAATTGGATGGTCATACGGGTTGGTAAAAGTTCGCTTAATCCTAGTTTCCTATAAAGCGAGTATGGCATAAGGTTTACACTAGCTCCTAAGTCAGCTAAGGCGTTACTTATTTGAACATCCTGAAGGTAACAAGGAATAGTGAAACGGCCAGTGTCTCCTAACTTTGGGGGCAGTCCTTGTTGCATAATTAAAGAGCATTATGCGTCTAAGGGCAAGTTAACTATTTGTCTGAGCTTTTCTTTGTTGGATATAAGTTCTTTAAAGAATTTGGCACAACTAGGCATTTCAACTAAAACATCTAATAATCGAACGTTTAAGTGTAGGCTTTTGAACATCTCTAGATATTTTCCAAACTGGGCTTCTTGTTTCTCTTTCTTAAGCCTACCAGGGAAAGGTATACGTGTTGGTTTAACTACTTCTTGGGCTTTGGAAGATTCTGGTTCAGGAGAGGTGACAGGAGTGTCAACAGGTACTGAATCAGTGGGTAGAGAAGAACTAGAAGGTTCGTCTGAAGGAATATCTACCGATTTCTCATTCTTAGTCTCTTTTCCGCCTCTAGTGACAACAAGGATATCATCATAATCATAAGATGAATGACGAATAGCTTTGCTAATCGCCTCTTCTCTTTGCTTCTCCTCAACTTTTAAAAACAATCTTTTAACATTATCCTCCATGTTTTTAATTAAATCGTTTGAAATTCTGAGCAAATAATCAATTTGGTTTTGCAAAACCAACAATTTGTTTGTTTTTATTATTTTGCTCAACCATGAAGTTATTGAAAATCGTATTGTTTAGACGAGAAGACAATTGAGAAGAAGTAGAGGGTATAGAGGGAACTAACAAATGAGAGATAGGTTGTTTGGATAACCGCTGAGTGAAAGGTTTTGAATGGATGATTTGATCAGTGGTTCCAGATGTGGCGAGAACATCTTCCTTGGGCTTCGAGCGTGAGAATAAGCCCGTCCATCCGTGAGTGTATCGCTTTACCGCGAATACGTCCTTGTGCCCACTGCAATACCGTGGCATCGTTTTGTGCCCACTTTACCGTGGCATCGTTGTGTGTCCAATCTGGACATCGTCCGTATTGCTCGTAAGCAAAGTATGTAATCGAGCCGGCTGTACTACGACAAGCCCGACTGGTGAAATGTAGAGCCAGCTGTACTACGACAGACTAGCTAAGTAAATGAGAGCCAGCCGTACTACGATGCGCCTGACTTAAGTAGTTATGTTTGTATGTATGTATGCCAATATGCATAAATAAATTGTAAGAAACACCAAGCGCTTGATATAGTGTACGAGAATATTTATATATACATATATATAAGTCAAATCTACAAGCACAAGAAATAGTGTATCATGCTACGCATGAAGTAATATATTGTATCTAAATATGTATGTACAATACTTAGATATTAATTGTATCACATTGGGCCTAGGTGTGAATAGTCATCATCTAGTTGGTTTGTAATAGTATAAAGATCATATACTAACGTTTGTCACTAATGTATACTCCTAGCCTCAGCCTAGCAAGTATATCTGAAGTCCTTGGTTGTTGTTTATTTGGGTACTATTCCAGTTTAGAAGTCCTGGACTGTATGAGCAGTTATAGTCCCGAAAGGGAAACTAATCCTGTAAAAGTCTAGTCGTTGTCCAGTGTAGGTAGAACTAACTAGTTCTAGTGTGTTTGATAGTATTGTCCCGCGACAATATGGTCAATGCATAATGATAACTTAGTCAAGTTATGTGATGGTGATTGTTTTCCAACAATCTAGTAATGTACAATGGCAACCTATCTAGGTTAAGTAGTGATATTGTCCTACAACAATATATTGGGTGTAATTCCTAAGTATTACACATTTGTATTACATAACAGTAATATAGTTACGTGTGAATTATAAAAGTTTATCATTATAATTCCAAAACAGTAGTTGTGCATGCGTCTCACCCCGAAAACAGTAAAACAGATGAAAGAGTGGGGCTATGAACTCACCTGTGAGTTGTCGGCGATCCTACGATACGTGTGTTGTCCGAATGGTAACCTCCTAGTGCCCTAGACACGTGAGGTTATATGAGTAAGATACTAATCAGTTTAACTAAATGTGTCGTGAAAGTAAACTTCTGTTGTTTAGTTTTAGAATTGTGTACGGTCCGTTTGTGGCAGTTTGTAATAATGATAATTCTCAATTAAATCATTATTAAAATTGTTTCGTTGTCTATTTTACAAAAAATATAATTTTTGTACGTAAGTCATCGTTGTAAAAAGTGTAGTTGTTGTTACGCGAAAGTCGAATCGTTGGGCAAAACTCATCTCACAGACCAAGTCAGTTCAGGTAGCTCGACTCGGCTCGAAGCTCGACTCGGCTCGCTACTCGATTCGGTTCGTATCTCTACTCGACTCGCAATCTCAGCTCGGTTTGTTACTCGGTTTGGTTCGCAGCTCGGCTCGGTTCGCTGCTCGGTTCGACTCGCAGCTAAGCTCGGTTTGCTGCTCGATTCGACTCGCATCTCGGCTCGGTTCGCTGCTCGACTCGGCTTGCTTGACGAACTGCTGCGATTTTTGAAGTGGGTTTCGAGTTTTAAAACGTTTTTAACCGATTTCTTGGACATATTCTTGTTGTGTGGACTCAATAACATGTTAATAAACATAAATCAAGTGTTTTAAAGGTGTGAAATCGGGTGTTCTTACCAAATGTCGATTTCGAGCTCAAAAATGGCGGATCGAGATGATGAAGATGATGGTGATGATGTCCGACTGTTGCTGGTCTCGTTGTTGTTGATGATTCCGAAAATGATGATGGTGATTTGTGTGGTGGTGGCCGGCGGTGGTGATGAGCCGGTGGTGGTGGCGTAAATGATGATGATGACCGATTGATGATGATGATGATGATTATGATGCTTTGTTGTTGTTGTTGTTGTTAATGTTATTGTTGTTGTTGATGATGGTGGCGGTGGTGGATGTAAACCGAGAGGGAGAAGAGAGTGTGAAAAAGAAGAATATAAAATGGAAAGAAATGAGAAATAGGGTGGTTTGGTTGACGTATCTACCAACCCAGATCCCCAAAGTTGGGGACTGTGGTCTCCAACCACAGTATAAAATGTCCGTGTTTTTGTATCCGATCGTAAATTAAATCTAAATAATATTTTAAATTATAAAATTTATTTATGTTCTTTCGAAATGTTTTTGCACCAGAATATCTTATAAAAGTATTATTTTGGAACTTAAAGTTTAATACGTTGTTTTCGCGAGGTTTCAGACAGTTAGGATGCGTTTTAAATTAAAACGACTTACATTTTCGATTACTTGGTTATAATTGCATATAATAATACAATCATTTAAAGTTTAAATTTGGCGCGAAATTTGACTTTTTGACCAGGTGTTACAAAGTCATACACTGGTTTGTTTCATCTATAAAGCACTTACTTTGATAGGTTCTTTGCAAACCAGTAAATCTATGATTTGGAGAATAATCACTTATTTGTTAGATCACGTTTGTTTGTTCTACTTGTACAAATGCCTAACAGACAGGAACTGATGCCTATGGATAAAGAATCTTCGAGAATAATGGAAAGAAGACAAGAGGAGCTTACAGTTCATTGAATTTGGGAACTTCTTGGAGCATTGCTTTGCAGGATAAGAGATGACACTTCTGGATACGAAGATGATTTCTAGTTGTCTATGACTAGTTCATCAAGTTGATCAGTTTAATACTCATCATATGTGCCCACAAATTCCAAATCCTATAGCTAAACCTTACCACATAATGGACCCCAAAAACCAGCACTACCATCCACCATCATCATATCCACCCACATTCACCCATCCATCCACCCCTTCACACGTACAACCATCACCATCAGGGACCATTCATACGAAGGAATAGATATAGGATTAGTTTGGAAACTTGAGATCTCCACCGATAAAAGAACAACATCAGATTCATTACATCAGTTTGTCGGTGAAAATCTCGGGTTATTAAACATTTGGTGTTTCTTGGCTGATCCTGCTTGTGTCGGAGGGAGACATCACTTCGCTTCATTTTCTACAATCTATCCTTTTAGTCTTAGTTATTTTCAAGAGAATTTGGTGATTTGAGTGGATGTTGGATGACTGGAGGATCCAAGAGATGACGAGCATTCAAGGAAGAAACCGTGGAATCAAAGGCAGACAAACAACCTCACATACCTACGGACCACGGATCTTACATACATCTCTAAGGAAAGGAGCGTGGTCTATCTTCTCTCAAAACTCGCGTATGCCAATGATCTTCAAAGACTTAAGTGTGGGATAGCATCCCACATTACATACATTTAGCAAGAATCGTTTCCAGATATTAAACACTAAAGTGTGGAATTCACTAATGAGAATCTCCACCTACATTATGGGACGATTCATTGCTAAGTTTGGACTCTTGGTATCAACTGCCAGATCAACGCATTTGAAGCTGAGCCGTTCTTCATGCAAGTAGAAGAGCAAAAAAAAATCGCATCGACTCTTCTCTTCTCAATTACCGATCTCAGCTTCATAACGTTAATCGTTATCTGGGGAGTTTCCTAAACCTTCACTCTGTTTCTTGATTCAAAATTTTGCATTGTTAGCCTGTTAATCTAAAAAGTAATCTATACTCTATCCTAAAGCTTATCACTAAGTGTGGGATTCCAGCCCATTACATACACTTGAGTAACATTTTCTATATGTTCAAACTCTAAGTGTGGGATTATACTTTACAGTAGAATCTCAACTCAAGAGAACATTAGGGACAATGTTCCTCTAAGTGTGGGATAGCAGGTATAGAATACCTTGGATTGGATGTTTACAGATTTTTATGTCCGAATAGCTCAACTCGGAAAATGTTCCTCAAAAATTTTCAAAATTTTCAAAATTTTTAACAAAACTAATAAAGTATGGGCCAAATCATTCGATTAGCTCTGCTATTTTTGAGTTATAATATCTTTCAAGAGGATCCATTTCTAATATGAGTTAGTTATTCAGGAATATTAGGGAAATTAAGGTAGAAATTTCTTAAATAAGTAGTGATAATCTAAGGAACATGGCTAGGCACATACAACCCTAATTTGCAGTGAGGTTTTGAGCCTTAAAAGCATTCATTTTAAATGCTACATTGTTCATTTCTTGTGTGTGCCGATGCTAGTATCTCTAAGTTAGAACTTGTTCCTGACATACGTTTTGAGACCACGTTGGTGAGTACCGTACGCGGTATAGGTGCAATTAAATGATCTCGACATTCCTTAGGATTTAACCCATTTTTACATATCTTTTCAAGCCCAAAACCCTTCCGATACTCATTTTTAGTATCGATGATCCGCCTAGAAAACCCTGTTGAGCCTAAACCTTTCGTTTCTTCAAAACCCTAATTTTAACCACTTATCCAAAATTCCCAACAACCTATCTTAGAATTTCTGAGGATTATGAAAAACATCTTGAAGAATCTTCTTCTGAATTGATCTACTCCTTCGTGTTCACCAAAATTGAAGAAAATCAAAGGTGCGAAAAATTGGCACCAAAGAAAAGACTCGAAGAAGTCCGTGATAAGAAAGAAAAGATTTCCAAAAGAAAAGCAAAGAAGAAAAATATCCTTGGAAGTTCTCTGGCAAAGAAATTCTGAAGACAGAAAAAGAAAATAAAAAGCAGAAAAAGAAAGAAAAGAAAAAGAAAAGAAAATAAAGCTAAGTGCTTCAAAGTATCAACCGTTCAAAGGAAGATCCGACAGAAGACGAATAGCTATCTCCTCCGTTCTATAATAAGTTTTTCATGATTCTTAGGATGCCTAAGATAAGCAACCCTTTCAACCAAAAATCACCACTATACATACCCCTTAACCATCACAAACATTACAACCCACTTGAATGTCTTGGGATAATTAGCACCGTCCTCTTCCTAAGTGGTGGAGATCCGATTCTCGACCAAGCTTATGATGATGAGTGCTACATGACTGGCTATTTGAGCGATTTCAATTGTGCTAGAATGATAGGAAACCCGATACACTCTAAGTGAATTGAGTGACCACCTTTAGTGAGATCGCCTAGTCATATATACTCCAAGATCACGAGATTTGGAAAGTATGCCTGGGAAAGTCAGTACTTATTTCTGAAAAGATCATCTTAACTTTTCCTGTGTTCTCTAAATAATTTTCCCATATGACAAAGTGGTGACTTCTTGGAAATATTTTTTTAACTCACCCAAACTATTATAAAAATGTTTTCACTGGACATAACTGAGTTGTTGCTTGAGGACAAGCAACTTCTAAGTGTGGGATACTTTATGTGACCTAAAAAGTCATGTTTTTAAGTATATATTTCCGCACTTTTTGGACTATTATTTGGTAAAAACATTTCCAAACCATCATTATTTACTAAAAATCACCAAGGTAGTCTAAATATAGACGTTGCTGCAAAAATCGGTTAAAACGTCCAAATAACACGCAAACCGAGGCAAAACTGTCACCTTAAATATTCCCTTCTTTATTTTCTTATGAAATTAGATCTTAATTCATATTTTATGATTCCATAGGAAAATACAATACCGGAGGTGAAAGAATCAGAAGAAACGGATGAAGAACGAAGAAGATGTGCAGTCTAGAAGCCCGCCGATCGTCATCCGAAACACGCAAAAGTCAAACAGTTCCAAATTTGGCAAACTTAGTGTCATTAGAAGCGTAACAGAAAAACAAAGCCAACGGCGCAAGAATCAAGCAAATCGGAGCCCGAACGAAGAAGATACGGACGAACCAAGCAACCGAGGAATCAGCGAAGGCCAAACGGAGCACCAAACCCCCTGGGCACCTAGGTACCGTATACGGTACCCTAGGTGCCGTATACGGCCCTTAGGGTGCCGTATACGGGGGTGTTTGCCTTGTGAGGTGCCGTTTGACCCCCCCCCTGGTCCGCTTGCCCCGTATGCTGCTTTGATGCTTGTATTTGATGCTTCAAGGCTTGTACCATGGCTTTCACTCTTTCCCTATAAATACCAAGCCTCATTTATCATTTCACCACACCTCTCATTCACATTTCTCTCTCTCTCTAGTTTCTCTCTCTAGCACTTCTCTTAGGAGTTAGAGGAGAAGCATTCTTGTAGTTGGTTCTTCTCTCTAGTTTCTCTCTCTAGCACTACTCTTAGGAGTTAGAGGAGAACTAGAGAGAAGATTAGGATTAGATTAATTATGTAGTTAATTAGCAGAGGCTAGCTTATGTAATGCTTGGATATTAATGAAGAAATACAAGTGTTATTCTGCTCACAATTCATATCGGTATTTTCTGTCCTTTCTATTATTAATTTGTCATATTGTTCTTGTTTGATGTATGTGATTTATTAATATTAGAAATGTTTATTGTTATGCATTGCGAGTAATTACTTGTATGTTTTCCATGATTAATGAGTAGTTTGTGGTGATATATCTAATTGGGATAACACCATTATGAAACAACGGAGGTAACGTTATACGACTTTCATTTGTATAGCGCCGGAATCATCACGAATGTGTGTAGTACGGAACGTGGAAGCTATGAAAGTCGTGGGCACAATCCGTTGTGGAATAATGTTCCCAATTATTATATATTACAATTGTTTGTGAACTTATAAGCTGAACCTCTAACCGTTTATCTGTCCAACTTATGCTGTGGTTTGTATCCTCCTCCCTAGAACCTGACCAATTGCTAGAAGTAGGATTGCCAACTATTCTGTGTATGATGATCAATGAACTCAACATGGTCGTTGTTCCCTTGATTGAAACATATCCGAGGGACACGAAGCATAGGATTAGAGATAGATTAGGTTCATGCTTATCTGTTGTGTATCTTTGGGACAACTTCCGGGGTACCCATGATGTAATCCTTAGGTCAGTACTGTGATGCTAGTATTCCGTCCTATTGCATGTTCTTGTTTGATTGTTGCTTAGGTACTGCATACTAGACATACAATAACACTGTTGCTGCCTTAATGATTATGTTTTCATAAACATGATAAATGTAGTACAGATAGGTTTGAAAACTTGTGGTGCTGTTTAACTATACATTTATGATTTTAAACTAAACTATCGCCTTTCCTCCAATAAACGTGGTTAGAACCTTTATGACAAGGAGTAGCTAACCATTGATCAAACGGTCACTACCTATCTATGTTTTCCAAAATAAACATGGTCTGATTCTGAAGCTGTGGAAATACTGCCTAACTTATCGTATAGTACACCGTGAATTAATCAGGGATTTATTGGGCTGGGATTTATAAAGTTAATGGGTTGTTTAGCTATCATAGATGGTTTTACTGTAATACAAGCTTAGATATATTGAGTTCAGATGGCTGTAAAGTATGTAGCCCAGTTAAAGCCCTAATACGACTGAGTATCCGGTTTAACGTTGGAACCACTTATGGTGAAGTACAAACACGTGCAAACTACGGAAAGGTCGAAGGCTGTATACTGTGTTACATCCTGGTGTAGTCTGTGATCCAGGAAAGACCATAATACGGGTGAGTACACAATGTAACCGTGGAAAACTCTGTGGGTTGAAGACTGTATCACAGCCGAATATCTCTGAACTCAATCACAACCATTAATGTATACGGTAATCAGTCACCACCTGTCTTAAATCTTAAATGCCTTGCCAAGCTTAGATATCTTTGTCTGTGTTAAGAAAGATCAATGGATTAATTGCGGACTGTCGCCTTATTCCTGCACCCCATCTGGAGGGTCACTTGGTCTCATCATAAGAGACGGTGAGGGGGGTTTCAAGACAGTCCGATCTGATTAGAATCTTGACAGCCTAGTACTCAGTGACATATTGATCGGTTAACCCGATCAGTAGGGTACTAGTGTTTACACTACAGGGTATCTACGTGAACGCAAGACACAAATCTTTAAAAGACGTTTTCAAACTAAAACATCATCTCAGCTATTCTAAGTCATGGTGAACCACGTCTTTGTCATCCTTAAGTGTTATATATGATATTCTCCCTTTATTTTTATGCTTTGTTAATTTCAGTAGTTTAGTTTAATTAAATATAAAAACCAAAACAAAACCCTTCCAAGTCATTAAAACCCTAGCTTAATTACTGATTAATCGGAACTAGCTCTGTTTCAATTCTGCCGTCGTGAGGAACGACCCTGGATCATCCTTACCGCTTACTCGTATCAGGTATTCATACCAGTTCCAGTAGGTAGTACGGAGGATTAGGCTCCCCCCGACTATTATAAATATTAAAACTACCCTACCGTGTATCTCGGTGGCCGGACCAAATACCGGAGTAAAATCCGACCGACCGCTGGGGGCACGACAAGGATCAACTTGAGATTGCCAAAAATCCGAATAATCCGAACCGAATAATCCAAAATCCGAATAATCCGTCCGAATAACACCCCTATTTATAGCCTACAAGAGTACAAGCTACGGAGCTAGCCCACATGAACAAGCTTATTTATTTCATTTCACTGAAAAATGTTTAAATTATGATTAACAACAAACAACATTAGATTAGATTTGTAATAATAAAAGTATATGATTCAATTAGCCAGAATAAATAATTAAATAAAAAATACATATCTGCCTATGTAAAAAGGATGACATATTTACTGTTGATATTACATTTATTATTGACCAATAAAAAAATAGATAAACTTTAAAATTTTATATTTTATACCCTTCAACTATCTCAAACAGACCGAATTGACCCTTCAAATAAATCTAACAGCACAAAAGGTTGGTGATGTTAACGAAACATCATGGACAAGGTGGTCGACCGCTCAAGGCCTCCAAACTACTAGGGCCTCAAAATGTATGTGTTTGTATATATGTATGTGTTTTTGTATATATACATATATAATTTGATTGTTTACAGCAAGTAGAAAATTATGTTTCAGTTGTTTCAAAGTTGATTAAGGCACAATAAAAAGATTAAAAGAATAAGGAAAAAAATTTATAGCTCGATATAAGGCCTCATTTTGACAATTACTTATGTTTTTGTCTAGGGCCTCTGAAAACTCAAAGACGACCTTCCGAAACATATACATGATTTTTCCATTTATTTAACATGTTGCAAACATATACTACAATGATGATTCATTAAGTTTCATAACAAACCATCATTTTATCATATAATTGGACACATATAATATAGTACTTACACATCATATCATTATATACATACACATTATATATACACAAATAAAGGAGTAATATACAAATGTACGTACACCATAAAAAGCTCCAACTTACATTCCTTGTTTCACTCTCATTCTTTCTTCTTTCACCTTCTTCCATTAAAATAGTAGCTTACCTTCATTCCTTTCAACGCACTTCACATTCTAAATGCCCCTTACATTCACACCACATTCAACTCTCCACTCACCACAACACCAACAATGGCCGGAAGTTCGAGTATCAGCTGGGAAGATCTCAAGAAAGAGAACGTCGATCTTGTATGAACGATTTTTCGTACCATACATGTTCATTCCATTTATCATATGATCATTTCATGGTTTTCACGATCCGATTACACGTTTATATATGCTACATATTTGAATAGAAGATTTCTTTTATGATTGTAGTTTTATTTGTTTAGGTTTTGCATGAGGACATAGATTCATGATTTTATTTAATTACACACATTTAAACAACAAATTGAATCAAGAAATTAATCCAAATTAAACGATGATTGTAGTATTTGTAATCGTTTTCTCTTTAATTTGGAATGACAAACTCACACATGCACACTTACCTACATGGTTCACATTTAATATGTTTACGTTTATGCATGAGCATCTATTCATGATATGATGGCGTGAACATTTATACTGCGATTCAAATCGAGAATCTTTGAGAAATGTAGTTTTTGAATCAAGGATATGGAAGATTAATGGTGTTTTTGTAGTATTATATATTACAAGTATTTTGCATGAGGATGGATTCAAGATTCGGTTAATTTTTGTACTTAAATTGTGCAGGAGACTGTTCCAGTTGAGGAAGTATTTGAAACACTGAAATGTACAAAAGAGGGATTGACTAGTGAAGAAGGGAATAAGAGGCTGAATATATTTGGCCCAAACAAACTAGAAGAGAAAAAGGTAAAGCAAAAAGGAATTAAAAAAATTTCTTTTTATTTTTTGGTTATACTTTATGCTCATAGAACTGATGAAATTTCATTGATGATATTGATACAGGAAAGTAAGCTTCTGAAGTTCTTAGGGTTCATGTGGAATCCTTTGTCATGGGTCATGGAAGCTGCTGCACTTATGGCTATCGTATTGGCCAATGGAGGGGTACAATCTCTCTTTCTAAACTATCATTTTTTTATAAAATATAAGTCATTGTACCATGTCAATCCATGAAACTTGTCGAACTGTTAAGATTTGCGTTTTCAAAGTGATCAAAACTCTACTAGTCTTTTGATATCGTATCAAGTCAAGTGCTTGACATATTTTAATCTAATAACTGAAGGTAGTAAAAGATTAGATTATATACGTGTTGTTGACAGCACGTATGTTACAGTCATACATTATTTTATACATTTTTCAGCCAAAAGCCTTCACATATATACAAAATCAAACTCTTGTTAGCCTAACAATACACAACACTACGTGTTGTTAGCTGCACAGATAATTTTCCCTATTCGTCTTACCATCTAATAATTAGTTTTATTACTAACTGAGGGTATCTAATTGCAGGGCAAGCCTCCAGATTGGCAAGATTTTGTTGGAATCACAACATTGCTATTAATCAACTCTACTATTAGTTTCATTGAAGAAAACAATGCAGGAAATGCTGCAGCAGCTCTTATGGCAGGTCTTGCACCAAAAACAAAGGTCATAAGGGATGGAAAATGGGATGAACAAGATGCCGCCATTTTAGTTCCCGGTGATGTTATCAGTGTCAAATTGGGAGATATTATCCCGGCAGATGCACGTCTCCTGGAAGGAGACCCTCTTAAGATTGACCAATCTGCATTGACTGGTGAATCGTTACCCGTGACCAAGAGTCCAGGTGATAGTGTTTATTCGGGCTCTACTTGCAAACAAGGTGAGATTGAAGCAGTTGTCATAGCTACTGGTGTCCACACGTTCTTTGGGAAGGCTGCTCACTTGGTTGACAGCACAAATCAAGTTGGACATTTCCAAAAGGTATCAGCATGAACATATAAGTACATACACACACATATAGACTCAGGATGCATTATTTACAAATTTATGCACCACATTTTACTATTTCATGCACCAAACAAAAAAATCTAGTGCATCAGGGTGACAATTCAATGAAGCACCAAATTCTATATAACAGAATTTGATTCATCTGTATGAAAATAGAAGGGATGGACCAAGGGACTGACATTTGGGGCTAATTGGTCCAATCAGGCCTAACTGGTCTTTTCTTTCAAATGTTAGGATAATTACAAGTTTAAGGCCTAACCAGTCACCGGGCTTACAGGAACCCGTTTTCTGGTCTCAGGCCCAGGATTGGTTTTGGGTCCAGACCCGTTTGGGCATCTCTAAAATTCTCATATGGTCTTTATAAATCTTAAAGAATTATAAATTTCTCAACTAGTATACATTTAACATGTTTTTATGCATTGTTTATCAGGTGTTGACATCCATAGGTAACTTCTGCATATGCTCCATTGCAGTCGGGCTCATTATTGAAATAGTAGTGATGTACCCAATTCAGAAGCGAACCTACAGAAACGGAATTGATAACTTACTTGTTCTACTCATTGGAGGTATCCCAATTGCCATGCCAACGGTGTTGTCAGTGACCATGGCAATCGGGTCCCACAAGTTATCGGAACAAGGTGCTATCACCAAGAGAATGACAGCCATTGAAGAAATGGCTGGAATGGATGTTTTGTGTAGTGACAAAACTGGTACTCTTACCTTGAACAAACTCACAGTTGACAAAACTCTCATTGAGGTCAGTGTCTAAATATACTTGATCATAACATGTAACCTTTATACTTTAGTAACAATTAATTACAAAAACAGTGTACTTGTAGATATTTATATTTCTTTTGTTTACTCTAAGTTTTCATTTTCGACCCATTTCCATTAAAGTTATCGTTTTATGTCCTTACGGGTAAAGACTTGTACAACATTATCTTTTTTTATTCTTCAGGTTTTTATCAAGGATACTGACAAGGATCAAGTGATTCTGTTGGGAGCAAGGGCTTCAAGAGTGGAGAATCAAGATGCAATAGATGCTTGTATTGTAGGAATGCTTCCTGATCCTAAGGAGGTAATTACATCATAACAATAGTAATAATTATTTTTTTTCCTTCTTCTTCTTCTTTTTTTTTTTTTTTTTTTTCCTTCTGAATGGCTATAACAATAGTATTTATATGATATGATAATGACTATAAAATAATCATCATAGTATGGTACATGAATTTCTTCTGTTTATGCAGGCACGAGCAGGGGTCACTGAGGTGCATTTTCTGCCCTTCAATCCAGTAGACAAACGAACGGCAATGACATACATTGATCAAAGCGGAAATTGGCATAGGGTGAGCAAGGGTGCACCTGAGCAGGTACATTAAATTTCTCTATATTACTCCGTATCTACTATACTTTGAAGTGGCAATATGGGCTGGTTGGGTAACTGGTATTCCGGTAGTTGTCTGGTACTAGTTGAAATGGGTTGGGTTGACCTGAAACCTATATCTGTAGAATTTTTATGTTTGTAAATTGTAACTGTCAAAATAATGAATAACATTTTGGGTGACTTTCAACCTTTCCACCATTTGACCCGTTTCCCTTTTAGCTAACTCTACTCTACTTTACCCATTTGATCGATTAGAGATAACACAATACCCGCATCAACCCATTTATAAATAATTGTGTCAAAACTGCCACATCTAAGTGAACTTTATCATCATTTTGTTTCTACATGTACATGATATCTTGAAATCTCTCAGATTGTGGAGCTATGCAACCTAAAGACTGATGACAAGAATAAAGTATTTTCCATCATTGATAAATTTGCTGAGCGTGGTCTTCGTTCTTTAGCTGTTTGCCAACAGGTAAGTATTTATATATTTACGGTGTTTTGACTTTTTGATCTAAAAACTAATTATTACTAATAATCATAGACGGTACCCGAGAAAACAAAGGAGAGCTCTGGAGGCCCATGGGAGTTTGTGGGTTTATTGCCACTGTTTGACCCTCCAAGACATGACAGTGCTGAAACCATTCGACGGGCCCTACACCTTGGTGTCAATGTGAAAATGATCACTGGTGATCAGTTAGCTATTGGCAAGGAAACGGGTCGGAGGCTTGGAATGGGAACCAACATGTATCCATCTTCTTCACTTCTTGGTCAAAACAAAGATTCGGCTATCGCAGATATCCCGATTGAGGAGCTAATCGAGAAGGCGGATGGTTTTGCTGGAGTCTTCCCTGGTAAACGACTTACACTTGCTCTTGTTAGCTAGGGTGGAAAAACGGGTGGGTCAGGTAATGGGTCAAAACACGTACCTCTGTAATGTGGGTCGAAACAGGTCAGGTTGGGTTAGCTAGAAGACCCACAAAAACACTAGTTTATTCAAATTTATATTGTTTTTTAATTAGTTAATTAATTGATTGATGTACTAGATATGATTTTATACTAATGACAATTAGTTAATGTATTTAAATACATTTTCGGATGACTTTCACCCCGATTCAGTTTACGTTGATAAGTTAACTTAACCCATTTGACCCATTTAAAAGTTAAACTTAACTCAAATTAACTCATTTGTAAGTTAAGTGCTGCTGAGGAATATTTTTAATAATAGTAAAACATACATTTTTCCCCCTCAATTTAATTACATACACATATCTACTCTCTCTTTTATATACTTGGCTGCACCTAAGCTAGGATGCAGATAGAAGCACATATAATTTTCATATAATTTAAAGCTGAAACTTTTAGCATGTATGTAATGCAGAACATAAATACGAGATTGTGAGGAAATTACAGGAGAGAAAGCATATTTGTGGAATGACTGGAGATGGTGTGAATGATGCACCCGCATTAAAACGGGCTGATATTGGTATAGCTGTTGCTGATGCCACTGATGCAGCTCGAGGTGCATCAGATATCGTGTTAACCGAACCAGGACTTAGTGTAATTGTAAGCGCAGTTTTGACCAGCCGAGCTATCTTTCAAAGGATGAAAAACTACACCATTTATGCTGTCTCCATTACCATTCGTATCGTGCTGGGGTTCATGCTAATTGCTCTTATTTGGAAATTTGATTTCTCGCCTTTTATGGTTTTGATCATTGCAATCCTTAATGATGGAACCATCATGACCATTTCTAAGGATAAGGTCAAGCCTTCGCCTATGCCAGATTCATGGAAGTTAAAGGAAATCTTTGCCACAGGGGTTGTTCTTGGGACTTACTTAGCTGTTATGACCGTTATATTCTTCTGGTTAGCAAAGGAATCCGACTTCTTTACGGTAAGATAAAAAAGTAAGTCTAGGGCTGCAACGAGTCGAGCCAAAGTAGAGATCTCTACAGGACTCAAGTTCGACTCGACCAATTTAGACTAAGCTCGAGCTTGAATCGGTAGCTTGACAAGCCTTCAGGATGTAGACTCGAGCTCAGCTAAAAAACGTTGAGTATTTATATAAAAGTTAACTTTATATGAAAAAACATAAAAGCTTGAATAAGGCATAACTTCAGGTCAGAAACTTTGTATAAAACACTAACAGGTTTTAAATTCCAATCCAATAATATATTTGCAAATTCCCAATCATCATGTATAAATATAGAAGGCATGCATATTACCTGAGAGTTTTAAGCTCGAGTCGATTTATGAAAACTCAATTAGTTTGCAGCCCTATTGGTAACTGTTTACAAGATTTGTAATTATAGTATCATTTACTCTTGATTAGTCATATTTTTAAATCAATGATGGCATTTTTCAGGAACGATTTGGTGTGAAATCTATCAGAGACGAAGAATTTGAGCTTATGTCAGCTCTTTATCTCCAAGTTAGTATCATCAGTCAGGCACTCATTTTCGTTACGCGATCAAGGAGCTGGTCTTTCATTGAACGCCCTGGTCTTTTACTCCTTGCTGCCTTTTTTATAGCTCAGCTGGTGAGTATTTTCTTATTTAAAAGGGTGACAAAATAGCGGGGTTGGGTAAAAGGATTAAACGGTTATTTTTATGGTACATCAGTACACGTAGCTAAATCTCATTCCCAGTTGGGTTGACCAAATATAATTTCAGGTCAATGTTTTTTGTTTCCAAATAATCCAGCTTTTTATATAAAACGTTTTGGGAGGTTTTGCACTGAATATACCATTTGGGCAACTTTGATCCGTTTGGATTTTGTATTTTAGCCGTTGAACTGTTAAAGATTGAACATAACCTGAATCAACCCATTCGGCCATTCATAAGTGATAAGTTAATGGGTCGAAGTTGGCATTTCCAATCTTATGAGCACTAAAACTCCTGATCCATCTTTGAAAATTTTATGTTGAGAGTTCTAACTATTTTACTTCATGAAGATTGCTACATTAATCGCGGTCTACGCAAATTGGGATTTCGCAAGAGTGAGAGGAATCGGCTGGGGTTGGGCTGGTGTGATCTGGGCTTATAGCTTGATTTTCTACTTCCCATTAGACATCTTCAAATTCATCATTCGTTACGCCTTGAGTGGCAAGGCCTGGGACAATATGCTCCAAAAACGGGCAAGTTCATTTTCATTAACTACAGTAATATTTTAATCAAATATGCTAATACTTGATTGATCATTTTATTAATTAACACACTTCTGTACGAATTTAGACTGCTTTCACTACCAAAAAGGACTATGGACGTGGTGAGAGGGAAGCCCAATGGGCCACGGATCAACGTACATTGCATGGTCTCCAAGCACCAAATGCAAATGAGATCTTGAAAGACAAGAATGACTACAGAGAGTTGTCGGAACTTGCAGAACAAGCAAAGAGGCGAGCAGAGGTGGCTAGGTAAGTTTCAATTTGACGTGTCCAATTGGCTTCATTATTATAACATGTCACATGGGTCAAGTATACAAACTTCACCTGAGAATGAAACGGGTGAAACAGGCTGAAAGTCGACCTAAGTGTCATTTAAATGTTTTCAACTTCTTAAAATGACTATTAAAACAAATAAAATATTAAATTGATGATAATTTTTTTTAATAATATTGTTATAATTTACTAATTTATAAGAGTAAGAATAAAAAGTAGACCACAAGTTGGGAGGTCAAACCTTGGACCTACACTACAAATTACCCAACTTACCCTTTCCGAGCGATCCTAGATTTCATATACAGAATTGTGCAGGCTGAGGGAGCTTCACACACTAAAAGGGCATGTTGAATCCGTAGTGAAGCTCAAGGGCCTCGATATTGAAACCATCCAACAACACTACACAGTTTAGGTCATCGAAAGCACATTTTTTGGAGATCATAAAAATAAAAATTAGGAAATCATGATTTCGAGAAGGTCTGTTTTTCACGAAAGATCATCATAACGGAGATGCGGGAATAAGCCAGCAAATGAGATCGGGCTACACCCGATTCGCAATAGGCAAAAACAATGTATTCATTTTCTACATGTATTCAGTTATTCAATGTCAATTTTGTTCAATGAATGTCATCTATATTACTTGTTGCCTTCATTTCAAAGCCATGCTTATAACTATCTGCACATAAAGTACAACATTTTCCAGATGAATTCATGTGAAAGTTTTAATGATTCATGTGACCAACAACCAACTACAGAGTCACAAAATAAGGATGTTTTTCAGGTCTACTACATTAAATGTTATTCTCATGTACATTCATGAGTGAAAGTACATCCATAAATGCAAGGTTAGATTTCACATATCATACAGCATCTAAGAACCAAAAAGGCTGGTTATGTTCAACAACATGATTGATTAAAAAAAAGTTCAAATGTCAGAAAAGTCCCATATATTTTGACAATATTATAGTTGATAAATTGTCATTTATTAAAACAATATGGGGTTTTCCTGACATTTGCCATTACATAAACAAGATTAGCTCAATAACTTTATCAATAGTAGTGCGGCTTGAAAACAATAATCTATACATAAAACCATATTAATCAAGATTCTGTAACTCTTAACGACCCTCCAAGCTCGACAGGTACAAGTGGGATCAACGAATGTAAGACATCCGTTATCAATGGCCTGTAACTTGGTTCCGGTTGTACACATAGCACAGCTACAGCAGCAACCTGTGCAATTAGGTTCAATTTCATTCAAGGATTAAAAGATGACTAAACAATTTCTAAGGTGAAATATTGGGTGGCCCAGTCGGATTAGTAATGGGTCAAAATGGGTATTCTTTGTATGGACCAAAATGGGTCAGGAAGGGTTGACCCAGAACACTTTTTATCATAGAAAGAAAATAAAAACTATTTTTATTTATTAATGTGAGTGACATACAATTACAACAATTATATTGTTTTAATAATAATTTAATCTTTAATAAATTGATTGTAGGAGGTTCTATGCATTAAGAGTACACTATGGCCAACATTGAGACCCTTTATATTGTCATGTTTTACACTATTGCTCGTCAGAAATGAAGCATTGCTTGAATCAACCCATTTGACAAGTAAATGGGTCGAAATTGACACCTCTAACACATTTTAAAGTTGAGTTGAAAGATTGTACTAACTTGATACAAGTGCTTCAAATCCATTGTATCTCTAATCACGGGATCAACAATGCTTGGAAGCTTTGATCTGTCGGTTAGCTGAGGCATTGCCTATATGTCGAATAGATTTTTGAACTTTAGTTGCTTTTTTTTTTTTGGAGTAATGGAGATTTTAGATAACTATGATTGATAATATTATACCCAAGTGACGATAGATTGGCATTGAGATGGTGACATTTTCTCCACGGGCTTTCTTCCTATCAACAGCTCTAAAAGTACAACTCCAAACGCATAAACATCACTTTTATCGGTAAGCTTACCTGTCAAAAATTCAACGTATTATGTATTTACATCTCAAGAAAATTGTTCGTACAAGGAACGTACTTTCATCTAATATTTATTCGGGGAACCAAAGGGCCTCTGGTCTAACAGCATGTGAGGCGCCCTTCAACTAAAAAGTTGTGGGTTCAAGTCTCATTATGTGGGGTAGGATGTAGGTTTTTCCGTTCTTAAAAAAAGTCTGGGAACATACTTTCAAAAGCAACATTACTCATAAACTTGAAATATAGGCTCTCAAATGATGATTTTGGAAGTACTCTCCCCAAATTTGAAAGTGAAGAAAAGGATTTGCTTTTACATGCAATATGCCCAAAAAGATTTACTGCTTACCATCTAAGAGGTATTCCGGAGCTACGTAACCTAATGTTCCTGAAAGCTTTATGTTATTCTTGCCATGAATCCCACCCGTTATCGCGAGTCCAAAGTCAGAAAGCTGATATTATAGTCAAACATCAATAACTCAACCAAAGAATCTTGGATTTGTCTATAGATGTTGAAAAGGGTTAAGAAACAGAGTGGCAATATAAGCTTGTTGGATAATAGGTCAAAACAGGTCATTTTTTGTAAGAGTAGAAACGGGTCAAGTCTGGTTGGGTTAACCCACAAACACTTTTTGGTAAATTATTTTAAACAAAATGCATATATATAATTTAAATGTTAACCAATATTACAACAATATTCTAACCTTTGAATAAAACGGTTCAAGAGGTTGTATGACTTTCAAAATATATTTATTTGGGCTGAAGTTATTTATTTGACCCATTAGACCGATTTGAGATAATGCGAAAATCAATTGACTCATGCATAAGCAAATGGGTCAAAACTGTCACCCGTAGACTTAAGAACTACTGCCCTTACTTTAGCATTGTAGTTGGAACCTAGAAGTATGTTCGATGATTTCAGATCTCTATGAATGACAGGCGGGGTACAACGCTCGTGAAGATACTCTAGTCCTCTACATCCAAAAGACCAAAATGTCCACGTGTTACTCTTAACGAATCGATATTTTACAATATATTAAAAGATCAAATAAAGAAATGGAATACCTTGCAATATCAAGTGCAATTTTCATTCGGTGCTGCCAACTTAAACCAGTTCCATGAGACCGCCCTGAGTAGTGATCTTATAGTTATTGTACTTCAATTGTTTGATTACTTTTCAAGTGATAGAGAACTTACCATGCAGTTGAGAATCTAACGAGCCATTATGCATCATTTCATAGACCAAAAACCTGGTCTCACCATGTATGCAATAACCCAAAAGACTAACAATGTTCTGATGTTGAATTCTGCTTAAACAATTTATCTCATTCTGCAAATAAAACACATAGTGGAGGTTGTAAGATGGGCGGGTGAGATTACGGGTCAAAAGTTAATCGGGTAGAAACGAATTATAATGGATTTAAAGCTCAATCGGGTTGGGTTGACCCACTAACACTTTTTATCCATTTTTAATTCGAAAATAATGCGTTATATATGCTTACCAGAACACTATTACTACGATAAATAATAATCTAAATCTTTAGATGAAAATGACTTGATACTGGTCAAAACGGGCTTGTTGTGATGATAAACACCCTTTGTCTGTTTTAGAAATAATCATCAGTATTTAAATGCATTAAGTACCATTTAAAAAACAATTTTACTATAGTTAGATGTAAAACTTTAAATACTACTCAAAGTGACTTGTTACCCATTCCCTATTGTTAAATATGTTGTTTTGACGATTTGACATAAAAACAACCTGGAGACGGGGCAAAATTATCGCCTCTATTTACCTCAAATCCTCTTTGGGCATCTGGTCCTCCACCATGGATTCTTTTAACAGCTGCAAGGAAATGATCATTGAAACAAGCTTTGTATACACTCCCAAATGCACCATGCCCTATGATATTGTCTTCATGAAAATTGTTTGTTGCAGAAACTAACCATTCGTATTCGATAACAGTCACCGACCCCTTTTTACCAGCCATTCTCAATGGATTAAATTTATCCAAAATTGGTCCCAATGACAACCCTTTTGAAGCATCTATGAGCAGTAAGACATCAAATGTTCACTTATTACTATTGCATGTATTGGATAACTTAATTTTTAGGTACCCATAACTGGTATACCTAGATGCTGTGACAGCTACATAACTTGCAACATCATCACAACGGATGACACCTTACAAGTCAAAAGAGGTCACATACATACGATATTAATAGCTGAAATTTTAATACATGCAATAAAATTTTTTACTGCCAGATACATACAATAGAAATTTGAAATTTCTAATACATATTCAAACACTACACTACAAAAGGATGTATATAAAAAAAATATACCTTGACTTTGTTGGGCTTTATTCATATTGGATAATTTTGACTTTTTGAACCTATAAATCCATAAACATGATAAATACAGTAAAATTGCAACAAGTAAAGTTGAAGCAACAATGAGTGCTACAAGAATCCTTTTATTCAAATCTTCATGATGAACTACTCTGATTTCCAAACCCCCTGTACAACAAAAAAGGTCATAATTACTCAATGAGGCATTTAACAACTGACACATTTGAACACATTTGAATTTTTTCAAAATTCTGACAAAATGCAAGTGGGTATCAAAGCTAAGATAAATTTATTTACAATTAACTGAAAAAGGTGAGAACTTTATGTAAAATTACCAGGAGATTGAGCTTGGTTTTCAGAGGGAAACTGAGAAAATGGTGGTTTCTTCTCTGTAGGAAGAACAGGGTCAGCCATGGAAGAAAGAGGAGGGTCTGTCATAGAAGCATAAATTGGGAATGAAAAGATAGATAAAACCAATATGGGTGTTATGAAAACAAGATTCATGTCCGTTTTTTATGCATAAAGATTTGATTTTTAGAAGAAAAAAGAAGCTAAAAATGGAGGGCATTCACAAAATTCATGTGTTTTGTCTTGATGGTTTCATCTTTCATGCTTTGAATTTTGAAATGTTACCTGTTTTTTTTTTCTCTCACACATACTACAAAACTATGTGCATTAATGTATCTATATATATTTCTCTATATTTTTTTATAGTACAATATTAAGTATTTAATGTCCAGCTCAACTGGTCAGAGGCTTGGGGGTCAATGATAGGAGACCTGGGAAACCCAGGTTCGATCCTTGAGGCTAGCAGGTTTTACCATTAATTCGTTGTCGTGCCTTCGGGCGGACGGATTAGTGGGTTTGGGGCGCTTAAGGGCTCCGTACGGCTGGATTGGGCCAGTATATGGAGACTTAGCCATTGGGTCTCCCCGTACGGAGTACCTAGGCGATTTCTGTTAGCCTTTCAAAAAAAAAATATACATATATATATATATATATATATATATATATATATATATATATATATATATATAATTCTTAGTTTTTTTGGATTTAATCTGTTATTTAATTTTAAGTCAAACTTTTTAAATCTATCTTTCTATATTACACAATATGAGTAAGGTTCAAATGAGTCCATGATTTATGAGTGAGACTATGGGAACCAATGATATCATGCCATATAAAGAGAATGTTCCATACTACAAAACCTATTTACCTCAAACATCAATTATCTCACAAACGACAAATCGAAAAATCATAAAACTTGCACCATATTTTTCAGCGTTTTATCCTCTTCGATTTGTCGTCCCTCAAGGCATACTTTCGATAAAAAAAATTCGGTTTTTTGGTGAGTTTTATAAATTAGTAACACATGTGTTAGTGATTGATTGTACATTTTATTTACGGTCATGGTTAGGGTTTAGGGTTAAAGTTTAGGGTTAGGATTTAGCATGGTTCATGGTTTAGGGTTTAGATTTTATGTTTTAGTAGGGTTTAGGGTTTATTAGGGTTTAAGGTTTAGGGTTTAGTATGATTTAGGGTTTAGAGTTTTATAAAGCGTTTAGGGTTTAGGGTTTAGGGTTTAGGGTTTGGGGGTTTCGGGGAGAAACCCCAAAACCCAAACCCTAAACCCTAACCACTAAACCCCAAACCCTAAACCCTAAACGCAACACTCTAACACATATGTTAGTAACATATGAAACCCACCAAAAAAATGAAAAAAAAAAAATTCGTCGGAAGTATGCCTTGAGGGATTGCAAATCGAAGAGGATAAAACGCTGAAAATTATGGTGCAAGTTTCATGATTTTTCGATTTGTCGTTTGTGAGATAATTGAGGTTTGGGGTAAATGGGTTTTGTCGATATGGAACATTCTCTTTGTATATGTGGTATGATATCATTGGTTCCCTTAATCTCACGTAAATTTTTAGTCTCATTTGAACCTCACCTTACACAATATATATACAATATGATATCTGATTGACCATCAATGATGATTATGATAAAGTGATAAACGTTTTTTATTCATTGAATTTGTTTTATTAATATTTAGATAATTAAAAATACTACTATAAGAAACAGGGTAAGTATAAAGTAACATAAAAACAATGCATTTTCTATTGACCAGATATTAAATTAAATTATATTTGTTTCTCTAATGTAAAATAAAGATATTTGCAATAATATTTAATCACCTAAAGACAATGAGATCAAGGGTAAGTTCCCATAAAGGCATGAATCTTTGAAACCGTGAGTAGCAGCCAAATTAAGAGCTAAATGAAACAAAAACTGAAAAGATATATTTAATTATTTTCCGTAACATAATGCATTTATCTTTTATAAAAATATATATTACATCAATCATTTATTAGATCATATATAAATATATAATCATTTGTTTTTAAACGTATAAAATAGAAAGTTTTGGAAGAAAAGGTGAGGGAAAAGCAATTGCTTTAATCATGGAAAAAAGGTTGGGAATGCACTCCCAAGTGCCAACCAACAATCATGTGGCGGTTATTCAGCTCCACCAAGACCTAGCAATTAACTGCTTCATGGAGCTTGTTGCAATCTATAAGGCTCCGTTTGTTTACGACTTAATTTAAAAAATTATTTATTAAATCGTGTATGGTTATTTGCTTTTTAACTATGGATGAGGTTCAGAGGAGAATGTATTATTTGAGGAGAAGAATTTTTAAATTTTCATTTTTACCCCATCAACTTTTTTAATAGTGTACACTACTCCCTTCTACTTTCTTCCTACCCACCCCTCCCCTCCACCACCCACCACTAGCTGCCGCCACGCTTCGCCGCCGTCACCGATCATCGGGAAAAAAAAATTTCAATTTTTTTTCTAATTTAAAAAAAAAAATTAAAAAAAAAAATTTTCATAATTTTTTTTTTCCAATTTTTTTTTACATATTATCACTTTGTACTGCATTTTATTATTTTTATTGCATTTTGTATATATGTTTAGTAGATATTATTCGTTTTTACTGCATTTTTATATTTTACACATAATTCTTTTGATTTGTTTACTGCATTTTATTTATACACCTCAATCTTATATATATTGTTTGTTTTTTACTGCATTGTAAGTTATACATAATATATTTTTTACTGCATTTTGTTAAAATTACACTGCTTTTTATTATTATTCACTGCATTTTGCATATATTTCATATATTACATATTGTTTATTTTTTACTGCATTTTATATTATACATATGATCCATTTTTACTGCATTTTGTACGAAAGTATAATACATACTACTGTTTTTATTGCATTTTGCATATATTTATCTAGTACACATTGTTCGTTTTACTGCATTTTATATTATATATAATCTATTTGTACCGCATTTTATTTTTTTACTGCATTTTGTTATTTTCACTGCATTTTATATTATACATAATCTATTTGTACTACATTTTGTTATTTTCACTGTATTTTGTTATTTTTGCTGCATTTTTCATATATTTCATTCATTATATATTGTTTGTTATTCATTGCATTTTGTATTTTACATATTATCTATTTGTATTGCATTTTGTATTAAATTATAATACATATTGTTGTTTTTATTGGATTTTGCATATACATCATTTAGGACATATTGTTCTCTTTTTACTGCATTTTAGATTATTTATATAATCCATTTGTACGGTATTTTGTTGACGTCGGGTATAGAAGATGCGGTAAAATATATAAAAGTTTTAGTTAATTAACAATAATATACAAAATGCAGTGAAAAAAACGTATAGTTTTATTAAAAATGCAGTAGGAAAAGGAATACTATATCTAATAAAAGATTTATGGGAAAAAAATTTGAAAAAAAAAATTTTTGAAAAAAAAAATTTTGAAAAAAAAAATGTTGAAATTTTTTTTCCGGCGGCCGGAATTCGGCGGCGGCTGACGACGGTCGGCGGCGGCTGGCGGCAGTCAGGTGGTGGGAGCAAGTGGTGGGGTGGTGGTAGGTGGGGTTGGAGGAAGAAGAAGGTAGGAGGGGGAAGAAAATAAAATAGAAGAGTTAAAATGTAAAAGTCTAAATAGTGAAAGGGGTGTGGAGTGAAAATTAATGTTATGTTTTTTTTTGTTAACTAATACCCTTATTTTTGAAAGTAATTACAAAATTGACACCCTTTTTAACCATTGATCCAACCCAAAAGATCATCCAATGACCACAAATAAAACTTCTCCTCCTTCTCCTCATATGATCCTTTCCCCTATGATCCCCCAATCTTTAACTATTTAGACGTTCAAAATATAATATAAACAATTATTTACATATGTCTTATTCATAACAGACATTACATACGTAGATAGACAATGTATTTATGCAGAACTTAATAAGAAAAATATACGGAACCTAAATTAGTTTTACAATAACATAAAATAAACCAAGATAACTTGAGATTTCATGATATTTTTAGGGATATGATAGTCTTTGTACAAAATGGATGTAATTATCTAAATCTATGTCATGTGTTATGAGTTGATCGGTCTAAAAAACACAGTAAACCAATTCTGATACACACAATAAGTCATCAGTTTCATAATCTGCATTTCGCTATTACTTCAACTTATTTCGCATTTTGACAAATTACGAATATTTTTACGTTCTTCGAGTATATCACTTTGCATTGTTTAATATTTTCATTATTAATTTATTATGACATCCGGATGAATAAACTAGATTGACTGGTAAATATTATGATGACTTGTATACTTTAGGGGTGTGTTTGGTAAAACTGGCTGGAGATGGAGATGGAGTTAGAGCTCGGAGATTGTGATGGATTCTAGGAGATGGAGTTGGAGCTTTTATTTGGGGTTGGAGCTGGAGATTCTATTTTCTTATAAGTGTTTGGCAAACAAGCTGGAGTTGGAGCTTATTGATGTGAAATGACATAATAAATAAGAATCTTTTACATTTTCTAATAAAGTTAGTAATAGAAGAAGGGTAATATAGTAATTTCATGATTAGGGGATGGAGATTATTGAAGAAGCTAGTTTAAGGGGATTCTTTTTTAAAGGATTCTTGTTTTGAGAAGCCCTATATTACATTTTCTGCCAAACATGGATTGTAAAATTTGAGGGGATTGAGCTTCTTAAAACTAGAATCTCAATCTAGTAGAATCTCCAAGAATCCCTTATTATTTGGTTGCCAAACACACCCTAGATACTATATCCCGTTGTAAGTTCTATCAATCAATTAGGATTATTACGTAGTTACTGTAGCCATGTGATAATGTTGACATTAATTTAATGGGTGAAAGTTACAATGTTAATTATAGTCTTAAAGATAATTAATTTTTTATAATACTTATTTAAATAGACAAAAATATAATGCTAGTATTATTTAAACTAACACAATTATACGGTGTGTTTGGCACGGGACTTATAAGGGTTTTTAGGGGTTGAGCTTCTACTTTTAATAAGCTTCAATCCATAAGTCTTGTTTGGTAGTACAAAAACAATGGGGCTTCTTGAAAAAATAAGCCCCTAGAAGTCCTTAAACAAGAAGTTTTTTGAAGTGACTTTTGAATAGAAGCTCAAACCCCAGCTTCAGCCACAAGCTCCAGTCACAACTCCAGCTCCAGCCCGTTGTTACCTACACATCTATAGATTAATTAATTAATGCTTTTGAGTTTATATATATATATATATATATATATATATATATATATATATATATATATATATATATATATATATATATATATATATATATATACACACACACTTTTTAGGCAACGAATAAAGCATGGGCTGCAAACACCATGTATCAGCTTTTGTTAAATGGTCAGCTTTCCAATTTTGCCCATCATCAGGTGAAGAGTTATTTTTTTGTATTTGGCTATTTGCTTTGTTAAAGTCACATGTCCCTTGTGTTGTTCTTTTTGTTGCTTCCAAAACAAGGCTACTACATGACTTTATTTTTATTACGAGTACTATTTAATGTGTAATAAACTTATATGATATCATAAATAAGATAATATTTGTTTCAATTATTATTATTATTATTATTATTATTATTATTATTATTATTATGCTGTCTTCCTTTTAATAGATATTTTTACCCACCACTTAGAAAGATTTAAACAATGTCACATATACCTTATGATGCTATATAAACAAAAGAATTTCGACAAACACTTGGCATGATCCATATATATTAACCTTATCATTCTTGCATTAAGAGATATTTTTCAAAATGGAGTTAAGGAAAATTAACTTATACTCATTCCTAATTTGTGTGTGTTGTCGTTTTAAGAGTGTGATATCCATAACAACATAAGATTGTGTAGGTGGCCAAAACCTTTTGATGACTTCATGAATGAATCAAACCAACCAACTCAAAATTACCTTAAGTTTCACATATATCTAGCTATCTATAATATATAGTACTAATAATGCATATTAGTTTAGGACATAATTGACATTATGTAGTCTTTCAATTCGATTAATTACATTCTCGAGACTCGATTTTATTATATGCTGTAGAAGTTATATGTAAATTTTGATCTAGTTGATCGGTTTTTCCATGTCGAATGGGCATAATGATAGGTTTAACCGGGATTAGAAGCGATTCAAAATATGTTCGAACAGATACGTCTCATTCGAATTATTGATAATCATACTACCGAGTATTATTGTGATTAGAAGTTAATGGTCCCATGTTTATCCCTTCTAAACCACTCATTTTGTCATTCATTGTTGTCATTGTGTATCTTCTTGTGATTTAATGAGGAGAAGATGAATAAGATTTGGTAGATCAATTTCAATAATTAGCATCACCTTTTGAAGTCAAAGAATATATAGGAAACTTTCACATCATAACTATTTATTATACGTTTGATTATTGAAATTTTAGGGTAAAAACGGCAACCGATCATTTGGCGCCCCTATCGACTGGTTTCACAGTCAATACGGGGAAGGTAAATCGGATAACTCGCATCTAATTAAAGAATATTAGAGACGGAGAATGAACCCGTCGCATGTACCTTTATGCTACATACATGTCCGCTAGACTAGCATTATGGGGACTTACAAGTTTTACTCAAAGTACCATATTTGTTTTAGGTCAAAAATATCCTTTTAACTCATGTTAATTTCCAACTTTTATTAACCAAATTATCAAAGAGCTTCCAGTTTTGTGTATTTCTTTTATTTTAAAAACGCAATTTAATTTGTGTTGTGACCCTTATTATAGATCCACCGTGTCCGAAAGTCGAACTATTTGCTTCTCAATAAAGATTAGTATTATGAGAAATATGGGCCATGATTATTTGTTGGGCTAAGAAATCCTTTTCATTTACCCAATAAAACTTGGGCCTAAGATTTGAATGCTGTACTTTATTTAAATGAAACTTTCAACTTAAGTTTTGATCATTATATATTTTTGCACTAACATTTTTCTTGAAAAAATAAACAAATTATAGATTGATGATAAATAATCAAATCATTAAAAAATATATACATGATCAGTAATATTACTGCACTCACTGTGGGTTTCATCATATTATCTTGGTTTGTATCAGGGGCGGTACCAGGAATTTTTTTAAATGGGGGCGAATACTTAGATGTTCATCACATTATGATATGATACCGAATCGAATTTTTTTCTTCGAGTCATATGATCAACTATCAGCCCAAACTTATGTTATCTTGATTCCAACCAAACCAAGAAAGAATTTTGATTTAATTCGATCTCTAACACGAAAAACAATATTAAAGCTTCATAAATTTAGCAATTAAGCAAACATTCTGACTATTTGTATTTTTATGTTACCAAGTTCATTTCTTTCAAGGTTTCAAAGTTTTTACTCTTTTCTTTGTGAATTATAATGTCTTTATTTGTGTTTATAGAGATTTGATAAATTTATAGTGTGAAAAAAAATTGATGAAAAATTATCACATATAAAGCCTAATAATTATTCTTTTACTGGTAGCAGTTTGTTATAAGTATAAGTAATAATTATAGAAATAGAACATAGGGAAAGAAGGATAGAAGGGAAGGGGAAATATGGGAAAGAAATTGGAAGAAATTAGACTCGAACTAGGGACCTCAATGATAAAGGAAAAGAGACTGACCGCTAAGCTAGGTAGGCATTTGCTACATTTATCTAACTTCATCAATATATAAACAAAATTATTAGAATCCTTGGGTAGGCAGTGGCCCATAGGGGTGAAAGTGGTTTGGCCGAAACCGTTTAAACCGGGCAAACCGGAGTGATTTGGTTGGTTTGGGTGGTTCGAATATTAATAAATAGGCCGGTGGTTTTTTTTAGACGTAAACCGTTTTTATGGTTTGGTTTGCGGTTTGAGGGTCTAAACCGGCCGGTTAAACCAAACCGGACCGGATCATATCGAGTGATAGAAGTCAGAAAATCAACAACCAAGACTAGCAGTAGTAGTGTATCACATTGGTCTTTTGGGTAGTATGTCTTGTTGGTTTATTACTAGTCCTTTTGTTTAGTATTCAGTCATGTCGACGTATGCACTTTGTACTTTTGTAGTATGTTGGTTTGTTTCAAGGTGTATGTTCCAACTGCAATTGCTTATTTTAGTTACAAATGTTGCTTATGTGTTATGTCCATTTACTAACGTTCCAACTTAATAATGTAACTTAATATCTTGTCGTAATTAAATGGTTCAAACCGTCTAACCCGTAAAACCAACCAAACCAAACCTGTTTAATTGGTCTGGTTTGACACCACAATCTGGTCGGTTTGGGTTGAAAAAATGTCAAACCGTTATTAATGGTTTGGCCCAACTTTTGAGTTAAAACCGGCCAAACCGGACCACTTTCACCCCTAGTGGCCCACACTGCCCACACCCTAAAACCGCCATTGGTTTGTATAGTCTCTTGATATAAAACTTAAAACGTAACAATCTTTTATCTATAAGTGGCAAAATGAATGGGTCGAGTCGGGTTGGGTCACGGGTCTAGATGGGTTTGGATCTAGATGGGTCCGGGTCTAGATGGGTCATTTAGAAAAAAATGAAATGAGGTGGGAAAAAAAATTACCCGTTGGTTAATTGTTACACAATTGGAGGTTGTATTGGAAAACCCATTTAGATCCATCCAAAAAATGGGGAGGAGACCCAACAAACTCATCCCCTTCTAAATATTAACCAAATTGACCCATAATTAACCAATGGGTCTAAAATTGTCACCTCTACTTTTATCCTTTTTTTTCCTTTCTGTTTGGCGCGAAATAAAAATAAAAATAAAAAAAGTTAACAAGCAATTTGTAAAATATGTTTAGAACGACCTTTTTATTTTAAAATAAAGGAAAATGATAACGACAGCCTTAAGGGCTGTCAATAAGAATTTAAGATACACATTAATACTTGTACTCGTACCATAATAAACTCTCTAATCCATTGAATTTAAGTTGACTCCTGATAAATATCAATCAAAGTACAACCAGTTTATGATGTTACCCGGAAATAAAATACAATAGATTTAAGAAAACGCGTTGACATTCATTAAATAACGGCACTACCGCTCGTATTGAATTCTCTCTAACTGTACGTTCACCAAAGGCCCCCATGCAACGCACATTCCAAAGTGTGGGTCCCTTATATAAAAAAAAAGGTTTCAATTAAAAAAAAAGCAAATTCAAAAAGCAGATCACAAAATTCCGGTATCCAACCTCCGGTCAACAAATTCCGCCAGTCACCATTTCCCTCTCTTATCTCTTCAAACAATAAAAAAGAAAAAAAATACACTCCTGCTATGTTTTTCTTAATTTTCCTGCCAAAAAATTCAGGCCACCGCTGCTCATGACGAAAATTCCGGTAAAAATCTGCTACTGTTTTCATTTCTTCCCAAAATATACTGAGTGAAACATGATCAGTATAAATTTATGCTTTCCCTTTTTCGCTACTACCGGGTGAAACATGATCCGTACATTCCTTGCTACCTCCGAGTGAAACATGATCCGATGATCGGAAATCTTCAAATCTGTTAAAAAAAAAAAAGTTTCAAATTCCGGCGGCCACCTTCTACCGCCACCACTGCATATCTAATCTGGCAAAACTTTAAATCTCTGTCTAAATCTTCAAACCCATCTCCTGCTGTTCATCTATTCCCAAAAAAAAAGAAAAAAAAGAAACACTTTGGCAATTGCAAGCCATCATCGTATGTCATCTTCTATTGTTTTTGAACATTAAAAAAAAATATCACCTGCACCGAAATCTGCAATAATCTATTATTTCTTCTTGCATCGTTTTCTCAACTCCACCGGCTTGCTCTGTCGCTACTGTTCTATATTAAAAAAAAAAAAAAAAAACTTCCGATGATGTGCCATCGCTGCTTCCTCTCACCTATCAATCTTACTATTCTTGCTGTCAGTCTTGACTTCCTTTTTAAAAGATATTAAAAATAATAATAATTAATAATTATAATAATAATAATAATAATAATAATTAATAATAATAAGTGAGGCGGTGGAGAGTTGCAGACAAGGAGTGAGAGAGAAAAAAAAAAAATGTGTGCTACTTTGTGAATATGGCCGTATGGGAGTATTAAAAAAAAAAAAAAAAAAGTCATCATTTATTTGCATGATTTACGCTCCATGTTTTTGGGTGGACCTTTTGTTTAATAAAAAATATATCTATCTATCTATATCTATATAACTAAAAGAATAGTATCCTTCTTATTTTGACAAACTAGATCATAACCCGCAAAATTTGCGGGCTAGATTATTGTATTGTATTCAAATTATTATAAGTTTAGATACCGAAATTTGTGTTAAATATAATTTTAAAAGTTTAATTGGAATGTCCAGCAATGTCCCTTTGAGTAGCTGTTTGGTAATATAAATATTAGTTAAGAAAAAATTGCTTAAAGATAATTTTAAAATCAAGTTGGAATTTACACATAATAATATCTACAATGCTGTAAAATTTAACATGACTAATTCTATCTGACAAAGGAGCAAACAAAGAGCACTAAGGGTTAAAAGTCAAGAGAAGTAGTCATTGATTATAACTATATAGTCGAATAGCACGTCTTTGCTACCTCTTAGAGGATGCACATCAGTTATAAATGTCACCAAATAATGACAGTACCTTTAATTCCTCTATCTCAAAAAAATTGAGTTGTTTTGGAACGTAAATTTAACATTTGTTTAGCCGGTTATTGTAACAATATTCCTACTACTCTGGATCCTCAGTATATATCCTAGTAGAAAAGTGCTTCAAATTCCCCCCCTCCATCATAATCATAAAATTCACCAATTTAAAGATCACGACATTAGAGCATCTAGCGAAATAAATTTTATTTAATATAGTTATAATCAATATATTTTAGGTTGTATATGGCTAAAATGTGGAGGCCTCGTCAATCAACATGTTCAACCAGGGATTGAGTAGGTTGTATATGTTGATTTACAACAAAATTATAATATGTATACCATCCATTGAGACTATTTAAGAGTATATCAAATGCTTTTAATAGATTATGCTTAAGTTCCAAACGGACCAAAATAAGCTTTTATCTAAGAAACACTCCATGAGGTGTTCTCTCCATTGAAATCTTTAATTGCCTACTGGTAAAAGGCACAAGAAGATATATGTGCACCAGACTGCCCTATTAGATAATCATATTTTGATCACCTCCATATTCAGCAATATTTTTGCAAACAAATGATATTCCTTGAGAGACATCTTCAACCATATTGCTTATGGTACCCAGAGGAAAGCTCCTACATGTAAGATTCACTCAACAAATCTCAGTGTGAACAGTAATTTATTAAGTAAATGAACATACACTCGATGTTATTCATGCCCGAAAGTCAGCTCTATGACCATGAATAAAAGTATCATTGCTAACGTAAATGTGATTAGAGTCCTCAACAGTAATGTGGTGGAGTCCTCAATGAGTAAAAGTATCATTGTTAACAAAAAGATCACATTTTCCGATTAATACAGTCACCTGTAATCAAGGGATGCAACAGTGATATCTCTTTCTGCTAACAAAGGCCAAAAAGAGCACCCCCATCCTTTATATCCTATGATCCATGCTCCACAAGTCACAAAGACTACCACTGGCTTCGGGCCATCTCTATTTTTTGGCATGTATAGATCCAACCTACATTCACTGATATGATTAGGCTAAATCCATGTAGAAACATAACAGCTACAATGCTACAAAATTTGACATGACTAATTCTATCTGACAAGCAAGCAAACCACATAGCACTAAGGGTTTAAAGCATAGAAAGGTAGTCATTGATTGTAAGTAGAGCACATAATGATTGCCGAGTTGAAAGTACCATTTGTTGTAATGTCTTATCCTGTATTGATACTGAGATTTGTTAGAACTAATAAGTGAACTGCGAGATGACAAATAAGGTCTATCAGACAAAAAAATCACCTTTCCAGGCTAACGTGCTAACGATTGAGATTAAGCATCATAATTTATATAGGTCCTCAATAACTAATGTCATGCTGTCAATGAATTGCACATAATTTTTTTTGTAACTGTTTGATTTATCTAACAAAATATCTCAACGATACCCATGTTAGATTAACTTGTATTTGCTTTGTAATTGTATTGGTTACTATTTAACTTCATTTTTTAAATATGAGTTGTTAACGTCAGAGTAAGAAATGTGTTACATTAACAAACAACATTCAATTAAGGTGACAAATTCTAGCCCATTTACTTATAGATGAGTCTACCCTAAACTTCTACTTATCTATAGAAGGAGACAATTAACCAAGTAAAATAAAAATATATATATAAGAAGAAAAAAGAGTAAGGGGTCTAATTGGTCGAAAGTGAATCTTTAATCCTTATAACCTTAATTGTTTGTTACAACAATAATGTTCAAAGTTAGTATGCGATTCCTGTTACCTAATCTAATACAACAGTTAGAATAAGATTAAAAAATAAGCACATAAAAAATGTTTGTCGCTTTCTCGGAATGTGTCAACCCGTATCAAAAATTACCCGTCTTGACACGTTTCCAACCCCTCAGATCTGCCCACTTTTCCAGTTCTATCATATTGCTACAAAAAATAGGTGAAGGTAAATTAGATGCAGGCAAAGTCGTTATGGTTACCATCAACTTAAGTTCATAGACCATAGCCCCACACTGCTTCCCTTTGGCAATCCTATGGTATGTAAGACAATCTAGAAAGTGATTACTGTAAGTCAACCCTTCACATTTAGTAGCATGACAAAAAAAACAACCTCTAGCTTTCAGAAAGACGAATATCCAGTAATTAATAAACCAAACCAAATGTCTTACGTCCGCAACCAAAAAAAAAAACCTTAATAATCTCTGTAAGACACGTTCAAACATGGAAATTTCTAAATTCGTTGGATAATAGGTTCAAACACGTGATTTTGGTACATGTTGGTTGACCTGAAAAGTTTATTGTTCAAATTACTATTTACGTAGTAGTATGTAAAAAATCAGTGTGTTTATGTATATTATCACAAAGAACAACCTAATTCAATATGACCATGGAAATCTAACCGGTCTCTGTAGAACTCATAGTACTCTGCATATTTGCCATAAAACTCAACCGAAGTATCGACATTAATGAGGTCAGTTTCATCAATCGATGAACGAATGGTGAAACCAATACAGATTTATAGCACAAACTGTACATTAGTAAATAAAGATAATCAAGTTATGAAAACAGGTATAGAAAATGATAATGGTACCTGAATATTGACTAATTGGTTGGTTGTCCATCCAAAGAGAGAGAGAGAGAGAGAGAGAGAGAGAGAGAGAGAGAGCAAGTAATGCAAACTATATTATACATTGTTGTGCAGCAGCCATCAAAACCTAACTTAATGAGATCACTTACATAAAAACCTTAATAATCTGAAGAAAATTCTACAAAACAAAAAACTAAAAACTATAAAAATCTCAAAAGATAGGACGTGAAGGCAAGGATTGAAAAATGAAAATAAATATATAGATGCATATTACATATTCGGATCGAGATTAGAATTAAAGAAACAAACTATAAGAATACATTATAATCCAAGACAAAATCGTATAGACTTACGGTAGCTGTGTCTTAACTCTTATTAGTAATTATTAAGCTCCAAGCATGCGATACACGATATCAGTGTAGTCCTAAATCTTAGATCATATAATGTGTGTCAGTATCTAGAGCAGAAAAACTTGACTTTGTGTATCAAGGTACATGTTTTGGCCCAACAAAGGTGTACATTTAGGACCGATTGAACATTTGTAAGAGTTCTGTATATAGGTGTTTGCTTCACATTTGTAAGAATTCTAGAAGCAGGCATTCATATACTTCACTTGAGTTTGATCATGTAACAGAATATTCCAAATTGTATGTGAAGAGAACTCTAGATCAAATAATCTGACTTGACTTACATTTTAGTAGCCTGCCTGCCCTTCCCACTTGCAACACCACAATATCTCTACATGTAAAAACAACACAACAGACGATCATTAACAAAAATACAGTATCTACTACAGCATTAAAGGCATATTGAATATCAAGACAAAAGTATTTTATTTATCAAGATTGATATCAGTAAATGTGGCAATTCTAACCCGTTTACTACGCAAAGGGTTAATTCGGGTTAAGTTTCATCATTCCATAGTTCTACAGATACAATTAATCTATACAATATATCAAAATTGAATTGGGTAAATATTGTCCAATGTATTAATCCATAACGTCGTAGTTCATTCTATTTAGAGAAAGTAAATTGGGTCACCCCAATGAGTTTTTTTACCCATTATATTAGTTTAGTTGCCTTGGAAATCTCAAGTAACAACATTTGGATCGTAGTAGAATCACCCATTATCACATTCAAGACACCCATTGATTTTCAGAGTACATATATATGAATATAGAGGTTATGTGATAATTGAACGAACAATAAAAAATTATAGTTAATTTATTCATATCGGTACATATAATTGGTGTAACTTGAAAAAGACGTATTGGTGGGATCCCAGATTGGAGGGCAAGCTCAGCTGCTGCTAAGGCAGTCAACAACTCAACGATGTAATTTCAGAGGATATAGTGACCACAGTGCAACCACAGGCAAAAGCAGGACCAAGTTACTATATCATCTTAGACAATTAGCATCTAAGATAACCAAAACACATATGGGCAACAAAAAAGAAAGCAACATATAGGTGGGAAATTAACCTTTAACTCTCTACAAACATCTGTAAAAATATCTCCATGCCCCCATCAACAAACTAAATATCAAGTAACTACTCTCCAACTACATGGAACAACAGGATCAGCATCCCAATTACATCAACTTCTTAAACCTTAAAGATTGTACCTTCATCATTCAACCAGCAATCTCCGAACGTTTTTTAATTGTATTATATCATTATTATAGTATATATTTTCTTTTAATCATATTTAATATATTAATACAAACAATAATGATACATGCAAATTTAAAAATGTGTGCAATCTTGTGTTACCAACGAAAAAAATAAAGTTTAACTTACCATAATCCTTGGCTGCGTTTACTGCAATAACATTTTCCTCGATATTAATTCTTACATTTGTCCCCCACTACCAAAACCTACAGCTTACAAAAATCGTTGTTATACAAAAAATTTGCAGCTTCACATTGTTTTTTGTAATCCTAATTGCATGTCAGATGCATTAATAGCATTACGGGCTAGGCAAACAGTCAACAATGTTTGTCAACAACGATGCACATTACCTTTCCCTCACTTTTCCAAAGTGTTATTGATCAAATTAAAGATGCTTAAATCTTGATGGCACTCAGGTGACCTATTATTGCATCTTTTGGAGCACCTAATCCAGTATATTAGATACCTAGATCATCACCAGGTAATGAGATTGAATTTGTTCTCAATCAAACACCTAGTGTGCTTTTCAAAAGTTCTTAATTTTCGTTCATCTTTAGGTATGATCATCAGTCATTGAATCCATCATCAGTTATTAAAAAAAACTTCGACCACCTAAGTCTGTACTTATTTTAAATGTATAAAAAGTTCCACCTGGTTAACAGTGTACCTTTGTGCATTGCAGTAATGTAACTTGGAGAACTGAGTATTGATCAAAGTGAGCATTGATGGTGTTACCCAAGTGTGCCAAAGGGTTACTGGTTTATTATGACAAAAAGTCTGTCATATATTCCAAGTAATATTTGCAAATATAATCCAAGTAATATTGAGGATGCAAATATATTTAGCAGGTAACATATGAGCAGTAGACATTACATACTACTATGTATGTAATGTATAACGGAAAGTCCATGTGATAACACAATAAATTCATAAGACAATTAATTTACCTGTACTGATATATCTAAGCAGCTTGTGACTTAATTTTACCTTCAGAATACAACCTGAAAAATAATATGTATAAGCCTATAAGTCAATTCTATATCTGTTGAAGGGGGACCATACACCCAATTACATTATCATAAACTACGGGCATTGAGATACTGTAAAAACTAAAAGCGTACCTCTATATTCGCATCATTCCCGTTCCATTGCATGACCCCATCTCAAGATACCAATACTGATATATATAAACACGTAGAAATTTCAATTCTTTGACCATAATAGCCTCTGTGTTCGATTCATAAGAATACCATTTTGTCTTCGTGAACTAATACATATACATATATAAATTATAAGACATAAAGATTTAAGAATCATCATTTAAAATAGTTGTAAATGATAGTAAGAAAACTTGAATTTTACCTATACGGTTTAACACGGTTATCGACCTCGTTTCGGGTATCATAGATATACGGTTGTTTTCTGAACTTGGGTTGTTCACCGTCTGGAATAGATGTATTATTGCGATGTTTACCCCTTGGTTGACCAATGACTGATTATAGATTATGTGCTGAAGCGCGTGTGTTGTCAAGCATGGATGAACAACTATTAATTTAAAGATTAACAAAGCAATGTTAAACCAAGATTGTACATTGACCAAAACAACATGATGGACAACAGTATCAATAAATCATTATATGAATGGGGTACAATTGTTGGTTTACCTGTAAGATTTAGCATTGACATGGTTGAAGAAGACGTATCAACAGATATAACGGATTCTGGTGGGATGCTGTAATTCGACTTCATGATATTGGGGCGTGAATCGTTTGGTTATTGGGCAATTTTAATGGAGTTCCATGAACTTGTGGTTTTATTACCTTCAAAAAACAACCAAAAACTACTTTTTCAGCCCATATATCAATTCTATATCTATTGAAGGGAGACCATACAACCAATTACATTATCATAAACTTCGCGCATTGAGATACTGTAAAAACTGAAGCGTACATCTATAATGGTTTGATATTCCCATTCCATTGAATGAACCCCTTGGACAACCGGTGAGTGACTGTTTATAGATTCTGTGCTGAAGCACTTTTGTTGTCAAGCATGGATGAACACATGTTAATTCAAACAAAAACCATGGACTGCTAAACCAACAATTGTACGATGACCAAAACAACATGATGGAAAGTTTATTACATTCATAAAACAACCAAAAAATAATCGGTATAAGTCCATATATCAGAATGCATTTGTGTTGGGAGACCATACACCCAATTACATCATAAACTCCAAAGTTAGCATATAAAACTACTTTCATATGAATGCGTATAATGATAAACATACATGTTATTCTCTTAACATGTACAGAATCTCTAAAACATTCTCACTGTATCAACCTTTAATTTCTCTAACTCAATAAATAGAAAACAAACCAATATCAGATTTTCAAACACAGTCCTCACCAATTAAATCTAAACAGTACAATGTCGATTATGATTCCTTGCAGTCTAAGCATGGAAAGATTTGTGATGGAGTAAACTATACTGATAGAATAATCGATTTAAATTTCTACAACCCTATACATAAGACGGTGCATAAATGACTCAAACACTACATCCATTATCCACATACATGCTATATTCTGTACACCAAACCAATCAAATATACTAAACATGAATTTTTTCTTTCTTTTTCGAATGATTCATCAAAATAATTACTCATTTCAAGATGAACCCATCTTAACCTGTTAACCACTGCTAGACCCCATCTACTTCTCATCACCAATATTATTACTATTTCGATCACTTGTTTTAAAAATAGTACTAAAGATTGAATTCAATAATGGCTTAACTGTTGAGTACTAAAAAATTTTAATACTATGCATAGCTCCATATAAATTAAGTTGTAAAATTGACATAACAGACTACTGAATTCATGATTTCCCATCATACTTACTTACATGTATTCAACTCATGCTCAAATCTAATATAAAAAATAGGTATAATAGAATTTTTATGACACTAAGAAAGTAAAACGATTTCTGACCTGTTATACCAATTGTAGTTTCCCTCTTCCGTTTTATACCAATTGTGTTCCTCATCATTATCACTATCGTAATCGTCATAATCATCATCATCGTCACCATAATCAGTGCTATGGTCGTTTTTTGGTACCATGATTTCGTCAGGTTTTAGGGATTCTTTTATTTCCATAACCTATTATTTATTTTTGTTCGTCAATTAGGGTTTAATCAATCAGGGGTTGGGATATAACGCCAGCTTTGTTTTCTTTGCAGTAGAATTAATCAATTGGGGACTTCTGATCTTTGTATCCAATTGAATGTCTTTGAAGTTTTAAGTTCTGAGGTTGGATTGGGTGATTATTTAGAAAGATTGGGAGAGGGATGGGTACGTGATATGTGAGGGCAAATATGGAAAAAAGAAGTCCTAATCTTTTGAGATTAATAAATCATTTGGCTAATGATCATCAAAGGTTGTAATTAAGTGTACTAATCCAATGAAGGGTGGGGATTAAGTTTTGATGGTTAATTTAGAAGGAGATTAGCTAATTAAGCTCCTCCTTTAATAGATAAGAGAGATAAGCAAAAATCCTAGGTGTTATATTGATAGCCTTTCAAAAAATTTATTTGCCATGTCAACATGACTTAATTTAGTTAAGGATTTGTATGATCTTATATAATAATAATAATAATAATAATAATAATAATAATAATAATAATAATAATAATAATAATAATAATAAAACTAGATATAACTACTAAACAAAGTAATTGATCCAATATAGAAAAGTCGACCAGTTACAATACAAATATAAAAATCGTAGACTTATAATTTCATGATATACCCCTATTCATCTATGTCGTGTTGCAAACCATTCGAAGGGAAAAAAAATAGCATTGATTCGACATTAATAATTTAGCTATTCAGCACAAACTTGAGGTGCGGATTTCTACACTCTTAATTTTTGTTTATTATTATTCGAATCTCTATTATCATTGTTAAGACTTCTTTTATTCGTATAATATTTTGTACGGAACCTGTTCTTTTGTTTGGAGACATTTTTATAACTAATTAATAAGATATTTAAAATAAATGGATTTTCTTACTGAATATCGTTAATGTAAAGTCTATTTTCAGCTACGAAAATGGGGTGCTCCAGTAGATCATATATATCCCACACGACTTATAACAAATCATTGTATATATCACAATAAATGTTTAATTATATAACATGTAAGATATAGTTTATTTTCTTTTCTTTTAAAAAAAAAAAATTGTCACTACTCACACGTAAGATATAGACTATAGATAGTAATAAACATACATAGCCATGCATCGCATGGCAAAAAAGTCCATCCATATCTTATGGACACTATGTTCATCCATGCGTTTGAAGATTCATCGTTTTCTTTAACATTTTTTGCATTTGAGTGTTGGTTAATTATACTCGCACGTTTGTTTTGTTATTATAAGTTGCGTGGAAAGTATAGTTAAAACTTAAAACTTTAACATTTGATATACACACTTTTAGAAAAAAAACATTGGTTACTCTACTCTGTTCATTAATTACAATATATATATATATATATATATATATATATATATATATATATATATATATATAAACACACACACACCAATGATTAAATTACAATAGATACATCATAAACTTTAAAAGTTTCTATTATATACTCTGTTTAAACAATTGCCATTTCACAGCAACAACATTTTCGTGAATTCTAGCCGTGCATTGCACGGGTAAGCAACCTAGTATATATATATATATATATATATATATATATATATATATAACCCATACTTTGTCTGCCAAGTGCCAATGCCAACAAAAAAAACAATAATAATAATAAAAGGGATCCTCTTTCTATACCAAAGAAATCCAATTAGTATACCATTTTGTGATTAAAAAAGTACAGAAAAGTACAGAATAATAAGAAATAATGATGAGAAAAAATACATAAAAAGTACGGTAATCATGATATTTAAAATAAAATATGAAAGAAATTATTGCAAACCAACTTAATTACCAAATTATTGCAAACCTGATCATCACGAACACTACATGGATGAAGATCAAGAATGCAGTACAATTTTTGTTGATAGTTTAGTTAAATGTTTAAAAGTTCGTAAAGTTGTTACATTTTCATATTTTGTATTTGTATTTATTCTCGTTCCAGTTTGAACGTTCGTTTTACTCCCGCTCAAACTGCGGGGGAATATTAGACTATAGATTAGTATAGCCCAGCCCAATTGTATATACGGGCTTAGGCCCATTAGGGTTTGTGTATCTGCACTCTATAAATACATGTAAATGTAATGTAATATACTCACGGGGAATTCTATACTCTATCAGAGACCTTATTGGAAACTTAATCAAATATAAATTACTTAACCATTGTTATCAACTTAGGCCGTTCTGGTGGATTTTATCAGACATTAGGGCCTTCCTTCTTTTATCGCCTTCAGTTGGTGTCTTGACATCTGTTGCCAATCCCACCAATGCAAGTAAGTTTATCACATTCCACGTCGTGTCTATTTGCCACCATTCCAATCCAGTTTGAGCCGATTTCGGGAACGCATGATGGTTGTTATGCCACCCTTCACCAAAAGTTAATACCGCTATCCACCTGTATATCAAATTTATTTATTATATGATGTGGATTCTAATAGAGACGGATTCTAGATGGTCAATTTCTTAAGAACAAAGACAAGAAACTGGACTACCTTTAACTAAATAACTTTTCCTCTTTTTCATTCATATTAAACTTAACACAACTACATATTAATAGTTGAAACACATGAACTCATAAAACTACTGAAACGTGCCAACATGATTCTACCAATACTACGTTTTAGGAATATTAATAATAATAAGGAATTAAGATTAGGGAAATTAACAAAAATGCCATTTTTTCCGGATGTATTTTTCGATTTGCCACTTCAAAAAAAAATTACCGATTTGCCCTACCCGGTCGCAGGTCGCATCATGCGACCTGCGACCCAAGCGATTTCCGAGTAAAAGACAAGCAAAACGTGTCGAAGCCGTCCGGTCGCAAGTCGCGGCCTGCGACCTGCGAACATGCGACCGTCCGAGATCATCTTGCAACATTGTTAAAATTTAATATATTTTATGTTTCGTATTTAATTAACGCAATGTTTCATTTTTCTTTGATAACTTTTTATATACAATGTATAAATAAATTCCGAATATATATTCATGATCATTGTAATTTTATCTACATTTCGACATAAATTTTATCGTCATATGTTATGTATTTAACGAAGGCGTTTTTTAGTCACGAAATCAACTTTTTTTTATATCCGAATGTAGATAAAAATAAGCTGGTCATAGTGGTATATTTAGATTTATGTAGTATAACACATAAAGGTTGAAAAAAGTCAAAAAGTCAAATTATTAGTCCACCTTTGTAACATCCGCCAAATTAGGACTAGTACTTAGTGCCTAATTCTCTATTAATACATGTAATTAGTTCTGTGTTAGGCTAATTAATGTATCGAATTATATATATTGTTGAATATATACGAAAATGCGATTGATTATATCGTACTCAATTTAAATCGAATGTATTTTGATTCCATATATACGGACGTTGGTGACCAATTTTGTTAAATAACGCAACATTATTTAATAACGCTATTATATCAAAAATATTATTATGATAATATTTCGTATTCATTTCGGATCATACAAACAAAACTTATACGATTTAAAAATGTAAAACGCTCAAGCAAACTAAGTTACATTTTATAATTTTCGGAACTTAAATAATTCAACTAAAATATTTAGTAATTTTCCGTATCTTAAAACTAGATTTAAACGTATAAAAATCATTTAACGTTTGAACGACGGAGCGAACGAACACCACACGGAGCGGGAGCGCGGGGCGAAAAATGGGAGTTTAACCTCCCACTTCCACCCTTTCTTTTTCATTTCTTTCTTTCTTTCTCTCTCTCTTCCATCTTTTTCTCTCAAAATTTCATCACCACCACCTCCACCAAATCACAAAATAACACAATCAAACGCACTCGGATCGTCAATATTTTTAGAGATTCACGACCACCTCGCAACGATCTACATTTCTATCTTTCCGGATTTCCATTTCGGCACTTTGTAAGTTTCCGACAAAATCCCGAAACCTTTCGATTCTTAGTATTTTTCGCTTGTTAGTTGTTTATATAACTTATATATGTCCATTACAAGTGTAGAACACGATTTTATAGCTTAAAAACGGGTTTGAATTGGGTTTTTGGCCGGAAAAATCTCGACAGTCGGACTTTCTGGGCTGATGTTCTTCAATGCGACACAAGCCTTGTGTCGCATGTTGTGTCGTATTTTGCATATTGTGTCGTACCTTATGTCGCAAATACTATGCGACACCATTACTATGTCGCTGTTGAATCAGCATCTCGAATCTATGCGACACAACATTTGTGTCGTATAGATATTGTGTCGCATATCCTATGCTACATAACCCTTGTGTGGCATAACCACCTTTGTGTCGCACGTAGTGTCGCATAAAACAGCAGGTTTTCAAACTAAAATTTCACTAAGTGTCGAACCTATATAACCTCAAACACTTATACGATACGACTTATAAAACACATTGGAACACACTTGTAAGTGCAAAACATCAATAACATGATAATAATACTTAAAGTTTATTATTTCAAATCCGTCACCAACGGGCCGTATACGTTTTCAAACACTTAACAAATCAACCAAATCGTAGAAATTTGGACATATATATAGTTGTGTAACAACTACAAGGGTGATCTTTTGAGATACCCAATCATGTTTATAACCATCGCGTGTCGTGGACACCCTCAGGTTACAAGTCTTTGGACTTCATACTCGGCTAATCAACTCAAGTTTATTAAGTTAAACTCACAAGACTCAGGTGAGTCTCATAGCCCCTCTTTTTACTGTTTTACTCAGGGGTGTGATACATTGCTCATTTCAACATGTGAATGCAAGTACAAACATTTCATATACTACATGAGTTTTTCACAACTAATCATTTAAAGTCCTCCGTCAGCATAGTTGTTAATACGTTGTAGCGTGAATATTAGTATATGGTACCATATAGGATTGACCCTCCTCGTTCGGGTTAGCAAGCACTAACCGGGTAAACGGACGTACTAATATTTGGGAAGACGAATGTTGATTAGGCATTCGTGGAGGCACCTCGCCCGGAATTCTCTATAGGGGACCCGGCCCTCGAGTTAAGCTCAACTATGTGCTCATGGCTGTATACATATACATTATCAATTGCTGGATGCAATTCAATTATTTAAATCTTGCGGTTCATACTATATTACTTGATTTCAAACCTGTGAGCTCACCAGCTTTAGCTGACCCATTTAGCATGTATCGCAGGTACCAAGCAGTAGGTTGCTTCAGCTTCAGGACTTTTAGCTCGAGTCAGCATACAGACGTTTGAGATTTTCTTGCATTAGTATATTTTGTATAAGTACTTATGTACTGAAATCTCCTTTTATTTCAAACTCGAGCTATGTAATGCTATAAATGTTGTAAACATTTCAATATTAATATATTTTTTTAAAACGACGTATATAGAGTCGTTTACTATATATCTTTGTGCCTTGTTATTGATTAGTAACACTCAAATCGTGCTTCCGCAAATCACTAAATTTGGGGGTGTTACAACCTTTATATAACATAAGAAAATTTATTAGTCCACCTTCATACTACATAAATCTAAATATACCACTATGTCCAGTTTATTTTTGTCTACATTCGGATATAAAAAAAAAGTTGATTTCGAGACTAAAAAATGACTTCGTTAAATACATAACATATGACGATAAAATTTATGTCGAAATGTAGATAAAATTACACTGATCATGAATATATATTCGGAATTTATTTATACATTGTATATAAAAAGTTATCAAAGAAAAATGAAACACTGCGTTAATTAAATACGAAACATAAAATATATTAAATTTTAACAATGTTGCAAGATGATCTTGGACGGTCGCATGTTCGCAGGTCGCAGGCTGCGACTTGCGACTGGACGGCTTCGACACGTTTTGCTTGTCTTTTACTCGAAAATCGCTTGGGTCGCAGGTCGCATTGAACGGGTCACAGGTCGCATGATGCGACCTGCGATCGGGTAGAGCAAATCGGCAACTTTTTTTTGAAGTGGCAAATCGAAAAATACATCCGGAAAAAAATGGCATTTTTGTTAATTTCCCTTAAGATTAAGATGTACGTGAACCACATGGAACAGTTTGATCCATATATATATATATATATATATATATATATATATAGTGATGGAGATGACCGAGTTTAGGAATGTATCATATTTAAATTACACGTATATTATTGGGATATATTTTTAAAAAATTATTCTAAATATATGATATTAGTTTTACGAACTTATATCATATTTTTACAATCGGGTGAACTCAAGTTTAAGTATAGTTATTAAAAGTTTTATGAACAACTTACATACCAGTTATTGGTCGAAGTATCTGGGGTGTTCGCCAATGACCTCTTATCCAAGTGGTAAGAGTGAGGTAATGAGTTTTCCCAATGATGGAGAGGTCTCGGGTTCGAGCCTCTTCAGAGGGTTTCTTCTTAGGTGAGGCAAAAAGGTGGGGTCAGTAGTGGTGGCACGATGATACTCCATTACTGATCCAAATGAGTTATTTGCCGTTCCAAAAAAAAAAAAAAATCTGGGGTGTTCCATGGCCTCTCGCCGCATAAATGACCCCACGAGCCTATGCTAAACGTGATGTGGTAAACTATAACTAACCGCATACCCTAGACGCAATGGCGGTCCCACAGTGGGGGCACTGTGGGCCACCGCCTACACTGGATTTTACAAAACTAAAAATAATAAGTTATGTTATGGTTGATTTCGAATAGTTTAATCGTCTGCCCCCAGCCCCTAGGTAAAAAAAAGAACAAGCTTAAGCCCAACTTGGGCCCATGCCAGAAAAAGACATTGTTCATTGTTGTAGACTTGCAGGTAGGCATGAACAAAACCGGGTTTTGGCCCAACCCGACCCGACCCTAAAACCGAACCGGGTTTTGGTCAAACCCGGTCAAACCGGGTATTTGACCAACCCGAACCGGATTTTGACCGGGTTGGAACCGGGTTTTTGACCGGGTATTTGACCGGGTTTTCGGGTTTTTTCGGGTTTTTGACCGGGTTTTCAACCCGACCCTATTTCAACCCGGGTTCAACCCAATTTCGATTTCAAAAAACAGTACCCGGTTACGTACCCGCCGGGTACTAAGAAAACCCAAACCGAGTAGGGTAAAACCGGGTAGGATCGGGTCGGGTATTCGGGTTCAAAATCGGATTCGGGTTTCAACCCGGTTTTTTTTTCATGCCTACTTGTAGGCGTGTCTGCATATGAATTTGTACGCGTGTGTATCATACAAACATATATATCCATATGTGTCTTGTTTGAAGTTTAATACTCTGTAGTATATTTTCAAAATCATCTCAAACATTTGAGTTAAAGTAATTTTGGTGTTTTGTAAACAAGTGAGATGACTGCCAAACCCATATAAAATATTGATCTTTTTGAGTGTATATGTATATAACTTACTATTTATGTGCATTTTAAAGTGATATATACGATATATACGATTAGCTATAAAAACCACCGACATATTATCTTGTAGCACAACAACAAATTTTGTAACCCATATAGTTGTTACCCAGGCTAAACTTAAAGGCATTAGAACTGAACCGGTTTCAAGCCGGTACTTACCAAACCCGTTTGGTTTATAGTCCATATTTTCTAAGTAATTCGGGTGTAGGGTCGTTTTGATCCTTAGCCTGTGAACACTCCTAGAAATCGCCCCCTCATGTCATTTTTTCTGGTACCGCCCCTGCCTAGACGCATCATCAAAATGAATGAGTAATCCTTGCATTGAAACATAACTATAAAGCATGCAAGTCCACAAAGCTTCAAACGAGAATCACAAATAGTATAAAACTGGAATAACTTTTAAATTACATTTTTTTTATACATATAAACGCAAAAAAATTACACATAAATGTTATTTAATATTCATATTATTGATAAATAAAAGTTAAAAATCACTAAAGACGTGTTAGATTATGAAATATATGAAGTTTCACATGTGAACAAAATATAAAAATTTGATTTTAAAAGTTATTTTGATATTTTCTGGGACTATTTTGCCCCTTTTTTAGTTTTAATCTAGACTAGATCAATGTTTACATGTAATTGAATCATTAAACATGTTAACATCTCTATAATTTCAAAGTTTTTGCAGTTCTGTAACCTTTCGTGATTCTCATTTAAACTTTTGGCTACATATATATATATTAGCACTATACCCGCGCAATGCAGCGGTGAAAGTGGTGACGGTGGATCGAGGTGCGAGTAAATGTTTTAAAAATAAAAACATATTATACTCCGTCCATCACATTTAAAATGTCCACATTACTATTTTGGGATGTTCCATTATAAGTGTCCACTTTGATATTTAACCAATAAAAAAATATTTTTGCGGGTAGATTTAATATTTGATGGATGAAAAATGTAGTTAGTGGAGAATACATAGTAATAGATACTAGATAATGGGATGTGAGTACTAATGGAAGTGTAATTAGTACTGAATAAGTAGTAATAGATAATAGATATGGGATATATGGATATTTCATGAAGAAAATAAACTTAAGAGTTTTAAGACTCATTCTTAAGACATGCTTTATATATTAAGATATATATATATATATATATATATATATATATATATATATATATATATATATATATATATATATATATATATATATATAGTTGTTAGACTCGTACGAGTCACGAGTCGACTCGTACGAGTCAAGTCAAAAAGGCAAAAAAAGATTCGACTCGTTTTTTGACTCGTAGGTTACCCTGAATCGCATTTTGACTCGGAAAATTATGCTGAATTGCTCCGAGTCGACTCTGACTCGTGACTCGGTGATTCACGCTTTCATCTTCATCTTTGAGAAAATCACGATTTACTTGTTTTTATCACGATTTTGTCTTCTTCATTTGTGACACCCGTCAAATTAGGACTAGTAATTAGTGCCTAACCAAGTTTAATACATGTGTTTAGTTCTGTGTTAGGCTAGTTAATGTATCAATTAATATATATATTGTTGTTGAATATGTATACAATTATGCGGTTTGATTAAATCGTACAAGTTTAAATAGAATGTAATTCGACACAACTATTACGGACGTTGGTGAACCATTTTATTAAATAATATGAAATTATTTAATAACACTATTATATTAAAAATATTATTGCTATAATATTTCGTAGTCAATTCGTATTGTACAAATAACATATACGCGATTAAAATGTAAACGCGCAAACAGACGAAACAAGTTACATTTTATAACATAATTATTAAGTATATGGTAAAATACTTCAACAAAATTATAGGGTAATTATTCGTATTTTAAAACATATATTTAAACGTATAAAATAATCGTTTAACGTTCAAACAATTGGGAAAACGAACACCACACAGAGCGCGATTGCAGGGAGTTAAATTGGTGAAGCCCATACCCGTGGACCCCACCAAAAATCTGCCAAAAATGGGGGGAAAACCCACCCCATTTCCTCATTTCCACCATATTCTCTCTCTCTCTACCCTTTTTCTCTCAAAACTTCAAACCACCACCAACATCAAAAATCACAAAATACTACCACTAAACGACCTCAAAATCATCAAGCCCTTTGGAGAAAAACGTTCACCGCATCGCGATCTACAACCTCATCTTTTCGGATTTTTGATTCGCCACTTTGTAAGTTTTCCGACAAAAGTCGAAACCTCTCGTTTTCACTCATTTTTACATGTTTATCGTTTATATATGTTTAAAATGTCCAAATATGGGTGGGTAAAAGTTTTGTACCGAACGGTGACCGGAAAACTCATTTTCGACACAAATTCAGGTCATCAGACCGCAACGTCGCATTTGGCCCAGACTTTATGCGACGTCAGCTGCGACGTCGCAAAACACATCACGTCGTCGCACATAGCGACATCAGCCACTACGTCGCCCTAATTGACCGACGTCACACTTAGCGACGCAAGCCCTTACGTCGTAGAAATCAACAACGTCGTATGGAGCGGTTTGTTTTAATTTGACAAATTAGAATTTGATCTGTGTATATTGTTATTTAAGTTCAGTTCTGTTTTATTTATTTTTCGAATTATATTTTTGTGTTTAGGATTGTTTAGTAAGTAATTCAATTAGGGTCTTGTTTTACTGATTCGGGAATTATATCACAGGAAGTGTATGACCCGATCAAGGAATCCTCATATCGTTGATCCTTTTGAAGATCCTGAAAGAGTTTTTCGTCAGAGAAGACGGTTTGCTTCTGTACCACCCAACTCAAGTTTACACCACAACCTTCCGTCGTATTTAGAGGGGGATTTTGGAGAGTATCTTCGGTCCTTATTCGAACCTCCGATCAATCAGGCAGACCCAAGAGACGCAATGGCAGAAGATATCGCCAACATAACGCTCGAAGAGTATTCGAGTCGAATGCGTAATGACCGTGGCACTGGAGTAGTAAGGCCAGCGATTGCACAAGATGTGGAGTTTGAAATCAAGGGGCAGTTTCTCAAGGAGCTTAGGGAGAATCCTTTCCGAGGAGAAGAAAGGGAGGATGCTAATGATCATGTGGAGAAAATAGTTGAGATAGCCGATATGTTCAACGTTCCTAACATCACACACGATCAGGTTATGCTCAGGGTATTCCCAATCACACTCAAGGGAGCTGCAAAGAGATGGATTCAAAACGAGCCAGCTGGATCCATCACCACATGGGAAGACCTTCGCACGAAGTTTCTGAAGATGTACTGTCCTCCTTCCAAAACTTCAAAGATGATTGACGAGATCAGAAATTTCAAGCAGGAAATGGATGAGTCACTACACCAAGCTTGGGAGAGATATAAGGACTTGATGCATAAGTGCCCGCAGCACGACCTGAACGATCAGCAAGTCGTGAGTATTTTCTATAAAGGAGTGGATCGCGCCACGAGACAGCAACTGGGATTCCCAAGGGCCTATTCCCAAGAAAGTCCCTCGTGATGCTTTGACTGCCATTCACGACCAAGCGAAACACTCTCAGTTATGGGATGATGGCACTTCTAGAAGGAAGAGGTCTGTGAATGATGACGATGGATTTGCAGCCATCACCGCTAAGCTAGATAACATGGGCAGAGATATCAAGAAGGTTACTGAGACTGTCCATGCTATCCAAGTGGGATGCGACAACTGTGGAGGAAGCCATTTAGTAAAGGATTGCCCCGAGACGCGAACGGGAGAACAGACTGAGGAAGTCAAGTATGGAGAAGCTCAAGCACCATATCGTCAGGGAGGTGGAAACTTTTTCAGAAGGCCATACCAAGATGGAGGGCGATCGTTTCGCCAAACTCAACCTGGATTTTTCACCAAGGAGCAGCCAGGTGCATCATCGTCAGATAAGCAAGCTAATTTAGAAGAAATGATGGGTAAGTTTCTCACGTCCAATGAGAAATTCATTACGAGCTCTGGACAAAGAATGGATGCCACAGACGCTGCATTGAGAAACCAAGGAGCTGCGATTAAGCAAATTGAAGGTAATGTTTCCAACATAGCCAAAGTTCTTCAAGAAAGATTCCCTGGGACCCTACCTGGATACACTGAAACCAATCCACGGGATCAGGCGAAAGCAGTGATCACCCGGAGTGGAAAGGGTTTTGAAGACCCCATTCCAAAGAAGAAACCTGTTTCTCAACCCCTGCCGCAGAAAGAGAAGGAAGTAGAAGTTGTGGAAAGTCCCAAGGTGGACACTAAGGCTGAACAAATTGCAAGAGATAAGCAATATGCTAAGGAGCATGCACCACCACCACCTTATCCTGCAGCTTTGAGAAGAGGGAAAGATGATGCTCAATACCACCAGTTCCTAGAGAATCTAAAGCAACTGCACATTAACATCCCATTTGTGGAAGCCATTGCTCAAATGCCAAAGTATGCAAAGTATCTGAAGGAACTTTTAACTAATAAGAGCAAACTGATGGAGGCAACCACGGTGACAATGAACGAGAGATGTTCAGCAGTTATGCAAAATAAACTTCCACCGAAAATGAAAGACCCTGGGAGTATTACCCTTCCTTGTCTGATTGGAAGTTTAGACCTTACTCATGCATTGGCTGACTTGGGGGCAAGCATATCAATAATGCCTTATACTATGTATGCCATACTTAAGTTGGGGGAACCAAAACCAATTAGAATGTGCATTGAGTTAGCAGATCGTTCAGTTCAATATCCTAGTGGTATGGTAGAGAATGTGCTAGTTAAAGTGGATCGGTTTGTTTTTCCGTGTGATTTCATCATTCTGGACATGGTTGAAGATAAAAAGGTACCTATCATTTTGGGAAGACCTTTTCTAGCTACTGCAAGGGCATTGATTGATGTTCATGATAGAAAAATCACTCTTAGGTTAGGAGAAGATGAAGTAGTGTTTGATGTCAACAAATCAATGCGATTACCTGCTAAAGTTGATGATACGTGCTACTTTGTGAGTGCCAGAGAAATGACTGATGATGAAGAGTTCCTTCAGAGTCTTATGGAAGATGAAGATCTAGATCCCATGATTCTGGAAGGATGGACGGGAAGCATAGAAGCAATTAGAGATATTGAAGAATTCGATAAAATGCTTGAGGAGTTAGAGTTCGAGAGTGATGAGGAAGTAGAAGGTGATCAGCTGACTGAGAATGAAGAATCGGTTGAGACTAATGGTATTTTAGTCAAGAAAGAGACTCGCATCACTATGCATGGGATTCCCTGTTCACGAGAAGAGGTGTTGGCATGTAAATCTTCTTTTGAAGAACCACCAAGGTTAGAATTGAAAGATTTGCCGACCCATTTGGAATATGCATACCTACAAGGAGAGTCGGATTTGCCAGTTATCATTTCATCCAAGCTATCAGCAAACGAGAAAGAAAGTCTGCTAAAAGTTCTGAAGGAACATAAGCATGCTATAGCATGGACGATCGGTGACATCAAGGGAATTAGCCCATCATATTGTACGCACAAGATCCTTATGGAGTCTGATTTCAAACCAGTTGTGCAACCATTAAGACGATTAAATCCTAAGGTTACGGATGTTGTGAGGAAGGAAATCATTAAATTGCTTGACTCTGGATTGATATACCCGATTTCTGATAGTCCATGGGTCAGCCCCATTCATGTTGTGCCTAAAAAAGGAGGTATGACAGTGGTTGCTAATGAGAAGAATGAGTTAATACCCACGAGAACTGTTACTGGATGGAGGGTCTGTATCGATTATAGAAAGCTGAATGATGCGACACGCAAGGATCACTTTCCTTTGCCATTCATTGATCAGATGCTGGAACGTCTAGCTGGAAAAGAGTATTATTGCTTTCTAGACGGATTCTCCGGGTACTTCCAAATCCCAATTGATGCAAATGATCAAGATAATACTACTTTCACCTGTCCATTCGGAACTTTCGCTTATCGGAGAATGCCTTTCGGTCTATGTAACGCACCCGCCACATTTCAACGGTGCATGACGGCAATATTCCATGATATGGTAGAAGACAGCATGGAAATATTCATGGATGATTTCTCTGTGTTTGGAGATTCTTTTGATAAGTGTCTGATGAATTTAAAGAGGATGTTGCAACGGTGTGAGAGTTCAAATCTCGTTTTAAATTGGGAAAAGTGTCATTTCATGGTGCGAGAAGGAGTTGTGTTGGGGCATAAAATTTCGAGAGCTGGTATTGAAGTTGATCAAGCGAAGATTGAGGCGATAGCAAAGTTACCTCATCCAACAAATGTTAAAGGAATACGAAGTTTCTTAGGACATGCTGGGTTCTATAGAAGATTCATCAAGGATTTTTCAAAGATAGCACGTCCTATGAACAAATTGTTGGAAAAGGAAGCTAAGTTCGAGTTTTCAAAGGAGTGCCAAGATGCGTTCAAGATTTTAAAGAAGAAATTGGTATCTGCACCAATTATGATAAGTCCGAATTGGGATCTTCCATTTGAATTGATGTGTGACGCCAGTGATTATGCTGTGGGAGCAGTTTTAGGTCAGAGGGTTGATAAGAAGTTTCAACCTATTTACTACGCAAGCAAGACTTTGACGAGTGCACAGGAGAATTACACTACGACTGAGAAGGAACTGCTTGATGTTGTTTTTGCGTTTGATAAGTTTCGCTCTTACCTGGTCCTGTCAAAAACGGTTGTTTTTACTGATCACTCTGCATTAAGATACTTGTTTGGGAAACAAGATGCAAAACCAAGGTTGTTGCGAAGGATTTTGTTATTGCAGGAGTTTGACATTGAAATTCGTGATAAGAAGGGAGCGGAAAATCTGGCTGCAGATCATCTGTCAAGACTGGAAAATCCAGAACTGGATAAGTTGGATGAAACGGAAATTCGAGATAAGTTTCCCGATCAAAGCTTGTTGAAAGCAATTCTGAATGAATTTCCATGGCTCGCTGATATTGCAAACTTTCTAGTTACAAAGACTCTGCTATCCGGATTAGACTTCAACCAAAGAAAGAGGTTTTTCTCATCTTTACGTTTTTACTTTTGGGAAGACCCATGTAACACCCACTTTTTGGGTCTAGCCGTATTTAATTATTTTGTGACTTTGAGATATTATTTAATGTGTCGGGAGATAGGTTTGAAAAGTTATTTGGAAAATAAATGGGAAAAGAGTCAAATAACTTATTGTGACTACTAAATTATTAACTGTTTTAATTTAGTTTAGTTGACGGTAAAATAAAATAGTATTTCCCCGTAAATGGTTTTTAAGTTCCAGACAACGAAAAGTACGGGGAACGAAATTTAACACTTATATGATAAGCCTCATATGTGGAGTCGGTTTCTTTTTCTTAGTCATACATACATACGTACGATACATACATATATGAGGAACCTTAAATCAATTCACAAATCATAGAGAAATCATGAAATTGAAGATTCTAAACATGAATTCAAGCTTCTATCATCTTTATAATCAAGGTATGATTATGTGTTCTTCATTTATTTAACCTAGAATTTGGGGGTTTTGAGGTTTTAACTAATTGATGGGTTAAAATCCGAAATTGAAGCTTGGTTTTGTTAAATTGATGTTACTTAAGCTTCTTTATGGTGATTAGTAACATTAATTAGGCTAGGGTTTATGAAATTGATTAGGTGGTATTGGGAAATTGATGATTATGATGAATTGATGGGTTATATGATGAAATAGAAGCTTGTAATGCTTATGTAGTTGTTAGTTAGTATTGATTCATGATTTTAATTGAAACCTTAAGTAGAAATAATGAATTTGATATATATAATCATGAAGAAAATCATGGGTTTAAATGATTATCCATGAACTATGATTATGAAGCTTAAATTAATGATGTATCAAGTGATAATTGTTGTTAATGAAGATAGTATAATTGATTAATGATGATACTTAATATCATTCAAGATAAATGTGTAAGTTGATTAGGAGTTTAAGAGATGTTCTCGAGAATAGATTGATAATGGAGAGTTTAATGAATTTTGATGGTAGAGGTTAATGATCTTGGAAATGATTTAACCATGTTGATTAGAGATAATGAAAGTGGATTAATGTGATAGGATGGTCATGATAACCATAAAAGTGATAAATAAATGATTGTGAGTAGTAGAATATGATGTTGTAATTATTAGTTATGTAGTGGTGAAAACATGATATGAATTCAGTAAATCTATTGGAATGAATATATATATATATATATATATATATATATATATATATATATATATATATATATATATATATATATATATATATATTTGAGACAAGTGACTGATTTGTGTTGTTTTGTTGTATTCTCAGATATGGAGAAAGACTCGGTGATATTAGACTACTGAGTGGAGGACTGAGGTATTCGGTGAGTGGACTGGTTCTCACAGGATAAATTGGTGATGACATTGTGGTTACACCAATCATTAGTAGTTTTATGTTTATCGATTTATTGATTTATTAATTGCTAGTGGTTTATTTCATGATAGGTTGAAATAATATCGTTAGTTGATTGATTGATTGTTGGTGAAATAATATCGTTAGTTGATTGATTGATTGTTGGTGAAATATTCCATGATAGGTTGAAATAATATCGTTAGTTGATTGATTGATTGTTGGTGAAATATTCCATGATAGGTTGGAATAATAGAGGTTAGTTGCGATTGGGCTTAGTTGCTATAGGTTAGTCAACATGTGATTGGTGAACATTCGTTGTGAATTAGATTTCGTGTTGACTAAAGATAGCAATGGGCTATCGGTAATACCACTGTATTGGCCTGCAGTTGGTTATAAGTGTTCTTGGTGCGTCACCCGGGTCTGTGGATGTCACAAGGACCACCGATCCTCTATTTGATTGATTGTGCGTTTATAGTTGATTGTTGTAAATCGATTGTTATGCTAAGTTATACTGTTAGAATTAGTCTATTCACTTAGCTTCGTGCTAATCCCCCACATTACTCTTGCAGGTTTAGTCTTTGATGGTGGGTTTGCAAGAAATCAGGGTTTGATGGAATGTTTGGCGACTAGCACTCTGATTTTATATAATTATGTTATTGGTTTAACATTTTGTTGTAAGTCAAATTGCACCTAATTTAGTGTTGTAATTATTAGGGCCATTTGAATTTAAAGATCATGTAATTTGGATTGCATATTTTAGTTGTTTTATATGCCATCTAAAATGTATGTGTTCAACTAGGCATTTCCGGTTTAAAAAAAAAAATCAAAAATTTGGTCTTGAAATAGAGGGTGTTATAACCCATATATGTTCAGACAGTGTGCTGATGGAATTGTCCGACGATGTGTAGCTAGAGAGGAATGTGATATTATCTTAGAGCACTGTCATGATGGTCCGGCGGGAGGACATCATGGTCCAAACTACACTGCAAGGAAAGTGTTTGAGGCAGGTTTTTATTGGCCAACAGTCTACAAGGATGCATTCAAGTATGTGAAGGAATGCGATGCCTGCCAACGTACTGGGAGAATCTCAAAGAAGGATGAAATGTTGCAAAATCCAATTATGGTAAGCGAGATTTTTGATGTCTGGGGTATAGACTTCATGGGCCCGTTTCCACCTAGCAATGGAAACAAATACATCATTGTGGCTGTGGATTATGTCTCTAAGTGGGCCTAAGCAAAGGCATTACCCACGAATGATGCTCGCGTTGTGGTAAATTTTCTTAAGCAGTTATTTTCGCGCTTTGGAGCACCGAAAGCTTTAATTAGTGATCGAGGGACACATTTCACAAATCTGCAATTGGAAAAAGTGTTGCGGAAGTACGGAGTTAGACACAAGTTTTCAACTGCTTATCATCCACAGACGAGTGGTCAAGTGGAAGTGACTAATAGAGGGTTGAAGCGTATTTTAGAATGTTCAGTTGAAGGAAACCCTAAGAATTGGTCATACAAGTTGGATGATGCATTATGGGCGGCACGAACAGCATTTAAATCATCAGTAGGAACAACGCCTTATCGCATTGTTTATGGAAAAGCTTGTCATTTACCCTTTGAGTTAGAGCATAAAGCATACTGGGCTTTACAGAAATGCAATCTTGATGAGAAGTTAGCTGGAAAGGAAAGAATGGAACAGTTGAATGAGTTGGATGAATTAAGAATAAATGCTTATGACAATTCGAGATTGTTCAAGGAGCGAACTAAGAAATGGCATGATGCTCGTCTTAAGTCGAACCATACATTCGAGAAGGGTGATAAAGTTCTGTTGTATAGTTCTAGATTGCATCTGTTTCCAGGAAAGTTAAAGACACGCTGGACTGGCCCATTTGTTGTTGACAAGGTTTATCCGTTTGGAGCTGTTGATTTGCAAGGACATTCTGGAAAAACTTTCAAAGTCAATGGAAGTAGAGTGAAGAAGTACTATGGTGATATAAGGGACTCCAAGCGTGACTTGGAGATGGATTTGAATTAAGTGGTGAAGCAAGATGTCGAGCTTACCGACGTGATAAACAAAAGCGCTTTCGGGAGACAACCTGTTATTTTGTTAATTTGTATTTCGTTTTATTGTTTTTGTTTGCAGGTTTGAACTTTGTGGGTGTGTTCTCTGGAAGCCCTCACGAGACTACAACTCGTCCACTCGGGATACCGAGGGGTTTAAAGGCTTATTGCATGTGCTAAATGCAATCGTGTTGCCTACGAAAGTGTGCTATTGTATTTTATTTCTGAACGAAGTCCTTCAAGCAAATTGCCTTCAAATCAGGGGAGTTTTCTGTTTCACTTCTTTTCTATTCCCTTTATTTTTATTTTCTTTTGCAATGAGGACATTGCATGTTTCTAAGTGGGGGATGGGGGAAAAGAAGTTTAATTGTCCTTAACTTATGAATGGTAGCTATTGAAAAATATTGAGGTTAAGAGGCATTCTACGTGTTAGTCATTTTTCAGCCCAAATTTTTGTTTTAAAAGTGTTTTCTTTGTAAAATTTAGCAATCTTGTAACACAGTTTGGGAATGCAACGAATGAAATAAATTTAATTTTTAAATATTAGATAGTTCATCTTATGATGTACCGATAGGCAATCTATATGAAGGGTATTGAGCTAGTAAGAAATGTAATGAATTAAGTAGGGATTTATCCTATGAGGATCTTTTAGCAAGGTATGACCTTAGTCTTAATTCTTGTTTGATAGCGTGTTATAATCCATAATTTTGGGATCCTAATAATCATCATTTGGGAATATACTGGGTGTTGTCTCCTCTGTTGTACGAAAGTACAGACCTGGTTTCCGTCTGTATATTTGATATCAAAATAGATAAAAATAAATGAGTACAAAAGACTCATTAATTGAAAAACCAAAGCCAAGTTATGTCGCTCTGTTGTACTAAGGTACAGACCTGTCACCAATGTCTTGGTTTGAAAAATGATTGATTTATTTGGATGTTCATTATTTGGAGAATTGTGACACGTTATCTATATGAGAGTATTTTGCTATTGAAAATCAAGGGTAAGGCCTGCTAGAATAATAATAAGTTAAGCTCAATCTCTGAAATTTAGATTGTTTAAGTGGACAACAATATCAGTAATCTGAGTGAATTATCTTTTATGAGTAATAATAATAGAACGGCTTCCCATGTAGAGTTTCTTGATTGCTGAGTTTTAAGGAAGAATCGATTTTAAGATGAAAATTTGGTTTGTCGAATGTTGTGTAGTTTGTAAGTCCTTTTATGCATTGTTTGCCGTTCATATTTAAAGTTTTTAATTTTTGAATTACTAGTCTACTTGAGGACAATTAGGATTCAAGTGGGGGATGTTTGATGAACGCCAAAATGTGCTATTTTATAGTACTAATTACCCCTTGGTTTGATTAATTTCTTATGCATTTGATTTGAATTCGATACTCATTTCGTTCATATTTGCATTTAGGAATTTTTTGGAGCTTGAATCGGAAAAGAAACTGAAAACGTGCGAGAATTGAAGAAAATGAGTTAAAAATAAGAAAGTTTGAAGAATGGTGGTCGATGGTGAAAAAGCTGAAGAATAGCATCCATACGGCGTATGGAATCCATACGGCGTATGGATGAAGTGAGCCGGGCCGCCAGAAGACGCGGGTCAGATCCATGGGCTTTGTGATCCATACGGCGTATGGAATTCCATACGGCGTATAGATATCCTCGGCAGAAATCCTAAAAACTTCATTTTGCCTTCATTTTACACACACTTAACCACATTTTCTCCAGTCGAATTCTCTCATCAAAAATCTAAATTCCAGAGACTTTTGGAGGGATTGAAGTTCAAGGAATCAAGGGCTTTCGTTCATTTAATTGTATTCAACGATTTTCGGTTCGATTTCATTTATATCTTTCATTCGATCATGATTATTGATATGATATTGGTTCTGAATTTCTATTACAGTATGATTGGCTAAGTCTTTAATGTGTTTGCTTAGATGAGAATACTTAATTGATGGATTGATTGTTATAATTGCGAACGTATTGGATTTTATTTAATGTTTATGTGTTTATTCGTTAATCCTTGTATATTTAATGATTGTTGCTGATTACCTAGCGTGAGTTCATAATCAGTTGAGATTGATTTCCTGTTGGTTGTGAATTTATTGCTAGTTGTTGATTTCGGTTAATAATTATTGCCGAATATATTGAGTTTGACGGGCTAGGGTTAATAGTTAGTAATGATTATTAATGGACAAGATAACTTTAATCGATTATAGACTTTGTTGATTCAAGTCAAAAGAATAAATCACATAGACGGTGTTGAATTAATTTAGAATACAGTTTTGTGGACAACATTAAATTGAACTGTTAATGTGTTGAAAACAACCTTGTGTCTTTCTTAATTGTATTGAATTCAGTTTATCTTGTAAGGAGGATTGATATATTTGAAAGGGCACGATAGAATCCATACGTGAGCAATTGAATGAAATGATATCCGGATTTTAAGGAAACTAGTCTAAGTAAATGCATTTCTTTTATCAATTGAATTTAATCTTTTATTTTAATTAAGTTATTTTATTATTTCTTTATTTTAATAATCTAGTTTTAATTTAAATAATCATTTCTTTTATAATCATTTATCAACTGTTCGATCGGAACTAAAACGTTTCCACTTTTTACTGTTTTAATTAATTGTAGCGATTTCCAATTTGTTGATATTGACATCCGTTCCATGTGTTCGACTCGGACTTACTGAGCTATACTATATATGATCAGGTATTCTTGCCTGTGTTATGTGTAGTAAGTTAGGTATTTTCCATTTTAAAATTAAAACCCCGTTTACACAACATCATCGCATATAGTGACGTCACGCACAACGTCGCATTAAATTGCGAAAGTCGCACATAGCGACGCCATGCTCAACGTCGCAGTCAGGAACTGCGACGTCGCACCCAACGTCGCACAAACCAGAAAACACAGATTTTCAGTAAGTGTCGAGACCCTAAATTTTATCACTTGATTTCACCCAATTTCAAGTCCAAATGCGTTTTTCACCAAAACAATATAGTAGAAATAAAAATTTTCCAAGCTGACTTGGCAACTCGACCCCAACCAGAGGCTCTGCCCCTTGGACCCCGCTACCAGGGGCGCTGCCCCCGGACCCCCGTCACTTAGAGTTTGTAACGGCTTCTAAAACACAATCAAAACACATTTTTTCAAGTAAAACACCACGAAATCAAAATAATAATAGTTAAGATTATTATTACAAATCCGTCACCAACGGGCCGTACATATTTTCAAACATTCGAATCAATCAACCAAATCGTAGTAATTTGGACAAGTCAATCAACCAAATCGGGGTAATTTGGACAACAACTGCAAGGGTAGTCTTTCGGGATGCCTAATCAATTAATAACCATCGCGTGTCATGGACACCCTCAGGTTACAAGTCTTCGGACATCAATACAAGTCAAGCCAAATCAAGTTTATTTGTTTAAACGCTTCAAGACTCAGGTGAGTCTCATGGCCCCTATTTTACTGCTTTTCAATCAGGGGTGTGATATTATTGCTCGTTTTGTTTTACAAGTTGAACGCAAGTACAAATCAAATCAAATACTACATGAGTTTCAAGCTAATCAATTTAAAGCCCTCCATAGCATAGTCTGGTAATACGTAGTAGCGTGAATGTTAGTATATGATATCATATAGGATTGACAATCCTCATCCGAGTTAGCACGCACTAACTGGTCAAACGGATGTATTACCATTTGGGAAGACGAGTGTAGATTAGGCACTCGTAGGAGGCATTCAAGTTAGGTTTCCTTAATTGGACCTGACAACTCAAGTTAAGCTCAGACTATGTGCTCATGGCTGTATAACTTTTATTTTGCTTAATTGCTTTATAAATTCAATTATAAATCTTGTGGTTCATACAAATATGTGTTAACATACAAACCTGTGAGTTCACCAGCGTTTCGCTGACCCATTTTAGCATGTATCACAGGTAACCAGCAGTAGGTTGGACTGCTCAATCAAGGCGAATTAGCTCGAGTCAGCATGCAAACAATCAGAGATTTAGCTGCATTATTACATTTTGTATTGATTAATTATGTACTTAAATCTCTCAATTTCAACCGAGCTAATGTAAACAATATTTTTAATGTAAACTTTTGGTTTTATCAATACAAATGTAAAACGACGCTTAAAATGGTCGTTCATTATATCTTATGTGCTTTGTATATTGATTAGTAACACCCAAATTCGTGCTTCCGCTAAACAGTAAATTTGGGGGTGTTACAGATTGGTATCAGAGCCTAAGGTTATAGTGAACTAGGTTGCATTTAGTGGGCCTAGACTATGACCGTTAGGCAGTATTTCCTCATTATACATGACTGGTTCAGGAATTACAGCATACGACTTTAATTTAACATAGCCTGATCAACTATGTACAATTAAGGAAAGATGATGTAAGGTCTGAAACAATTATGTTGAACAGGAATACACTAGTTGACTCTTACCTTGAGAGAACCGAGACTCAAACAAGTCTGTGCTAGACACCCAATAGGCTATTATGTGATACTAAGTATACATAGATAGGCCTCGTTACAATCTTAGGCTATATTATATAAGTTATTATATGGATATAGGCCTCATTCTTTCTAACGTTTTGTCTCAGAATGGCAAACACACCACCAAGTTCATCACGCTCTTATCCACATGGATCACGAAACTCAAGGGTAGCTAGGAGGGACACCAGGTTGCCTCGAGCTAGCCCATATCTCACTCATCTCACTCTAACGGACTTAGCCGCTAGAGTACACCATCACGATCAACAACTCCACGAAATGGATATCGAACTACAAGAAACTCGCGAAAACTGGAGACTCACAGCAATGGAACGAATTGAGCAAGTCTCCGAAGATCACGAGCACACTGTTAGCACCATGAACACTCTTCAAAATCAAGTGGGAGAAACAGTCGAAACCATGGAGGTTGTCCACAACCAGGTGATTGGCAACCGAAATGAAATCTCTGTCCTACAATCAAGGTTGCATCAGTGCGAGACATGTCTAAGGGAAACCGAGGACGCCCTCCAAACTGCCAACAGACTCGCAGAATCTGTGGCCCATCTCAACGCATTGCTGCCACAACTCAACTTACATCAGAATTAGCTTAGGCTGAATCTGTACCCTAATATGCTTTCGTAGGACCTATGTAATTCGACCGGAACAATTCCCGGTACTTTTGTAAAACATCTAATCCTGTAACTTTTGGAACTTGTAACTCGGAATAGTCTATCATCTTTTGAACTTGTAACATCAATTGACAATTCTCCTCGATTATTCTACATTATTAATTTTACATAGTGATGTCGTATGTTACCGCTTTTACATATATGCGTCTATTGTAATTTTCATTCTGGTACAATTTCTTATGTACCTTTTGTTTCTTTCTTTTTGAAGAATCATGCCGCCCAAGAAGAAAAGTTACAGTGATGCGGAAATCAATGCTATTGTTTCTCGAGCTGTGGCCGATGCCTTGGCTGCTCGGGACTCGCCTCGAAACTCCCGAAGTACTGGTGAAGCTCCCAGTAATACCCCTGTCATCAAGCCTTGTTCTTACAAGGATTTTCTCAGCTGCAAACCACTCTACTTCAAGGGCACGGAAGGTGCCATTGGACTGATCCGTTGGATAGAACGGATGGAATCTGTTTTCAACCTCTGCAACTGTGTGGAGGATAACAAAGTTAAATTCGCTGCCTACACCTTTCAGGAAGGTGCTCTTACGTGGTGGAACACCCACGCCAACTCTGTGGGCATCGAAATAGCAAACCAGCTCCCTTTGGCTGAATTGAAGAAGAAGCTAACGGAGAAGTACTGTCCCGAAGAAGCCCTACACCGTCTGGAGGAAGAGTTTTGGCACTTGGCGGTGCAGGGTACCGATATTGAGGGTTATACCACCAAATTCCAACAGTTCGCCTTACTATGCCCGGGATTGGTTGAACCGGAGACAAAAGGCATCAAAAGGTACATCCGCGGCCTTCCTGAGAGCATTCAGGGGAATGTCGCTTCGGCCAAACCAACCACTACCGAAAGTGCTATCCGGCTAGCACATGAACTCATGGCACTAGTCGTCAACCGTGAGACATCCAACAACTCCTCCAACCACAACAAACGCAAATCCTCTGAACCTTATAACAACCAAAGCAAAAAGCCCAATACCATCCAAGTTTATAACACCAATTCTGAGCCCAAACGTAGCTACACTGGGGACAGGCCATACTGTTCCAAGTGTAACTATCACCACCAATGTCCCTGCAAATCTCCCTGCAACAACTGCAGGAAGTACGGGCATTCATCTAAGGATTGCCGAGCTCCTAAACCCAACAACAACACTCAACAACCCAAATCCTGTTATAGATGTGGAGAAGCTGGACATTTCAAGAGTGAGTGTCCTAAACGAAGGAGCAACAACAGCAACAACGCTAAGGGAAGAGCGTTCGTGCTCAACTCCGGGGACGCCCGTCAAGACCCAAATGTGGTCACGGGTATGTTCCTCTTCAACAACTTAAATGCTTCTGTTCTATTTGATATTGGTGCTGATAGAAGCTTTATTTCTGATGAGTTTTGTCCACTACTTGACATCACCCCCGTTGCCTTTGATGTTAAGTACACCGTAGAACTTGCAAATGGTAAACTCATAGAAACCGATAGTGTGATACCTAATTGCACTTTAAACCTAGCCAATGAAATCTTCTCCATTAACCTGATGCCCGTTGAAATAGGAAGTATTGATGTCATTATCGGCATGGACTGGTTGTCCAGACATCGCGCTGAAATCGTTTGCTACGACAAGGTCGTTCGAATCCCTCTCGCCGCCGGTAGAACTTTGGTCATACAGGGGGAGACCGGTGGGACGAGACTCAATATCATATCTTGTTTGAAAACCCGAAAATTTCTGAGAAAGGGTTATCCAGCAATCCTCGCGCACATCATGGAGAAAATGTCGAAGGAGAAGCAACTTGAGGATGTGCCAATCGTTCGAGACTTTCCAGAAGTCTTTCCCGAAGAACTACCTGGTCTACCACCACCAAGACAGGTTGAGTTCTCAATCGATCTTGTGCCAGGTGCTGCACCTGTGGCCCGAGCACCATACCGTTTAGCCCCATCCGAACTCCAGGAGTTGTCCACCCCAATTACAGGAGCTCCTGGAAAGAGGATTCATCAGGCCGATTTCTTCACCTTGGGGAGCTCCGGTCCTATTTGTCAAAAAGAAATATGGTTCTTTCCGAATGTGTATCGACTACCGAGAGACAAGTTGACCGTCAAGAACCGATACCCACTTCCCCGAATCGATGACCTGTTCGACCAACTTCAAGGATCGAGTTGTTATTCAAAGATTGATCTTCGATCAGGTTATCATCAATTGCGTGTTCGCGACGCCGATATTCCGAAAACCGCCTTCAGGACCCGTTATGGGCATTACGAATTTCAAGTAATGCCATTCGGTCTAACCAATGCACCGACTGTATTCATGGACCTTATGAATCGGGTGTGCAAGCCTTATCTCGACAAGTTTGTCATTGTCTTCATCGATGACATACTCATATACTCGCGAAACGAACAAGAACACGCGCAACATCTCAAAACCATTCTAGAACTACTTAGACACGAGGAGCTTTACGCCAAATTCTCCAAGTGTGAGTTCTGGATACAAACCGTTCAATTTCTTGGACACGTTATCGATAGTCAGGGAATTCATGTAGATCCTTCAAAAAATCGAGGCTATCAAAAATTGGCAACCGCCGACAACTCCAACAGAAGTACGGCAGTTTTTAGGACTGGCCGGGTACTATCGACGATTTAACGAGAACTTCTCAAAAATAGCCCTACCACTCACGACACTGACTCAGAAAGACAAAAAGTTCGACTGGACCGATAAACAATAGTCAGCATTTCAACTTTTAAAACAAAAGCTTTGCAGTGCTCCTATTCTATCATTACCCGAAGGCACCGATGACTTCGTGGTATACTGCGATGCTTCTCATCAAGGTCTCGGTTGCGTTCTGATGCAACGAGACAAAGTCATAGCTTACGCTTCACGACAACTCAAGATTCACGAAAAGAATTACACCACTCATGACCTCGAGCTAGGAGCTGTCGTTTTTGCTCTCAAAATCTGGAGACATTACCTCTAAGGCACTAGGTGCACAATTTTTACCGATCATAAAAGTCTCCAGCACATATTCGATCAGAAGGATCTCAACATGAGGCAACGTCGATGGGTCGAGTTGCTTACCGATTATGACTGCGAACTCAAATATCATCCAGGCAAGGCAAACGTTGTTGCCGATGCCCTCAGTCGAAACCACTTCGAGTCCGAGCCCTCAGTATGACTATTCACAATGATCTAAACATTCAGATTCTTGCTGCTCAGCTCGAAGCCCTCAAACCTGATAATGTCAAAAACGAAGCCTTGCGAGGCATGGATAAACAATTCGAAATCAAACCTAACGGAGTTAGGTGTTTCTCAAACCGAATCTGGTTGCCTAGTTTCGGGAACCTGCGAGACTTGGTGATGGATGAAGCTCACAAGTCTAAATATTCTATTCATCCGGGATCCGACAAAATGTATCACGGTATCAAGGATTTTTATTGGTGGCCGAACATGAAAGCTGAAATCGCCACCTATGTTAGCAAGTGCCTTACTTGCTCAAAAGTCAAAGCTGAATATCAGAAGCCTTCTGACTTACTCCAACAACCCGACATTCCTGAATGGAAATGGGAACAAATCGCCATGGATTTCATAACCAAACTACCCAAATCATCGAGAAGTTGCGATACCATTTGGGTGATCGTCGATCGTCTCACAAAATCTGCTCATTTCCTGGCGATCAAGGAAACCGATAAGATGGAGCGCCTTACTCGAATCTACCTGAAAGAAATCGTAACCCGTCACGGTGTTCCAATCTCGATTATCTCCGACAGGGATAGTCGTTTCACATCTCAATTTTGGCAATCACTTCAAAAATCATTGGGTACTCGTCTCGATATGAGTACCGCGTACCATCCTCAAACTGATGGCCTAAGTGAACGAACAATTCAAACACTGGAAGACATGCTACGGGACATCGTAGTTGACTTCGGTGTAAGCTGGGAACGACACCTACCATTGTGCGAGTTTTCGTACAACAATAGCTATCATACTAGCATCAAGGCTGCACCTTTCGAGGCACTGTACGGTCGTAAGTGCCGATCACCTATCTGTTGGACCGAAGTTGGGGATAGCCAACTAACGGGTCCGGAAATCATTCACGAAACAACCGAGAAAATAGTCAAAATTCAGAACAAACTCAAAGCCGCACGTGATCGTCAGAAAAGTTATGCTGACGTGAGACGCAAACCACTCGAGTTCCAGGTTGGGGATCGAGTACTACTCAAAGTTTCACCTTGGAAAGGTGTGATTCGTTTCGGCAAACGTGGTAAACTAAACCCAAGATACATTGGACCTTTTGAGATCCTCGAGAGGATAGGTCCGGTTGCATACCGATTGTAGCTACCGGCTGAGCTCAGCAGCGTGCATCCCACTTTTCACATTTCAAACTTAAAGAAGTGTCTGTCTGATGAGACACTTATCATCCCACTCGAAGAAATTCGTATTGACGACAAGCTTCACTTTGTTGAAGAACCCGCCGAAATCATGGACCGTGAGGTCAAACAACTCAAACAAAGCCGTATTCCCATCGTCAAGGTTAGGTGGAATTCGCGGCGTGGTCCGGAATTCACCTGGGAACGGGAAGATCAAATGAGACTCAAGTACCCTCATTTGTTCACTGATGCTACTTCAAATACGACTTCGACTTAAATTAAGGGACGAAATTCTTCTAACGGGGGGAGAATGTGACACCCGTCAAATTAGGACTAGTAATTAGTGCCTAACCAAGTTTAATACATGTGTTTAGTTCTGTGTTAGGCTAATTAATGTATCAATTAATATATATATATTGTTGTTGAATATGTATACAATTATGCGGTTTGATTAAATCGTACAAGTTTAAATCGAATGTAATTCGACACAACTATTACGGACGTTGGTGAACCATTTTATTAAATAATATGAAATTATTTAATAACACTATTATATTAAAAATATTATTGCTATAATATTTCGTAGTCAATTCGTATTGTACAAATAACATATACGCGATTAAAATGTAAACGCGCAAATAGACGAAACAAGTTACATTTTATAACATAATTATTAAGTATATGGTAAAATACTTCAACAAAATTATTGGGTAATTATTCGTATTATAAAACATATATTTAAACGTATAAAATAATCTTTTAACGTTCAAACAATTGGGAAAACGAACACCACACAGAGCGCGATTGCAGGGAGTTAAATTGGTGAAGCCCACACCCGTGGACCCCACCAAAAATCTGCCAAAAATGGGGGGAAAACCCATCCCATTTCCTCATTTCCACCATCTTCTTTCTCTCTCTCTACCCTTTTTCTCTCAAAACTTCAAACCACCACCAACATCAAAAATCACAAAATACTACCACTAAACGACCTCAAAATCATCAAGCCCTTTGGAGAAAAACGTTCACCGCATCGCGATCTACAACCTCATCTTTTCGGATTTTTGATTCGCCACTTTGTAAGTTTTCCGACAAAAGTCGAAACCTCTCGTTTTCACTCATTTTTACATGTTTATCGTTTATATATGTTTAAAATGTCCAAATATAGGTTGGGTAAAAGTTTTGTACCGAACGGTGACCGGAAAACTCATTTTCGACACAAATTCAGGTCATCAGACCGCAACGTCGCATTTGGCCCAGACTTTATGCGACGTCAGCTGCGACGTCGCAAAACACATCACGTCGTCGCACATAGCGACATCAGCCACTACGTCGCCCTAATTGACCGACGTCACACTTAGCGACTCAAGCCCTTACGTCGTAGAAATCAACAACGTCGCATATAGTGACGCCACGCACAACGTCGCATTAAATTGCGAAAGTCGCACATAGTGACGCCATGCTCAACGTCGCAGTCAGGAACTGCGACTTCGCACCCAACGTCGGACAAACCAGAAAACACAGATTTTCAGTAAGTGTCGAGACCCTAAATTTTATCACTTGATTTCACCCAATTTCAAGTCCAGATGCGTTTTTCACCAAAACAATATAGTAGAAATAAAAATTTTCCAAGCTGACTTGGCAGCTCGACCCCAACCAGAGGCTCTGCCCCTTGGACCCCGCTACCAGGGGCGCTGCCCCCGGACCCCCGTCACTTAGACTTTGTAACGGCTTCTAAAACACAATCAAAACACATTTTTTCAAGTAAAACACCACGAAATCAAAATAATAAAGTTAAGATTATTATTACAAATCCGTCACCAACGGGCCGTACATATTTTCAAACATTCGAATCAATCAACCAAATCGTAGTAATTTGGACAAGTCAATCAACCAAATCGGGGTAATTTGGACAACAACTGCAAGGGTAGTCTTTCGGGATGCCTAATCAATTAATAACCATCGCGTGTCATGGACACCCTCAGGTTACAAGTCTTCGGACATCAATACAAGTCAAGCCAAATCAAGTTTATTTGTTTAAACGCTTCAAGACTCAGGTGAGTCTCATGGCCCCTATTTTACTGCTTTTCAATCAGGGGTGTGATATTATTGCTCGTTTTGTTTTACAAGTTGAACGCAAGTACAAATCAAATCAAATACTACATGAGTTTCAAGCTAATCAATTTAAAGCCCTCCATAGCATAGTCTGGTAATACGTAGTAGCGTGAATGTTAGTATATGATATCATATAGGATTGACAATCCTCATCCGAGTTAGCACGCACTAACTGGTCAAACGGATGTATTACCATTTGGGAAGACGAGTGTAGATTAGGCACTCGTAGGAGGCATTCAAGTTAGGTTTCCTTAATTGGACCTGACAACTCAAGTTAAGCTCAGACTATGTGCTCATGGCTGTATAACTTTTATTTTGCTTAATTGCTTTATAAATTCAATTATAAATCTTGCGGTTCATACAAATATGTGTTAACATACAAACCTGTGAGCTCACCAGCGTTTCGCTGACCCATTTTAGCATGTATCACAGGTAACCAGCAGTAGGTTGGACTGCTCAATCAAGGCGAATTAGCTCGAGTCAGCATGCAAACAATCAGAGATTTAGCTGCATTATTACATTTTGTATTGATTAATTATGTACTTAAATCTCTCAATTTCAACCGAGCTAATGTAAACAATATTTTTGATGTAAACTTTTGGTTTTATCAATACAAATGTAAAACGACGCTTATAGTGGTCGTTCATTATATCTTATGTGCTTTGTATATTGATTAGTAACACCCAAATTCGTGCTTCCGCTAAACAGTAAATTTGGGGGTGTTACATCATCTTATACACATCAGCTTGTTTCTTTGTTTCTATTACGTGATTTGAAAGGCTTCACTGACTTGTATTAGAGAGAGAGGATGTGATCTGATTTTTAAGTCCTATTTTTAAGAGCGATGAAGGAGATATGGCTGCTAAACTTTAAACAAGGATGAGACTTGAGAGAGATGAAGAGGACGACGACTGTTAACTTTGGAACGTATTGTAACTTTTTACACTTTTGGGCCAATAACTTTTAGCCTGTAAACTCTTTTGGCCCATTAAAATAGCAATTGTCATTTGTCAATTGTCATTAATTATAAAAAAACGTATACATATCAATACATTTACATTATTATTATTATTATTATTATTATTATTATTATTTTGTTATTTATTATCATTAATATTATATTATCATATTTGTTATTATTTTACAAAAATTTATGAGGTTATATAAATTAATAACCATATACTTTATTTTATTTGTATGTAACTATGTATACACACATATATATAATAGTATCTTTATATTTATAAAAAAATATATAAAATTTACGTATTTATGACTCTTACGAGTCGAGTCACGATACGAGTCACGCGTCAAAAATCGAGAAAACGAGTCACGATACGAGTCACGAGTCGACAACTATGTATGTATGTGTATATATATATATATATATATATATATATATATATATATATATATATATATATATATATTTATAGGATTAGGATCAAGGGAGAAGGAAATTTAGGTGGAGAAAAGGGAGAAGCAATATGATTCAGTAATTTTATTACTAAAATTCATTTCTTATTATTATAATTCAAAATAATAAAAAGTGAATCATAGTAATAAAAATACCGAATCATATTACTTCTCCCTATTCTCCACCTAATTTTTCTTCTTTTTTGATCCCCTTATATATATATATATTGGAATGTTCAAATGAGAACCACTCTAAAGTTGAGAACTTTAAGAACCACAATAAATACATGTTTGTTCACATGTGATTAACTTCAATCATATTTGAACATTGATGTACATTTAATTGAAAATGATCGATAAAAGTAAAAAAAAAATCATAAATTTACGTCTTAAAACACATTTTAACCGATTTGTTCACATTATCGTTCAAATGCAAACATATATTTATTTTTTACGTTTTTCGATATAATTTTTTTTTTCTATGAATATTAATTAATCATCACATATTCGGTGAACATTTTAGTGAAGATGCAAATAATATTTTTATGGATAGTAAATGAGGTCTACATTTTACTTAAATATATATGATATGAAACTTTTACTTTTAACAATATACGGGTTCATTTTTAAGAGAAAAAACGATTATACACATTAAATTTTATAAGCTTTCAAATTAAAATTTAACATGGACTGGGCTATGTGTATACATAGCCCGACCATAAACTTAATTTGCTAGTGTATATATATATATATATATATAGATGTCATGCCAGTCCCCACACCAAGTAAGGAAAGCCTCCATAGATATACAGTAGTGCTCCCATTATATGGTAATGCCAGAAGTAAGTATCATGAAGAAACCTATAAAACCATTGCGCCTTCAACTCCGGTACGTTTGAGTATTCTCCACTTTTTGATTCACCACACTGGTTCAATTAATTGCACATCAAGAAATATCACATTAAGATTACATGAACGAATAATAAAAAATAAAATAAAATTATGTAAATCACAATTAAAAGTTATATAAATACATCACCTTTGAAGCAATGTAGTCATTGTAACATACCCAGCCTATATGACTGAACCAAAATCCTTCTATTGGGGAATGGGGGTCCCTATCTGTATCAGCAACCTTGTGATGGTACTTATGTGTGCTTACCCAAAATATTGGATCTCTCTGCACATTTTGTTTGAGGGAAGTAATTATATTAAGATAACAATTTACGTAGTATGAGAAATTAGTTATGGGAAATTAATTATTAAATGGTAGTATATATAAAAGTAAGCACCTGGCCACCATGAACACCACAATAAGCAAAGAAATACTCGAGCCATTTCGGGATCTTGAAACTGCGGTGAGTAAGAAGTCTGTGATAAGCTAGACTAAGACCTAACCCGTTCAGCACGGCCAAGTAGCCACCTAACCTGATAGCACCCAAATCAAAGACAAAAGGAGCACAAGCAGCCAGCATATGTGTACCGATTAACCAACATAGGTTAACTACGTCTAATGAATCCCATTTTCGCAACCAAAACCCTCCCTTCCTCGTCTTGTCTATCTCCGATGTCATCTTGGTTTTGTTACTAGCTAGTTGACTCGAGTGACATGTTCTATGTATATTAGTGATTCCGAATTTTCTTTGAATAATGCATGTTTGAGGACTTCGCGTTGGTGTATATATATATATATATATATATATATATATATATATCATTACATTATTGCTTAAAATATTATACCAGCTGAAAACTACACTTATTGTCACCATAATATCATGTATGGGGGCTAATAAAGTCAGGATAACAAATACCCATACTGTGGAAATTAATTCAGCAATAGCAGTACAACACCCAACGATATGATATGATATGATATGATATAATGGAAATAAATATTCAACCGAACAGCATAGCAGTTTTTGTATCTAGTAATTGTTCAAGCGTAAAAACGCTCAAGTACAATGATGATGATTATTTACGGAGAATCAAGCTTGTCACGCTTCAATTAACAAGCAAATCCAGTGTCGAGACTTAGTCAATCGAGGGTGGTGAAAGCTTAATTCTTGAAGAGCAAATATGGATGAATTACTCAGAGGATTTACAAGGTATTGGTTTGAAATATAAACCATGCACTAGTATTTATAGCGAAACCCAAAGCTGACGTGGGCGTTTGGCCGTGGGCGAGGGCGACATTCTCGGTGTTTAAGCTGACGTTAATGCTTGGTCGTGGGCGAGAATGACATTCTTTGTGCCCAATTTGACGTGGACCAATCAGGCTAGCCGACAAGATTAATGGGCAAGCTATGTGTATAGTACCTGCATATAACAATCGCCGATTGTACTTTTGTCAGAGAATGTCGGATATGTACGGAGAACACGGTTCATTATGATAGCATCATGATCTTGCTGAGTGTTGTATCTCAGTTGTGAAGTCGTGCTCCGGCTCCAGCGATGCTTACCCGGAGACGTGTATATAGCGGGCATAACATTACCCTATGTCGAAGCGGTCATATTGTCGTAACCGGACTCAGTTGTCTGGGTCTGGATGTAGGCCGACTCGGAAACGAATGCTACCGCCTCGGGTGGCAAGTTATAGGTTCGGGGTCAAATCTGGAGTGAAATGACACGTTATCAAGCATATGCAGAATTTACTTATATTCCGGACTCGTGATGTAATGCGAGGTTCGAACTCGGAGTGGTGTTATGTACATCATTAGTAATCATATAGTTAGCGCATACAAAACCGGCTCTCTGGCTACCAATAAACTATATTCATTAGAGTAACACAAAATGTTTTCGTAATGGTTCAACCCAAGTTTTATAGTTAACGGGCCAAAGAATGGGTCATGTAGTATAAGGGTTAAAGTTATGATAAATAAAGCCCGGTTGATTTTTAGTCTTGGGCCGCAGGCCATTATCAAACACAAACAGCTAGAAACAAAAGGGAACGGGCAGTTAGGATTCAGAGATACAACGGTTCTTTATAACCAAACCATTGAAGTTGTATACATGTTCGTATATGTATGTTCATTATGTAGTATGATGTAGTATATATACAAGTATTTGTAACAGTTTGTAACCAACACATATTCATTAAATAAAGTATATTCGTTCGGGTTCATCTCTTTGTTTCTTGTTCGTATTGTTATTGGGATTCTTAATTATGGGTTGGCATCATTGATTACTGGGACAAGAATTGGTATCGGAGCCGAGGGTTCAAAGAAGATCAAAAATCATTGTTGCATCCAGAAATAAAGAATCAAATTGTTTCTGTCCCAAACTTCAATTGGCGTTTCATCAAAAGCAATCAGAGGAGTGCATCGATTCAAGAAGTAAGACTCAACACTTCCTTATTTAGTTGATCTAATTTTCATTTTACACCAAAACTTAATGTAACACCCGCCAAATTAGAACTAGTAATTAGTGCCTAATTCAATGTTAATACATGTAATTAGTTCTGTGTTAGGCTAATTAATGTATCGAAATATATTGATGGATATATACAATTATACGATTTGATTAAATCGTACGTTTTTAAATCGAATGTAATTCGGTTCAAATTAAATACGGACGTTGGTGAACAATTTTATTAAATAATATACTGTCATTTAATACCACGATTATATCCAAAATATTATTTTTATAATGTTTTGTATCCATTTCGTATCGTACAAATAAAAATTTATGCGATTAAAATGTAAACGCACAAACAAAACGAAACAATTTAAGTTATATTATATAACTCAAATACTAAGTAATTGGCTAAATACTCCAAGGAAAATATTAAGTAATTATTCACATTTTAAAGTGTATATTTAAATGCATATTAAATTAATTAAACAATTAAAACGAGCGGAAAAACGAACAATGTGCGAGACGCGAACGAACGGAATCGAAAACGGGAGCCAACCGCAAGTGGAGGGACCCACGTGGGCCGGCCCCCACTCCCCCCACCTTTTCTTCTTCTTTCTTCTTTTCTTCCACCATTTTCCCTTATCTCTCTCTCTCTTCCTCCATTTTTCTCTCAAATCACCAAACCACCACCACATCACAAATCTTCAAAATAACATCACAAAACGCACTTGGATTTCAAGACTCGTTTGGAAGAAAAGCACCACCACAACCCGATCTATCTTCCTATCTTTAAGGATTTTTCATCCGACACTTTGTAAGTTTCCGACAAATCCCGACATCTCTCGGTTTTTAGCATTTTTGCTTGTTTGTTGTTTAAAATAGCTTGTAATGTCCATTGGAGGGTTGGGTAAAAGAATCAGACCAAACGGAAACCCGAAAACATGTTTTTGGCTCAAAATCCGTCGATCAGACGTAAGTGACGCACTGATGAACCCAGATATGCGTCACTTCGTGCGACACTGACTAAGTGTCGCATAAGCCCTCTTTTCCCGTCACTACCTAAGTGACGCATTTTCAATATCCGTCACTACTAGCGTCACTTGCCTAAGTGACGCCTATGATCGAAATCTAATTTTATACGACACTCTTGCCCGACAGTACTCTAGTGACGCCTAGAACCTTAAATCGACACTTGTTACCGTCACTGCCTAAGTGTCGCCACCTTATGCGTCACTTCCCTAAGTGACGCCCTAAACTCATATTTCGCAAATTTATGCGACACTTCCTAAGTGTCGCCTAAACCTTAAGTGTCGCTATAAGTGACGCTAAAAACAGAAAGTTTCCAACCATTTTTACTAAGTATCGAGACCAAAAATTTATCACTTGATTTCACCCAAATTCAAGTCCAGATGCGTTTTTCACCATAACAATATGATAGAAATAAAAAAATTTCGAGAGCCAGGGGCCAGCCCCTTGGACCCCGCTAGGGGTTGCCACCCCTGGAACCCCGCTACCCAGGGGCGCTGCCCCCGGACCCCCGTTATAATGAGTTTGTAAATACATTTCACACCAAGTGTCAAACTTAAACAACTTCGAACCTTATTACGATATGACTTTATAAACAAATTGAGACATATTTTTCAAAAGTAACACCTGGGAATCACTAATACAAACCGTCACCAACGGGCCAACCATGTCTTCTAAGAACAAACGATAACGAACCAACATTGGACATAACGAGTTGTGTAGACAACTAGCCTAGATGGCCTTGCGGGACATCTACTTACTTAACTGTATATGTTTAGGCATTTAAAGGTTACGGGTTTGGAGAACCTACACACTACTCACTGTTTGCTACTGCTTACTACTCGACTCAGGTGAGTCTTACAGCCCCACTTTTACTGTTTTACATACGGGGTGAGATACATTGCTTACTTTTCTTGAACACAAGTACGAACTATACATTTTACTATACGGGATTGCATGAGTTACTTACTTTTCACTGAAGTCTCTCCATCATATATCGTTAGTTATGGACTTAAGCGCGAACACTAGTTAATGGATCCATTAGGGAAATGACCCTCCCCGCCCGGGGTAGTAGCGCTACCACGAACCGTTCTGTATAAACGGGCGACTATTATTCGTTACTTATGCTTGCTCAGTTACGAGCATGTCACGGGAGCAATATATTACTTGCGGGTTAAGCTTCGATTATGAGCCTCATGGCAACGGTATAACTTATTTACTTTACATTTGCTGGATTTGCAAATACTTGATTTACGCCTGCGGGCACTACTGATGAAATCTTGTGTTCAAAACTGATATTACTTACAAACCTGTGAGATTCACCAACATTCGTGTTGACCCTTTTAGCATGTATTCTCAGGTACACTGAAGGAGTAGGATTACTTCAGGACATAGCTAGAGTCGCATGATTTCAACTAAACTGCATTAACGGAGATTCTCAGCATTATCTTTTGTACATATTGATTATGTAATAGAATCTCCCGCCATACGCGTGGACTCTAGGAAACTACATTTTGTATACGAAAACATTAAGTTTTCAAACATTTATTTCTATGAAATCGTTTTACAACGTCTCATTTAGAGGTCGTTTACTGGATATCTTATGCTTTGTATATTGATTAGTAACACCCAAGTATGCTTCCGCAAATCATTAAATTTGGGGGTGTTACACTTAATATCACATTTCCCACTTTTTACTAGTTGTTTTCTTAAATCTTGAACTCTACATACAAAAAAATTACTACTATCAACGCATTATCACGGATAATCATACAGTCATCATTGATTAACTATTTAACCATAAAATAACATACTCACATGTATAGTGCGGTATTACGCTAGTCTTTCATAAACTAAATTTACAAACATTAATGAATCCTAATCTCATTTATATAGTATCTTTTCAAGGCCTTTACTCATTGATAAAAATTTCTTCACTAACCCAAAATCTAAATGCCTTTCCAAACTAGACACATGAAGCCTATTTTTTGTTATCAAAATTGTCTTAAATTTACATCAATAATAATATTTTTTAGTACATCAAAAAGAACTTGATAAAACCGTCCATGAAATGCATCGTACGCGATTGCCATTATTTGGTCAATTATCCGATGTGCCAAACTTATCAAAACAAGTTTAATTTATATAAAATGAATGCTCACTACAAATGCTCTTAGTTCAGTTTATTGTTAAACATTTTATAACATGTTTTAACATCATTAGTCTATAAACCACACAACAATTTTCATTAGAACATACCATTTAACAACCCAATTTCTGCTGATGATGTCTTTGATCAGCAAAAAGTAAATCATCGTATAATAAAATTTTACCCTCATACATCCATCTACTTCTATTTCTAATTTTTCTTATTTCTTGTCAAGATTGAAACTTCTCCAAAATAAAAGGGCTAAAACTGTACAATAACAATATAACATCAGCGGCGCGGTTTATAGTGTTGTAAAACCTAGGGCATCTTCGTCATTGACTCATTGCCGATATCAATCAATATAACATACAAAAAAATATGTAAATAATTTAGGGTTTATCAAAACCCTAACGCTTTCCGTATAACAAATTAATCGCAAATTGGGTTTGTATCATTGAATTCTATTATCAATACGTATATTATCATGCTTTAATTTGCTTCATTCTGTATCTATAATCTCTGAATTTAATTTATCTATTCTTGTTTTTGATTTGATACAGATACTGTTAAAGTTGTTAACTTTTTGTGCGGATCAATGGGTAGTAAAAAAAGGAGCTCTGATAGTGTAGAAATGGATAACCAGAAAAGCTCAGATGATAAAAAGTCGAGTGAGCATTTAAAGAAGAAAGTAAAAAGGATTAAAAAGAATGAAGGATTAAGAGATAACCCTAAAAGCAATGATGTTAGTTCAAATGGTGTCAAGCCAATGGAAAGGAAGAAAAAAGAAAAGCTTTAGATAAAGAGAAACATAAGCAAGATATATCGGATGAAAGCAGTGATGTGAAACCGAAAATGGTGAGTTTGGAGGTTAAGGAGGTTGAGAATAGGGTAGGTGGTGGTATGCCTCAGTTTCATATAGGTGTGTTTAGGGATTTGGGGGTGCTTGATGTAGCGGTTCGGGAGGCTGCTGTGGAGATGCAGGTGACAGAATTGCAGGCCGTACAGGCGTATGATGTGATGGAAAAGGAGGATGTTGAACGTGGATTGAAGTTGGAAGCTAAGAAAGATGATGGGTTAACTAATTGTGCACCTTCTGTGAGATATGCTGTGAGAAGGCTTATTCGTGGTGTTTCTTCCTCACGAGAGGGGTTGTTAACTTTTACTTTAGTTTTGAGGAGTTAATGTTTATGATTTTTCTACGTATGTTACTTATTTGTGGGCATTCATTTGCAGTGTGCAAGACAAGGATTTGCATTGGGTTAGACTTTGTTAGTTGGTGCGGTTCCTAATATTGCGTTGGACTCACTGATGAAGCTAATTGTTGACTTATTGGAAGTCTCTTCTTCTATGAAGGGTTAGGTGGGATAGTAATCTTTTTTAAGTTTTTACCAATGACTTTGGCAGCCATTGTGTTTCTAAAAATTAGTGTTTCTCTTAATTGCATACAGGAGATCAAAGATTGTTTTTTATGTCGTTTGTTTGCTTATGGTGCTCTTGCAAGATCAGGAAAACTAACTCAAGAAAATGTTTTTGATAAGAATCTTGAGATTATCAAGGTATTTACCACCTCTGTTATTTAGCTGGCTGCCAAGAAGCGGTACCTCAGGAGTCTGCTGTTGTGGTTATCCTGCAACTGACTGAAAAGGTAACTAATTATTTGAAGGATGGAAATAAGTTTTTATGCTTTTAAGAATATTACTATACTATGATAGTTGCTAATAGGGGATATGCTTCAACGTGATAGTGTCACTTCCATACAAGTTAGGTAATTTGGAGCTTGTTAAGTTTATAATACAACCGTCATCCCTCATAGAGAAATGAAAAAGAATAATTATATCTTCAAATTCTGGGGTCTTTAATCACTAAATGCCTTTATAGTATCCTTTTGGTGTAGCAAACAGTGGTAGATGTTTTCAGTTTTATAACTATATTGTTTATCTGTAGCTACAAGAAAAGAATTAACATGAATTTCTATAGGGAAATTTTATACTTATGCGAACCACGGATAGGGGAGTATTGTGCAATGACACATAGTAGTAATTATGAAAACGTCCATTGTTAGACGAACAAGGACAATGGTCCATTTGATAATCGTACAATTCACACCATTTCTTCGGGATTGGGGTTCACTTGTGGTGTCAAGCCCAAAGCCATCAGCACGATAATATGTTTTAAGCCCACTCGGTGACTATTCAAGATCAAGTTTCTATATTGTTAGTTATTTTTGGTGGATGTTGAGTAAAGTAATAGGTCTTTGAGTGTAAAAAAGTTGAAGTTTGGCTTTGTTTTGCAGCTTTAGCATGAACTGTTTTGATCCAAGTTAACTGAATTTCACATTTGTTCATTTATGGATATATATTGGAATCTAATAAATAAATAAAAAATGCGATGGTACACACTGGTGGTCAAGCTTTCCGTGTTTTTTGTTTTGTTTTGGGAAGCAAATCATTTATTATTCTCAAATTATGTATTTCCAGAAGCATTTGCTTAAGATTATTCTACTTGTAGCTTTAGTCATCTAATATATCTGTTGCACGATTGCTGCATACTGTTATGTGGATTGCAGTTGCCTGTTGAAGTTGTCTTAAAGCAAGTCCTTGAAGCTCCTGGTCTTCACGAATGGTTTGAAGGAGCCATGGAAGCTGCGAATCCCGATGCGTTATTGCTGGCTATTAAGCTCCGAGAAAAAGTAGCAGCTGACAACAAATTGTTCGGAAAGATCTTGCCTGATCCATACAGCTCTAAATCAATGGTTTCTGCCATCCATCTTTCCTCTCTTTCAAATTGCTTGAAGGTGATGTTATTTTTGGCTTTGCTTCATGGTTTTGTGCATCCATTTTAAGAGCCTTAGTGTTCTAATTATGTAGTTTTGCAGAGTCCATGATAAACGCTCAAAAGTACTATATTTTAGTAGTATTTTACCCCTAATCTTGAATGTTTTTATTGCATTTTGTTTAGAATAGATATTGATTTCGTTCATATTTGCAAATAGATGTGGAAATGGAGCTTTTATGGAAAAGGAACGGAAAACAGTCAATAATCAAGCTAAATGATACATATTTGAAGAATAAAGTAAAGCCGAAGTCGAAGAAAAGAAGAAATGAAGAAAAATCATAAAATCGGCTGGAAAATGCATCCATACGCCGTATGGATTGCAGCAGTGGAGGCCCAGGTTACGCGGACTTGGGCTGGGCTTGAAATCAATCCATACGCCGTATGGATCAAAATTCCAGAAATATAAAAGTCGCGAAAAAACCCTAAAATAGTGGTGTTCGTATTATTTTCGGTTCCAGACGATTTATTTCGGTTCTTAGGGTTAGATTACGAATTTTAGGAGTAGTTTGGAGGTACGAAAGCTAAGGATTGAGGCTAATTCATTCTAATCTTTCGTAGTTCGTCGTTAATCGATTCGGTATATTTTCGTTTCTCTATTTCATTGAAGAATTTGTTATATTGAATCTGATATATATTGTTTTGATGATGAATTGAATATCTAAAGTGATTGCGTAGTTGATTTAACTTAGATTATGATTATTGAACGATTATAATTGCGTATTGAATAAGTTATTTGATTGAAAACGGTTATATTGCTCGTGGACACTTGTTTATTGGTAACTAGTTATTATTGTTGCTTCACGTGATTAATAATTTTAATGAGATTGAGTTCCTTTAAGATTATTGATTATTGCTAGTACTACCTTAGGGTTTTGGACTATCACTAAATACGTTGAGTCTTATAGGTCGAGTATACAATAATTATCTACTTTAAAATGAACAAGACAATAAGTTAATTATTGGGTATTGTTGAGTCATACCAATAGAGTTAATTATAACGAGTTGTGAATGTTTAATGCATAATTTAGGGAAAGGCACACAATTGACTGATCATCTTGTGACATTGGAACCAGTGTTTCATGTTGGACCCTAGATTATAGGAATTAGTTGGACCCGAAACGTTGGCTAGTTCATATTCGACTTAGTATTCATTGAAGAATTTGGTATTAAGTTGATCTAAAAGAATCACAATTAGATAATCAATACGTAATAAATCGGGAAATATGAATCTAAGTGACATTAACTATACAATTACTTATTCCTTCCAATTAGGATTTATTGTTATTATTTATTTATTATTTTAATCTAAAGTTTTATTTAAGTTTGTTTATTTTAATTAAATGTTTTCTGAATTGTTCGTACGGAACTAAAACGCCCCCCTTATTTACTGTTTTCTAGTTAATTGTTAATTTCTATTTTAAATATTCCACATTTTCCCTGTGTTCGAATCTGACTTACCAAATCTATATTTACAATTGATCGGGTATTCTTGCCTGGTTGCTTGAAAGTATTTATTAGGTATTTCTATTTATAAATTGTAAAACAAGACGCGCTTTCACAAGCGACATCAAGTTTTTGGCGCCGCTGCCGGGGAAAGCGGTTGTGTTTATTTAATTAAAAATTAGTAATTTTTACTTCGTTCTTTTTAAAAAGTAACTTTTGTTAAATAAGTTTTTGTAAAGTTGTTTTAATTAGTTTAATTAATTTTGTAAAAGGTTTTTAATACGTCACTGGTTGAAACTAATTATCTTTTAATTGGTTAAACTTTTGGGGTTTTAGTTTCAACCAGCGGATGGAAATCCGTCCGCCGGTTGGAGTTCCATTTATTTAAAATTGTACATGTTATTTAATTTTTGATTATTTTGTGTGAACTAACTTGTTTTTTCGTTAGTGGTATTTTGTATTTTCAGATTTATTTTTTATTTAGGTTTGTGCAATGGCGAGGAGTTTTGAAAGTGATGCAAATGATAATAACATGGTTAAGAGGGATCAGTCTGTTACTTCGGATGCTAGTTCCACCGAGAGGGTGCCTCCTTATACCCAATTAGGCCGTATTCCCGTTCCTATTACTTCATCTTGTCAGGGGTTGCTATTGGCACTTGAGGATTTTAGAGGGGATATACCTTTCAGTTCTAAAATTATTAGCAGGTCCACTGTGGATTTTACTGATAGTCAGAGGGTTTTGGTAAATGATGTGTTAGAGGCGGCTTTGATTGAGAATCAGTATGGGATTGATAGGCAATTCTATATTTCCCTCACTACTTTTGGGGAATCTCTAGAAAATAGGATTAAGGAGGAAGAGACATTCTATACAGCTCAGAAGAAAAGATACACGGAGATTTATGAGATTTTGAGGCATTCTGCATTTCCCTATTCGGCAAATCAGACCGCGTGTCTTGGCCGTATGCTTAGGGCTCTGTACGAGGTTACTGGTAATCCAAGGGCAGAAGCAGACAAGGAATTTAGGTTTGGTTTAAGAGAGTTGGTTAGATTGCTACATTCAGATGACCATTTGACGGTTATTACACCTCATCGGTTCATTGTTACAAGTACTATTCATTACTATCTTCATGGAATGGTGACAAAAATGGATCGTTTTGCTAAGGAAAAGGAAGAAAGGCCTCACCCGGATTTCATTCATCCTCATTTTGATATCGATTTGGCTACTTATGTGGTACTGAACTTGGATGTTTTAGTTGATAACAATAAGGTTCTAACTATGAGGGAGCATTTCCACTATGGGATGGTGGAAATATATACTAAATTGGTTGAAATCTTCAAAGATTCAGGATTAGAACTAACTTGTGTTCAGAATGAGGTAATTGCAAGGATTGAAACTAGAATAAGAAGTTTAAGGAAAGAACCGTTTCTGAGTAAGCATGCTGGGATAGTGGCAGAGTGTTTGGAGTTTATGAGTGAGTTTGAGAAGAATCATCCCGACAGTGAGTACAAGTTGGTAAGTGACAAGTTAGTATTGGCACCTGAGGGAATAAATAATAAAGTGATAAAGGGAATCAGCTGGGACTTGGTCTATCTTCAACATGTTGCCAATGGACACTTGGAAAGTTTTGCGACTTTTGGTAATGGGGTTGAAAATGTAGTTACTGAAATGATGAAGAGTTTCCTTGTCCTCTATCCATTGAGCTAATTTTATCGTTCCATTCTTTTTATATTTCTTATGCTATTGGATTGTTTCTAACATTTTGATTTGTTTTGGATTATGTTAGACTTTTGTTTGTTTTGGATTTTTGTTTTTGAATGTGTGATTTGAATATTAAGTATTATTTTGAATATTATTCTTTTTAATGTTTGTTAATTATTGTTATTTATTTTATAGTGTGGAATTGTGAAAATTTTGAAGTCGTGATTATCCTCCAGGTTTGAGATTTAAGTATATTAATCAATTGTGTGATTTGGGTTGAGAATTGGTTTAAAAACGTTTTTTGAAAAATTCTGAAATCTCAATCCATACGCCGTATGGAATCCATACGCCGTATGGATTGATTGGGCCACTGGGCCGGGGCATTGACTGGGTTTAATGAGTTGACTTGGGCTGTTTTAATCCATACGCCGTATGGAATCCATACGCCGTATGGATCAAAAAAGCAGAAAACAGCCATCAGCTCTTTTATTCTCCATTTTGAAACCTAAACCCTCACACACACACATACCCACAGCTGTAACTACCACCATCACCAAACGGAAATTCCGGCCACGCATTCATCGCCATTTTTACATATTCGTGTTACACGCACTTTCCTCTACAAGGTATAACTTCCCGTTTTCATTTTCGTTGGTTAAATCATTCGTTTGGAAGTTAAGGTTTATTGTGAATTTTTGGGTATTTCGAATGTGCGTATGATTACTAGCATGTTTTGATTGGTTTATGTTCTAGTTGCTATATGCATTGCAATGTTATGTTCGTTTTTCTATTATATTGCATATTTGGTGTTATTCGAATTATTCGTTAGTGATGATTAAATGTGAATATGAGAAACTCAATTATGCTATGTTTTAATTTAGTGCTTATTAATTTTCTGACCACATGATGATTAATGCAAATATTTGTTTGGTACACAAGTGTTTGTGATTACGGTTATGTGATAAGTTGTTATTTTGATTAATTGTGTTACAATAATTCATTTTGAGATTGTATGGATGTTTGCTAGTTGCTAATGATCGAGTTTAGTGATTGTGCAATTTCATATATTCAAAATGGTACCAAGTTATTATAATACATTTGATTAGGCAATTGTTAGGGATATTTAATTAAGTATATACATGTATGCATATTGAGTAGTTTTGTTTAAAAATTGCAATTTAGGTTCATAAAATTGATTGTTGCGGTAGTTTTAGGCTGAACATTTATGGTGGATTATTCAATTTTTAGCCGAAATGCTGCCGAAATTTTTAGTGACCTTTTTGCAATTAACTGCTTATTCAGTATTATTAACAATTGTTTGTTTAGCAGTTATCATGTCTAACATGAGAGCACGAGGAGGTGAAACTTTGGGAAACCCGTTGATTAGATCACATAGATACCTTACTTTTCATGGGTCATATTCTGAGACTGCTAGGATGCAGTTTAGAGATCGTCTGGCTTCCAATATTGGCCAGTCTATTGAGGTGTTTGATGCTGTTAACTGGAATGTTTTGGAGCATGTGATTGCTAGAGAAGGGTTTACTAATGGTGCTGATGCCATTAGGAATTTACTTGCTGTTCCATATGTACTAGAGGATGGAAACATTGGATTTGTTTCCTATGCTTGGTCCAGGTTATTCAGTATCAGGGAGGATATCTACGGAGAGTTGGTTGTTGAGTTTTATAGCACTTTTAGGTTTGATGCCAGGTCGACCCAATGGACTGAGAACTCCATTTTCTTTCAGCTAGGAGGACAGCCCAGACAGATGACCTTGGTTCAGTTTGCTTTGGGATTGGGGCTTTATGAGCCCAATGAGCTGGATAATCCTCACTTTCTAAACCACATTTCTGCAGGTTCTGTGAAGAAGCTTACTCATTTGGAAGTTGAGCAGGAGTGGCAGTTTATTGCCCAGGGTAATTATGGCAGTTCGACACCTTCTTACACGCGCATTCGAGATCCTCGTCATCGACTCATTCACAGATTGTTAACTTACACCATTGTGGGTCGTAAGGAGGGGCCTGAGAAAGTTTCGAGGCCCGACTTGTTTTATTTGAGTTCGATTATTAGGAAGAGGTTAGTGAATGTACCTTGGAGGTTGGCTAAGTGGATGTCGAAGAGAGCTACTGGTACTAGAGATGGTAGTAGCTTGTGTGGAGGTCACTTTGTTACTCGATTAGCGAGATATTTTGGTTTGGCTACTCAGGATGAGATGGGCTCATGCACGATTGTTCAGCCTAGTATGGGTTAGCTGACTGCACGCCGGTTGGAGGCGTTTGCTCTCATTGAGCCATGCATTACGTATGGTGGTCCTGCAGAGATGTATTACTGGGTTCCGATTACTCCAGTAGGACAGACTTTGCAGTCGAGGCAGGCTATGGCTAGAGGAGATACGAGTGGCAGTGATAGAGGTCGAGGTACGGCACGAGGCCGTAACAGAGGGTATGCTACGGAGTTTGATCAGTTGTCTCAGCAGATGCACCAGATGCAGTTACAGCAGACTCAGAGGTTTGATCAGATAGACCTTATGCAGAGACAGCATTTCCATCAGACTAGTGCACATTTGGACTATCAGGATGGCTTGTTTGAGCAGCTGTTTGGTCAGTTTCCTTCTGGACCCACGTATCAGCCATTCCAGTACCAGATGCCACCTGAGTTCATGCCACGACCACCACCACCATCGCAGTCAGAGTATGGAGCGCCTTCTCATCAGTACCAGTATCGCCAGGATGACGACAGTGATTAGGATGATGTTCATCCTATTTGGTTTATGATTCCAGACACTATTATTATTATTGTTTTATTATTATTATTATGACTGTTTTTATTTGTAGGTTTTATTAATTGTTTTGGATTGGTAGTTTTAGGATTTGGTAGTAGTTGTTTTTAATTAGGATGTTTTTATTTGGTATTGTTTAATTATGTTTGTTGATTGTTCCCTCAGAAGTGTGTTGTGAGTACGTGTCATGCTGGCAGTAAGTTCAGCGTAACGAATAATTGAATCGAGAGGATGTGGGAAATTCGTATCATCCTTGTCATTAAACTGCACACTATTCCAGGGGAGTTTTTCTGTTCTAAGTTCTTTTCTCTTTTTCCCGTTTTTAAGTATGTCATTATTTGTACAATGAGGGCATTGTACATCTTTAAGTGGGGGATGGGAGAGAAAAGAAGTTTAATTTCCACATAATTGTTCTGTTAATAAGTAGATGATTTTGTAATTTGGTTAATAGTTATCTTATTAAGATAAGTAACTAGGAGGTTATGAGTTGCTCATTTTTCAAGCAAATTTTTGCATTAAAATTTTTGTTTTCTAGAGATAATTATTTTGTAACTATGTAGGTTAAACTTAAAATTTTCTACACTTTTAATTAAATACTAAAGCTATTAAAGATGTTATTTAGCTTCATTATATGATGTATTGATAGGTGATTTATATGAGAATGTTTGAGCTGTTAAGAAATGATAATTAAGGAGTAAATGTTATTTTTAGATGAACTTTAGCTATAAATGACGCATGTCTTAATTTTCGTATTAGTAATGTGTGATATGCCATATTTTTGGAAATTTAATTAACATCACTTGGGGATATACTGAGTGTTGTTTCCTCTGTTGTACGAAAGTACAGACATGGTCTCCGTCAGTATATCTAATGAAAAAGAGCAAAAGAGTTTAATAACTCATGATTTTAAAATGTGGTCAAATTAAGTCGCTTTGTTGTACTGAGGTACAGACCTGTCACCAATGGTTTGACTAAAAACATTATTGCTAAACCAAAATCAAGTTATGTTGCTTTGTTGTGTTGAGGCACAGACCTGTCACCTCTGTCTTGATTTGAAAAATGATTGTTTTGATTAAATTTCAAGATATGTAATATTGGCATATTATGAGTATGAAAGTATATAGTTTTTGGGAGTCTAAGGGAATATTTACACGAATAATAATAAGTTGAGCTCGAGTATTCAAATATAGATTGTTTAAGTGGATAACAATATCAATAATCATTGTGAACTATTTGATGTTTAAGAATAATAACTCTATGTGTAGATCAGTTTGTAAATCTCATAGTTTCTTAATAATTATTTTTAGAATTGGCAGATTTTTAAATTTAAACATTTGAGTTGAAGATGGGTGATGTTGTGTAATTCCTATTTTAGTTATTTAGATTAATATAGATGACTGTTTTTCTGAGAATTTGATTTTTGAATCGATAGTCTACTTGAGGAGAAGTAGGATTCAAGTGGGGGATGTTTGATAAACGCTCAAAAGTACTATATTTTAGTAGTATTTTACCCATAATCTTGAATGTTTTTATTGCATTTTGTTTAGAATAGATATTGATTTCGTTCATATTTGCAAATAGATGTGGAAATGGAGCGTTTATGGAAAAGGAACGAAAAACAGTCAATAATCAAGCTAATTGATACATATTTGAAGAATAAAGTAAAGCCGAAGTCGAAGAAAAGAAGAAATGAAGAAAAATCATAAAATCGGCTGGAAAATGCATCCATACGCCGTATGGAATCCATACGCCGTATGGATTGAAGCAGTGGAGGCCCAGGTTACGCGGACCTGGGCTGGGCTTGAAATCAATCCATACGCCTTATGGAAATCCATACGCCGTATGGATCAAAATTCCAGAAATATAAAAGTCGCGAAAAAACCCTAAAATAGTGGTGTTCGTATTATTTTCGGTTCCAGACGATTTATTTCGGTTCTTAGGGTTAGATTACGAATTTTAGGAGTAGTTTGGAGGTACGAAAGCTAAGGATTGAGGCTAATTCATTCTAATCTTTCGTAGTTCGTCGTTAATCGATTCGGTATATTTTCGTTTCTCTATTTCATTGAAGAATTTGTTATATTGAATCTGATATATATTGTTTTGATGATGAATTGAATATCTAAAGTGATTGCGTAGTTGATTTAACTTAGATTATGATTATTGAACGATTATAATTGCGTATTGAATAAGTTATTTGATTGAAAACGGTTATATTGCTCGTGGACACTTGTTTATTGGTAACTAGTTATTATTGTTGCTTCACGTGATTAATAATTTTAATGAGATTGAGTTCCTTTAAGATTATTGATTATTGCTAGTACTACCTTAGGGTTTTGGACTATCACTAAATACGTTGAGTCTTATAGGTCGAGTATACAATAATTATCTACTTTAAAATGAACAAGACAATAAGTTAATTATTGGGTATTGTTGAGTCATACCAATAGAGTTAATTATAACGAGTTGTGAATGTTTAATGCATAATTTAGGGAAAGGCACACAATTGACTGATCATCTTGTGACATTGGAACCAGTGTTTCATGTTGGACCCTAGATTATAGGAATTAGTTGGACCCGAAACGTTGGCTAGTTCATATTCGACTTAGTATTCATTGAAGAATTTGGTATTAAGTTGATCTAAAAGAATCACAATTAGATAATCAATACGTAATAAATCGGGAAATATGAATCTAAGTGACATTAACTATACAATTACTTATTCCTTCCAATTAGGATTTATTGTTATTATTTATTTATTATTTTAATCTAAAGTTTTATTTAAGTTTGTTTATTTTAATTAAATGTTTTCTGAATTGTTCATATGGAACTAAAACGCCCCCCTTATTTACTGTTTTCTAGTTAATTGTTAATTTCTATTTTAAATATTCCACCTTTTCCCTGTGTTCGAATCTGACTTACCAAATCTATATTTACAATTGATCGGGTATTCTTGCCTGGTTGCTTGAAAGTATTTATTAGGTATTTCTATTTATAAATTGTAAAACAAGACGCGCTTTCACAAGCGACATCAGTCCACATTTTGTCAGCCTTGAGTCCATGGTATATGGCCAGTTTTGGTAAATATTCTTTTACCTGATATTGTACCACAGCATGATGAGTTGGCAACAGGGTTAAACTCTGCGAAGAAGCACAAAAAGAACCGCAAATCTAGTTCTGTTGATGAGATATCCAGAAAAATCTTCAAAATTTCTGGAATATTATTATTGAAGGATAACTTCTTTTGTCATCACATGATCGGAAACATTTGGTATTTGATATCATACTTCTTGCCCTACCAAGGCTACCTGTATCTTGCATCCCTATTGTTTTTTCTTTCAAGATTGTCCAATGCCTGGTGGATATACTCTCCACAAGGGATTCCTGGTTGCATAAATTTGCAAAAAAATTTCTATCAAGATTGTCCAGCTTTGATGACAGTAGGCGGGTGGCAATTATTATGGCTTTACAAGAACACAGTAACTGGAAATTCGATTTCGTTACACGTACTAAAATCGTAAAAGAATTGACGTCGGGTTTTGCTACGGATGCTGGCTGCATGCTTTTTATTCAAAACGTTTCAGACTTGTTTGTTGACGTGACCTCTGCTTCAGAAAAGCCTTCTAACCAAAGTCAAACAACATATGATAATTCATAAATTGGTTCAATTGAAGAGAAAAGTTTTGCGGAAACACTTGAGACTTCTGATTTTTTGAAAAGTTGGGTTATAGACTCCATCCCAAATGTTTTGAAACGTTCAATGCTCGATAATGAAGAAAAGTTCCGTGTTCAAAAAGAAATATTGAAGTTTTTGGCTGTTCAGGGTTTGTTTTCTTCATCTCTTGGGCATGAAGTGACTTCTTTTGAATTGCAAGAGAAGTTTAGATGGCCAAAAGCTGCCACTTCAAAATGAATTAACTACAATCCACTTCTGTTACCGTCTTTAGAAATTGTTTTTGCATACCATTTGTAGACATATTCACAAAAAAGCCACGAAATCTTCTATGGCTTTATGCTCCTTAAGCGTACATAGAAAACAAAAACTTATAAAGCATCAAAACTTTTCAATTAAAACCCATCATGTTAAATGATTTATGTGTATAGATTATGCGTGACTCTTGCATATCCAAAATAAGCCCCGATTCAAACAACATAACTAAACCAACAAAAACAAAATAGTTAAAAAATAAAAACACTATTAGATATCCAAATATAGTATTGGTATATATAATATAAATAAAAAACAAATGTGGATGGAAGTTATTAATTTGCCAAGAATGTAGGAATATTTAATTTGTTTTTATTTGTTCACGCAGGATAACTTGTCAAGATTGTAGAAATTATTTAATTTGTTTATATTGATTCACGTAAGATTTTTAAGTGTAATGCCACATAGGATTTTTTAAGAAGCTAAGGTAAAGACACATTGGATTTTTGAATATTTGTCAAATAGATCAAACGTCCAAGTAGGAAAGAGGTTATCCTCTATTACTTAAATAGATATATATATATATATATATATATATATATATATATATATATATATATATATATATATATATATATATTATTTATTATCTATTACTACTTATAAATTTGTTTAATATTGAATAATGAAATACTTAAAAATAATTGACGTTCCTAAAATACCTATATCACATATATACCTACTAATTAATACACATAATATATGACCAAATCATTTGCATTAATATGTTAATTACGATAAACAAATTAGATTTCTTTTTATGTTTATCATAAAGATAAAATAATACACAACACAAGCATCATACAATAAATCTTTAAAATATCTATATTTATTTTCATTTTAAAATTGTCAATCGCTTCTCCATCCACTTGCACCACTTTCACTGTCGCATTGCACAGGTATTGTGCTTGTATACATATAATGCATGTTGGTACCTTATTCTAAAAACTTTTAAGAACTAAGACTCAACACTTCCTTATTTAGTTGATCTAAGTTTCATTTTACACCAAAACTTTATCAATACCGCATTTTCCTCTTTTTACTAATTGTTTACTTACATTTTGAACTGTACATACAAACAAATTACTACTATCAACGCATTATTACGAATCATTATACAGTCATAATTGATTAACTATTTAACCTTAAAATAATATACTCACCTGCATAGGCGGGTATTACGCCAGTCTTTCGTAAACTGAATTTACAAACATCAATGAATCTTAATTTCATTCATACAATATCTTGTAAAGGCCTTTAGTCATTGATAAAAACTTCTTCACTAACCAAAAAACTAAATGCCTTTCCAAACTAGACACATGAAGTCTATTTTTTATTTTAATTTTATCAAAATTGTCTTAAATTTACATTAATAATAATAATTTTTAGTACATCAAAAAGAACTTGATAAAGATGTCCATGAAATGCATTGTACGTGATTACCGTTATTTGGTCAATTACCCTATAAATGTCCACTACAAATGCTCTTAGTTGAGTTTATACATGTTAAACATTTTATAACATGATTTAACATCACTCGTCTATAAACAACACAACAATTTTCATTAGAACATACCATTTAACAACCCAGTTTCTACTGATGATGTATTTGATCAGCAAAAACTAAATCAGCAAAAACTCTTTAAAATGGATACATCCCTATCAATTCCATTTAATTTTATATAATAGGTCATTCAGACTGTTAAAGTTTTTATCAAGCCTTCTCATTACCACTAGTCATCACATATCCATACTACAGGACATGGAATAATTTCAAATCAACAATTCTATGTTTCACTTATATACTTACCAACTCGTATATAACTTAAACTGTTCAATTCCAGATATACTTCCATATCATATCTTATTTGGATCTAATCCCACTTTACCACTTTATCACTTACTTCATTTGTATACAATCAACAAATAACTAAAGAATCCATTCAATTCTTTCAATACCTTGGTAACTCGCCGTGAGGTACCAAATCAACTTATACAACTATTAATAATAACTTTCAATTATTCCTTATCTCACATTCTTACCCAATCATGGCTGTCATCACAAGCTTCACACACTGGTAAGATTATCTTATCACAACTCAAATCAATGTGATTTAATTTACACCTCTTAACAAATTATAGCTGTCATATCATACAATGACTTCACATCTGTATAATTCCTTAACATATATTCAGTTCAAATCTCATTTATTACTTAACTGAATACTCAATTACATTTAACAATATTTCAATTATTTAATACTAGCTTTAAATAATAACTCAAGTTTCACAAACTTAAACAATTCATCTATCTCCTTTAGATCTTAAATGACTCATTTCAACAAGTTTTGACTAATCAAGGAATTCAATCATATTCCACCAATTCATAACATTACAATCTATGTTAGACTATTTCAACACACACCGTTGACTACTTGCCAACTTCAATTTCAATCAATCAATCAATAAAATTTTCTAATTACTTTCCTCAAGTTTGACCCAAACTCAAACCAATCACAAGCACTTAATTTTATACACAACTCTCTATTCATGGTTTGACTTTCAAAGTTAACATACTATCAATATTAACTCACAACAAACCATTTCATCTTATATGTTCACCTTCAAACATATATTCTAAATTATTACTTTCAATAATCTTATCAATTCTTCACAAGGACAAGGTCAACCTACATCAATCTTGGCTCCATACAAGCCATTTCATCTTGTATGTTTACTTTCAAACATTGTCTTCTAATTATTTCATTCAATAATACTATAAACTCCTCAAGCAAGACAATATCAACCTATCTCAACTTCGGATTCATACAAGCCAGATACAAAATAGTGATTCATTTAAACACTATCAAATCCACCTAAGGTCAATATAATACAATCAGTTACAATTACTTATTCAACAAAATCAAATTAGTCAATTAGGTGTATCATCAAAACCTCTATCAATGACCATTATTATTTACACTCTCACCTTTACAGTCTAAAGGTCACAGTTCTATCAACTGATGGTTTTCTTATTATAACAACTATTAAACAACTTAGCATACTATCATGCTCCATTTCCAAAATCACATTACATTTCTTTTATACCAAGTAGCCTCAACAAGTTCATGTGACATAACATAATATAACAACGGTGATCAGGCGTTGCAAAATTATATTCTTCACAATCCATTCTCAGGCTACTCTACATTATAATTATCAATGTGATCTACTCTCATCTCATAAATATTAAATACTTCATGATTTCAAATCAATCATAATCTATTTAATAGTTTCTATCAACTGATACACACTCAAAATCAGTTTACTACTTACATATTCAACCTTACATATGCAAGCCATCTTACACACACACAATGTTCTACTCTTTTTACAACTGAGTTACTCAGTATATCACTTATCTGAAACCTCAAACATATGATAACCTATCATCATAATTTTAATACTAAACACAATTTAATGTCCCTATTTACCTCAAAATTCAGGACACATCTTAATTAATTATCATCACTTTGACATATGCTATCATATCAAGCATCACCGTCACAACAAGCCTACTAAATCATGTTACTATAAAACATTTCATTTCTTAATTCACAATTGACCAGAAAGATCTATCACTTCCCAAATTAATTTCACCTCATTATACTTTGTATTTTTTTTTCATAAACCTATCAGTCTTGGTTTATATCAAATGTTTATCTATAGTCAAAATATATCATATAGTCACATAAACACATGTTCTCTCAATTAACAGTCATTCTCAAGTCAAATGACACTACATTCCTTAACCAGGATTCAAGTCATACATCACTAATATAATACTATCAATTATCTTGTCTCACCAATAAAGACACTCCTTATGTCCTAACATCAATTCTGTTAAAACCTTAATCAACTATCTGTCTACTTAAACATATTTCTGCATTTTCAATTCAATCAGAAATACTAACAACAATGAGCAACAATAAGCATCTCATTTAGTAATTCTATCCTCGTGTCAACATATAACAATCATTAGTTGACTCAAAACTGGGGAATCATATCAGTCTGACTCAATTAACTTCATAACAAAGCTTACTCAACATAACAGAGTAAACAATTCAAGTTAATTTAAATTAACACAGGCTTATCGAAGATTACCTGACAATCTTAAGCCCACGTGTGTTGAGGAATCAATGAGAATACCCATCAGGTTCTCATATTCCTCCGTCTCTGCAATCAAACAAAAACTTCACAACTTGTTGAGGGTTAGTACATATCCAACTAATCACTTTCTCACACATTCACTAATCAACTAAACCCACACCTACTGGAATGTTTGACTCAACTCAATCAAAGTTTAGGATTGAACATTCTATCATGTCCAATTCGCCCAAACTATTACTCTGATACCAACTTATAACACCCCTCGTAATTATAAACATTTAATATAATATTTGCGATTCGGAAGCGTATATTTAAAACATACTATCAATGTACTCAAAATGTCACTAAACTTTTTCAAATCTAATACATGACACTTCAACAAACCCGGTGTTATATAATTCAAACATCACTTTAGTTATCAAAAGAACATCAGAGTAAAAGCCTGTCAAACATTCCATCCAGTCCAACAACCTCCTGCCCAATATGTCCCATCTATTTAACCTGCAGGAAGAACTGTGGTGGGGTTAGCACAACGCTAAGTGAATGAAGCTATAAGCAACAGTCTAACCTAGCCTAACAATCTGTTTACATCAAATAGCAATAAACAGAAAATCAATCAATCACTCGACATCCAATCAATGTCAAGCTACACCAATCAAACATTATCAATCGTCATGAGGATCGGTGGCCCCTGAGATACCCTAATACCGGTTTGGTACTCAAGGAACTCTTATCAATCATCTGTATTGGCCTATACAGAATTACCGATAACTAGTTGTTAATCACACACGACCTAGATCTCCAAACCAACATTTCAAGTTTCAAGATCTCCTGTCATCTACAATAACAACCAAGTCCAACTGTCAAGTCAAGTTGACCTCAGAATCTTACATACTAGCTCAAACAGCCCAGTAAGCAACTAGTCAAACTATCATGGCAAGATATCTCAACAATTACATTCTATCAAAGTAATACTATAATTATTTGTTGTAAATCAAATCATTACAACTAAATCACACTGAGGTTATAGATCCACTCACCGACTACCTCAGGCCTCCACTCAGTAGTCTAATATCACTGAGCCTTCTCCACATCTGAGAATCAACAAATCAAATATAAGTTAGTAATCCAGATCATCAATACTTGACTTATATCAATCAATAATATTAAGAACTTAACATAATCCACATCAAGATTACTAGTTCCTAATTATGCACTAATGATTTTACAATATAATCATTGTCATATACTATCATGCAACTAGTATAAACCTCATTGAAATCAACAAGAAATAATCAAGGTCAGCCTGACCCTCCAAGCCGCCGGCTTCCCTAGAAGCCGCCGGCTTCCAACAAGATCAAGCCGTCCGGCTTCCCACGAAGCCGCCGGCTTCCAAACAAGACCAAGCCGCCGGCTTCCTATGAAGCCGCCGGCTTCGAGCTTCGTCCCAGCCCTGTACGAACTGCAAAAACCCTAACCCTCGGATTTTATATCCAAATCATCAAAAACTCCAATTCTAACCGTTATAAACCTCAAATAACTTCATACAAACATCATGTAACAGTTATAACGAGTTTATAACATCTAATTCTTCCAAATCATCAATTCACCCAATTTCAATCAAAATCAAATTCTTAAATACTCAAGAATACTTACTGATTGAAGAGCATAAAGATGATAATCTGATGATGATGAAGTTTCACGAGAATCACCACTTCCTGATTTGATTTCTAGTTTAATTTGGAGGTTTTCTGAGAGTTTCTGTGAGTTTTGAAGTTCTAAATGAACTTTCCTAAAGAGGAAAGTTAAATATATAGTCGGTCCACAAACCGCCTTCAATTATACGGGTATAATTTAATACCCCATCTCAATCTATTGTCTGGAACCCGAAAACCATTTGCGAGTCCAAACATTTTATTGCACCGTCAACTATATTAATTTACAACAATTAATAATTCACTTATCACATTGGAATATTCGACTCCTATTCCAATTTTTTCAACTATTTCAAACAATATTATTTCCAAACACATTTAAATACATATTTAAATCAAGAAATAATATATATACAACTAGGTCCATTTCGAGGATGTTACAATGAATCACTGTGCTATTGAACTATTTGAGTAATTTCGATTTTGTACCTGGGTTTTTGTATGCGTAATTCTGATTTTTGTATGCCATTCTTTAGACCATCGACAAACATAAAGCAAATTTATTTCCCCCCCTTTTCACGGTCATCTTCGACAACCAACTTCTTCGATGGCCGAATTGCTTCACTTTACAGATTGAATCATGTTTATACCCCGTTTAATTCAATTTCATCTATCGATTATAACTCAAATCGCGGTTTGCATTCTTCAATCTGTTGTTCGTATACGTCTTGGAACCCTAGGGTTGCATTTGGATCACGTGATGGTTATGAAGTGAAAGCGATGGCGGTTCCGGAAAGTGCCGACGGAAATGATCAGGAGGCTGCGGAAGTGGTGGCGAAGTCGATAATGATGGAAACGTATGTGTTAAGCTTATTGTTTGGACTGTGGTATCTTTTTAATATATATTTCAATATATATAACAAACAGGTTTGTGAGTTTTTTTACTTTTTTAAAGCTTATTATATCGTGTGTTATTCATACATATTTAATAGACTTCTGAACATATTACACATGTATACTAATAGATGTGTGTTTGTTGCTGTTTAATATGGAGTATCCTGCCTGTATTATTAAAAAGTTTGAAGGAACTCGATCATCAGAATCAATATTACATGTTTTGACTTGGTGGTATGATTCTAGAAATATGGAAGTTTCAGAGGGGTTTGAAGAGGAAGCCAATGGCTTTGATTAAGAAGCTGCACAAAACTTTAAGTATATTTGTTATTTCTGTATTTAGCTATATAGTTAGCTATTAAATACTTACCGATAGTAAGTTTTCATTTTTGGACTAATATGTGATATCTAATCATTTTTGTTTTATTTATCATTAAATTAAGTATAGTGACAGTTCGTTTGCAAGTTTTTTTTATTTTATTATAGTGAGTTTGTTGTAAAAATTGTTGCTGTTGCTGCCCTATATTTTTGACATTGATAGATGCACATGGTTTGGTACTTGAGTCCGTTTACATACTTGGAGAAAAGTGTCAAAATTTTTATAGATGCGTTGTTTAGGTATTCAACTTCTTACAAAAAACTATTTCATTAAAGTTAGCTTATAATATTAGTGCAGATTTTTGAGTGAACATATTGAAACATTTGAGGAAATAATGGGTTGTTACATTCTTTCTGGATTTATCATATGCAATTACTGAAAGACTTATATAGTTATGAACAATGGCAATATCAAATCTTGAAGCTCGACAGGTAAGCACCATTTCTATTCAAGCTTATAGAAAGGGTGAGCGGTAGAGGTGATAATTCGACTCATAAGCTTATAGTTAACCCACATTATGTGGTATGAGTTTTCTAAGCTTTAATTATTTATGTGTACATATTTCTAAATCATTATATTATTACAAAAATATAGTAGCAAGGTTTTTTGTAATTTCAACACTTTATAATATTGGTTTGGGGCAACAACCAAGACTAGAGAACATCACTAAAGCTTCAAGATTCTTGATTTAAGATAGCATATTACCAAATGGCAGTATTAGCTCCACTAAATAATATTGTCAGCTTATTCTATCAACTAACTTAATTCGAACATGTTTAAACTTTGATTGATGGGCAAATAATCTTTTGGTCCAATTTTTGTAGAAGTTTAAAATATCATTATAACTTATCTTCTCTGTATCTTTTTCTTCTTTTTATAGTTTGAGGTTGCTGGTGTGCTAGCTGCCATAGTTTTATATGGATTGTCTCAATTACTGATACATTAATGGGCTATTGTACAGCGATGCTGCATTTGAGCCATATGTGAGGTAATAAGACATAGAGCTGCTATTTGGTGAAAATATATGGTAATAGGTTAATATTTAAAGGGGTTGTAGTTCAATCTGTATAGTGTATGTATCAGAAAAGACAAGAGCTTGGAAACAATTTCTTATCACACATTTCTGCAATCGTTCTGATATTTCATGTCTTAAGTAAGATTTAATTTTTGTAACTCCAAAAAGTGGCTGTTTATGTAGATCTTATGGATCCTGTTATTAGCGGTAAATGTTGATAAGACAAGTTATACATATTTCATACTATTTTACATATTTCATATTATTTTATATTTGGTCCCTGTTTTTGCTCAATTGCATATGAGCACCTTTTATCTTTCTTGCCTCTTATTTAGCACAAAGATTTAGTCATATATTTGAGTTCTTTCTGTTTTATTTATATCTGATCTCTTTGAAATTTATTTATATTAATGTTTTATGTATCGTGAAGGATATAGAGTTCATGAGAAGAAAGATTAAAGATCTTGAAAAGAGTATGAATATTAGGAGCAATGGCAAGCAGTTAATCCTTTTGCAGGTGATTTAATTGTAGGTATGCCTTATTGGGCAGGCTGGGGGTCAGATCGCTTGGCATCAACGGCAATTTGACCTAATTAGTTTTTGACTTTTTGTACAAACCTTGGCAATTGTGGTGAAGACCTTTTACCAACTTTAAGAGGGTTGCTAAAATAAAATAGGCAACATAGTGTACTTTTTAGCAGTTGTATATGACATAATTTGTTGGTGTGAATATATACATGATCCGAACAACTTTCTAAAAAAGTTATTGAGTACGTGTTTTGTTTTATGTTTTGTTCCCCTTGGTTTTTGCTCTTTTGTAGGATCTGAGTTTTATGGCTTGCTTCTCTCTTTTTGATATGATTCATCATAAGATCGTATAACATAAATCAAAGGGTTAATTGTGTACAAATATATCAAACTATAGTTTAACATTCAATGTATCAAATTACTTGAATTTATATCGTATGTAATGAAATTAGTCTTTCTCTATATGTCCAATGTGAATTGATCTCAAGAAATCCCTCATTACTACTCAAAAAGGTAGTAATAGGTACAATTAGATCTTATGTCAACAAAGAAAACCTCATTCCTCTAATTTTGACTTGGATTCCAATATATAAATTACAGATACTGAAGATAATATATATTGAAATGTACAATCATCAAATAAAATGATTTAACTTTTTTTTTACCTCCATCTCAAATTAAATGTCTAACTAACTTTTTTAGGTTGTCTCACTATCAATAATGTATTTCCCTTATGTATAATTAAATATATAGAAAATTGCAGGGATCGTCTTTGTGTTTGTCCAAAAAATCACATTTCATCTCTTATTTCAAGAAATGTCACTAGGCGTCCTTGTATTCGTTCTTTTCGCTCACTAGTTATCCCTTAGCCTAACTTCGTTAGTTTCATCCGTTAAATTTGATCACATGTGTGGCACATGAGGCTAATTTGATGTAAAATGACTAATATACCCTTTTTATTATTTTTCTATTTTCCTTTTAGTTTATAAGTATCACTTTCCTCCTACTCAAACCTTCTATAAAATTCAACCACCTCAAACCACCAATTCCACAACTAACACCAATTTACCAAATTGTTCCATCCAATTGCACAAGCTAACGAAACTAGTCCTTTCGGTTCACTCACGCCTGAAGAATTTTACACTCATCATTAAATCTCTCTCCATCGATTACTTCACAAACCCTAGAGATCTTAACATCTTCACTCAATCATGGATGCCGTTACCTCCGATCAAAATCACCGGCCTTATTAGCGTCATTCACGGCTACACCGATGAGTCCAGCTGGTTCGTTCAACTCACCGCTGTTCATCTCGCGAAATCGGGTTTCGTTGTCTGCGCTATCGATCATCAAGGTCACGGATTCCCCGACGGACTCTCGCTTTACATTCCGGATGTCAATCCGGTAGTTGATGACTGTATTTCGTTCTTTAATAAGTTCCGTGCAAAACAGGTGCCGTCGTTGAAATCGTTTATGTACTTCGAATCGCTAGGCGGTGCAATCACGATTTTAATCACTCTTCGCCATGACGAATCTGCCAGAAAACCTTACGACGAATTGATACTCAGCGGCGCGATGTGTGGAATCAGCAATAAGTTTAAATCGCCGTGGCCATTGGAGCATCTTTTATCAGTCGTTGCTGCGGTGATTCCGATGTGGCGCGTTGTACTGATTCGCGGCTCCATTCCAGAGGTTTCGTTTAAAGTTGACTGGAATTTGAAGCTGGCATTCGCAAGTCCGAGAAGGTCAGTGGCTACTACCTGTGTGATTGTTGCAACGTCGGCCAATGAGATTACGACGATGCCGCAACCTGCTTCGTGTTTCCTCCGCAACGTTCTTTCCCCTGTGCTCTTGAACAAATTGCTAATAAGTATGTTTGGATTGCGCGATTTTAATTTGGGAATAAATTTCGATTTTTGGTTGTTTTGTGATATAATACGTGATATATGGTGGTGGTTGAGTTCCCAGATCTGGATTTGGTTTTTAGATGAGAGGAAATGAAAAAGGAGAAGAAAGAGAATAGAATATATGAGGGTTGGAGAGAATATAATGAAAGGACAAAAATACCCCTAGTGTGACTTGCACGTGACATGTTTAACGGGAATGTTTAACGTCGTTAGCCTTAAGGACTACTAGTGAGCGAAAAGAACGAATACAAGGACGCCTAGTGACATTTCTTGAAATAAGGGATGAAATGTTATTTTTTGGACAAACACAGGGACGATCCCGGCAATTTTCTCTTAAATATATTGTTTTATTTTGTATGGAGTACTTAACAATAAAACTTTTATTTGTTACCATTTCTCGAACAAACCCACATTAATAAAATTTCTATATATACATAAACTTTACGATATTAATGTTTGTTTTATGGCAGTCATTTAACCGGGTAACGTCCGGGTTAAATACTCGTTAATAAAATGGATAGAGATGGACCACAGCCACCAAATCCGTCATTTTCTCGTTTAGTTCCCCAAACCCTAAATATCAAAACACCGCCGCACAACTACAAGTCTACAACGATTCGACAAGAACAACATCAAAATTTAAAATCGACCAGGTATGTTTCGGATTTTTTAGATCTATGTTTCTTAAATCGCAGTCTGTAACCGGTTCTACTTTCTTTTTAGATCGATTATGAAACCGAATCAACAATCTATCAGACTATCACTAAAATCTGTAACTCGTTCTAGTTTATTTTCTCATCAAATCCATTTCGTAAATCACTGTATGATATGCTATTTTGATTGATTGTAGAGTTAGTAGGTTTTGTTGTAGTTAGTTTGTTTATATGACTTGTTACCATATTCTGGTCATTACTCATTAGTAGATTTATATGTATTTGTGATTGTAAATCATATGCAAGTTGGTTTGTTAACATAAAGTATGATTAATTTATAACTTTCTAGGAACCACTAGTTGAATTTGTTGCTACTTGCATCTATTCGTAATTAGTTTGAAGGTGTGCTGAAATCTCACATTCTTGTGAAGTTAAATAAACTATGATTTAATGCATGCAATGTTGGTTTGTAACTTTGTATTACTAATTTACAGTACAAAAAACTAACAACTTTACAGTTTCTGTATCAAATCAAAAACAAGAATAGATGAATTAAATTCAGAGATTGTAGATACAGAATGAAGCAAATTGAAACATGATAATATATGTATTGATTATATAATTTAAGGATACAAACCTAAGTTGCGATTAATTTGTTACATGGAAAGCGTTAGGGTTTTGATAAACCCTAAATTATTAACAAATTTTTTCGTATTTTATATTGATTGATATTGATATCGGCAATGAGTCAATGACGAAGATGCCCTAGGTTTTACAACACTATAAACTGCGCCGCTGATGTTATATTGTTATGTATATACATCCATCTACTTCTATTTCTAAGTTTTGTTATTTCATACATCCATCTACTTCTATTTCTAAGTTTTGTTATTTCTTGTCAAAATTGAAACTTCTCCAAAATAAAAGGGCTAAAACTGTAACATAACAATATAACGTCAGCGACGCGGTTTATAGTGTTGTAAAACCTAGGGCATCTTCGTCATTGACTCATTGCAGATATCAATATCAATCAATATAAAATACGAAAAAATTTGTTAATAATTTAGGGTTTATCAAAACCTTAACGCTTTCCGTGTAACAAATTAATCGTAACTTAGGTTTGTATCCTTAAATTTTATAATCAATACATATATTATCATGTTTCAATTTGCTTCATTCTGTATCTACAATCTCTGAATTTAATTCATCTATTCTTGTTTTTGATTTGATACAGATAATGTAAAGTTGTTAGTTTTTTGTACGGATCAATGGGTAGTAAAAAAAGGAGCTCTGATAGTGTAGAAATGGATAACATGAAAAGCTCAGATGATAAAAAGTCGGGTGAGCATTTAAGGAAGAAAGTAAAAAAGATTAAAAAGAATGAAGGAGAACGAGATAACCCTAAAAGCAACAATGTTAGTTCAAATGGTGTCAAGCCAATGGAAAGGAAGAAAAAAAGAAAAGCTTTAGATAAAGAGAAACATAAGCAAGATATATCGGATGAAAGCGGTGATGTGAAACCGAAAATGGTGAGTTTGGAGGTTAAGGAGGTTGAGAATAGGGTAGGTGGTGGTATGCCTGAGTTTCATATAGGTGTGTTTAAGGATTTGGGGGCGCTTGATGTAGCGGTTCGGGAGGCTGCTGCGGAGATGTTGGTGACGGAATTGCAGGCCGTTCAGAAGGCGTATGATGTGATGGAAAAGGAGGATGTTGAAGCTGGATTGAAGTTGGAAGCTGAGAAAGATGATGGGTTAACTAATTGTGCACCTTCTGTGAGATACGCTGTGAGAAGGCTTATTCGTGGTGTTTCTTCCTCACGAGAGGTGTTGTTAACTTTTACTTTAGTTTTGAGGAGTTAATGTTTATGATTTTTCTACGTATGTTACTTATTTGTGGGCATTCATTTGCAGTGTGCAAGACAGGGATTTGCATTGGGTTTGACTTTGTTAGTTGGTGCGGTTCCTAATATTGCGTTGGACTCACTGCTGAAACTAATTGTTGACTTATTGGAAGTCTCTTCTTCTATGAAGGGTCAGGTGGGATAGTAATCTTTTTTAAGCTTTACCAATGACTTTGGCAGCCATTGTGTTTCTAAAAATTAGTGTTTCTCTTAATTGCATACAGGAGATCAAAGATTGTCTTTTAGGTCGTTTGTTTGCTTATGCTGCTCTTGCACGATCGGGAAAACTAACTCAAGAAAATGTTTTTGATAAGAATACTGAGATTATCAAGGAATTTACCACTTCTGTTATTTCGCTGGCTGCCAAGAAGCGGTACCTCCAGGAGCCTGCTGTTGTGGTTATCCTGCTGCAACTGATTGAAAAGGTACCTAATAATTTGAAGGATGGAATTAATTTTTTATGCTTTTAAGAATGTTACTATACTATGATAGTTGCTAATAGGGGATATGCTTCAACGTGATAGTTTCTCTTCCATACAAGTTAGGTAATTTGGAGCTTTTTTTAAGTTTATAATACAAATGCCATCTCTCACAGAGAAATGAAAAAGAATGATTACAACTTCAAACTTTGGGGTCTTCAATCACTAAATGCTGTTAAAGTATCCTTTAGCTGTAGCAAACAGTGGTAGATGTTTTCTGTTTTATGACTATATTGTGTATCTGTAGCTACAACAAAAGAATTAACATGAATTTCTGTAGGAAAATTTTATACTTACGCCAACCATGGATAGGGGAATATTGTGCAATGACACATAGTAGTAATAATGAGAACATTCATTGTTAGACGAACAAGGACAATGGTCCATTTCAAAGTCGTACTATTCACACCATTTCTTCGGGATTGAGGTTCACTTGTGGTGTCATGCCCAAAGCCATCAGCAGGATAATGTGTTTTTAAGCCCACTAGGTGACTATTCAAGATCAAGTTTCTAAATTGTTAGTTATTGTTGGTGGATGTTGAGTAAAGTAGTAGTCTTTGATGGTAAAAAGATGAAGTTTGCCTTTGTTTGCAGCGTTAGCATGAACTGTTTTGATCCAAGTTAACTGAATCTCACATTTGTTCATTTATGGATGTATATTGGAATCTAACAAATTAAAAAATAATTGGTACACACTGGTGGTCAAGCTTTCTGTGTTTTTTTGGGAAGCAAGTTATTCATTGTTCTCAAATTCTGTTTTTCCAGAAGCAGTTGCTTAAGATTATTCTACTTGTAGCTTTAGTCATCTAATCTATCTGTTGCACGATTGCTGTGTACTGTATCTATATGGATTGCAGTTGCCTGTTGAAGTTGTCATAAAGCAAGTGCTTGAAGCTCCTGGTCTTCACGAATGGTTTGAAGGAGCCATGGAAGCTGCGAATCCCGATGCGTTATTGCTGGCTATTAAGCTCAGAGAAAAAGTAGCAGCTGACAACAAATTGTTCGGAAAGCTCTTGCCTGATCCATACAGTTCTAACTCAATGTTTTCTGCCATCCATCTATCCTCTCTTTCAAATTGCTTGAAGGTGATGTTATTTTTGGCTTTGCTTCATGGTTTTGTTCATCCATTTTAAGAGCCTTAGTGTTCTAATTATTTAGTTTTGCAGGAGTCCACATTTTGTCAGCCTCGAGTCCATGGTATATGGCCAGTTTTGTTAAATATTCTGTTACCTGATATTGTACCACAGCAGTCTGAGTTGGCAACAGGGTTAAACTCTGCGAAGAAGCACAAAAAGAACCGCAAGTCTAGTTATGTTGATGAAGATATCCAGAGAAATCTTCAAAATTTCTGGAATATTATTATTGAAGGATCACTTCTTTTGTCATCACATGATCGGAAACACTTGGTATTTGATATCATACTTCTTGCACTACCAAGGCTACCTGTATCTTGCATCCCTATTGTTTTTTCTTTCAAAATTGTCCAGTGTCTGGTGGATATACTCTCCACAAGGGATTCCTGGCTGCATAAATTTGCAAAATTTTTTCTTTCAAGATTGTCCAGCTTTGATGACAGTAGGCGGGTGGCGATAATTATGGCTTTACAAAAACACAGTAACTGGAAATTCGATTCCGTTACCCGTACTAAAATCGTAAAAGAATTGACGTCGGGTTTTGCTACGGAAGCTGGCTGCATGCTTTTTATTCAAAACGTGATAGACTTGTTTCTTGACGTGACCCCTGCTTCAGAAGAGCCTTCTGACCAAAGTCAAACAACAGATGATAATTCAGAAATTGGATCAATTGAAGAGAAAAGTTTTGCTGAAACACTTGGTACTTCTGATTTTTTGAAAAGTTGGGTTATAGACTCCATCCCAAATGTTTTGAAACGTTCAATGCTCGATAATGAAGAAAAGTTCCGTGTTCAAAAAGAAATATTGAAGTTTTTGGCTGTTCAGGGTTTGTTTTCTTCATCTCTTGGGACTGAAGTGACTTCTTTTGAATTGCAAGAGAAGTTTAGATGGCCAAAAGCTGCCACTTCAAGTTCTCTGTCTAGGATGTGTATTGAACAGCTGCAATTATTGTTGGCAAACGCTCAAAAAGGAGAAGGCCCTCATGCTGTAACAAGTGGGTTCGAAGCGAATGATCTTGGTTCTTATTTTATGCGGTTTCTTAGTATATTACACAATATTCCTTCAGTATCCCTCTTTAGGTCATTAAATGATGAAGATGGAAAAGCGTTCACAAATCTGCAAGCAATGGAAACTCAGCTTTCCACAGAGGTATACACTGCTACTTTTACCTAGAAATTTTGTTTTTTTCTTTGCAATGGAATTCTCAGCTTTCCACAGTGGTGTATATATTTAACTTTTACTTTTATATGATTTCAGGAAAGGAATTGTGGAATGAGTGCAAATGCTAACAGATTACATGCTTTGAGGTACCTGCTCATCCAATTACTGCTCCAACTTTTACTCAGACCAGGGGAATTCTCTGAAGCTGCATCTGAAATGATAATATGCTGCAAAAAGTTTTTCCCATCACCCGATCTTGTAGATTCGGATGATGAACCAGATAGTAATGAAGCACCTGAATTGATGGATGTATTTGTGGATACACTGCTCTCATTGCTTCCTCAGTCATCAGCTCCAATGCGGTCTGCCATTGAGCAGGTATTTTTTTGGCTGTCTATATGTGAGCTGTTTATTTAAGATTGTCTGATTCACAGTTTTCTCACATGTGCTGTGTGGGTAAGCATGCTTACATTACTGAGAATTGTTTACCTATCTACTCATATGGGTTTATGGCGGTTTGAACATCATGTTGCATATGGGACTCTCTGAACTTATAATCTTTTTGCAACAGATACTGCAAAACATAATGCTCTTGCTTATTCTTTATGTAGGTTTTCAAGTACTACAGTGATGACGTGACAGATAATGGTCTACTGAGGATGTTGAAGGTTATAAAGAAAGATTTGAAACGAGCTAGACGTCAAGAGACAGATAGTGAAGGTGATGACACTGACGATGATGATCTTTTAGATATTGAAGAAGCAGAAGATTCTGATGAAGCTGAAACTGGTGATAATACTGGTGATGATGATCTTCTAGAACAGTCTGAAGACTCTGAGGGGGGAACCATTGGAAAAGAACCTCGTGAAGAAAATTCAGATGATGATTCTGATGGTGGAATGGATGATGAAGCTATGTTCAGAATGGATTCGTATCTTGCACAGATCTTTAAAGAGAAAAGAAACCAAGCTGGTGGTGAAACTGCTCATTCTCAGCTAGTTCTTTTTAAACTTCGTGTTCTATCGTTGCTGGAAATATACCTTCATGAGAATCAAGGCAAGTCTTTATTCTGAAAGTTTATTTTGATAGACTCTAATCGTATATCAGAAAAAGACAATCTTTCTTTTGTAATGCAGGCAAACCCCTAGTGTTGAAAGTATTCTCAAATCTGGCACAGGCGTTTGTGAACCCACACACGACCGAGGGCAGTGAGCAGCTTGGTGACCGCATTTGTAAAATCATGGAGCACGAGATACTCAAAGCAAAACAATACCCGAAAGGAGAATCTGTGCAACTATCGATCCTTGAGCCTCTTTTGGAAAAGAACTTGAAATTAGCAGCAAAACCGTTCAAGAAAAAGAAAACAGCAATCACCCCATCAAAGAAGAAACAGTCTGCATCTTTCCAACGATACAGAAAGATTGTTAATCTTGCTCAGAACTCAACCTACTGGATTCTCAAGATGATTGATTCTAGAAGTTTCTCGGAAGCTGAATTGGAAAGGGTATTTGATATTTTAAAAAACTCTCTGGTGGGTTATTTTGATGGTAAAAACTCTCATTTGAAACCACAATTCTTGAAAGAGATCTTTAGGAGGTGGCCATGGGTTGCTCAACATTTCTTTGGATTTCTTGTGGAGAAGTGTAGCTGTGCAAAGTCTAAGTTTAGGCAAGTTGAAGCATTAGATTTAGTTTTGGAAACATTGAAGCCTTTTGTTTCCGTCAACACGGATGGAAATGAAGCAGGAAAGGATATGGTAAGTATGCATCTCCCTGCGTTGTGTGCCTTGATCAAGGAGCTGTTGACAAATATGCCGGAAAAGCAAGCAAAAAGGGCCGAAGTACGTAAATTTTGTGGTAAAATCTTTAATATTATTAGCACTCTCAAACTATCCACACTGTTTCTCGAATCTTTGGAAAAAGATGTTCAATCAGTCTGTGAAACTCAAATTGGTAAACCCTTTCTTGATTTAAAGAACCAAGAAAATTAGAGGTATGAATTGGGCTTTTCTTTTGAGGATCTTTATGGTGTATAAAACCTTTGGAACTGTTCCCTTGAAGATGCAGCAAACTATAAACTACAGCTTCAGAAAATTTTGCTGGGATAGTGAGTGGCACATGGAGTGATCTTGTGAGTTTTGTCCTGCATCGGATTCACAAGAAACTGGTGTGGGGATCATATAGAATTAATGTTTTGCACTTTGAGTAGTTTGTTTCTTATTTATATTTAGCAGTGAAATCATGTATGACTCTTGACATTACTTTTTATGTATGTCTTTCAGATTCTTAAGCTGCATCTCTGTTACTTCTTATATAGAGAATTGTTTCTTGCTGTTGTTTATGTTCTGGAATGATGTTGATATATGCAGTATTAAAGCAACTGTTAACTATAGTTGAAGATGTAAACACGCCTGATCTATTATTATTTGGGTTGGAAACGAATGATTTTATGATCATGTGAATTTGATGAATCCGATTGTATAAAATGGAATAAGGGTTTTTTTTATCCAATCATGTGGATTTCATGAGTCCAAAATCTGCATGAAATTTGGAGTTCTATTTTAATCTTGGATGGATGCTATGCTCGACATTGACCAACTTAAAATATCTTGGTTTCTATAGCTCGAGGGTTGTTGGCTTTTATATGGTTTTAAAAAAGTGTCCTCCAGTTTTGTATTCTCCTTTTCAGAATAATATCAACATTTAATGATTCATGTGACCAACAACCAACTACAGTGTCACAAAATAAGGATGTCTTTCAGGTCTACCACATTAAATGTTATTCTCATGTACAGTGCACATCATGAGTAGAAGTACATCCATAAATGCAAGGTTAGATTTCACATATCATACAGCATCTAAGAACCAAAAAGGCTGGTTATGTTCAACGACATGATTGATTAAAAAAAGTTCAAATGTCAGAAAAGACCCATATATTTTGACAATATTACAGTGGCTAAATCGACAATTTTTTAAAACAATATGGGGTTTTCCTGACATTTGCCATTACATAAAAAGATTAGCTCAATAACTTTATCAATAGTAGTGCGGCTTGAAAACAATAATCTATACATAAAACCATATTAATCAAGATTCTGTAACTCTTAATGACCCTCCAAGCTCGACAGGTACAAGTGGGATCAACGAATGTAAGACATCCGTTATCAATGGCCTGTAACTTGGTTCCGGTTGTACACATAGCACAGCTACAGCAGCAACCTGTGCAATTAGGTTCAATTTCATTCAAGGATTAAAAGATGAATAAACAATTTCTAAGGGGAAATTTTGGGTGGCCCAGTCGGATTAGTAGTGGGTCAAAATGGGTATTCTTTGTATGGCCAAAATGGGTCAGGAAGGGTTGACCCAAAACGCTTTTTGTCATAGAAAGAAAATAAAAACTATTTTTATTTATTAATGTGAGTGACATACAATTACAACAATTATATTGTTTTAATAATAATTTAATCTACAATTAAAATGATTTTAGGAAGTTCTATGCATTAAGAGCACACTATGCCCAACATTGAGACCCTTTATATTGTAATGTTTTACACTATTGCTCGTCAGAGATAAGGCATAGCTTGAATCAACCCATTCACAAGTAAATGGGTAGAAATTGACACCTCTAACACATTTTAAAGTTGAGTTGAAAGATTGTACTAACTTGATACAAGTGCTTCAAGTCCATTGTATCTCTAATCACGGGATCAACGATGCTTGGGAGCTTTGATCTGTCAGTTAGCTGAGGCATTGCCTATAGGTCGAATAGATTTTTGAACTTTAGTCGCTTTTTTTTGGAGTAATGGAGATTTTAGATAACTATGATTGATAATATTATACCCATGTGACGATAGATTGGCATTGAGATGGTGACATTTTCTCCACGGGCTTTCTTCCTATCAACAGCTCTAAAAGTACAACTCCAAATGCATAAACATCACTTTTATCGGTAAGCTTACCTGTCAAAAATTTAACGTATTATGTATTTACATCTAAAGAAAATTGTGTGTACAAGGAACATACTTTTATTTAAAATTTATTCGGGGAACCAAAGGGCCTCTGGTCTAACAGCATGTGAGGCGCCCTTCAACTAAAAAGTTGTGGGTTCAAGTCTCATTATGTGGGGTAGGATGTAGGTTTTTCCGTTCATAAACAAAGTCGGGGAACATACTTTCAAAAGCAACGTTACTTATAAACTTGAAATATAGGCTCTCAAATGATAATTTTGGAAGTACTCTCCCTAAATTTGAAAGTGAAGAAAACGATTTGCTTTTACATGCCATATGCCCACAAAGATTTACTGCTTACCATCTAAGAGGTATTCCGGAGCTACGTAACCTAATGATCCTGAAAGCTTTATGTTATTCTTGCCATGAATCCCACCCGTTATCGCGAGTCCAAAGTCAGAAAGCTGACATTATAGTCAAACATCAAGAACTCAACCAAAGAATCTTGGATTTGTCTATAGATGTTGAAAAGGGTTAAGAAACAGAGTGGCAATATAAGCTTGTTGGATAATAGGTCAAAACAGGTCATTTTTTGTAAGAGTAGAAACGGGTCAAGTCAGGTTGGGTTAACCCACAAACACTTTTTGGTAATTTATTTTAAACAAAATGCATATATATAATTTAAATCTTAACCAATATTACAACAATATTCTAGCCTTTGAATAAAACGGTTTAAGAGGTCGTATGACTTTCATAATATATTTTTTTGGGCTGAAGTTATTTATTTGACCCATTAGACCGGTTTGAGATAATGCGAAAATCAATTGACTCATGCATAAGCAAACGGGTCAAAACTGTCACCAGTAGACTTAAGAACTACTGCCCTTACTTTAGCATTGTAGTTGGAACCTAGAAGTATGTTCGATGATTTCAGATCTCTATGAATTACAGGCGGGGTACAACGCTCGTGAAGATACTCTAGTCCTCTACATCCAAAAGACCAAAATGTCCACGTGTTACTCTTAACTAATCGACATTTTGCAATATATTAAAAGATCAAATAAAGAAATGGAATACCTTGCAATATCAAGTGCAATTTTCATTCGGTGCTGCCAACTTAAACCAGTTCCATGAGACCGCCCTGAGTAGTGATCCTTATAGTTATTGTACTTCAATTGTTTGATTATTTTTCAGAAGTGATAGAGAACTTACCATGCAGTTGAGAATCTAACGAGCCATTATGCATCATTTCATAGACCAAAAACCTGGTCTCACCATGTATGCAATAACCCAAAAGACTAACAATGTTCTGATGTTGAATTCTGCTTAAACAATTTATCTCATTCTGCAAATAAAACACATAGTGGAGGTTGTAAGATGGGCTGGTGAGATTATGGGTCAAAAGTTAATCGGGTAGAAACGAATTATAATGGATCGAAAGGTCAATCAGGTTGGGTTGACCCACTAACACTTTTTTATCCATTTTTAATTCGAAAATAATGTGTTATATATGCTTACCAGAACACTATTACTACGATAGATAATAATCTAGATCTTTAAATGAAAATGACTTGATACTGGTCAAAATGGGCTTGTTGTGTCGACTGATAAACACCCTTTGTCTGTTTTAGAAAAGATCATCAGTATTTAAATGCATTAAGTACCATTTAAAAAACAATTTTACTATAGTTAGATTTGATGTAAAACTTTAAATACTACTCAAAGTGACTTGTTACCCATTCCCTATTGTTAAATATGTTGTTTTGACGATTTGACATAAAAACAACCTGGAGACGGGGCAAAATTATCGCCTCTATTTACCTCAAATCCTCTATGGGCATCTGGTCCTCCACCATGGATTCTTTTAACAGCTGCAAGGAAATGATCATTGAAACAAGCTTTGTATACACTCCCAAATGCACCATGCCCTATGATATTGTCGTCATGAAAATTGTTTGTTGCAGAAACTAACCATTCGTATTCGATAACAGTCACCGACCCCTTTTTACCAGCCATTCTCAATGGATTAAATTTATCCAAAATTGGTCCCAATGACAACCCTTTTGAAGCATCTATGAGCAGTAAAACATGAAGTTGAATAACATTAAAACTATCCATAAACCATAATAATGTTATTATAAGTGATATACCCAAAATTCTATTGTATTTATCTTTCAAAGTTTATATTAAATATTAAATATTAAATACATCAAATGTTCACTAATTACTATTGCATGTATTTGATAACTTAATCATTAGGTAACCATAACTGGTATACCTTGATGCTGTGACAGCTACATAACTTGCAACATTATCACAACGGATGACACCTTACAAGTCATAAGAGGTCACATACATACGATATTAATAGCTGAAAATTTGATACATGCAATAAAAAAATTTACTGTCAGATACATACAATAGAATTTTGAAATTTCTAATACACATTCAAACACTACACTACAAAAAGATGTATAAAAAAAAATACCTTGACTTTGTTGGGCTTTATTCATATTGGATAATTTTGACTTTTTGAACCTATAAATCCATAAACATGATAAATACAGTAAAATTGCAACAAGTAAAGTTGAAGCAACAATGAGTGCTACAAGAATCCTTTTATTCAAATCTTCATGATGAACTACTCTGATTTCCAAACCCCCTGTATAACAAAAGAAAGGTCATAATTACTCAATGAGGCATTTAACAACTGACCCATTTGAATTTTTTCAAAATTCTGACAAAATGCAAGTGGGTATAAAAGCTAAAATATTTTTTTTTTACAATTAACTGAAAAAGGTGAGAACTTTATGTAAAATTACCAGGAGATTGAGCTTGGTTTTCAGTGGGAAACTGAGAAAATGGTGGTTTCTTCTCTGTAGGAAGAACAGGGTCAGCCATGGAAGAAAGAGGAGGGTCTGTCATAGAAGCATAAATTTGGGAATGAAAAGATGGATAGTTTTTTATGCATAAAGATTTGATTTTTAGAAGAAAATAGAAGCTAAAAATGGAGGGTATTCATAAAATTCATGTGTTTTGTCTTGATGTTTTCATCTTTCATGCTTTGAATTTTGAAATGTTACCTGTTTTTTTTTTTTTCTCTCACACATACTACAAAACTATGTGCATTAAATCATTAATGTATCTATACGAGCTGATTTTACCCGCGCATTGCGGCGGAGCATAACAAAGTTTTAGTTTTAGGTGAATATATTATCCCGCATCTTGAATTTAAAAAAAAATACTCTTAAGATATCAGAATATATATATACTAAGACAATAATTATCATACGTGGTTTCGTATACATTATAGTATTCTATAATTTTTATGATAAAATAAAACATTCAAAATATTAATCTAAAATGATATTTATGTTTTATTATATTTCGTTTTTCTATAAAAGAAAAAGAGAAAAAGGAAATCTTCTTTTACTAAGGAATCACGTGAGTTTTTGTTATTATGTATTATATATATATATATATATATATATATATATATATATATATATATATATATATATATATATATATAATAAGGGAGTATAAAATTTAATTGCAGGAAAAAAATGCAAGTGAGATTTGAACACTACCCCATCCGTTTGAAAGGATAAGACTTTACCAATATGAATTTCATAAAAAAAAATTAAGCTAACGAAGATATGATCTCTTTATGGTTGTTTTTTTTTATTATACTAGTATGTATGTATAATTGAAAAAATGTAAATTAATACCAATTTGATAGAATACTACATAAAAATATTAAGTTAAATCATCGTTTGCTATTATTTGTATAATTTTATCGTAATAAAATTAGTATAAAACTTTGTTGTAAGCAAAGAGAAAAAAAATGTATAAGCTATTAGTAAAAAAAAAGGAAAAAATTAAATCTAAAATTTATAGGGGGAAAATGGAAAATGTTAAAACCTAAATGGTATAGAATGGAGAAGTGATAAAACTTGAGACGAAGAAAATGGAAAGTAGTTAAAATTTAAAGGGGGAAAATAGGAAAAGCACTAAAACTTAAGGGTTAGAAATTAAAAAATTATAGGGTAGAAAATGGAAAAGTACTAAAAGTTAAGGGGTAGAAATTAAAAAATCACTGAAACATAAAGGATGGAAAATAGAAAAGTGTTACAACTTAAGAGGTATAAAATGTAAATTTGATTGCTACTATTTGTATAGCTTTCTAATATATTTCTCTATATATTTTTATAATACAATATTAAGTTTTAAATATTTAATTCTTAGTTTTTATGGATTTAATCTGTTATTTCATTTTAGTCAAACTTTCTAATCAATCTTTTTATATAGGATTTTTCTAAACATAGCCCTTAGGGCTATGTTTAACATATTCAGACACGCATTGTATTATTGTACTCTGATGATAACCAACTCAATGACTTATTAATAACTACCCCACTAATTTTAATGTACAATTCTTTATGCATAAAATGTTTTTTTAAAATATAACCCTTAGCAGGGGCGGAGCTGGAGTTAGAAGTAGGGGGCAAAAAAAAAAATTTTAATTATTTGTTCATGTTTTCGGGGGGGCAAAACTTATGAAATATCGCAAATACCCTTAAAAAAATTTATTTTTTACATGATTTGAGAATTCTTGGGGGGGCAGCTGCCCCCCATGCCCCCTCTCTACCTCCGCCCCTGACCCTTAGGGCTATCAATACAATATATATACAATATGATATATGATTGACCATCAATGATGATTATGATAAAGTGATAAATGTTTTATTCATTGAATTTGTTTTTTCCTTTTAAATAATTTAAAATACTTAAGGAAACGGGGTAAGTAAAAAGTAGCATAAAAACAATGCAATTTCTATTGGCCAGATTTTAAATTAAATTATATTTGTTTCTTTAATGTAAAATAAAGATATTTGCAATAATATTTAATCACCTAAAGGCAATGAGATCAAGGGTAAGTTACCATAAAGGCATGAGTACATAATCATTTGTTTTGAAACGTCTAAAATAGAAAGCTTTGGAGCAAAAAGTGAGGGAAAAGCAATTAGTTTAATCATGGAAAAAAGGTTTGAAATGCACTGCCACTAGCCCTGTAAACGAACCGAACGAACACGAACGGAGTCTGTTCGTGTTCGTTCATTAAGGTTTTGACGAACAAACGAACGAACACAAACGGATAAGCGAATGAATTTTGTTGTTCATGTTCGTTCACTAAGAAAATTTGTTTGTTCACGAACGTACACGAACAAATACATAATTTGATGCATTTATTCGTTAATACCTTAAACGAACCTCAACAAAAATAAACGAACGTATATATACACATCTACATATATATATTATAGAACTTGAAACTTTGCAATGCATATTCAACATTACAAAACGATCACAATATGAAGATAAACTCCTTTGCTTAGTCCGATTGTAGGTAAGAGCACCAGATCAGGAACTAGTGGAAGTGTGTTTGGAGTGGAGGGAAATGAGTGAGAAATGTGAGGTAAAAATATCTAGATGTTTAATATTATTAAATTAAATAAAAATATCTAAATATTTAATGTAACACCCCCAAATTCGTTTAGCGGAAGCATTAGTGTCGGCTGGGGGTGCCACGTCAACGCAGTACATGCATACGTATCAGAGCATATGATTACAACAGAACATAATATATTAAGATGCCAAAAGTATTAATTACAAAGTTTACGATTCATCGAATCGTACAAGTTAAAAGTAATAAGTTTACAAAAGTAGATTTCTGGAATATGACTAAAACAGTTTCAGTTATACTAGAGAAATCCATATGTTTCCAAAAGTTGGCATCCTAAACTTCACGGGTCGCCTAATTCTCCATGCGTGTTAGCGATTCTTACATACGCAGCTAATTCCCTGAAAAACATAGTAAAAGTCAACAACGAGGTTGAGTGAATTCACATGTTTTATGTTTACAAGTTCAGTTTTGATAAACCACGGTTGTTTATAATGTATCGTTGGGATGTCACCCAAAAGTACAATGTTGTTGGGATGTCACCCAAAAGTGTAGTTCCTAAAACCAAATACGTTTCCAAATAGTTGTTCGTAGGAAAGTTCGTATCCTAGTAGTTGTAGGAAAGCAGTATCCTATTTTCAAGTATGTTCTGTAGGAATATACGTATCCTAATCGTAGATATGTTTCGTTGGAATATTGCCCAAAAGTGTAACACCCCCGAAATTCACTGTTTTGCGGAAGCATAGTTTGGGGTGTTACTAATCAAATATCACAGCACAAAGCTAAAGTAAACGACATCTATATGCAACGTTTGTAAATTTGTTACATTCCATAGATATAGTGTTTGAAAACTTAGTGTTTTCGTATACAAAATGTAGTTTCCCTAGAGTCCGCGCGTGTAGCGGGAGATTCTATTACATAATCAAAATATACAAAAGATAATGCTAAGAATCTCCGTTAATGCAGTTGTGTTGAAATCATGCGACTCTAGCTAAAATCCTGGAGTAATCCTACTTCATCCGGGTACCTGAGAAAACATGCTAAAAAGTGTCAACCAAAAGGTTGGTGAATCTCACAGGTTTGTAAATAATATCGGCTTTGAACACGAGATTTCATTAGTAGTGCCCGTAGGCGTAAAATCAGCCATTGCAATCCAGCAATCGTAAAACCAGTATTTGCAATCCAGCAAATGTAAATAAATCAGTTTATACCGTTGCCATGAGGCTCATAATCGAAGCTTAACCCGTAAATAATATGTTTGCTCCCGTGACATGCTCGTAAGTGAGCAAGCATCAGTAACGAATAAGTTGTCACCCGTTTATACGTGTAAATCGGTACGTGGCAGCGCTACTGCCCCGGGTGGGGAGGGTCATTTCCCTAATGGATCCATTAACTACTGTTCGTGCTTAAGTCCATAACTAACGATATATGATGGAGAGACTTCAGTAATTAGTAATTAACTCATGCAATTCCGTTTGGTATAGAAATCAGTTTAGTACTTGTGTTCAGGAAAAATAAGTAGCATGTATCTCCCCCAATAAGATAAAACAGTAAAAGTGGGGCCGTAAGACTCACCTGAGTCGAGCAGTGGTAAATAGCAAGTAGTAGTAAAGCAAGTAGGTTCTCCGAACCCGTAACCTTCTAGTGCCTAAACACGCAAGGTTAAGTAAGTAGATGTCTCGCAAGACCATCTAGGCTAGTTGTTCATACAACCCGTTGTGTGTAATGTTGGTTCGTTCTCGTTTGTATCAAAGTATACGGCCCGTTGGTGATTTGTTATAATTAAAGTTTATCATTTATAACGCAATTTAGTGTAATTGTAATAGAAAGCATGTTCTATGACGTTTGTTAAGTCGTATGACATAAGTATTTGAAGTTGTGTAAGTTCGACACTTAGTAAAATCTGACTTTTCAAGGTTCTGTCATGTGCGACGTAGCGTGCGACGTAGGGTGCGACGTCGGGTGCGACGTCAGGTGCGACGTCAGGTGCGACGTCAGGTGCGACGTCGGGTGCGACGTCAGGTGCGACGTCGGGTGCGACGTGGGCATGTACGTCGCATGATGCGACCTTCGCAAATCAATGCGACGTAGGAGGCAGCGTCGCTAATGCGACGTTGAGGTTTTTATGCGACGTAGGCCGCGACGTCGCAGAGGCCCCTGGCCAAATGCGACGTAGCGGTCTGATGGCCGGAATTTTTGTCGAAAACGAGTTTTCCGGTTTCCGTTGGGTCCAAATCTTTTACCCAACCCTTATATGAACATATTAAGCCTATTAAAACCGCAAACTAGCAAAAATGATCAAAAACGAGAGATGTCGGAATTTGTCGGAAACTTACGCGGTGTCGGATTGAAAATCCGAAAAGGTAGGATGATAGATCGTGAAGTGGTGGTGCTTTCCTTCCAAATGACCGAGTAAAACCGAGTGCGTTTTGAGGTAGTATTTTGTGAATTTGATGAATTGGTGGTGGTGGTGATTATTGAGAGAAAAAGGGAGGAAGAAAGAGAGTGAGGGAGAAAGAAATGAGAAAGAGAATGGGGATGGTGGGGTGTTGGTGAAAGCCTCACCTCACCCAGTCCCCGTTCCGTGCCCCGTGTGGTGTTCGTTTTCTCCGTCGTTTAATCCTTCGTTCTTAATATTAAATCAAGCAGTTATATTTTTGAAACGTGCCGGAAATATTTTGATGAATTACCTTGAGGTTAATTATAAAAACATTTGTCCAAATATTAAATTCCTTAACTCGCGTTTAGTACGTATTTGTTAATTTATTTAAAATGTCATCGCGATAATATAAATAATGTTCGTTCACTGTGTATTTTAAATAATAAAATACGTTCTCATTATTTAGGTAAATTTCTGTCACCAACGTCCAAATCAACTGTGTCGGACTCCGTCCGGTTAATTCGTACGATTAATCCAAATCGCGTAAGTACACTCATATATATATAAATCACCTTATATATATACAAATAGAGTCTGCAATTAGTCCTATTACATACTAATTACAACAAGTTACAATTAATTAGGCATAATTAATTATCCTAATTTAGCAGGTGTTACATTCTCCCCTTGTTAAAGAAATTTCGTCCCGAAATTAGCTTGAGTGCACGGACGGTGCGTTGTCTGGGAAGAGATGTGGGTATTTCTGTCGCATTTGGTCTTCCCGTTCCCAGGTGAACTCAGGGCCGCGCCTAGAATTCCACCTGACTTTTACTATGGGAATACGACTCTGTTTCAATTGCTTGACCTCTCGGTCCATGATTTCCATAGGTTTCTCGACAAAATGAAGTTTATCATCGATTTGAATTTCGTCGAGCGGCATAATCAGCGTCTCGTCAGACAGACATTTCTTCAAGTTAGAAATGTGGAATGTGTTGTGAACGCTGCTAAGTTCAGCAGGAAGTTGCAGGCGATATGCCACTGGACCAATCCTTTCAAGGATTTCGAATGGTCCGATGTATCTAGGATTTAGTTTGCCTCGTTTCCCGAATCGAATAACACCTTTCCACGGTGCCACTTTGAGAAGTACCTTGTCTCCTACCTGGAACTCAAGGTGTTTGCGTCTCACGTCAGCATAGCTTTTCTGACGATCACGTGCGGCTTTCAGTCGGTTTTGAATGCCAACGATTTTCTCAGTAGTTTCTTGAATGATTTCTGGACCCGTGAGTTGGGATTCTCCTAACTCAGTCCAACAGACAGGTGATCGGCACTTACGTCCGTAAAGTGCCTCGAAGGGTGCAGCCTTTATGCTGGTATGGTAACTGTTGTTGTACGAAAACTCACACAACGGTAAGTGATTTTCCCAAGAAGTACCGAAGTCGACTACGCAGGCTCGTAGCATATCCTCCAGTGTTTGAATAGTTCGCTCGCTTTGGCCATCGGTTTGTGGGTGATAAGCAGTACTCATATCCAGACGAGTACCAAGAGATTTCTGTAGCGATTGCCAAAAGTTAGAAGTAAAACGGCTGTCCCTATCCGAGATGATCGAGATAGGTACACCGTGTCGCGAGATGATTTCTTTGACATAGATGCGAGTCAGACGCTCCATCTTGTCGTTTTCCTTGATAGCCAGAAAATGAGCAGATTTCGTGAGACGGTCCACGATCACCCAAATGGTATCGCAACCACTCGAAGTTTTCGGTAGTTTGGTAATGAAGTCCATGGAAATCTGTTCCCATTTCCATTGAGGAATTTCAGGTTGTTGAAGCAACCCAGAGGGTCTTTGGTGTTCGGTCTTTACTTTGGAACAGGTTAGGCATTTACTGACGTACAAGGCGATGTCAGCTTTCATGTTAGGCCACCAATACAACCCTTTGACGTCATGATACATCTTGTCGGATCCGGGGTGTATAGAGTATCGAGATTTGTGAGCTTCAGCCATCACCAAATCTCGCAAGTTTCCGAATTTAGGTAACCACACCCGGTTAGAGAAGTATCGAGTTCCATCGGGTTTGATTTCGAATTGTTTATCCAAGCCTCGCAAGGCTTCATTTTTCAAGTTTTCATCGTTGAGCGCTTCAAGTTGAGCGGTAAGGATTTGAGCAGGAAGCTCGTTATGAATTGTCATAGAAAGTGCTCGGACTCGAAGGGGTTTCACTCGTTCTTTTCGGCTTAAGGCATCGGCAACTACGTTAGCCTTGCCCGTATGGTATTTGATCTCGCAGTCGTAGTCACTAAGTAACTCAACCCAGCGACGTTGTCTCATGTTTAGATCTTTCTGATCGAATATGTGTTGGAGACTTTTGTGATCGGTAAAGATAGTGCTTTTCGTACCGTAGAGATAATGTCTCCAGATTTTCAATGCGAAGACCACAGCACCTAACTCGAGGTCGTGGGTCGTATAGTTTTTCTCGTGGATTTTCAGTTGTCGTGAGGCATAGGCAATGACTTTTTCCCGTTGCATCAACACACAACCAAGTCCTTGGTGTGAGGCGTCGCAGTAAACTACGAAATCGTCGGTGCCCTCGGGTAAGGACAAGATTGGTGCACTGCAAAGTTTGTTTTTCAATAGCTGGAAGGCTGACTCTTGTTTATCCGTCCAATCGAACTTCTTATCTTTCTGAGTCAGTGTGGTTAGGGGAACAGCTATTCTTGAAAAGTTTTCGATGAATCGGCGATAATAACCAGCAAGACCTAAGAATTGTCTCACTTCGGTTGGAGTGGTCGGTGACTCCCAGCCCTTGATTGCTTCAATCTTGGCGGGATCAACATGAATTCCTTGGCTGTCAATCACGTGCCCGAGGAATTGAACGGTTCGAATCCAGAACTCACACTTAGAGAATTTGGCATATAACTCTTCGTGTTTCAGAAGTCCTAGAATGGTTTTCAGATGTTGAGCATGTTCCTGTTCGTTGCGAGAGTAAATCAGGATATCATCGATGAACACAATGACGAATTTGTCAAGATATGGTTTGCACACCCGATTCATAAGGTCCATGAATACGGCCGGTGCGTTGGTCAACCCGAATGGCATCACTTGGAATTCATAATGCCCATAACGAGTTCGGAAAGCTGTCTTTGGGATATCATTGTCACGGACTCGGAGTTGATGATAACCCGACCGTAGATCAATCTTTGAGTAAACACTCGATCCCTGGAGTTGGTCAAACAGATCATCAATTCTAGGAAGTGGGTACCGATTCTTTATGGTTAGCTTATTCAGCTCTCGGTAGTCAATACACATGCGGAAAGATCCATCTTTCTTTTTCACGAATAAGACCGGAGCTCCCCAAGGCGAGGAACTTGGTCGAATGAATCCTCTGTCCAGGAGTTCCTGTAGTTGGTTAGACAACTCCTGCATTTCGGATGGTGCTAAACGGTAAGGGGCTCGTGCCACGGGTGCAGCTCCGGGCACAAGTTCGATTTGTAATTCAACTTGTCTAGGTGGCGGGAGTCCGGGCAAGTCTTCAGGAAAGACTTCCGGGAAATCCCGCACGATCGGAACATCCTCAAGTCGCTTCTCCTCCGACTTCTTCTCCGTTACATGTGCGAGGATGGCTTGATACCCTTTTCGTAGATATTTTCTAGTTTTCAGGCAAGATACGATGTTCAAATTCCGTCTGCCGGTCTCCCCTTGTAGGACTAAGGTTCCACCGGAGACAAGAGGTATGCGAACGAGTTTATCATGACAGATGATTTCAGCTCGGTGCTTGGATAACCAATCCATACCGACAATAATATCGAAGCTGCCAATCTCGACAGGGATTAGATCAATGGAAAACGTTTCGTTCGTGAGGTTAAGTGTACAGTTGTGTATGATGCTATCAGTCTCAATCAGTTTGCCGTTAGCTAATTCTACAATGTATTTAGCATCTAAGGCAGTGGGAGTAATATCAAGTAAAGGGCTAAATTTCTCAGAAATGAAGCTTCTATCGGCACCGGTATCAAATAACACAGAAGCAGTAAGGTCGTTGAGAAGGAACGTACCCGTCACGACATTCGGGTCTTGTCTGGCTTCTCCAGCCTTGATAACGAATGCTCTGCCGCGAGCAGGGTTGTTGTTGTTTTTCAGCTTTGGGCAATCTTTCTTGAAATGCCCTGTATTTCCGCACCCAAAGCAGGCCTTTGGTGCATTGGGGTTGGGGGTAGAAATGTTGGTTCGGCAATCCTTGGCTAAATGCCCGAACCGTTTGCAGTTGGAGCAAGGGCAAGAACCGTCATGATGGCGGCTGCATTTGGAACAGTAAGGCTTGTTCCCGCTGTACCCTTTCTTTTCCGAAGTCCCCGATGAATAAGCCTTAATGTACTCAGGCTTTTTGTTGGAGGTTTGGTTGGATGTGTTGGGGTTTCCTTCCCACTTGCGTTTGTTGTTTGCCGATGGGGTTGAAGTTATGCCACGGCGGACAGAATTTGCCGTTAGTTCATGGGCCATACGGATGGCGCTCTGAATAGTACCCGGTTTGGAAGAAGTTACCAGGTCTTGGAGTCTTTCAGGAAGACCATCAACAAATTTCTCGATCCTCTTGTACTCAGGATCGACCATGGTTGGGCACAGAAGTGCCAGCTGGTGGAAACGGTTGGTGTAACTGGTGATATCATTACCTTGCATCTTATGGTTCCAGAATTCCAGCTCCAGTTGTTTCAGTTCATCCCTGGGGCAATACTCACTCCTTAACATCTCCTTCAGCTCCTCCCACGGGAGCTTGTAAGCATCGGCAACGCCCACAGTTTGGGCATAGGTGTTCCACCACGTGAGTGCGGTGTCGGTAAAAGTACTAACAGAGAACTTAACTTTGTCCCCCTCCGCACAGTTGCAGATAAGAAATACTGATTCAACTTTCTCTATCCATCGTATCAGACCGATTGCTCCCTCGGTACCTGCAAAGTTTAGAGGTTTGCAGTTCTGGAAGTCCTTGTAAGAACAAGGTTTAGCAGCAGTGGTTTCAGCGGCATCGCTGTTTCTCGAGGAATTTGGTGGAGTATTCCGAGCCAAGGCTTCAGTAACAGCCTGGGTTATAAGGGAGGTAATCTGGGCATCGGTGTATGGTCGAGTCTTTGGCGGCATGATTCTTCAATAAAAGAAATGAAGATACATGAGATTTTGTATGAGCTTGTAATTGTCACAGATGTACATGTATGAAAGCAGTAATACAAAACATCAACATGGACAATGACAATTAATGTGAGTTGAGATAACAAAGGATATTGATAGATAAAGTGAGTTCAAAAGTTACATCCTACAGAGATATTACAAAAGGTGTCGGGAATTGTTACATCCGACTAGTTTATAGAGTAGTGCTAGATAGTCCCTAGATTACGAGATAGATTACAAGACAAAAGCTACACTAATCTTAATGTAGATTAATTTGTTCCATTAGCGCGACAAGGCGGTCCACAGTTTCTGCTAGTCGGTTGGTTCATTCTTAGTTAGGGTTCCTGGCCTTCGGATTCGTCTCCCGACTCCAGGTTCAGGTCGTGTGGGTGGTAGCGTGCCTCAAGCATGTCCCTGTATCTTTGAGTCGTGGAGCGGTACCTAGTCTCCTCCGTTGATTTCCTGCCCAAACGTTTGATCCATGTTTTGGTCCTACGGGTTAGGTTGGTGGCCACCTTCTTCCAGTAACGGATCTTATCTTTGATTCGTGTAGGGACAGATCGGTTTGAGATTCTCAATCTTTGTTCATAGTCTATGCACTTACGCTTAAGTGCCCAATTTCGGCCGTCTAGTCCCACGGCCTGATCTCGCACTCTTTCATATTCTTCAATGTCGATGCCAGTCATTCCGAAACTCTGATTTTCGTTTCCCTCCAGCATGATTTCTTCTTCTGGTACGATGTCCTCATCGAGATACGTGTACTGGATTTGTTCCTCGTGGACCTGGTCGCTATCAGACACGTAGTCGTCCATTTGGGAATTCGCGGCTTTAAGTTCTATAGAAATGACAGAGAGGGATTTTAGTCCTTGGAAGTACGTTGCTTCCGGGTGTTAGAAGTGATTTTCATAAAATCATTAGAGTACGCCACAAGGTGGTGTGACGGAAATCAAGTCTGTCATGGTCGGTGCAAACCACTGAGAGAAATTCGTAAGTGTCACCAGAGAAACGTCGGCTATCTCTATAGCGAGTGTGTTTACGTGCGAGGCCTATTCATATATATATTCAATATATAATAGCCTAGTAGTATAGTCAGTGAGTGAGGCCTATGTATGTATATACTCGTATATCACATAATAGCCTAGTGTATGTCTAGCACATAACAAGTAAGAGTCTCGGTTCCCTCGTGGTCAGAGTCAACTAACGCATTCCTGTTCGACATAGCCATTTCAGACCTCACATCATCTTCCCTTAATTGTACATAGTTGATCAAGCTATGTTAAATTAAAGTCGTATGATGTAATTCCTGAACCAATCATGCCTAATAAGGAAATACTGCCTAATGGTCATAGTCTAGGCCCACTAATGCAACCTAGTTCACTATAACCTTAGGCTCTGATACCAATCTGTAACACCCCCGAAATTCACTGTTTTGCGGAAGCATAGTTTGGGGTGTTACTAATCAAATATCACAGCACAAAGCTAAAGTAAACGACATCTATATGCAACGTTTGTAAATTTGTTACATTCCATAGATATAGTGTTTGAAAACTTAGTGTTTTCGTATACAAAATGTAGTTTCCCTAGAGTCCGCGCGTGTAGCGGGAGATTCTATTACATAATCAAAATATACAAAAGATAATGCTAAGAATCTCCGTTAATGCAGTTGTGTTGAAATCATGCGACTCTAGCTAAAATCCTGGAGTAATCCTACTCCATCCGGGTACCTGAGAAAACATGCTAAAAAGTGTCAACCAAAAGGTTGGTGAATCTCACAGGTTTGTAAATAATATCGGCTTTGAACACGAGATTTCATTAGTAGTGCCCGTAGGCGTAAAATCAGCCATTGCAATCCAGCAATCGTAAAACCAGTATTTGCAATCCAGCAAATGTAAATAAATCAGTTTATACCGTTGCCATGAGGCTCATAATCGAAGCTTAACCCGTAAATAATATGTTTGCTCCCGTGACATGCTCGTAAGTGAGCAAGCATCAGTAACGAATAAGTTGTCACCCGTTTATACGTGTAAATCGGTACGTGGCAGCGCTACTGCCCCGGGTGGGGAGGGTCATTTCCCTAATGGATCCATTAACTACTGTTCGCGCTTAAGTCCATAACTAACGATATATGATGGAGAGACTTCAGTAATTAGTAATTAACTCATGCAATTCCGTTTGGTATAGAAATCAGTTTAGTACTTGTGTTCAGGAAAAATAAGTAGCATGTATCTCCCCCAATAAGATAAAACAGTAAAAGTGGGGCCGTAAGACTCACCTGAGTCGAGCAGTGGTAAATAGCAAGTAGTAGTAAAGCAAGTAGGTTCTCCGAACCCGTAACCTTCTAGTGCCTAAACACGCAAGGTTAAGTAAGTAGATGTCTCGCAAGACCATCTAGGCTAGTTGTTCATACAACCCGTTGTGTGTAATGTTGGTTCGTTCTCGTTTGTATCAAAGTATACGGCCCGTTGGTGATTTGTTATAATTAAAGTTTATCATTTATAACGCAATTTAGTGTAATTGTAATAGAAAGTATGTTCTATGACGTTTGTTAAGTCGTATGACATAAGTATTTGAAGTTGTGTAAGTTCGACACTTAGTAAAATCTGACTTTTCAAGGTTCTGTCATGTGCGACGTAGCGTGCGACGTCGGGTGCGACGTCAGGTGCGACGTCAGGTGCGACGTCAGGTGCAACGTCGGGTGCGACGTCAGGTGCGACGTCGGGTGCGACGTGGGCATGTACGTCGCATGATGCGACCTTCGCAAATCAATGCGACGTAGGAGGCAGCGTCGCTAATGCGACGTTGAGGTTTTTATGCGACGTAGGCCGCGACGTCGCAGAGGCCCCTGGCCAAATGCGACGTAGCGGTCTGATGGCCGGAATTTTTGTCGAAAACGAGTTTTCCGGTTTCCGTTGGGTCCAAATCTTTTACCCAACCCTTATATGAACATATTAAGCCTATTAAAACCGCAAACTAGCAAAAATGATCAAAAACGAGAGATGTCGGAATTTGTCGGAAACTTACGCGGTGTCGGATTGAAAATCCGAAAAGGTAGGATGATAGATCGTGAAGTGGTGGTGCTTTCCTTCCAAATGACCGAGTAAAACCGAGTGCGTTTTGAGGTAGTATTTTGTGAATTTGATGAATTGGTGGTGGTGGTGATTATTGAGAGAAAAAGGGAGGAAGAAAGAGAGTGAGGGAGAAAGAAATGAGAAAGAGAATGGGGATGGTGGGGTGTTGGTGAAAGCCTCACCTCACCCAGTCCCCGTTCCGTGCCCCGTGTGGTGTTCGTTTTCTCCGTCGTTTAATCCTTCGTTCTTAATATTAAATCAAGCAGTTATATTTTTGAAACGTGCCGGAAATATTTTGATGAATTACCTTGAGGTTAATTATAAAAACATTTGTCCAAATATTAAATTCCTTAACTCGCGTTTAGTACGTATTTGTTAATTTATTTAAAATGTCATCGCGATAATATAAATAATGTTCGTTCACTGTGTATTTTAAATAATAAAATACGTTCTCATTATTTAGGTAAATTTCTGTCACCAACGTCCGAATCAACTGTGTCGGACTCCGTCCGGTTAATTCGTACGATTAATCCAAATCGCGTAAGTACACTCATATATATATAAATCACCTTATATATATACAAATAGAGTCTGCAATTAGTCCTATTACATACTAATTACAACTAGTTACAATTAATTAGGCATAATTAATTATCCTAATTTAGCAGGTGTTACAAAAAGTATAGTTCAAGTTATAGTAGGAATGTAGGTATCCTATTAGTTGATCGTAGGAATATCAGTATCCTAATCGTTTGGTGGGCCCATGTCAGTAGGAACCCAGTGCCCATGTCAGTAGGGGCTTTTCATTAGTTTAATAACAATAGTAGACCCATGTTTGCAGGATCTAGTGCCCATGTCAGAAGGGACTTTTCAACAGTCAGTGCCCATGTCAGTAGGGACTTTTCAATAGTTTGTGCCCATGTCAGTAGGGACTTTTTAATAGTTTGTGCCCATGTCAGTAGGGACTTTTCAATAGTTTGTGCCCATGTCAGTAGGGACTTTTTAATAGTTTGTGCCCATGTCAGTAGGGACTTTCAGTTGCTTGTGCCCATGTCAGTAGGGACTTTTTAATAGTTCAATCAGTTAAGTAAAGAGTGTTGCTGGTCGTTCTCCAGCGTTTTCAAAACAGTACCGGTCGTTCTCCGGTTTATCATGTATAGTTTATCCCGTTTGTAATGGTTGGTCGTATGAAAACGTTATTTCATAAACATTAGTTGTGTAACAGTTTAACAGTTTCAATGTACTCTAATCGTTCGAGTAAAACCAGTATACAATCATGTATGTAAAAGCGTTTGACTATGTTTTCCACCCCCGTTCAAAGCAGTTAAAACAGTAAATGTAGGGGCTGTGAACTCACCTGTCGAGTTAAGTTGCGTGCGAGTGCTAGCAAACCTAAGCCCAAGTACAGTCTATAACGCCCCTAATTTTAAGTACATTTTTTTTATAAACATCGCGGAAGCAATATCCCATATATATTTAAAACCGAAACTATCCAAAATACATGTAATCATTTACACGAGTATTTCGTTATATAACTACACAAAATAGATGGGCGTTACTTTAACAAAATGTTTAAGTAGTACAAAAGTCATCAGAGTTTCATCATTGTCGAACATTTCTTCAATTTACTCCGAGACCCGCCCTTAACAAAATATATTAACCTGCAAGGAGTAAACAACGGGATTAGCACGAAGCTAAGTGAGTTAACTCATTACTAACACTACACTTAGTTGGCACCATGAGTCTACAACAATTAACACTTTGACTCAACATCACTAGAGGATCGGTGGCCCTTGTGGCACCCTCAGCCGCGGTGGCCCACCAAGCGACACTTACACCACTGCAGGCCAATACAGTGGTTAACCGATAACGGTTTGCTACCTTTAGTCAACACAAGCTCTATTCACAACACATGTTCACAACTCTTGTGTTGAATAACCTGTAACAAAACGTCCAACAAGGTTGACCTCCTTAACACAAATCACCAATAAGTTTCTTAACACTTGCTTACTAATTCACAAAATGCTTCAACACATGAATGCAACAATTAACACTTGAAGTAACCACATAAGTGATCACCAAATATAGTGAGAGATCTAAGTCCACTCACCTGTATCGATCCCGTCTCCACTCAAAATTCTAACTTTATTGAGTCTTCGGCGGTTCTGAAACATACGAGAAATCCAAGTCAATCTCAAAATCATACTATATATACTTAATATCCACCATCAAGCATATACTAAGCAATATAATACAATGTACAAGTTAAATTACTTAATTAAACTAAATTTAAAAGTTGCCCAGTCACAACATGGGAATACGATCGTACTCAATTGAGTACGCCGTACTCCCGTGAATACGACCCATGAGTACGCCGTACTCCCGGGAATACGACCCATGAGTACGCCGTACTCCCGGGAATACGACCGTATTCAAGTGAATACGCCGTACTCCCGACCATTTACAAGCTCAGTTTTGATCAGACCTTAATTTTGGGAGTACGATTTGGAATACGATTGGGAATACGTCGTACTCCCTGGAATACGAACGTACTCCCTGGAGTACGATCGTACTCCCTCGTCTTCCAAACCTGCGCAAATGCAGATTCTGCACTATTCATGTTCGAACCCAAAAACCACAAATCGACCAAAATCCAGTTATAACTCAAATCTATACCAATTTTTAGCTATCACAACACCTAGTAACATCATATAACATAGTTTAAATCCTCAAATCGCCACAATTCATTCTAATCACTTCTAACCTAGAAATTTCCATTCAAACTAAAAACTCAAGAAATCTATCATGTTTTTATCATGTAATCGAGTACAAGGAGTTCAATCATCATCATCAAATCGATATACAAACTCTAATTAATCTCATCAAGCTTCAAATCATAAAATCAATAAATTATCTAAAACCCATCATATACACATTAAACATGTAAGTCCCCTAGTTTTAGGATCGATAACTTCGTTATCTGTAGTATTAAGGTGCGGAATCCCTCAATACGGTGTTATCTTACTAACAACGAATATGTTCGTATTGCGTTTAACAAAGCTTAACTTTACACGATAAATCGTCAAAGCCTAGCCTTAGGTTTATGTTTTTCTCTGGTTTATTGAATTCGCCGATCAGAAAGAATGCAAAAGTTATTTTCAGTGTTAAGGTTTTTCACGATTGAAAAAACCTTTTATATTTTGTCTCGGCTCGGCTCGCATGGGCCTGCGAGTTCGGCCCAACTCGCCTCGTAGCCCAAGCCCATTACCAAGCTCGACTCGTTACTGATCTCCACGAGTTCAGTTCTCATCTCGGCTCGTTAGTCTCGCGACCTGAGAACTCGACTCGCACAGAATGTATTTATTTCGTATTTAATAATTCGTCTAACTTAACACAATAATATGTTTAACGAATATTACTAACAAAACAAATATTTATTTACAAATCTAAACCAATATACAAACGTAATAATAATTACACTAGTCCTATTTCAAGCTAGATCTGTTGTCACAATCTATGTCTCAACAGACTCCCCCTTGACAATAGCTCTAGCGTCTTTATCTTCACGCTTGTCTTTGGTCTTCATTTGTAAATCTTACTGCCTGCGTAAATCTTCATCTTGATACAAGTTTTAACCATCAACTGATAATCTCTTGCTAAATCAGCCCATTCAATAGTCGTCAAAATTCTGTTCTCATTCAACTTTAACAGATCCTTTCTCGACATATTCATCAGGTGTCGATGATCATAAACTCTGAAGATTTCTCTTTCACCACCTTCAACCTCATCATCAGCTTCAACCATAACAGCTTCTCCAGTTCCTGAATCCACGTGCCAACTCTTCATATTTCCCAAAATATCCTGTGGCATTGTCTTCAGTGGAATCTGCTGTATGCATCTAGCAGCTGGATAAACTTTCTTCCTTCTTCTTCTTCCTGTTCTTTGACTTCTCTCTTGTAATTTCACAGTCTTTCCCTTTCTTGGCTTAATCTGAACAAATTTATTCGTACCAACCTCATGTCTAATGATTCTTTCAACACGATCAGCATAATCATCACGACTTGGGTTGTTAATCTCTAATCTAGCCAAATCACGTATTTCATAACGTGGTAGAGAACTAAAAACTGCAAGCTTTCTTTCAAAATATTGAACTCCGTCAAACCTTTTGATCGCAAAAAGCTTTAGTTCTGAGTCAAAGTACCAACCAATAATCCCTTTACGTGGTACACGCTTTTTCGTAACATCAACTTCAGAAATTCCAATCTTCTTCTTCTTCTTTGGAAGTTTCCTAAGTACAACAGCAGGATTCTTGGTTTGAACAAGAACTTCTTCTTCTTCATCAGAGGTTGAATCATCAATATCTTCATCTATATCGACAATTGTTGGACCTTGTTCATTTTCAATAACAACTTCTGTCCTAGATGGGCTCACATGGTGTTCATCAATGTTTGCATCTAGATCTACACCCATGTCTTGCACATTCTCAGGTACAGCAGTCCAATCTGTAGGTGGTTGGAATTCTCCTTCCTCAAGATCAAAATCAATGTCTTCATCTATCTCATCAAAAATATCATCTTCCGATTCAGATAGATCAAGCATCTCCAATCCTAAGAGAAAAACATAAATACAAATATATTAATAATTCAAATTCTTCATTGATTTCCCTGAACCAATCTAAGAATTTCTTTATTAATTCTTTTGTATATTTTAACCTAACATATAAACGCAATTTACATATAACTTATAAAATCTTTTATTGATTACCCTGAATCAATCCAAAATTTCTTAAGTCTACTTAACAAATATTAATTAATTTTAAATTCTAATGCATTGTGAATAATCACCAAACATTTAAATTTACTATTAATTACCTTATATAATTTCCAAGTGTTAATTGATCTCATTCATTATCAATTTAACCTTTAAATTATATATCATTTGTCTAGTTAATACGAATACATTTTTAACTTGTTAATTACTTATAAACCTTATGGTCTTAAGTCCATAATCAAATCTAAAATGCATATGTTATTATAAAATTATGACCGCCGAAATTAATCGGAACACGCCGCTCGACTACTCAATGAGTCGGAAGTCTTTCGATCACTATTTTATCTTAACATTTATAAAATCAAATAACTTAACAATATCTAATACATTTAACTTGTAATTACAAATCTCAAGCCGAATATATTATCACAATATTAAGTTACAATTATTCTGTACAAATTACTACCAATAATTACTACACTATGCTAATACTAAGCTATCTTACCAGCTTCTGTATCAACCTGTGCAGTCTTATCAGCATTTGTACCAGCTCCAGAACCACTAGCACCAGCACCAGACTCCCCCTGAATAGTAGCTTGGTCACCAGTCTTTGAAGGACCAGTCTGCTCACCACTCGGTGCATTGGGATCATCGTCTTTGTCTTGATCTCTCTTTCTCTTCAACTCATTCTCTCTGCAAGACTCCAGATATACCAATATCTCCCCCTGAGCAGGCTGTCCTGAATGCGATCTCAAGACCAGACTCTCTAAAGAAGATAACTTCAGTCTCTGTACAGTGAAGTCCGCAAGTAACGTCTCATGAGTCTTCATCAACAGATTGTACGATTCACTCTGCTTGAGTATCTGTTGTGAAAGAAGAAGATTGCTCGACACCAGCTCTGGAATCTGAGAAGTAAGCTTCTCCAAATCCTTTACCCTCGACTCTAAGGATGTAATCCTTTCTGCATCAGTCGTTGGAGTAACAGGTATCGTTCTTGGTCCAGGCGGTGTAAGAGACTCAATATGCCAGTCTCTGGTAAGCGGTGTATGAGGTTGAGACAAAGCTTGCGTAAGCAAACTTGTCGCAAATCTAGCTGCTTTGTTCGTCGGAAAATTAGCTCCACGAACTAAATCAGCAACCTCATGCTGTAAAGTTAAACACAATTAAAATCAGTTATTGTTACAGATTACTCTGTCTCAAACTCTAATTAATTGCATAACACTCATAGTTATAGAATTTATATCTCATACTTGAAGCGGTAAAGACATCGATTCCGTAACCACCGGTGCAACCCTCTCTACCTGTGGTGTATCCTGAGAAACTGTATACAGAATTAACTGTCTCAGTTCAACTCCTGATAAACAACAAGTTAAGATTATTTAACTTTAATTAAAACTAACCTTCTCGAATTGTAAGCGTTCTCGGACGCTTCATCAAAGGAATCTCAACTTCCTCAGTACCTTCCTCCAGAATACTCTTACCCTTCCTCTTCTTTTCAGAAGCAGATGGAGGAGGAGAAGGTGTATTGTCAGAAACTTCATCTGAAGCCGTCTCACCATCACGACCTCTAGATGATCTAACAGGATCCTAAATTTTAAATATATTAAACATTTATGATTAGCGTAAGCTCTATCATACAAGTTCTATATATTTAAGATTAATCAGATATAATACCTCAATTGGTACAACAACTGATCTATCAAGCTGTATCTGCTCATCCTCAAGTAATATAACTTCTGGATTTGCAGCCTCAGCTTCAGCTTCCTGTTTGGTTAATGATATTTATATTTTAAAATCAGAAATAATATCCAATTAACTAAATATCTAATATCAGAATCATTATATAATAATATTATGCATCTATGATTAATAAAACAATCTATCAACTAAGCATCTATATTATTACATAAATAAAAGATTACCTCAGGTGGTGCAAAATAACTATCAATATCCTGGAGCAATGGATTTGCCTGCGTAAATCTTCATCTTGATACAAGTTTTAACCATCAACTGATAATCTCTTGCTAAATCAGCCCATTCAATAGTCGTCAAAATTCTGTTCTCATTTAACTTTAACAGATCCTTTCTCGACATATTCATCAGGTGTCGATGATCATAAACTCTGAAGATTTCTCTTTCACCACCTTCAACCTCATCATCATTCTGCTCCAACACCTCTTGTACTACCTGAGCAGCAACATCTGGGTTCACCTGTTCCCCAGCATGTGCAGGTTGTTCCAAAACGTCCTCTAAAAGCTCTTGTGGATCTTCATGATGAACCACATCAGCTTCAGCAGGAGCAGCAGCAGCAGAAGCTACGTCTAACCACCCATGATTTGGCGTTATAAAAATTTTACTTATAACTAAAAAGTCTTAAGTCTAATTTAAATCACGTTAGGTACTTGTTATTTTAATAAAAATCTCAAGTCGTTAACGTTAAAAATTATACCGCTAATGTGAAATTAGGACACGCCACTAATTTTCTTCTTAAATTAGTAGACTTTCGATATAATCATATAAGAATTAACACAAATCCATTTCATAAAAGTCATTACTTAAAAAGTCTTAACATTTATATCACTACTTTAAAAAATAAAATTTTTCTAAGTACTGGACTCGCATAAACTGGCCTAACGAGTTGAGTTCAACTCGTTTTGTTTATCAACTCGCTACATTGATCAACTCACTAATCTCATGAACTCGCTAGTCAACTCGCTGCGAGTTGAATCGAAATTTCAACTCGTTCGATGAACAGCCGTCGTAAGATTAAACTTAAAATCGATGATTTTGTTAGTTTTAACACGATCAAACGATACATTCACATCTATTACGGTTCGTTTAACATTAATCCTAAGGATTCGTGTTCTAACAATCCATTAATCATCGTGAATCGTTCAAAATTGAAACCGAAACCCTAAGTGCATAAAAACTTCGATTTCTCGTAAATGAAACGGTGAAATCCGTTGTATTTTACCTCAAAATGTTCGCAATCTAAAGGTGAATAAAATCTACGGATCAAAAACTCGTTCTCGTACTCGTAAAATCGAAATCAAACGAAAATAACTTTTTCGCCTCGTTTCGCCTGTAAGCGGATTCGCCAAGTTGAAGTGAACTCGCGAGTAATGTGAATTCGGTGATCTGTTGACTCGTTTGACCTTTTGTTTTATACCCTTTATCCGATCCGCAAGATTTCAAGTGGATCCGCAAGTTGATGTCAACTCGCAGAAACAATTAAAAACGCGAATTTAATGCTAAGTATAAATAAAAACCCGATATTTTACAAGTCTAAAATAAAATTATTTTTCACTTGTATTTGTCACGTTGTTCAACTCAAAAAGATACAGTATGATTTAATTCCGAAGGGTAAGCATAATTAACACAAAAATTAAAAACTAAAACAAAATTACATAATCATAGGTATCAAGTACCACTTTATTAATCAATTGAAACAAAGTAAATATACAATGTAGATAAGATTTTATCTGCTTAGGGATCATATTAGAAAGAATAAGCAATTAATTATACATTTAAAAGTCTAAACAGATTGGTAGTATTCATACCTCATGAAATTCAAATAAATTACTGTAAAATTACAACTATATATATCATTTATACATTTATATTTATAAAACTATATCTTAGGTACCTTTATCCACATAGCATAATTAATAAATACATTACTCACATAAAGTGAATATTTTAATTATAGATAGTTCAAGACGATTACCAGTATATGATCCACATAAACAAATTATACTCAATTTTCTAAGCAAACTCTTTATTGTTAGTATGAGAATTATCAAGTGCTTCCTATTATATGACATACTGAAGAATTCAAGTAAAACACATAACACTGCATCATTAAATTTTCAAGGTAGCGGTTACTAAATGATGTATCTTTTCGAAACATATAACATACACTTGAATTTTTACGGTTAGACAAATATCAAACATACTTTGAATATGCTATGTTATCTAAGTCTGTACGTAGTACAACAGAAGATTCCTTCTAGCATAATTCAAAATATATTTGAGAATATTAATTTAATTAAAGGTTTCAGTTCTGTACATAGTACAACATAGTTACCAGTAATTAAATTAATACCCATATTGCTACTATTTGTCACTTTAATTAAAATGCATGATAACAGTGTATGGTAATACCATCATTCAACATTTAAGACTTAATGTCATACATCATAGAATAGTTACACAAAATAATAAACAAGTAGTTAATTAAATTCTTAAGACTTAGAAAATTTCATATAATTTGCCTACCAGTACATCATATGATGAAGCCATCTAAAATTTTACTAAAAATAGACAAATTATAACTTGTGGATATAGGTGTATAATCAAATAAATATAAACACATACCTGATAGAACCGCTGTAGTTCTAAAGCAACTTTATTTGAACCTACTACCATATCATACTTAGGACTTAAGCTTTATTATTGTGAAGCTTATTCTCCTAATGTACTATTATTTCCCGTAGTTTTTGCAAATAAAAACTTAAATGAAGGCGATTCCCCTTAGGTAACAAGCAAATGAATGCCATACGCCTTTTTTTTTTTTTTTTTTTTTTTTTTTTTTTTTTTTTTTTTTTTTTTTATAATAAACACATAAATACTAACTATTACAAGAATACCCTTGGAAGACTAATCACTCTGGATTTCTCATTCCGTTTAGTTGAACCAACGTCTCAAATCTTGCTCTGTCGAACGCCTTTGTGTATAAGTCTGCTAAGTTATCCAATGATGGAACCTTAACTAACTTTATCAATTTCTTTTCAGCACAATCTCTAATAAAATGATGTCGAATATCAATATGCTTAGTTTTACTGTGCTTTACTGGATTATTGGTGATCGACATAGTAGATTCGTTATCAATCATCATAGGAGTATTGGTTATATTTAACCCGTAATCCCGCAGTTGCTGTTGAATCCAAAGAACTTGCGAGCAACAGCTGCCAGCTGCAACATACTCAGCTTCACATGTAGAAATGGCTACCGAGGTTTGCTTCTTGCACTGCCAGGATACTAATCTACCTCCTAAGAATTGACATCCTCCAGTCGTAGATTTCCTATTCTGATTGCATCCTCCATAATCCGAATCAGTATAAGCTACGAGATCTAAGTCTCCATCAATCGGATACCAAAGACCCAGCTTAGGTTTCCCTTTGAGGTAACGAAAGATTCGTTTAACAGCTTGCATGTGTGACTCTTTCGGATTAGCCTGATATCTTGCGCATAAACAAACAGCAAACATTATGTCAGGCCTAGAGGCTGTTAGATACATTAGTGATCCGATCATGGCTCTATAAAGAGTTGGATCCACATCGCTATCACTCGATGTATCTGGACCTAATCCATGATTGACTGGAATTGGAGTATTGTAGACCTTACTTTCATCCATCTTGAAACGTTCTAATAGCTCATATGTATATTTAGATTGATGAATAAAGAATCCATCCTTCTTTTGATCAACTTGTAATCCTAAGAAGAAATTCAACTCTCCCATTGCAGACATTTCAAACCTTTTTCTCATGACTTTCTCAAATTCTTGACACATCTTTTCATCAGACGATCCAAAGATAATGTCATCAACATAAACTTGCACGAGAAGAAAGTCTTTCTTTTTCCATTTCACAAACAGTGTACTATCAATCGATCCTCTTGTAAATCCATTCTCAAGTAGATACGTTGATAGTGTTCCATACCATGCCCTAGGTGCTTGATGTAATCCATATAGAGCCTTATTCAAACGATATACTCTATCTGGATACTCAGGATTAGCAAACCCTGGCGGTTGTGAAACATACACCAATTCTTCCACTTTGCCATACAAAAAGGCACTCTTAACATCCAACTGATACACTTTTATACCATAATATGATGCGAATGCTAAGAATACTCTAATTGCTTCTAGCCTAGCAACTGGTGCAAACACTTCATTGTAATCAATACCTTCTTGTTGATTAAAACCTTGAACCACTAGACGAGCTTTATTGCGAGTAACGATACCTTTATCATCTCTCTTACACTTAAATACCCATCTAGTTCCAATTGGATATTCTCCCTTTGGTAGGTCAACCAACTCCCATACTTGTAATTTAGAGAACTGAGATAGTTCTTCTTGCATTGCTTCTACCCACGAGTTTTCTTTTAAAGCCATTTGAACATTTTTAGGCTCGACTTGTGAGATAAAGCATGAATATAGACATTGATTAGGAATCCCTGTCTCTTTCATTGCAGTATACAAGCTTTGGTATTCAGAATTCTCAGACGTATTAGTTCTGGATTGATGCCTAGTTTGAACCGGAGTATTAATATCACCGATGATGTTTTCAACTGGATGATTCTTACTCGTTCTAGTTGTAGTAACTGGTTCAACTGGTATCTCATCTTCCAAATTAGTACCAATTTCTTCCAATTCAGGTACATCTTCCGTACGTGCTGAAGATATTCTTAGATGTTTCAAAGGAGTAAGTATGTCATCAAACTTTGTATGAAGATCATCAAGATCTTCTGTTTCTAGAGACTTATCCTCTGAAGGTTTTTGTGACTCACTTGTGGAAGCTTTATCTGAGTCAACAGTAGTCTTGATTCCAGACTGCTTAACACTCGATGTTGAAGCGGGACCAATATTCTCATCTTCAAACACTAAATGTTCAGCTATCTCTGAATCACTGACATAGTCACTAATAGGAACTTTAAATGATGCAAAAAGATCAGAATAATCAAATTGCCAATCTAAGCCCTTATGAACATCCGGTGAATAGCTTGTAACCTCAATATTATAAACTACCTCCAAACGTCCTGTGACTTTATTAAAGACTCTCTTATTTGGCGAATTGGGCATATAACCTAGGAAAAATCCTTCGTCAGCCTTCTCACCAAATTTTGCTTGATGTCCAGTCTTTAATATGGTGCATGAAACTCCAAAGGGTTCAAACCCTTTTAAGTTAGGTTTCTTATTGTTCAAAAGCTCATAACAAGTCTTGTTATGTCTCTTAACCGTAAGAACTCTATTAAGAACATAACATGCTGTATTCACTGCTTCTGCCCAAAAGATGACCGGAAGCTTTGAATCAGCAAGCATTGTTCTAGCAGCTTCAATCAACGTTCTATTCTTCCTTTCAGCAACACCATTCTGTTGAGGTTCATAAGGTGCACTGAATTGATGTAATATCCCTTTGCTTAAGCAATAGATATTTAACGTTGAATTCTTAAACTCTGTTCCATTGTCACTACGAATACGCTTAACTCTCTTTTTATAGACATTCTCTACTAGATCAAAGAACTCAATTAGAATTCCAGGAGTCTCATCCTTTGATCCCAAAAAGAATACCCATGAGAATCTAGAATAGTCATCTGTGACAACCAAACAGTACCATTTGCCACCTAGACTTCTCTTGCTTATAGGGCCGAAGAGATCCATATGTAGCAATTCAAATGGCGAGGAGATAGAGTTTTCAGTCTTAGGTCTGTGTGGTTTCTTGTGCTGCTTTCCTTTCATGCAAGGAACACACTTATCCTCAGACTCGAAACGTTTTTGTGGTACACCTAGAACCAAACCATTTTTGGTTATATAATTCATCTTTCTCCAGTTTAGATGTGCCATTCTCCTATGCCATAACAGAGCATCTGTTTCCGAAGCCTTGGACAATAAACATGTAGACACCATTGAAGAGTTAGGAACACCCATGTTGATAGCATAGATGTCCTTCTTCCTTGGCGCCCTCATCAATATCCATTCATCAGGAATTTTAAAACCTGGCTTCAGGACTAAGGCCTCCTTTTCATTGAAATAAACTGGATGACCTTTATCACAGACTTGGGAAACACTCACTAGGTTGTGTGTAAGTTCTTCAACATAGTTCACATCCTCAAGAGTCAAAGTTCCATTTGAAACTTTTCCTTTTCCCGAAATTACTCCTCCTTTATCTCCTGCAAAATTTACTTTTTGCTTGAGACTATCCTTGAAGTCCTTCAGTAGACTTCTTTCACCGGTCATGTGCCTCGAGCATCCACTGTCTACATACCACCAACTGTCCTTGTTCACAGCATGCTCCTGCACATAACACAAAACACGATCAGTTATCAAGAGGGACCCAAGCCATTACGGTCTTGGTTTGTCCCTTATCATCAACAAACTTAAGCTCTTTAAAATAACCATTCTTCCCATCAGGAGCTTTGGTTACTTTCGAAGTAGCTTGAGTTTGTGGACGATCAGCCTTAAGAGGTGAATTTGAGGAGAACCTCTTAGGCACAAAAGTATGAGCTCTATTATGATAATTATAATTAAACTCATGTGATCGCGAAGTAGTGCCACTTTCATAATGACTATGGCCTCTACTTGGAGTTCTAAACCTCGACGGTGTCACATCCCTAGACTTATGGACATAATTATCACTTTGAGTATATGACCGTTTAGGTTTAGGTGGGGAGACACTATGCTTACCATCTCTTTTAAGAATGTTCACAGGTTTATTACCTAACTTAGGTTTGGTATCTAACCCGTCTACAGTCATATCAGAGTCGGTCTGTGTCTTTTCCTCAATCACAAGCTTATGTGGTGCTTCAGGCTTTTTGTTAGGACAACACGAAGCCACGTGTCCTTTTTGATGACATTTGAAACATGACATCTGCTTGCGTGATTTGCTCACTTTTGCTTTCTCATCCGGAGTCTTAGGCACTAAAGGTTTAAGCTGTTCCTTATCAACTTTATCATTAATCTTAGCATCGTTAATCACTCCACCCGATACAAAATGTATTTTGGTGAACTGAGAAGCCTTGCTATTATCTAATGATACGTTCTTAATAACATCTTTCTGTGCCTCTGACTGTTCAGGTTTATCAGCTACTAAAATCTCAGGATTAACTTCAGTCATCTCAGAATCTTCAGGAATAGGAGTGTAATTGGCATTAAAAGGTGGGGATACATCATTGTAACCTAACCCAGTCTTGTCCTTTACACTACGTTGAGCATCTAACATTTTATCCATTTGAGATGTCCTATAATTCTCAAGTTTACGGTTTTGCTCAATTAACCTTAAATTAAGGTTCACTATTTCCTGATCCTTACTAGCAATCGTCTCATTTAAGTCTTTGATATTCATATAGAGACCATCTATGACAACAGATTTTTCACTTATGGTATCTCTAAGTTTTGTTCTATCCGAAGCATCAGACTTAATTTTATCTTTTAAGACATGTTTATCATCACTTAATCTGCGAATATCCATAATAGCTTGATCAAGTTCAGATCTAACAGTCTTATAGGATTCCTTATCCATATTTAATTGTGATGACAGATTACTATTTGACACAGTTAAGACACTATTCTGAGACTGTAAATCAGTAACTAAGTAACAAACATCAGCAAGATTAAGAATATCTAAACATACCTTCTTCTTGTCAGTTTGTAATTCAGCCATACGTGCCACTAATTCTTCAGGACTCATATCTGGAGTTGAATCCATATATAGCACATCATCATCACTTGCCCTTTTTTCAGACTCAGCCACCTCTACTCTCTGTTCCATGTCAGTGGGCATGTAGGACACTGATCCAGCAGTTGTTTCTTCGATGTCGGCCATCAAAGCTTCTTCAGAATGAGCTTGCCAATCATACGAGCCATCCAACTGCTTCACCACTAAGGCTTTGGAAGCAAGAGTACTTCCCGAACCTTGTTTTCCTTGTGCTTCTACTTTAGGTCTTTGGCATTCTCTAGCAAAATGACCAATACCCTGACAGTTAAAGCATCTGACCTTGGTTTTATCAAACCCTGATCTATTGCCCAACACCTTTCTACCAGTTTTCTTGAGGAAATTCTTCACCTTTCTAGATATCAACGCTAGTTGATCTTGAAGTTCCAGTTCCTCAAGATAATCAGAATCTATCTGCTCATAATCCTCATCAAATAGAATAGGATCATTGATCTTTCCTTCTATGTAGTTCTCATATGATGCCACAAAGGAAGCAAGAACAGACAGTTGCTGTTCAGCAGATTTCACACTCATCGGCATCTTCTGATGCTCTTGAGGTGACTTCTCAGAATTCTTTCCCTTTGTCTCATCACCAGAGGAGGAAATAAAGCACAGATCTTCAGTGATCATCTCTCCATTTTCATTAGTATCACCAACTAACAGTGCAGTGGTCGAACTCGATGACGCAGTCGAAAGACTTGACTTTCCATGATACAGCCCAGGGTTCTGAACCTGATCAGAATCACTATCTCTTGACTTCTTGGAGAAATCATAACCTTTCAGCTTGTCAATGACTTGCTCTAAGGTCATAGTAGAATACCTAGTTTCGTTATCCTTAATCATAACACCATACATTTCCCATTTAGAAGGCAAACCCTCAAGGAACTTGTCGGTTTTAGATACTTCTTCTTCAAAAATTTCATGGTATTCTAATTCACTTAGCAGATGGTAGAATCGTGTAACATAGGCATCAAGATCTTCTCCTTTTAAAGCTTTAAACATAGTAAACTGCTTTTTAAGAAGACTCTTCTTGCCAGCTCTCACCTGTGGACTTCCCTCACCTCTTTTCTCTAAAGCTTCCCAGAGCGCTTTAGCAGTATGAAAAGACTTGAGTTGATGAGCAAGGGATTTAGGAAGACACATCTTTATGCAAGAATGTGATTTATTCTCATTTCTGTACGCTTCCTTCTCTTGATCACTCATGTTTGCATAGGTAAGAACTACAGTAGCATTTTGAACAGTTTGAGTAGGTGGGGTGTATCCACTCTTGATACACATCCAGATAGACAGATCATGGAATCTACAGTAAGATTCAAATCTGTCCTTCCAATTGTAGTAATCCTCGATTCTTAACAACTTAGGTGGAACGTTTGACTTTCCCACCTCGTGGTCCATTTCGATCATTCTACTTAAGTCAGACATCTTAAAAACGTAAAATTAAACTGTTTCAGCGAATTCAGAAATCTCAACTCGCAAGACTCAGCTCAACTCGCAATCTCAGCTCGACTCGCAGAATTTGTCGATTCGCAAGCCTCAGTTCGGATTGCTAAAAGATGTCGATTCGCAAGTGATGTCGATTCGCGAGAGATCTCGGTTCGACTTGCAAGCCTCAGTTCGACTCGCTAGTTCAACTCGGTTCGCAGGCGACGCTGGAACCCTAATCTCGACTCGCGAAACGGCTGTTAAACCCGAAAAACGAATTTTAAGGTATTTTTACGAACGAAACTGAGAAATTCGACTGTAAACTAACCCTAAAACTTCCAGAGAATGATTTTGATCGTTAGTATTGCAATAATGCACGTAAAAACGACCCGAATCAAAAACGCAATAAACTAAAACTCACGAACACACTCGTATCTAGCCCGAAAGCTCTGATACCAGATGTAAGTCCCCTAGTTTTAGGATCGATAACTTCGTTATCTGTAGTATTAAGGTGCGGAATCCCTCAATACGGTGTTATCTTACTAACAACGAATATGTTCGTATTGCGTTTAACAAAGCTTAACTTTACACGATAAATCGTCAAAGCCTAGCCTTAGGTTTATGTTTTTCTCTGGTTTATTGAATTCGCCGATCAGAAAGAATGCAAAAGTTATTTTCAGTGTTAAGGTTTTTCACGATTGAAAAAACCTTTTATATTTTGTCTCGGCTCGGCTCGCATGGGCCTGCGAGTTCGGCCCAACTCGCCTCGTAGCCCAAGCCCATTACCAAGCTCGACTCGTTACTGATCTCCACGAGTTCAGTTCTCATCTCGGCTCGTTAGTCTCGCGACCTGAGAACTCGACTCGCACAGAATGTATTTATTTCGTATTTAATAATTCGTCTAACTTAACACAATAATATGTTTAACGAATATTACTAACAAAACAAATATTTATTTACAAATCTAAACCAATATACAAACGTAATAATAATTACACTAGTCCTATTTCAAGCTAGATCTGTTGTCACAATCTATGTCTCAACAAAACAATTACTTACAAGATGAAAAGATCAAAAGCAAGATGGTGATGATGATTATCTTTATGTTTTCAAGCTTCAATCTTCAATCAATTTGGTATAATCTTTTGGTTTGAAAGGATTTGAGTTTTGTTCTAGGTTTTGGTTTTAACTAACAAGGAAATGAGGGTTGGGGAAAATATATCGGCCTCCCCATTTTATTTTAAACCGACCCCTTTTATTTTACAGTACAATATTATACATCTCTTTGCCCTATTGTCTGGAACCTAAATACCAGTTGCGAGAAAATTATTTTATTTTACCGTCATCTAAGATTATTTAAAACAAATAATATTTTACTAGTCACAATATCTCCTGAGACTTATTTACCTATTAATTTCACAATCAAACATATATAAACAATTAAATGTACATATTTAAATTTAAAGAAATACCTGATTCTACTGGGCCCAATTCCAGGGTGTTACAAATCTTCCCTCCTTAAAAAGATTTCGTCCCCGAAATCTAACTAGGTTCGAATAAACTAGGATAACGAGCCCTCATACTTGACTCAGTCTCCCAGGTAAGGTTTGCTCCCAAACTATGTTTCCATTTCACTAACACCATAGGTATCTCCTTCTTGCGCAATTTGGTCACTTTTCTATCAACTAATTCTACGGGCTCTTCTACCAATTTCTGACTTTGGTCAACTCTAATATCTTGTAATGGAAGGATTTGGTTTTGATCCTCCACACTACATTTTCGCAAATAGCAAACATTAAAGGTGTCGTGAATACCACTTAATTCCGAAGGAAGATCTAAGGCAACAGTTTGGTCATTAACTACTTGGCGGATTTTAAATGGACCTATAAATCTCGGAGCCAATTTTCCACGCTTACCAAAACGAATCATGCCCTTCCAAGGTGACACTTTTAAATAAACCAATTCGCCTTCGACAAAATTTACGGGTCGACGACGCGGATCAGCATATTGTTTCTGTCTATCTCTGGCGGCTTTCAATTTCTCGCGAGCTATAGCAACTTTATCGGCCGTAATCTGAACAATATCTGGACCCGCAAACTGTTTTTCCCCCGCCTCTAACCAACAAGTCGGCGTTCGACAACGACGTCCATAAAGCATCTCATATAGCGGCATGCCAATGCTAGAATGATACGAGTTATTATACGCAAATTCCACCAAAGGTAGGTGATAATCCCAAGAACCTCCATACTCCAAAACACACGCCCGCAACATATCCTCAAGTGTTTGAATGGTTCTTTCTGACTGTCCATCTGTCTGAGGATGATATGCAGTACTAAGATTAACTCGGGTACCTAACTCTTTCTGAAGACTCTGCCAAAAACCCGACACAAACCTGGAATCTCGATCTGACACAATAGATAACGGAATTCCGTGCCTCGATACAATCTCATTAATATACACTTGAGCCAAACGAGTCAAAGAAGCGGTTTCACTGGTCGCAAGAAAATGGGCACTTTTAGTTAAACGATCCACAACAACCCAAATCATATCGTTGCCTTTCTGCGTACGTGGTAATTTGGTGACAAAATCCATAGTGATGTGTTCCCATTTCCACTCGGGTATCTCCAATTGTTTCAACGAACCATAAGGCTTTTGATGCTCGGCTTTTACTTGGGAACAAATATGACATGATTCCACAAATCTTGCTACATCCGTTTTCATTGTTGGCCACCAATAAAGAGGTTTCAAATCGTTATACATTTTTGTGCTACCGGGATGAATAGATAGTCTTGATTTATGAACCTCCGTCAAAATCAATTCACGAAGTCCACCAATTAATGGGACCCAAACCCGAGACTGAAAAGTTTTCAACCCACGTGAGTCATCAACTAACAAATTCTTTCGTTTCAACATGATCTCGGATTTCAAATTAACATCCAATAAAGCTTCAATCTGTGCGACTCTAAGCTAAGAAATCAAATCAGAGGACACCTCTAATCGCATAAAACAAATCTTGTCACTAGCTATATTTCTAGTTAACGCATCCGCTACCACATTAGCTTTACCAGGGTGATAACGAATCTCACAATTATAATCTTTAATCAATTCTAACCACCGCCTCTGACGCATATTCAATTCTTTTTGCGAAAACATGTACTGAAGGCTTTTATGATCCGTGCAAATTACACATTTCGTACCATACAAATAATGTCTCCAAATCTTCAAGGCAAAAATTACAGCCGCAAGCTCCAAATCATGTGTCGGATAATTCTTTTCATGCGGTTTAAGTTGTCTAGAAGCATACGCAATTACACGATCTCTTTGCATTAAAACACCACCTAATCCGGTATGCGAGGCATCACAATATACAATGAAATCATCCGACCCGTCAGGTAACGCCAAAACCGGGGCTTGACACAATAATTGCTTTAATGTCTGAAAAGCTGCCTCTTGTTGTTCGGTTCACTGAAATTTCACATCCTTCCGAGTTAACTTAGTCAATGAGCTCGCAATTTTGGAAAAATCTTTGATAAACTTTCTGTAGTATCCTGCTAATCCAAGGAAACTTTTAATTTCTGAAGGAGACTTAGGCGCATTCCAATTCATAACAGCTCTCACTTTAGATGGATCCACTCTAACCCCGTCTTTGCAAATAATATGTCCCAAAAACTGCACCTCACGCAACCAAAAATCGCATTTCGAAAACTTTGCATAAAGCTGTTCTCTTTTCAAAGTTTCAAGTATTAATCTCAGATGCATTTCATGATCCGCTTCAGACTTGGAATAAATCAAAATATCGTCGATAAACACAATCACAAACTGGTCAAGATAGGGACGACACACACGATTCATTAAATCCATAAAGATTGCAGGAGCATTCGTTAACCCAAACGGCATAACCAAAAACTCATAGTGACCATATCTCGTGCGAAAAGCGGTTTTAGGAATATCTTCCTCAGGAACTCGGACTTGATGATATCCCGATCTCAAATCAATTTTTGAAAAATATGAGGATCCTTGTAATTGATCAAACAGTTCATCAATTCTGGGCAACGGGTATATGTTCTTCACTGTCCTCTTATTTAATTCCCGATAATCAATGCACATACGGAGAGTACCATCCTTCTTCTTCACAAACAACACGGGAGCACCCCACGGTGATGAACTCGGCCTAATAAATCCCTTATCTAACAATTCCTGAATTTGACCCATCATTTCACGGATTTCGGAAGGAGCTAATCTATAAGGAGCCCTTGCTACAGGAGACGAACCAGGAATTAAATCAATTTGGTATTCTACATCTCTTACAGGGGGAAGGCCAGGCAATTCATCCGGAAACACTTCCGAATATTCAGAAACCACCCGAATATCGAAAATGGATTTCTTTTCTAATTTTACATCTACTACATAGGCCACAAAAGATTCACAACCCTTAACTAAAGACTTCCTAGCCTTCATCATGGATATTACCGGAATACTACCCTTTGTACGTTCCCCACGCGCCACAACATATGATTGATTAGAAACTGGGATTTTTATCAACTTTTTATGACAAGAGATGTCGGCTTTGTTTTGACTCAGCCAGTCCATACCAAGAACAACATCAAAACTAGGGATTTGCATCAACAGGAAAGAAACTGGAAATTCATGATCCTCTATTTGTATACTTGCTCCGGCTACCGATGTGGTAACAGGAACTGTCTTACCATCATCTACCTCAACTTCTAAGGGATTAGAAATCACAGAGGGCATCAATTTCAGTTTGTCACAAAATTGCACAGATATAAACGAGCAATTTGCTCCAGAATCAAATAATACACGGGCTGGTACAGAGTTAACAAGGAAAGTACTAGTAATCACATCATCAGTAAGCACAACATCATCCACGGTCATTTGAAAAGCTCGACCCGTAGCAGCTGGTGAATTCTTCCTTTTCTGGCCAGAAGATGAGGAACCTCTAGCCGCACCCGTACCCTGCTTCCTTGCATCAGGACAATCACCCGCTCGATGTCCTTCTTTATGACATGTCCAACACACGTTATTTGGATAAGTACAATCACTCGCATTATGACCCAACACTCCACATTTCATACACCTAGATGTCCGAATAGAACAAGGTCCGGTATGTTTTGATCGACATCTTGCACAATATGAATTATCCATCGGAACACCACCATAACTGGTTTTCTTGTTTGATTGAGAAGGTTGCCATCTTTGTTTTCCCCTACCGGAAGAATCACCCTTCGGTTTCTGTGCATACTTCTCTTTATTGAGCAATTTCTTAGCCATGAAATCACTATCAGCGGATCGTGCCCACTCAAAAGCCTGAGAAATACTACTAGCTAATCGCACAGTGGAACGGTAATCTGGTGGTAAGGTTTTCACAAAATGACTAATTTTATTTCGTTCAGTCGGGACCCACTGTTGCACAAATCTTAATTTCTCAGAAAATTGTCGGATAAGCTCATCGATTGACATCTCATCAGTCTTTCGTAAATCCATAAATTCCTGTCTGACACGATCAAGATTATATTCCGAACAGAACTGTTTGCATACCTCGGCATTAAAATCCTGCCACCTAATGGAACTCTTTTGTTGTGGAGTAAAATGAGCAGTTATTGAATCCCACCAGGACATAGCTTCACCTTTCAATAATTGGATAGCATATGGAACTTTGTCTTCCTCATCACAGTGACAAACCTCTAACTTTCTTTCCACATCCCATAACCAGTCTAAGGTAACCGTAGGATCAGGACTTCCAGAGTAAGAGGATGGCTTACTAGACATGAAAGTTTTGAGAGAACATCCTTTCTTCGACACCTGAAAGGGTGGAAACAAATGTGCCTGATAACCAGTCGATCCAAATGAAGGAAACGGAATTGATGACTGAAAATCATAACCCTGCTGCTGTTGTTGTGAAACATAAGGAAAAGTAACCGGAATCCGAGTAGAAGCAGTAATGGGAGGGGTAGTAGTAGCAACATGCGAATAAGTAGGAATGGACCGTTGAGATGACCCTGCACGCTCGCTCTCAAGTTCTACTACCCAGTTCTCTAATCTTAATATATACTCTTGACTAGTTTCAACTTCTGTATTTACCGGATTCGAAGTACCATTATGATCCACGTCTTCTGGGGCGGAGTGAACAGTAGAGACATTATATAGAGTACGGGGTGGTTGCTCATTTTCTGCCATCTGCCATCACAACACATCTCAACACTTGTTAATTGTTAGCACTAATATACTACCTTATTTCACTCTATTGCTAATCCCACAACCCGGAATGTTTGACAACTCGACACTAGATTTGGGATTAAACACTCTAAATTGTTCAATTCGCCCAAATCTGGGCTCTGATACCAACTTATAACGCCCCTAATTTTAAGTACATTTTTTTTATAAACATCGCGGAAGCAATATCCCATATATATTTAAAACCGAAACTATCAAAAATACATGTAATCATTTACACGAGTATTTCGTTATATAACTACACAAAATAGATGGGCGTTACTTTAACAAAATGTTTAAGTAGTACAAAAGTCATCAGAGTTTCATCATTGTCGAACATTTCTTCAATTTACTCCGAGACCCGCCCTTAACAAAATATATTAACCTGCAAGGAGTAAACAACGGGATTAACACGAAGCTAAGTGAGTTAACTCATTACTAACACTACACTTAGTTGGCACCATGAGTCTACAACAATTAACACTTTGACTCAACATCACTAGAGGATCGGTGGCCTTTGTGGCACCCTCAGCCGCGGTGGCCCACCAAGCGACACTTACACCACTGCAGGCCAATACAGTGGTTAACCGATAACGGTTTGCTACCTTTAGTCAACACAAACTCTATTCACAACACATGTTCACAACTCTTGTGTTGAATAACCTGTAACAAAACGTCCAACAAGGTTGACCTCCTTAACACAAATCACCAATAAGTTTCTTAACACTTGCTTACTAATTCACAAAATGCTTTAACACATGAATGCAACAATTAACACTTGAAGTAACCACATAAGTGATCACCAAATATAGTGAGAGATCTAAGTCCACTCACCTGTATCGATCCCGTCTCCACTCAAAATTCTAACTTTATTGAGTCTTCGGCGGTTCTGAAACATACGAGAAATCCAAGTCAATCTCAAAATCATACTATATATACTTAATATCCACCATCAAGCATATACTAAGCAATATAATACAATGTACAAGTTAAATTACTTAATTAAACTAAATTTAAAAGTTGCCCAGTCACAACATGGGAATACGATCGTACTCAATTGAGTACGCCGTACTCCCGTGAATACGACCCATAAGTACGCCGTACTCCCGGGAATACGACCCATGAGTACGCCGTACTCCCGGGAATACGACCGTATTCAAGTGAATACGCCATACTCCCGACCATTTACAAGCTCAGTTTTGATCAGACCTTAATTTTGGGAGTACGATTTGGAATACGATTGGGAATACGCCTTACTCCCTGGAATACGAACGTACTCCCTGGAGTACGATCGTACTCCCTCGTCTTCCAAACCTGCGTAAATGCAGATTCTGCACTATTCATGTTCGAACCCAAAAACCACAAATCGACCAAAATCCAGTTATAACTCAAATCTATACCAATTTTTAGCTATCACAACACCTAGTAACATCATATAACATAGTTTAAATCCTCAAATCGCCACAATTCATTCTAATCACTTCTAACCTAGAAATTTCCATTCAAACTAAAAACTCAAGAAATCTATCATGTTTTTATCATGTAATCGAGTACAAGGAGTTCAATCATCATCATCAAATCGATATACAAACTCTAATTAATCTCATCAAGCTTCAAATCATAAAATCAATAAATTATCTAAAACCCATCATATACACATTAAACAATTACTTACAAGATGAAAAGATCAAAAGCAAGATGGTGATGATGATTATCTTTATGTTTTCAAGCTTCAATCTTCAATCAATTTGGTATAATCTTTTGGTTTGAAAGGATTTGAGTTTTGTTCTAGGTTTTGGTTTTAACTAACAAGGAAATGAGGGTTGGGGAAAATATATCGGCCTCCCCATTTTATTTTAAACCGACCCCTTTTATTTTACAGTACAATATTATACATCTCTTTGCCCTATTGTCTGGAACCTAAATACCAGTTGCGAGAAAATTATTTTATTTTACCGTCATCTAAGATTATTTAAAACAAATAATATTTTACTAGTCACAATATCTCCTGAGACTTATTTACCTATTAATTTCACAATCAAACATATATAAACAATTAAATGTACATATTTAAATTTAAAGAAATACCTGATTCTACTGGGCCCAATTTCAGGGTGTTACACAGTCCGAAATCTCCTAACGTCCTAAACGTATGAGATTTAATAAGTATGTGGATGTCTAAGCTAATCATCCATGCTAGTGTTCGTACAACCAAGTTATGTCCAAAGTGTTTGTTAAACGTTTAAGTTTGTATCTCGTTGTTTGTGAAACTGTATACGACTCGTTGGTAACGGTTTGTAATAATAATCTTTGAAAGCGTTTATCATTTTCATTCCTTTTGAGTTTCATAAAGTACGGAATTGTGTACGGGGGTCCGGGGGCAGCGCCCCTGGTAGCGGGGTCCAAGGGGTGACAACCCCTAGCGGGGTCCAAGGGGCAGAGCCCCTGGTTGGGGTCGAGCTGCCAAGTCAGCTTAGAAAATTTTTGTTTCTGTTATGTTGCTGTAGTAAAAATGCATTCGAAATTTCATTTCGGAGTAAAATCAGGTGGTAAAATCTCAGTCTCAACACTTAGTGAAAAAGTTGTAAACTTTCTGTTTTTAGCGTCACTTGAGGCGTCACTTGCCTTAGAGTAGCGACACTTGGGAAGTGTCGCATGAAATGATAAATTCTGATTGATTAGCGTCACTTGAGGAAGTGACGCATTAGGGCGACACTTAGGCAAGTGTCGGGTATGAGTGTCGGAAAAGATGAAAAATTGGATTTAGGCGTCACTTAGGGAAGTGACGCAAGATTAGGGTTTTATGCAACACTTAGTGCGTCACTTAAGTGTCGCTACACTGTTTTTGGCACCAATGCGTCACTTCCAACTGTTCGACGAACAGCTTGGTAAAAACGGGTTTTTGGTCAATTTTGGACATTTTCGGTTGTTAAGAACACTAAAACATGTTATATTAAGTATATTAAACATGAAATATCAAAGAAAACTACGAAATCTAAGGATTTACGGGAAATGTCGGAAACTTACGCGTGTCAGTTTTGAAATCCGGAAAGGTAGAACTGTAGATCGTGATCCCGTGATCGTTTTTCTCTAAATGGGCTAGATTATTCGGCGCGTTTTTGGTGTAGTTTTGGTATGATTTGTGTGGTTTATGGTTGAGTTTAGAGAGAGAGATGAGAGAAAAGAGAATGAAGAGAGAGAATTGAAAGAGTAAAAATGGAAGAAAAAGGAGGTGGGAGGTGGGTTTTGTTCCATTTTTCGCCTCCCGTGCTTGCGTTCCGTGTTTGTTTATTCTATCGTTAAATGTTATACTATTTTAATTTGTTAACTTTTTAAATATGTATTCGAATTTATTTTTAGTTGAGATATTTTATAAAGATATTTTTGTTAAGTTATAAAAATTTAAAAGTTTATTTTGTTTCGTTTTGTCAGAGATATTTCGAGTTGTTTTAGTTTGCGAAATACTTTGTAAATATTATCGACATAATATTTAATAATTAATAACGTTATTTAATAATTCCGTTTTATTAAATAATTTTGTTCACCAACAGTCGTATATTTTTGTCGTGTTTGTTCCAATCGTTTTGTATGTAATTACATCTAATTACAAATAAGTGATACTACGCGTATTAACTAGTTGGGCTTTGCTAGACTTACCTCTAAAATGTGTTGTGAATTCACTCAAGTAGGGAATTAGCCTAATAATGCAAGTGATTAACGTTAATAATCGTGATTTATTTTTGCGGGGTGTTACATTTAATAATATTATATTTAGAATTTAGCTTAAATCAAAATAAGATATACAAATATGTATTAATTTAATTAAACTATTAGTTAATAAACGAACATTTAACCGAACGTTCACGAACATGTTATCGAACGTTCACGAACGTAAATGAGCGAACAAGACATTTGTTCATGTTCGTTCATATAATTAAACGAACGTAAAAATTTGTTCATGTTCGTTCATATAACAAAACGAACGAACATAAACGCACTTCCCGCCGAACGGTTCGCGAATAGTTCGCCGAACGTTCAGTTCGCTTACAGGCCTAACTGCCACCCAACAATCATGTGGCATTAACTGCTTCATGGAGCTTGTTCCAATCTATAAGGCTCCGTTTGTTTTCGACTTAATAATCAAATATTTTTAAAAAATTATTTATTAAATCGTGTATGGTTATTTGCTTTTTAACTATTTAGACGTTCAACATATAATATAAACAATTATTTATATATGTCTTATTCGGAACAGACATTAAATACGCAGATAGACAATGTATTTATGCAGAACTTTATAAGAAAAATATACGGAACCTAAATTATTTTTACAATAAAATAAAATAAACCAAGATAACTTGTAAAATAAAATAAACCAAGATAACTTGAGATTTCATGATATTTTTAGGGATAAGATCGTCATTGTACAAAATGGATGTAATTATCTAAGATCTATGTCATGTGTTATGAGTTGATCGGTCTAAAAAACACAGTAAACAAATTCTAATACACACAATAAGTCATCATCAGTTTCATAATCTGCATTTTACTATTACTTCAACTATATTTCACATTTTAACAAAGTACGAATATTTTTACATTCTTTGAGTATGTCACTGTGCATTGTTTAATATTTTCATTAGTGGTTTCGAGATTAAACAATTTCAAAAGATGTATATTATTATTTATGTAATTTAAATTGACATTTGCGCGCATAAACTGATATTCGACTCGCAATTTCACATAAAATATATTAAGAACATATAAAGATTCGTGTATAATTAGTGAAAAGTTATTCACTAATGCAATTAGGAATTTAGGATATGATTGTGAACCATGCATAATAATATCATAATATCAGTATATTTATAAGAGTATTTACATTATTAATTTCTTATGACATCCGGATGAATAAACTAGATATATATTATGATGACTTATATACTTTAGATACTATATCCCGTCGTAAGTTCTATCAATCAATTAGGATTATTAAGTATTGTAGCCATGTGATAATGTTGACATTAATTTAATGGGTGAAAGTTACACTATTAATTATAGTCTTAAAGATAATTAATTTTCTATAATACTTAATATTTAAATACACAAAAATATAATACTAGTACTAGTACTACCTCCGTCCCAAAATTATAGTCCATCTTTCCTTTTTGGAACGTCCCAAAATAATTATCTACTTCCCATTTCAACCAATAAGAAGAGAGTTTAGTGGGTGCAGAAAATAACATTTGAGTGGTTGAAACTGTTGTGGTCTCACTTTTATTAAACTGTGTGTTTTTTGTTGGTGGACAATAATTTGAGACGGAGGGAGTATTATTTAAACTAAACACAGTTTTAAACTAATTAATTAATGATTTTGAGTTGATATATATCTACTTTTTAGGCAACAAATGCGGCATGCGTGGCGGGGTTTTCTAAAGCCACCCCCTAAATTACTGGGGATACCCCCTGGCCCACTTCGGCCCCCCGTGTAGTTCTTTTTCAGTCCAGTTTTATTTAAGATCAGTCCCAGTTTAGTATAGAATCAGTTTCAATTTTAGACTAAACATGGGGCAAGAATTAGAAAAAGAGAGAGTATACCTAGAAAGTAAAAAAAAGAAAGCATGATGTGATTGATTAGATGGGTGAAGGGGGTAAAAGATGGAAAAATGTATATAACACCCCTCGTTTCATTATAAACAATAATATAATAATTGCGACTCGGAAGCGTATATTTAAAAACATTCTATCAATTTACTCAAAATGTCAATAAACTTTTTTTCAAATCAAATACGTGACATCTCAACAACTCGGTGTTATATAATTCAAAACATTTCTATGGCTATTAAATTAACATCAGAGTACAGCCTGTCAAACATTCCATCCAGTCAAAACACTTCCTGCCCTGCCCAATATGTCCCATCTATTTTTAACCTGCAGGAAGAACTGTGGTGGGGTTAGCATAAAGCTAAGTGAATGAAACTATAAGTAACATTACAACTTAGCATAACAATCTGTTTACATCAAATAACAATAAACAGAAAATCAATCAATCATTAATTCACATAACTTCCAATCAAGTGTTATCAATCTTCATGAGAATCGGTGGTCCCTGAGACACCCTAATACCGGTTTGGCACTCAAGGAACTCTTGTCAATCATCTGTATTGGTCTATACAGAATTACCGATAACCAGTTGTTAATCACACACGACCTAGATCTCTAAACCGACATTTCAAGTTTCCGAGATCTCCTGTCGTTTACAACAACAACCAGTCCAACCATCAAGTCAAGTTGACCTCAAAATCTTACATACTAGCACAATCAGCCAAGTAAACAACTAGTTAATCTATCATGGCAAGATATCTCGACCGATGCATCATATCAAAGTAATACTATAAATTACTGGTTGTAAATCAAATCATTACAACTAAATCACACTGAGGTTACAGATCCACTCACCGATACCTCAGCTGCAAGCTCAGAAGTCTAATATTACTGAGCCTTCTACACATCTGAGAATACAATCAATAAACAATGAGTTAGTAACTTGTATCAACTGATAATACTTATGTAATTAACATCGTTACACAATCATAACATAATTACATGTATCAAGTGATCCCTAAGATCACAGCAACAAAAGTTCAATTCGGAACATAATCAAAAAGTCCCGAAATAAGGTCCAAAAACTGTAAAATGCTATTTTCGACCCCTAAACGACCCCGAATGGCCAAAAACTGACTAGGCTATAGTATATAGCTTTGATCAGTGGGCCGTTTTCGAGTAACCATGTAAATTTTAGCCCAATCAAAGTTTAAAGACAATTTGTCAATTTTTCCGTGGCAAAAATCACTACTAAACACTTATGCACTTTTGAAATTTTACAAAAAGTACTGACAAACGCGATCCAGAAAACAATGGTGGGATCGCGTTCCTCTTTGTAAAATCATTCTGTGACAAATTATAACTAACCAACGCGATCCGGACAAATTCTTGGGATCGCGTTCCCAAGAACAAAACTCGTCTGATTCCTTTTATAACTAACGAACGCGATCCTGGCTAGGGTTCTAGGATCGCGTTTGAGCGTCTTTCAGCTCAGCTTCATCCCTGTAATTGCCCAGCTCCGAATTCAAAACCATTTTTGATAAATCAAGCTTATCAAACTCAGTTCTAATGTTATAAACAACTCAAATAACATCACATAATGTTATATATCAACATTCTAGCTTCAATTTCACATATTCATTGCTAAATCTCATGATTCAATCAATTTTCATATATAAACCATATGAATACTTACAATTTGATTAAGAACAAGATGATGATGATGATGATGAAATCTGATGATGATGATGAAACTAGCATCAAGATCACATCTTCACTTTTGATTCACACTTTGATTTAGATTTCTTAAGGTTTTGGATGATTTTCAAGTTTCATATGAAACTTTCTAAATAAGGAAAGTGATATATAAGTCGGCTCCTCAAACCGACTTCAAATATACGGGTATAATTTAATACCCCATCTCAATCTATTGTCTGGAACTCGAAAACCATTTGCGAGTCCAAACATTTTATTGTACCGTCAACTATATTAATTTACAACAATTAATAATTCACTTATTACATTGGAATATTCGACTCCTATTCCAATTATTTCTACTAGTTCAAACAATATTATTTCCAAACACATTTAAATGTTTATTTAAATCAAGAAATAATATAAAACAACGAGGTCCATTTCGAGGGTGTTACAACTCTCCCACCCTTAAAGAGATTTCGTCCCCGAAATCTAACCTCACTCAATCAGTCTAACTAATGTGATATAATCACATATTTCTTAGCATACATTAATCCTCAATAGCAACTTACAACTATACTTAGACTATTTGAATTTTTTCCACATGCACATATCCAAATGTACATGCTTCTGTCTTTTCCTACGCATACATACAGTGCATCCAATCAATATCATCAATCAGATATATCTTATAGAACAAACACTTACTTAAACAAGTGAATTCACTATCATTTAAACACAAGTGAAATCTACAATCACTTAATAGGTCGGTGCAACCAGAAATTAGCAACATGCTAAAATCTTTAACCTATTCTCACTGTTCATCGCTGTTAACAATAAAACAGCAGTAACAATACCACAACAACAGTGGTTCTTTTAAACCACAATGTACCTAGCAACACTGAAATATAATTCAGCTTCTGACTAACAATCAGTCTAATATACAGATAACAATTTCAAATTTCTACTATCAAAGATTTAAAATTCAAATCTAGGTCAATTTTTCATCCAAAAATTTCATACCTACTCTCTTGAACAACATATCATATTCACATATCACTATTCACCTTAATAAGTAATGTAGAGATCAAACTCAGTAGGTAAAACCACAATTCACAAGTACTTTGCTCAATCAAAAAAAGTACCAAAATCAAATATTACCTACATTCAACCAACCTCTACATTGACTTATTTCTGCTTATAACTCCTTTCATTACAACCTATCAATTGTCGACAACAACAACTGCTCAAACAATAATCACAACAATAGTGATTATACATTCCAGTACACCTATCAGTACTTAATATTTGTCTTCAAAGTCTAACTAACCATCAAGTTAGAATTTACATAACACTTAAACTGATAAGACATCAAGAAATCTTTTCTTTGCAACCAGTTATTTCAATTCAATCTTAAAATCTTAAACTACTAATCACAAGCAATTAGAAATTATACAACTCTAACCATATAATCACTTAATACTAAATTTCATCAATCTAGCAGCTAAGTCGGCCTTAATCAATATTATGATACTACAATTCAAGTATCACAATATCCCAATGTGCTATTTCTCAACACATTTCCAACAATTTCTACATCAAGTTAATCACAATTATCTGACTTCTACATGACTTATGGCACATTTTAATTCATTCTATCAAAACTTATCATGCCATTTATTATCATGTATATCACACATACATACCTACACAATTTCAGGTATTTTCTAAAATGGACACTTACACATCAATTCCATTTCATTTTATACACTAGGCCATTCAGACTGTTAAAGTCTTTATCAAGCCTACTCATTACTACTAATCATCACATATCCATACCCCAGGACATGGAATAATAAATTTAACAACTCAATGTTTCATTTATATACATACCAATTCGTATATAACTTAAACAATTCAACTTAAACTTACAAGAAAAGCTTGGTGAATACAATCATCACCTATCAATTTCAAGGTTTCTCTTACTTTCTAAGACATTCACTATATCCACATACCTTACTTCTCAAAATATGAACAACTTTTCAATTCATATTCCTCAATTTATCAAACAAGAATCAACTAGACCTTTAATACAATTCAACTTCCAGATATCCTTTCATATCATTTCTTATTTGGACCTAATTCCAATTTACCACTTACTTCATTTGTATACAATCAAAAATTAACTAAAGAACTCATTTAATTCTTTCAATACTTAAATAATTCCTTATGAGGTACAAATCAACCTATGCAACTATTAATAATAACTTTCAATTATTTCTCATCTCACATTCTTACCCAATCAAAGCTATCATCACAAGCTTCATACACTGGTAAGATTTTCTTATCACAATTCTAATCAATGTGATTTAACTTACTCTTAACATATCTTAGCAATTTATAACTGTCATATCAAACAATGACTTCATATCTGTATAATTCTTCAACACATATTCAGTTCAAATATCAAATATTACCCAACTGAGTACTCAATTACACTTAACAATATTTCAATTACTTAATACTAGCTTTAAGTAATGATCAAGTTTCACAAACTTAAACAACTCATCTATCTCTTTCGGATCTTAAATGACCCATTTCAACATGTTTTAACTAATCAAGGAATTCAATCATATTCCACAAAATCATAACATCACAATCTATGTTAGACTATTTCAACACACACAGTTGATTACATGTCAACTTTGATTTCAATCAACCAATCAATAAAATCCTCTAACTGCTTTTCTCAAGTTTGACCTATCCTCAAACCAATCACAAGCAATTAATTTTATACACAATTCTCTATTCATGGTTTGACTTTCAAAGTTAACATACTATCAATATTAACTCATAACAAACCATTTCATCTTATATGTTCACCTTCAAACATATATTTTAAATTATTACTTTCAATAATTTTATCAATCCTTTACAAGGACAGAATCAACCTACATCAATTTTGGCTCCATACAAGCCATTTCATATTGTATGTTTACTTTCAGACATTAACTTCTAATTATTACATTCAATAATTACTAGGAATTCCTTAAGCCAAACAATACTAACATGTATCAACCTTGGCTTCATACAAGCCAGATACCAAATAGTGATTTATCTAAACACTATCAAATCTATCTAAGGTCAATGTAACACAATCAGTTACAATTACATATTCAACAAAATCAAATTAGTCAATTAGGTGTATCATCAAAACCTCTATCAATGACCATTATTATTTACACTCTCATCTTTACAGTCTAAAGGTCACAGTTCTATCAACTGATTGTTTTCTTATCAAAACAATTATTAAACAACTTGGCATACTATCATGCTCCATTTCCAAAATCACATTACATTTCTTTTATACCAAGTAGCCTCAACAAGTTCATGTGACACAACATAATATAACAACGGTGATCAGACGTTGCAAGATTATGTTCTTCACAATCCATTCTTAGGCTACTCTACATTATAATTATCAATGTGATCTACTCTCATCTCATACATATTAAATACTTCATGATTTCAAATCAATCATAATCTATTTAATAGTTTCTATCAGCTGATACACACTCAAAATCAGCTTACTACTTACATATTCATACAATGTTCTGGTTTTCAACAACTGAATTACTCAGTATATCACTTATATGAAACCTCAAACACATGATAACTCATCATCATAGTTTCAATACTTAACACTAATCAATGTCCTTATTTACTCCAAAATTCAAGACACATCCTAATTAATTTTCATCACTTTGACATATGCTAACATATCAAGCATCACTGTCACAACAAGCCTATTCAATCATGTTACTATAAAACATTTCATTTCTTAACTCACAATTGACCAGAAAGATCTATCACTTCCCAAATCAATTTAGCTTTATCATAAGCCCTATTTCTTATAAACCTATCAGTCATGGTTTAGATCAAGTGTTTAAATATAGTTAACACATATCATAAGGTCACATAAATACATATTTTCTCAAATAGCAGTCATTATCAATTCAAATGACACAACCTTCCTTAACAAGGATTTAGATCACACCTTGTGATCAATCCATTAACATAATACTATCAATTATTTTGTCTCACTAATAAAGACACTCTTAGGTTCTAACATCAATCCAGTTGAACCTTAATCAACTCTTTTCTGCTTACTTAATCATATTTCTGCATTTTTAATTCAATCAGAAATACTCACAACAATGAGCAACAATAAACAGCTCACTTATCACTTCTATTCTTATGTCAACCTATAACAATCATTAGTTGACTCAAAACTGGGGAATTATATCAGTCTGACTCAATTAACTTCACAACAAAGCTTACTCAACATAACAGAGTAAACAATTCAAGTTAATGTAAATTAACATAGGCTTATCGAAGATTACCTGGAAATCTTAAGCCCACGAGTGTTGAGGAATCATGAAATATACCAGTCAGATACTCATGTTCCTCCGTCTCTGCAATCAAACAACAACTTCACAACTTGTTAAAGGTTAGTACATATTCAACTAACTACTTTCTCACACATTCACTAATCAACTAAACCCACACTTTCTGGAATGTTTGACTCAACTCAATCAAGTTTAGGATTGAACAATCTATCATGTTCAATTCACCCAAACTATTGCTCTGATACCAACTTATAACACCCCTCGTTTCATTATAAACAATAATATAATAATTGCGACTCGGAAGCGTATATTTAAAAACATTCTATCAATGTACTCAAAATGTCAGTAAACTTTTTTTCAAATCAAATACGTGACATCTCAACAACTCGGTGTTATATAATTCAAAACATTTCTATGGATATTAAATTAACATCAGAGTACAGCCTGTCAAACATTCCATCCAGTCAAAACACTTCCTGCCCTGCCCAATATGTCCCATCTATTTTTAACCTGCAGGAAGAACTGTGGTGGGGTTAGCATAAAGCTAAGTGAATGAAACTATAAGTAACATTACAACTTAGCATAACAATCTGTTTACATCAAATAACAATAAACAGAAAATCAATCAATCATTAATTCACATAACTTCCAATCAAGTGTTATCAATCTTCATGAGAATCGGTGGTCCCTGAGACACCCTAATACCGGTTTGGCACTCAAGGAACTCTTGTCAATCATCTGTATTGGCCTATACAGAATTACCGATAACCAGTTGTTAATCACACACGACCTAGATCTCTAAACCGACATTTCAAGTTTCCGAGATCTCCTGTCGTTTACAACAACAACCAGTCCAACCATCAAGTCAAGTTGACCTCAAAATCTTACATACTAGCACAATCAGCCAAGTAAACAACTAGTTAATCTATCATGGCAAGATATCTCGACCGATGCATCATATCAAAGTAATACTATAAATTACTGGTTGTAAATCAAATCATTACAACTAAATCACACTGAGGTTACAGATCCACTCACCGATACCTCAGCTGCAAGCTCAGAAGTCTAATATTACTGAGCCTTCTACACATCTGAGAATACAATCAATAAACAATGAGTTAGTAACTTGTATCAACTGATAATACTTATGTAATTAACATCGTTACACAATCATAACATAATTACATGTATCAAGTGATCCCTAAGATCACAGCAACAAAAGTTCAATTCGGAACATAATCAAAAAGTCCCGAAATAAGGTCCAAAAACTGTAAAATGCTATTTTCGACCCCTAAACGACCCCGAATGGCCAAAAACTGACTAGGCTATAGTATATAGCTTTGATCAGTGGGCCGTTTTCGAGTAACCATGTAAATTTCAGCCCAATCAAAGTTTAAAGACAATTTGTCAATTTTTCCGTGGTAAAAATCACTACTAAACACTTATGCACTTTTGAAATTTTACAAAAAGTACTGACAAACGCGATCCAGAAAACAATGGTGGGATCGCGTTCCTCTTTGTAAAATCATTCTGTGACAAATTATAACTAACCAACGCGATCCGGACAAATTCTTGGGATCGCGTTCCCAAGAACAAAACTCGTCTAATTCCTTTTATAACTAACGAACGCGATCCTGGCTAGGGTTCTAGGATCGCGTTTGAGCGTCTTTCAGCTCAGCTTCATCCCTGTAATTGCCCAGCTCCGAATTCAAAACCATTTTTGATAAATCAAGCTTATCAAACTCAGTTCTAATGTTATAAACAACTCAAATAACATCACATAATGTTATATATCAACATTCTAGCTTCAATTTCACATATTCATTGCTAAATCTCATGATTCAATCAATTTTCATATATAAACCATATGAATACTTACAATTTGATTAAGAACAAGATGATGATGATGATGATGAAATCTGATGATGATGATGAAACTAGCATCAAGATCACATCTTCACTTTTGATTCACACTTTGATTTAGATTTCTTAAGGTTTTGGATGATTTTCAAGTTTCATATGAAACTTTCTAAATAAGGAAAGTGATATATAAGTCGGCTCCTCAAACCGACTTCAAATATACGGGTATAATTTAATACCCCATCTCAATCTATTGTCTGGAACCCGAAAACCATTTGCGAGTCCAAACATTTTATTGTACCGTCAACTATATTAATTTACAACAATTAATAATTCACTTATCACATTGGAATATTCGACTCATATTCCAATTATTTATACTAGTTCAAACAATATTATTTCCAAACACATTTAAATGTTTATTTAAATCAAGAAATAATATAAAACAACGAGGTCCATTTCGAGGGTGTTACAATGTAGGCCAAGGGGTATCTTTAGTAGGACCCATGGCCATGGGCTGCAAACACCGTGTATCTATCAGCTTTTGTTTCTGTTAACTTTAAGCAGTTAAATGTGTAGGTGAGCATGGTACGGAACTGGTACCGAACCGTACCGAACCGGTTGGTACCGCTTATTTTTTTGGCCCTAAAGTGAGTACCGAATACCGGACCGTTTAAAGCGGTACGGTACCGGTACGGTTCCGGTTCCGGTATGGGTAAAAGTGGTATTATACCGCTTTGGTACCAAAACATATAGAATAATAAATAAACCTATTTACGTATTTTGTACTCGATAAAATTTACTAGAAGATAAATATTAATGAATCTCAAATAAATTAAAACATCATTAAGTGACATAGATGGATATTGACGAAGAAAAACAAATATATACGACGTTGTTGTACCGTGTTAAGTGTTTCGGTAATGACACACGTCATGATCCTTATCTTTATACTAACAAGCAATATGTTTGAAATCCGATTCAAGTAGGATGCTAAAAACGTGATTGAATGTGTAGCAAAGAAAACTAGCTATACTTCCTATAAAATTACAATTGTATTCATACACGAGAGTCTAACTCTATTTTATACTTCTTAATTACCTAAAAAATATCATTTTTTATATTAATAGACATATAATATGATCATAGAAATGAGGTTATAAATAAATCTTTTTAAAATATAGAAAGAACCCACGGACCTATAACAAATAAAAACATGTATATTTAGGATATGGTACCAAAGCGGGAAAAGTGGTAAAATACCGGTACCGAACCGGTTGGTACCGTTATCTTTTTGGCCCTAAAGTGAGTACCAAATACCGGACCGCTTAAAGTGGTACGGTACCGGTTCGGTACGGTACCGGTACGTAGCGGTACGGGATCGGGATTCGGGTACGAATGCTCACCCCTAGTTAAATGGGCAGCTTTCCAATTTTGCCCCTTATCAGGTGAAGAACATTAATCAATTTTTATTTTTTATTTTTTTGCTATTTTTTTGCTATTTGCTTTGTTAAAGTCACATGTCCCTTGTGTTGTTCTTTTTGTTGCTTCCAAAACAAGGCTACATGACTTTATTTTTATTACGAGTACTACTTAATGTGTAATAAACTTATATGATATCATAAATTAGATAATATTAATTTGTTTCAATTATTAATTATTATTATTATTATTATTATTATTATTATTATTATTATTATTATTATTATTCTTATTATTATTATTCTTATTATTATTACTAGTCTTCAAACCCGTGTATACACACGGGCCGTTAAATATGTATTTGATTATCAATAAATAAGATGTTCAAATACTTACTAAAATAGTTACTAAAGAAACGATTAAAGAGCTCATGTGGATGGATGGAAATCTTATTATTATATGTTGATACTTAATATTATGTTTATAAATTAATTATTATTTGTAGAATTAATATGATAATTTTTAATTAATTTTTTTGTTACGACAAGATATCTTATACTAAGTTGGACTTTGATTAGAGTTAGGATTAGAATTAAGATTATGATTAGAATAAGATTAATTATGATGTCATTGTGTCCCTAAATTTTAGCCAATTTGATAAAAATCAAGCAATTTGATTGGTTAATTGAATTTTTGATGACATCATCGTATGTTTCCTATATATAATTTAAGATTATTATTAAGATTATTATTATTATTATTATTATTATTATTATTATGCTTTTAATGCTATCTTCCTTTTAATAGATATTCCTACCCACAATGTCATATATACCTTTTGATATTATAAGCAAAAGAATTTCGATACACACTTGGCATGATCCATATATATTAACCATATCATTCTTGCATTAAGAGGTATTTTTCAAAATGGAGTTAAGGAAAATTAACTTATACTCATTCCTATTTTGTGTGTGTTGTCGTTTTAAGAGTGTGATATCCATAACAACATAAGATTGTGTAGGTGGCCAAAAGCTTTTGATGACTTCATGAGTGAATCAAACCAACCAACTCAAAATAACCTTAATTTTCACATATATCTAGCTATCTATAATATAGTACTAGTAATACATATCGGTTTAGGACATAATTGACATTATGTAGTCTTTTAATTCGATTAATTACATTCTCGAGACTCGATTTTATTATAAGTTGTAGAAGTTATATGTTTTTTCCATGTCGAATGGGCATAATAAAAGGTTTAACCGGAATTAGAAGAGATTCAAAATATGTTCGAACAGATAAGTCTCATTCGAATTATTGATAATCATACTACCGAGTATTATTGTGATTAGAAGTTAATGGTCCCATGTTTATACAATAATCAACTATAACTATCCCTTATAAACCACTCATTTTGTCATTTATTGTTGTCATTGTGTATCTTTTTGTGATTTAATTATGAGAAGATGAATAAGATTTGGTAGATCGATTTCAATAATTAGCATTAGCTTTCAAAGTCAAAGAATATATAGGAAACTTTCACATCATAACTATTTATGATACGTTTGATTATTGAAATTTTAGAGTAGAAAACGGTAACTGATCATTTGGCGGTCCGTATCTACTGGTTTTACAGTCAATACGGGGAAGGTAAATTGGATAACTCGCATCTAAAGAATATTAGAGACGGATAATGAACCCGTGGCATAATGGCATGTACCTTTATGCTACATACATGTCCGCTAGACTAGCATTGTGGGGACTAACAAGTTTTACTCAAAGCACCATATTTGTTTTATGTCAAAAATATCCTTTTAACTCATGTTAGGGCCCGTTTGTTTCACAGAATGTTTTGTAAGGAATTGAAATTTGTCAAAGGAATTGGAATTTGAAAGAATTGGAATTCAAAGGAATTGGAATCTATATATATTTTCTTATGTTTGGTTGATATAATTTTATGAAAGGAATTGAAATGTAAATGTCAAAATTACCCTTTATTTTTAGTAGTTGTATTTTATTTATTTGTCTTCTTATAAAAGTAGAAGTACAAACTACAAACACTTTGTTAAATCTTTTTATACCTAAATAATTTTTTTACAGAACCTGCTAATTAATTTCATCTCATCACGTTATTTTATACCCCACCTTTCATAAAACTTGCTAGTCATCTTTAATAATCCATTGCCGGTCAAATAAGTAACCACCACCTACCACTCGTAGACCATTACTAAAATCAAAACCATTTATCATTCATTAACACCAAAACAACATTTAACAAATCAGTGAGTAGATCGAACACAGATCTAAGTAGGTGTCAAAGAACACATATATGAGATTATATGATATCAAGAAATGATGATCCATTGTCACCACCACCACAACAAGTAAATCGGAGTAAAAATTAGAAAAACCCTTGACATCCCAAATCAACGAACAAAAACAAAAGCAAAAAAGAAAAAGACGAAGAAGAAGAAAGTCGTCGGAGGTTTGACGATGTGGATTGGCGGCGGCAGAGGTGACGGAGAGGGATGGTCGCCAGAGGTGACAGAGTAGGATGGCGGCGGAGGTGAGAGAGTAGGCTGGCCGGAGGTGTCAGAGTTGGCCGGTGACGGAGTTGGAGAGGAAGACGGAGACATAAGTAGAAGTGAAATGTTGGCTGTTTTTTATATCGTGGAATGGATTGGGGTTTGTATTTGTTTGAGGGTTTTTATGGTATAGTGTACATTCCGGTGGATTTCTAATCTTTCCTTCCATTATTGGAAGGAATGTTAAATTCCTTTAGGTAGTGGAATTTGAAGGAATTCAAACAATTCCAATTCCAATTCCATTGATTTGCTTAACCAAACACTTTAATCATGGAATTCAAATTCCAATTCCAAGGAATTCCGGGGAATTCCGCGAAACAAACAGACCCTTGTTATAGATCCACCGTGTCCGAAAGTCGAACTATTTGCTTCTCAATAAAGATAGTATTATGAAAAATATGGGCCATGATTGTTTGTTGGGCTAAGAAATCCTTTTCATAAACCCAATATAACTTGGGCCTAAGATTTGAATGCTGTACTTTATTTAAAATGAAACTTTCAACTTAAGTTTTGATCATTTTGCACTAACATTTTTCTTAAAAATAAATAAACAAATTATAGATTGATGATAAATAATCAAATCATTATAAAATATATACATGATCAGTAACGATCAGTAAATTACTGCACTCACTGTGGGTTTCATCATATTATCTTGGTTTGTGTAGTCTCTTGATATAAATCATAACAATAAAATAAATTAACAAGCATTTGTAGAAGGGTGTTGATAACACACTTTTTGATGCGGATAATGAATATATGCATTACAGTATTGTACAGTACTGCATTAATATGTATATAAATTAGTGTATGAATAAAAACATTTGTTGTATTTATCAGCCGCTTTTATAAAATATGTTTAGAACGACCTTTTTATTTTATTTTATTTTTTATTGTATAATAATATACAATAGATTTAAGAATACGCGTTGACCTTCATTAAATAACGGCACTAAAAACGAAGACTAAACCCCTCGTATTGAATTCTCTACCTGTACGTTCACCAAAGCCACCCATGCAACGCACATTCCAAAGAGTCACCCACCTTTTTGGCCAATACCCACAAATTTATTTTTCTAGTAATCAATTTCGAAAATATATTTGAAAAAAAAAATATGTAAATTTAAAGTGTAAATCGGGTATCAACATAATTGCTGTTAGTATTACACTAATAACTTTTAGAGCGTCACTAATAAATGTTTTTTTATAAAGTTTTTATTTGCATGAAGACTTACTGAATTTTTTTTATCATAAGTTTTATTTTTAATTTTTTTTATGTAGGATTTTAGAAAAGATAGGCTTTAGAAAGATTTTCTACATTAGAGTCAACATTTTTAAAAAAGTGTTTTTAATAATAATAAAAATATAAATAAAAATAAACTTTCACTATCCATATGTTGATAACGTTTTTAATATTTATGCGTAACCTTTTTATATCATAGTTGTTAAACTCTTACGATTCACGAGTCGACTCTTACGAGTCGAGTCAAAAAGGCAAAAAACGAGGCGACTCGAACCCCGACTCTTAAATGACTTTGACTCTTACGAGTTGTTTATTGACTCTTCCGAGTCGTGTGTGACTCTTACGAGTCTTGTGCAACTCTTACGAGTCAGAAAAGTGTAATGTAATATAAAAGATAAAGGACAATGACTATAATCTGTTTAAACTTAAGCATTTATATCAACGACTTAATTATCGACTTTTACCATGCTTTACTTCACTTAAAAACAAAAAACTTAAACAATAATATACATATACAATAAAAAAAAAACACATACTTATTGTAAAATAGTTACTCTTACGAGTCGAGCCGAGTCACGAGTTAAAAATCGAGATCCCGGATTGCGAGTCGAGTCACGAGTTAACAACTATGTTCTATATAGTATGAAAATTGAAAATTGAGACAGTATTTGAATTTTTATAATCAATCAGTCAAAGTTTTAGCATGATTACAACATTCAGCAAATACAGAGATATCAATAGTGGTCAATTCAAACAGGCGTGTTTAGGGGTTTTTAGGAGCTTGAACTTCGATTTTTATTAGGCCTCAACTATAAGCTTTGTTTGGCAATACACAAAAAATTGGGCTTCTTGAAAAAATTAACCCCCAGAAGCTCTTAATCAAAAAGCTTTTTGAATGGCTTATGGATGGAAGCCTAAGCCCAGCTCTAACCACAAACTCCAGCCCCCCAACTTCAGCCCGTTGTTACCAAACACACTCTAAGGAGTAGGCCTCCTAAAAATTGTATTCTTAAATTGCGTTTGGTTCGCAAAATCCAACAAAATTTAATTGAATTGAAATCTCAATTTCATCATATGAAGATGTTCAGTTTGCAAAATTCACGAAATTTAATAGGATTGAAATCTCAATTTCATTATATGAAGATGTTTGGTTCTCGAAATTTCTTCACTCAAAAGAATTCGCATTCCTTCGAATTCCAATTCCTCTAGATGAATTATATTTTAATTCTATCAAAATTACTCCGCAAACCAAATTCAACGTTAGTAAAGAGTTTTTTTTCCTCATTAATAATGAACTATCCAGAAAGTCGAAGGGTTGACCATGCAAACTTGCATGGGTAGATCGTAGATGATAGCAGTAACTAATTAATTACCAAATGAGTTCCTCTATAAATACTCTTCACTTGTAGTAAACCTCCACACTCAAAAATGATGAATTCACAAACCTTCATTGCTTTACTACTACTCTTACTCCTTGCTTCCACCACCACCATCAACAGCCATCCAATTGCCATAAACCGCCACATTCTGTCAACAGACTGTGACCTCCTTTTCGGAGACTGTAGTGATGATCAATGGCCCTTTAATACACCTATTTCCACCAACAACCCCTTTACGTCCAGACCTTTCTTCCGTAGCAAAACACCGCGTCTTCCACCAATAGTGGTTGCTTCACCGCCACCCGTATTCATGAACCCGTATTTCACACCACCATCAATGGATACAAATGATCCCACATTTTCGCCATTAGTTGCATCACCACCACCACCAGGTTACACCAATGACCCTGGACTAACGCCACCTTTCGGCGATGATACAAATCCAAATCCACCGTTTGTTGGAATATCATTTTCGCCGCCTGTTTATGTTAACCCTTCGCCGGAGATCACGCTACCACCGATCGTGGAAAGAAAACAGCCGGACTTATTTATGTCACCACCCCAACAAAACTTGCCAGCACCTGATGTGTCTAAAGCACCAGCACCACCACTTGTGCCTGTAGATCCTCATCAGCAACCAGAAAACGGCGGACAACTTCCACAGCTGCCGCCAGTGGTGCAATCTCCTCCGGCTGCTTAATTAACAATTAAACTAGCTAGCTCGCTAAAACCTTATTAGATAAGCATGATGTTACTATGTTAGTATCTTTAACACTATGAACGTATCAAGTTTAGTAAGATTAAGCATATGCATGTTTGTACAATTGTACTTGTGTTCTGTTTTTTAAGAGAATAAAATTGCTTAGTTATGAAAGAGTTTATTTGAATTATTTCTATCTCTACAAAGCGGTTCTAGAATGGAGGCAGCGTGCGAGGGTTGTTACCCCCTCAAAATATTTCGAATTATGTAAAAAATAATTTTTTTTTAAGAATATCACATATAAAAAAATAAAAAATAATAATAAATTTTGTTTTGTCCCTCAATCTTTCAATCTAGTTCCGCCCCTAAACACACTCCTCGGAGGGGGCAGTAATGCAGCCAACATCAAAAACGTCAATCTAGTAACATTATAATATATATGAATTTATATCAATATACATGACACATATGTAGATTACGTTGAACATTCGTACTTATTTATTTGTTTAGGGAGAATTCCTTTTGCGTTTTTATAAGACTTGAGGATTTCTAAAAGGACTTATATTTGGCCGTACAGTTTTAGTTTTGTCTGCACAAGCTTATGAGTTATGGGATGGATGATGAGTTTGCGTTAGTCAACAAATGGAGTATTACTTATTATATATATGGTCCTAATGCTGATACAATATACTAGTACCATTTTAAAGGTGAAATGGGTCACGTGAGTTTTTCGTTAATCAATATAACATTTGCAAGATCTTGCTATCAACGCTCTTTGAAAGAGTAATTGTAGCCAGGAATTAAGACAAAACAAGTTGGTTGGCAGTGGGCAATGAAGGCTAAAAAGGTCTATATCGTTTCTTTTCTTCAAAATGAAGAAAGAAAATATATCAAAATGTGGATAATGGTGGTGTGGACTGTGGGTCAACCCAACCCGGCCAGCCCAGCACAACCGTTTGGACCCGGTGTAAAAAGTCATCTGTAAGGCAGGAACCTGCTTTAACCCAGCTCAGTTTGCCATACAGAAAAGGTAAAATTATCAACCAAATAACTTATTTTAACAACTGAAAAATCATATACAGGAGATCGAAAGGCAAAAAAAAAAAAAAAGAGCAGAACTATATTACTATTAGTATTAGAGAAGTGTAGAATATAAAGAAACTGTACATGGACAAAATATGGTTTTAAACTTCATGTAGTATTGAACAAAACTTAAACTTACGCTTTGTAATCTGCGCTATCACGAAGACCAAGTTCTGCAAGGCAAAAGCAATAAGAATCCCAATCAGTTCTTCTAAGATACTTTAATAGTTTCTTCCTCTTTTGTACCATCAATTGAAGACCCTTTCGAGAATGCTTATCCTGCAGCATGTTTTACACGTTAGTTACAGCAAAATCTTAAAAATTGCCTCACAATAATGTAAAAGTAAAAGGCGTGAAAGCACGTATTGTATGAATTTGATTAATAATATAATGATTGGACTGATTTACTTTATGTTTCATCTCTATAGAGTCGAACATGTAAAACCGAGAGAGAAAAAAAGGGTCGAGAATTGACCACAATGTGAATCTCCAGTTGTATCATTTTGTGATTACATATCACACACTAATTATTCAAAAAACATTTTATATTCTTCGATAGAACGTGCTTTAAACCACTCAACCTGTTTTGAGTTATACAAGTATATAGGTCCTCAACTTTTTTTAACACAACTATGGTATCCAAGTATTATTTTTCTTACCGCGATCTGTTTACCTTTTAAAGCATTACCGCAACATATAATAATAAAAAACTGGACGCTTGTGGAACTACATTTTTATGTTTTTCAACATCAAAAAAGGGACTTTCATTTACCTTTTGAAGCATCACGCCATCACGTCATAAAAAGAAAAAATTACCCTTGCTTAACATTCAACAAAATTTGAATACCTAAATTTGATAGAAAAAAACCTATTTTTGGTAGGGGGGAAAAACTAGATACCTTTAACTGATAAAAAAGACAGTTGATTACCCGAAATTAGAAATTTTTTAAAGCTGGGTACCTTTTTGCGCCATTTACCCTTTTAAATATGCAATAGAACTTTCGTGACACACTTGCAATGACATAGAGGAAAAATGTAGATTACATGGTTACCTTTTTGTGTAGGACGCTAGCAAGGTGCTTGATCTTTGTAGTCAATTGTGCCACGGAAAACGTTCAGTAGAGAAAACATAAGAATTGACATACAATTGCAGACATAATGACATGCTCTCTAATTTCTAAAACATGCCTATCACAGAAAACTACAACTGCAACCAAGGGTTCTATTTAGAGGTGGCAAGATGGACAGGACGGGTTAGAGCCTTAGAGGTCAAAACAATTTTGGGTTAGAAAAACTATTCTTAGTACAGGTAAAAAGGTCGGGTCGGAATGGCCTGATGACATTTGAGTCCATTTGTTGAAAAGATATACTATAAAAATTGTTATGATCTGAAAAATAATTATTAGAAATAATATAATATTAAAAATCTAAATCCTTGACTAGTATAAAGATCATATGCATTGAACATTGTAGACAGGCTTTCAGTGAGTTTCACCACGTTTGACCCAAATTGACCCATTTATAAGTAATTGGGTTAAAATTGGCACCTCTAGTTCTAATTCACAAATGAAGTACAACAACTTAAGCAGAAAAGCATCATGATCTTTGCCAAGCAGCTAAACAAGTTGAGATAGGATTAAATTATGAACACGAGACTGGATGGACTTTCAAATGTAAAAAAAAATGTGAGATTGGATAATACCTTAAACACGAGAGGATCCACAGTCGGATTCCGACATCTTAAGCTCAAATTTCTGTTTCTCTGAAGATGGCATGTGATCCGGACGGAAATACTGTACAAATAAATCAAATTTACTTCAACTCTTAACAATATACTCCTTGACAAATAAACATACAAATTTCTATAATTAATAATTGCAGCTACAAGAACAAACTTTTCTACCAATACTTCTTTTGGTGGCGACAACATAGATTTAGGAGTTCCTATAATCTGGCCAATTGCACCAAGTCTCTGAGCTGCAATATAACGAATAATGAGTATGTATCTGATAAAATTACTGCCCTTCACAAAACTTTGTAAATTAGCAAATGTCATAAACATACACACACAATATGATTTAGAACTTATTATGTAATAAACTTACATTTATAAAATGTTCAACCAGCAAACAGAAAGACGGTGATTTGTGTACAGGGGCGGAGCTAGAGGGGGGGCATGGGGGCAGTCGCCCCCTAAAATTCTAGAATTGTGGAAAAAATTAAATTTGTTAAGGTTATTAGTGACAGTTTTGTAGTTTTGACCCCCAAAATGATAGAAAAAAGGAAAAAAAAAAATTTGCCCCCCTATACGAATATATATTGTTCAAAATTGTAATCTCTACTCATACATTGGGATAAAATTGACTACATTATCAATTTACCTAAATACTCTACGAAACACTTCATCACATGAGACGCGATACTTGATCATTAACAGTTAACACTAAAGGATCGTACACTTATAAAAAAAATCACAAAACAATGATATTAAAATCTACTCTAATGCGAGTATAATACATATACTACAAATATATTTGATTTCGTATACCTAGATACATTTCAGAGAAAACGGCATTGTATTAAAAGCTTCATCGGAGGTAGAACCTAAATTATCTGACTGCGATAGCGCATTGCGTCTGTAAAGCTCTTGAAATGATATCACCGGCGAAAATGACGACCGCGGCGGCGGTTGAGCGTTCGCGCGACGGAATACAGATAGGTTTTTACGGATTTCTTCGAGCGATTCAATTTTACGCGATGGAGAGTCAACGGCGGTGCGATTTGAATCTAGAAATGACGGTTTCCGTGGCGGTGGCGGAGACGGAGATGTTTGCCGGAGGCTGGATTTTAAGTCGTCGAAATAAGATGATGATTGTAATTGTGTTGTTTCATGTCGACGATTACCGTCGGAATTGGAAGATGAATATGATAATTGAAGGATACGGCGGTGTTTGTTTGGTCGGAGATGACGGCAGATTGCAGCTGAAACATCGGCGATGATTGTCAGTTAGGGTTCTGGAACCGGGACGAAATAGTTACCTCCAGAGTCCAGAGTGATAGTGAACGCTTAAATATTTGGTTACTTCGGGTGTTTTTGGTAAAATTATCTTGTAGTTGGAGCTGTAAGCGTGTAGCTGGAGCTGTTAGCGGGAGATTATATAAAGAGCCGGAAGCTGGAGCTTATAATTATTTTTGTAAGTGTTTAGTGAAGTAGCTGGAGCTTATAATTGTAAAATAGAGTAAGGTTCAAATGAGTACATCAATTTTGAGTGAGAATGAGGGAACCAACAGATTTCTGCCATGTGTCACTTTATTCTCTCTCCTCCACACTTTATTCTCTCTCCTCCACATTTTTAAAAATTAAATATCTCACAAACGGTAAGTCGAAAAATCATGAAAATTGCACCATAAAATTCAGCGTTTTCTCCTCTTCGATTTGCCGTCCCTCAAGGCATACTTTTGACAACTTTTTTTTTTCTTGATGGGTTTCACAAATTAGTAACACATGTGTTAGTAATTAGTTGTACATTTAATTTGTGGTTAAGGTTAGGGTTTAGGGTTAGGTTTAGGGTTTAGTAGGGTTTATGGTTTAGGGTTTATAAATGTTTAGGGTTTAGAAGGGGTTCAAGGTTTAGGGTTTAGAAAGATTTAGGGTTTAGCGTTTTGTAAAGCGTTTAGGGTTTAGGGTTTGTGGTTTAGGGGTTAGGGTTTAGGGTTTAGGGTTTGAGGTTTGGGGTTTCGGGAGAAACCCCAAACCTCAAACCCTAAACCCTAAACCCTAACCCCTAAACCACAAACCCTAAACCCTAAACGCAACACTTTAACACATGTGTTAGTAAATGTGAAACCCACCAAAAAAATGAAAAAAAAAAAACTTTTCGAAAATATGTCTTGAGGGACGGCAAATCGAAGAGGAGAAAACGACGAATTTAATGGTGTAATTTTCATAATTTTTCGATTTGTCGTTTGTGAGATAATTGATGTTGGGGGTAAATGGGTTTTGTACATGTGGAACATTCTCTTTGTACACATGGCTTGATATCATTGGTTCCCTCATTCTCACATAAATTCATATTCTCATTTGAACCCTACCCTTGTAAAATAACATTAAAAGATACAAAAAGATAAATCCAACATTTAAATAAAGGGTATTTATGTAAATTCAATACTCATAAGCTCTGGAATTTTCAGTAAGCTACTTCAAGTAGCTTATCATTCTAGAGCTTATTCGCTTATTTTTTCAATAAACTCCCAATAAGCTCTTACATTTTTGTGTTCCAAACAAAACTTGTAACTTAAACTTGTGAAAAAAATAAGTTTAAGCTACTATAAGCTCTCATAAGCTGGTCACCCAAATACACCCTTCAACTAACTGACTATGAAATGTATTGAAAATTATATTAGGTGAAAAGATGTTATAGAAAGAGGTAAAATGCCGTATATATCAGATGTAAAAAAGTAACTATAACTACTTGTATAACCTTTTTTTAGCTAGGATCCACTCTCCCAACCGATTATAATAAGGCAACCGATTGCACCTAAAGGCTAATCGATTGCAACCGAAGACTCCGATGGGAGTGATCTTATAGTAAAAGTATTTATAAGGTGTTTAGGATTGCTTGTTTGTAAGACCATCCAGTCATCCACAATTTAAACTTTTACATTTTTTTCGTTTTAACTACTAAAATTTTTTCTAATTATTTAATCCTCATAGTTTTAAAATTCTAATGGTTTTGATAAATTTGATAGTTTAATCCCTAAAGTTTATCTTTTATAATGATTTTGCCCTTTTAAAGTTTTTTATTTTAATTATTTAACTTTCAAAAAATTTATTGTATAACCCTTTGAAGGGTTAAACCAATAAGTTAATGCAAACTTGAAGAATTAAATAATGAGAAAAAAAACTTGAATGGTTAAAACGAAAAAAAATTAAAACTTTGATGATTAAATCATTATTAACCCTAAAAAAGCCATGTACTCAACGCATAAAGCTTTTTTATCAAAAAATTACACACATAAATATTTAAAAAAGTCATTGAGCAAAAACTCAATTTTAGCAAACATTTTGCTAAAAAAAGTCATTTACTCCAAGAGAAAAATTAAAATTAGTATGAAATTTAGAGGAAGTATGGAATTATCAATGAGAATTCTCCACGTGTACACAAATCGTCAAGATCTTAAAAATTAATTCACAAACGGCAAATCAAAAAATTATAAAAATTGCAACTTAAAATCAGCGTTTTCCACTTTTCGATTAGACATCCAACAAGGTATACATTCGACGAATTAATGCAATCGTAAACCTTCTCAAAATCAACCTTAAACACAATACCTTTCCTTCGCTTTCTTTTCATAATTTACACTAGCTCGTTAACCACCAACACCCCATCCAATATCGACCTTCCTTCTATGAAAGCACTTAGAACCTCCCCGACAACTGAACCGACAACCATCTTCAATCGATTTGCCAACACTTTGTCCACAATTTTATAAAAACACCCAATCAAACTAATGGGTCTAAAATCCCCCAACCCAATGGGATTATTAATCTTGGGAATTAATGACACAAAAGATGAATTACACCCTTTACTAATCTACCCGTAAGACCAAAACCACTCTAATGCCCGGTGTGACACCCGTCAAATTAGGACTAGTAATTAGTGCCTAATCAATTTTAATACATGTAATTAGTTCTGTGTTAGGCTAATTAATGTATCAATTAATATATATTGTTGAATATATACATTTATGTGATTTGATTAAATCGTACGCAACTCAAATCGAATGTAATTCGGTTCAATTAATACGGACGTTGGTGAACAATTTTATTAAATAATATAATATTATTTAATAACACTATGATATCCAAAATATTATTTTGATAATATTTCAATTCAAATTCGTATCGTACAAATAACGTCTACGCGGTTAAAATACTTAACGCGCAAACAATCCAAACAAAGTAAAGTTATATTCTATAACTCAATTATTAGGTATTTGGTGAAATACTTCAAGTAAAATACCGAATAATTATTCGAATTTTAAAACATATATTTAAACGTATTAAATATTGATTAAACGTTTAAACGAATGGGAAAACGAACACCGCACGGAGCGCAACCGCAGGGGACGAAAAATTGGAGCCAACCACACATGGGTGGGGCCCATGTGGGCCGGCCCCTATGTCTCAAAAATGGGGATTCCCCATTTTCTTTTCATTCACCATCATCACTAATCTCATCCATCTCTCTCTCTCTCTTTCTCCTTTCAATTTCCACCACCACCACCATCATCTAAACCCTTCAAAACACACCATTAAACGACCTTAAATCAACTAACTCGTTTGGAAGAAAAGAACCACGGAGTCACGATCTACATTTCTATCTTTTCGGAATTCTCCGGCGTTAACTCGTAAGTTTCCGACAAAACTCGAAAACACTCCGATTTCGTTTATTTTTACATAAATGTTGTTTCTCTAAGCTTAAAATGTTCAAATATGGGTTGGGTAAAAGATTTGGACCAAACGGTAACCGGAAAACTCGTTTTCGACTCAAAAACCGGCGATCAGACGTAAGTGTCGCTAGTGTGCCAAAAACAGTGCTAGCGACACTAGCAAAGTGTCGCTGAGCCAAGTGTCGCCTATATAGCGACACTACTCCAATGTCGCTGAAATACTTAAATCATATTTATACTAGCGACACTACCTTAGTGACGCCATAATTGAAGAAGTGTCGCCTATAGCGACACTAATCAAGTGTCGCTAATCAATTGAAAATCATGAATCCAGCGACACTCACCTAGTGTCGCCTAACTAGTGCCGCCTATAGCGACACTCATCTAGTGACGCCTAAGTAGTTGCCGCCTATAGCGACACTAGCCCAGTGTCGCCAAAAACAGAAAGTTGAACTATTTTCTAAGTATTGGAAAATGTTATACCAAACAAATCAGATACGATACAACTTATACACAAGACATATATACTTTGTTAAGTATACAACAACACAATTATAATAATAATAGTTGTGATTATTATTACAAACCGTCACCAACGGGCCGTACACGTTTTCAAAACTTAAACCAATCAACCAAATCGTAGTAATTTGGACAAGTCAATCAACCAAATCATAGTAATTTGGACATTCTAGTTGAACGAACAACACAAAGGTAGTCCTTGTAACTTCCTACTCATATTAATAACCATCGCGTGTCGTGGACACCCTCAGGTTATAAGTCTTCGGACAACAATACTCGACAAATCAAATCAAGTTTATTAAGTTAAACACTTCAAGACTCAGGTGAGTCTCATGGCCCCTATTTTAATGTTTTACTCAGGGGTGTGATATCAATGCTCGTTTTATTTACAATTGAACGCAAGTACAAATCAAAATCAAATACTGCATGAGTTATTTTCACTAATCAATTTAAAGCCCTCTACAATATAGTTTGGTAATACGTAGTAGCGTGAATGTTAGTGTATGGTACCATATAGGATTGACAATCCTCGTCCGGGTTAGCAAGCACTAACTAGTCAAACGGACGCATTAGCATTTGTGTAGACGAGTGTGGATTAGGCACTCGTAGGAGGCACCTCGATCGGAATTCCTTCATTGGACCCGACCCCCAAGTTAAGCTCAGACTATGTGCTCATGACTGTATAGTTACTTTTATTTTGATTTATTGCAACTTAAATTCAATTAAATCTTGCGGTTCATTCAATATGTTTTGACATACAAACCTGTGAGCTCATCAGTGTTTCGCTGACCCATTTTTGCTTGTATCACAGGTACTCAGCAGTAGTTTGGACTGCCCAACAGAATACTTAGCTCGTGTCATCATGCAAACCATCAGAGATTTAGCTGCATTATTATATTTTGTATAAATTAATTATGTATTTAAATCTCTCAATTTCAAACCGAGCTAATGTACTTAATATTTTGATGTAAACATTTGTTTAATCAATACAAGTTTAAAACGACGCATGTAGTGGTCGTTCATTATATCTTTGTGCTGTGATTATTGATTAGTCGCGCCCCGACCCGATTCGCTTCTGCAACCCGAATTTGGGGGTGCAACAGATTGGTATCAGAGCCTAAGGTTATAGTGAACTAGGTTGCATTAGTGGGCCTATACTATGACCGTTAGGCAGTATTTCCTTATTAGGCATGACTGATTCAGGAATTACAGCATACGACTTTAATTTAACATAGCCTGATCAACTATGTACAATTAAGGAAATATGATGTGAGGTCTGAAACGATTATGTCGAATAGGAATACACTAGTTGACTATGACCTCGAGAGAACCGGGACTCAAACATGTCTGTGGTAGACACCCAATAGGCTATTATGTGATACTAAGTATACATAGATAGGCCTCTCTACAATCTTAGGTTATATTATATGTATTATATGAATATATGTAACAACCGCCAAATTAGGACTGGTGTTTAGTGCCTAATTCTAGGATTAATACATGTAATTAGTTCTGTGTTAGGCTAATTAATGTAACGAAATATATATTTGTGAATATATACGAATACGCGATTGGATTTGATCATACACAATCTTTAAAGCGAATATAATTCGATTCGGTAAATACGGACGTTGGTGAAATATTTTAATTTAAGCATAAAACAGTATTTAAAAACGTCATAACATTCTGAATAGCCTTTTAATAATACTCTCAAATTTTCCTATTTCGTACAACTAAAAACTACGCGATTTAAAAACAAAATACGTAAATTATTTAAAGATTCGACAGAATAATACAATTAAATTATTTAACAAAGGTTTATATTTTTTTAATAAATAATAACGCGAAAAATAAATATTTAACGTTTAAACAACGGAGAAAACGAACACCGCACGGGGCGCGGGGACGGGAGCTGAAAATGAGGCTTGCACCTACATCTCCACCTCCACTCTTTCTTTTTCTCATTTATCTCTTTTCTTTCTCTTTCTTCCTTTCTTTTTCTCTCAAATCATAAATCCACCACCATCTCACAAAATCACCAAATAACACCATCAAACGACGCCGGATCATACCACCCCTTTGGAGAAAAACGTTCACCACTTCACGATCTACAACGCTATCTTTCCGGAATTTCATTTCGGTACTTTGTAAGTTTCCGATAAATCCCGACATCTCTCGATTTTTAGCATTTTCACTAGTTTATGGTTTCTATAGGCTTATTATGTTCATATATGGGTTGGGTAAAAGAATCGGACCAAACGGAAACCCGAAAACATGTTTTTGGCTCAAAATCCGTCGATCAGACGTAAGTGACGCACTGATGAACCCAGATATGCGTCACTTCGTGCGACACTGACTAAGTGTCGCATAAGCCCTCTTTTCCCGTCACTACCTAAGTGACGCATTTTTCAATATCCGTCACTACTAGCGTCACTTGCCTTAGTGACGCCTATGATCGAAATCTAATTTTATACGACACTCTTGCCCGACACTACTCTAGTGACGCTTAGAACCTTAAACCGACACTTGTTACCGTCACTGCCTAAGTGTCGCCACCCCTAAACTCATATTTCGCAAATTTATGCGACACTTCCTAAGTGTCGCCTAAACCGTAAGTGTCGCTATAAGTGACGCTAAAAACAGAAAGTTTCAAACCATTTTTACCAAGTATCGAGACCAAAAATTTATCACTTGGTTTCACCCAAATTCAAGTCCAGATGCGTTTTTCACCATAACAATATGATAGAAATAAAAAATTTTCGAGCTGACCTAGCATCTCGACCCCAGCCAGGGGCCAGCCCCTTGGATCCCGCCAGGGGTTGCCACCCCTGGAACCTCGCTAACCAGGGGCGCTGCCCCCGGACCCCCTTTATAATGAGTTTGTAAATACATTTCGCACCAAGTGTCGAACTTAAACAACTTCAAACCTTATTACGACACGACTTTATAAACAAATTGAGACATATTTTTCAAGAGTAACACTTTGGAATCACTAAT